>HG992168.1:14194806-16594806 GCA_905220505.1 Laothoe populi
TATATTTATTTATTTATACATTGTCTTCGCGAAGGATTTTTAAAACTTCACATTTAAATTTATTATTACTTGCCTGTATAAGTGTGCACATGGACAATTCATACATCCTCTCAGGCAATATGTGTATCCAAGATGCCTTGAGGTCTCTCATTAGTGTGAAGGCACTGTTGATTGCACAGTCCAGCTGTTCGTACGTCTCGTAAGTCCAGGGAGATGAATCTGTCAATACATAGCGTATATTGGAAAAGCACAGCTTATATATCAGTCATTAAGCATCTGAATGAGCATTTATGTATGACATTATGAACCAGGTGAAAACCATTTCAGTCTATTGTCGACTAGCTTTTGCCCGCAGCTTTTACTTTTTAGCGAGTTTACGTTCATCGGTTCTGTAGGAGACTGAAATAATTCTATCTAGAATCTTATAATAAAAAATCACTTTTATTTTTCCTGGGTTATCCAATTTTTCTTTCCCTAAAAACCTTATTCAGGTTATTACGAAAATATTTTAGCCAGCACCTTAGGACTCTAGAACATAGGCCTGACTCCAGTCATTAGTAGAGGCCTGTGCCCATCAGTGGGACAATTAAACATTGTATAGGGCTGTTATTATTATTAATAATAATTTCACCTGGTATTATCAAATAATAATAAATTTTAATAAATTACCTTTTGATTCAATGCTCTGCACAATATTATTCTTTTGTTGCTGCAAATAAAGTGATATTTTCTCCAAACCCAACACTCTCAGATCTTGGATACACTCAAATAGAACCAATATGAGTAGGTCTGCCAAAGGTCTGGGTAGTGTCAGGCACCACGGAGGTCCCAGAAGACCATGAGCCAGGTAGAAGCAATTGTTGAAAAACAGAGCTGTAACAATCACACAATGCATTGTTTTTGTAAAGCCTAGAAAAAATATTTGATAAAAATTTAATTTAGACATTTTTTTCCCCATTTATTTAAATAAATAAATAAACACACCCAATAGTCACACAAATACTCCTGATCAAAGAATTGTTATACAGACATTTATCTCATTGCGGGAATCAAACCCATGGCCTCTTTAAAATGTTCACAAGTCCCCATCCATTAAGCTGCTTTGTGATCTTACAGTAGATATTTGAAATAACAGGTACTGTCTGACCAATGACAGTTTTAAATAGATTGCAGTACATGCAATGTCTATTTAGATTTATATCTATGATTTTACCTAATGAGATATATTAATTGATGACTCACAATCTTTAATGTGAGCAGATTATGGGATATGCCTGCAATGCATATGCTACTATCTAGCATATGCATTGCAGGCATAACTACTATATATGTATGCTAAATAAAATTAGTACAGTTTATGGTAGGCAGTGGCTTTGCTGTGCCCTGGCATTGTAGAAGTCTATGGGCTGTGGTGTCTACTTACCATCAGGTGGTCTGTCTGCTTGTCTGCCTACCAAGGCATAAAAAATAGTATTAAATTCTATTAAATGTTTTGCTTACCAATATCACTGGGACAGCATTGTAAATTAGCTTTGAACTTCTTCGGAACAACGCATTGGTACATCACAGCAATATCTTTGATGTAAGCAACTAGCTGTTTGCCATATTTATCAGGCAGTTTGGCACTCTCTTCTAAATGCTCCGTAACCATTCTCATTATCTGTATGACGTTTTGTGATACAACACATTTCGGTAAGTATATTGGTTTGTTTAGGTCCCAAATGGTATCTTTCTCTGGTACTTCGAGTATAGAATTATTTTTACTGTCATTCTCAGTACCAACCTCTACAGTTCCGTAAGAAAGACTTTCTGATAGTAATCTCCTTACATCTGATAACAATTTATCACATTTTTTATTGTAAAGAACACATTCTGTGTCGTCAATGTACTTGTTCAGTGGAGATTCATCAGCATTCACAAATTTTAGTTCAATCAAAAACTTATTGAGACAATCTAGTTCTACAACAATTTGCTTATAATTCTCATAGCTACTACTGCAGGATGGCAGGTTATTCCTGATACAGTCATCAATGATTTTATTGAAAAACTTTTGACGTATTGACTCTGCGAAAACTTCAATGAATGTCTGCTCTCCTTCAAAATGAGATCCTAACGTTGATTGTAAAAATTCAAACACAGCCATTAAATTATTAAAAACCGTTTGATAATTTGGCTTTTTGGCATTAATTAAATTGATTTTAATGTTAAAAACGATAGCTCCAATATGGTCTTCAGTAAATATATCACAATTATGCCTTATAACGTTATGTAGTAGTTGATTGATAAAAAACTGAGAAAACAATCCCAGCTCAGCATTTATTCTCTCAGTTAAGTATAATGTCTTTAATATTTTCTTAAGTAATATTGGATCACTTTGCTGGATGGACAAAGAGTATGTAAGAAAATTCAAACCTTTTTTCTCTGACCATGTAAATATATCCTCCCACTCTATACTTGTCTGTGCTATGTAAAGAGAAAGTTGATTTTCAGCTTGCTCGTACAGATATGACAAAGCTTTTTTATTATCACCTTCGAAATTTAAATTGTCCAGTTGTTTTTTTAATTCCTTTACAGCCAGTATTGCTTCGAGATAATTATAACTGTTGAAATCGTGTTCGGCTTTTTCTAAGGTCTTTTTTCCTTCAACCGCAATACAAAAATCTTGAAAACCATCAAAGTACTTACTTAATTTCTCATTGCAGCTATTCAATTCGTCGTCACTTACACCAAATTGTTCTCGATACTTTTTTATTCCCTCTGTGCATTTTTTGTAGTCGGAAAGTATGTTGGCTTTTCGATTTCTGTAATTAAGTTGTTCTAAGCTTTTTGTGACGGTAAAATTAACGTAAGTGTCCACCAGGAATTGTTGTAATGCCCAGGACAAAAGTTGCACACGGTCAGTAAGGTCCTTAGTCGTTGGTAGTAATTCTTCACGATATTTTTTGTGGTCTTCCGTAGTTGCTTTATTAGCTTCTTGCAATATTGCGCTCAGTAAACTCATGTTAATTATTTTTCGGTAGGTACGTATTTAGAACTTATTGTAAATTAGAGCTTTTGTTTCAGTTAACTAAATCGAATTCAAAATTCAAATTTGAATTTGACATATTAAGTTTTTTTTTATTCGTCCAAAGGCTATAGTCAGTCGACCATACTGCCTAGTCTTACGTTTATGACATAAGAAACGGCAAATTCTGTTTAACTAACCGTTTTATTATTGCTCACTATCAATATACATACTCTATTATAATGTTGTTTGACATTTGTTTTTTCACAAGCACAAAATTAATAACTTCAATCATATCTATGATCAAATAGATACTTAACTAGATAAATGCATGAAATCATAAATGTACCAGGTGTTGGACTACTTAAATAAATCCTTGAAGGTCGTTTGGTTACTAAGCAGCGGTTACTGGTATAATCAATTGAACTTCATAACCTTCTGAACCCTCGTATTCAGAAAAATATACTGTTAGGCTTAGTTTTATGATAGTCCTATTTTTTTACTATAACTATGAATGACAGTGAAATCGAAAGTTTAAAGTCGGAATATGAGCATGAAAAAACTTGTAGGTAAGAAAGAATCTGTAGAATTGTTTATGCAGTCATTGCTTACTTTGTAGGGATATGTAGGTACTTTTTGGTAAACTCAGGGGCGTAGCTACCGCTGTATCAGCCGTATCCATGATAATATAGGGCCTCCGGGTTACAGAGCCCCGAACGTGTGAAAGCAAAAATTATCTACAATTTGTCTTAAACCCTTTACCCTACATTTGGGCCCCCAACAAATGTTGATAAAGGGCCCGTCAAGGCAAGCTAGGCCACTGGCTAAAGTATTTCGCACTGTGTACAGAGAAACTGTGGCATGGCAGAATGGAGAACTTGAAAAGCAAATTATGCAAATGCAAGAGGAACTGCGTAAAGACGATTACCCGTGGAATAACGACGAGGATTTGGTTAAAGAAAATTCTCGTCACAAACTTTTGTTAGAAGCTATTGAAACATTGAGAGAACAGCTGCCTATATTGAAGGATAAAATTAAGAGTGCAAAAGTTTGTGGGCTAGGTAAAGTAGCGCCATCTATGAGAGTTTTTTAGAAATATTCGATTTCATATTTTACATTCACAGTATTATTTTTATTTCAGACTGTAAACTGAAACATGACGATCTTAATATTAATTTGGATATACTTACTCCGGTAAGAACTATTATTATAGGTGTTATTATAATAACATACAAATAGACCGTTATTTTTATAGCACACAATTTACCGCCGTTTACAGAGATGTGTCACGATAGCACCGGTAGATTTTATGTCGAAAGTGCCTTTAGCGCCCTAATTTACATATATATATATATATGTAAATTAGGGCTGTACACTCACGCCTGTAATTCCCGAAGTGGTAGGCAGAGGTGTGTTCCAGACTCTGGACTGATAATGAGTATTTCTAAATAGAAAACTCAATATCACTTTACCCGACCCGCGGATCGAACCCGAGACCTGAGAATAGCAGTCTTAACGCATGCGCAATTACAACTGCGCCACCGAGACAGTCGCCCTAATTTACTAGATAAATGATTTGATTTGAGATGTAAACAGTGCTCTATAAAATTAATTAATTATTACTTTATGATATGTTAATAACATCGGACTGCGGATTTTTCTTTTATTATTGCAGGCGGAATTACTGCGTACTGTAAAGAGATTTGAGAGGCTTAAAACAGACATAATAAGCACTCTACGTAGCAAAGAGTGGCGCTTGGACTCCGAATCTAAGGTAAGCCTACATGGGTGTCAAAATTACTGGTTTGAGTTTTTTTTATCCTGGCACGGCAAAGTGACCACACTGCACCTGATGGTAAGCGCAGTGCCTTCCAATTAGAGTGTCGAGTAGCGAGAGACAATCTATTCCCCGCTACTTAAACACACCGGCCTGCTTCTTCACACTACGCCACGGGCAAGAAGGTGAATAAGTGGTCGAGGGTCTAGTGCCAGAGTACTCAGAAGACCGTGACAAGGCCAAACATCGTACCCCAACTCTAGACCCCCGACAAAAATGTACCTATATTTTACCCGAAAGACTAGTAACCACAAGAGGAGCTCCGACTTGTTTCTTTTGGAGGTCCCAGAGTCCTTTTTTGCTGATGGAAGGGTTATCATGGGGTTTCAGTCGGTTAAAAACTGATATAACCTGTCTACTTCTTATGGTTGGACGGGATCTAATAAGATTTACCTATTTTAAAAAAGACATACAAACCCAGCGATGTATAACTACGCAAATCATGGTCGACATAATCTTGAAGAATGTTTTGGACCGCGGCGTTTCTAGTCAACAATATAATGGCTGGCGTCTGCAAGGTACATAAGGTGACCACTGAAAATCAGCGATGCGTTTTAGGTCGTGCCATAGCACTGAATCATGAGTCACCTACCTACTGCAGTCATTAAATTAGGTACTTTTAGTTCTTTTTTTCGTTTTGTTCGCATTATGGATAACTAGCTGTTGCTCGCGGCTCCACCCGTTTGGATTTTTTTACACCTTGGGTAACATTATTGTAGTTTTAGTAGGGATCCTTATTTTGCATTAAAAATAGCCTATATCAATCAGTGACAATGTAGCATTCAAATGGTGAAAGAATTTTTTAAATCGGTCGAGTACTTTTTGAGCCAATTCGTTACAACTAACATACATACAAATCTTTCCTCTTTATAATATTAGTATAGATAGGGTAGTTTCCTATGTTTAATTTTGTAAATTATTTGACATGCAACCGAAAAAAGACGCAAAAGATTTTCTTTCATGAAACAGAATCGCTTGAAAAATGAGGTCACAATATTTATTTTAAATATTAGTAGGTGCAAAAATGCGTGCGTAGTGGGAACATCTCACTATCTCCCCCACACACCAGCACAGCAATGACCATTCTGAGAGGTGACGTCACAGCTAATATCATGAGTACTTTTACTGTCATTTTAAAATTACCCTTTCCAGTAGATTTAAATAGCTTATAATTTATTTATTTTCGTTCGGATTCATAAAATCCTCTCGATAATTGGTTTTAGCTAATGTAATTGTTGATTAAAATAATAAAAAAAAACAATAAGGTAGTTATCAAATAACTTATTGTTTTTTTTTATTTGTGGCAAATAAATTGGTTTTTACTTTTTTTTTCTGAAATTTACTTGCCAAGTACGGTATAGTTATTTAGATAAAAAAAACTGATAAGACCTAAAAACGCAGATTGCATACCAATTAATAATGATTATAATTTTCTGCGCAGTTGTTTGTCAGAGTGAATGATCAGAGGACTTACCTGCAGAACGAGTTGATGATATGTCACAACAATATCATGAGATTGCAGAAGAACGGATCCTACTGGCAGTAAGTGTATTTATTGAACACTCAACAAAAATATCTTTGGCAATTAAAAAAAATAGCAGTCATGAAGACTACAAATAGAAGTGAAAACTTCAAATTATTGCATTATTGTGAAATCTTTTTTTGTAACAGCGTCCATGAAGAAGTAACTTCTTGTCAATAATTATAGAACTTCATAGGCGTGCTTATGTCCAAAGTAAAATTAGCGTGGTGGTGACGCGACTTCAGTACTTTTCCCCGATCCCAAAAGTGTCCAACGTGCCTAAAGGAGTTTCCACTTCAAACAAACTTGATTTTTAACTATGTTATACAAAATGAAGTGGCGGGAATCTGAATGGTAGTGCGCCATATTTTTTGATTACATGTCATTTAGTTTATCACGTGTTGCTAATTACTACGAGAAAACTATGTACCTAATTTTAACCGTTCCGTGGGTATTTTTCCAGGAACATACAACGGAAGAACGATGAAAGAGTGCTGGATCCGAAGCGAGGACCTATAAAGAAAATGTTCGGTACCGAGCGACTCCCGCCTATTTTTACATAAAAATATGTCATTCAAGAGCAATTACATCGGTGCACTTTTCATTCACTTCGATTTTTCAATAGAAAAAAAAGATTGCGACGAATTACAGACAGAACCTCTCCTTTTTTTGAAGTCGGTTAATGAAACCCCTGAACGTAAAGTGAAATGTGTGCTTTGCAATAAAATTTTTTTCATGAACAATCTTGAAAAAATCCTTTACTCACGTCTTTATAATTTTAACTTATATTTTATAAAGTTTGTAGATTTCGTGTTAGCTAAAGTTATAAATATAATTAACACATGCACTGTTATAGTCAAAGGAATAGGACTATTTAATAATGTTATATCTTCTGCGAATCTTAAATAAAACTACTTGTAAGTGTTGCAATTATCAAAAATTAAATTTTCATGTGGTGAAAATAAAGTTATGAAATAGACACCTATCTGTCACACACATAGTCTAAAGGTTATATTAAATAAAATTATCCTGTCACTGTGTGGAATTTCGTAAAAATATGTAATATAGTAGTATATAAAATAAAAAAAATATAATTTCAGCGTAAAGAGGGTGTACTGGTTACACCTCTGCCTACCCCTTCAGGGATTACGATTATGTATGTATGTATTATTATTATTATAACGGCGATTATGTATGTAGTTCAGTATAATAGCAAAATTGAATAGTAATAATATAATTTAAATTATTTGCAATACAGAGAGTAATGTTGCATTATATTCGTGGTCCTTCGAGCCGGATCACGCCTTCATACCGACATCTTCCATGACAGATTAAAGATAATATTTTATCCTTATTGGTGTATAGAAACAGAGGATTTAATAAAAATGTCACTGTAGAATCACATATTTATTAATCATAAATTATGTAACAGTAAACCTAAATATAGTATTTTAAATATTCATCTATCTTTTATTGATGTTTAAATAAATTAACAATGTTTCTTTTGGAATATCTCATGTACGTCTAATAGTTTTTGAGTATTTCGTCGGATATTCGAAGGATGCACTCAAATATTCTCCGCTCTCCAGTTCTTCATACGGCGTGTGATAAGATGGCGCTAAAATTAACACAAAAAAAATATTATGATTATGCGAATATAACACATTAAAATAAAACTAATTTTACGGATTTTATCGTTTTTTTAGTCCCGACGTTAAGCTTTACAGCCTCCGTGGTCACGAGGCGGACTGACAGTCCAAAAAAAAAAAAAAAACGCAATAAAATCCCCAAAAACAGTTTTATTTGAACAAAAATTACGTAAGTAAAATAATTTGTACTTCATTGCTACCGTCCGTTTACTAAACGGTTAGGTGAATAAACTTAATTTTGAGATATTGTTAAAAACGTGTAAGGGATTTCCTTAGAAAAGGTATAGTTAGCCGTGTCTTCGATCTTATCTATATCCATACTAATACTATAAATGCGAAAGTAACTCTGTTTGTTTGTTACCTTTTCACGTCTAAACGGCTGACCAGATTGTGATGAAATTTGGCAAGGAGAAAGGTTATATACTGGAGACGGACATAGGTTATCTTTTTTCTCAAAAAACAACCTTGATCCTTTGAAGGAATAGGAATAGAAGTTCAAAATTTGTATGGGCAATCCATAATTCCTCTACTTACGGATCTAAAAAATCATATTTAGGCTTTTGGTAGGAAATAAAGAAATACGTGTTTCAACGTTTTTAAAAAATCATCCCTAAGGGGGCAAAGTGAGGTTAAACTTATGAGGTATTATTTAAATGCAATCTCAAGCTTCAGGCACAACACCTGAGAGTCAGGACGATCGCTACAGGTGCCTCAGTGCAGAAGAAAACTCCTTGGATTTTATACTTCTGCTCCTGAAAATAATCTCCACGCGGGTGGAGCCGCGAGCAACAGCTAGTAACTTAATATAGATAGAAAAATTTGACCCAGACTGATCGATAGAGAAAATGTTGCTTTATTACGTGCGTACGGGCTTACGTGCGTGCGTACTCGCACCCGTGGATGGTTTTTTAAGCAGTGTCCTGGGTTTTTAAAGCGTCCTGATAAGGTCCTGTATTTTAAAATTAGCACACCACTTTTGCAATCCTTATTTTCTTTTAGGAGCATCTCGCAAAAGATGCGTCCCGTTTTTAAATTGAAATGTCCTGGTTTTTCTAACTTCAAAAACTAAAAATTCTAGTATTTGAATTCCAGGGGTGGCAACCCTAGTATATATAGATAACTTACGCAGCACACAATGATGTTTGTCTGTGTGTAGCCGGAGATGTCTTGGACACGCACACACGTACCCGCCCGCGACGTTCACGCACGCGTACTCGCACCCGTGAATGTCTTGCTCGCACTCGTTTATATCTGTACCGGAGTGAAAGAGATACATATATATATTATTATAAAGTAAGGGTTGTAGCAGAGCAGCGATAGCCTAGTTGGTTCTGGTACGGACTGTGAAGACGAAAGTCGTATGTTCAAAACCCAAGTGGCACACACCTCTGACTTTTCTAAAGTTACGTGTGTATTAAATGTTAATTATCGCTTGCTTTAACGGTGAAGGAAAACATCGTGAGGAAACCTGCATACCTGAGAATTCTTATACGAATTTCGAAGGTATGTGAAGTCTACCAACCCGCATTAGGCCAGCGTGGTGGACTAAGGCCTAACCCCCCTCCTTAGTAGAGGAGGCCCGTGCCCAGCAGTGGGACAATGTTTAATACAGGGCTAGAATTATTATATTATATAAGGATTGTAAACGAGTATGTGACCTCTACATCCACAATGCCTGGAAAATCATGGTTGCATTATTGTCTTTAATGGAAATGGGGATTGGAAAAGGATCTCTCCCTTTAGGCTGTAAGAAATTTCATTCAATATAAGTTTTCTGTAATACAGAATTACCTCAGTCAAGTTGGCTCATTTGTGATACAGGCACTACTGACAGACTTTTCGTGGTTCTTTTTGACTGCATCCGTCTTTGTAATTATAATAATCGGGGCATTATTATGTATGTCCTTACAAACTCGTAACGAGGCGCGTTAGGTTAAAAGCGTGTATTGGAAAAGGCTCCATGGACTGTAATGATTGGTTTCAAATGCTGGTTATTAGATTAGGTCTCATACCCAGCCCTGTTTAATAGAGGCGTTAGGAGAATTCCACCACGATATCCATTACCTATCGTACGAGGTGACTAATTGAGGCCATCAGGGGTCGCGTGCGCGCATCACGAGGCTGTCAGCCCGTATTCGACCCCGAGATGTACGGCATGGGTAGTTAAGCCTCATCCGCTGTCGTTGACGCTGACATCCTTTGCTTTTTTTTATTGCACGGAAAAGTCCACTTGGAGTATCAAGTACTGAGAAACAATCTATGCCTCTACTCAACACAATCATTTTGATGAGTGGAAGTATATGGGCACCCCTTCCCCTGTGAAGACGGGTTGCAGGACGGAACCCTAGGGGTGGTTCTGGCAGCAATCCTAGTCTATCTCAGGATACCTCGGAACCGCTCCGCAAGTGCCGAAGAAGGCCACCGCGGGGTTTTAGTTGGTAGTGTCGGGTGAGGTGTGTATAGAGTGTAGGGACTCGGCCCAGGGGCTGCCTGGATAGCTATCATCCGAGCGAGGGGGATGCTTGTTTGTAAAACCGGCTTGTCCAGCATAACCGGTTTATTCTTATTCCGCTTCACCCTGAAGCGGGCGGCAGTAATAAAACGCTTTCCCCGCGAAAATAAAATAAAGGTCCCATAGTTACCTAAGCACCTCTGGCCCAGTCCCAGAGACACGTATCCTGGAGGACAGGTGCAGCGGTACGCGCCCGCCGTGTTCACGCACACCTGCGTCGAGTGACACTGGTTCAGTTCTATGAAGCACTCGTCTATGTCTGAAAACAAACAACAATAGCACCCAACAGTCACACACACATAGTGCCGATTCCACACTAAGATACGAGTCTTGTGTCGTGGGTATCAGGGACTACGAGAGACGCACGGTGTCACAACGCCCAGACCCCGGACGCATATCTGTCTGCCACACAAACATTTGTCCCGGTGTGGGCATCGAACCCACGGCCCCTCGTTTCACAATCGTCTACTCGCCTACTGCGCCACGGAGGCTGTCATAATGACACAATATATAAGCTTAATATGTAAGCGATTGAAATAAAGAGTCTTTACCAAAACACAGTCGTATCAACACATCTCCTCTATCGACATTACATAATATAATACAATAATACTAGCCCTGTATTAAACATTGTCCCACTGCTGGGCACGGGCCTCCTCTACTAATGAGAGGGGTTAGGCCTTAGTCCACCACGCTGGCCTAATGCAGGTTGGTAAACTTCACATACCTTCGAAATTCGTATAAGAATTCTCAGATATGCAGGTTTCCTCACGATGTTTACCTTCACCGTTAAAGCAAGCGATAATTAACATTTAATACACACGTAACTTTGGAAAAGTCAGAGGTGTATGCCACTTGGGTTTCGAACATACTTCGACTTTCGTCTTGGCAGTCCGTACCGCAACCAACTGCCAGGCTATCGCTGCTATTTACATTACATAATAATCCATTGTTAATCATCACAT
This sequence comes from Laothoe populi, assembly GCA_905220505.1. Classification (NCBI taxonomy): domain Eukaryota; kingdom Metazoa; phylum Arthropoda; class Insecta; order Lepidoptera; family Sphingidae; genus Laothoe; species Laothoe populi. Next base: position 14,206,296 of record HG992168.1, read on the forward strand.
GCTACGGTGAAGGCAAACATCTTAAGAAAATCTACATGCCTAAGAATTTCGAAGGGTAAAGAAGTCTGGCAACCCGCATTAGGCCAGCCTGGTGGACTAAGGCCTCATTAATATATGCCCATGTCTAGCAGTTGGTCAATTGCGGCCTTCTGAGTACTCTGACAATAGACCCTCGACCGCTTCTTCACCTTCTTGCCCATGGCATAGTGTGATTGTGAGGCCGGCATGATTGTGTTGAGTAGCAGGGGATAGATCGTCTCGCACTACTCGATACTCTAATTGGACCGTATTGCGCTTACCATCAGATGCAGTGCAGTCACTTTGCCGTGCAAGGATGAAAAAAAATCATAACAGGGCTTATATTCAAGGCTGAGATAATAATAATGTCCGATGTGAGTCACAGTTGAGTTGCCTGAAATTGAAATTTACGACCTAAATTTTGACATGAACGCCACCTGAGGGACCTAAAATAAATAAGGATATAAGTATTCGCATCCAGGTTTAGAGATTCTTCGCCTGTTTATAGTATTTCTAAGAATAAAGTTTCACAATATAAGTTTTTTTTACTGCCTCAATAGGCAGACGAGCAGACGGGCCACCTGATGGTAAGTAGTCACCGCCGCCCATAGACTACTGCAATGCCAGGGCACAAGGACAGTGAAAAGCCGCTGCCTACCGATATAAAAAAAAATGTGCAGAGTAAAAATCAGAAAAACACATTTAAAAATATAACAATAAAAATATAATGTAAGTGTAGAATGATATCTACAATAACTCCTTATTGAACACTAGAATATATAATATACACCAAAAAATAGCTAAAAGTATAATTGGCGGTCTCGTCGCACTTGGCGATATATTTAGTTATGTTATTCGTAATTGCTGACTAGACTAGACTGGTAGATTGCCTCGATGGCGCAGTTGTAATTGCGCGTGCGTTACGACTGCTGCGCTGAGGTCTCGGGTTCGATCGCCGGGTCGGGTAAACTGATATTGGGTTTTCTATCTAAAAAATCTCAGTATTAGCCCGGAGTCTGGAATCTGTGCCCGGTATGGTGACAGGCACGCCCCCTATCATATTATGGGACCGAAATTCGGCAAAAAATATGTGTACTGGTTACATCTCTGCTCACCCCTTCGGGGATTACAGGCGTAAGTGTATATGTATGTTATTAGTAATTCTATTCAATCAATTTACAAACCGTCACAGGAATTGAATGTCTTGTTATGTCTGTATCCAGGGTCACAGGGTCCCCTCTCGCTGTGGTCCAAGTTTGAAGTTATATTCACATCGTAGAACACTGTTGGTCGTCTCTCGGCTGAAATAAAGTTTGGTCCTTCGAGCCCGATCAAATCCTCCAATTTTATATATGACCTTCAAAATGCATAGTAAAATGTACCTGAAGCAACATAAAACTCTTCAACATCCGGTGAGTAAATTGATTTTATAACTTCCGGTTGCATTTCATAAACCGCCTCTGGTAAGTAAGGATTCTGTAAAAACATAAGACTAGAAGTTCTTCTTAATCGCAGGGACATTATTTTCTATTTCCTAACAAATTCGTAACGCGGCGTGTTACGTTAACTGCATGTTATTCGCAAATAATTGCATTACAGAATACTATTACATGCGAATTACAGGCAGTTAACTTAATGCGCCTCGTTACGAGTTTGTCATTACATAGAGAGAGATATATTATTTTAGTAGAGAGTACAGCAGAGAATATGGCCTTATTACTTTAGTTTTATATTTCCATATTCCATATGACGTCGCACGGGATTACTGTCAAACTGTTTGATGTCTCCGCATAAAAATGGCGCCTGCTGGGGCGTCATTAAGTGTCGTGTTTTTTTTTTATTCTGGCGCGGCAAAGTGACCACACTGCGCGTGATGGTAAGCGCAGTGCCGTCCAGATAGAGTATCAAGTAGCGAGAGACAGTCTATCCCCCGCTACTCAACACAATCATGCCGGCCTGCTGTTTAGCTTCTTCACATTACGCCTAAAGGACCCAGGATCATAGGAAGGAGGGAACACGGTAGCTGGCAAACTGTTCCACAGCTTGGTTGATTTAAACCGAAACATCAGTTATAACAAACAATCACCACCTCCCACCTCCTCAATTAAATTTAATTGTTGTCCTTTATAAAATATCAAGATACTCAGAGCGTTAATTTGGTAGGTAATACTTGTTAGTGTCTACTTTGATTCACGATGAAAACCTGTTATTTTGACAAGAATTGAATTACAGTTTCGTTGGAATTCTCATTGCTGTCATCGAAAACGTTATTGGTCGGCTGTGTCTGTGGTCGGGCAGGACATTTGGGAAGTTCTGGACATTTCCTTATCTGTTGAAATAATAAAAAATAGTTTCTGTACTATGTCGGCCTTTGTCTAACTTCATACCGGTCTAATAGCGCGTAATGAACACGTTACCTGCATGTTATCTCCAGAGCACTTGGCCTTGGACTTGCAGCGTCTGGTCCGTGCCTGAGTCCCGGCACCACACGAGGCCGAGCACGGCGACCAGCGAGACCAGACAGACCACTTCGGCTGATCATCCTATAGGACATATTAAACTTAAATAGGACAGCTTCCGTGGCGCAATGGACGCACAGCCCGCTGTAAATCGAGAGTGGGTTTGGTGCCAGCACAAAATAGACGGCTGATCACCCTATAGGACATATTAAACTTAAAGCTTCCGAGGCGCAATGGACGCACAGCCCACTGTGAAACGATGGCTTTGATGCCCGCACAAAACAGACAGTGCATTATGTTCTATCTCCTTACAAACGCGTAACAAGGCGCGTTACGATAACTACATGTAATGCGCATTGCAGAATAACTTACCTATACGTCGTAAGTTTCACATGATTTTTTGTTACCATGCTGTTTGACGCAAAAGGCTACCTTCCTTTAACTGAACGTCACATTTCACAATATTAAATCTAGTCTAAAATAGTAACAGCAGAAAAGAAAAATGTTGAATTATTTCAACATTTTGAGGAAACCTGCATACATAAGAATTTCGAAGGTATGTGAAGTCTACCAACCCGCATTAGGCCAGCGTGATGGACTAAGGCCTAACCCCTCTCATAAGTAGAAGAGGCCCGTGCCCAGCAGTGGGACAATGTTTAATACAGGGCTAGGGCTAGGCAGGGCTATTATTATATATATAGGTATATTTCAAATAAATAGGAACCACCCTAACAAAAATTTAAAAAATTACCTCACACGGCGGCATGCGGCATTTCCTTTTCTCACTAGCTGGTCCCTTACACGCTGAGTCGTCAAGAATTATCTTCTCGGATTGTGTGGACTTGTCTGTACAGATAAACAACTTGTACAGGTTCCACTTTACTCTTGATTGTATAAAAGCAGGCTACCGATGGTGTCAAATGTCAGTTGTTTACCAAGCCTTTCAGGAATTTTCCTCATACAATTAAGCAACAAAAATGCAATTAAGGGAGTAAGTACATTGGGTCTCTATTTTTCCAAGATAAAGCGCTTTAATGGTTTTATTGTAATCAATATATTATACTCAGTTTCCTAATGAAGCTATATTAAATTTACTCTTAGTGACTGTCACATAACTTAACGCGTAACGTACCCTTTAAAGGAATCAACATAATAGGTCCATGAAATAAATTTCTTGTTACAAGAATATTTCTTCGATATAGATTTTGCGATATGCTTGTCCCATATTAGATCATGGGACGGTAAAAACCTCAGCAAAATGTGGGTGTACTGGTTAGACCTCGACCCTCTCGGGGATTATAGGTTTAAGTGTGTCTTTGACAGGGGCTACTGTATTAGGTTCGCGTCACTTACCGATAGTATTATTATTATCATCTATGTAGTGACAAACTTTGGATCTGTGTTGATATCCGAGCCCACACGTGACGTTGCAGAGCGACCATTGCGACCACGGACTCCATTTGCCTGGCACTGTAATATATGGAATTTATAATAAACTTATCATGATGCAATTTAAGCATTTTGTTAATCGAGTCGTTCGATAGTAACTAAACTAGACTAAACTACACTGCACTAGACTTAACTAGACTAAGCTGGACTAGAACTACAATAGACTAGACGAGACTGGACTAAACGGGAGTAAAATAGACTAAACTAAACTAGACTAGGATGGACTAAACTGGACCAAAATAGATTAAAACAAACTAGACTAAATTAGACTACATACTGACTGACATAACAGAACAAATTAGAAAAAATATATGTAACTAGCTGTTGCTCGCGGCTCCGCCTGCGTGGAGGTTATATTCGGGAGCAGAAGTATACAATCCAAGGAGTTGTCTTCTGCACTGAGGCACCTGTAGCGATTGTCCAGCCTCTCAGGTTTTGTGGCTGAATCTTGAGATTGCATCTAAAGAATACCCCATAAGTTTAACCTCACTTTGCCCCTTTTAGGAATGATTTTTCAAAAACGTTGAAACACGTATTTATTTATTTCCTACCAAAATCCTAAATATGTATTTACAGATCCCTAAGTCGTGGAATTATGGATTTCTCATACAAATTTTGAACTCATATTTGACCCCTTTCAAGGTTGTTTTTTGAGATAAAAGATAGCCTATGTCCTTCTCCAGGATATAATCTATTCCCTTACCAAATTTATTACCATCCGTTCAGCCGTTTATTTGTGAAGAGGTAACAAACAAACAAACAGAGTTACTTTCGCATTTATAGTATTAGTATGGATGAACAGCTCACTGACATAAAAAGCGTTCTAAAAAATATATGAATTACGATCGAATCCCTTAAATTGTTGGCTCGTGTTAGGATATTAATATCCACCCGGATAGCGACCACCGTACACAGGGTGTAAAACCCGCCATAGTGGCAGACGCAAGTGTGCCGCGTTCCGGGATCAGCCAGTGTATATCCAGTTTTGCGGCCTTCTGAGTACTCTGACACTAGACCCTCGACCGCTTCTTCACTTTCTTGCCCATGGCGTAGTGTAGATGCAAGCCGGCATGATTATGTTTGAGTAACGGGGTATAGATTGTCTCTCGCTACTCGATACTCTAATTGGAGGGCACTGTGCTTAACATCCGGTACAGTGTGGTCACTTTGCCGTGCCAGGATAAAAAAAAACTTGAATACTGAACTGACCTTGTACAGCGAGGTTGTACCGGCGGTGCGCAGTGCCCGCGTCGTTCTCGGCCACGCATATGTACTGTCCCGCGTCGCGCGCACTCGCGCCCCACACCGCCAGCATACTGCTCCCAAGGACGCGGTGGATGTGCGACACACTCTCGCTCAAGTACTGTGTGTCCTGCATACAAACAGTATTGTTTAGATACTGAACGGTAGGCAGCGGCTTTGCTGTGCCCTGGCATTGCAGAAGTCTACGGGCGGCGGTGACTACTTACCATCAGGTGGCCCGTCTGCTCGTCTGCCGATCGAGGCACTAAAAAAAATCTTAGGTACTCAAAATGATCCGATTAACATTTCTCGAGCACAAGCCATCAGCCAGTATACACTGCCAGCTAAATAATAGGCAAACACAACAAACCGAACCATTTTGAACCGGTAAACCATCGATCTACTATGAACTCATCACTCCGCTTTAAACCAACGATCCACCAACTCACTATAAACCCGTGCCTCGTTTTTTAATTTATTTTTTATTTTAGCACGGCAAAGTGACCACACTTACACTTTAACGGTAGGCACCGGCTCTGCTGTGCTCTGGCATTGCAGAAGTCTATGGGCGGCGGTGACTACTTACCATCAGGTGGCCCGTCTGCTCGTCTGCGTATCAAGGCACAAAAAAAAAACACTGCACCTGATGGTATGGATGAAGAAGGTGAAAAAGCGGTCGAGGGTCTAGTGTCAGAATACTCAGAAGGCCGCAACACATAAACTTCGTACCCGAACTCTAGACCGTACACTAGCCGACCCCGACTGGCTGACGCGCCACACTTGCGTGTGCTACTATGTACGTGTGTGTATGGCAGGTTTGTTTTACACCCAGTGTACGGTGCGAGCTATCCACTAGAATATGAATATCCTACGACCAGCAATATATATATTAATATTCCATTAAAACGTCTTAGGATACCTACCTTCAACCACGTTATCTTCGGCGTGGGATGACCGTCCACCTCACATTTAAGTACAATGCTCCTTCTCAACGGAACCACGTGTCCTTCTATTATATTGTTTCCCTTGTTGCCCGCAATGGACGGCGGCTTGCGGATTGTAACATCGAACACTATCTCAGTGGTACCGACTTTGTTCGTCATAATGCACGAGTATTTACCACTGTCCGTAACTTCGGTTTTGTTTATAACCTAAAAAGTAATTAATATTTTTAACCTCTCATGTATCAACAGGACACCGGTGTTCGGAAAAACGTAATAAGTAGTGAGTAAAAATATAAGCCAAAATCAACTTTATTTCCACAAAATTAATGTTACAAAACGCTTACGCACGTCAATAAAGACGAGTATTGCCAGTTTGGCGTGGCCAAATATGTCCAGATGATACCTGAGTGGGTAAGGGTAACATAGGCAAAATGAAAAACTAGAAACCAGTAGGTAATACTAATAAAGCAAAAAAATCTGTTGGTAAATGTGAAACTTGACAAGATCAGCCGCTGAGCTAATCTGAAGTGTCTGAAAATTTCATCAAAATCGCTCCAGCCGAGTCCATAAGGAATATAAATAACATGATCGATTTTGATATACATATAGAGATAGATGGAAGTGATCCACAAATATTTGTCTCTGGTCTAGGTGTTGTGGGACCGTGATCCCTCATAGTTGAAATTCATGATACAGCTTTGGTCAAACCTGTATAGTAGGTATCAATAACTACGAGGGACTACGTTCCCACAACACCCAGTCAAACAAATATCTGTCTGTCACACAAACATTTCGATCAATTCAATCGAACCCACGGCCTCCCGTTTCACAACTGACTACTCGGCCGCTGCACCACGGAGTCTGTCAACCAGTTTAACAGTTTATTATTATATAACAGTTTAGTATTTTGATTGAATTTCTGAACTGTTGTTAAACATCTATAAAATATCAAAAAATCAGTGATGATAAAGTGATGATTTACCATCAGTTACTACATAATACAGCTAGGGAATAACAAAACTGTAAGTAATCTTACCAAAGAAAACTCTTCATCTACCAAGTGTATTTTAGGCGTGTCCTTACTGATCTCAGTGTATGGATGTTTGATCCACATCACTTCCGGTAGGGGGGCGCCTTCCACTGGACATATAAGGCGGAGAGGCTTACCGACCGGTGTAGACACTACTTTAGAGGTCTCCTTGGGTTTGGGTGGAGGGACTAGAAACAAGTCAAAAATAAATCTATTGTTTGAATTCATGGCAAATGTTATGTACTTAATTATTTTTCTTGGCACTGCACCACACTGCACCTGATGGTAAGCGCACTGCCGTCCAATTACAGTATCGAGTAGCAAGAGACAATCTATCCCTCACTACTCAACACAATCATGCCAGCCTGCTTCTTCACACTACGCCATGGGCAAGAAGGTGAAGAAGTGGTCGAGGGTCTAGTGTCAGAGTACTCAGAAGGTCGCAAAACGGCCAACCATCGTACCCTAACTCTAGATCCCTACAAAATGATATTAATACGGTTAGTTTAAATTTAAATCTCATCATATCTAATTTAATATGATGTCATGGCAGTAATATGTTTGTTTAGTAAGTGAAAATGCACGCTTGGTGTTCGTACAGACTGAAGTGTTTATGTAATTAAGGTCTATGTGTGATACAGCCTAATACCTACTGTATAGCCTACTAATACTGAAGGCGGATCAAATAACTAACATCATGACTTGAACAGATTAAATTAACTAATGGGGGCGTGTGACATTAGTATCATGCTATCTGATAAGCTTAGAACTAGAAGTTAGCATCTTATGTTCTGAGAAGCGTAACAAGTGCAATGTAATTGAATTGATTTATTGACTAATTTTAACTTATTAAGGTTTTACTTCACAAAAAATCTCGAAATTTCAAACTAGAAGACAAAAACACATACCCAAAACTTCAACCAGATAACTAATACTGGCATTTCCAACTTTATTCTTTGCGATGCAACTGTAGTTGCCAGTTTGGTCTTCAATAGCTCGTTTGACAACTATAACCTCGCCAAATTCGGTGGACACCATCTTGTCATCGTAGAACATTAGAGGCAGGTCGTCTCTAAACCAGTACACTTCGGGTAGAGGATTGCCGTACGGATGGCAGTGGAGATAGTACGCTTGGCCAGACAAAACTTCTAGGTTTATTGTATTGTCGGACGAATTCACGTTTTGAAATAAGGCGTGGAAAATTTTTGGAGGCTCTGAAATTAATTTATTATTATCAATTTGAAAGGTGACCAATTTTCAACGACGGCCTCCGTGGCCCAGCGGGTGAGTAAATCTGACAAACGAGAGACTATGGTTCCGATCCCTGCAGAAAGACAAATGTTTATTTCTGTCTGGGTGTTGTCGGCCCTTCGTAATTCTTGATGCCCACGTTACTTTTTTATCCTGGCACGGAAAAGCAACCTCTAACCTGATGGTAAGCAAAGTGTCACCCAGTAGCGAGGACAACTATACCTTGTTACTCAACACCATCATGCCGGTCTGCTGAGTAGCTTCACGCCTAAAGGACCCAGGATCATAGGTAGGAAGGAAAACGGTAGCTGGCAAACTGTTCCACAGCTGGATGGTGCACATTTTTGACCTAGTGTGGGGCCAGAACTGTGTGTGTGACCGTTGAGTATATTTATAAATATAATTATTCAACACATACCCAGAACTTCAATTTTTATCTTCTTCTCATCACTACCTCCTTCGTTAGATGCGACACAAGTGTATGTACCAGCTTGTGTCTGTTGGACATCATCAAGTAAAAGGTCTGCGTAGTCTATGCCTGGAATATTTTCTCCAACCACCTGCCCATTTCTGAGCCACTGTACATTTGGGACAGGTTTTCCAGCGGATTTACACGCGATCCTCATGTTGGCATTTAGCTAGAATGAAAATTTATTATCTGGCTCGAAGGACCATTTATTTTTCATTCAGTGTACATTCAATATGGGCCTATGGGCCTCATAAGAAGGCTCAAAGTCACCCAAAGGGCAATGGAGAGGGCTATGCTGGGAGTCTCTCTGCGTGATCGCATCAGAAATGAGGCCATCCGCAGAAGAACCAAAGTAACCGATATAGCCCTCCGAATCGCTAAACTTAAGTGGCAGTGGGCGGGGCACATTGCGCGTAGAACCGATGGCCGTTGGGGCGGAAAGGTTCTGGAATGGCGACCACGTACCGGAAGGCGCAGCGTGGGTAGACCCCCCACAAGGTGGACTGATGACCTGGTAAAGGTCGCGGGAGTCCGCTGGATGCGGGTGGCGCAGGACCGGTCATTGTGGCACTCTTTGGGGGAGGCCTATGTCCAGCAGTGGACGTCCTCCGGCTGACATGATGTACATTCAATTTAATTAATAACCTAATCGGTTATGTTCTACACACAATGATTTTAAATGGGATGTATTGAACATTTGGGAACAATGCATTAAATAATATATTATTTATTACTGTGTCAATTTGTGAAGCTGATTGAATCAGAATTTACCCAAAGGCGAGCATGTGCCAGCAGCAACACTACTTATAAATTAATTGTAAAATTCTGACACTGCACTGCACTTATGCGTTCGAGATATAAAATGTTATGTCTCAAGATGCAGACTAATTCCACATGAATGTCCTTCAAACCTGAAAACAACAGTGTTTGAACACTGTTCTTTGCCAGTAATAGACAAATCGTTGAAGCACAGACGATTTCTATAGGAGAAATCTCTGAAAAAGTCATAGTTTACAATGTTAGAAGTATAATCAAGGAGTTTGCATCTGAATATGAAAAAAGAAAACTTTATTTGGGCAAAACTTGGTACTAGCTGAAAACATAAAGAAAGTTATCCAAAAATAGAGATATCTAATTGTTTTGTTCGTTTCACAAGATACACAGAAAACAATAACAGAGATCAATAAAAACAACAGAGAAGAATAACAGAGATCAATAAAAACAACAGAGAAGAATAACAGAGTTCAATAAAAACAACAGAGAAGAATAACAGAGATCAATAAAAACAACAGAGAAGAATAACAGAGTTCAATAAAAACAACAGAGAAGAATAACAGAGATCAATAATTGTTTCTATATGGAAACAAGCATATCCCCCAAGACCATCGGCATCTCAAGTTCAACCAAAATATAGAACCGAATGTTCTATTTGTAGTGTTAGTTAGTGTTTTCAAATGTTATTTGTATACTCACAACGAGTTCAACAGTTTGTTCGACAGTAGCGCCCTCTCCGTTCCCAAATGCTGTCACTTCCACCACCCTGGGCGGAGACACGACGGTGACCCTGTACACCATGTGAACAGACCCTGCCTTGTTGGACGCGTCGCAGCGGTACAGACCCTCGGAATGCGTCGAAGTGTTTGAACTGGTTATTGTGGCGTTTTCCAGATGCCAGTTTGTGTTGCTGTATAATGAATAATCTTATTGAATTGGGAAAATTAAACGATTTAAGACCAGCACTGGTAATTATACCAGTATACGCTGAGTTGAGGCCGTATTGTAAGGATGTTGATTTTTTTAGTTTGTTGTTTAGTTTTAATTTAATTTATTGTCTCTGGCTTATAATGAATAAAATATTTATTTCTTTCTAATTCGAGTCTGTCACATCTTTAATTTTCAAGTAATTAAAGGGTTTTAAGGGTATTGAAGCATTGTTATCAATTCGGTCTTCGGGAGTAAAAGGTCTTCTTGATAGTCGAATAGTTATCGACACGGAATTTTAATGTATCCCTTTGCGTATAGCGTAGCCGGAACGAACAAGTGGTTCACCTGATGATGGTTTCTCGCTACTCGCTAAAGCTGTTCGTAGGCAAGCGCAAAGAAAGGCTGAACCGATTTGGCGATTTTTAATCATCATCAGCCGGTGTCAGTCCACTGTTGGACGTAGGCCTCTCCCAATCGATTTTTAATAGGTCGTCATAATTTTAAGTAAGGTTTACACAGAAAGAAAAATTGGACATGTTACAGGAATAACTGAAAGTGCTTTTGTCTATGGATTTTCAGTCATATGGTATTGATACACGTGATCATGCAAAGTTACCGGTCTAAAGCTAGTTTATCTAGTGAATCTATTTACTTATAAGTCCATCGTATAGTCGGCTGTGGTGTTCCTTTCGCTTTACATTCGAGTGTAGCATTAACACCATCCTTTAATAATACATCTAATGTGTCGAACTCGGATATGAAAGGTGGCACTGAAACAATTTTTATTTCTAAGTTTATATCCTGGACCAAAATTTAGGGAATTGGTGTTCGTTTTACTCTAAAGGCAGTCTTCTAATGGTTCTGTTAACAGCCAGTAACGAATATGTAGTTTTAGAAACACAATTAAGGATAATGCAAAGGAAGACACATAAACGTGAACTGAACAGATTACAACACTCTGACCGCACGACTGCACTGCTCACTAAGAATGAATTGAACCACGGAACGCACGGGCCTTCTCTTTTATTGTAAATCTTTACCTCCACTCAGCTTTGTAATTATTATTCTACCTGAAGTTACTTCTGAAATCTCTCTCGATATTGGTAATAAATGGGAACTATCCTAACAACAAATAATTCAGATATCAACAATGAACAAAAGTGCTGCGAAGTGATCAGCAAGGAAACGCACATATCTTGGCTATACATTTCTAACTGTACTGTATACATTGATGTTCTCAACTGACTCTTGACACAACCATCAGAAGCCTTCCTATGCTTTATCAAACTGCGGATACCTCCATAGTCTACTATCCTTATCTTCTTAATCGATTCAAAAAGGTTAGTAATATGCCCCCTACCTGTCCCATTAAACCGATTTTATTCTAATATGTATTATTATGTATTCTTGCGGCACATCTCAAGGCCAGATAAAGACTCCATAGCGCGTGTTATGCAAGGTAGAATGGAAGGCACAAGACCACGCCAAAGACCGATCAAACAAGTTTGCTGTGAGCGGTCCATTGGATGGACTAACAGGAAGAGATGGCAAGACATCGTGAGGCGAATCACATCAGCTTTGACGAAGCTACATGATGACCACGACCGCACAAGAGTGATACGAAGGTGAAGAAGATTCTTTTTCTTCACCTTCGTATCACTGTTCAAATGATAGAAGATACATATAACCATAATACACACACATACACATACATTCACGCCTGTAATCCCCGAAGGGGTAGGCAGAGGTGTAACCAGTTCACCCACTTTTCGCCGAATTTCGGTCCCATAATGTGATAGGGGGCGAGCCTATCGCCATACCGGGCACAGATTCCAGACTCCGGGCTAACTACTGAGGAATTTCTAGATAGAAAAACCCAATATCACTTTACCCGACCCGGGGACCGAACTCGAGACCTCAGCACAGCAGTCGTAACGCATGCGCAATTACAACTGCGCCACCGAGGCAGTCAACCATAATAATCTTCTATTATGTAGTACATACCGAGTACATTAAGCGTGTAGTCTCTCGTGATAGTTCCGTGCACGTTACTGACTACGCACGTGTACGTGCCGTTGTTACGGGCTTGCACGTTGATCATCTTCAAACGCTCCTTGTCTTCAAATACCAGGGGCTTCGAGTTGAACAACCATCTTACCTGTACAATCATTTATTATTCTGAGTTTGTGTACATACATATACACTCACGCTCGTAATCCCCGAAGGGGTAGGTAGAGGTGTAACCAGTACACCCAATTTTTGACGAATTTATTACTGTCCCATAATGTGATAGAGGGCGAGCCTATCGCCACAACCGGGCCAATCAACCGCCACAATCTCAGACTCCGGGCAGTTGGTGTGACTTGTTCTATAAACTGTGGTGACCACTCTACCATCATTATGACGGAGGACACACGCGTATATCGACGCGTTTGTCCGGGACACGTTTGGGATTATGAAGGTCTCTATTAGTTTTGTTACTTATGGGGCACAGCATTCACAAATAATTTCTATCCTAAGTGGCTCAATGAAATTTATATTACCGTTGTATTAGTATCGAATTTATCCTAAGATTTCACTAACGCGACTATCGGAATTATACTCTTACCTTAGCATTCGGCTTCGCGTCCACCTCACAGCCGAGGTACAAGTCGTCACCTCTAACAACTTCCACAGTTGGTGTGACATATTCTATGAACTGTGGTGACCACTCTACCGTCACTATGACGGAGGAATGTGCTGACCCGACCGCGTTGGTGACCACACACGCGTATGTCGACGCATTTGTCCGGGACACGTTTGGGATTATGAAGGTCCCTGTCGCTATTAGTTTTGCTTCCTGAAAGAGATCAGTTTAAAATTGGCATGACAGTAAAATCACTTAATAAAAGTTAGTTTCCCATACTAAGACAGAAGTTTGTGTGACAGACAGATATTTGTGTGACCGTAGTCCTCCTTAGTTCTTGATCCTCACGACACAAGAGTCATATCTTAGTGTGGGGTTAGAACTATGTGTGTGACTGTTGGGTGTTATTTAGTTTATTAATGATTAAATGATAGCTTCTGTGGCGCAGCGGGCGAAGCCGGCTGTGAAATGAGAGGCCGTGGGTTCGATTCCCGCTCCGAGAAAAATCTTAGATATTTGTTTCGGGTCTGGATATCTTGGGACCGTAGTGATACCCACTATATTGGTGTTACCTAGTGTGGGGTCAGAACTTGTGACTGTTAGATGATTATTACTATATGATTATTCGATCTGAACTTTCTTATGAGCAAAAAACATTCTCTTAAAAAGACCATGTTGTATTTACTGCTCTAGAGTTTAGACAAGATGAAATACCTATATATAAAGTTAAATAAAATAATTGTTATAAGCGACGTCATAAAATATCGAACCTTATACCATTTGAGTGTGTCGGCAGCGGAGGATCGTATCGGACACGTGACGGACGCGTTGGATCCTTCGAGCAGGATGGCTCTGTTGTGCGCCTCGTCTGACACCATGCGAGATGGAAGAGCTGGAAGGAGGATATTTGTAGTACATAGTATATACGCCTGTAACCCCCGAAGGGGTAGGCAGAGGATAAAATTCAAATTAAAAATGAGAATGTAGGTTTTGCAGTTGTATATGATGTATGTGACAATTACGACTGCCTCGGTGGCGCGGTTTTAATTGCGTATTGCGTTACGACTGTTGAGCTAGGTCTCGGGTTTGATCCCCGGGTCGGGTAAAGTGATATTGGTTTTTTTTTTAGAAATTCTCAGTATTTGCCCGGGGTCTTGAATCGTGCCGGGTATGGCGACAGGCGCGCCCCCTATCACATTATGGGATCATAATAAATTCAGCGCAAAATGGTTGTACTGGTTACACCTACCCCGTGGTATTACAGGTGTGAGTGTACATATGTATGTACAAAATGTAGCTATAATAATTTACTCACGATATATTTTGACTTCTACAGTTTTGTTGACGGTTCCGTAGGCATTTGTGGCCGTGCAGGTGTAATTCCCGCTCAGATCTACGGTGGGTGACTTTATTATAAGTCTTCCGTCCATGTCTACATCGTAACGGTAATCTGTAAGAACATCAAGAGCTGAATTGAAAATTAGTAAATATACTATTTATCAAAAATATATATTTTACTTTAAACTGTGCTTGCGTGTGCGCGTTGATCTCTCTCTCTTTCTGTGCGTATGTGTGGGTGAGTGAGTGTACGTGTGTCTATGAGTGCGTGTGTGTGCGTGTGTGTGCGCGCGCGATATGTGTGTGTATGTACACGTATGAATGTGTGTTTATGAGAGTGTGTGTGTGTACACGAGTGAGTATGAGTGTGGCGCGCGCGCGTGAGTGCTTGAGTGTGTGTGTAACATAAAATTGTACTGATTTAAGTTATAAAAATAGGTACATTCTCCGTAAAGGAATCTTATTGAAGTAGCCATTCGGCATTCAGTGACTACCTTTTTGGCTGAAATTATAAGCTATGTAAAGTTTGTGTAATATAGCAAGCATTCTCGTGCAAGGTAGGTACGGTAGGCAGTGGCTTTGCTGTGCCCTGGCATTGCAGAAGTCTATGGGCGGCGGTGACTACTTACCATCAGGTGGCCCGTCTGCTCGTCTATCGAGGCAGGCAAAAAAATAGGTGAAAATCTTATAGTTAATTTACCTTTATCTAAAAAGAATTCATCCTTCGACCACCGTACGAGGGGTTTCGGCCGGCCGCTCACCGCACAGGCGATCGTGAGGAACGAGTCCATATCGGTCGCCAAGTACGGGCCTGTGTAATTGTCCTCGAATATTTTTGGAGGTTCTGAAGTAAAAAGACAAACATAAAATGTTTTTATTGCGTCAATTATTTATACTATCACCCAAATTTTTCTCCAAATGGTAATTGATAATAATATTTTCAGAAAAAAGAATCGAAGAGTAAGAATTGACATCTAATGTAACGATTTTTTGTTGTTTAACATTTTTTTGATAGTCTAAAGGCTTGGAGCATTATTCTCTATTACCTTACAAACTCTTAACGAGGTGCGTTACGTTAACTGCGTGTAATTCGCATATAAAGGTATTCTACGATGGCATGTCATACAAGCACAAATTGAATTTTTGATTGGAATAATCACTAATGTTGTTTGGGATTGAATTTGTATTCGATATGATATGATGGGCTCGCCACGTATATCACGAACGAATATAACTCTGCGAACCGTGGCATAATTTCTTCTCAGCCTATCCTTTTGTGAGCACAAGTGTGAGTCAAAATAAAAATATTTTGAAAAAAAACATTAATTACATAAAATAAGAAAATTGAACTACGATATCAATATAATCTAAGCAAGACGTGAGTAAAACTTAAGTGGTGTAATTAAGCAAGACTTAAAGATTTATTTCATAACATACCATTAACTCTAACGTAGAACGACTTAGTGGCAACACCGGCGAAGTTCTCAGCAACACAGTCGTATATACCCTCGAGTTGTGACGTCACGTTCGATATATACAAGTTGCCGATCTCATTGAAACTTGAACAACCAATAAAGTATAAGTGGAGAGATTAATCCAGATCACACAAGTACTGATGTTTTACAACTATAAATATAATACTAGCCCTGTATTAAACATTGTCCCACTGCTGGGCATGGGCCTCCTCTACTAATGAGAGGGGTTAGGCCTTAGTCCACCACGCTGGCCTAATGCGGGTTGGCAGACTTCACATACTTTCGAAAAATTCTCAAATATGCAGGTTTCCTCACGATGTTTTCCTTCACCGTTTTACAACGCAGTAACAATATACAGTGTAAACTCCATGTAACGTCACTCTATTTAACGACAAACTCTCTTAAGCGTCGAAATCAATTGGCTTTGGTTGGTTTAGCTTGTTTTTCATACAATGTTTCACTCTATATAGCATTACACCCACTCTCAATAACGACAACAATTAAGTTGCTAAAATTAGTAAAAACTGCGCAGCTGTGTACGATCTATTGTCGCTTTATTATCCTAGCCCGCAATAAACTCGACTGTCGGCATCATGCATACCGAACTTTCTAAGAAATTCATTCTTTTGTTTACAAATTGGGATTGCTTGAACGTGTAGACTGTTATTGACCATGATTCATAACTAGGAGTCATGGATTATCTATACCTTATCATATTCTTAGTTGCTCACAAACTTGCAAACTGTAAACATGGCTACTAAAAGAAAATCACTGTGTATTGACGAAAAAGTTTTACTGATACGCGCAATAGAAACGGGAGAGAAGATAAGTGATGTTGGCAAACGCTTTGGATTTAGTCGCTCTACCGTGTCCACAATATGGAAAAATAAAGAAAAAATCCTCCACGCTGCGGGCGAGGGAAAATCTTCCAAAAAATTAAAGAAACCTATATACGAAGATTTGGATAAAGCTGTACTATCATGGTTTCATCGACAGCGCCAGAATAATATGCCTATCTCGGGGCCGCTCGTGAAAGCTAAGGCGGAGAATTTTGCTGCTGAACTTGGTTTAACTTCTTTCAAAGCATCAGAAGGATGGCTCGGAGAATTCAAGCAGCGTCATCATATCAACTATGGTAAAATAAGTGGGGAAGCACGAAGTGTTGATACAAATGTGACTCATGATTGGATTAACAGAGTGTGGTCAAAATTCATAGAAAAATACGCCCCAAGTGACATTTTCAATGCTGATGAAGCAGGAATTTTCTATAAGTTGACTCCAGATAAAACTCTGAAATTTAAAGGGGAAAAGTGTGTGGGAGGAAAGCTTTCCAAGGAACGTATTACGGTGCTTGTGGCTGCTAATATGGATGGCACAGAGAAAAAGAAGCTACTAATAATAGGCAAATCGAAAAATCCGCGCTGTTTTAAGAACATCAAAAAATTGCCAGTGACGTATAAAGCTAATAAATCAGCTTGGATGACCAGTCAACTTTTTGAAGAAGAAGTGCGAAAGTGGGATGCAGAATTAAAGGGACGAAAAATTTTACTTCTTGTTGACAACTGCCCTGCCCACCCTTTTATATCAAACCTTCAAAACATAGAGTTGGCATTTCTTCCTCCAAATACGACTAGTGTCTTACAGCCAATGGACCAGAGTGTGATTAAAAGCCTCAAGGGTCACTACAGAAGGAAATTATTGATGGAGCTAGTCGAATTTGAGGGTAAAACTTCTGTTAATATGCTGCATGCAGTAAATTTTTTATCTAAAGCCTGGGAAGAAGTGACACCCACAACTATACAGCACTCTTTTCGACATGCTGGACTTTGTACCAATTCTACGAGTGATGAGGTGGAAACAGAATCTGAGTTTGAAAGCGACGACGACCTTCCATTAACTGAGTGGATTCAACAATTCAACATGGCAGGAAATACGGTAAATCTTCAAACCTACATTGAAGTGGACGACCGCCTGCTTACAACGGCTTCACTCACAGACGAAGAAATTTTGGATTCAGTGAGAAAAACTGAGGATCAAGAACAAGGTGATGAAGAAGATGAGACGGATGAGCCTGAGCTTCCGCCGAGCATTAAAGAAGCTCTGGAAGCAGCAAAATTATTGGAAAAATATTTCCTTTATAACCAAGATGCCTCAGTATTGCTAGATATTAATAAAATAACTAAAAAAATACAACAAAATTACTGGTGCAGCAAAAGACGTCAGACAAAAATAACAGACTATACTCAATAGCGTTCAAATAACATTCTTTTTTATGCACATAACTACTAACAATAGTCAGAAATAAACTTTTTATTTTTCTAATTCTGATGTTTCTTCTCTCCATTTAACGACAACTCTCTATAACGCCATAAAATGCACAGTCCCTTCAGTGTCGCTATATAGAGTTTACACTGAGTGTAAACTCTATATATTTATTTCTGACTATTGTTAGTAGTTATGTGCATAAAAAAGAATGTTATTTGAACGCTATTGAGTATAGTCTGTTATTTTTGTCTGACGTCTTTTGCTGCACCAGTAATTTTGTTGTATTTTTTTAGTTATTTTATTAATATCTAGCAATACTGAGGCATCTTGGTTATAAAGGAAATATTTTTCCAATAATTTTGCTGCTTCCAGAGCTTCTTTAATGCTCGGCGGAAGCTCAGGCTCATCCGTCTCATCTTCTTCATCACCTTGTTCTTGATCCTCAGTTTTTCTCACTGAATCCAAAATTTCTTCGTCTGTGAGTGAAGCCGTTGTAAGCAGGCGGTCGTCCACTTCAATGTAGGTTTGAAGATTTACCGTATTTCCTGCCATGTTGAATTGTTGAATCCACTCAGTTAATGGAAGGTCGTCGTCGCTTTCAAACTCAGATTCTGTTTCCACCTCATCACTCGTAGAATTGGTACAAAGTCCAGCATGTCGAAAAGAGTGCTGTATAGTTGTGGGTGTCACTTCTTCCCAGGCTTTAGATAAAAAATTTACTGCATGCAGCATATTAACAGAAGTTTTACCCTCAGATTCGACTAGCTCCATCAATAATTTCCTTCTGTAGTGACCCTTGAGGCTTTTAATCACACTCTGGTCCATTGGCTGTAAGACACTAGTCGTATTTGGAGGAAGAAATGCCAACTCTATGTTTTGAAGGTTTGATATAAAAGGGTGGGCAGGGCAGTTGTCAACAAGAAGTAAAATTTTTCGTCCCTTTAATTCTGCATCCCACTTTCGCACTTCTTCTTCAAAAAGTTGACTGGTCATCCAAGCTGATTTATTAGCTTTATACGTCACTGGCAATTTTTTGATGTTCTTAAAACAGCGCGGATTTTTCGATTTGCCTATTATTAGTAGCTTTTTTTTCTCTGTGCCATCCATATTAGCAGCCACAAGCACCGTAATACGTTCCTTGGAAAGCTTTCCTCCCACACACTTTTCCCCTTTAAATTTCAGAGTTTTATCTGGAGTCAACTTATAGAAAATTCCTGCTTCATCAGCATTGAAAATGTCACTTGGGGCGTATTTTTCTATGAATTTTGACCACACTCTGTTAATCCAATCATGAGTCACATTTGTATCAACACTTCGTGCTTCCCCACTTATTTTACCATAGTTGATATGATGACGCTGCTTGAATTCTCCGAGCCATCCTTCTGATGCTTTGAAAGAAGTTAAACCAAGTTCAGCAGCAAAATTCTCCGCCTTAGCTTTCACGAGCGGCCCCGAGATAGGCATATTATTCTGGCGCTGTCGATGAAACCATGATAGTACAGCTTTATCCAAATCTTCGTATATAGGTTTCTTTAATTTTTTGGAAGATTTTCCCTCGCCCGCAGCGTGGAGGATTTTTTCTTTATTTTTCCATATTGTGGACACGGTAGAGCGACTAAATCCAAAGCGTTTGCCAACATCACTTATCTTCTCTCCCGTTTCTATTGCGCGTATCAGTAAAACTTTTTCGTCAATACACAGTGATTTTCTTTTAGTAGCCATGTTTACAGTTTGCAAGTTTGTGAGCAACTAAGAATATGATAAGGTATAGATAATCCATGACTCCTAGTTATGAATCATGGTCAATAACAGTCTACACGTGCAAGCAATCCCAATTTGTAAACAAAAGAATGAATTTCTTAGAAAGTTCGGTATGCATGATGCCGACAGTCGAGTTTATTGCGGGCTAGGATAATAAAGCGACAATAGATCGTACACAGCTGCGCAGTTTTTACTAATTTTAGCAACTTAATTGTTGTCGTTATTGAGAGTGGGTGTAATGCTATATAGAGTGAAACATTGTATGAAAAACAAGCTAAACCAACCAAAGCCAATTGATTTCGACGCTTAAGAGAGTTTGTCGTTAAATAGAGTGACGTTACATGGAGTTTACACTGTATTAAGAAAACAATATTGGTATTTATAAAAAATATATTTTTGTACAATTTTATCGCGATTTATTTTAATAATAGGGGCAGGCAAAGGTTTAACCATTAGGCGAAAAGTGGGTGTACCACTTTTCGCCTAATTTACTACGGTCCCATAATGTGATAGGGGGCGAGCCTATCTCCATACCGGGCCCAATTCTATACTCCGGGCTGATACTTAGTATTTCTAAATAAAAAAACTCAATATCACTTTACCCGACCCGGAGATCGAAGCCGCGACCTCAGCAGAGCAGTCGTATCGCATGCGCAATTACAACTGCGCCACCGAGGTAGTCAACTAATCAGTACACAGTAACTCTTTGAAGGAAATTCTCTGTAGGCACTAAACCTATCTAAAATGATTAAGCATCTTTAAAAAAAAATTAATACCTTCTAATATACACACAACACACGCACACACGACACGCAAAAGTCTTGGATCATTATTCTCTATGTATTCTGTCAAACGCGTAAAGGCACGTTACGTTAACTGCATGTTATTCACATGTTTTGGTATTCTGTAATATACGCGTAAAGATATATAACAGAAAATATGAATATAATAATACTACCCCAGTATTAAACATTTCCCCACTGCTGGGCACGGGCCCCTCTACTAACAAGGGGGGGGGGGGGGGGGGTTAGGCCTTAGTCCACCACGCTGGCCTAATGCAGGTTGGTAGATTTCACATACCTTCGAAATCCTTATGAGAATGCTCAGATATGCAGGTTTCCTCACGATGTTTTCCTTCACCGTTAAAGCATTCGACAGTTAACAATTAATACACACATAACTTAATAAAATTCAGAGGTGTATGCCACTTGGGTTTCGAACATACGACTTTCGTCTTGACAGTCCGTACCGCAACCAACTAAGCTATCGCTGCTTTTTAATCAATATAATAAAAGTAATATTAAATACCTTATGTTAGTAGTATTTTTCAGTATGGTTGTTCCGAGATATTCCCATTTGATATCAGGTATCGGGAACCCGACGACGTCGCACTGTAACGACACATCGTCACCCACAGACACATCTTGTAATACGTTCGTAGGTGGGCCGATATGTGGTGGAACTAAAAGTAAAAAAACAGCTATTACTTATTAATATTTACAATGTCTACAAGTTTTTGCTCGCAGCTTCGCCCGTGTAAATTTATAGACTGGAGAGCGGAGGGGTTTTTTTTATATGAATAAGCTTGCGTTTGACCACTATCTCGCCTGATGGTAAGTGATGATGTGGTCTACGGTGGAGCACGCTTGCCTAGAAGATACCTATTCACTGTTGACTTGAAGATACGCAGGTCATAATTTTCGGGAAATATAGACTCCGGCAAAGAGTTCCACTCTCTAGCGGTGCGCATGATAAAAAAGGATTTAAAAAAAGTAACCTATGTCCATCCTCGAGGTTATAGGTACACTCAAACTACATCTTATCAAAATCGGTTCATTGGTTTAGCCGTGAAAACGTAACAAGCAGACACCTTATAGTGGTAGAGCCACGCTGTAGACATATTTGTCTACAGCATGAATGGGCCGGCTCGACCGGGGTAGTACCACTGTCTCACAGAAAACCAACGTAAAGTGACAGTTTACTGTCACGTTTCGTATGGTAAGTGAGATATCCGGGGGCCCAGATTCCCCTTTCCCTTCCCTAATCCCTATTCCTGTCCTTTAAGGCCCACGACGCATACTTTCGGTATTGTGGATGTTCATGGGCGGTGGAGATCATTTAACATCAGGTGACCCACATGCTCGTTTGTCGGACTATGCAATAAAAAAACCTTTGGATCCCTAATTCACATATATCGGCACTTCCTTTAGTATACACACGTGAATAGTAGGCATGAATAAAAATGAAAAAGAAATGCCAAAATCAGCCTTTGAACTAGTATTAAGAAATTTTGTAATAATATTTTTTTAAACCTCCTTCCTTCCCTTTAGCCTATCCCTGCGGAGATTATAAGCGTGAGAGTATGTGTGTGTGTGTGTTTTTTTTAATCTTTTAGTGGGTTTTTTTAGTGCCCCGATAGGCAGACGAGCAGACGGGCCACCTGATGGTAAGTAGTCACCGCCGCCCATAGACTTCTGCAATGCCAGAGCACAGCAAAGCCGCTGTCTACCGTTAAAAGTAGGTGGGTTTGAAACAAATATAAGACGTAGGTCTTATAATATAGGAGGTTTCTGCAACCAAACGTAATTTTTATTTCTTATTTGTATTTTTATTTATTAAAATAAATTGTAGCAAACAATGCCGAATCTTACCCCAAATATATACAGAGTATATGATAGAGGTGTTTCCAAAAGGGTTTGTAACGAAGCACGTGTAGTTTCCAAAATCAGTCAAATTTGCGACGAACCTGTAAACATTACCAATTGTAGTTACACAACATATATACACATACACTCACGCCTGTGATCCCCGAAGGCAGAGGTGTAAACAGTACACCCTCTTTTCGCCAAATTTTGGTCCCATAATGTGATAGGGGGCGAGCATATCGCCATACCGGGCACAATTCCAGACTCCGGGCTGAGACTGAGTATCTCTAAACAGAAAAACCCAATATCACTTTACCCGACCCAGGGATCGAACCCGAGACCTCAGCACAGCAATCGTAACGCTTGCGCAATTACAACTGCACCTCCGAGGCAATAATATAGGTAATACAATAAATATAAGTATTAGTTAATTTAAATCAGCCCTGCTACATTCTGTCCTATTGCTGGGCACTGGCCTCCCGTACTAAAGAGGGAAATCCAAATAAAAAAAATCTTGAATAAAAACTTCCCAAAATGTTTATGAAACTTAATTTCATAATATAAAATTCTGACTTTTCTAAAGTTATGTGTGTATTAAAATGTTAAGTATCGCTTGCTAACAGTGAAGGAAAACATCGTGAGGAAACCTGCATACCTGAGAATTCTCATAAGAATTTCGAAGGTATGTGAAGTCTACCAACCCGCATTAGGCCAGCGTGGTGGACTAAAGCCTAACCCCTCTCATTAGTAGAGGAGACCCGTGCCCGGCAGTGGGACAATATTTAATACAGGGCTATTATAATATAAAATTATCCACAAACTATTTATTATGTACAATGTTAGACTAAATAATTTGTGACAACATATTACTTCGCATTTTAATTCGAAATAATAATCTATAAGTTACCGCCTTCTCTGTGGATCGAATTTTCGTTGTAAAAAAAGGAACCCAGATCTCGACAACAGCGCCAACTATCGGATCTAAAACTATCCTATCTTTTAAGTTGGAACCAACCACACACATACACAACATTTCATCAAATCGGTTGAGTGGTTTCAAAGTCTATATCGGACATAGGTAGAAACTATTTTTGTGTTTTTTTTTTTATTCTGGCGCGGCAAAGTGAGCACACTGCGCCTGATGGTAAGCGCAGTGCCGTCCAGATAGAGTATCAAGTAGCGAGAGACAGTGTATCCCCCGCTACTCAACACAATCATGCCGGCCTGCTGTTTAGCTTCTTCACATTACGCCTAAAGGACCCAGGTGTTTCATATAGATATACATAAGTTATATGAAAATCATCGGTGATCTTAATTGTTTATCGGATGTGAAAAATAGATGCTTTTAAAAAGCATGCTTGTTTACTCCTATCTACTTCGTTTGATTACTTAGACGGCCGTTAGTCATTAAAGCGGAGAGATAAAGACTTTTAATAACATGATTTTGTGCTACCGAGTAGCATATATATTTCTAAATTTAATACTAGCCCTGTATTAAACATTGCCCCACTGCTGGGCACGGGCCCCTCTACTAACAAGGGGGGGGGGGGGGGGGGTTTAGGCCTTAGTCCACCACACTGGCCTAATGCAGGTTGGTAGTCTTTAAATACCTTTGAAAGTCTTCTGACAATTCTCAGGTATGCAAGTTTCCTCGCGATGTTTTCCTTCACGGTTAAAGCAAGCGATAATTAGCATTAAATGCTTACACACGTAACTTTAGAAAAGTCAGTGGTGTATGTTATTTGGGCTGGTTTCGAACATAGGACTTTCGTCTTGACAGTGCGTACAGCGACCAACTAGGCTATCGCTGCGTATATTTCACGTAATAAAAATAACTTTTAATTCTAAATTAGCTTTAGTATACCTCAGTCCAAACTGGTCGACAAACTTCCTCGCATCGTGGACGGGGTCCCCATTGTGTCGCCACTCCACCAGCGGCGAGGGCTCCCCTTGGACAGGACAAGGCAGCTCCACAAGCTGGCCTTCCAACAACTCCTTAGTCGTGTCAATGTCCTCGTGTGATATTTTTGGCGGTACTAAGAATGAAAATTGAACGGTTGTATTGGACAAAGTTAATGATGTAGATAATGTACTAAACGCTAAAAAATAATTCAGTGGTCCTTAGGGGGCATCCATTAATTACATGAGGCAAATTTGGAGTTTTTTGTACCCCCCCTCCCCACTTGGTGAGATGTCGTGAGTTTTGCCGAGAGCACCCTCCCCCCACGTGAGATTGATTGAAGTTTGACTCGAACCCCTCTTTTTTTTTTGTTGTCGCGGGGAAACCGTTTTATTACTGCCGCCCGCTCCGGGGGGAAGCGGAATAAGAATAAAACGGGTATGCTAGACTAGCCGGTCTTACGACCCAGCATCCCCCTCGCCCGGGCGATGGCTGTCCGGGCAGCCGCTGGGCCGAGTCCCTACCCCCTTTCTACAACCCACCCGACACTACCAGCTAAAACCCCGCGGTGGCCTTCTTCGGCGCTTACGGAGCGATCCCGGGGTATTCTAAGGAGTGCTAGAATTGCAGCCGGAATCGCCCCTGCGCGGTGCCCTGTACGGGCCCATCTCCATGGGAGGCTAAGGAGCCCCCGCGCACCGAGCAACGACAGCGAACGAGGCCTTACCACCCGCGCTGCCGTCCATCTTGGGGTCGCACGATGCTCCGAATTTAGGAGTGCATCGATACGAGCTTACAGCCCCCCGCTGCTCGCCCGCGACCTCCGATGGCCCCTATTAGTCGCCTCGTACGACAGGCAGGGGTTACCGTGGTGGAATTCAAACGCCCCCATTCCACAGGGCGGGAGACGCCGGTCAGTCGTCCACCCGGCGGCTCCTACGTCTTCTCTGGCGGCGGGAGGGATCGTTTCGTTCCCGATCCCTCTCAGCACTCTCCTTCTGCGAGATGACGTTCTCGCAGAAGTGGGCCACCGCACGCCAGGACCTCCGGCTGGCGACCATGGACGACACCACGGCCGGCAGCGAGAGGTCTCCTCCGACGACTGTTCTGAGAGCGCTGCGCTCTTCGTCCCAGGCTGGGCACTCCTCCAACGTATGTTGGGCCGTGTCCTCGCGGCAGTTGCCACAGTGGTGGCACACGGCGGACACCTCCTTTCCGATCCGACACAGGAATGAACCGAAACACCCATGGTCCGTTAATACCTGCGTCAGTCAGAACGTAGGCGCCCCGTGGCGCCTGTCTAGCCATCTCTTTAGGACAGGACGCACTGCTGCGACAGTCCTCAAGCCCGCAGTCGGGCTCTCCAGCCTGGAATGCCACTCCTCCACGGCGGTTCTGCGAAACCGGGCCGCAATCTCCCTCGGGGCCAGTCTCTCCTGACGGTGGCTGGACGCCTCCTCCCGCCAGAAGAACGCTGACGAGAGGAGTTTGGCGTCCAATTCCCAAGGGAGTGTGCCGGCCAATACGCAGGCCGCCTCGTGGGAGACCGTTTTTTTTTTTTTTTGTTGTCGCGGGGAATGAGTTTTATTACTACCGCCCGCTCCGGGGGGAAGCAGAATAAGAATAAAACGGTTATGCTGGACTAGCCGGTCTTACGACCCAGCATCCCCCTCACCCGGATGATGGCTATCCGGGCAGCCGCTGGGCCGAGTCCCTACCCCCTATGTACACCCCACCCGACACTACCAGCTAAAACCCCGCGGTGGCCTTCTTCGGCGCTTACGGAGCGATCCCGGGGTATTCTAAGGAGTGCTAGAATTGCTGCCGGAACCGCCCCTGCGCGGTGCCTTGTACGGGTCCATCTCCATGGGAGGGCTTAGGAGCCCCCGCGCACCGAACTACGACAGCGAACGAGGCCTTACCACACGCGCTGCCGTCCATCTCGGGGTCGCACGATGCTCCGAAACTGGGAGTGCATCGATTTGGGCTGACAGCCCCCCGCTGCGAGCCCGCGACCCCCGATGGCCCCAATTAGTCGCCTCGTACGACAGGCAGGGGTTACCGTGGTGGAATTCAAACGCCCCCGTTCCACAGGGCGGGAGAAGCCGGTCAGTCGTCCACCCGGCGCCTCCTACGTCTTCTCTGGCGGCGGGAGGGATCATTTCGTTCCCGATCCCTCTCGGCACTCTCCTTCTGCGAGATGACGCTCTCGCAGAAGTGGGCCACCGCACGCCAGGACCTCCGGCTGGCGACCATGGACGACACCACGGCCGGCAGCGAGAGGTCTCCTCCGACGACTGCTCTGAGAGCGCTGCGCTCTTCGTCCCAGGCTGGGCACTCCACCAACGTGTGTTGGGCCGTGTCCTCGCGGCAGTTGCCACAATGGTGGCACACGGCAGACACCTCCTTTCCGATCCGACACAGGAACGAACCGAAACACCCGTGGTCCGTCAGTACCTGCGTCAGCCGGAAAGTTGGCGCACCGTGGCGCCTGTCTAGTCATCTCTTTAGGACAGGACGCACTGCCGCGACTGTCCTCAAGCCCGCACTTGGGCTTTCCAGCCTGGTATGCCACTCCTCCACAGCGTTTCTGCGAAACCGGGCTGCAATCTCCCTCGGGGCCAGTCTCACCTGACGGCGACTGGACGCCTCCTCCCGCCAGAAGAACGCGGACGAGAGGAGTTTTGCGTCCAACTCCCAAGGGAGGGTGTCGGCCAATACGCAGGCCGCCTCGTGGGAGACCGTGCGGTAGCCCCTTACTATTCGCTGCGCCAACAAACGCTGCGGTTTGCGCAGCAAGGCGACGCAGCGGGCTTTCAGGGACTCGGCCCATACGGGACATCCGTACAGGGCCATTGACCGCACGACTCCAGCGTATAAACTTCGGCAAGGGCTATTAGGTCCCTCCAGGTTCGGCAGCAGGCGTCCGAGCGCGCCCGCCGCCCGCACCAATTTCGGCGACAACTCCTTGAAATGGGCACGGAAATCCCACCGGCTGTCCAGAATCAACCCCAAGTACTTCATTGTACAGCCGATGGGAATCCGCACCCCCTCCACATTGATGTGGGGCATTAAAGGTGGCCGAATCCGAGGCCCGTGAAAGTAAAGGGCCTCGGTTTTGTTCAGGGCCACCTTAAGGCCCAGTCGCCGAATCCTGCCCACCACCTGTTCGGTTGCGAACGAGGCGAGCAGGGTGGCCTCCTGGAAAGACATGGCTGTCGCTGTTACTAGCGTGTCGTCTGCATAACAGACGACAGCGACGCCTCGGGGATTGGTACCA
This sequence comes from Laothoe populi, assembly GCA_905220505.1. Lineage (NCBI taxonomy): Eukaryota > Metazoa > Arthropoda > Insecta > Lepidoptera > Sphingidae > Laothoe > Laothoe populi. Next base: position 14,234,152 of record HG992168.1, read on the forward strand.
CGGAGCACCCAATCGTAGCCAATGTTCCACAGGAGAGGGCCCAGGACTGAGCCCTGTGGAACACCGCAGGCCATAGCTCTTCGGTGCCACCTGTCGGCGCCTGGATACACTATGTACCTGTCTGTGAGATACGAGCGCACCAGACGCCGGAGATACGGTGGCACCACGTGGTACCGCAGTGCTTCCAGTATGCAGGCCCAGGGCAGGGTGTTAAACGCGTTGGCGATGTCTAGAGACACCGCCACCACCACTTCACCCCGAGCCACTGCATCCTCCGCTTGGCCTCGTGGGAGACCGTGCGGTAGCCCCTTACTAGTCGCTGAGCCACCAGACGCTGCGGTTTGCGCAGCAGGGCGACGCAGCGGGCGTTCAGAGACGCGGCCCAGACGGGACCATCGACCATCGGGGCCATCGACCGCACGACTCCGGCATATAAACTTCGGCAAGGGTTATTTGGTCCCTCCAGGTTTGGTAGCAGGCGTCCGAGCGCGCCCGCCACCCGCACCAATTTCGGCGACAACTCCTCGAAATGGGCACGGAAATCCCATCGGCTGCTCGGAATTAATCCCAAGTACTTCATTTTGCAGCCGATGGGAATCTGTACCCCCTCCATAAAGATGTGGGGCCTATAAGGTGGCCGAACCCGAGGCCCATGAAAGCAAAGGGCCTCGGTTTTGTTGAGGGCCACCTTAAGCCCCAGTTGCCGAATCCTGCCCACCACCTGTTCGGTTGCGAACGAAGCGAGCAGGGTGGCCTCCTGGAAAGACCTGGCCGTCGCTGTCAATAGTGTGTCGTCTGCGTAACAGACGACAGCGACCCCTCGGGGTTGACTCGACCCCCTCCCCCCTAAGAGCCTCACGTAATGAATGGATGGACCCTTAGGTATCAGTCAATACACCGCTCTCCTCAGCAATCTAGGGCATTGATCAGACAAAAAATACATATACACTGACGCTTGTAATCCCCGAAGGGGTAGGCAGAGATGTAACCAGTACACCCACTTTTCGCCGAATTTCGGTCCCATAATGTGATAGGGGGCGAGCCTATCGCCATACCGGGCATAATTCCAGACTCCGGACTAATACTGAGAATTTCTAGATAGAAAAACCCAATATCACTTCACCCGACCCGGGGATTACACCCGAGACCACAGCACAGCAGACGTAACGCGTGAATTACAAAAGCGCCACCGAGGCAGTCGCAAAAAAAATGGTCTATTATTTGTAAAAAGAATTATCTTGTACCATAGACATACAAAGTGTAGTTCCTCCGCGTGGTTCCTAGCGCGTTGGTCGCAGTGCAAGTGTACCGGCCGGTGTCGAACACTGTTGCCTGCTCTATCACCAACTCGTTGTCTTCTGATAAGTAGCTGAAACAATGTACAACCGGTCACGGATCTTTGGACACCGGTGTCCGGATACTGGCAATATTGACGTGCGTAGTAATTACAAAAATTAACATAGAAATCTATTATACTCCTATTGTATTGTTGATATTTATGAGCAGAGAAAATCATTAAATTTAATTTTACTTACACGTTATTGGAAAAGACCAAGGGGTCCTCATCCTTGGTCCACACTGTGATTGGTTTGGGCGAGCCTTCCGTCTTACAGGCAAATGTCACTTTATCACCGGCTTCTACTTCGTGATGATTTGATTTGACTCCTTCAGATGTAACAAGCTTCGGAGGATCTGTGGAAAAAGTTAGCATACTATTGTCCTTTGTCCTAAAGGTGTAGGCAGAAGAGAAACGTGTACTATTAATTTATACTCTTTCCGTTCTGTGCCAAAAAGAGGTGGTTCTATAAAAATAACTAAATGTCGATTAAAAAAATGCTCGACTTCTCGACGAACTCTATCTTTTTAACCGACTTCAAAAAAGGAGGAGGTTAACAATTCGTCGGAATCTTTTTTTTATGTATGTTACCCGATTACTCGAAGACGCCTGGACCGATTCGAGAAATTCTTTTTTTGTTTCAAAGGGTATACTTCCCATGTGGTCCCAAGTCAGGATCTGATGATGGGATCTCATAAAAATCGAGGGCAACCCTCAAATTTTAAAGGAACGCATGATTTGTTTTTTATTGAAGTCGGTGTACTTTTTATGAATAAAAAACTTTTACTTATTCACACCAAATAACTGTTCTGTGTCAATGATTAAAACAATCTAAAATCAACTCTGTCGAACTGAAAACTTATTCAGGCACGTTAGGTACTTTTGGTATGGGAAAAAAGCACTGAACCTAGCGTAACCATCACGCTCAGATTATTTTACTTTTTACTTAAGGACGTCCATAAAGTTCTGTAATTATTGACGAGCAATCATAAACAAAAGCGACTACTTCATGGACGCTGTTTCAAAAAGAACACAGTAATTTCAAAGTTTACAGTTTTCACTTCTGTCGGTAGTCCCCATGACTGCCTATGTTTTACAGTGAATTAACATCTTTAATACGACTATCTATGTGTATATAAAAATGAATCCCTATTTCCCTTGGTCACGGCATGACGTGTGAACGGCTGGATCGATTTCGAAATTATTTTTTCAACCGACTTCAAAAAAGGAGGAGGTTAACAATTCGTCGGAATCTTTTTTTTTTATGTATGTTACCCGATTACTCGACCATGCCTGGACAGATTCGAAAAATATTTTTTTGTTTAAAAGGGTATACTTCCTAGGTGGTCCCATTGGCACCAAGTCAGGATCTGATGATGGGATCTCAGAAAAATAAAGGACAACCCTCAAATTTTATAGTGACGCATAATTTGTTTTTTATTGAAGGTGTACTTTTTATGAATAAAAAAACTTTTATTGGTATGTTTGTTATAATCAGGTGAAGGTTCTTTTGAAAGAAAAAATTAAGACAGTTGCTCAGAAAATTAGGAAAACTTAACGACCATATTAACTTTACTAATGTAACCGAAGAGCAACTTAGAAACATGTACCTAATAGCTTATGATGACTCCATGCATTTTATACCTTTTCTTTCAATAATAACTACCACGCGGCCGGAGTCGCAGGCAAAAGCTAGTAGAATATATAAAGAAAAAATACTTACACTGTACAACCAAGTCCACATCATGCTGATCGACCCCAATGACATTTCCAGCGACACATCGATACGTGCCTTGATGATTATTCGTCACGTTCAGAATTAGTAAATTGTTTTCTTCGTCGATGGTAACGTTGTGTGAAAGCTTGGAAAAGTCTTGAAACCCATTTCTGAACTGCCACGATATCGATGGCGCTGGGTTTCCCTTCAAAACTCTGTAATAATAAAAAAATCTCATAATTTTTTTTTATATCATAGTCCGACAAACGAGCCAGTGGGTCACCTGATGTTAAGTGATCTCCACCGCGCATGAACATCCACAATACCGAAAGTATCATGTATGCGCTGTCGGCCTTAAAGGACAGGAATAGGGATTAGGGAAGGAAAGGGGGAATCTGGGCCTCCGGATATCTCACTTACCATACGAAACGCGAAAGTGAACTGTCACTTTACGTTGGTTTTCTGTGAGACAGTGGTACTACCCCGGTCGAGCCGGCTCATGCTGTAGACAAATGTGTCTACAGCGTGGCTCTACCACTTTTAAATAATCTTTTAAATAATAATGATTTATTACGCGAATTTTACAAATTGAAATAAAACTAATTTTAGACGTTTCTAAAACTACAGTTTTCATGGTCACAGAGTGAACTGAATTGTATGTTGTCATAAAAAGATACTGCAACGTCTACCTACATCCTACCTTCAATTTATTTAATATTTGGTAAAATTATTTTGAATCCGATCTATGCAGAGTACTAAGGGGAAAACACGTCAGTCCGTAAAAAATAGTTCTATTACAAAATTATAACCTCACTCATATATCATCGCAATGGTAGTCAGAGATTTGGGTATTGTGAATTTATTTCAATCCTATGATGTAAATTGTAATAGAGAGAGAGTATATTGCTATCGCAGCGGGCAGTCGCTGTGACATGAGAGGCCGTGGATTCGATCCCCGCACCGCGGTTCCTCGTAGTTTTTGATACCAACGAGTTACGACACAGGTTTTATCTAGTGTGGTGCCAAGATTATGTGATTGACTGTAAGGTGTATATATTACTATCAATTAATGTAGACTTTGTTGATCAAAATAGCGTTAAAGGGCGAAACATTTTTTTTTATTCTGGTACGGCAAAATGACCACACTGCACCTAATAGTAAGCGCAGTGCTGTCCAGTTAGAGTATCAAGTAGCGAGAGACATTTCACAAACATTGTATAATAGTTAAAACTTAACCTATCTTCTCGAACTAAAACCCACAGAAATAAAATAATCAACGCGCAATGCAAAACGCCAAAAATCTCACCTACACGTGATTTTTGTCGACTTCCCCATTTGCGAGGTTTGTTCATTTTTAGTCTTCAGTATCTCAGGTGGTTCTGTAATAGTAAAAATGTTATTGCATTCATTGACTGGAAAAAAACTATCCGACAAAGGATAATGGGCGAAGTGTCCCCACCCACCAACAGGTTTGAAATGGATCTCAATCGATTCATCTAAGCAATGTGATAGGTTTTGGTATGGGGTCAACCACGATATGTATAGGGGTTTTTATACCAACGTTTTTGTTTTATATATGAATGTTTGTACTTTTACTACATTTTACCATCAGAAAACAGTATTTACTAGGTATATTTTTCATTTTTTATTTTCTAGAGAGTCCCTATTGATATATTTAATTTTCAAGGTGAGCTAAGAGTTTTTATATATCAAATAACAAATATTTATATGTATGATGGCTGTTGGTAGGTGGGGACGGAGCTCATACAAATTCGCCCATTGTCCTTTGTCTTAAAAAAATGTTGACCATATTACAAATCAAAATATAGTCATTATAAGCATCTTAAAAACACATACAATATATACGGCCATGACTTGTTGGGCTATTTGTTATTATTAATCCTACTAATATTATATGCGAATGTTTGGATGGATGTTTGTTTCTCAATCACGCTACAACGGCTTGACCGATCTGGTTGAAATTTGGCACAGAGATAGATGGAATAAGGCATAATACATAGGATACTTTTAATCCCGGAAAATGTATGGTTCCCGTGGGACAGATTTATGTTTTTCACAGAACAAGGAATCGACTAGATTTTTGCAGACTGTTGGTTGAGTGTTCTGAGAATGATATAAGCTACTCTTTATCCCGGAAAATGCACGGTCCTTCATGAATTTTATACCTTTTCTTTTAAAAATAACTACGACGGGGACGAAGTCCCAGGCATAAGCTAGTATTACATATAAATAATAACAAATAGAAATTGAATTGTAAATATATTATTTAAAATTAATGTGACCAATGCCAAACCCCTCATTAATAGAGGAAGCCCGTGCCCAGCTGTGGGACAATGTTTAAGACTGGTCTGGTATTATTATTTACTCACCTAATCCGTGCACATGTAACGTCCCGTTCACGTCTAAACTCTCAAACCCATTGTCAGCTTCGCAGCTGTAATCTCCTAGATCTTCGAAATTCACTCTTTTTATATACACCATGAAGTTATCGTCAGATATATGCACATTACTGGAAGTGGTAATTTCTGTGCCGTTGTGGAACCATTTCAGTTTGGCGGGCGGGTAGCAATCGATTATACATTGAAACTCTATTTGTGAGTACAGCTCTACTGAATTATCTGGAAAAAAGTAACTAATGCATAGTATGATTCAACTAAATTGACAAGTTAAATCAATCCATACGACAATCAATTTTGTATACAATGAGATACAAAATTGAATGGAGGCGGACGATATTTAGGATAAGATGATTTCGAGTAGACAATTTTTTTTTAATAGAGATATGTTAATCTCAAAAGAAGCGCTAAGTTAATAAAACTCTACTGGCTAAATCTCACCTAGGCCGCTATTGCTAAAACCAGCACTGGATATGATATTATTGGATATCCGATAGTTTAGGTTATCGTTATGAAATTCAATAGTATACCCAGTGTATGAACTCACCACGAAATCCCTCCACCAAAATCATCTTCCTTCTAACACTGACTACGACGCTGTCCTGGTCAATACCCTCGGAGTTCTCGCCGAAGCAGAAATAAGTTCCGTTCACTTGTTCCTTATTGCTGTTCAGAGTCAGTATACTTTTGTATAAATTATTTTTTAATGGTATTATCTGAAATTTAATATTTTAATTTTAGTACATTTAAATTGTCATATATACACTCACCCCTGTAATGTCTGAAGTGGTAGGCAGTGGTGGAACCAATACACCCACTTTTCGTCGGATTTATAACGGTCCCATATTGTGATAAGGTGAGCCTGTTGCCATGCGGGCACAATTCCAGACTCCGGGCTGATACTAAGTATTTCTAAATAGAAAAACCCAATATCACTTTACCCGACCCGGGAATCGAACCCGAGACCTCAGGAGAGCAGTCGTAAGTACGCAATTGCAACTGCGCCACCGAGGTAGTCAAGTTAGTAAGAAACTTTACATAATATTTGAAGCCGTCAATTATGGAACCCCAACATTTAACGGTAGGCAGCGGCTTTGCTGTGCCCTGGCATTGCAGAAGTCTATGGGCAGCGGTGACTACTTACCATCAGGTGGCCCATCTGCTCTTCTGCCTATCGAGGCATTAAAAAAACATTCATAGTGCCTGATACTCAAGGCAAAACACTTGTCTACCATGACCATAAACGTGTGTGATTCTTAGATGTGTCTTTTTCTATACTCACAGTATTGTTAAGAAACTTCTCAGTCTCCCTGTGCCATAAAATCCTTGGCAGTGGTTTGGCGATCACTTCGCACTCCACTTGGTGAATGGTTCCGTTGAGGACTGTGATGTTCTTAGGCCCTTGTATTGAGACCTTAGGTTTTATTAGGATGTTTACTTCAACTGCATCGGATGCTAGAAATTAATATAGTTCGTATTGAATATTTTCGTTTCATTTTAATTTATAATTGGTGAGATATAATATGTAAGCAATACTAATATCATAATCCCAAGTATTAAAACCTTTATTTTCTTCGCCATAGTTATTTTATAACCGGTTAAGTTTACTGTTGCATTTAAATATTCTTATCACCTGAATTTATGTCTCAATTTCGTTGTTTTTTACGTACGTTTTATGGTGGCTGACTATTATTTACTTAGCCCTAATTATTTTTAAGATAAAATTACTGCCTCGGTGGCGCAGTTGTACTTGCGCATGCGTTGCGACTGCTGCGCTGAGGTCTCGGGTTCGATCTCGGGTAATGTGATAATGTGATATTAGGTTTTTTTATCGAGAAATTCTGAGTATTAGCCCGGAGTCTGGAATTTATGCCCGGTATGGCGATAGGCTCGCCCCCATCGCATTATGGGAACTAAATAAATTTGGCGAAAAGTGGGTGTACGGTTTACACCTCTGCCTACCCCTTCGGGGATTACAGACGTGAGTATATATGTAGTAAAAATGACTGAGATTAATTCAGTTCCGCATTCTTCACAAACTATTTTCGGGGTGTTTGTTTATGTTACAGGTTGTATATTTAACCTACCATTAAATTTTCCTCTAAAACTGACACATTTCCAAAAGCCATCATCAGTAACATTCGCCACATTTAAAACATCATTTGTACTTCCATTGACTTGTCGGTCGGCCACTATAGTGCCGTTTGGAGCCAACCATTGGACCTTGTTGGCGTGTTCCAGACGACATACTAGCTGGAATTCAGTGTTCACTGGTTTGGTGAGGGTGTGTGGACCCAATATTTGGGCTATTGGCTGCGGTGTTATTGTTATTTGTGTTGATTGATTTGATGCTCCACCTGGAAAAAATAATTAATATTAGAGTTCCAAGGTATTTTAGCAGCGGCTGGTAAGGAAATAAATTCACTACAATATCAGATGAATCTTGGATGTGTTGCCAGCCCTAAAAAAGACTGGGGATTGACAGTGGGTATGATAGCCTCCGTGGCGCAACGGGCAAGTGGCCAGTTGTGAAGCAAGAGGTCGTGAGTTCAATTCTCGCAACACAACAGATGTTTGTGAGACAGGCTAGATGTTGTGGGACTGTACCTGACAGACCCGCGTAGTAGTTGATACCCACGATACAGGTTTGGCCTAGTGTGGGTGATGAGTATTCATTAATTAAAAGAGCCTTTAACCTAATAAAAAACATGGTACCTCTGTTTGCAGACACACAGGTGTAGAGTCCGCCATCTTTCTCGGTCACGTTACGTATCAGTTTTGTGTAAATATACGATCCTTCAGCACTTGATTCAACATCCGTTGCTGAAAAATGAGTATTTTAGTATATTAGCAGAATCGATATAAAAACATCGATAATATACAAAGGAAGATGATGACGGATGCCCAAATTGTTGGTTATAAAAAATTTAATGGATTTTATTATACACACAATTATATTTAAAACCTGGGTTCAGTTAGAAATTAAGGTCTACAACACGATAATCAGTCGATATCATAATGATTTAAATTAGATTTTTCTAACAACGTAATGTATCGATTGTTAAAAAAATCAGCTGACACTCGGTTCGGGACCGCGCGTTATACTGAACACCAGCGCAACGACACGCGCGCTCTCATTTGGGTAATACTTTGACAACTTATCGTGGCCATCTTTTATTTAGTTTTAGATCCGATATCATAGATCAATTTCAAAATAAAATAACCTGACTAAATCGTATTGTTAAGTTCTATCAATTATACTCGATCATCTACCAATTATTTAACGGTAGGCAACGGCTTTGCTAACGGTAGGCAGCGGCTTTGCTGTGCCCTGGCATTGCAGAAGTCTATGGGCGGCGATGACTACCTACCATCAGGTGGCAGGACTGCTCGTCTGCCTATCGAGCCACTAAAAAAATACTCATCAACGTAAAAATAAATCTTATATTTAATACTAACCATGTCCCATTTCATTACCATTGATGAATATTTGAAACTTCGTCGGCAATACTTCGCTCCACACGGTACATGTTATTACCAATTCTTCACCGATTTCAAAAGTTTTGTTTGCAGGTTGAATTGTCACTAGTGGTGGGTCCACTGAAATAAAAAAAAACACACATAATGGTTATACTAAAATAAAAAAGAATATGTATTTTGTATCAAGAACTACGAAGCACACACGGTCCCAATTAGGTATATTGGGACCGTGTGTGCTTCGTAAACAATTATTTGTAGTGTGTGTATATTTTACGTGTGTATATTTTTTGTACATACACTAACACCTGTAATCCGAAGGGGTAGGCAGAGGTGTAACCAGTACACACACTTTTCGCCGAAATAGTTACGATCCCATAATGTGATAGGATGCGAGCCTATCGCCATACCGGCTCAATTCCAGACTCCGGGCTGATACTGAGTATTTCTAAATAGCAAAACCCAATATTACTTTACCCGACCCGTGGATCGAACCCAAGATAGCATAGCAGCACGCATGCGCAATTACAACTGCGTCTACGAGGAAATATTTTGTGCGTGTGCTGTGTGAGCGCACACTTGTAGTAGACTGACACTAGACCCTCGACCGCCTCTTCACCTTCTTGCCCATGGCGTAGTGTGAAGAAGCAGGCCGGCATGATTGTGTAGAGTAGTGGAGGATAGATTGTCCCTCGCTACTCGATACTTTAATTGGACGGCACTGCGCTTACCATTAGGTGCAGTGTGGTCACTTTGCCGTGCAAGGATAAAAAAACCGGCTTTGAAAAGAGAGGCCGCATGTTAGATCCCCGCACCAAGACAAATAGGTTTTAACGGTAGGCAGCGGCTTTGCTGTGCCCTGGCATTACAGAAGTCTATGGGCAGCGGTGACTACTTACCATCAGGTGGCCCGTCTGCTCGTCTGCCAATCGAGGCAATAAAAAAAAATTAAAAATATAGACAACTGTGTGTTCCACAAATATTTGTTTCTGGTCTGGATGTTGTTCTTGTTAGTGTGGTGGTCAGGTCTATGTGTGACTGTTGGATTTATTTGTTTGAGAAAGAGATGGTCATGTTATCAAAACATACTAGAACTCAGATTTATTTTAATAATTATGTGATTCAAAATGAATTTTCATTTAGTTTATAATTACCAATCGCATAATACAATTACCATTTCTATAATACTAATTACCGTATGTATCACTTCTCACTACCGTTCGACGAAAATTTTCAAATCCAAATTCTGACCTATATATCGATCCAAATACTGTGCCTTTAATTTATTTTCTATTTATAGGTACACTATAAACGTTAAATGCATATAGAATGTAGGTAAATGTAAGGGGAAGTTTGAAAGTAGCACCAATTGTAGAAAAGATGAGGAGTGCTAGGTTAGCTTGGTTTGGGCACGTGATGAGGAGGGATGAAAGGCATGTAACAAGACTAGTTGTCAATATGAATGTGGATGGACGAAAGAGTCGTGGGAGACCCAAAAAGAGGTGGATGGATTGCGTGAATGAGGACATGCGCGTGAAAGGAGTGAATGCAGATTTGACGCATGATAGGGCTGCGTGGAGAGTTAAAACCAATTGTGCCGACCCCACTTAGTGTGGGATAAGGGCAGGTAAATGATGATATAGAATGTAAATAGCAGCATTCTTTGAACATTTTTTTTTAGCCCCCTTAATGTCTATCTTTAAATATTCACCCTAATAATGAATTTACCTAGTAGAACGACTTCTGTGTCAGCAGTGGTGATGCCGGCAACATTTTGAGCCACACACGTGTATACACCAGCGCTTCCCTCGGACATGTCATGTATCTCGTATGTTATGGATGTGGTCTGTCTGGAAATGATTGTATTATAAAGCTTCCGCCCGTAGCTTCGCATGTAAATACTTTATCGGTATAGGAAGAGAAATTCTATAGAACGCACTTTCAGTTACTCACCTTTATAATTTTACATACGCAGTCACGCCTGTCCCTCAAGGGGTAGACAGAGGTGTAACCAGTACACCCACATTTGGTCACGCTTATAACTGTCCCATGTCTGCACAGTTCCAGACTCTGGGCTGATACTGAGTACTCCGTGATAGAAAAAACTAAAACCACTTTTACCTGACCCGGGGATCGAATACCAGACCTCGTCGCTTACGCAATAGCAAATGCGCCACCAAGGCAGTCTTTTACATTTTTTCTTTTTATAAAAATCTGAATCGGATTATTATGAACATTTAAATATAGCCAATCAGAAATTTCATGAGAAATACGAATGTTGACTTGATAGACCCTTCTGATAGGTTGATAGCAAAAGATTGCCGACTATAGATGTGAGGTTTGGACGATTGCCATCTTTGGTTCTAGAGAAACGTTTGTTCTGTGTTTTAGAAAGGTTTATTATTTATCCGTCTTTAACTAAAATACTTTGCAATAGTCGTTTCAGATTAGAATTTTGTATATTGCCATATTTTTATTTCATTTTATTCCAACTAAATACCTACTTTGGCTTTACGACTTGGTAACTTTGGACTGCAAAAGTTGGTACTTACAAGCTGGAGACCTGAGACTGTATCCTCACGGAATCTTTCGTCCATTTCGCAGTGAGTGGCACGAGACTTTCCACGTTACATTTGAGAACCACGCGTGAGTGGGAATGAGCTTCTATCTAGAAAAATAGAGTCATTAAGTAATAATAATAAATAATAGTAATAATTATTATTTATTTTGCACAAAACATAAATACATAATCTATACTTATAATAAATCTGTAGAGAGGTCAATTCTGTACATGAAATATATTTCCAAAATAACTATCAGCGGGTGATTAGTGATCGATACTGACGCCAAAAATGCAATCAGTAAAATTTTTGTCTGTCTGTCTGTCTGTCTGTATGTTCGTTATAGAAACAAAAACCACTCGACGGATTTCAACAAAACTTGGTACAATTGTTCTTCATACTTCTGGGCAGGTTATAGTATACTTTTCATCACGCTACGATCAATAGGAGCAGAGCAGTGAAGGGAAATGTTGGGAAAACAGGAGAACTTACTCCATTTTTTAAGCTTCCGTCGCGTGTGCAGCCTTAATAGTTAAAGCTACACAAAAATCATGTATGACGGAAATGTTCTCCTTAAAATTATATAAAAAATATTCCACGACAGCAAATGTCTATATTTTATGGGTGACTCACAATAACACGTGTAACTCCCGATAGCTTAGCAGTTCAGAGATTTCTGATTATATTTGTCTACTCTTACGTTTATGACACTTTCAATCATCCCTAATTAATAAACGTTAACATTATTACCTATTTATTTAATTTAATAAAAAAAGAATTATAGAAATAGGTACAGAAACACCAAAGTTATACATGAAATACGCTAATAAGCCATCGCGCGTGAATACTGAATCATGCTATAAGGATTATTTTTGTGTAACCGTCGCGTCGGGTCGCCGCGGGAGGTATAAAAATTCGAGGGATCCAAACGCGAACTTCGTACAATGTTTGGTTGTTGATGCGAGTAGACGTTCCGAGCATTCGACCTTATTGACAGGCAATATTGTTTATCAGCGCGACTTTTAGTCTTTAAATTAATTTAGTTTTCTTTTGTTGTTATTTCATAAAATAGGTATTAGTTATTTTGGTAGCGTGTTATATTCGTTCAAATTACAAATTATTAATAGTTTATAAGTAAGTAAAAGCGTAGGTACTTTTATTAATTATAGGTATAGGTATTATTAATTATAGTAGTTATAGGTATTTAGTTTTAAGTGAAGTAAGTTTTATTATTAGACTGACAGACAACGCACAGCCGAAACTACTGGCAGTAGAGAGCTGAAATTTGGCCTGTGTGTTTGTTGGGAGGAGTAGGCTACCACTAAGAGAGGATTATTGGAAATTCCCTCCCAACGGGGAGAAAAGGGGGATAAATTGTTTTTTTCCGGAAGTCATTATTCCACGCGGACGAAGTCGCGGGCAAAAGCTAGTTTTATAATAAATGTATAAAGTGTTAAATAAATAAAAATGAGAAAAAAAACAATTAAGTATCTACCTACTCAAAATTATATAATTCATTGTTAAATACTGTAAGAATTCATGTCACGGCCAGGGAAATCAAAATCGATATCTGAGTCGTCCATGGTCGATTCGGTGCTAAAACTGAAAAGTGGCTACTATTTCGTTTTTCTTGTAAACCCAAACTATAAATAAGTAAATTACCAATTTGTAACTATTTCTTGACGAATATCCATATATTGGTAATGGACAAAAACGAAAGAACGGACCAACAAAAAAGTTCCCTTTGGGACCAAGAATTGGCGAAGCGTTACTGTAAATTAAAGTGTGAAAAAAGTTGTTTAATTTCCACAGTAGCTCTTAACTGCACATTCCCTTGCGTGACTATGTTTATCCATACCGTAGCAGATCAAAATCCCTAAGAATAAAATACTTTCAGGTTTTCCCGAATTTAATTTTTTTTCTTTACTTAAAATACTTTATTCTGATTGTAACGAACATATTAAAAAAATTCCAAATCCCAACCGTTGTCAAGTGATTCGTTCAGATATTGAAGAGCATTTAATTTGTATCTATATAGATTACTTTATATCAAAACACTATTTTTAAACCTTTTTCATACCTTTCGTGGTGTTGTCAAATATGGAACATCTGAAATAAATATCTATTATTTAGTGAACTAAATAGAGAACTATGATTAAAATTAATTCATCTTTTATATTATAAAAATAAACATTACCTGGAGATTTGGACTGTACAGCCGTAGGTCCTATGCGTCTTAGTTCCTGCTTGGCTTCATCGTGACCATTGATCTAAAAATAAATAACTGTACAGGAATGACTGGCTATAGGTAAACCATAATCGAAAGTTAAACACATAAAACCGAGTAAAAAAGGATAAGCTTTTTTAAATTCCTTTAGTTTTTAATAATATACGACTTTAAACCCTTTATTTCACTACATTTGTTATTATATCCATTGAAGAGTTTCTCCTTTTGCCCTCGCACCCAACATCAGGGTACCGTGCACAACCATCGAATAGAGGACGCATTTGTTTTTTTTCCATTAAGTTTTTTTGCAAGTTTTAGGGTACATATCTTATCGTGTAACATACAAAAAATCAAGTGTGGAAGTAGGTCTCTGGTTTTTGAATATTCATTTTTCCTTGCATATTCTAATTGCTTTGAATATTTCGTCGGTCGGACGGTCGTAGTTCTGCGGTCTACGGTCGAAATTTAAAAAAAGCAACCAGGGCAAGCTAAACAAAACCGTTTAATAAAGAACATTACCGCAATATAGAAGAAGTCGTTAGGTGGCACAAACGCGTCAGCCAAGTAAGTCTTATTATGTTTATCGAGTTCTCGTAAAGGAACCTCGAACATAGTCTTCCCTTCTAGATTTAGAATCTCCACATAATCCAGCGTAACTTGCTTGTCGGGAGGTGTGAGTGCTATCAGCATGTGGTTGTAGGCATCTGTAATAAAGCGACTGTGAAATGTAAAGTCGCAGGTTCGATCCCTGCACCGAAACAAATATACGTGTCATCCACAAAAATTTGTCTCTGGTCCAGATCCGAACGCCCAGGTGTTGGGGCACAGTCCTTCTTATTTATTGATACCCACGATACAGGTTGAGTGTGGGTCAGGACTGTGTGTGTGTGTGACTATTCATCATCTATCCAACCGTATCCCACACTAAGTGGGGTCGGCACAAATGGTTTTGACTCTCCACGCAGCCCTATCACCCGTAAAATCTGCATTGACTCCTTTCATGCACTTGTCCTCATTCACGCAATGCATCCATCTCTTTGTAAGTCTCCCACGACTTTATCGTCCATCGACATTCATATTGACAACCAGTATTTTCACATACCTGTCATCCTTCCTCATCACATGCCAATACCAAGCTAATCTAGCACTCCTCATCTTTTTTATGATTGGTGCTTCTTTCAGGCTTCCCCTTATACTCGTTCCTTATCCTTTCTTATCTTACGTGTGACTGTTGGGTGTAAATATTTATAATATGTAAATATTAATAATAAACATACCCTGCAGCGGTCTGTAGCTAGTCTCAGCCATGGATTCTGGTTTCGACACCGAGAACCCGTGGTTAAACGTCAAGTTAGAGAGCCCAGCGACCTTCACCGAGTACTCTTTCTCACTCCCAACCGTGATGTTCCAGTTACCCGGCTCTGGCTGCATGACTTTCACGACCTGTCATAAAAAAACAAGAATACTTAATCTTTGCTTTGCGTTGATTTCTGTATATGTGATCAGACAGTTTTTTGGGGCCAAAATATACCAATGACGCCTACAGAAATCAATGCAAAAAGTTCACTTAAGAATCGTTCTTCAAGAGTAAGAATTTCTTGGGTATAGTAGACAACTTTAGGCACGTGCCTAACTAAAATCTCTGGTTGAAGAATTCAACATAAATGACACATATGGTTGTTGTTACTAAACCAAAAATGACCAATCGCACTGAAATCTACGCATAGTAAAAAGTTCAATAAAGTGTTGTTTGTGAATACGAGCGAATGAGGCTTGTCTGTCATAGTGCACACACGTAGCATATCACCACCACTACACCTCAAATTTCTAATTGACAACATTGGTTGTTTAGCCACTAAGTAGAACCAGATAATTCTTATTTCACTCTAAATAACGTTAGGCAGCGGCTTTGCTGTGGTCTATAGGCGGCGGTGTCTACTTACCATCAGGTGGCCTACTCGTCTGCCTATCCAGGTAGTCAAAATACTGTGAGAAAATAGTGCACTTACCATTATTTCGGATAAATCCAAAGTTTTAATTAATTTAGGAGGTCCAGTGATCTCCTCTCCGCTCGGATTGATCACCTTGATATTTGGTTTAGCGCCAGAGACGGACACTGTGACCTCACCCACTGAGCTATCAACTGGAATCTGATGATGGACAAATAGATCATTCAGATATAGATTATCTAAGGTATTTGACGTAGTAATTTTTTACAATGCATTTTTTTGACTGGTATACCTAGTCCAAGTAGCTGGACCGATTTTAATGTCATTTTTTGTCTGTGTTTGAGTGGGTCCCTAGATAGTTTGGATTAACAACAGGAATCGGTATTCCGATCTGATTCTAGTGTATTTTTTCAAGGCAGGACAAGGTCTGCCGGTCATGCTAGTAACAGAGAAATAAACCCAGAAGACGCCATATTAAAGACCTAACCCTTCTCATTAGTAGAGGAGCCCATGCCAGGCAGCAAGACAATAATACAGGGCTGTTTTATTTTAAAATGTATATTGAACAAGGTTGCAGGCTATCTAATGTCTCGTTACGACTCACTGGGGCGGAGCAAAACTATTATAAAGTGTAGGTATATATACTAACTGCTTGTGTAAAGTTGTGTCCCGCTGGCAACACAGCAGAGCCAAGGTTCACTGATCTACCTTTAACAGAATTCCTGACGAATCTAAGTACCTGAAACAAATTAGTTATAGACTTATGTGGCAGTATTTTTTTTGACCGAATGCGAATAGGTCTGCCCTGCACATAAACAGTTGCAGAATGACTTAAAACGTTTAATTGCAAAGCACTGCGTGGCACTGCATTGTGCTCGTCAATAGATAAGATGCTAAGATTCATAATACCCAGCATTTCACTAGCTTCAATAACCTGAAACCAAACTGAAACAACAATGCAAATGTCTGGCGGCAGTAATAAATAAAACAGCAAATTGTGATATGAGACTTATCATCTCAGTGATTCATGAAATTATTTATAAAAACTCTATCAATAGAAAATCTTATCAAGGAATATCTATAAACAGCATTCCCCTGGCGTCTTCATTAAACGTAATAATAGAGGAAGAGTGTTGTTAATAAAAAAAATACAAATATTAGGTATTTCTTCCTTTGGGCTATGATAAAACGTATAAGGCTAAGTTTGTAAAGACAATCAGAATATTTTATAACCTGCTTAAAAATACTAGAGAACTGATTACATTATTTACCTCGTGTACATTGGTTTTGTTCAAATTAAACACTTGTCCAGAACTGGCAGCAGCTATTTGATGATATACTCTGTAAGAGGGTCTGTCTAGATCGTTACAGTGACCGGTCAGAACGAACACTACCTGGAAATATAAGTACAGGTTTGACGGTTGCTTTTTATTGATAAAAGCAGACTTTCAATGATCGCTTTATGCATGATACCGAGTATGTATTTATTATAATTTTTGGAATTTCCTCCTGCTATAGCTCCGAATGTGGAATGAGTTCCCAGCCGAAGTTTTCCAAGGGGACTACAGTGTGGGGTCCTTCAAGAAGAGAGTAATTAAGTTTTTGAAGGGTCGGCAACGCGCATGTGATGCTCCTGGTGTTGCAAGCGTCCATAGGCTATGGTAACCGCTTACCATCAGGCGGACCGAAAGCTTGATTGCCACCATCGCGGTATAAAAAAATGATACGGAGTATCAATGGCATTTTCGTCTACATTGGTAGACAGCCACACAGAAAAGACGCCGTTAGTAATGCTACAGCCTTCGTACCCCATCCTCTCCCTTCGAAAATAGAACCATGCGTACTAGCTTACTGAGCCACAGCTTCGTAGTGTCAAATACCCCGGCCTGTACTAAGAAGTTCGCATATCTTTGCTGCACCATCAAGATCACGCTGTAGAAGAGTTTGCCAGCTACAGTGTTCCGTCCTTACTATGATCCTGGGTCGTAGGCGTAGTCTGAAGAAGATACGAGAAAAATCGTCTCTCGCTAATAGTCTAACTGGACTGCTTACCATCAGGTGCAGTGTGATCCGTGTCAGGATAAAGTAGAATAGTTTCCAAGTACAAGCACGGACACGAAACTACTGACGTTCCAACGTTCGTCATTAAAGCAGGCAGTTAGCTCTGATTTAAATAAACTGCGAAACGAGAAGAATGCCTAGTGTGGTGTCAGGACTAAGTGTGACTGTTGGGTGTATATTTACAACAAGGACATTACCTGGCTCTGCTTCCTCTGCACAGCGTCCAGTACATTATTAACCAGTCTGTGATCGATGGCCGTAGCATCTGTGAATACGTATAGAAAGGACCGAGGCCGGCTCACATTCAACGCCATCTGTATCGCACTTAGTGACATCTCGGGGCAATCCCCACCTCCATACACACGGACTATGTTGAGCGCGGCTTTGAATACCGCCTTGTCTTTTGTCACTGTTGCGGGACCAAAACCTGTAGGAAAATTAAATATGGGAATTCATTTCGTGCAACTGCCTCGGTGGCGCAGTTGTAATTGCGCAAGCGTTACGACTGCTATGCTGAGGTCTCGGGTTCGAGCCCCGGCTCGGGTAAAGTGTTATTGAGTTTTTCTATTAAGAAATACTCATTATCAGCCCGGAGTCTAGAATTGAGACCCGTATGGCGATAGGCTCGCCCCCTATCACATAATGGGACCGTAACAAATTCTGTGAAAAGTTGGTGTACTAGTTACAGCTCTACCTACCACTTCGAGGATTACAGGCGTGAGTGTATGTGTGTGTATTTCGTGCAACTGCTTATAGTGCAAGAATTAGAAACCAGACGCTGCGTGTTGGATCAAATGTTTGTATGATCAATAAATATTTGTTAGGCTCTCACAGTCCTTGTTCTTCTTAGTGTAGGATCAGCACTGAGTGTTATTTATTGTTTCACTGAGTATTGAAAAAGTGTGTCCTCTGTCACATAAAGGACGATAGTCGTTTGTTATAATGGGTGAACTCAATGCACCTTTTTTGTTTTCGCTGGGAAAAGCGATTTATCACTACCGCTCCGCCGGGGGCTGGCGGGACGGTTATGTTGGGCTCGCCGGCCCTACGACCCAGCGTTGAGCCGTCCGGGAGAGATGTTGATATTCGGATACTATGCACAGATCTGTGTTTTTCCCTAATTACGAGATATTACTATGTGAATATACATACATACATACATTCGATTTAAACATCATGTCAAGAACTGATTTTCTAGGGTTTTTTGTTAAACCATTATCAACAAATGCCAATGCGGTACAAGTGCAGTGTCAAGTGTGTGATCGTTTCCTTGCAAGTAATAAGTATCATAAGGTTATCATTTAATTATATTACCAAGCAGGCAGTCATTACCATCACAGGAAGTATCGTAAATATTTTATCTAATCGTCGCGAGTTTTACAGAAAGTAGGTAGGTACAATTGTTTAACGGTTTTTAAGTCTCATTATTAATTTTTAGAGCTTTCCGATGCGACTGTTTGCTTTACTTAAAGCTCGGAGGCAATGCTTGGGTGAAACAATTTGATTTTAATTAATAGAATGAGGTGTTTTATAAAGTAAAATAAAGTTAAGCAGGTTTTATGCAAAACGTCACATGGATTTATTGGAATATTGAATTCTTATTTACTTCAAAAGTAATTTTTAATTTATTATGATAGTTTCTTGTATTAATTTTGTATATTAGTCGATATACAACCCATAATAAAACGAAGATACTTTTTTATTATATTCAAAAATGTTAAAATAAGGCCGTAATTATTTTGAATATTGTTACCTGAAGTGAGTGCGTAATGGAAACATATTACTGTCTCCCTCGCACAATTGAATCGTAATGACTAGTGACGTCATAAACCATATTATGCATACTTTTTTCGAATAGGTTTTAGATAATTTAACTTATTGTTTAAAATAATAAAAATATTGTGTAAGCTACCCAATTATTCCACGGTAATGCAACAACATGAAACTAATTCAATAGTACCTACTAGTTAGAGCGATACCTACCTACGTTTGAGACGAGCTATCTATATTATGTGACGCTAAACAAACAAGCATCATGATCGCAAGTTATAAAGGTGACATTGTATATAATACAAAATCAGTTAAACAAGCTATCTATAAATAAAACATCTACGTAGATGAATTCCTACTGTCAATAACTCAGATGTAGAATCATGAACTTTTATCACCATTTATATTAAACTCATTTGCAAAAAAACGGGCACCTAAGCAATGAACCATTTCAAATGTTACTATTTGTTTGTTTGATAATTATAGGTAGTTTTACTTTCACAATTTTGTAAATTAATAAGCAAATAATCGTTTTCGTCAGTATTATCATAAAATTTTGATAAAATTTATGGGTTTTAATGCTAAAACTCACTAGTAGTGCATATGCTCGTGAAGTAAAAGTTAACAAATATTTTTGTTTGTTTTTTCTTTAATAAAGTAAAAGCAGATAAATGTTTAGTATCGAGTGTGACCCCCTCTAGCTGAAATCACAGCTTGAATTCGTCTGGGTATGCTAGCGAGGATATCCCGGATACTTGCTTGCGGAATGCGTTCCCACTCCGCGGTAATCACATTCTTCAGCTCTCTGATGGTCTGCGGAGCCGGTTGTACTGATCTCACGCGTCGTTTCAGAACGTCCCAGACATGCTCTATAGGATTGAGGTCGGGACTTCGAGCTGGCCATTTCCCTGGGATCGTTTTCTTTTGAGTCGCGCATTGAGAAATCGCAAGTCTTCGTATGTGGACCTTAAGAACAACCTCGAAGAAGTAAGAAATGTGCATATTAGTCTATGGACGGTCAGGAGGAGGCTTCTCGCGGCCAATATACGCAGTCATCGCCCGGCCCGCGGCCCTAAGTTACTTCGTGAGCACAGAGTTGCCAGGCTTAGGTTTGCTCGAAATTGTGAGTCATGGACTCAAGAAGACTGGAATAGGGTATTGTTCTCCGATGAAGCCAGGATATCTCTGTTCGGTGAAGATCGACGTCGGCGAGTGTTACGAAGACGAGGAGAACGCTTTGCAGAGGCTTGTTTTGAAGAAATCACACCTTATGGTGGGGGCTCTGTTATGTTTTGGGCAGGAATAAATTCAATGGATTTCAATGGAAAACGGCTCACTGACTGGACATCGATACATAACGGAAGTTCTAATTCCTCATGCACAACCCGCATTGGCTGCTTTAGGCGAAGACTCAATTTTTATGGACGACAACGCTCGCGCCCACCGGTCTGGCGATGTGGAAGCGTATGTGCAAGAGGTCGGCATTCGTCGTTTGGATTGGCCAGCTCGAAGTCCCGACCTCAATCCTATAGAGCATGTCTGGGACGTTCTGAAACGACGCGTGAGATCAGTACAACCGGCTCCGCAGACCATCAGAGAGCTGAAGAATGTGATTACCGCGGAGTGGGAACGTATTCCGCAAGCAAGTATCCGGGATATCCTCGCTAGCATACCCAGACGAATTCAAGCTGTGATTTCAGCTAGAGGGGGTCACACTCGATACTAAACATTTATCTGCTTTTACTTTATTAAAGAAAAAACAAACAAAAATATTTGTTAATTTTTACTTCACGAGCATATGCACTACTAGCGAGCATACACTACTAGTGAACTTTAGCATTAAAACCCATAAATTTTATCAAAATTTTATGATAATACTGAAGAAAACGATTATTTGCTTATTAATTTACAAAATTGTGAAAGTAAAACTACCTATAATTATCAAACAAACAAATAGTAACATTTGAAATGGTTCATTGCTTAGGTGCCCGTTTTTTTTGCAAATGAGTGTATAAAGGGTAACGTAAAAGTAATTTCGCTAGTGGTAGAATATTTATATCCGCCCGGATAGCGTCCGCTGACCACCGTAAAACCCGCCATAGTGGTACACGTACCTAAGTGTGTCGCGTCCCGGGGTCAGCCAGTGCACATCCGGTTTTTGTCAGGGGTTTAGAGTTGGGGTACGATGTTTGGCCGTGTTAAGGGCTTCTGAGTACTCTGACGCTAGACCTCGACCACTTCTCACCTTCTTGACCCATGGCGTAGTGTGAAGAAGCGAAACAGCAGGCCGGCATGATTATGTGTAGTGTATCTCACTGATCGATACTCTAACAATTGTCAATTGACTCCAAAATGATCGTCCATCTGGTAACTGAATATCATCACTCAGAGTCGCACCAATCATTTACATTGTACCTTTTTATAAACCGTCATTCCAAAACCTTCAATCGCTCTTGCAGCCTACCCACTATGAACGAAGCGAAATGGTAGTCGTCAACCTACTCCCAAGACATTTCTGTGTACCATTCAAGACTTACCCGGATCATGAAAAGGGACGAACACAAAATCTCCGATAAAATTACTATGCTCCAGCGCAGTCCTTAAAATCATTTCGGCACCTTGTCTCAACTGTTTCAAATCATCGTACATCGAGCCAGTCGTATCGAACACGAAAGCTAAACTGCTTTTGTCAGCATCGTCTGAACTATGCCGTTTCATTTTCGATCTTTTCATTTTACGATTAGATTTCCGAATCGCGATAGTTTCATTTAAGAGTATAAAAAGTATACACGCAAATAAAATCACTTTTTTTGTACACATCTTGACACAATTTAAATACGCGAAGTAGTTGTCTAGACCACGGACTATAATGCAATGCTGGCGCTAAAATATTGAGTTATCGTTCGTAACCTCTGACTTGGTAATCGATGTGGGTTTGCTTTGAGTGTGTCAATAGGAAATCGCACGTCGTTGATCTCGATGTAATATTATTGCACACTACATTTAGAATTTGTTGCTGCCTTGGTAATTATAATTGCACTGCTGTGCTGAGGTCTCGCCTTCTTCGTGTCGGGTAAAAATTGATATTGGGTTTTTCTACCACGAAATACTCAGTATCAGCCTGAAATCTGGAATTGCGCTGGTATGGCGATCAGCTCGCCCTCTATCACATTATGGGATGGTTAAAAGCTCGGCGAAATGTGGATGTACTGGTTACACCTCAGACTATGCCTTTGGGGATTACAAGCCTATGTACAATTATAACAAAAGATAAAATATTATGAAATTACCTCAACGTGTCTATATCAGGGGGATACCCAATCTGTTTGTTGACATATTATGTCATAGTTCGTAATAAACAGAAATCTCTAAAAACCATGCACTGACATTCAATTTTGAACCTAAAGTAGAACACAATTGAGTTGCATTATACCTATGAGCAATTTAAAGTCACACAAACTGAATATATAAAATTGATGGAGAAATTTAAACGAGTGGAGCTATCTTTGCAATTGTGTATCCAGCCTTTCCGAGATATAGAAAACTCAATTGTAACCCAATGGATGTGTCTTATCTCCTAAAATTCTAAAGCTTTATCTAGACGATTATGTGTAACGATGACTTAGAAGTTACAATAAGTAGGTTAATGATTGTGACAATTCAATGTTTTTACTCTATCCCAAGTTTACATTATTTATTATTAAGTAACAATCTGTTGCTGGAAGCAGCGATAGCCAGTTGGCAGTGAAGAAAGTCGTAGGTAGGTCGTAAGGCATTAGTCAAAGTGAAAGTCGTATGTTCAAAACCAGCCCTATTAACTTTGACTTTTGTAGTTACTTTCATTGTTAATTATCGCTTTCTTTGACGGCGATGGGAAACATCGTGAGAAAACCTGCATACCTGAAAATTCTCATAAGACTTTCAAAGGTATTTGAAGTCTACCAACCTGCATTTGATCAGCGTGGAGGCCTAACCCCTAACCCCATTATTAGTAGAGGAGGCCCGTGCCCAGCAGTGGGGTAATGTTTAGTAAAAGGTTAGTATTATTGTACAACAAAAATCATCAATTGATTCACACTTGGCGAAGATATCGTGTTACATAAAAATAACGATAAATTGCGAACCTTCTTTTTTGAAGTCGGTTAATATGTTTAATAAAGATTACGATTGATCTGAACAAAAATCTTTTGCTGTTTTATGGAGGAAATTCCAAATTTCACTTGTACCCAATTTAACGTTGCACTATCTATACTACTATTATAAAGAGGAAAGATTTGTATTTTTGTATGTTTGTAATGAATAAAAAACTACTGTGCCGATTTCAAAAAATCTTTCCTCATTGGAAAGCTACATTCACCCTGAGTAACATAAGCTACATGGTTTTTGGAAATACCTCCCCTAAGGGGGTAAAATAGGGGATGAAAGTTTGTAAGAAAATCCGTAAATATCGAAGTTAAATTCATGAAAATTAGTATTTGGCCTTTTAGTTAAAATAAAAAATACTTCTTTCAGGGTTTTTGGAAATTCCACCTCTAAGGGGTAAAATAGGGGATGAAAGTTTGTATGAAAATCCGTCATTTTTTAAGTTAAAGGTATGAAAATTGGTACTTTGTACTGTATACTTTTCTCCCAAACATGAGGTCCACGCGGGCGGAGCCGCGAGCAACAGCTATCAGATATAAAGAACTGCCTGTTCAAATTCAGCGGAAAAATCACGTTACATAAAAAATATTGATGAATTAAGAATAAAGATCCTCTTATTTTGAGTCGGTTAATAAAAAGCAGTATTAAAAATAAAATCTTTATTAAAATCCACAAATCCACAATTCTAGTTGTCTTACACAAGTAAAACAACTTCGCATCACTACTTAGACCAACGCTCAAAATTTATTTAAATTACATAAAAATCTTTCCGTTGTGTGTTGTATTTTATATATAAAGGCTGATCGTAATTTTAACCTCTCATGTATCAGTAGGACACCGGTGCTCGGAAAAGGTAATAAGTAGTGAGAAGAAATACAAGCCAAAATCAACTTTATGTCCATAATATTAACATTAAGTATTGCCAGTTTTTGTCCGGACACCAGTGTCCGAATGATCAATGACTGGTAACTCATCTTACGGTTATAAGGTAATTTTAATCATTCATCGATACTTCTACAAAAATATTACATTATTTTTTTAAATTAAATGATTCTCTAAAAGTAGATACATGTTCGTTCAACTTGAGGTACAACACACTAAGAAATATATAATCTTATTTACAACACGTTTACATTGGCAGCACGAGAGAACTGTAGTCTCTAATGCAATTATTTTAAAGTTGGCAACACTTTGACACATAGATAAAGGTTTATTTAATTATTGTATTCATTACACTTATGGAGATATTATTTAATTCTGAAAAAATATTAATATTGATAATTGCAACACAGGTTTAGGGTAAGTATTCGGGTTTTAAACCAAATCAAAATGTCGATAAATCAGGTGTTCACACATCTTAAAATTCATAATTAAATACGCAATGTTAAATGAATCATTCATCAAAAAAGTATCGCAAAAAAAAAGAAAAAAATGGTCTGTAATTAAATAAAACATAAAGAGATCTAAAAATACTTTATGTCTTTCTTTCATTTTGAGCATCGCCATAGCTACACTTAAACCTAAGAGAAAATATTAAATAAAATCTATTTTATTGCAAATTAACTTCATAGGCATAATAATTAATAGTCCAATTATTTCATAAAATCACCGGCTTCGAGTAAGCGTTAAATAATAAAATATCGAAGGTTGTCTGGCAAATTGACTTAAATTATGAAAGATTTCTTCTGCCTTGCAAGATTTTATGGTATCCAAAGCTCAATAATTAAAGCGAGTTTCGTTCATTTATATTTGTATGATGTATCAAATTATCCAACATAATGGCATACATTGACACATTTAATTTATTAATTAATTAATGACGCTTAATGATTTCATTGGTTGCATTTCTTTCACAAATACGTCAATTGCCAGACAATTGTCTATGGAAGTTTGTTAGTAGTTTAACATTAACTTTGGCCAGTGTGTGTTATTTATATGCTCTATTTGTACTAGCAACCTAAGAAGGTCAGTCATGGGTGTAAGCTGTGAAATTGTGAATTAATAATTGAATATTCAATCTCAATCATATTTGTAGGGAAATTCTGAAGGCGTTTAAAGCTATATTACTAGGAAAATGCAAATACCTTGGGCAGCCATATAAAACTAGGAACAAACATGGAACACAATTAGTTTAACTTAAATCGACTATTTACGAAATTAATAAATTGTGATGGTTAAATATGTATGCGCCCTCAGAATTTCCTGCGTCATTATAATACATTTACTATATTTCGTTGAAGTTTTCACCATTTACTTGTACTGTCACAAAATTAATTAGAAGTAAATATAAACTATTCCACTTTATGTAATGTACAATTAATTATAACTTTTTTGTAATTTGACAGCCTCCGTGGCGCAACGTAGCGAGTAGCCGGCTGTGAAACGAGGGGCCGTCGGTTCGATTCCCGCACCGAGAGAAATGTTTGTGTGACAGATATTTGTTTCGGGTCTGGATGTTGTGGTGTGGTAGTCCCTCGCAGTGATACCCACGATACAGGTTTTATCTAGTGTGGGTTCAGAGCTATGTGTGTGACTGTTGGGTGTATTTATTTATTATTCAAGTGAAAACTTTAACGATAAACGTCACATAATGTCGAGCCAAACATCGACAGTTTCAAAATGTATCGAAAATTCATTATTATATAATTTAGTAAATCGCATTTATATTATATAAATTACAAATGTAAATTTAATTACTAACCCGAACACATTTAATGGGTCAAAAATCCCACATTAAAACTACAATTAGCCAAATTAATTCGAGATTTTGTTAAAATGCAGTGGCGGCAGGGCTTTGTCGACTTATATTTAACTTGATGGAGTCAGGTCGGTCACACATTCATTAAACCTAGTTATGTGTATTTTTTCATCGTTTCAGTTGATCACAAAACAATAATTACTGTTCATACAATTTAACTCACCAGATGACGTTTTTCTTGATATCGATTGTTTTTATTATTTTAAGGAAATATGTTTAAAAAGTAATTTAGTTGAATATATCTGACAGAAGCTTGCATATATAGCAGGCCTGACCTCTCGTACAGGTCCGTGCCTACTAGTGTGACAATATGTTAACACATTGCTGGTATTATTATATCTAACAGTTTATCTCATAAAACTCTCTTATACAAATTTCGAATAATATGACCAACTTGGCTATACAGATGAAGGTAAATGAAAACGTTATAACACTGCAGAAACTGTTCATGAGTTCAACCTTACTCTCAGTGTTCTCAAACTAAAAAGAAATCTGTAGAAATTGAACCGATAAATCGGTATAAACGTGGGCGGGGCGAAGTTTAGCTAGCGTTGTTGGTAACGCGTTCGTTAGACGACTTCGTCGTTGGGTTGTTGTTTCGGCTGGCTCTGTATCTTCTGGTACACCAACACTTTCTCGCCCACCTCGCCTTGCGGGAACTATCAACAAATAAGATATAATAAAAGGGTGATTTTTTTTCTTTATTAAGGGCTTTTTCACTTAGAATATATGGCCCTGGTAAAGATACATATACATACATGAACTTATAACACAGATATTATAATACAGTGTAAACTCTATATAGCGACACTGAAGGGACTGTGCATTTTATGGCGTTATAGAGAGTTGTCGTTAAATGGAGAGAAGAAACATCAGAATTAGAAAAATAAAAAGTTTATTTCTGACTATTGTTAGTAGTTATGTGCATAAAAAAGAATGTTATTTGATTGCTATTGAGTATAGTCTGTTATTTTTGTCTGACGTCTTTTGCTGCACCAGTAATTTTGTTGTATTTTTTTTAGTTATTTTATTAATATCTAGCAATACTGAGGCATCTTGGTTATAAAGGAAATATTTTTCCAATAATTTTGCTGCTTCCAGAGCTTCTTTAATGCTCGGCGGAAGCTCAGGCTCATCCGTCTCATCTTCTTCATCACCTTGTTCTTGATCCTCAGTTTTTCTCACTGAATCCAAAATTTCTTCGTCTGTGAGTGAAGCCGTTGTAATCCAATCATGAGTCACATTTGTATCAACACTTCGTGCTTCCCCACTTATTTTACCATAGTTGATATGATGACGCTGCTTGAATTTTCCGAGCCATCCTTCTGATGCTTTGAAAGAAGTTAAACCAAGTTCAGCAGCAAAATTCTCCGCCTTAGCTTTCACGAGCGGCCCCGAGATAGGCATATTATTCTGGCGCTGTCGATGAAACCATGATAGTACAGCTTTATCCAAATCTTCGTATATAGGTTTCTTTAATTTTTTGGAAGATTTTCCCTCGCCCGCAGCGTGGAGGATTTTTTCTTTATTTTTCCATATTGTGGACACGGTAGAGCGACTAAATCCAAAGCGTTTGCCAACATCACTTATCTTCTCTCCCGTTTCTATTGCGCGTATCAGTAAAACTTTTTCGTCAATACACAGTGATTTTCTTTTAGTAGCCATGTTTACAGTTTGCAAGTTTGTGAGCAACTAAGAATATGATAAGGTATAGATAATCCATGACTCCTAGTTATGAATCATGGTCAATAACAGTCTACACGTGCAAGCAATCCCAATTTGTAAACAAAAGAATGAATTTCTTAGAAAGTTCGGTATGCATGATGCCGACAGTCGAGTTTATTGCGGGCTAGGATATTTTTTTATTTTATAATGTAAATTGTAATGACAAATTACAAAAGACCTACGGCTGAGTTTCTTGGTGCTTCTTCTCAGACCAGTGGGCATTTCCGAAGCACCAGTAGACCTTAACATTATTATGACATGTAAAAAGTGCCCATAGTGGCCTAATTTACAAAATAAATGATTTGATTTGATTTGATAATAAAGCGACAATAGATCGTACACAGCTGCGCAGTTTTTACTAATTTTAGCAACTTAATTGTTGTCGTTATTGAGAGTGGGTGTAATGCTATATAGAGTGAAACATTGTATGAAAAACAAGCTAAACCAACCAAAGCCAATTGATTTCGACGCTTAAGAGAGTTTGTCGTTAAATAGAGTGACGTTACATGGAGTTTACACTGTATATATAAAAATTAATTTACGACTGGTTGACGGACTGCCTCGGTGGCGCAGTTGTAATTGCGCATGCGTTACGATTGCTGTGCTGAGGTCTCGGGTTCGATCCCCGGGTCGGGTAAAGTTATATTGGGTTTTTCTACCTAGAAATACTCAGTATTAACCGGGAGTCTGGAATGGTGCCCGGTGTGGCGATAGGCTCGCCCCCTATCACATTATGGGACCGAAATTCGGCGAAAAGTGGGTGTACTGGTTACACCTCTGCCTACCACTTCGGAGATTACATCCTGGCCGAATCTGTTTGAGTTTCACTTTATTATGAGGAGTTAAAAATTAAACAATATAGACAACCTTTTTCAGTTAACTTTTCTGTGAACACTTGGAAGAAGTTTGTACTCCGTCCACACAACATTATACTGTAGTTGTCTTTCACACCGATTTTAACTAATTGTCGAATTTCTTCATTGACTCCAGGGCCTCAAGAATGAGTTTAAGACTGACAATGTCAGCTGACACCCTAACTTTTCTCTTTTCCTATTCTCTTCTCGATCTCCATTCTGTTTTTCCATTCTCCATTTTGTTTAGTCGACTACCGCTAATTATTCTTGTATTGGGTATACTCATGGGCACTGGAGATCTCGTACCATCATCCAGATGCTGACTAAGTTGTTTGTTTATTACAAAATACTAAATTACTACTGAATTCATCACTTCAACATTTCTAACTTCAAATGGGATCAGTGCATGTCAACTAGCAGAGCATTTTCAGTAGGTACCCTGGTTGTACCGGGCTTTTTGCCTTATAAATAGATCTGACATGGCATGGCATATAGTCTGTCTGGTGCCATACTACACTACATTACAACACTAAGTACCTGCGTGTGTGGCAGCTCATGTAGCGGCCTGTATCCTGTGAGGATGGTCTCCGCCCGTCCCCTGAGCCTGTCGAACAACACCACCAGGCTGGGGGTCTGTCTGGTGCTGTACTCGTTCCTCCACCAGCGCTGTGGGTTGTTGAAGAAGGTGTCTGCCTCGCACGCTTCACCAGGTTTGTTGAACGGCGGGTCGCAGTTTAAGTAACGAGCTGTCACGTTCATGTGGAGGTGGCTGAAACAATATAACATATTTAAATTAATTGCTGGTGGTAGGATATTCATATCGCGTGCCGGGGTCAGCCAATGTTCATCCGGTTTTTGTCGGGGTCTAGAGTTGGGTACGTTGTTTGGCCGTTTTGCGGCCCTCTGAGTCCTGACACTAGACCCTCGACCACTTCTTCACCTTCTTGCCCATGGCGTAGTGTGAAGAAGCAGGGGATAGATTGTATCTCGCTACTCTAAACTCTAACTGAACGGCACTACGCTTACCATCAGGTGCAGTGTGGTCACTTTGCCGTGCCAGAATAAAATAAAAAAATAATCTCCCAAACTTTACCTCTTCATATACTAGTATAGATGACTAGATCTAAATCATATCCCGAGCGATCCAAGGTCGATAGCCACTTAATTCACCTATACATGCTTTCAATCATATTAGATGTAAAGTATGCAGTACCAATAGACAAACCTACCTATGTACTAGTGAATAAATTCTCTATAAATAAAAGTATGACCTTCAACTGACCTGTACAGTGGTGTGGAGTGGCACGGCATGAGGAAGACCACTGACGACCGGTTATTGGGTAAAGCTTCGCGTATCAGCGGCATCACTTGTAACGTACCACTCTGATGCACAAGGCCGAAGTAGTACGACGGCGCCGCGTTACCCAACAGGATAGCCAGAGCCATTACATGTAGCTGCCATCTGTGATTATGAAAATTATTTTAAGAAATATTTTGGATATGTGAATCAATACAATTATAATAATGAATCTTTTTTTACATTAATGGTTGGTACTTTAACTGGACGACACTGCGCTTACCATCAGGTGCGGTTTGGTGATTTTGCTGTGTCAGGTAAAAATTAAGATTCGCTAATTCGTATTTTTGCCGCACCATCAAGCTGTGGAACAGTTTGCAACTACCGTGTTGTCCTTCCTATGATCCTAGGTCCTTTAGGCGTAATGTAAAGAAGCTAAACAGCAGGCCGGCAAGATTGTGTTGAGTAGCGAGGGATAGACTGTCTCTCGCTATTTGATACTCTGTCTGGACGGCACTTCGCCGCGCCAGAATAAAAAAAAAGTAGTATAACAAAAAAATAAGTCGCCATATTCGCAAATAACAAATTTCTTGTTATATGCACTGTATCTTTTTTCCTTTCAAATAACATTAGGAATACCTTTATATCTCAGTAATTGTATATGACTCTTAAACGACATGTTGAAGATACAATAAAAATTTAATTATTATTTTAATGCAATTGAACAAATCAATGATATTCGGACTATTCTCAAAATCTTTCAATTTTTAAGGATAGTCATAAAGTTGAACTCACTTTTGAGCTTTCCTACTCCAAGGCACTATCACATCTTGTGCCAAGTACAGGAAAATTGGCAGCAGAGGTAACACAAATCTGAACTCCTTGTGTGGAATGAAACTGAAAACCAAATGTTATGGTAAATAATAGTAGAGATGTGCCGATTATGACTTTGGCCGACTTGCCGATTATTCGGTTGCAAAGAGGCCGAATAGTCGGCCAAGCCGATCACAGTTTCGGGTATTTTCGTGACGCTTCTTTTACAGCTGATTTACGCGCAAGTCGCAACCGCCATCTGTGAGCGTTTCTGAACATGTTTTTTTACTTCGCATGGTTTCTTGCCATTGTTCAAACCAAAAATTTTCTTAATTTTTGGTTTTGTACAGGTCAAAGCGGTGATTTTGTGTAAAAAAATATATTTTTAAAGATAATACTGTTATTGTTCATTAAAGTGAAAGAGCTCTATTGAAATTTAGTCATGTCCAAAAGAATGTCACATGCGTGGATTTTTTTTAACAATTGGATAATGATTCCTGTAAAGTCAAGTGTAACCAATGCCAAATGATAATCTCGTGGTGGGCAGGGAAAAACAGCAAATACTACAAGTATAAACAACCATATTAAATAGCGACATCCAACCCTGATACCTCAGTTGAGTTCTGCGATCAAGGTTTTAATTTAATGTGATTCCCCCTACATACATTTTATTGAGAAATATATAAAAAATAGGACGCCGGATAGTCGGCGCTCTTTGCCGAATAGTCGCCGACTAGTCACCGGCTAGATAGTGGCCGGATAGTCGGCTTTACCGACTAGTCGGCACATCTCTAATAATCAGTACATCAATTGTATCGGGTACTGGAATCGATTTTGGAACATCGAAATTTAACAAAAACATGTTTCTTGTGTATCAATCCAAAATAATTGTAATCTGTGAGTTTCCAGGTTAGATTCTCAGATTGGGATAAAAAAAAACATGTAATTTTTCTGGTGCATGGTATAATAGTACAGTGATGTTCCTTTTAGACTTTTTCATAGGCCATAATGTGTTGCAGATTTAACTGTGATTGCTTAAAGTTAGTCACTTCACCCACTGTGTACACCTTAACCACTCACGGATCATTCAGACACAGGTAACCAGAAACTCGCCCTTATTGATGTGCGTATGCCTGTTTGTAACAATAATATTATGAAAATAATGTCACTCGTTTTTAACATGGGCCAAACTAAAATGTACATTGTAAAACTGACCTGTGTAAAGTGACATGTAATGCAGCCGCAGTAAGCAATACCACTCCAGTTGTATTCTCAGAGGGACGACGCAGTATTTTACCAACAGCCCATAAAACTGGCAGCAGGTTGATACCAAGGACTGCTGGCAGACCTTGTGTTAAGTACCAGTGCCTGTAACATAAATAAAAGATTACTATAGATGAAGATAATAGGGTGTTTGACTGGTGTAACCAAAAAATATAAAACTGCACTAGGAGAAAGGATAGTGGGCAAACATATTCATTAAATACATTTTTTTATTTTAAATGTATTATAAACATTTTATTTTCGTCATTAAAAATTAGAATTTTTAATCTGTATCACTCGGTGCCAAAAACCTAGCAATACCGGCCGCCATTACTCGTGACGACATCGCACATAAACACTGCATCCTACGACAAATTAAATTGTAAGGAAGAACATATTTTTCGATGTGTAAACGTGTGGAAATGTGTTAATTTCGTCTTCAAGTCTTCTATAAGAATGGAAGAAGGCATTACAAGGGCTGATAGCCGAAATCTGCCACTTCTTTCTTAAAACTTTTGAGTTTGGCACATGGATGAACAATTTATCGGGATTTAGTGTCGAGTTTTTACACAAAGGCATTGAACAATATTTATATGCTGGCTCATTCATTTTTGCGGAAAAACTAACAGATAAATGCAAATAATTTGTTATGTTGTTAGTTGTCACGAATGTTTGTATATGTGCGATGACGTCACGTGACAACGCGTTTTAGCGCGAAATAATATATGAAAAAATAAAATCACGAATTTTATATAAATTGAGTATATTTCAATAATAAAAATATTACAGGGGCTTTATGTGAAGAGACCTCTATCGATGTCCATCAATTTTCAATAATTGTCAAATACCCTATTGATTTAATTACTCAATTTGTTCATTATTTCTACCAGTACTGTACACATAAATAGCAATTCTAATATTTATAAATTCAACAATAGCATATAAAATGAATATATGATCGCAATAACGGCTAATGAATACTCAAGAGATATCTCAATCAGACATTATTTGTAAATGAAAAATGGTATTTGTTTTGTAGAAAATGGTATCTCAAATCTACAGGGTGTTTTGAACAATATGACTATAAATAAACCAGATATATCTGATCACCTTTGTGTAGCATTACACAAAAATAAACAATATTTAAAAGGTTTAAATATTATGCAATTGTTATATGAAAAAATTACTACTTTTTAGTGATCAGTTAGTTCCGTGTCAAGAACGAAAATCAACTTACCAAGGATGCTTTCCATAGAAAGAAGCAATATCATGTAGAACATTGAATTTGAAGAATTCCCACGGGGTGATAATAAGACCTTCATGGTAATAGGAATCAATTGCAACCAAAGCACCACCAGCTAACAGTCTGTAAAATGTGAAACAAAATACAATGAATAGGTATTGTTAAATATTATTCAGTAATATAAGACTAGATGTTGCTCGCGGCTCCGCCCGCTTTGAGGTTATTTTTGGAAGAAAAGGTATACAATCCATGGAGGCATCTTAAGCTAATACACCTTTCTATATTTTGCTATCCTATAGGTAGCGTGCATTTTTACAGGATAAAAAGTACCCTATGTCGTTTTCTGATCCCTAATCTGCCACTATGCAAAAAATCATGTTGATCCCTTGCTCTGTGAAAAACTTAACTATCCCACGGGAAATGTAAATTTGCTGTGTGCCAAATTTCAACCAGATCCGTACAGCCATTGTAGCGTGATTGAGTAACAAAGATCCATCCATCAATCCATACATTTACATTTATAATATAAGTAGGATTAGCTATGACACTTTCCTAGAACAGAATCATCGAAACCATGTGGATTGATATAATTTTCTCGCTTTTTGATAGAACATTGAACAGAAAAAGTAGGCAAATTTCATACTTACGCGATCGGTAAGTAAGTGCGCATTATGAGACGTAAACGGCCCTGGTTGGTGGTCATCAGGTGGTACACTCCTAACACAAGCCACAGCGGCGCTGAAGTCGGCCGGACGAATACTGAGATCACAGCCAGCCATATCCATCTTGGGCTTTCTACAAGAAATATGTTATACCAAATTATGAAAACTGGAAATAAAATAACAATATTGCAGGTTGGGGGGCTATTTACACATCTTGTGAGCCTGGTTATAATTTTTTGGTGTTCAAATCAAGTGGTAAAAAACTCATTTATAGGGCACATTTATTTTAGAAATAATGCTCAGACTTGCATTTTAATAATCAGAAATATGCAGTATGTAAAATGAAAAAAATCAAAAATATTTTGAAACTCTCCTGTACCTTTTCTAAAATGACACTTTAATCAACACACACTTGGGAGAAGCCTACGTCCAACAGTGGACTGACACCGGCTGATGATGATGATGATGATGAATCAACACACAGTCACACACATCCTGACCCTCACTAAATCAAACCTTTATCAAGAACAGACCACAGACCCACAACATCCAGACCGGAAATAAACATTTGCCTTGGTGTGGGAATCAAACCGGCTACCTCTTGTTTCACATTGGCTACTCTCGTCATAGGTTAATTAATATAGAAGCAGTTTTGACATAAATACTGCATAACCAAAAATTACAGTTTGTATTCATTAAAGTTAAAATACATAAACCTTACCTTGATCATAATATCCCACTTTATCCCCCTTGAATGGGTATATAGACAATGCTAGCGTCACTAACATAGTCTCAAGGGACTGCACCAATGTCCTGCCTGATGTATAGAACCAGAACCAAGATAGGAGGACTAGATATAGAGCCCATTTTCGACCACCAGTCCATTTGTAGAAACTGTAATCCGCAGCTGTGCTGATCAAAGCTTGCAAGATTCGAGGAAGAAGAACCTAAAAATAAACATCTGATTTAGAACTATGTTATTTTTTCTATTTGCCTAACTGCAGAGGCAATACAAGATATAATAGGCTATTTGACAACATTGAAAATACACTGCAAATTGTGGTCATCCTGTTAGACAATAGCTTAAAAAACCATATTTCACTTAACCCCTCCAGTCAGGAAGGATATTAAAAAAAAAGTCGGGAGTAAAGCAACAAGCTTTTATTTCCATAGCATTAAAGTTAAAAATTGCATGCAAGAACGGCGAGTGTTGCTAGTGTTAGCGCCGCCGGCGTGCCTATCCGTCATGACAGTTTAATTTTAAACAAAACAATGTATATTTTTTGCAAATCAAACGAAATAAAATACAACATTTATTTAAAATTTTATCTGTGATGTGAACAATCTGTGATTGTTTGCAACTCTGGTGACGTCACACGCAAGTAAACATAGTTTCTTCGAGTGATTTTAGTTCGCGTTTTATGTTTTCTGGGTGATAAATTCTATTGTTGATCTATTTTTGAAGCAGTTTTATGATAATTGTTGATAAAACAATTATCATAATGGAATCAACAAGATTGAGGGTGAATCAATAAGACTTTAGATGATTTGTGAGAGAAAGATTATAAACTAGTAGTAAATAAAACTTTTATAATATAATAATAAAATTGTTTCTTGGCGTTGCTGAAGCTGAGAAAGAAAATTGCTGCACAATTGTTCTTGACGTTATCAACAACACGATGGGTTTGAAAAATATCTCAGCCTCGACCATCAGAACTTGCCATCGTATTGGGG
Source organism: Laothoe populi (assembly GCA_905220505.1). Taxonomy (NCBI): domain Eukaryota; kingdom Metazoa; phylum Arthropoda; class Insecta; order Lepidoptera; family Sphingidae; genus Laothoe; species Laothoe populi. The sequence continues at coordinate 14,270,159 of HG992168.1, forward strand.
TTCGAAACAAGGAGCATCAGCGGCCAATTCTGGTGAGATTCTCTGACGTTCACAGTAGATCGGAGGTCTGGAGCGTGAAGTCAAAACTTAAGGGTACACCGACATCTTTGAAGGAGTTCCTGACGAGATCCCGGCAGACCGTTTTTGCCAGAGCTAGACAGCATTTTGGCTTGCGTGCGTGCTGGACACAGGACGGTATCATCCAAGTCAAGGTCGCAGATGGAAGTCGTCTGAAGATCACATCGATGGATGAATTGAACGCGTTGACCGCAAAGTTTCCGACAGCTTCCGATAAATCTTCTCCTGCTACAAGAAGTGGAGTTTCTGGTATGGCAGCCTCGGCTTCCAACCCAATCAATTTAAAGGCGCGCAAGAACTAGTATGTGCGATAATTATTTGCGAGTTTCTATTATTTTTTCTATTTTTTTTCTGTGAGTACGGTTGATTCCTTGTTATGATCGAGTAATACATAATGATTGTGTTTGTTGTAACTTGTAGCCCGTCTTATAATCGTGTATACTACCCTCATTTTATTTTTATTTTATCTTGTCACTTTTTTTTTTTTTTTTTTTAGTCGTCCAAAGGACGGGCTATAGTCATTCGACCATACTGCCTAGTCTTACGTTTATCTTGTCACTTTTACTATTCGATAATAGACAGGTTATCAACTGACGTATGAACACATAATTTTCCATTCAGAAACAGCAATCTTTAATTTTCTTTTTGTTTTGTATTTGGTTTTTTATTATTTAAAATGTGTTTTATTATTTTTGTATGTGTTTAGCTGGCGGGTGGTGCAGGGATTTGAGTCTTGCACCCAATTGTTAATCTTTAGTTTAGATTTTCATATATAGTATTTTATTTATATATATATTTTTTTATTATTTAATTTATATATAGTATTATGTTCTGTGATGATGATTCTTTTCATTCTGCTAATGAAACTGCTTCGCTATCTGGGGACGATAGTTTTTGTTCTGCAACTGACGGACTTGGTGATTTGGTACGACACACTTTTAACTTGCAAACCTCTCATAATTTCAACGTGTGCCATATTAATGCTCAAAGTGTTCCAAGTCACTATAGCGACCTGTTAGACACTTTTGCTGATGCTAATGTCCATGCCGTCCTAATTTCCGAGACCTGGTTCAAACCTCATCTCACTTCATCGATCTATCCTCTCCCTGGCTTCATTCTGATCCGGAATGATCGCATCGGGAAGGGAGGGGGTGGAGTCGCTATTTATCTTCGTAGCGACTTTCCTTCTAAAACTGTAGCCTCTTCCCCTTCTACTTACTCAGCATCCGCCGAGTATATTTTTCTTGAGGTTTGGATTAAGGGTGTCAAAACCTTACTTGGTGTCGTTTATTGTCCTCCTACTATTGACTATTTCTCCAGTCTCGAATCGATTCTGGAATCTTTAGGGTCAGAATATGCACATCATATCATCATGGGAGATTTTAATACCGACCTCCTTGCCCGTAGCTCCCCTCGCTCCCTTAAACTCCTTGATATCATTGAGTCTGCGGGCTTGTATACTTTGCCACTTCAAGCCACTCATCACAATGCAGATAGCAAGGACACCTGGCTTGACCTCATTGTTACCTCGTCTACTTCCCTGGTATCCTCACATGGTCAATTTCCCGCTCCTGGCTTTTCCCGTCATGACCTTATATTCCTTTCTTACGCCCTAAAACCTCCCAAAACCTCGCCAAAGGTATTGCACCTGCGTTGTTTTGGTCGTATGGATATTGCGAAGTTATGCGAGGACGCTGCCAAAATGAGCTGGGACCCGTTGACTGTAGCCTATACAATTGATGAAAAGGTCAACATCTTCAACAGCAATATTGTTGCTTTATACGATACCCATGCTCCCATTAGAAGGGTTAAACTGAAGCGTCCCCCTGCGCCATGGATGAGTTGTGATGTGCGGGTGGCTATGAGACGTAGGGACCGTGCCTTTCGTAAGTTTAAGACGGATCGTTGTGAGGCCAACTGGAACCTTTTTAAGGCTGCAAGAAATCGTTGTAACCAGGTGATACGCAATGCTAAACGCCGTCATATTCTAAATAATATCTCTTCGTCTACTCCGGCTAATATTTGGAAATTCCTCGGAACTCTAGGTATTGGCAAGGGAAGGGGTCGGGACTTCCGAATGGCGGCTGTTGGTTTGGATGATCTCAATCGACATTTCACAACCTCTACTCCACTTGATCTCCAAACCAAGAGTCGTATGTTGGGGATCCTGGCTTCTCTTCCGAGTTTGAATATCGATCCCTTCCAGTTTTCTCCAGTTGCACCGGAAGAGATTAAAAAGATAATCCTTTCGTTAAAATCTAATGCCATCGGATGTGACTGCATCAGCCGTCGTATGATTATACCTATCATCGATCATGTCCTCCCTGCCCTTACCCACATTATTAATAACTCCATTATTACTGGCATTTTTCCGTCTTTATGGCGGAAGGCTTTTGTTATTCCCTTACCGAAAATCCTTAATCCATCTCTAGTGAACCATTTCCGTCCTATATCCATTCTCCCTTTCCTCTCCAAGGTGCTGGAAGTCTGTGCACACAAACAACTGTCTAGGTTCGTGCACTGTAATAACCTGCTAGACCCTTTGCAGTCTGGTTTCAGGCCGGGCCACAGCACCGTTTCCGCGCTCCTTAAAGTGACTGGCGATATTAGAGCAGGTATGGAGGATACCAAAGTCACAGTTATGGCTTTGGTTGATTTCTCCAACGCCTTCGGTACCGTCAGTCACGACATCCTGCTATCAATCCTTTCCCATTTCTCAATCTCTTCCGATGCGCTGGAATGGTTCTCGACTTATCTTCGTGGGCGTCAGCAATCGGTGCGTTTCGATGATACATTCTCTAGTTGGTGCAATCTCGATGCTGGTGTCCCACAAGGCGGTATACTCTCTCCTTTATTATTTTCTATCTTCATTAATCTCATAACCCAAAATCTTCAATGTGCGTATCACCTGTATGCCGATGACTTACAATTGTATACTCAGGCGACTGTTAATTGTGTGGCTACGGCAGTTAACTTAGTTAATGAAGACCTGGCACACATACAAAGATGGTCTGATAGTTTCGGCCTAACTGTCAACCCTGCTAAATGTCAGGCCATTATTGTAGGCAGCTCTAGGATCATGAGTAGGCTAGACATCACGACGGTTCCACCTATGATATATAATAACTCAATCATCGCGTGGTGTCCCAGTATAAAGAACCTAGGGTTGCACATTGATCGCACTATGAACTGGCGGGTTCAGACAACATCTGTTTGCCAGAGAGTTACCAGTACTCTGCGCGCACTGTATCGTTTAAGGAACTTTCTCCCGATTACTACTAAGACAATGCTGGTGCAGTCCTTGATCCTTCCTATAATCGACTATGGTGATGTGTGCTATTTTGACCTGAATGCAGATCAACTCAATAAACTTGACCGTCTTCTAAATAACTGCATTCGATTCATTTATAACCTTAGAAAATATGACCACGTCTCTTCTTTTCGTAATCAACTGAAATGGTTACCTATCCGTCAACGTCGATCTTTACGTGCTCTTACCACACTTTTTTCTATACTTACATCTCCTACTCCACCTTCTTATTTATCTTTTCACTTTCAGTACTTAGGCAGCAACCATGACAGAAACCTTCGCTCTTCTAATAACCTTTTACTTAAGTGTCCGCCTCATAGTTCCGATTTTATCCACTCTTCTTTTACTATACAATCTATTCTTCTCTGGAATGCACTCCCCCTTGAAATTAGGACATCCACGAACCGTTTGGCGTTTAAAACGAGAGTTCGTCAATTACTTTTAAATAGTTTAGCTGAATCATCCCATTAGTATGCGGTTTCCTTGACAGAACATATATATATGTGTATATATATATATATATATTTTTTTTTTATGGTATGCATGTATGTATTCATAGTGTGTATATGTTTATATGTATTTATATATGTATGTAATTTGTGTGTATATATATATATTTATTACACCTACTTCTCTATTCTCTGCACAACCCAAAGGTTGACAGGTAGAGAATGCCTCAGGCATTATGTCCGCCTTTATACAAATTTTTGTATAAGAAGTTTAAATAAATAAATAAATAAATATTCTAGTCCATAGAATAATTCTGTAATGAAACCTCACTACATTTTATTTTTATGTAGAGTACATTACAAGTTTATTGTTTGACATAGCAACAACATTACCAAAAACTACTAAAACTAGAAACTTCTATGCAAAATAAGAGCATCCACCCACACACTGAAATCCTAGTTTATTATGGACTGTGTATATTTCATTGATCACCTACGAATATATCAATGACTGAATATTTATGTTCTCTTTCCTCAAACAAATAAATAATTAAAGCGAATTAACATATTGCCTTAATTAAAATGTATAAGGAAGTAAACAATGTTGTCCTTGGCTGACTTTTTTTATTAGATAAAATTAAAACATACCACAGCTTCAGGGTAGTCCAGTCCAGTGTACTTCAACACAGAGTACAACACACTGACTAAACTTGGGTACAAATAGCTTCGTATGCCCTTCTGCCATTCCCAGGTCAATGCTCCATATCCAAATGTCTGTTTGTGGGCCACTTCCAAGGTCTGCCAGTACTCATCTGGCACGTACCAGGTCCTCACCAGAAACACGGACGCTAATCTCACGGACAATATCAGCAAGACCACCTGAAGCGGCCTCGGAAGCTTTGCCAACACCATTTTCCCGCCTTAACAACGAAAGAGGTTACATATCAAGTGTCTATAAATAGCAAGCTATAGTGTGTTCTATTTTAAAACAACATCTTTAGAAAAAGTAAATTAAAAATATTTATAAAGCTATTACAAAAGAACTACATGGTTCTCTGATAAGAATATAACTTGTTGACGAGTTTATCATGCATCACAAACTTTAGTTACGAAAATGTCTACTAGCGCGTCCCCCTAATTGTTACCAAAAATGAATGAATGGTAGTGTAATATTATACCTTATAAATTTGTCTCAATTTTATATCCACATCCCACAGAAATATATGTATCGACATACTAATTTACTACAATAAAAACAATAATCTTGTAAATATTTTTACTAACCTCAACAAACCCCGCCGCCACACTGTAATAGTGCGTGAATAATACCTATGTATAAATAATCGATTATGCCTCGTGATACTCGCTACCAATATAATACTCAAACGCGGAAACATCGACTAAAGCAAAGTACTGTAAAGTTTGGAAACACTAGCAAACGTCAATGAAAATCCGTTCCAAATCTATATAAAAAATTTAACAATAAAAAATATGATATATGCGCGGTCTAATACTTTGCAGTATTTATATTATTTAAAAACCTAATGACTTTATATGTATCATTATGTTATATAGATATATGTATAATGTTTCAGTTAATTAATGTTGAAAATTTAAATCAAATTATTGCCCGATGACTTCATTTAATGACAATGAAAACATATTCCGAACGTCAATTTACGAATGTTGATTTTTTGTGAAAAAAATTTGTTTCGATTCGTTAAATAAATAAAAAATGCAGTAAAAAGTGTAAAAATGGGTAAGTCTCGGCGTTTAAATTATAGGTAGGGATGGTTATTGTGTTGATAACAAAGAATTATTTTACAGACGAGGGAAAGAACGAAACTGTGGACCTTTCGAGGCGTGGGTTGAAAAAAATAGAGAAAGCGCCCGCAGATGAATCAAAGACGATTATTAATTTAATCCTCGATCAGAATGAGTTGCAGCGACTAGACAATATTGATACCTATAGCAGGGTAGAAAATGTAAGGCAACATTCTTTACTCTTTTATTCTTTACTTTAAATTAGTAACAATCGTTTTAAATTTAGCTTTATTATTCAATTGTTATTTACTAATCAGATTTGGATCAGAAATAATAATTATATATTTGGACACTGCAATTCACATTTATTTTAAAAACAAAGGCATAATAAGTAAAAAAATTAATAGTAATTTATAAAAAGTAAAATGGATTTTACTTTGTACGCAGCATATAATATTTTCTAATCTATTTAATAAAATATTAAAATGGGAATTATAAAAGATAATTGTCCCATTTTATCTAAGTTTTACAAATAAGATATAACTTATTGTGCTCAGAATATTTTTTACTTGAATAAATTTTTTGTCCTATTAATTAGAAAATATTAGTGAATTGCATTTCTAAAGAAAAATCTTTTTAAATATAATTTCATTTAATTATAGTCTAACAAGAATAAAATCTAATGCCATTTCCCTAAGCTGGTTAAAAAATGTTAACCCACTAACTCAAGTTTTCTATTATAGTTGTCAATATGCAACAACTTCCTGCTCCGTATGCACGGAGTGTCCCGCCTAACTAACATCCGAGTGCTGGCCCTCAATAACAATGGTATCCTGCAAATAGAGGGACTCAAGGACCTTATATATCTCAAAATATTGAAATTAGCTGGTGAGAATTTGATATTACATTACATGCTTTGTTTGACAAACTTTCTGTAGTTTTGGCTGTATATGGCAATATTCTGGGTGATTTTTAATACAAGAGAAGAGGTAAATAAAGCAAACAAAATGTGTTACTATTACATACTAAAATATTTGTAATTGCTTGTATATGTGATACTCTCATACCTATATGCAATAGAGCTTAGAATACACTTTGTTTTTTTTATTTTTTATTATTCTGGCGCGGCAAAGTGACCACACTGCACCTGATGGTAAGTGCAGTGCCGTCCAGATAGAGTATCAAGTAGCAAGAGACAGTCTATCCCCCGCTACTCAACACAATCATGCCGGCCTGCTGTTTAGCTTCTTCATACTACGCCTAAAGGACCAGGGATCATAGGAGGGAGGGAACACGGTAGCTGGCAAACTTGTATTTCCAGTTAAGCAAGCCACAGGGCCCTTTTTGCTTTATCTACTTTCATGAATGTATAAAAAAGTGGGAAACAAATTGTCTCCCACTTTTGCTACTCAATACTCCAATTGGACGGCACTATGCTTACCATCAGGTACAGTGTGGTCACTTTGCCATACAAGGATAAAAAAGAAGCAACAGATATATTTCATATATATCATATTTTTGGTTCTACTACCCAACAGTCTATTTATTGTAAAACTGTCACTATTGCATATAAATAGAGATAAAACTGGTATTTAAGCCTTGTACAAACAAAGTAATTAAAGATACAGTGAGGTAGTTTTGTACAATCAATGTAATATGTTTTTATGTGACATGACATCACCTCACTATGTGACCTTCTATACTACCAGCTTAATGTGCAATCAACACATTGCTATATATAGGTATTGACTACATTCTAGTCCTAATATACTATAATAAAGCTGAAGGGACAATTTGTCTGTACATTAAATATTATTGCAAAGTTTTAATTATAATACTAGCCCTGTATTAAACATTGTCCCACTGCTGGGCACGGGCCTCCTCTACTAATGAGAGGGGTTAGGCCTTAGTCCACCACGCTGGCCTAATGCGGGTTGGTAGACATACCTTCGAAATTCTTATAAGAATTCTTAGGTATGCAGGTTTCCTCACGATGTTTTCGTTCACCGTTACAGCAAGCGATAATTAACATTTAATACACACATAACTTTAGAAAAGTCAGGTGTATGCCACTTGGGTTTCCAACATACGACTTTCGTCTTGGCAGTCCGTACCGCAACCAACTAGTCTATCGCTGCTTTTTAATTGTAACATGTTATTTTATCGATATAGAACCCAAAACAATTGTTTTTGGAATTATTATGTACTCACGTTATTCCGCAATTTCGGTAGATCACACAATTACTAGTTGGGAGGACATGTCAGACTAGTTTTTTCAAATGTACCCTCAGTGAGTACATAACATGCCTTCCTCCTGAGATTGTTTAACACTTACAAGTCACTTTCACCACTAAAACTATTTTAACACTTATTCGGTCCACTTTCCTATTCCTTCTCTATTATGTTATTATTATTATTTTTTATACTTTTTTTTTTTTCTTTTTTTTTTTTTTTTTTGTTTTTCCTTTAATCTGCGATCAGTCGCCAGACTATAAGCAGATTTGTTGGGAGACATCTGACTTGGAGGCGAGGAGGCCATTGCCTCATCTGCCGTTCACAATACATCTTTCCTTTTCAGTCGTTTCGGAGTTAGTGAAGGTTTTAATAGTTCAGTTGCTAAGGTATTGGGATGAGCTGACAGGCGTTCTGCATATTTCTTTCTGAACTTCTCTATTTCATATTGTACTGTTGACACATTGAGGTATTTGTGTATTTCTTCATTTTTAGAAAACCACGGAGCGTTTGTGATGGTACGTAGAATGTTATTTTGTACTCTTTGCAGGCACATTATGTTGCTTTTGCTGGCGGAGCCCCACAGAGGGATACCGTAGGTCCAAATTGGTTTTATGATTGAGTTGTATATCAGGAGTTTGTTGTCAACCGACAAGACTGAATTTCTGCCCATGAGCCAGTGCAGGTTTCTTAACTTTAGATTTATCTCATCTCTTTTCTTCCGTAGGTGGCACGTCCAGGTGAGCCTTCTGTCTAGGTTGAAGCCCAGGTACTTCACAAACTCAGTATCTGGCAAAATATCATCGCCAAGCTTAACAGGTGGACAGTGTGCCCTTCTTAATGTGAAAGTGATGTGGTTTGATTTTTGAGTACTTGCCCGAATACGCCATTTTCTCAACCATGTGTGTGTTTCATTTAGTAATTTTTGGAGCTTATTGCTGGCCTCATCTGGAACTTCATCACTAGCGAGATAGGCTACGTCATCAGCGTACGTTGCAGCCGTCACATCATCAGATGTCGGTAGGTCTGAGGTGAAGATGTTGTATAATATGGGGCCGAGAACAGATCCCTGTGGTACTCCAGCTTTAATTTTACGTAACGTAGATCTTGCGTCTCTCTGTTTCACTTGAAAATGCCTGTCTTCAAGATAGGATTCAATAATAGGGTAGACAGAGTGCGGAAGTTTATTTTTCACTTTGCATAAAAGACCTTTGTGCCAGACTCTATCAAACGCTTGCTGCACGTCTAAGAAAGCCGCCGAGCAGTACAATTTCCTTTCAAAGCAGCGTGTAATTTCATGGTGTACTCGGTGCATTTGCTCAATTGTAGAGTGATGTTTACGAAATCCGAACTGGTGCCGAGGAATAATATCACAGCGATCCATGTAATCCTTTAGACGAACTATGAAGATTTTTTCCCATAGCTTTGACAGAACTGGTGTGAGACTGATAGGGCGGTACGATGAAGCCTCATGCGGAGACTTTCCGGGCTTGCAGATCATTAAAACCTGAGATACTTTCCAGATCTTAGGGAAGTGTTACTCTTAGTGTTGCATTAAAAAGTGCGGCAAGTAGTGTGATGCATTTTCTGGGTAGATTTTTTAGAACTGTTGGAGTGATTAAGTCAAAACCAGGGGCCTTGTTGGAGTCCAATCGTCTAATTTCACCTGCTATTTCTTTTGGTGACGTGGGTTTTATTGGTAAGCACAGCTGGAAATCCCGTCTGAGTATTTCGTCTACGTCAGCTTCGTCGCCTCCAGCATAATTCGGTTTGAAAACGTTTTCTAGGTGATCCGCGAATACTTCCGCCTTCTCAGCGTCCGTTCTCACCCATGAAGACGAGGATTTGAGAGGATGGAGGTGTTGTTGCGGTTTTCCGTTAGTTTTTACTGCCTTCCATATTGAAGTTTCGCCCTTTCCTTGTGGCGACATGTTTTGCATTGTTTGTCGGAACTTTATGTTTGTTGTTTCTCGAAGTAACTCTTGCAGTTGTTTTGCAGCAGAGTTAAATGCAGTTTTGTCTGCTCGAAGTTGCAACTGGTGCCAAATCCTTCTGAGCCGTCGTTTTTCCAGAAGTTGCACTTTGATATCGCCTGATTGTGGCGACAACAAAGGCATACGACGTAGGTAAGGTGAATTTGTCCAGGCAGATACCTGAATCAAGTTGGTTATGTATTCGCAGGCATTATCAACATCTTCTTTAGATTTCAGAGGAATGTTTAACTGAGTTTTATCTTCCAGGTAACTACGAAAGCCTTGCCAGTCAGTTTTTGGGTTTGATAAGGACTCTGTTGGTTCCGAGATTATAACTGTAACGCTCAAGGTGAGGATTACCGGTGTGTGGTCAGAAGACCCATCAAGATTTGACTCTACAGAAGTACACAGATGACTAATACCTTTGGTTACAAAGAAATCCAACAGGTCCGGCAGTTTCTTATGGTCAGTTGGCCAGCTAGTTGGTTCACCAGTAGATATTGGCGTAATATGATAGGCATCTAGGCAACTTTTTAATGAGCGGCCTCTTGGCAGAGTGATACGGGAGCCCCAGTAAGTGTGCTTTGCATTCCAGTCTCCTCCTGATATAAATTTACTTCCGAGTTGGGCAAAGTAGTGTTCAAACATCTGTTGTGTAATTTTGTGTTTAGGCGGGCAGTATACAGCAGACAGTGTGATCGGTCCCGTTCGGTCGTTTAGTCTAATTGTTGTAGCCTGGATATGTTCTGAAGCGTAGTTTTCTAGTATGGTATGCTTAATATTAGATCTGATCACGATTGCACTACCTGCGTGAGCTTTGCCAACGCCAGGATGAGGTGTGAAGTAGATGTTGAACCCATTCATACGGTAACTGCTATTTTTGGTGGAATGAGACTCAGAGATGAGAACTATATCGAGCTTGTTACTTTTAATCACTTCTTCAAGTTCTAGGATGTTTGACGACAGTCCGTTGATGTTCCAAGTTGCGATACGTAGCGGAACTAAGAATGTAATTTAGAGACTACAGTAGTCAATAGGTTCAGGAGGGTGCCTATTTGGTGTATTAGCTGGTCTATCTTTTCAGATTGTTTGATGAGTATTTGTTCAATGTAGAAACTTTGTTGTGGGTTGTGTTTAAGCGCTGAGTCAGAGTTTGAATGGAGGTTTGCTGTGACCTCAGAGTACGTTCTTTTATCCCATTGTACCCCTGGGGATATGTTGGAATGAGCTTGTGATTCGGCTAATTCGTCTTGGTTTTTCTCATTGCTGAGAGGTCTAGGTCTAGTATTTGTTTTTGTCTGTTTTCCTTTTCTAGTCAGTATTTCCCTGTAGACCTGGCAGCCTTTGTAGTTAGCTGGATGGTCACACGAGCACAGAGCGCACTTAGCAGGAGTGTTGCGATCCTTTTTCAAGCAGTCAGCTGTTTTATGTCCTTCTCCGCATTTTACGCATCTATAAGGCCTCATGCAATTGTTCTTAGAATGACCATATTGCTGACAACGTTGACATTGGACAATAGTTGAAGATTTGCGAGGTTCCTCTATTTTAACTTGCTGGTGGTAGATATACTTGATGTCTTTAACTGCCTTGTTATTTTCATTTCGTTCCATGTTGACAAAGAATGTAAAGGATGGTGTTTTATCTGGACCATATCTGGCATTAATAATTTCTCCGCAAACTGTGTTCCCAGTAGCTTTTATCGCTCCTATTATTTCGCTGTGAGGTGTAGTGTAGTGCAGTTTCTTTATAACTATGCGATATGGCTTCTTCTCTTTTGGTGTGAACGTGTGACCTATCAAGCCTTTATTTCTTATTATCGATATAACATTCTTATAGGTTTCAGGGCAATCCACTAGAACACGTAGTAAGTTTTTATTTACTATTCTTATATTAAATAGTTTGGGATTACATACTGATTCAATGAGTTTTGTGAGTTCATTAACATCTTCAATCCCATATAAGACAATAGGGGGAGGCTTATTTGTTTTGATGTTTGCGGTGTCATTGCTAGAATTTTCAGGTTGGTCTATAGGTAATGAGTTAAACCTGTTTGATACCGTCAGAGAAGTTGTGTTTGGTGGAGAATCACTGGTTCTTTTCCGCTTATTAGTGTTGGGTACTCGCTGCCAGGGTGGTGGTACTGGTTGCTTGGAGGAGCCGTTAGTCTGATCTAAATTCTCCGTTGACTTTGCTTCTTGCGGTTTGGTTTCAGGGTTAGCTACATCACTAAGAGAAACTGAACGTGGTCTGTTAAATAGTGCCGGATGGAACACTTGCTGAGTAAGAGTTTTTTGGTTGGTTTTGGTTGGGGTGTTTTGGTAGGGTTCATTCATACTTATTCCCACGAGTAGGGTCGAAATATAAGGTCGCTTACAGGGTAACGCCCATTCCTGCAAGAAGGCACGATCCTGATGGGTATTTGTTAGTTTATTTACATGGGTTTTATAACTTCTTGAATATTTACTCTACTCTTCATCAACCTCAGAATCCTCATCTTCTAAACTAGACTCTGGGCTGTCTGCCTTCCGGGCTTTATTTTCTTTGAGAAGAAGTTTGGTGGTGATATTGATAGGGCCCGCTTATTTCTTGTCATTTCTTCTGGGTTATCAGGTATTATTACATATTGTGGACCCGATACTCCAATAATGTCAGCCCATTTCCTTGGTGATGGTATGTCTATGTGATGTTCATCGTCGCTATTATCATCACTTGTTGACTCTGTTATTCTTAGTTTTTTCGATTCCTTTTCGTCCTCTGACATTCCACTGCTATGTATCTGATTAACATGTCTGAGCAAAAGTTTTCCATTCCATCGCACCAAGTATCTACAGACGCCTACTCTCTTCTCCACTATTCCTAGTAGCCACCGAGGTCCCTTGCTATAATTCCGTACGTACACTGGTTGGCCAATACTAAAATATTTGGCTATAGTTCCGTTCATGAGTATTCATGGTTCTTGACGCAAACATTATTGGCCTTACTGTTCCATCATCCATTTCATGCTCTAAAACTGCCCCAAGTCCAAATTGTGATGCATCGCATGACATTATTAGTTTTCTCTTGTCATTATAGTGAACCAGTGTATCATCACTTGACAACATTGACTTCAATGTTTTAAAAGCCTTCTGATGATCTTTATTCCATTCCCACTGAGAATTTTTACCTAACAGCCTATATAAAGGCTCAGCAATATTTGCTTTATGGGGTATGAAACGGTCATAAAAATTAAGGAGACCAAGAAATGCCTGTAATTCCTTAATATTCTTTGGGGCTTGGGTTTTCTCAATTGAATAAATTTTCTCTTTACTTGGATGTATTCCAGACTCATCCACAACATAGCCCAAAAATGTAACTTTTGGTACAGTAAACACACATTTTTCTCGGTTCACTCAAGGCCAGCTTTTTTTAATCTCTGCAGTACCATTTCTAACCTTTCATTATGTTGACTGATGTCCTTACCACAAATAACTATGTCATCTAACAGAATAGCTGTCCCCTTAATGCCAGCCAACAAAGAGGTCATCAGTCTTTGAAATATCCCCGGACAAGCCTTAACACCAAAAGCCAAGCGTTTCATCTTATAGAGTCCTTTGGGAGTATTGAGTGTTAGTAAAGTCGCTGTCTGGTCGTCCACAGCCACCTGTGTATATGCTTGCTCTAAATCAATCTTTGAAAATATCATCCCGCCTTGCAGTTCCACAAAAGCTTCATTTAGTGTAGGTAATGGATAGGTATCAGTGTTTGTAACCGCATTAACTGTAGACCTATAGTCCCCGCATAATCTGACTCTACCATTTGATTTTAATACTGGAACTATTGGGGTAGCCCATTCTGAATGTGCAATTGGTTCGAGTACATCTTCTTTTACTAACCTATCAATTTCCTTGAACACTCTTTCCCTTATTGCAAAAGGTATGGGTCTACTCTTGATAAATTTTGGTACTGAACCTTCAACCGGGGTTATATTTACCACTGGTCCTGTATATTTTCCTAGACCTTGTTCAAACACTTGTTTATATTTATTTAGTAACAAGGTGGTCTGAGCCTTATCACATGGACTAACCTTTACATGGTTTAGTCCATGAATAACAATTCCTAAATCTGCAAACCAATTCCTACCAATAAGGCTTGAGCCATTGCCCCTAGTTATGAGTATCTTCATATTTTTACTTTTGTCCTTATATTTAACAGAGACTGTAGTTTCACCTAGCAATATCAACTTGCCGTCAGTATAAGACTTTAATCCTATGTCAGTCATTTCAAATCTAGGTAACCTTCCTTTCCATATGAGTCTAGCCGTGTCCTCATTAACAATAGTGTATGGGCACCCTGAATCCACTTCCATTAACAGTTGTGTTCCATTCAGTGACACTTTAATAACAAACGGGTCCACCTTATCTTGTCTAATATTATTAATGCCTACCTCATACAACCCATTACATTCAGAGACTTGCTTCTTTTTTGGCTTTGATTTCACCAAACAAGCTGCTTCTATATGTCCTATTTTGCCACAATGATGACATTTACTCCATCTAAACTTACATTCTCCTTTATGAGGTCTCCCGCAACGAAAACAATTTGATCTATCCTCGTAGGATGAAGTTTTTTTACTAGTTACCTTATTTATTTCCATAGGTTCCCCCATGTCTTGTGCTGGGGTGCTTGAACCCGAAACAGGTAGTATGATGATGTTTGCATCTATATTAGCTGTTTCATATGATAGAGCAATATCACAAGCTTGTTCAAATGTTAATTGGCTTTGTTGTAATAATTTCTTTTGAATATCTTTATCTAGTATCCCACACACTAACCTATCCCTCAGAGTGCGATTCAGATCCACGAAATTGCAACTTATACTTAATTTCCGCAACTGGGCAATATAATTCCTCATTTTTTCACTATCTTCTTGGTTCCTGGTATGAAATTTATAAGATTCATTAGGCGTTGGATGGAAATGACTGTTTAAAATTCCTACAATGTCAGTGAACTTAACATCACTTATTTTCTTCGGAGAAATCAAAGAAGTTATTAAATCATACAAATCTGGACCACAAACCGCCAATAAATTCGCTTTTTTCTTAACATCTTCATCAATTTCACTAGCTTGAAGACAAAAACAAAATCTTTCGATGTAATTTTGCCAACACCCATGTGCCAAATCAAACTCGTTAAATTTAATACCCATAGTTATTTCTATGTTTTGATTTACTAATTCACACTTAATTTTATCTTTGCTGCCAATTACCTCGTCGCCACTATTATGTACTCACGTTATTTCGCAATTTCGGTAGATCACACAATTACTAGTTGGGAGGACATGTCAGACTAGTTTTTTCAAATGTACCCTCAGTGAGTACATAACAGGAATTATTGTCTGTCAATGCATCACATCTAAAGTGCTGTGTTTTTACAAAAGTATCGGCATTAATCCCTCCAGTCAGGAATGATATTAAAAAAAGTGGGGAGTAAAGCAACAAGCTTTTATTTCCATAGCATTAAAGTTAAAAATTGCATGGACGAACGGCGAGTGTTGCCAGTGTTGCGCCGCCGGCGTGTCTATCCGTCATGACTGGTTAAAACTAAAGAGCATATATCGCGGTAACATTTAGTCTTTATTTTATTGAAATTGGTTCTCTAAATCAAAAGTTATGAGTATTTATACTTCACAATAGCTGTGTTATGGTGATAAGGCGTGGTGAGATATGATTAGTAACAGCTAACAAGCTAGCTCCCAAAAATAATATCCACGCAGGCAGAACTGCTAGCCGCAGAGCTAGTTCAGAAATAATGCCCTTCAAAACTGTGTAGGAGTCTGCATACCTCATGCTTATTATAATTGCAGATCTTGCTTACTCATTGGTTTCACGGTTGAATGGATTTTAAAGAGAGTTGGATAGTGTTATTCTGGCCTTATTACCTCATGATGCATTAATTGAATTTCCCTAAGAACCACTAAAGGCAGTAAGGACATTTTAATGATGGAAATACATGTTATTCCATACAATTTAAATAATCATACATTTTTATTATACATTACTGTAAATAACATAAAAATATACAACAGAAATTTAAATAAACTTGAATGAATATAAAAAGACAAATATGCCACTATTTACCATCTTTTTATGTTATATATGTTTATCATGCGCACCGCTAGAGAGTGGAACTCTTTGCCGGAGTCTATATTTCTCGAAAATTATAACCTGGGTATCTTTAAGTCAAGAGTGAATAGGTATCTTCTAGGCAAGCGTGCTTCACCGTAGACCACTTCATCATTTACCATCAGGCGATATAGTGGTTTATTTGGTAAAAAAGACACTTTTTTTTACATTGTATAACATATAGCATAGAGAAAGCAGCGGTAGCCTAGTTGGTTGCGGTACGGACTGCCAAGACGAAAGTCGTAGGTTCGAAACCCAGGCGGCATACATATCTGACTTTTCTAAAGTTATGTGTGTATTAAAATGTTAATTATCGCTTGCTTTAACGGTGAAGGAAAACATCGTGAGGAAACCTGCATATCTGAGAATTTTTCGAAGGTATGAGAAGTCTGCCAACCCGCATTAGGCCAGCGTGGTGGACTAAGGCCTAACCCCTCTCATTAGTAGAGGGGCCCGTGCCCAGCAGTGGGACAATGTTTAATACAGGGCTAGTATTATTATTATGTAACACAAGGTCGCTATATTTATCATTGCATTTCACGTGTTTATGAATAAGTTAAAGATAAACTATGTATTGAATCTTGCAGGTAACAACATAAAGTCCATAGAGCATTTGAACCACAACATGCATTTAGAACAGCTAGACTTGTCCAACAACCAGATATCTTTCATAGCTGATATATCTTATTTGAAGAGCTTGAAGGTAAGATGTTTGATTTTGACAGTTTTTTTTTTGTAAAAACATGCTCCATTACTCCGTTATAATTTTAGCACCCACCCAAATTTTTTTATTTATTTATTTATTAAATTAAATATAATCTAACAGGTAACACACCCAATGCGATTATACTTACATTGCTATACAATAAATTCAACACATACATACAAATAGACATACACCATCATATAGTCGATACATTCGTTACAGTCATTATAGTCGCCCTTATGAATTCCGCCAGTGTGCAATTAAAAATATCTATGTTCCGCCCAACTTGGTTATTATTTGAAACAACACAACTTAATGTGTGGGGTGATAAGATATTTATCGTCAAAGGAAACATAAAACACTATCTAACGGCCAATTTCAATACATTATTTATTTATTTATACTCTTTATTGTACACTGGAATACATGATATTAAACACACAAAAATAAAATTAAAAGTACAATTGGCGGTCTTATCGCTCTCGGCGATTTTTTCAAGAAAACCATGGGATGGAAAATTTGTAAAGGGAGAAGAAAGAGGGGAGGGCAGACTGTGTACATAATAGTTTTAAGGATAAACAACAATAATAAAAATACGAACACAATATATATATATATATGTCGGGACGTCGGGATAGCCGATCTGCTCCATCTTGCTTATTCGTGAATTTGTATCACGAAATTCCATTGTAGGCGTTAAACTTCAGGAATCGTTTAAATAAGTGGACTATGGCCTTGACTTTACAATATTTTAATAATACAGACATTTAAATAACTTAGACAATTAGGGATTACAATAATAATTAGCGATTTAGAGCAAATGGGTTTGCGAATCACACAACGCACTACCGCTGTCAACCAGAGAACCAACTGACCAGCTATTTGCACGTAATGACAGACGCAACTCCATTCGGGGTTACCCGCTCTTAATTACAAATAAATAAAACAAACAAAAGCTGGTAAAACATACCAGCAACTGCGGTCACCAACCCGCCTGCCAAGCGTGGTGACTATGGCAAAACCCCCCAATATGAAAGGCTTCCCAAATTCACGGCCCCCAGTTCCCGGTAGCCCCGCTATTCCTGACCACGGTACCGGTCATGGTAACGGTGGGGTGGGGGGTGCTAAGAATCCCCGGGCTACGGTAGGGTACCACAAACGGCTATTTTTGGCGACGTACAACGGACGCTCTCTGCGGTTGGACGAGCACATCGCTGAGTTGGAAGTAGAGCTAAGTCACATTAACTGGCATATCGTAGGGCTATCCGAGATCCGAAGACAGGGGGAGGAGAAGATAGCCATAGATTCTGGTCACTTACTCTACTTCCGAGAAGGACACCAACCATCCCAAGGTGGCGTCGGATTTATTATCCACAAGTCACTAAAAAGCAACGTTGTGGAAGTTGGCAGCGTATCAGCGCGAGTGGCGTACCTTGTCTTAAAAATAACTGAGAGATATACTCTGAAGGTTATACAAGTGTACGCCCCAACGTCAGCTCATCCTGATGACGAAGTAGAGGCCATGTACGAAGACATAGGGAAAGCTATGTCTCGTACCAAGGCTTCCTACAGCGTTGTAATGGGTGACTTCAATGCCAAAGTGGGAGTACAAGGACACGGCGAATCGAGGGTAGGATCATTCGGCTATGGGTGCAGGAATCACAGGGGGCAAATGCTAGTCAACTTTCTCGAGACCCGGGGGCTCTTTCTGATGAATTCCTTTTTCCAGAAGAAACCCCAAAGGAAGTGGACTTGGCGAAGCCCCAATAATGTCACCAGGAATGAGATCGACTTCGTTATGACTGATAAGCGCCAAATATTCAGAGATGTCTCTGTGATCAGTAGGTTTAACACCGGTAGTGATCACCGACTTGTAAGAGGCACTCTGAATATAAAAGTTAAAATTGACCGAGCGCGCTTAATGAAGTCGACTCTCCGACCAACTTTGCCCCAAGTCGAGGTCGGCTGTGAAGCTTTCCAGCTAGAGCTACAGAACCGATTTGCCGTATTGGAAACTACGGCGGATATTGATGACGCCACTGACAGCCTGGTGCGGACTCTGCGTGAGGTGGGTAATAAATACTTTCGACCTCAGAACAATAGACGTAAGTCGAAGCTCTCAAGCGAGACTCTGGACCTTTTAAGGAAACGACGAGAGCTCGTAAAGGTCACACAATCTGAGCGTCAGGTACTTAACAAAGAGGTAAAGAAGCTAATACGGCGCGATATAAGACGCTCGAATACTCTGGACATTGAAAATGCTATTACGCAGAACAAGGGTACCAGAGTTTTCGCCAAGCCACTTACCTCTAGTTGTCACCTGACAAAGCTCAGAACATCACAGACCACCACCGTCACTTCCATGCCAGAGATACTCGCAGAGGTCGAAAGGTATTATGGGGACTTGTATACTCCAAAAACAAGTCCACCTGAGGCCCCGAGCGCGGATGATCCGCGTGCCAGACTAACTCGCCACCATACAGACGAGTTTCCCGACATCGACTTGGGCGAGATTAGAAGAGCCCTTGAACAGCTTCACAATAACAAAGCTGCAGGTGATGACGGAGTAACTACAGAGCTGCTCAAGGCAGGCGGTATGCCAGTATTAACTGAGCTTGTAAAGCTGTTCAACTCCGTCATCTACACTGGTACAACACCGGCGGCATGGAGCAGGAGTGTGGTTGTTTTGTTCTTCAAGAAGGGAGATAACACCCTATTGAAGAACTACCGCCCTATATCACTCTTGAGCCATGTTTATAAGCTGTTTTCGAGGGTTATTTCGAATCGTCTTGCCCAAAGGTTCGATGACTTCCAACCGCCGGAGCAGGCTGGGTTTCGGAGAGGCTTTAGTACCGTGGACCACATACACACACTAAGGCAAATAATTCAGAAGACCGAGGAGTACAATGAACCTCTTTGCCTAGCGTTTGTGGACTACGAGAAAGCCTTCGACACCATCGAGACCTGGGCTGTTCTGGAGGCTATGCAGAGATGCCGCATTGACGACCGCTATGTCCAAGTGATGAGATGCCTGTATGAAGCCGCATCGATGACCGTCCAAGTACAAAAACAAAGCACAAAGCCAATGCAACTGCGACGTGGGGTAAGACAGGGAGACGTAATCTCTCCGAAACTGTTTACCAACGCGTTGGAAGACGCATTTAAGACGCTTGATTGGAAAGGACGGGGCATCAATATCAACGGCCAGTACATCTCTCACTTGCGATTTGCGGATGATATAGTCATCATGGCTGAAACTCTGCAGGATTTGGAAGACATGCTGAACAGCCTTAACTGTTCTTCAAAACGGATAGGTCTCGGGATGAACCTTGACAAGACGAAAGTCATGTTTAACGGTCACGTCCTCCCGAGACTCGTCGCCGTGGGTGATGCCATTCTCGAGGTTGTGCAAGAGTACGTATACTTGGGCCAAATAATCCAACTAGGCAAGCACAACTTCGAGAAAGAGGCAGATAGAAGAATTCGTTTGGGCTGGGCGGCATTCGGTAAACTACGTAACCTGTTTGAGTCGTCGATCCCTCAATGCTTAAAAACAAGAGTTTTTAACCAGTGCGTCCTACCCGTAATGACCTACGGGGCTGAAACGTGGACACTCACAAATGGACTGGTCCATAAATTTAAAGTCGCTCAGCGTGCTATGGAGCGGGCAATGCTTGGGGTTTCTCTGGTGGATAGAGTTCGAAATGAAGTCATCTGCCAGAGAACCAAAGTCATAGATATTGCTCGCAAAATTAGCACGCTAAAGTGGAAGTGGGCTGGTCACGTCTGCAGACGGACAGATGGCCGATGGGGCAGACATGTGTTGGAGTGGAGACCGCGTTTAGGCAAACGTAGTGTGGGACGCCCTGCTGCACGATGGACCGACGACTTGAAGAAGGTGGCGGGTAGCGGGTGGATGCGGGCTACCCAAGACCGGGATGGTTGGCGTTCACTTGGGGAGGCCTACGTCCAACAGTGGACGGCAACAGGCTGAGTATAATAGCATTGTATTAGATTTTTTTCACTTTTTTATCTCGTTAACACTTAATATTAAATCCGGAAAACAAATTTGTGGGTTATAATTATGTTAAAAAACTTTAAACAATTTTGTATACTATTTGTACCCGATTGTAACCTGTTTTGTGTGTAATAAATAAAATAAAAATAAATAAAATATTTATTCTATCCTTTACATACTAATTTCATTCTTTAATCTATGTAAACCTTTTCATTCTAGCATTTGAACCTGGAACGCAATCGGATAATAGACCTGAGACAGTGTGATCGTTATTTACCGTCGAATTTAGACCACCTAGGTCTTGGCCACAATAATATTCAGGATCTGAATGAGATATGCCATTTAGTGCATCTAAGTAAACTGGAGAGTTTCACCATACAAGGCAACCCTTGTGTTGTGATGGCGGGGAAAGACAAGCTGTATCCTTTTTAACCGACTTCAAAAAAGGAGGAGGCACCGACTCCAAAAATAATTGGGAATTGTAAATAGGTATAGTGTCAAATGCTGTATGTAAAAAATGAAAAGGTCATTACAAATTAGGAACTTGTATATAATTAGAATAGTTTATCGTAATTAGTAAATAAAGTCAGTGTTTATTTATTAAATTGGCTGTTTAGTCGGTTTTGTAAATGTAACCACATATTTTTTCATTTTTAGTTTCTGGGTGCTTTTCTAATGCGTATTTTTATTTTATTTTATTGTGAACAATGGTTTATAGAATCAAAACAAGTATTTACGATTTTATTTAAAGATTTTTATTATCACACTCATAATGTTTAGGAAAAGCAGTTTATTGTAGACTAAATTAGCAAAACACTAGCCTTTCTCTTGATTTTATGAATGAAAATGTAAAATCGCATCTAACATACAGAGTTACATAGGTGTTCTAGAAATTTGTGAGAGCGTTTGACTTTGAACTACCTGTAATGTGATATTAGGTGTATAAATGATGCAAATTTTGATATTTAAATATTTTATAATATATTGTATTTTCACCTTATATCTGGATGTTGTGGGACCGTAGTCCCTCATAGTGATACCCACAGTACAGGTTTGACCTAGTGTGGGGTCAAACTATGTGGATGACTGTTGGGTGTATTTATTTCTGTACTATTTCTAGAACTAAATACATACACTCACGCCTGTAAACCCCGAAGGGGTAGGCAGAGGTGTAACCAGTACACCCACTTTTCGCCGAATTTATTTCGGCCCATAATGTAATAGGGGGCGACCCTATCGCCATACCGGGCACAAATTCCAGACTCCAGGCTAATACTGAGGATTTCTAGATAGAAAAACCCAATATTCTAGAACTATCGCTAAATATATAACGCAATAAACTCCTTAATAACACGCAGCGGTTTCGACTATCGACCTTTTGTGCTCAATTGGATCATGAGCGTGAAATCCATCGACGGATTTGTCGTCAGCGCTATCGAAAGGTAATATTTAATATTTTTAAAGTGTTCATGCATTGTGTGTTTGTGTGTAGAGACCAAAGACAGATGTGTTACAAATGTCGATTTAGTCTGTAATCTCACCACAGTAAGACAATATCAACGGTTATCGAGCTATTTAATATAAGCGAAATTTTTGAAAAGTTACAGTAGAGACGTTTAAAGTTTTTTTGTTTTTCGAAAAAAAAGACACCAAAAAAAACTATTGCGTGGTTTTAGTAGAATTAATATGATTATTATTATACACCTCTAAACTATAGATGCTAATCTTAATATTGTTCCAGTCTGAAAGCAGAGTGGCTCTACAGCCAAGGCAAGGGTCGACACTTCCACTCAGGGCAGCATCAGGAACTATGCGAGTACCTGTCGACCACCTGCCCACTCACCGCAGATGCACTGGAGACTGAGGATCAGAGGAAACTGCGTCTTATACTTAGCAAGGTAAAGGCGGATATGCGTTGCTATCTATTCTATTTACTCAGAATACAGATCAGAGAAAATTGCGTCTTTTTTTTTTTTTTTATTCTGGCGCGGCAAAGTGACCACACTGCGCCTGATGGTAAGCGCAGTGCCGTCCAGATAGAGTATCAATTAGCGAGAGACAGTCTATCCCCCGCTACTCAACACAATCATGCCGGCCTGCTGTTTAGCTTCTTCACATTACGCCTAAAGGACCCAGGATCATAGGAAGGAGGGAACACGGTAGCTGGCAAACTGTTCCACAGCTTGATGGTGCGGCAAAAATACGAGTTTGCGAACCTCTTGGTTCGGGCCGGGGTAGTAGACACCACGAAGCTGTGGCTCCGCAATCCAGTACGCGTGGTTCTGGTATGGAAGGGAGAGGATGGGATAAGATCAAACAATTCTTCAGAGCATTCGCCATGATACAGACGGTAGAACACGCTAAGCGAGGTAATATCCCTACGCAGCTGTAGCGGCTCCAGGCTGTTACTCACATCTGCATCATTCACAATGCGGATGGCCCGCCGCTGCAACCCATCCAAGGCATCGAGAAGGTACCTTGCGGAACCGTCCCAGAGGTGCGAGCAGTATTCCATTCCCGGCCGCACCTGCGCTTTATATAAGCGGTAGAGCTGACCAGGCGTGAAAAACCGCCGCACCCTGTTCAGGATTCCGACCCTGCGTGAAGTGGCGGATATTACGCCCTCGATGTGACTCCTTGGATTAAGATCGCAGCGGATATCCATACCTAGGACACTAAGGTCATTCCGCATTGCGAGTGGAACACCCTGAAGAACGGGGATTGGAGAAAACGGAGACTTCTTGCACGAGAACGCGCACACCTGGGTTTTCTTGGCATTAAACTCAACCCGATTCCTGGTACCCCATGATGAGATGAGATCCAAGGTCTGGTTGAGCTCAACGACAAGATCCTCGCGTCTCCTCTCAGTATCCGCCCGGCAACCAGGCGGCATATTCGCTCTTATATTTAAAGATATAAGAGCGAATATGCCCTGCTTTCTATTCCACTTACTTTAGATATTCTGGAGACTAGAGATCAGAGGAAACTGCGCCTTATACTCAGCAAGGTAAAGGCGTTTATGCGTTGCTATCTGTTTCATTTACTCTAGATATTCTCGAGACTAAAGGTCAGAGGAAACTGGGTTTTATACTCAGCAAGGTAGAGGCGGATATGCTTTGATATCTATTCCATTTACTCTAGATATTCTGGAGAATATCAGAGAAAATTGCGTCTTGTATTCAAGGTGATAAGAGCTGATATGCCTTTCTGTGTATTCCGCTAACTCTAGGCACTCCGGAGACTAAAGATCACAGGAAACTGTGCCTTATACTCAGTAAACTAAGAGCGGATATGCATAGCTTTCTTGTGAGATTGATTTCTTGTTTATTTTTGTGAGATGAAATATCACAAAAATATCAGAGGAAAGTGCATCTTATATCTTCCTATTCCCACTCATTTATTTTTTTATCAGTGACTTCTGTCGTCACTACACTTAATAATAAATTTATTTACCAAAAAACAGTTTTCACAATTAACTTATAAACAATTTCATTGCACGTAATTACAGAAAAATTTGCTGCTGGTACTTACTAAAGGAAAACCTGTGCTATAAGTACCAGCATGCATTCAAGTTATACAGTTCAGATACGGCAATGCAGACATATTAGTGAAATCCCAATTAACAAATAAAAAATTTAAGGTACAGATAAAACAAAGTAAACATAATGCTAACAAAAATAAAAATAGTTTAGTTAGAGATAATTTTTACAATAATTATAATTATTTCATGATCTCATGAGGAGTGAGTGTGTGTGTGTGTGTGTGTGCGTGTGAATGTGCGTGTATGTGTGAGTGTGAGTGTGCACGTATGTATAGGTGTGTGAGTATGCGTATGTTTTCATAATATAATGCGTTCGAGATTATTATTTCAGTGGATGGAGAAGATTTTCAGTTTCATCAAAATATCATCAAATATCTAACAAGATAACAGCGAATATACCTCACAGGTGTTTACTTTTAGTTTTGTACACACTAGTGACTAATGCTCAGACAAAACTACGCTTTATACTCGGCGAGTTTATTTGGCACTTTTATTTTCGTTCAGATAATCTATTTCTTGTGAAAGACAAAATTAAAGCTCAGATTGGAACCAACGTTGACCTAATAGCTCCCTTAGATGTATTTGCTAAAACAAATGGTTTCTTGTATATGTTTATATTTAATAGGGTAGCTGACATGATTTTTTGTATTATTTTTATCAAGAAGTTACATTACCTAAAACCTATTATCGAAATAATTTTATGAATCCGAACATCTGTATATATAAAAGAAGAAACTGACTGACTGATCGATCAACGCACATCCTAAACGGCTGGGGTTAGAGACTTGAAATTTTGACAGCTGGTACCTTTTATGATGTAGGCATCCACTAAGGAAGGGTTTTTGGAAATACCACCCCTAAGGGGGTAAAATAGGGGATGAAAGTTTGTATGAAAATCCGTCTTTTTTTAAATTAAACGTATGAAAATTGGTATTTTTTCAAGCAATTTTGATTCTGTTTTCGCAAAAGAATTTCTTTTGCATATTCGGTTGCATGTCGAATAATGTACAAAATTAAACACAGAAAACTACCCTATTTATGCAAAATAAAACGCATTGTTAGGTGATTAGGGCGCAATTTTTTAACTAATTTATAATGTAATCTCAGGTTGGTTAGTAATACGAGTAATAGGCTAGTTGACTTTTTTCGGGAAACTGTTTTATTATTTTTTTAAAGTCTATATTGTTAAAATAGTATCTAACTAGCTATTGCTCGCGGCTCCGCCCGCGTGGAGGTCATGTTTGAGAAAAAAGTATATACTACAAAATACCAATTTTCATGCATTTAACTTCAAAAATGAAGGATTTTCATACAAACTTTCTTACCCTATTTAACCCCCTTAGGGGTGGTATTTCCAAAAACCCTTCCTTAGTGGATGCCTACGTCATAAAAGGTACCTACTGTCAAAATTTCAAGTCTCTAACCCCAGCCGTTTTGGCTGTGCGTTGATCGATCAGTCAGTCAGTCAGTTTCTTCTTTTATATATACAGATAAACATAAGTTTTCGAGATATAATTTGCATTTTTATAACACAACTTTATTTTTCCCAACAAAACGCTACCAACTGTCATGGCCTCTCGTGTGACGTGACCATCCGTAAAACTAATAAACGTTTGGCGTTTCTTTTGCGTATTGCATATCGAATAATGTACAAAATTAAACACAGAAACTACCCTGTTCTAGGCACAACATCATCAGCAACAACTCAAGGATCAAAATCACAGTCCGTTGAAGCCGAAGTCACAATCGCCGAGGATGCAGTGTGAGTGTTGTTTCTTCATGATTGGTTGAAAAGGGAATGAGTTCCATTGACTTAAGTATTTCTTGGTAAATATTTGAGTTGCTAATTTTAGTATATTAATCTCTCGTCTGTGGGTACCATATATTTTAGTATATTAATCTCTCGTCTGTGGGTACCATATATTTTAGTATATTAATCTCTCGTCTGTGGGTACCATATATTTTAGTATATTAATCTCTCGTCTGTGGGTACCATATATTTTAGTATATTAATCTCTCGTCTGTGGGTACCATATATTTTAGTATATTAATCTCTCGTCTGTGGGTACCATATATTTTAGTATATTAATCTCTCGTCTGTGGGTACCATATATTTTAGTATATTAATCTCTCGTCTGTGGGTACCATATATTTTAGTATATTAATCTCTCGTCTGTGGGTACCATATATTTTTTTAAGTGAAACTTCTTTAGAATCGTTGTGATTTGATTTGAGTGGAATCGAGAAACTTGCCTCACATTATCATATTAATATACATAAAGTTTAAGTAATAACCTAAGCTTTTCTCAAGTTAAACATTTTCAATATTAATTTTTTTTTTTTTATCGTGGCTCGGCAAAGTGACCACACTTCACCTGATGGTAAGCGCAGTGCCGTCCAGATAGAGTATCAAGTAGTGAGAGACAGTCTATTTCCCGCTACTCAACACAATCATGCCGGCCTGCTGTGTTCTTCACATTACGCCTAAAGGACCCAGGATCATAGGAGAAAGGGAACAAGGTAGCTGGCAAACTGTTCCACAGCTTGATGGTGCGGCAAAAATACGATTTTGCAAACCTCTTGGTTTGGGCCGTGTCTGGGTGTCGTGGGACCGTAGTCCCTCGTAATTTAAAAAAATAGTTTTCATCATGCCGGCAGTCCCTATGTAAATTTTATATTCCCAGCTCGTATATCGCGTCACGTGGGCCGGTCGCCCGACCGGTTGTCGTCCAGCTACCACGCGGCGCTCACCAAGTCCAGCTCTCCCAGCATGTCGCACTCCTGCGCCGGGGACCTGCCACTCTTACCAGGTGTGCCCGCCGGCATGAGCCACAGCTTCGATTCCCCGGGACTCATGTACGCACTCGACAAGCGGGATGCCAAGGATAGACACGGTATGTACTATACACTAAGTACCATAGATATAGATTCGTTGTAGTGGTTCGTTCAGGCCTGGGTAAACACCCTGAACAAACAGGTTTGTGTGACGAACCTACTCACCAGGCTGGCTTGATTATGTCAAGTGGCGAGGTACAGCTCTCTCTCTTTACTGGATAACTGGACACAGAACAGCACTGCACACCATCAAATGCAAATGGGGCATTTTGTCTTGCCAAGTAAAATAAAATGTTACACCATACAGTATGTCACAATTGACAACATTTCATTTTTCTAACATACTCCAATTTGTATACTATATGAAACTTGATCTAAAATTACCCATATTTTTTATTTTTACAATATTCAGATATTTTCATTCGTGATTTTCACTTTGAATTTTGTTTTATTTTAAATCGTCGTAAGCAGCAAATGACGTCATATATACGGCTCAAGACGTAATGGTCTTTGCTTTGCAAAAAAAACTAACAAGTGATAGATGTGAATTGTCACAACTCAAACTTCTGACTTTTGATTGGCGAATTATTGACGTATTGACACTTAACAAATGACAATGTATTGGTTTTTTAAATAAATAGTATGGTGAGCCAAGAAACTATTTCATTCGACCGTATGTATGACGTCATCAAGCATTTTTCCGTTTTTAATTTTTTTCTTCGAAACTAATGTATTAAAAGATATATATTTGAATTAAGAATAGAAAACATAAAAAACGGTTTTTATACGAGCAAACTTCAAATAGTTCGAATAAAATTGTAGGAAATGAAAGATTGCTCGAAAAATAAAAAATCTCTAGGAAATTTATTTAGTCCTAACGAACCGATAAATGTAATCACACATGAGAGCAGCAGGCAAACATACAGACCAAACTACCAGCAACAATAAAATATCTTTCATTTCAGAACAACTGCCAAGACCAGTGAACCAATCCCTAGAGGCGGCTTCAAAAATGGTCCCAGTACCTGAATCACTGATGAGCCCCGACTACCAAGATCCGATGTATGACATCCAAAGAACTATACCAAAACCTACGAATAGCGTCTCATCACAATCCAGTAATAGCAGCATACAGGACGATAAGCCCAGGAACTTGAGCCAGCCGAACTCGTTCAAAAGTCTCAAGGGCTCACCGAAGTTGGTGAAGAGCGCAACGTCATCGCCGAAACTGAAGACCAAGATGGAGCAACGGAAAGGCAGCTTGACCAAGCTGGATGTCAGGTACTTATATATTACTAGTGAGTATGGCAGAGTCCTGCTCTGAAAATAAAAAAATCCTGGAATCATATTGCAGCGCCACCAACCTCAATTGTGAATGAAAACCATCTAGGGGCCTTTTTAAATATAATAAATAAATACACCGAAGTCACACACATAGATCTGCTCACTACTAAAAACATGTATCCTGTATAGGGACTATGGTCCTACAACACCCAGACGGCAGACCCCACACAAATATCTGTTTTTCACACAAACATTTGTTTCGGTGCAGGAATCGAACCCACGGCCTCTCGTTTTACAGTCGGCTACTCGCCCACTGTGCCACGGAAGCTGTCCACATATACAGGCATATTTAAATAAAAGAATAGTGCTGGTTAACGTAACAAAATATGATAAACCACCACACCAGCAAATATCAGTACAAATTATAACAATATTTTTATCTCTTTAGAAACGAAGAGAAGAAACTAAACGGTATGAAAGTCGATGACATAGAGCAGGACAAATTGGAAATAATCAAGCTGGCGTCGAACCAGAGACGGCAGAAGAAGATGAGTGTGGAGTGTATGGCGGCGGTCACCATACAGAAGATGTGGCGCGGGTATCGAAGCCGGAACCTCAACAAGGACACGCTGCGCATCCTGCACGCCATACAGGCCGCCAGAGCGAGACAGCACATACAGTGAGTTAGACAGAGTATTTTTTACTGCCTAGATAATAGCAGCGATAGCCTAGTTGGTTGCGGTACGGACTGTCAAGACGGAAGTCGTAAGTTCGAAACCCAAGTGGCATACACCTCTGACTTTTCTAAAGTTATGTGTGTATTCATTGTTAATGATCGCTTGCTTTAGCGGTGAAGGAAAATATCGTGATGAAACCTGCATACCTGAGAATTCTCATAACAATTTCGAAGGTATGTGAAGTCTACCAACTTGTATAAGGCCAGCGTGGTGGACTAAAACCCAACCCCTCTGATTAGTAGAGGAGGCCCGTGCCCAGCAGTGGGACAATGTTTAATACATGGGTAATATTATTATTATTTTTCTGCCCCGGTAGACAGACTCGCAGACGGGCCACCTGATGGTAAGTAGTCACCACCCATAGACTTCTGCAATGCCAGGGCAAGCCGCTACCTTTGTAAAGTAGGTACTGTGTCGCGAATGTTATGTGAAACGAAAGTCCGCGATAATCGAAATCTTAGTACTTACACGTTTAGAGTATAATCGAGTAACCATAGTCCTGATTCCACACTATGTAAAACCTGTATCGTGGGTATCAACAACTACAAGGGACTACCACACCACAACACACAGACCTGAAAAAATATCTGTCTCACATACATTTGTTTCGGTGCGGCAATCGAACCCACGGCCTCACTTTTCACAACCGGCTCAGCCACGGAGGCTATCACAAGTAATTGATATGATGATTTAAAATATCGATACTTTTCTTCGGAATCGCATTGTGATATCGAATAGCATCGATACGTTGGGACTCGATAATTCAATACATATTGAGTACCAATGCCATAGATTTCGTTTCTAAATGGATTCATAATATCAATGCTTAGTGCTAAAATTGCAGTTTAACATTACCTGACGTTCAAGCGCTGTATGTTTAAATGAACTAGTGAATAAATTTTATGATGTATCCTTACATATTATAAAACAAAGTCCTCCGCCTCTGTCTGTATGTTCACGATAAACTCAAAAACTACTGAACGTATTTTCATGCGGTTTTTACCAATACATAGTATGATTCAAGAGGAACAAAGGATATCGGAATCATTCATATTTTTAAAATTTCGAAAATGTCGAATATCTCGGAAACCGTGACACTTTTACTGAATACAACATTTGTTTATCTGAACCGGCAAAATGGCCTCTACCCGCAGGTAGCGTATTATCCATTCATTGCGCCACACCCTGTATATCTTTTAAGGATAGCTTACTATACCGCCGTGGGCAACGACTAGTAATAATATAAATGATAATGTAAAATGATACACTCACGCCTTTAATCCCCGAAGGGGTAGGAAGAGGCGTAGCCAGTACACCCACTTTTCGCCGAATTTTGATACGATAATATGACAGGGAGCGAGCCTATCGCCATACTGGGCAAATTTCAGACTCCGGGCTAATATTGAGAATTTCTAGATAGAAAAACCCAATATCACTTTACCCGACCCGGGGGTCGAATCCCGAGAACCCGAGACCTCAGCACAGCAGTCGTAACGCATGCGCCATTACAACTGCGCCACCGAGGTCCAAGGCAGTCTACGTAATGTAAAATGGTACCACATCGTTTTCTCAGGAGGCTCACGTGTGACATGGAAGCGACCAAAGCGGCGCTAGAGAGCGAGCGGAAGATACAACAGCTGCAGATGCAGGCCATCAACGCGCTGTGGAAGAAGGTCTCCACGCTGCAGTCCACAGGTACAACGATACTTCATTCAAAATATTCGATAGAATTTAAAAAAAATGTTGACTGTATCGACTAAGAAACAATCTTGACAATGACAATAATTTAAAGACTAAGCATTGACATTGTAATACATAAGTAGTAGAATTTGATAACATAATAGTATATCGGTAGCTGTAAAATCTATTCAAGTTTGTGTAGAAAATGAAATTTGTTTCCACAGAGAGCAAGCACAAACTGTCAGAAAACGAGGAGAATGGTGACGTGCTCCGGCAACTTACAGAAACATGCTTCAATCTACAGGCTCAGGTGAGAATCACTTACAGCCGGTAAGGTATCGAACGGTAGGCAGGGGCTTTGCTGTGCCCTGGCATTGCAGAAGTCTATGGGTGGTGACTACTTACCATCAGGTGGCCCGTCTTCTCACTCTCATAATTTTTTAAAGTATAACTTCAAAAAATAAGTGTAGCCAGTATGTGAAAGTATTATGCAAGACTGAATTACTGAAAAGAAAATCAAAATAATTGTGGCCAGTACATATGTTATAGTATTATGCAAGACCGAATTACTAAAACAAATCTCCTTATATTTATGCCAGCCTGGTACTTAAAGTGAATAATGACAGTGACGTCATGATGGCGTACCCAAGAAGTATGTAGGAACAAACAAACCTTGCATTTTTATTACCTAGAAGCATCTAGAAGTCACTAAAAATGTAAGTATTATGAAAGACCGAAATAATAAAAAAGAATAACAACAAAATGTTTTTAATGGCCAGTACTTTATAGTATCATGAAAGACCTAAATAATATTACTGTATAGTACTAATTCGGTCTTTCATAATACCATAACGTACTGGCCACATTTAAATTATTAATTTAAATTTTATAATTCAGACCGAAGCTTCTAGCTCTTCTCCTTACATTTCTGCTAGCCTGGTACTTAGGACAACTTCAGAGGTGTTACTTTCGTGTCACGCGCATTTTAAAATTTCACTCTCATATTTTTTCCATAACGCGCCTACAGAAGTATAACTTCAAAAAAAAATTATAGAACTCAAAAAATCGCTAGTATTGCCGTGAGCGTAACATTTCGAGATGTCAGGATGTGTATGTTGGCAGGTGGTGGAACTGCAGGGCTGCATGCAGGAGGTGCTGCGCGCGGTGTCCAGGAGTAGCGCCGAGCCAGTCGGCACGCAGACTGACATCACCGCCGTCATCACGCCACAGGTATGTGGCATTTTAGTATACACTGTTATTCAATGGGTGATGATTACAAATCAACAGTGTTTTAACCAGTCATGTATCAATGGTATGCCGGTACGCCACAAATGCTGGCAACACTCGCCTTTGTTACATGCTATTTTCAACTTTAATGTTATGGAAATAAAATTGTTTTTGGCTTCTATTTACTCCGTACTACCTTACCTTTTTAATATTCTTTTGATACGCGATTGGATTCGACTGTTATTCAATGGGTAATAGTTGCAAATGTGTTATTGTGTTTTTGAATTTTTGGCGTAATAAGAGTATTTTAAATTAAATAATAGCATAATTTGTGAAAAACATAAAAAAAAAATAGAATTAAAAAAAAATTATATTCTCTTAAAAAAGTATTATTTTGAGTATGTATATATGTAATGTAATGACGATATCGAGTTATATATAGAATGTCAAAAGAAGACTGCCTCGGTGGCGCAGTTGTAATTGCGCATGCGTTACGACTGCTGTGCTGAGGTCTCAGGTTTGATCCCCGGGTCGGGTAAAGTGATATTGGGTTTTTCTATCTAGAAATGCCTCAGTATTAGCCCGGAGTCTGGAAAATGTGCCCGGTGTGGCGATAGGCTCACCCCCTATCACATTATGGGACCGAAATTCGGCGAAAAGTGGGTGTACTAGTTACACCTTCGGGGATTACAGGCGTGAGTGTATGTGTGTGTGTCAAAAGAAGAACGAAAATAAAAAAAATAGGCACAGTACGCATTTACATTTAGTTAACTTACTTTATTACTATTACAATAAAGTAAGTTGACTTATTACTTGTTTAGTTTGGGCGTAGTGTGAAGCAGGTTGTTGAGTAACGAGGGATAGATTGTCTCTCGCTACTCGATACGCTAACTGGACGGCACTGCGCTTACCATCAGGTGCAGTGTGTTCACTTTTCTGTGCCAGGATAAATAAAAAGCCGTATGATCTTATTATAACATTTTGATATACGGTTTTTTATAGTATTGCTAGCCTGTGTTAAACACTGCCCCACTGCCCCACTGCTACACTCTGGCCTCCTCTACTAATGGGGTTTTTTATCAGGGATGTTATGGAGCTCCGTAACCGTAACCGAAACTGTCGGATATCCGAAATAAAATTCTATCCGTAACCGTAACCGAATCGGATATAAAAGCTTCAAATAATTTCGGATTTTCTAAATGAATGTTATGGCTGGTTTTTGTTTTGCCAGGCCGAACCGACACACGAGCCGCGCGCGTATATCAATGCATTTATTATATTTATTTCTATTGCTTAGACATAGCCTGACAGTCATTTACTCTTGTGGGATTACATTTACTTACATAAAACAGTACAAAATTGTAAGCTAAAACTAAAGTTATTTGTTTTTTACTTTTACAATTATTTCAAAACCTAATATCCATAACCGAAACTAAGGGATAATCCGAAATAATTTCATATCCGTAACCGAATCCGAAACCGATATAAAATTATTCACATATCCGTATCCACATCCAGATCCGAAATTTCAAATCCATAACGTCTCTAGTTTTTATAGCAGTTAATAATATATTTTTTGTTGGTTGTTATCTGTGTAGGAGGAGCGTTGTGGATGGTTGCGGCGGCCGCAGTCCCTGGCACTGAGCAACAACACCGCGCCGGACACCGAACACTACAACACTACACCCACGACCAGGGAGACCAAGTCAGTATATACTATCGATGTCGATAACATCATCTATAGAGGTGTACTATCGATACGGATACCGACGGATACTACATCATCTGTTGAGACGTACTATGGTTAACGCTACCATCACATATAGAGGCGTAAACGTTAATATGTCATAGAAATAGTTACACAAAAGAAGTATACGAGACAAAAATGCATTCCGTTATAAAACGACTGCCTCAGTGGCGCAGTTGTTCGACTGCTGTACTGAGGTTTAGAGTTCGATCCCCGGGTCGGGTAAAGTGATATTGGGTTTTCTCTAGAAATTCTCAGTATTAGCCCGGAGTCTGAAACTGAGCCCGGTATGGCGATAGGCTCGCCCCCTATCATATTATGGGATCGAAATTCGCGAAGAGTGCGTGTACTGGTTACACTTCTGCCTACACCGTTGGGGATTACAGGCGTCGATAGTGTATGTCAAAGAGTTTTGTTAATTTTTTAATGCCCAAAACACGGGCAATTTTAATGCGGTTTATAGAAATACAAAATCTTTTACCAACTACAATTTGCCACCATAATGTAATCGTTTTGTATAAAATATAACAAATTCCAGTGAGACAACAACGGAAGCGGTCGTTCTAGGCATAGCAAGAACCGAATCTGTCATAGAAGAGAAGGAACACTTGCAAGAGGCCCGGGAGCGGACCCTTCTAGTCGACTGATGACGAGCGAACATACACCTTATATGTATGGAGGCAAGGCTCACTGTCCTACGACGAAGGGACTTGGGCTTGATTAGGTACCAAGTGTTTGTACTAGAGATATGGCGTTATTGACAGATTTTATATCGATTATCTCTGCCTATTTGTTGGTTTATCGATAAACGTAAAAAATATTCAAGTTTTGTCAACATTTAGTCAAATTTAATAATTTAATAAAATCGTTATATTTCAACAGGATCCATAAATAATGATATTTCATTATCAATAATGACATCGGGCAATAGACATAAATATATATATTTTTTTATCGTTGGCGTTAGCGAAATCCTGCGCCATGGTGCAAATTGTAATTGTATAATTGATATAAAAATGTCGACTACAATATGTAATGCCATATCTTGTAAAGTTAATTATTTTATTATTTGCAACATTTAAAATATGTTGAAATCCATAGTCTTTAACACGGTGTTAATCATCTATTTTCACCAAACGTATGTTTTAAAACATCGATAAAAGAACAACACTTGATCCATATACTTGATACACTACAATTGGACTATATGAGATTATTCTGTATATGTTTTCTCCTAATATGTCGACCAAAGAGTTTTATGTTTAAACAAAAGTATCACAAACCAAATCTCTAATTAAGAAGTGTTGCTTTCATCGATAAATTGTCGACAATAGATCGTTAGTAGCGCCCATATTTTATATTATTTATTCCACATTATTTGTATACCTTACCTATAAAAATTCAGTAACATAAGCAGGGTTCTGTCTCTTTCACTCGTATATTTTATGATGCAAGAAGGAAAAGGACAAGGTCTAGTTAAAATACTAATTAATGTTCATGGGTAAGGTCATAATTCACAAAAAATCATAATTCGCTTGTACCAAAAATATGTTTATATTAAAACCACGTCTCAATTGATCGACTTGACGAGTTTTCAAAGATGAAATGTTGAAAAGACAACTGATTCTCAATTTTAGACTTTAAGTCGGTGACTTAAGATATGTTTTTATTTAT
Organism: Laothoe populi; assembly: GCA_905220505.1. Taxonomy (NCBI): domain Eukaryota; kingdom Metazoa; phylum Arthropoda; class Insecta; order Lepidoptera; family Sphingidae; genus Laothoe; species Laothoe populi. Next base: position 14,305,575 of record HG992168.1, read on the forward strand.
TTGACCACATCTTGCTCGTGTTACTTCAGACGACGCGACTAGTGACATGACATTAGCTTTAAGTTCTGCCTTTATTATTTGCTTCAACCAAGGTGCTTGCGTGTGAGATTATTTACAATACTTAACAACGCCATCTATTAATTAGTTTTTGCACTACGTTATAGTTTATAAGTAATCAATCGCTTTATACTTGGCACAAAATGTCCAGTCGTTATACAGTTAGTATTATCACAAAATGTTATTAACTACTCACTGGGACATATTAATATTAACCTCTCATGAATCACTGGAACACCGGTTTTGGAAAAAGGTAATAAGTAGTGAGTAAAAATACAATCCAAAATCAACTTTATTTCCATAATATTAACGTTACAAATACGCTTAATACGCACGTCAATAACTAGTGGTAGGATATTCATATCCGCCCGGATAGCGACCATCGTACACAGGGTGTAAAACCCGCCATAGTGGCACACGCTAGTGTGTCGCGTTCCGGGACCAGCCAGTGTACATCCGGTTTTGTCGGGGGTCTAGAGTTAGGTTAGTTGCACGTGTTGGCTTCGGCCCCACGTACGCCTTCCAAATGTCCGGGACTCTGAAGTCCCGTGACTATGGTGTGACAAACATAATAATAATAATAAATCTTTATTCAAAATTCATATAGCCCGAATTAGCACTATACTATACAGATATGGACACAAGATTATAAGCACATGTAGGTCCCCTGACTCAAACCTGTATCTTAAAAAAACAATACAAATATCGGATACATGCTATCTAATACAAATAAGAAAAACTTAAAGACTATAAAAACTGTCTCCCAGCGTATTCATATGTCAACCACACAAATTCCTAAACAAAGACTGAACAGACAAACGACTAAAACGATTGATCCTTGACTAAGTTATTGTCCGACGTTTTACTCGTCAGATGAAACATAAAATTGCCAGTATCAGTAACGGACGTAGAATTTTTTTTTATCCTGGCACGGCAAAGTGTCCACACTGCACCTGATGGTAAGCGCAGTGCCGTCCAATTAAAGTATCGAGTAGCGTGAGACAACGATCCCTCGCTACTCAATACTATCATGCCGGCCTGCTTCTTCACACTACGCCATGGGCAAGAAGGTGAAGAAGCGGTCGATGATCTATTTTCAGAGTACTCAGAAATCCGCTAAACGGCCAAACAATGTACCCCAACTCTAGACCCCGACAAAAAAAGGTTCGGATAAGACAAACTAAGATTTTGGAAATTTGAAACTATCAACTTCATGTCTTCTGTGACCGCCATTAATACATCATACAGACCAAAAAGTATAGATCAAAATATGAATAACAATTCTTTGGGTAAAAAGGCCATCAAAGTGATGAAATTATGAAGGCAAGATATAAGCCATATCTATCTAAAAACTGCTGTGATACAAACTCGCTCACTGCCATGACGATACATTCATTTATGTCACATGCATAGATCCAAATAGATGCCGCAAGTACTTCAGTCGATATGTACCTGTTAGTACTTACTATGACGTCATAAAACTAATAGTTATGAGAAACACTAGTAAACCAATTGTACAATATGAAGGTTCTTATGTTTACGCTAATGAATATTGAATTAAAACTAATTGTACGCATTGTATCGCGTTTTATTTTACAGCCTTCACAAAATGTCCGCGCAGCCCACCCTGTGACCACGAAGGCTGTAAAGTTTTAGAAACGTCGGGACGAAAAAGTAAAATTAGTTTTTACAATATTTTGCGGCGCTATAAGGCATTTCTCGTGAATGCGCGTCATGATTTGCTTAGATTTGGTTATTCACCGTTAATAACTAGTACCGTTAGTACCGTTAATTATCGTTATTTTTAATATGTACATTAAGTCTACTACCGAACCAACATCTACAATCGATTGTACGAATTAATCTAACAAAGACACGAGTACCCGTCGCTCATATAATATTGGCAGAATTGTCGACATCGGCCTACTTGCCATTCATCAAAAATGGAATTGAATAGATTTTATTATATATGACACTTGCGTTATCTATTAGATCTTTGTCTGTAACATACAAGTGAAGGTTCAATATTATTTACAATAATAACACCTGACACACAGCACATATGTCATTATGGTTAAAGGATGTTTTCAGAAATGTCCACGCTATTTATTTAGAAAGTTGTTAGGGATTGAAATTGAAAACAATATAATTACATTATCAGTGCACTTTGTATTTAGTTCTAGATGTTTCTTTTTGATACTAACTTAATATAAAAACTTCACAAATAATTAAACTATAAATTAGTATGAACATGGGGGACGAAAAGTTTTACGTTGATAACCTTTCTTACTTTTTTATTAAAGTTAAAACGGACTTTACGCTACTACGCCGCTTGAAGTATTTTTGAAACAGTTACATGTGTCTTGGAGTATCGCATAACATGGTCAGCCAGTCTTGCATGATGTGTGAACAACAGATAGACAACAGATACTTATGTATTTTATGTGTATAGATAAATAAGGAACTGTGTAACCGGCTATATATAGGCAGTATTAATTGTTAAATATTATTATTTATTGCGTAATAATACGGTTTGGAATAAGTGAAAACAAATTTAGGTAATGTAGCATTTATAGACGTGGGATTCCAATTATTGATAATTTTGTTTTTGTATAAAAATGTCTAATAATTTCTTCCGTTTTGTTTCGGAACATGTTTTGTCTCTCTCCGATCGATGAGGAAGATGAAGACATGATGCAAGTATGCAAAAGTACACATTCTTTTAAAATTATTTACTTGATTTTAAACATAAGTATTAAAAAGAAAAGAAAATATTTTTACCTAGTGAATAATTATGAGAATATTATTTACTTATATTGGCCTTTGAAGACTTGTAATGTTTAAGGGATCGCCGCGGATGAGCCGATAAATGTGTTGTCTATTCTATTTATGTCTGTGAAAGATCTTACTAGACGGATTGTGACTATACTTTACAACCCACGGTGGGGCACTTTCCCCACCCTGCACTCTGAATTTAAGCTAAACAACATCATTTTTTTTATTCTGGCGCGGCAAAGTGAACACACTGTATCTGATGGTAAGCGCAGTGCCGTCCAGATAGAGCATCAAGTAGCAAGGGACAGTCTATCCCTGGCTACTCAACACAATCATGCCGGCCTGCTGTGTTCTTCACACTACGCCTAAAGGACCCAGGATAGGAAGGAGGGAACACGGTACCTGGCAAACTGTTCCACAGCTTGATGCTGCGGCAAAAATACACATTGACATTTCAATTTCGGTTGAACATTTCAATTAACAGAGACTATCCCGCCCACACACCCGCCATTGTAACTCCTGTTTAGCCAGGATCAACAATGGCACGCATTTTTTTGACACCGAGTAATGAAACTCGGCGAGTCTCTGGGAATGCTTCATAACTGTCTTTTATCCCGCAACGAAATTAATCAAATAGAAATATAGGGAGGAGTTGGAAATATAAATTGTCCACTTCCCTCCATAGCAAAGCGGGAGACAAATACTGAACTAAAAAGGTATTAACCTCCAATAAAGGGACATTTACGTCTGGAGAAGCCAGACGTAAAGCACCACGGAAGTTACTTAACGGGTCCTATCATGCGAGCTGTTACGCTTGATTCCAATAATAGGTATGGCAAAATCGCCGGAAAGCACGGAAATTCCTCCCAGTCTCCACAAGGTCCATATAGTATACAACTCCAGATGTTATCTGCATACTGTCAAGCATAATGTTGCGCTCATTTTGCCAGAGACTACACTCCCAAAGAACATGATGCGCGGACTGTTCGTACTCACAGTTTGGTGTAGAACATGGGCACGCAGGCGAATCAACCAACTTAAATGAGAATAGTTTGCTCTTAAAGTTGCCATGACCGGTGAGAAATTGTGAAACACAGTGATCAATTTCTAGCCAAGTTTTTGTTAGACGATCGCGAACCAAAGGAAAATAGTGATATAAATGCCGCCCTTTAATTGAATTATCCCATCGACATTGCCACTCGTTTAGCAGTTCGTTGCATATTTCGGAACGCTGTTTAAAAAGTCTACCGATTCTCGAGAGTTCGCGCGACGTAAGAAAGTTTTTGTCCATATCCTCTCTCGTGGAGTAATACATAGCGGCGCGACGCTGTGCCTCCAGATCGACTGGAAGTACACCCACAAGGACAGGTAAAGCTTCAGTACTAACGGTTCTATACGCCTTACACAAGAATATCAACGCCAAACGTTGACTCTGGAGCAATTTTCTTCGCACAGCACCGATAGTAGCCCTATCAGCCCATACAGGTGATCCATAGCAAATACTGCTCAAGTAAGTAGCCCCATAGATGACTTTTAATGTGTTAAAAGATAATCCCCACGTTGAAGTGCATATCCTTGTCAAGGCATAGAAATTGCGTTTCGACTTTTCCCCGACGGATTTTATATGCTCTAAGAACGAAAAGTTTCTCTCCAAAACTAGCCCTAGGTAACAGACCGATTCTTTGCGTTTTATATAAATATTATTGAATTTAATTCGCGGCGGTGTTTTAAGAATGCCCTTTAAAAGTAGTTGGTAAGTTTTATGAGGTGCGAAAGTCAGACGATTTCTTTCACCCCAATCAAAAATTAACTTTAAACACGCGCTGGCCAAATTTTCTAGTCCCGATCTACTTGTGGCATCACGGCCACACACATACAGGACGTATGCCGGGATTACCAAGAAAATAAACGACGCATTTCTACTTTAACAAAGCCTAGTTATTAGATTCAATGTAAACTTTTACCTACGGAGAAATAGCTGTAAGAACCATTGTATTTTATGTTTATATTAATAAACACCACGACTGCTGACAGTAGATATTCATATGGCCAGAACGGGGGTGCCGCGCAGAGAGTATGACTATACAAAAGTCACGGCCGCGCTACGCACCATACGAGTCTATCAAACAGAGCGACACAGCATACACCTATCACTGTCGGCATTCGACTCAGATGCAACGTTATTGTTTTATTCACAACCCTGCAATTTTATAAACTTCATTGAGTAGGGCAGAAGCAACCCCTACAATTGGTGACCCCGAAGAAAGAAAAATTCTACCGTGTGAAGCCAAGAACTCTGTCCGTCATCATGGCTGAGCAAGAACAGCAAAAAATCGCCGCCGTGTCACTGCAAGCGCGCATCCCACCATTTTGGCGCCATAATCCGCGTCTATGGTTTGCGCAGTTCGAAGCCGTCGTCGCTCCACAGAAGCTAGGCGAGGAACAGAAATTTGAGCTCGTCATTCCGTCGCTCGACCCAAGGGACGTGGATCACATTGGCGACATAATCCTCGACACGACGTCTAGCCACAAATTCAGTCAGCTAAAGGAAAGGTTAGTCGCAACCTACCAGGAATCCGCCAACAGTCAACTTGAAAAACTTCTCGGCGGATTAGAGCTTGACGACCAAAAACCTAGCCAGCTACTCCGGCGGATGCGAGATTTAAATCGCAGTATGCTTGCCGATGAAGCCCTGAAACATATATGGCTTCGTCAAATTCCACAACAAGTCCGCAGCATACTGGCGGTTACAACTGAAAAATCTCTCGACAAACTCTCCGAAGTTGCCGACAAAATTATGGAACAGCGAGATCTTCGACCAACAGTCGCCTGTGTTACAACTCCAAGCACGATACAAGATCTGCAGCTAGAATTAATGGCAAAACAAATTGAAAAACTTAACGTCGAAATCGCGGAACTACGTGCCGAGCGACAGACCGACCGGAGCCGCTACAGACGCTCGTTTCACCACCGTCGTCGCTCCCGCTCACGCGCACACACGCCGAATAGCCGCGAATCTAGGAAACTCGAACCTGGCGACAAAGATGCGTTGTGCTACTATCACTTTCGCTTTGGAGACAAAGCACGGCGCTGCGAGTCACCTTGTGCAAAAAAGTTAAACTAGGATCGACATCGATAGTGGCGGATATCGATGTCCCCCTCGCCAGCCACCGCCTATGCGTCGTCGACGTCCGTACGCGCGAGAAATTTCTCATCGACACCGGAGCCGACATATCTGTGCTGGCAGCCAAGAGATTAGACAAGTCTAGAGAAAACACGTCATACAAACTGTTCGCCGCCAATAACACGCCGATACGTACCTACGGAGAGCGAACATTGGAGCTCAACTTAGGTTTACGTCGCAGCTTTAGGTGGACATTCATAATCGCAGACGTAAAAACATCAATATTGGGCGCTGATTTCTTACGAAAGCACAAATTACTAGTTGATCTGCACCGCCGCAAACTTGTCGACAGCGTCACCGAACTAAAAATCAATGCAATCACGGTCAAGAATTCCGATCCGGCTGTCTACACTTTAAACAGGGACCATATCTACCACGACATTTTATCGAAATACCCAGACGTACTCCGGCCGATGTCTCTTAAATCACCCGTCAAACACAACGTGACTCACCACATAGAGACAACTGGACCACCCATTTTCTCGAGACCTCGCCCACTACCTCCCGACAAATATAAGGCTGCGAAAGAAGAATTTGAGAAAATGATGAGTATGGGAATATGTCAACCATCAAAAAGTCCTTGGGCCAGTCCACTACACGTAGTCAAGAAAAAAGATGGCTCGCTACGAGTATGTGGCGACTACAGACGTCTTAACACAGTTACAATGCCCGATAGGTACCCATTACCTCGCATACAAGATTTTACTTACCGGCTGCATGGAAAATCAATTTTCTCAAAACTGGACCTTAAGATGGCCTATTTTTGGATCCCGATCCAAAAGGAAGATGCGCCGAAAACAGCTATAATAACACCATTTGGCCTTTTCGAATTCAACTGCATGACCTTTGGCCTACGTAACTCCGGCCAAACGTTCCAACGATTCATGCACGAGGTACTCCGTGGTCTGGACGACATAGTTTTTTGCTTCGTGGACGATTTACTAGTTCATTCAAAAAACCCGGAAGAACACAGACACCATCTTGAGCAGGTTCTGGAACGCCTAAATACATATGGCGTATCATTAAACATCGAAAAATGCGACTTTGGTAAAGAAAAAATACAATTTTTGGGCTACGAGGTTAGTCAAGCGGGAATCAAACCTACGAAAGAGCGAATTCAAGCCATATCCAGTTACCCCAAGCCGCAAAATATACAAGAGTTAAGAAGATTTCTGGGAATGTTAAATTTTTATCGTGACTGCCTACCCCACCAAGCGGAACATCAACATGAATTAAATAAATATTTGCACAATAGTAAAAAGAATGACAAGACCGCTATTGTTTGGACACCGGAAGCAGACGCCGCTTTCGAGAAATGCCGCCAAAGCATTCTCGAGGCCACAACATTAACTCACCCGGTAACAAACGCACCATTATGCCTTATGACCGACGCCTCCGATAAGAGCATAGGAGCCGTGTTGCAACAAAAGGTCGATAATATATGGCAACCTCTGGCATTTTTCTCAAAAACAATGAGTGAGACACAACGTCGCTACAGTGTATACGACCGCGAATTATTAGCTATGTATACCGCTGTGAAACACCTCCGCCGACTTATTGAAGGGAACGACCTAACAATATGGACCGATCATAAACCTTTGTCACATGCACTCAACAAATCACCGAGTAGCAACGATACACCCCGAAGAGAGAGACAGTTGCACTTCATAAGTCAATTTTGTTCAAATATTAAATATATTCACGGCGACCGGAATCACGCAGCTGACGCCTTATCGAGGATAGAGGCAATAGAAAACTTTTCCCTCATCGACTACAACAAACTAGCCGAAGATCAAGAAGCTGACATCGAGTTACAACAATTAAAAATTAAACCTAATCTCAAGTTTGGTACCATTTCACTGCCTGGAGTTCAACGATCTCTAACATGTGAGACATCGACGCAGAGTCCGCGACCATACCTACCGCTCGCATATCGTTTCGCTGCTGTCAAAGCGCAACACGAGTTAAGCCACCCAGGTGTGAGAACGACACGGAAAATCGTGACCTCAAAGTTTTTCTGGCCTTCCATGAACAAGGACATCGGTATATGGACTAAAGCCTGCATAGGTTGTCAGCGCGCGAAAATTCACCGACACGTCAACAGTCAAATAGGCGAGTTCCCGCAATCTAACAGATTTGAACACGTACACATTGACATAGTCGGACCATTACCGACGTCAAATGAATTCAAATACTGTGTCACTATGATCGACCGTTCTACAAAGTGGCCTGAAGCGATACCCACACGCGACATAACCGCTGAAACAGTCGCGAAAGTTTTCTACGAAGGATGGATATCCCGATTTGGTTGCCCGCTGCGAGTAACAACCGACCAAGGACGCCAATTCGAGTCCGCGCTATTCAACGCACTTATGAAAAAATTCGGCGTCGCTCGCATCCGAACTACACCATTCCATCCGCAAGCAAACGGCCAAATCGAACGATGGCACCGCTCACTCAAGTCCGCGCTCATGGCAAGAAGCGCCTGCGCACGCTGGAACGAGGAATTGCCTACCGTATTACTCGGTCTCCGCACAGCCCTACGCGACAACATGAGCCCTGCACTTATGACATACGGATGCACACTAAAAGTGCCCTCTGACTTTTTCGTGCCTTCAACGCCGAAAATCGAAGACGCAGAATTCGTACGTCGACTCACCGAAACAATGGCATCGCTAACGCCCGTAAAGAAAACACACTCGTCTACCAAAAACACATTTGTGTATAAAGACCTAGCCTCGTGCAGTCATGTTTTCATCCGAAACGACACCGTACGCAGCTCTCTCACTCCGCCGTACGACGGGCCATACCAAGTTGTTGAACGTAACAAAAAACATTTCAAGATACAGCTACCACTACGCACTACAGTCGTATCCATAGACAGACTGAAACCGGCACACTTATACAATGAAGATTACGTCATCAGTACCCCACCGAACATCGAACCCGCTACCTCAAGCCACACCGCACCAAGATCGCCAGAGGCAGCGCCGTCAACAGAGCAGCCCTACACCACGCGATCGGGTCGCCGGGTAAAGCCTTCCGTACGCTTCGCTAGGGGGGAGTACTGTGGCATCACGGCCACACACATACAGGACGTATGCCGGGATTACCAAGAAAATAAACGACGCATTTCTACTTTAACAAAGCCTAGTTATTAGATTCAATGTAAACTTTTACCTACGGAGAAATAGCTGTAAGAACCATTGTATTTTATGTTTATATTAATAAACACCACGACTGCTGACAGTAGATATTCATATGGCCAGAACGGGGGTGCCGCGCAGAGAGTATGACTATACAAAAGTCACGGCCGCGCTACGCACCATACGAGTCTATCAAACAGAGCGACACAGCATACACCTATCACTGTCGGCATTCGACTCAGATGCAACGTTATTGTTTTATTCACAACCCTGCAATTTTATAAACTTCATTGAGTAGGGCAGAAGCAACCCCTACATACTATTCGACTGAACAAGCAAGAGCCCGTCATCAGCATAGCCGGTTAAGGAGCAACCTTGAGGTAAAGGGAGTGCGAAAAAGTCGTCGAAGCCTAAATTCTACAAGTACGGACCGACTACTGAGCCTTGTGGACAACCCATCGTAAGAGCTTTCGACGCTTCGTGGTGACCAAGTTTTAATTTGGTTGTGCCTAGACAAAAATATGAATAAATAAGTGAATATATATTTTTAGGACAACCTCGGATTTTCAGCTTAAGTAGTAGCATTGGCCACCACGCATTATCGAAAGCACCGGATATGTCCAAGAATATACCTAAGACGTATTTACTATTCGAGTTGCTAACAGTTCTTCTAACGGATAAAGCGGCGTCAACAGTAGATTTCCCTACAGTAAAACCGAATTGCTTCTCATGAAACTTTGGACCGCCCGGTATTAGCCGAGGAACAATTAGTCGTTCAAGCAATTTACCTAAGGATGGTAATAACGTTATAGGCCGATAAGATTTAGGGTCGTCGGGTGGCTTGTCACCACTTTTTGGTATTATCCGAATAAAACCGCATCGCCAAATTCGAGGAAAAACACCTTCAGCAATACATCGATTAAAAACTATTAGAATAGAATCGCCCGCTGCTTTACACGCTTCCTTGATCATTTTATTAGATATTTTATCCTCACCGGAGGCTTTGTTCACAGGTAAAGATCTAACGATATCGATAAATTCTTCAAAAGACGGGAAATCCGACGAGGGTGTGTTCGGTGGTTCCGCGGCCCACATCCGTATTTGGTTATGATATTCGTTATCACGCGCTACTGTATCATCGGGTATTAGGGAGTTTAAGAGGGATTCCGCTGTATCCTCTATACCAGTTGTATAGGTGTTGTCTATTTTAATATTCTGTATATAGGCCAGTATATTATTTCAATTAACAGCAAAATGTTTGTGCTCAAAGTGTCACAGCACAAAATAAAATTGAAAGCTAATAGCCAGAACTCTCACAAGTTAGTAACGAAATAACTAAAAATGTGAGCTGATAAAAGGCATTATTAATTTCCTATTACTGATTCGAGTTTAATTTTTACCACACTCCTAGACAAATGTTAATTGTACGCTTATATATAATATGATTTATTTATTAAATACACAATCAAATGACAAATATAATACACAGAGTTAATAGTCTAATCTGGATTGTATTTCAATATCTGTGCCCAAACCAAACTACTGCCCATACACTAGGGTTGCCAACCGTACTGTTTTCCCAGGATATGTCCTGGGATGTCCTGGATAGTTTATAAGCAGCGCCCTGGGTTTTTGAAGCGCCCTGATAAGGTCCTGTATTTTTAAATTCGCACACCACTTGCAATCCTTACTTTAGTGGCGGCGTCTCGGCTCGCAAGTGTTCACGCTATTTTAAAAGAAAGATGCGTCCTGTTTTTAACCGACTTCAAAAAAAGGAGGAGGTTCTCAATTCGACTGTATGTTGCTTTTTTTTTTTATGTTTGTTACCTCGTTTCTCTGTACTGTGTGAACCGATTTCGACCATTCTTTCTTTGATTGAAAGCTGGTGCTTGTCATTTGGTCCCATAAAAATATGGTGAAGATCTGATGAATATCTTCGGAGCTGGAGAGGGTAACTCCTTAAAATTAAGTAGTATTCCAGTGGTTCTTTTTGCATTACGTTCATTATAAAAGTTAAGTTTCAGTGAGAGAGGGTAAAAGGGGTGGGGGTGAGGGAGGGGGGTGATAAAATTAAAATACACGTAAATTCTAATATCTTCAGCAGCTTTTAACCGATTTTATATAATTTACCACTAAAAAGCAAAAAATAAATTATTACTTTTTAAATAAAAATTAAACCGCCTTCAAAAAAACCCAGACACAACTAAAAAGCAAAAAATAATTGGTTACATTTAAATCAATTAGTTATATGCAATTTAAATCAATTATTTGGAGTCGGTGCCAGCCAAAACATGGAAAAAACAGAATAATCAGGCATACAAAAAAATATAAAATAGATCCAGACTTGGTTTTTACAAATCTAAAAGTAAAGAAAACAACACCGGCACCCACTCCAAAAATAATTGATTTAAATTGCATATAACTAATTGATTTAAATGTAACCAATTATTTTTTGCTTTTTAGTTGTGTCTGGGTTTTTTTGAAGGCGGTTTAATTTTTATTTAAAAAGTAATAATTAAACTCAATTGTCCTGGTTTTTCTTACTTCAAATCCTAGTATTTGAATTCCGTTGTTGGTAACCCTAACCTACAGTTATATTTAGCGGATATTTTTTCACTGGCCATGATTGTCTGGTAAGATCTATTATTAATTTAATATAATCGAGACCGGTTTAAGTACCATAATTAACTAAATGAAAACGCTTTTAAAATGTAATTATATATTTAACTCAGAATCATTATTAAGTGTTTATGGATTTAATAGACATGATATAAATAATCCATTAGTCATTTCCGTTGGGTCGAGAGACGCATGCTTGTTGATGTAATTCTGCCGAAATCCAATGTCAATGCCGTTTCAATGTATTTGGTAAGTTTAAGGTCGTCAAAAATCATGCAATTACGTTTAGTTCCAAGAAATTCCTGAGAAGTACCTATGATCACCCAATGGCTATATAAAACATTTGTTATTTTCGACAGTCACAGATCGTTCTGAGCCCACACTAGGTCAAACCTGTATCGTGGGTATCGAGAACTACGAGGGACTACGGTACCCAACACCCAGACCCGAAACAAATATTTGTCTGTCAACAAACATTGGTCTCGGTGCGGGAATCGAACCCGCGGCCTCTCGTTTCGCAGCCGGCTACTCGCCCGCTGCGCCACGGAGGCTGTCTAAATGTATTTTCAAATGAAATTGATGGTACCGATTGATGCAAATTGAACATCTACTAAGCCTACTCATGTGTACTCTAGAATAAAACAAGTATTACAGTTGCTGATGGTAGGATATTCATATCCTAGTGGCTATCCACTAGGATATGAATCCCTGTGTACGGTGGGAGCTATCTCCCACCGTACACAGGGTGTAAAACCCGCCATACACATACGAGTAGTGGCACATGCTAGTGTGGCGCGCTCCGGGGTCAGCTAGTGTACATCCGGTTTTTGTCGAGGGTCTAGAGTTGGGGTACGATGTTTGGCATGTTTGCCTTCTGAGTACTCTGACACTAGACTCTCGACCGCTTCTTCACCTCCTTGCCCGTGGCGTAGTGTGAAGCAGCCGGCATGATTGTGTTGAGTAGCGGGGGATAGTTGTTACAATTTACTTGATACTCTAATTGGACGGCACTGCGCTTAGCATCAGGTGCGGTGTGGTCAATTTGCCAGGATAAAAAAAGTACTATACGTGAGAATGTCTAATGTTTAAGCCAAAACATCGTTATACGTTAATCGCAATCTGCAAAAAAGACAATATATTCGATGGTCTCGGTTATATTAATAAAGTCCGTTTGATCAATTGCTGATAGTATCAGATATATCTAACAGATATAATATTAGTCGGATATTTTTATTGCAGTCTGCTAGATGGAGTTTTCAAACAAACATTAGATCGCTATCAGATAACTAATGGATAGGTTATCAAGGATATTATCAGCAACGGATGAAGCGTCCTAATATAATTCTACTTAGTTTATAATTTACAGTAAGGAATAACAAGTTGCCTTGTGTAGCGAGCTTTGTTTCTGTCACAATTTAAGTTCGACAAGGTGTTTACGCTTTTATATTATTTTTGTAATTATTGTATGTAATTTTTTTGACCACTTGGATTGGAGGAGATTGATTACTTGAAATAGTGATGGCTCCCTACAGTAATTTGAGCAATTGTTGGGACACTTGGCGCCAATATGGTTTAATTAAATTATTGAAAAACATTGGTGTATGAAATATCAAATTAGGAATGGGTCTTAATCGCGCAAATAATTATTTCCCGACGTTTTGACCGAGTTACATCGGCCGTGGTCACGGGCTGACTCAGTCCGTAGCCACGGACCACCACCAATTATTGTGGTATTTATACTATTTAAATTTTGCGCGATTAAGACCCGCTCCTAATTTTATATGTATTTAAATCGCGAGAGTCTAAATACATTTATTGGTGTATGAAGTGACCCAATCTCTGGATCCAATCTATGTCAAATGTTTGTCAATTTGAAGGAGCTCTAATAACAGCTATGTACTAGTCATATTTAACAACGCATTGTCATTTATTACCTTATTTAATTTCACATTACAAAATAAAGCAATTGTTAAATGTTTTAAAGCTTTTCCTGTAAGAATCAATCAGCACATTAATTGGACCCTGTTAATCAGAAAAGATCCAACGGACGTTTTCATACTTTTGAGTAAATGCAGTTTAAAGTTTGTCAGCGAATTAAAAATAGTACTATGCAGTAACTTATTGAAAATTAGTTAGGTAATAAAAAAAAGCAGCGATAGCCTAGTTGGTTGCGGTACGGACTGTCAAGACGAAAATCGTATGTTCGAAACCCAAGTGGCACACACCTCGGACTTTTCTGAATGTTATGTGTGTATTAAATGTTAATTATGGCTTGCTTAAACAGTGAAAGAAAACATCGTGAGGAAACCTGCAATCTGAGAATTCTTATACGAATTTCGAAGGTATGTGAAGTTTACCAACCCGCGTTAGGCCAGCGTGGTGGACTAAGGCCTAACTCCTGTCATTAGTAGAGGAGGCCTGTGCCCAGCAGTGGGACAATGTTTAATACAGGGCTAGTGTTATTATAAGTTGGGTAATAAAACATGACAAGTCTTTTAGGTAAATGTCGTCAAACTGTCTGGATGTTTTGCGCACATATAAAACTTGATTAGGAGATTATGGCTATGTATTTAACTCGATTTCATAAAAAAATGTTGGTTGGATCTTTTCTGCTTATCAAAGTCCAATTATTCAACTTAACTCAGAAAATATTGTTGGAATATTGATACTTGGTGTATTTATAAGTACATGTAGTTATTGATGTAAGTTTGTAAGATATCATGTACAATCCACTGGTGATACTAAACATACCCATTTAAATCAATTTGTAAAATCCCGCCTTTTTTACTGCCTGACAGACGAACAGACTGCCACCTGATGGTAAGTAGTCACCACCCATAGACTTCTGCAATGCCAGGGCACAGCAAAGCCGCTGCCTACCGTACAAATCCTTATTGACGAATAGCGACCAGACATACATAGACAGTAGACAGTACAGTGGGTAAGTAGCCGGCTGAGAAATGGAAGATCGCGAGTTCGATCACCGAGACAAATGTTTGTGTGACCCACAAATAGTTTCTGGGTGTTGTGAGATCCATTCTCGTAGTTTCTGATACTCTTCGAGACTCGTATCTTAGTGTAGGTCAGGACTGTGTGCGACTGTCGGTTGTTATTTTACTAACCGTCACTAGTCTGTCTTAATATTTTTTATTGGTTTCTCGATGACGTTTGCTACGTATTTTCTTCTATGATGAGACCTCTACTCAAATTTTATACCATCAAACCTTTTTATAATAATAAATAAATACACCCAAGACACACATGGTTCTGAAACCACACTAGGTATAGTGTGTATCGAAAATTTCGTTTAATACTCTTAATGTCTAAAACACTAGAAACCAATAGTATTTTTTTTTAGTCTGAACGGCCAAGCTGGTCGCCTGATAATCGTCGGTCGTGAACACCAACTAAAAAATCATGGTTGCGTTGCCTGCCGTAATTAACAAAATTGCTCAATTTAACTTTAATGGGTCTGAGTGTACACCAGTGGGTTACCAGACACTTGCCAGTTCCCGTCCGATAACTGTTTCACCTCACCCACCTTATTTGTTATTTGTGTTGGAGCCTGTATTTATTATGTTTTATAAAACGATGTTGAAAGCATTATTGTCTTTTATTATTAGTTTGAATCTACCTGTTTTTAGCACAATCGGAAGCCCGTCGGAGGCCCGGGGCGAAACTAAATGTCTGTTTAGAAAATCGTGTGTAAAATTATCTGGTATTGAAGGTCCTTACCTCTCGAGAAGTCCTCAGATATTGGGCCCACAAGACCAGTAACCCGTGGTCCCCCCACTCCTTCCGCTACTGTAGTAACACGTCGTGACAAAATATGTTTATATGAAAAAACAATAAAACAAAGATATTCAATAAAATCGTTTATTATCCCATAGTCCCATTCTAAGACTTTTGGCTTTCAAACGAAAAATACACACTACTCAGTACTCAAGTGTATAACCATAGTTCACATCAATATTACTAATTATAATCACATTTAATACATTTCAATAATTACATCATCATGATCGTCCAAAAACAGATATAAAACACCATACGTGGATTAATTAAACGTTTCCATAAAATTTAGCAGCAAAAAGTAGCCGCGACATTAGATCGTTTATGCGAAAAATATAAGAGAAAAGATCCGAGAATAGGAAAATGATTTTAACGCCATCTATAAACTAACTTCTAAAACTAATTTGAAAGTACAGTTCGATAATTAACTTTATGCTAATTATAATTAGGGTATATTGTTATTAATTTTTGTGTCAATATAGTTGGAATTAGTAAAGTGTTTAATTGATCAAGAGATATATGTCATCATTTTATAATCAGAAAAACAATGATTATCGATAATTCAACGGACTATAATTCGTCCACTATCATTGCAATATCTATTAAAATATTTACCTAATCACTGGCCAGAGATCAAATGCATATCGCCGTTCGTATAAGACTTAAATAGGTGAAATTATTACGTGTGCGTACTATTTTAGCATAGTGTGAGTACCAAAATTACCTAATGGCAGTGGCGGCCCTAATTTTTATGTGTTGCCAGATCTTAAAGTGGCGCCTCTGTAAATTCAATACATTTTATTAATTTAGCAGTTGTTCTGCTTATTTGATTGATGTACCCTAGCACCACCACTGATTACTGGCATTTAATTATAAACAATACTTAATGTATCGATACACGCTTTGGCACATGGCGTGCTACAGTCAAATCCGAAGCACCTTCAATTTAACAAGTAACTACAAACAATTAGCATTAAAAATAATTGACGTCCAAAATAAAACCTACAACGTTTCAATAAACATACAATTTAAACTATTCGATCCTTAAAACAAATGCGAATATTCAACTAATTACTATTTACAAAAACATTGTGTCGAGTGGCATTTTTGATAGTTTTATAATTTCTCTTTTTCTACATTTGAGGCCTAAATTATGCAAATAAAACAGAATAATATTATTCTCACGATTTTATCGCTTCCAATGAATATACATATTGAATATCAAACACAGATTGTTTCATAATAAGTATCTGAAAACTTATGATCACATATAGATATATATAGATCACATAAAAAAATGTGTCCTGACAAAAATATCACCTCGACTTGTTTCAAATGACACATACATAAGCTCTCGAACTCCCACTTACCGCTATCAAAGGAGATCTCGCGTCACTCGTTTATTCACCATAGTCTTTTTCCCCTAATCATGGGAAGGCAAAGGGTTCAAGGCTCAAACCCATACAGCCTCTCACCATAGTGCGATTTTAATATTTTTATAATTCTAGAAAATAAAGCAACGATTCGCGTATAAAATAAAAAAAATAATAATGTTAATTGAATTTCGGGTTTATGTTCGCGCCATTCATGACGTAATAGAAGTTAACATTGGTCTATTTCCAAATAGTTGTATGGGAACATTTAAAAATGGAACATCGTTTCGTCATAGTATGGCGCGAGCATGGCTTTCTTACAGCCAAACTTTCTCATCTCTGACTTGACGTTTACAATTTAAAAAACTGGCGGTAATCTATTCATATATACGCCAAGGCTACTTCTTCAATAATCACGATACTTATCGCCTTACTTCATCACATCACAATTATATTACAAACCACAGTAAAGTTTCAAAACGCGTCCAAAAGTCACTCCCCATACTGTCAGACTTGGCAAAATTAAATCCTCAAATTTACTGATATCACTATAAACATCTTGCAAGTACAGATACATTTTAAATATTTAGTAATAAGTATAACGTGTTGGACGCACCCACACAATTTACAACAGCTTTTTATTCGAGCCAAAAATTGGATGCGACATCATTTGTCAATCAATCAATATCAGAAAGACAAAATAACTAAATTAGTTACTTGCAAGAAATTTCACACTAAAATAATTTTACACCAAAAATTTCACAGCGGTGACAAAATAATTGCACAAACATCTCCTATAAAATAATCGAAATAACAAACCGCTAACAAAATTTTGATTCTTGTAAATTTCACATATCTATGCGTAACAATTCGGCTAATATTGAACATATATTATTAAAAAGCTCCGTAGAAATAACGAAAATATTATAAATACTTGTCAATGGCAGTGGTACTTACAAACTAACGCCTATTTCTATAACCAGTCGATAAACATATTGTGAACATTGTTCGATGAATCACAAATTTTAATTCAAAACGATTTTTAGCTAAAGTACAACGTACATAGAACTATCGTGAACTCGATCCGAAACAAATCAATCCAAAAAGCATTAAAACACCTAAATCTATAATTCGATATCTACTGTATAAAAGTGACATCATCTAACGCACTGCATCCCTGTTCCGCATTCATTTATTAGGTACATTCCTCTATCATTTCAACTAGTCACCCATTCGCCACTTGATTCTCATATAAAGCAGTGACAGTCACTTTAAAAACATAATACTTACAGATAATCAGATTAATGTGAGCGACTGTACTTTTTCGTATTCAGTTTTTTAAATAATTAATTTATTTTTTGAAATATTTATTAATTGAAATCAATAAAATGCAAGGAAAATGATTGCCAGTTTAAAATGAGGATTCTCAAAAATTTTTATGCAAGTAATCAACAATACCCAAATAAGTAATTGTTTAAAATTCTTCAATTACACTTTTCTGTTCAATTTCTTCAACTTGGAAAATACAAAGCCTTCAAAATAGATCACTTGTTGTATGTTACATTTCTCAAGCCCGTAAGCCATTTACCATAGCCACAAATTTGTATAGACATCGCAAGTGCTGAGAAAGTACGTGAGCATACTGCGTAGTATAATTATTAACACTTCAAATTTAAAGGCGTTACGAACACACGGAACGCTTTTTTGTATCGTAAAGTACTGTGAAAGCAACAAACACCCAAATATTCAAACGCTACTTCACTGAACGACTACTTATTTTGTTACACGTCTTACAATAATGTCAATTAAAAATGTCTTAAATGTTTAACACTATCTTAAATGCTTGCGTTGCGTTTGTTAGAAGACTAAATTGCTGTTGCGACGCTATACCAGGTATTAAACTTGTCACGCTTGACATACATTCAAGTACATGCGATGTCTATATTTAGTCTATGTCTGTATTTTGCAGACCGTGACATCACCGTACAGTACGTATCAGTACAGAGAGTCTCAGCTCAGTTACTCGCGATCGCGGCGCACTCCTCTTTTTGGTCACGAAAAAACTTTGACAGCCTTTGTTTCTGTATCTCGTTATATGATTTGTTTGTTAACCGTACCTCCTCCAGTAGTTTGAGCACCGCTCGGTTGTGGGGGGACACTTTATCCGCTAGTTTGAGGTCCGCGAGAGCCGCGTCGTAGTTCCCGACGGCGAAGTGAGCCTGACCTCGCCGGTACAGAGCCTTCTCGTTGCGAGGGCTCACATCCAAAACCTGTGGGGTTAGCAAAAATGCTTATTTTACAGTAGCATATAATATCGCTTGCATTATGGTGGACAGCAATGTGAAGAAGCCCTACAGCTCGAATATTCGAACATTACACTAGCATAATACTGCACAAATTACCGGACTTAATACATAATAAAAAAACATAATAACTTGTGATTATTAGGAATTTCTTATCAAGGGTTAAAACTTTGTAGGAAATGCCGGCGACATCTAGTTTAAAATGTTCTTGACATTTACAAAATTCATGATTTGTTCGTATAGTGTATGAACCAGGATTAAATATTTTTTTTTTAACCGATTTGAAAAAACAGATTTTTAATTTCTGATAATATTTTAATAATATAGACCGTGAAGAATAATACAAAACGGTTTCCCAAAAACAGTCAACTAGCCTATTGTGACTTAAGTTTTACTAAGATATTGTGTGGTTATAAATTTGTAGGAAGCTCCACAGCAGGCCGACATTATTGTGTCGAGTAGCGAGGGATGGTTGTCTCTCGCTACTTGATACTCTAACTGGACGACGAGGGTGCAGTGTGGTCACTGCCGTGCCAGGATAAAAACGTACCTGTACGCAGCACCGGATGCAGGCTCGGTAGTCGCCCAGCTTGGTGTAACACGCGGCTAAGTTCAGGTTGCATTGTAACGTGTACGTAGTCGAGATGTCGTGCACTGAAACAAACATAGGTATCTTATTATTAATAGACAGCCTCCGTGACGCAGCGGGCGAGTGGCCCGAGTGGTATGACTATTGTACTGGATCCCGGGTTTGATCCCCGGGCCGGGTAAAAGTGATGTTGGATTTTTTTATTACGATATACTCTGTATTAGCCCGGAGATAGGCCACACCATGGGACGGTTTTTATCGGGGGTCTAGAGTTGGGGTACGATGTTTAGCCATTTTGCGGCCTTCTGAGAACTTTGACAATAGACCCTCGACCGCTTCTTCACCTTCTTGCCCATGGCGTAGTGTGAAGAAGCAGGCCGGCATGATAGTGTTGAGTAGCGGGGGATAGACCGTCTCTCGCTACTCGATACTTTAATTGGACTGCACTGCGCTTACCATCAAGTGCTGGAGGTCACTTTGCCAGGATAAAAAAAACGGTAATAAGCGAAATGTGGGTGTACTGGTTACTGTCTGCCTATCTCTTAGGTCACAGGCGTGAGTATATATATACTTACAGCTGTCTTGTTGGTCCTCATCCTTGACGTTGTCTATGCGTTCCTTCATAAACTCTATGTACCGCAGACACTTGAGGTACTTCCGCACCGCCGCCTTGTACCGGCTCTGGCCAAAGTAATAGTTGCCACTGTTCTTCACGTCTTTAATACTGGATATTAACTGGACCATCTGGAAGACAGTGCACTATAGGGGGAGTTTTCAAAAAATATCACAGTTAAGTATTTAACTTAACTTAATAGGTTCTTATTTATATATATTTTTATTTCTTTTTTACTGCTTGGTTAGACAGACGAGCAGACGGGCCACCTGATGGTAAGTAGTCACCGCCATAGGCTTCTGCAATGC
The DNA here is from genome assembly GCA_905220505.1 of Laothoe populi. NCBI lineage: Eukaryota > Metazoa > Arthropoda > Insecta > Lepidoptera > Sphingidae > Laothoe > Laothoe populi. The sequence continues at coordinate 14,326,334 of HG992168.1, forward strand.
CAGGGCACAGCAAAGCAACTGCCTACCGGTAAAGTGTAAAAATCACGATTGTATCCCAAAAGGGTAGGCATAAGTACAACTAATACATTCACGTCTTTATGAGCTTTCCTTATGATGTGATGGCGAGCTTATATTCATATTAAGCACAATTTATTAGAAGAAAGCTCTCTCTGCTCATGCGTTAATCGGGGATTAACATCTCTAATGAGCACAATGTGTACACAGTTTGATTTTTTGTAATTATTATTACAAATATCGGTATGAGTAAATATGGATGCCTAGATGGAATATCTGACCATCTTTCTCGCACGACTATATTGTAATAGTCGTTCTGAGCGGTGACGTCATGAATCATATCAGGTATCCTTCTCTACATACATACATACTGTTACGTTGTAACAAGATAATACATAAAAATAAAAAATGTTAAAATAATTACAAACATAAAGACAAAATAATTAAGTTGTTACTACGGAGCGAAACCACGCGAAATGATCTAGCAATAGCGTATAGAACCAATCAAGGTAATCCTTCTGTCTAAAGCACGAATCCCCACTAAAAAATATCAATTATCACGCACACAAGGAAAAAACCCTTCCTTTAAATACAAGGCGCGGGACACAAAACGAGTTGATTCCAAAACGCACGGGAAACAGGTCGGCTTATAAGTAAATACCACCATTTAAAATAAAGTAGTAAAATCAGTGCTTACTCATAATCCCCCTTGGTAAGTTAATTATAATTCTTTAGGCTTTTTGCTGTTAGCTAATTCGTGTCTGGTTTTATCCGATTTAAATTCTTCCACCGTATAATAATGATTTAATTACGTAGAGAAATGTGACGCGTGGTGCAGTAAAACATAACCTTTCCTTACATATGTTCACTCGGGTTAATTTCATTTAAACACTATTGCCAAATGAAGATGGTCTAGATCAGAAATTAAATGACCACTTGTATTTCACGCGTGTGTTCTCAATATCGGTGGTTTTCTTTCTTTAATGTAACTGTAATTTAGTAGACTCAAAATTAATCATTCAATTGTTAACTTAAATAATATCCACCGTAAAAATGTATCTTATATTTATTTTGTAGTAATGTATCTAGAAATGTAAATTTGATAATAACTTAAATTCGTTAGGTTTTAAAAGAAATTATATAACGGAGCGCGACATTATTGAATAATGAAATCAGTCAATTTTGAGAATTATCCATTAACTTTATTATTTCTAAGGAATTATGGTTTTGTATTCGATTAAATACTATTTGTAATTAAGAGCGGGTAACCCCGAATGAAGTTGCGTCTGTCATTACGTGCGAATGGCTGGTCAGTTGATTCTCTGGTTGACAGCGGTTGTGCGTGGTGGTGATACGCAAACTCATTGGCTCTAAATCGCTAATTATTATTGTAATCCCTAATTGTCTAAGTTATTTAAATGTCTGTATTATTAAATTATTGTAAAGTCAAGGCCATAGTCCACTTATTTAAACGATTCCTGAAGTTTAACGCCTACAATGGTATTTCGTGATACAAATTCACGAATAAGCAAGATGGAGCAGATCGGCTATCCCGACGTCCCGACATCAGAAGTGCGATAAAGGACAACGTTCACTATCGTAAATCAGGTGATGTAATACAGTAAATGGTTACTATGTTATAATAAATAATAATAATACTAGCCCTGTGTGTAATGTTTAATGTCCCACTGCTGGGAACGGGCCTTTAGTAATGAGATGGGTACTATGTTATTTTTGTTAATTGAGAGATTAGAAAACATTGGTAGTTCGCACATAAAGTATGTACTTTGTTGGGTTGTACAAGAGGCTATCTTTGATTGGTATTATCATAAAACAATAGTGATGGTATTGTGTGGTATTCTACGGCGTTATATGTGGTAAAAAGGGCTCAATGCACTATAGTCTACTATACATGGAAAGGGTTACGAGTATTAAGATTATTTTAACGTGCCATGTTCACAAATTGTAAAAAGACTAACGTTATAGTCTTATTAATATACGTGTGGTTCTATCGTTTATTTAAGATGAACTATATCATAACTAGTACATTCCTTTAGAGCAATACATAAGAAGTAAAATACAATTTTCTATTTATTGACAATGACAATGTAAGATTGACAGCAATCTAAATTTAAATCTCTTTAGGCACTGGGCAAATATAAACCTCCTTGGTTTATTATTTATAAAAAATCATTACCTATTTCAACAAGTCTTTATAAGAACGTCATAATCATGACATCTAGAAAATATGAAGCGTCAATGATAACTGTGTTAATGATTTTGTATTCATTTCATATGCTGTGGATGGTTTCCCATGGAGCCGTAGAGGTGCTGTGGAGGTGACATCAATGAACAAAACATCCTCGCCTACGTGTGATTGCTGCAACGAGTCAGGTCACATTGTCACTCGCTGCCCGAAAAGGAACATCAAGAGTAGCGTTGGTAACGTAGAACATAGAGTGAAAACCTGCACTATGAAATCAGCAAGCAACTTATGACCCTAACGATTGAACCCGGTGAGATGTTTTCATTTTGTTATGATTCCAATGCTTAGTGCTCTCTAGCTAAAGAAAGTTGGCAAATAAGCTCCGCGGTAAGTGTCTACGTAACGGCACAGATGATTTGTACGGCTAATTAACTTGTTAAAATAAATAATTAATGCGAAAGCTCTTGGTAAAATAACTATGGGTGACAAAAGACTGTGACAATAGACTTTGACAAAAGACTGTGACAAGAGCCTGTGTGGCAAAGGGGTCAGAAATATCAGGGTTTATTGTCTATACCTTGCGTCCGTAGCCTGGTTATTGTCTACTCAATATATCTTGAGTGACCTCGGGTCCGCGGTCCGCGCTTAAGGTATCTGATAATATGAGGGGGGTCTGTGTGAGGAGCCTATGTGGCAAAAGGGTCTGTGTGAGGGGGGACTGTGTGACGGAGACTATGACGGAGACTGTGTGAAGGGGGCCTCTGTGGCAATAACTTATGTGGGACTAATCTGTGTGGTCATCACGTAATTGTTTTGTGTTATCCGATAAACTGTAATAACTGTGTTCCCTCTGTGTGATATTGTGGTCAGAATGACCGAGTGTTAAGTTGTCTATTTGCGCTGTTTTATGATTGTCCACAGATGATGAGATAAACTAAACACCCGAGGACGTGTGAAGATGCAGAATGGCCGTAACGGAGCGCGACATTATTGAATAATGAAATCAGTCAATTTTGAGAATTATCCATTAACTTTATTATTTCTAAGGAATTATGGTTTTGTATTCGATTAAATACTATTTGTAATTAAGAGCGGGTAACCCCGAATGAAGTTGCGTCTGTCATTACGTGCGAATGGCTGGTCAGTTGATTCTCTGGTTGACAGCGGTTGTGCGTGGTGGTGATACGCAAACTCATTGGCTCTAAATCGCTAATTATTATTGTAATCCCTAATTGTCTAAGTTATTTAAATGTCTGTATTATTAAATTATTGTAAAGTCAAGGCCATAGTCCACTTATTTAAACGATTCCTGAAGTTTAACGCCTACAATGGTATTTCGTGATACAAATTCACGAATAAGCAAGATGGAGCAGATCGGCTATCCCGACGTCCCGACATATATAATATTACTCCCATCTAAATCGCTGGGAGTCTATTGTTAAATCAGTGAAGTTTTTTTTATGTACCGGCGTAGTAAATATCGCAGGTCATCGCTTCGCCGATATGCTTGTCTTTAACTACCTACTAATTTGTAATTATTGCATACGAGAAGGAAGTTATTTTTATTTTTGTACCTCATGGCGTAGTGGATTGGTGATCGACCGGTAAATAGTTAGATGAAGTTCGGTTTTGGTTTTTCAAATAATTTTATATTTTTTTTGTTCTTCTACTATTACCGGATTGGTATATCGCCACTCCACTGCGCGTATTGTATTTTGTTGTTTTTTATTATTGTTCGCGAAAGATGCCGACACCCACACATGGTCTCGACTAGTGCTTGGGTCTCGGGGTCTTTTACGCTACAAACGTCCTGTCGACGCGTTCCAGGAATCTGGGGGACCACCGTACGGGTTGCAGCTGGGAGGTACCAACTCCCGTACCGTCCAACACTGACTCGACTACGGCTCCGAGCCGGGAAGGAGTGCGACCGCGGCAGAACATAGTCGCCGACCTCTGCTGACCTCTGCGCCCGGCACGCCGCTGCATCGCGAGCCACGCGGCGCCCCCGGTCCCTACCGCGCCGGCAGACATTGGAGCGTAGTTAAGTCCCCAGCGCACATTGCCCATCGACCATCACCAAACGGAACTTGCTCTGTGCCGAGAGCTCACGCCCTGAGCGGTTCTCCTCTAGCTCAGTAATTGTTTTTTTTTTTAATAAAAGTATTTTTTTTATTCTTCCTTAACTTGTTTTTTTTTGTGCCCCGCCGTCAGGCGGGCCGTAACAAAATGGCGCCCAACTATTAAAAGCAAGCACAGAGAAGTTATCGTTTGGTACTATACTACACCACAAGGTGTCGGTATTTTTTTTTCTCAACCAGGTGGTAAGCCTATGCGGACGAGGCTGAACGGGGAGGCACCACCGACCCGTTTTCTCTTTATAGAGGAACGGGTAGCCGAAATTTTGTCTTCTGGTTCCGCAGGGTAATCAAATACCATCTATGGTTACCCACACACATACGCGTGAACTGCAAGTGGCATAACATCATAATTTTATTTTCTCATAACATTGCATTCTGATTTTTGTGCATTTACATGTTACTTGTTTAGCAATCGTTTTTGCATTTATGTATGTGCGTAGTTAAACATTTCCTTTCAGAGATTTTTTTTTGTTTAGTGCATTTCTGCATTGATATTTTTTTCGTTGCAATCATTATTGTTTTGCAAATTTTATTTTATACTCTGAAAAGATAATGATAGTAACGTACATTATTTTACATCGTACTTAATATTTTTTAACATTGCCACTTTCGTGTCACATTTCGTCGCGTATTGTTAAATTTTTTTAACTTCGAATATTTTTTTCGATAAATTTTTTTTTCGGACTTAAAATTTTTTTTTTAACTTCGAATAATTTTTTTTTTTCTTTCGGAATTTTTTTTTTAACATCGGTTAAAATTTCTTTTTATCTTCGACTTAGCTGACCAATAAAAATAGATTGATCATTTCGGTTCGTTCTTATCGGTTCGTGGGTTCGATTCTTTCGGTTCGGTTCGTTTCTTTTCGGTTCATTTCGTTTCATTTCTTTTCGGTTCTTTTCGGTTCCTTTCGGTTCTTTTCGGTTCCTTTTGGTTCTTTTCGGTTCGTGGGTTCGATTCTTTCGGTTCGGTTCGTATCAAGTCAATTTTTTATATTTTTTAAAAAAATGGGCCGCACTATTAAATATCTACACCTAACTAAACCGGAGCTCACGTATGAAGTAGCCATACGCGGTTTAGTACCTAAGGATAGGGTTGACGACCTTAGGGTTCAAATAAACAAAATTGTTTCGGAATATCCGGCGGACGCGGTTTTTGACTCATGCTATGACATAGAATCAGACATGAAAGAAGTTAACGCAACCTTTAGCAAAATAATTACAAATTTAGATTCGTTAGACAATAATCCGGATAACAAACCAATTTTGGATCGTACTCGCTCCTTAATCAATCACATTTACTTTCGTTTAAATAGAATAGAAAAACCTACAGATGAAAATGTATTAATGCTTTTAGATGATATCACGGAACAGTTCAATGACCTCCAGATTAGATTTAATAAATTCATTAGTAAGAACAAGCCATTAGTAGCAAAACCTTCTATTCAGGATAATTTGAATGTACCAAGTAGTCCGTACGAAAGTAGGGAAACAAAATACACAAATACAGAAGTAGTTTGCGATAGGTCTTCACTTTCGGAAATTTTAAAAACTAAATATGACGGCAAATCCTGCGTTCGCGCTTTTATCGCTCGCATAGAAGAGCTCAAGTTAGCACGTGATATTTCGGACGAGCGCATGATGCGCTTGGCACCAGAAATCATGACCGGGGAGGCCTTGCATTGGCTCAGAAGCGTAAGGGATAGCATAGGTTCGTGGAACGAACTGTTATCGTCGCTAAGAACGGACTTCGACACTTTTGATTTCGATTACAAAATGATGCACGAGATCCGTTCGCGTAGCCAAGGTGAAGAGGAAACAATAACTATTTACCTAGCAATTATGCACGGTATGTTTTCGCGACTTTCCGGACCCGTGCCAGAGGCGGATAGATTAGAAATTATTCTCCACAATATCAGGCCGTGTTACGCGGGAGTATTAGCAACAAATTCAAAAATTACTAGCATTTCTGAATTACGAGACATCTGTAGGAATTATGAAAGTATTAACGCTCGATATTCTAACTTCAAAGAACCCTCTAGTAACCCGGGTTGCTCATTAGCACCAGAATTTAATTATCTCTCTATTAGAACGAACAAAAATAAATATAACTCAAACAGGCTAGCTTCGTTAAATACAAAAAATAAATATTGTTTTAAATGTGGTCTTCGGGACCACACTACTTTTACTTGCCCTAGGTGCAATTCCAAGAAAAATGCTCATTAGCACCAGAATTTAATTATCTCTCTATTAGAACGAACAAAAATAAATATAACTCAAACAGGCTAGCTTCGTTAAATACAAAAAATAAATATTGTTTTAAATGTGGTCTTCGGGACCACACTACTTTTACTTGCCCTAGGTGCAATTCCAAGAAAAAACCGTTCGTGAGTCCTTTTCAATGTTATAGATGCGGCGAACGTGGCTATAAAATTACGGATTGCCCCAAATGTAAGGTTAAGGATAGCCCGCCTTCCAAAGTCCTTCAGACAAAGGAACAAAATAAAAATATTTCAAAAAACTAGCCAGGAAAAGTTGCAGTCAGTTGAACTTTGACCAGGGAGACTGGGCCAACTGGCTGACAACTATAAAAAATTTCTTTCTCACATTTAAAGTTGCTACTATCTTTAATAAATTGCCTATTAACGATCCTCGTCCTTATGTTACGGTTACAATAAATAATTATCCTAATTTAAAATATTTAGGTCTCTTAGATTCAGGTTCAGCAATTACCATTTTAGGGAATAACTCCCATTTACAACTTTTAAAAGCAGGGTTCATATTGAACACTGCTGATATATTAACCGTTACGACTGCAGGTGGTCAGCCTTATCATTCCATAGGAAATATTTTATTACCTATAGTTTTTGAAAATATAATAAAAGTTTTAAAGGTACACGTAATACCAGAAATAGATTCGTATCTAATTCTGGGCATTGATTTTTGGAAGCAATTTAATATTTGCCCCAAATATTTACCTAACTTACAGTTTTTCAGTGACACAGACCCTAAACTTAATAATATCACATTGTCTTCTACTTCCTCATTAGGTCTTCATTCCTATGACACATTAGGAACTTCAGAAAAAATTATCGCAAATAGTATAATAGAACAATTTAAAAATATCTCTTTCGAACATATAGGGTTAGGTAGAACATCACTAATTACCCACAGGATTGATACAGGAGACGCACTCCCTATTAGGCAGCGCTCGTATAGGTTGTCGCCGGAAAAACAAAAAATCGTTTCAGAACAGGTAGATGAAATGCAAAAACTTGGCGTAATTTCACCAGGCGAGAGTCCGTGGTCTTCCCCTGTCATAGTAGTAGAAAAAAAAGAGGGTAAACCTCGGGTATGCCTAGACAGTAGGAAGCTTAACTCGGTCACTAAAAAAGACGCCTATAGCCTACCGTATATATCGGAGATCTTAGACAATCTTAGGGACGCTCGTTTCCTGTCATCAATTGACCTGTCAAAATCTTTTTGGCAGATTCCATTAAATAAAAAAGACAGAGAGAAGACTAGTTTTTACGTTCCGGGTCGTGGAACTTTCGTTTTCAATGTAATGCCTTTTGGGTTGACCAATGCGCCAGCCACACAACAAAGATTAGTGGATACGTTATTTGGTCCAGAATTCGAGCACAAAGTCTTCTGCTATTTAGATGACGTAATAGTAATTAGCGATTCGTTCCAGGATCACGTGTCCCTACTACTGCGCGTATTGGAAAAACTTAAAAAGGCTAATTTATCAGTTAACTTCGAAAAATGTCAACTTTTTAGGGATAGCTTAAAGTATTTGGGATATGTGGTTGACGTTGAGGGTCTACGCACAGACCCGCTAAAGGTGGAGGCCATTCACAACTTTCCAACACCAACTAAGAAAAAAGATGTTAAGAGATTTCTAGGAACCGCATCGTGGTATAGACGTTTCATACCAAATTTCAGCACTATTGCGGGCCCTCTGAACTCTTTAACATCTACAAAGAAGAGTGCTCCTCCCTTCAGCTGGTCAGAGGAAGCGGAAACGGCCTTCACGACACTTAAGACATGTTTGGTCACAGCACCGGTATTATGCTGTCCTAATTACGACCTTCCGTTCGAAGTTCACACAGACGCCAGTAATTTCGGGTTAGGCGCTATGCTCACCCAAAATATAGATGGCGTTGACCGCCCTATAGCATTTAGGAGCCGCTCTTTAACGGGTCCTGAACGCAACTATAGCGTTACAGAAAGAGAAACTCTGGCTGTACTAGACGCTCTCGAACACTGGCGCTGTTATTTAGAGAATGGCAAGTGTTTTACAGTTTACACTGACCATTCAGCGTTAAAATGGTTTTTAACCTTGTCTAACCCTACGGGTCGTCTTGCCCGCTGGGGTTTGAGGCTCTCTGCCTTCAACTTTATTATTAAACATCGTAAGGGTAAAGATAATGTAATTCCAGATGCATTATCTAGAGCAGTACCAGTAGCAGAAATTAGTGCCACAAGCGATAGCAGCTACATTACCAAGGACGACTGGTATCTTAACATTTTTAACGGTTGCGTAACTTCGCCTACTAGTTTCCCAAACTACGTGGTGACGAATGGGAGATTATATCGTTTCTCGAAAGGTAACAGCCCTCTTACATCCGAATTCGAATGGAAAGAAGTTGTTCCTAAAGAACATCGTGATACGATACTTAAAAACAACCATTCTGACCCTACTGCGGGACATATGGGCATTTTAAAAACTTACCAGAGGCTAAAGCTACGCTATTATTGGCCCGGTATGTATAGCGATACTGCTAAATTTGTGACAGCTTGTGATACATGTACTGCATATAAATCTCCTACCCATCATATCCTTGGTCCACTAGGTAGACCTAAGGAGTGTAGCAGGCCGTTTCAAATGATCTCCATAGATCTCGTAGGCCCTCTACCAGTTTTCCGTAAGCAGAATGCTTACATATTAGTAGTTTGTTGTTGTTTCTCCAAATATTGTTTACTATTCCCTCTAAGGAGAGCTACGGCAGCAAACGTAGCTAAATATTTAGAAGAAGGGGTTTTCCTTGTGCATGGCATCCCACAGGTAGTTTTGCAAGACAATGGAGTGCAATTCATTAGTCGTGAATTAGCTAAACTGTATGAGTATTATAAAATTCCAAAAGTGCAATTTACGCCTAAATATACGCCCCAGATAAACACTGTGGAACGTTATAATAGAACTTTGATCACCTCCATATCAACTTTTGTGGAAGATGATCACAGAACTTGGGATATAAACTTACCAAAAATACAGTTTGCTATGAACAGTGCCGTTAACGAGGTTACCAAATTCACCCCGGCGTTTCTAGTGTACGGTAGAGAACTTGTACCATGCGGGTCGCATTATACTACAGATGTAGACCCAAGTGATCTGGTGCTCTCGCCACGCGATGAATACGCGGAAAACCTCGGCTGTTTGGCAAAAATATTCGACAAGGTTCAATTATCTTTGTATAACAGCCATGTCAAAAGCGCGCGACATTATAACCTACGCAGAAAACCCGTAGACTTTAACGTAGGAGACATAGTATGGAAACGGTGCTATTTCCAAAGCGACAAGGATGCGCACTTCGCGAAAAAACTAGCTCCGAAATTCTTGAAGTGCAAAATAGTAACCAAGCGCTCCCCATTAGTCTTCACCGTCGAGGACATGTCAGGAAATAATTTGGGAAACTGGCACATCAAGGATTTCAAGCTGCACTCCTCTCCTTCGTAAAGATTTTTTTTTTTGGTGTGTTGTCACACTTTTATAGTTATCACGTGAATTATACACGATAGATAACCTCATCAATTTTGTCCTGTTTCATAGGAATTTTTTTTTTAGGATTGTTAAACAATTCTATAATATGTTAACATTCGTTTATTATCCGTTCTTTAGCGAGTTCAACAAGCCTACACGAATTTTTTTGTGTGTATTGACTTCTATATAGGTCTACACACGTTTTATTGTTTTGCGTTTTGCAAAATTTTAGCGGAGTATGACAGTTTCTTGGTATAGGTCTACTCGTCTGCTGTTTTTTCTTCTCTCCGTTACAGCGGGTCGTGACTGTAACAAATTCGCTAAAGAATAGACATACTCGCAATGTCGTTTAGCTATTTTATTTAGCTTGATCAAATGATCATTTATTCATCGAAGTCATTACCGTTAACAGTTCAATTCAGGTTTCCTTGATTCATAGTGTTCGGAAAATGGAATATTTTTTTTCTCGTCTACAATTATTACAAATTAAAAATTACGTTAATTACGTTTTGGTCTCTGTCCACATTGTCTCTGATGAATTAAAATAAGCCTACACGATTTTTTTGTGTATATTGACTTCCTTATAGGTCTACACACTTTTTGTTTTTGCGTTTTGCAAAATTTTAGCGGAGCATGACAGTTTCTTGGTATAGGTCTGCTCGTCTGCTGTTTTTCGTTACAGCGGGTCGTGACTGTAACAAATTCATCAAAGACCAATGTATTTCACAGTGCCGATTCGTCAGAATGTTCACGTTGTAGTATTCTTCTTCTTAGACGCTCCTTGTCATGCAGTACTGTTCTCGAGTCCAATTCGTTAATAGAATTGTACTCTAGTTATATGGAAGTCTGTTGATTTTAAATTTCACCAGACAACTATGAAAGGTCGGATGCTAGGTCGCATGGTAGGTATTTGTTAGTGGAAGTATGAATGTGAGACAGTACTGGGCGGTTCTAGCGATACTTAGGCGCTTACAGCAGCGGATTTTACTACGTAAAATCCTTTCTCTGGGAGAGGGGGTATTGTTACGTTGTAACAAGATAATACATAAAAATAAAAAATGTTAAAATAATTACAAACATAAAGACAAAATAATTAAGTTGTTACTACGGAGCGAAACCACGCGAAATGATCTAGCAATAGCGTATAGAACCAATCAAGGTAATCCTTCTGTCTAAAGCACGAATCCCCACTAAAAAATATCAATTATCACGCACACAAGGAAAAAACCCTTCCTTTAAATACAAGGCGCGGGACACAAAACGAGTTGATTCCAAAACGCACGGGAAACAGGTCGGCTTATAAGTAAATACCACCATTTAAAATAAAGTAGTAAAATCAGTGCTTACTCATAATCCCCCTTGGTAAGTTAATTATAATTCTTTAGGCTTTTTGCTGTTAGCTAATTCGTGTCTGGTTTTATCCGATTTAAATTCTTCCACCGTATAATAATGATTTAATTACGTAGAGAAATGTGACGCGTGGTGCAGTAAAACATAACCTTTCCTTACATATGTTCACTCGGGTTAATTTCATTTAAACACTATTGCCAAATGAAGATGGTCTAGATCAGAAATTAAATGACCACTTGTATTTCACGCGTGTGTTCTCAATATCGGTGGTTTTCTTTCTTTAATGTAACTGTAATTTAGTAGACTCAAAATTAATCATTCAATTGTTAACTTAAATAATATCCACCGTAAAAATGTATCTTATATTTATTTTGTAGTAATGTATCTAGAAATGTAAATTTGATAATAACTTAAATTCGTTAGGTTTTAAAAGAAATTATATAATATTACTCCCATCTAAATCGCTGGGAGTCTATTGTTAAATCAGTGAAGTTTTTTTTATGTACCGGCGTAGTAAATATCGCAGGTCATCGCTTCGCCGATATGCTTGTCTTTAACTACCTACTAATTTGTAATTATTGCATACGAGAAGGAAGTTATTTTTATTTTTGTACCTCATGGCGTAGTGGATTGGTGATCGACCGGTAAATAGTTAGATGAAGTTCGGTTTTGGTTTTTCAAATAATTTTATATTTTTTTTGTTCTTCTACTATTACCGGATTGGTATATCGCCACTCCACTGCGCGTATTGTATTTTGTTGTTTTTTATTATTGTTCGCGAAAGATGCCGACACCCACACATGGTCTCGACTAGTGCTTGGGTCTCGGGGTCTTTTACGCTACAAACGTCCTGTCGACGCGTTCCAGGAATCTGGGGGACCACCGTACGGGTTGCAGCTGGGAGGTACCAACTCCCGTACCGTCCAACACTGACTCGACTACGGCTCCGAGCCGGGAAGGAGTGCGACCGCGGCAGAACATAGTCGCCGACCTCTGCTGACCTCTGCGCCCGGCACGCCGCTGCATCGCGAGCCACGCGGCGCCCCCGGTCCCTACCGCGCCGGCAGACATTGGAGCGTAGTTAAGTCCCCAGCGCACATTGCCCGTCGACCATCACCAAACGGAACTTTCTCTGTGCCGAGAGCTCACGCCCTGAGCGGTTCTCCTCTAGCTCAGTAATTGTTTTTTTTTTAATAAAAGTATTTTTTTTATTCTTCCTTAACTTGTTTTTTTTTGTGCCCCGCCGTCAGGCGGACCGTAACAATACATATACACTCACGCCTGTAATCCCCGAAGGGGTGGGCAGAGGTGTAACTAGTACACCCATTTTTCGCCAAATTTCGGTCCCATGATGTGATAGGGGGCGAGCCTATCGCCATACCGGGCACAGATTCCAGACTCCGGGCTAATACTGGGAATTTCTGGATAGAAAAACCCAAAATTACTTTACCCGACCCGGGGATCGAACCCGAGACCTCAGCATAGCAGTCGTAAACGCATGCGCAATTACAACTGCGCCACCGAGGCAGTCACAGTATCCTTCTCTGTCATTTGAAAATTGCCATTTCCACCAAATTTAAATGACTTCTAACTTAATTATTCATGAGTGAATTCTTTCGATAATAGATTTTAGATAATTTTAATAGTGACCCAAGTCTCGAAATTAGAGACTGGATGATCCGTTTCTAATCTCGAAATTTTTGAAATCGGGTTTCCGGGAATCAGTATCTTACTAAGTGGGGGGCAGAAGACAATTCCCAACATTTAGAGAGACACCAACACCAGAATATTGTTTATGGAGTTCGAAACATAGCCGGAGAATTTAGAACATCCAGTTGTCAGCTTGACGCAACTATTCAATATCAAAATTTATTATTAAATCCATGAAATGCTATACATTATTCAGATTCAATCTTTTGTACTCTACCGCCATCTTTTTACTTTATCTAAGTAGGTGGTGGAGGCTAGAGTTAGCTGTTTTTAGAGTGTCCTGGGATGTCCTGGATAGTTTTTAAGCAGTGTCCTGGGTTTTTAAAGCGCCCTGATAAGGTCCTGTATTTCGAAATTCTCACACCGCTTTTGCAATCCTTACTTTAGGAGCGGCGTCTCGGCTCGCAAGTGTTTACGGTATTTTAAAACAAAGATGCGTCCGGTTTTTAAATTGAATTGTCCTAGTTTTCTAACTTCAAATCCTAGTATTTGAATTCCGGGGTTGGTAACCCTAGTGTAGGCTGATTGCTCTAGTTCGCTACTGTACCCCGGATATAAACCATGGTGTTTACTCACAGGTATGTTCTCGATGTCTGGATGGTCCTCCGAGTGTTCTGGCAGTCGGTCGGCCGTGCCGTCGCAGCAGAACACGTCCCACTCATCCGACGTTATCTCGCCGCAGTCTTCTATCACGCATTCCTTGGGACAATATAATTTATTAAACCAGTGATTAGCATCGTGTTCTTTTGGGGAGCGGAATAATAGAAGGGCATTATTTCGACTTCATATTCTTTGAATATTTATACATTAAAATTTTAAAACATTTATAACGTTCTTCGCTTATGTTCGTATATTTCTTCACGATTATTACATATTATCTTTATATATATATAATTCTACTGTACGTGTGTATGTCACTGAACTCCTCATAAACGGCTGGACCGATTTGAATGTTTTTTTTGTATGCGTTTGGGTGGCGCCCTGGATGGTTTATATTCACAAATCAGCCCGGCAGATGACGCTGCAGTCAGTGTGGCGCTGCTTTTACGGGCAGGACGACGTCTGCCGGGCCCACTAGGTACATATAAATAATCACGTTTTAAGCAACTTGGCATAAACGAACCAATTTACCTAAAATTCGAGTTAGCGTAGTATAAATTGTTGGTGTCGAAATAACAATATAAACTGGTGCCTCGACAGCCGGTTGCTTAGGTCCAAAGCCTCGGCATTACAGGGCACAGTTTTTATTATATATATATATATATTTTTATGTGAGACATCTAATGCGGCGGGTCAGACCGACTGTTGGCATAGCGACGCGTCGCCATGTCATGCGTCGCCACGCTATATGATACCATATACGCTAAATAGAATGGGAGTGAGAGACCCATGGGAGATCATTATTTCTATAAAATTATATTGTTTTTTTTAAAGAAAAAATGGGGGCAAACTGGCAGCAGCCTGATGGAACCGCCGCCCATGAACATCTGCAATGTTTCACATCTGTCAGAAGTCCCGCGACGGCTCAATATTTTTATATATGTAATGTGTGGATCCACAGGCATATGCTAGTATATGTGATTTTTATAATAATACCACTATAACCCGCTGGGTAAAAAATATGTCGATAGACGACATCGTTTCTAATCGAATTAATATATTCGAAATAAAAGCAATAAATAACATAATGCAAATGCCGAATTATAATTCTAGGGATATTTTTTCGAAATAATGGCTTTTAATCTTATTAACATGTAGTACAAATGTAACCAGTGAGATAAATTTTTAATTTATTTATATTTGTAACATAAACATATGTACATTTGATAACGTTAATGGGGATAACATAATGAAATAAAAATACCTCGCTATAAAATAATAAAAACACACCAGTTGAATTTAGTCATAAAAATACAAATGTAGGATACTTAAATTCAAATTGACATTATTGAGAAAATAAATGAAAACACAAAACAAGTTGTATATTTTCTGTTTATCTTTATTTTATACTGGCACGGCTAAGTGACATGATCAAGTAGCGAGAGACAACTAAGTTCTAGTGAATTAGCAAAGAAACTCCCAATCAATAAAGTAGTATGCGTATTCATGGTAACCCTAAATTACGTTAGCTTGCATAATTATTTACAAGGGACGAATATCAAGTAGACGGGAACTATGAACTATTCATTGCTGATTAACAAGTACTAAGTTAAGAACAGGGTAGTTTGACAGTTAGTGAAAACCTACCTTTTTGGGGGTCTAGAGTGTGGGTACAATGTTGGCCATTTTGCGGCCTTCTAAGTACTCTGACAATAGACCCTCGACCGCTTCTTCACCTTCTTGCCCATGGCGTAGTGTGAAGGAGCAGGCCGGCATGATTGTGTTGAGTAGCGGGGGATAGATCGTCACTCGCTACTCGATACTCTAATTGGACCGTACTGCGCTTACCATCAGGTGAAGTGCGGTCACTTTGCCGTGCTAGGATAACAAAAAAAAAAAAACCTGATAGAATTTTGTAGATAGATTTTAGTCAAAAAAATTCGAAAATCAATTTGTTCATTTATATGTGATTATTTAATATTTTCAAGATACAAATATGTAAAAATAAAGCATTTTGTCACGTAACATGACACCCATGAGTCATGAATGACGTCACCGTTCGAAACATCTAGAACGCTGAAACGCCAAACGCTTATTAGTTTTACGGATGGTCACGTCACACGAGAGGCCATGACAGTTGGTAGCGTTTTTTTTGGGAAAAATAAAGTTGTTTTATAAAAATGCAAATTAAATCTCGAAAACTTGTGTTTTATGTTTATTAATGATACTATAAAGACTATAAAGAACATAATAAAACAGTTTCCCGAAAAAAGTCAACTAGCCTCGTACTATTACTATTACCCGTATTACTAACTAACCTGAGATTACATTATAAATTAGCAAAAAATTTGTATTGATGAGGTGTCACCTAAGAATGCGTTTTATTTTGCATAAATAGTGTAGTTTTTCTGTATTTAATTTTATACATTATTTATTCCATATGCAACCGAATATAATTACATTCTGTTTTCGCAAAAGAAACTCTTTTTCGAAAACAGAATCAAAATTGCTTGAAAAATGAGGTCACAATATTTATTTCAAATATTGGTATGAGCAAATACTCAAAGGTATGAGCAAAAATGGTTGCGTCTTGGGAACATATTGCTATCTCCCTCGCACAACGGCACAGTAATGGCGATTCTGAGAACCGTGACGTCACGGGACATATGCATGATTTCATAGGTCATTTGACATTCCAGCAGATTTGAATGGCGTCTAATTTACTTATTTTTGTTCGGATTCATAAAATTCTTTCGATAATAGGTTTTAGGTAATGTAACTTGTTGATTAAATTAATAAAAAATCGAGTCAACTACCCTATTCTCAATGTTTTTGAACTGCAATGTGTAATTTGAGTTGTATGACATTTGTGAATTCTTTGATGCCGAGACTAGATCGGAATGATATAAGTTCGAACATTTTTGCGAGAATTGACAACATTTAATTTTTCTAACATAATCCAATTTGTATACTATATGAAACTTGAACTAAAATTATGAGACCCATATTTTTTCTTTTTTTAATATTCAGATATTTTCATTCATGATTTAAACTTTGAATTTTGTTTTATTCTAAATCGTCGTAATCACCAAATGACGTCATATATACGGCTCAAGACGTAATGACCTTTGCTTTGCAAAAAAAACTGACAAGTGACAGATGTGAGTTGTCACAACTCAAACTTCTGTCTTTTGATTGGCGAATTATTGACATATTGTGACATTGACATTTAACAAATGACAATGTATTGGTTTTTAAAATAAATAGTATGGTTAGCCAAGAAACTATTTCATTCGACCGTATGTATGACATCATCAAGCATTTTTCGGTTTTTATTTTTTTTATTCGAAACTAAAGTATTAAAAAAAACATATAAAATATATATTTGAACTAAGAATAGAAAACATAAGAAACGGTATTTTTATTTTACGCCAGTTTAGATTTTGAAATGTTGTCAATTGGCCTAAGTTGGACGAAACTCAAACTTAAGTAACAAGTAAACGAATCTTTCAGATTACCGTTACTACAGTCGACAGAGTAAATCATATTTAAGATTATTATTTAATTCGTGTCATTAATATTATCAACCATCTTAAAAAAGGAGTCGACGCAATTGTCTTTTTCGGTTCGTACATCGATTTCTCCTCCTGTGAATCGATTGTGAATTGTGATTGTTGTTAACGATAGGGTATGGATAGTCAGACGTGCAACCGGTCCACCCACTTTTCGCCGTATTTATTTCGGTCCCACAATCTGATAGGTGGCGAGCTTATCGCTATACCGGGCACAAATTCCAGACTCCGGGCTAATACTGAGAATATCTGGATAGAAAAACCCAATATCACTTTACCCGACCCAGGATCGAACCCGAGACCTCAGCACAACAGGCGTAACGCATGCGCAATTACAACTGCGCCACCGAGGCAGACTGACTATTCAGTGTTATTTTTTTTTAATCTATTATTTTAATATAAAAAAATATAATGTTTTAACCAAATGTGTGTCTAATTTATAAAACTCGTTCTTGATGTCGATAGTTATCTAAATATCCTATACCTATATCATTTATAACAGCCCCATTAGATACGATTTGTAACTATTTTTATGCATTTCCAATAAATATACATGTTAAAAAGTTAATTAACATATTTATACGTTTTTTAAAACATTTTTATGGTCCATTTGAGAAGGGGACATTAAATTAACGACTACCACTCGGTGTTTGTAAATTCTCGGAAAATTCCACTTTTTTATATAACCGAATTATACAGACGAATGGTGTAAAAGAATAAGATAAACATAATAAGATGCATGCGACTCTAGAATTCCTTAAAAATTAAACACCTTTGAAAATTTAATCAATCAATCAGTTTTAAAGACAAGTATGTAAGGTAAGTATTTTTTTATTTTGTATTTAATTATTTAAAAATAGAATAGTCTGTGGTCAATTTAATCAAAGGCTAGGCTGTATAGGTGTGTCTTTTGCTTAAAAAAAGATATGGGATTATTATGCGCGGTGGCTTGCGATTGTAAGGATGGGGATACATTGTATTAACATGATTCATTTATAAAAAGTACACCGACTTCAATGAAAAACAAATTATGCGTCTCTATAAAATTTGAAGGTTTCCCTCGATTTTTCTAAGATCCCATCATCAGATCCTGACTTGGTGACAATGGGACCACCTGGGAAGTATACCCTTTTAAACAAAAAAAGAATTTCTCGAATCGGTCCAGGCGTCTTCGAGTAATCGGGTAACATACATAAAAAAAAAGATTCCGACGAATTGTTAACCTCCTCCTTTTTTTGAAGTCGGTTAATAAAAATACTAGGAATATTGCTATACTTGTGGTTTGATTTGGAAGATAACTAACAAGTTTTTTTCGGGGGTAGGTGCGAAATAAATAACAGCTGTTTTTAATTTATCTGTTTTAAAATTTAATTAAAAATATATTATACATTATTTTATATTGATATTTCTATGTCAATTTAAAAGTTAGGCTTTCGTACCTGCCGGGAAGTGTTATTCTTGAAAAGTACACACCACACACAGAACTACGTAAACGTAATGGCACAGTCACAACACTTAGAAAAACTTCTGGAGAGCCAGTCCCAGCTTCAAGCCCTCTTCGTGCAGAGGATGGATGTCATGGAGAATGAGCTCAAGAAGGCCACCAGCCCCACGTCATCGATGACAACGAGCACTCTGGCAGCTGAGTATTTTAAATTTAAGGAGTTTGTGCTGACAGCATTCCGCTCCATTCAAGCACAGATAGCGCTTCTTTCAGACACCGTGGATAAACTTGAGTTGCAAAAACGACGTAAAATCTTGTTGATTCACGGTGTCCCTGAAGCCAAAGATGAGGTCACTGCAGCATTGGTCACTGATGTTGTGGTTAATAACTTGAAGATTGCCGATTTTAGCGACAAGGACATCAGTCGCTGTCACCGAATGGGTCGCTCATCTACTATAGACCATCCTCGGCCAATCCTTATAAAATTTCATGCCTTGACACTCCGAAACAACATTTGGTATGCCAAGACTCAACTGCGGAGGTCGGGTATAACGTTGTCGGAATTTCTAACTAAACCACGACATGACATTTTCATGGCTGCACGTCATAAGTTCGGCATCACCAAGTGCTGGACGCGGGAAGGGTCCGTCTTCATCCTGGGATCTGATGGAGTGCGTCATAGGGCCAATTGTATTGGAGACCTCGACAAGATCGCTGCGCCCGTGGCTGCGCCGACCATCGACGCGCGCAAGCCAGTGTGGCCTACTAACGCAACCGCGGCCGCGGGTCCGTCCACTAGGAGTAGAAGACATGACGTGGTGTCGAGCAAAAAGTAAAAACAGTTTTTGTAAAATACTTTATGTTATTGTGGTTCGTGTTATAGTGTTTGACTATGACAGGATAATAGTCTTAATAATATCTACCTACCCACTTTGTATGTGACAATTTCTTTATATATATTTTTTTTTAATGTAAATATGCGGGTAGTTGTCATCTGTCAATTCTAGCTTACCCTAATAGACAGTCAAAGATATTAAGACAAGTTGACATTCACGTATCGACAACGACCCATATTTTTGTATTCTTTTTTCACTTTGTTTATAGTGTGTTTATTTAATTTAATTTGTGTATTATGATCATTAAGATGACACAACCGGCAGTCCGAATGTAATAATTTTAAGCTTAAACTCTATTTACAAGTATTTAAAATCTTTATAAATTTACACTGTATATTTGTTTACATCTATTTATCTTTATATTATACGTATTATTTTAGTTATATTATATATATATATTTTGCTATATGGTATTATGTTGCGTATGTTATGTAACGAAAGTAGCGATGACAGTGAACATTTTACTTCTGCAACCTCAGATCCTGGCGATTCAAGTGATGAAAGCTTTCACAGTATTCCTTCACTGTCAGACACACTTGAGAGTCACTTTTCTGATGTATCTAAAAATTTTAATCTTATTCACATTAATGCACAAAGTATACCGTCTCATTTCCCCGATATGTTGGCGTCTCTGGACCACAAAAATATTCATGCTATATTAATTTCTGAATCTTGGCTTAAGCCATGTCTTCCTTCTACGTCTTATTCCCTTCCTGGCTTTCGCCTTATCCGCAATGATCGCACTGACAGGGGTGGTGGTGGTGTGGCTATTTATCTCCGTGCACACATTCCCTTTGCTGTTATTAGTATGTCGCCACAACCATCACCATCAAATGCTGGTGAGCATCTCTTTATTAACCTTACTCTCTCTCACTTTAAAATTCTTCTCGGAGTCTACTATAGCCCATCAGTACGTATTGACTATTTTTCATCTTTTGAAACCATATTAGAAAACCTAATACCTTCATATGATCATGCTATAATTATGGGTGACTTCAACACTTGCTTGCTAAAAAACGACCACCGTACTTCCTCGTTTGAAACTGTGGTAAAGTCTTGTAACTTGCATATTTTACCACTGAGTTCTACACATCATCTTCCTAACACTACGCCTTCTCTCTTGGATATTATGCTAGTGACCTCCCCACAGCATGTCGCCAAGCATGGTCAATGTTCGGCTGATGAATTTTCATATCACGACTTGTTGTTTTTATCATATAAAATTCGTCCGCCTAAACTGAGACCCAGAATAATACTTCAGCGTAATTTTGATGGCATGGACAAGGAAGCTTTTCGTAAAGATGTTGAAGACACTGATTGGTCCACTATTGTTGAGGCCGATTCAATAGACACAAAACTTGCAATTTTTAATTCCTTAATTACGCATCTATATGATATTCACGCTCCCCTGCGAGCTATCAAACTGAAACATCTTCCTGCACCTTGGCTCACGGATGACATTAGGTCATTAATATGCAAAAAAGCCGCAGCTAAAACAAAATATAAAAGCAGCCCGAATGATAACACCAAGGCTAAATATCTAAGGCTACGGAATCGCTGTAATAGGGTGTGTAGGGATGCTTATCGTCGCCATATTCACGACTCTGTTGAAGAGGAAAATCCAGCTAAAGTCTGGAAATTCCTTAGGTCTCTGGGAATTGGCAAATCTCGACAAAACTCAGTTCCTAATTTTCTCGATATCGATAATCTTAATCTACACTTTTCTTCTTGTTCTTATATTGACACTTCAATTAAGAATCAAACAATTAGTTATATCAATTCGCTGCCAATTTCCAGCTATACTCCATTCGTCTTTAATCGATTTACCGCTTGTGATGTTAAGAAAAGCATCCTTTCAGTGACATCAAGTGCAGTAGGTGTAGATGGCATTAGTCGAAATATGCTAGTGCCTATTCTGGACTTGATTCTGCCTTTGATCTGTCACATATTCAACTTCTCTGTCCTAAAAGGAGTTTTCCCTTCTAGTTGGAAAGATGCTCAAATTATACCTCTTCCTAAAAAAACTAATCCCCAATTTTTTTCCGAATACCGACCCATATCTATTCTTCCTTTCCTCTCAAAAGTACTAGAGCGTCTTGTCCATTCTCAACTTAGTTCCTTCCTCACTAAAAACTCCCTTTTGAACTCCTTTCAATCGGGTTTTCGACCTGGGCACAGTACAGTGACTGCCCTAGTAAAAGTCACAGACGATATACGTCTCGGGATGGAGAAAGGTCGGCTTACTGTGCTGTCGTTACTGGATTTCAGTAACGCCTTCAATACTGTCGACTTTGACATCCTTCTTGCCTTGCTCCGCTCTATTAACATATCTCCAACGGTAATCGATTGGTTTCACAGTTATCTGTATGGTCGCAGGCAACGGGTTCGCCTTGAAGATAATTTTTCATCATGGTGTAACACGTCAGCCGGCGTACCGCAAGGTGGCGTCTTATCTCCTTTACTCTTCGCTATCTTTATTAACACAATATCTCAAAATATTACTTCTTCCTACCACCTTTATGCAGACGATCTTCAAATTTACTGCCAAGCATCAAGAGATAGAATAAATGACGCTATTGGGTTCATAAATGACGATTTGAAGAAAATATCCGAATGGGGCACTCGTTTTGGTCTTAAAGTAAATCCGGCCAAAACTCAAGTTATAATCATGGGTAGCTCGCGGCTTATATCCAAAATAGACTGGCCAGTTCTTCCTCCTGTTGTTTTTAATGACATTATAATTCCTTATAGCGAGACCGTTAAAAACTTGGGAGTAATATTGGATCGCAACTTGTCTTGGGGACCACAAATTGCAGTTACGAGTCGTAAGTTGTTTGCATCTGCGGCAACTTTAAAGAGACTTCGTAATTTCTTGCCCACTGCCACCAAAATTGCGCTTGCACAGGCTTTACTTCTCCCCGTGCTTGACTACGCGGATGTCTGCTACCTGGACCTAAACCAAGTTCAACTTAATAAGCTTGAGCGCCTCCAAAATTTCTGCATAAGATTTATATTTGGTCTGCGCAAATATGATCACATCTCGGAATTTCGCTCTAAGCTCAAGTGGCTCCCTATTCGTTTTCGCCGGAATACTCACATTTTATTTCTTCTTTATAACATTTTGTTCAATCCGATATATCCCCACTATCTTAAAGTACATTTCAACTTTCTCCATACCTCTCATTCTTTAAATTTAAGATCGTCAGAAAATTTGACTCTTAAAACTCCACTGCACTGCAGTGGTTTCTTTGACAGTTCGTTTACCGTTCAGGCTGTTCGCCTGTGGAATTCGTTGCCGCAATTTGTACGTAAAGCGCCATCATTGAGTATTTTTAAAACCCGAGTAAAAATGTATTATATGTCTTTGCTGGCGTAATTATTATACCATAACGCTTTATTTTTATATAATTAATTATTATTTCATTGTTATATTATTTATTATATATATGCTATGTATTGCTATTTGCGTGTTGCATATATATGTATGTATGTGTATGTATGTTTATGTTTAATCATTGTTATTGTGTTTCACACCCCTCATTTTTACGGACCCTTTTCATTTGTCTCCATATTATTAAGGTTGTCTGGCAGAGATCGCTTTTAGCGATAAGACCGCCTATTGTGACTTACTGTAGTTTTAAGGTTTCTTGTTGTTATATTATCATGTTGGTGTGCAATAAAGAGTTATCTATCTATCTATCTAACAAGTAAGTGCCCGATTTTATTGATTAAAAAAAAACAATTTTGTTTTATTAATTTGTTGTTCTTTTCAAATGTCCCCAATCTTTTACAGGGATTAAGACGCATATGGTGATACCAATTATACATATATATAATAGCCAGCCATCACCTCGCTGAATACCACATCAATAGATGAGTCCCACGTAGAAAAGTCAAAGCGCTAAACAAAACGTTACAGGGAGGCTCCCAAAGTTTTTTTTATTCTAACAAGGCAAGTGACCACACTGCACCTGACGGTAAGCGCAGTGCCATCCAGTTATATCAAAAACCGAGAGACCATCTATCCCTCGCTACTCAACACAATCATGCCGGCCTGCTGAGTAGCTCTTCACACTACGCCAAATGACCCAGGATCATAGGACGCTGGTTCGCGGGCAAACAGTTCCACAGATAGATGGTGCGACAGAGATACGAATTTGCGAACTTCTTGGTTCGGGCCGGGGTTGTAGATACCACAAAGCTGCTGTGTATGCCAGTATGGTATACTTTAAACGAGAGAAAACCGTTATTACTCCAAAATAAAATGTTTCCACGAAGACATTTATTTAAAGTCCACCATATCAATTACGCTGAAAAGAAACATCTTCTATTCAAGAGTAGGCAGCGGCTTTGCTGTGCCCTGGCATTGCAGAAGTCTATGGGCGGCAGTGACTACTTACCATCAGGTGGCCCGTCTGCTCGTCTGCCAATCGAAGCACTAAAAAAAATCAACATCGCCAAAATGTTAGGCCATTTACGTGGCACTATCGCAATATGTTACCGTAACTACATACAAATGTGTTTACCAACATACCACCCTGAGCCGGTCGTCGTCGCCGTGGCCGTAGCGCTGTATCTCCCTCACAATACCGAGGCCAGCCATCACCTCGCCGAACACCACGTTAGTGCCGTTCAAGTGTGGACACGGCACAGTCGTGATGCAGAACTGGGAGCTGTTTGTGTGCGGACGGCCTTCGTTCGCCATACTGAGGACTCCCGCATGGTGCTGGAATAGAGAAATGAGGTCATTTTTCTTCATCATGTTCACGATTGAAATAAAACGATAAAATAAAAAACAGATTTTATCGCAGTTTATTTTATTATTTTAATCAACAAGTTACATTACCTAAAACCTATAATCAAAAGAATTTTATGAATCCGAACAAAAATAAGTAAATTAGACGCCATTCCAATCTACTGCCAATGGTAGGCAGCGGCTTTGCTGTGTCCTGGCATTGCAGAAATCTATGGGCGGCGGTGACTACTTACCATCAGGTGGCCCGTCTGCTCGTCTGCCTATCGAGACACTGAAAACTGGAAGGGGTAATTGTCAAATGACACTAAAAGGATGCATAATATGATCCGTGACGTCACCTCTCAGAATGGCCGTTATGCGAGGGAGATAATATGTCCCTCTACGCACCCATTTTTGCTCATACCATTTAAAATAAATATTGTGACTTCATTTTTAAGTAATTTTGATTCTGTTTTCGCAAAAGAGTCTCTATTGCGTATTATATTCGGTTGCATATCGAATGTTATACAAAATTAATTATACACAGGAAACTACCCTATTATGGAAGGTTCCTACTATAAACATAAATCATATTATGTCTAGACACTTAATTTAATAGCTCCTCCCAAAAATGTTTTAAATTATTTTTGGTATATATTATTACTAAATATATATATAGCCAAATTATAGAATATATTCCAAATGGCTCGCAATTAATTAGTTAATAGTATATTTTAAAAAACATTCTATTAAAAAACCATCAGCGTGAAATCGTACAATGATTCACTCGTATATATATATATATCGGTGATATTATCTGTGGCAAATGAGAACATTCCATTTTAATTATTATTTTATGAATAAATATATAGTAGCATGATAAAGAGTAATAGTTTGTAGGTTTGTTTATAGGGAGCAATCTCGGC
The DNA here is from genome assembly GCA_905220505.1 of Laothoe populi. Taxonomy (NCBI): domain Eukaryota; kingdom Metazoa; phylum Arthropoda; class Insecta; order Lepidoptera; family Sphingidae; genus Laothoe; species Laothoe populi. The sequence goes on from HG992168.1 coordinate 14,351,686, forward strand.
AACTACTGATTGGACTCTCTTTTTTTTCAGTAGTTATAAACTAATTAATATCACAGACTATTTTATCTTTACATATAAAATTCTACTGTACGTGTGTATGTCACTGAACTCCTCCTAAACGACTGGACCGATTTGAATGTTTTTTTTTTGTATGCGTTTGGGTGGCGCCCCGGATGGTTTAGATTCACAAATCAGCCCGGCAGATTGCGCTGCAGTCGGTGTGGCGCTGCTTTTACGGGCAGGACGACGTCTGCATGGTCCGCTAGCTATAATATATATTGCTGAAATAACAAAAAAAGAAGTCTGGCTTTTTTATTGACAAAGTCGTCTAAACAGGTTGATATCAGTAAATAGAGTTTAGAGCAAGAATATTTATGCATATGGTCATTCATACGGGCTATGACGTCATAAAACATAATACAGTGTAAACTCTATATAGCGACACTGAAGGGACTGTGCATTTTATGGCGTTATAGAGAGTTGTCGTTAAATGGAGAGAAGAAACATCAGAATTAGAAAAATAAAAAGTTTATTTCTGACTATTGTTAGTAGTTATGTGCATAAAAAAGAATGTTATTTGAACGCTATTGAGTATAGTCTGTTATTTTTGTCTGACGTCTTTTGCTGCACCAGTAATTTTGTTGTATTTTTTTAGTTATTTTATTAATATCTAGCAATACTGAGGCATCTTGGTTATAAAGGAAATATTTTTCCAATAATTTTGCTGCTTCCAGAGCTTCTTTAATGCTCGGCGGAAGCTCAGGCTCATCCGTCTCATCTTCTTCATCACCTTGTTCTTGATCCTCAGTTTTTCTCACTGAATCCAAAATTTCTTCGTCTGTGAGTGAAGCCGTTGTAAGCAGGCGGTCGTCCACTTCAATGTAGGTTTGAAGATTTACCGTATTTCCTGCCATGTTGAATTGTTGAATCCACTCAGTTAATGGAAGGTCGTCGTCGCTTTCAAACTCAGATTCTGTTTCCACCTCATCACTCGTAGAATTGGTACAAAGTCCAGCATGTCGAAAAGAGTGCTGTATAGTTGTGGGTGTCACTTCTTCCCAGGCTTTAGATAAAAAATTTACTGCATGCAGCATATTAACAGAAGTTTTACCCTCAGATTCGACTAGCTCCATCAATAATTTCCTTCTGTAGTGACCCTTGAGGCTTTTAATCACACTCTGGTCCATTGGCTGTAAGACACTAGTCGTATTTGGAGGAAGAAATGCCAACTCTATGTTTTGAAGGTTTGATATAAAAGGGTGGGCAGGGCAGTTGTCAACAAGAAGTAAAATTTTTCGTCCCTTTAATTCTGCATCCCACTTTCGCACTTCTTCTTCAAAAAGTTGACTGGTCATCCAAGCTGATTTATTAGCTTTATACGTCACTGGCAATTTTTTGATGTTCTTAAAACAGCGCGGATTTTTCGATTTGCCTATTATTAGTAGCTTTTTTTTCTCTGTGCCATCCATATTAGCAGCCACAAGCACCGTAATACGTTCCTTGGAAAGCTTTCCTCCCACACACTTTTCCCCTTTAAATTTCAGAGTTTTATCTGGAGTCAACTTATAGAAAATTCCTGCTTCATCAGCATTGAAAATGTCACTTGGGGCGTATTTTTCTATGAATTTTGACCACACTCTGTTAATCCAATCATGAGTCACATTTGTATCAACACTTCGTGCTACCCCACTTATTTTACCATAGTTGATATGATGACGCTGCTTGAATTTTCCGAGCCATCCTTCTGATGCTTTGAAAGAAGTTAAACCAAGTTCAGCAGCAAAATTCTCCGCCTTAGCTTTCACGAGCGGCCCCGAGATAGGCATATTATTCTGGCGCTGTCGATGAAACCATGATAGTACAGCTTTATCCAAATCTTCGTATATAGGTTTCTTTAATTTTTTGGAAGATTTTCCCTCGCCCGCAGCGTGGAGGATTTTTTCTTTATTTTTCCATATTGTGGACACGGTAGAGCGACTAAATCCAAAGCGTTTGCCAACATCACTTATCTTCTCTCCCGTTTCTATTGCGCGTATCAGTAAAACTTTTTCGTCAATACACAGTGATTTTCTTTTAGTAGCCATGTTTACAGTTTGCAAGTTTGTGAGCAACTAAGAATATGATAAGGTATAGATAATCCATGACTCCTAGTTATGAATCATGGTCAATAACAGTCTACACGTGCAAGCAATCCCAATTTGTAAACAAAAGAATGAATTTCTTAGAAAGTTCGGTATGCATGATGCCGACAGTCGAGTTTATTGCGGGCTAGGATAATAAAGCGACAGTAGATCGTACACAGCTGCGCAGTTTTTACTAATTTTAGCAACTTAATTGTTGTCGTTATTGAGAGTGGGTGTAATGCTATATAGAGTGAAACATTGTATGAAAAACAAGCTAAACCAACCAAAGCCAATTGATTTCGACGCTTAAGAGAGTTTGTCGTTAAATAGAGTGTCGTTACATGGAGTTTACACTGTATCTGTATCTCTTTTCTGTCGTTTGACAGTTATCGAATATATTATGAGTTATAAAGATCTTTCCAACAGTAGCTTTTAGGTATCTATAATAACTTATTATTAAAATTAAAATATATGCCAGCCTGCCTCGGTAGCGCAGTTATAATTGCGCGTGCATTACGACTGCTGTGCTGAGGTCTGGGTTCGATCCCCGGGTCGGGTAAAGTGATATTGGGTTTTACTATTCAGAAATACTCAGTATCAGCCCGGAGTCTGGAATTGTACCCGGTATAGCGATAGGCTCGCCCCCTATCAGATTATGAGACCGTAATAAATTCGTCGAAAGGTGAGTGTACTGGTTACACCTCTGCCTACCCCTTCGGGGATTACAAGCGTGAGTGTATATATGTAAAAACATCGTGTCAACTTCCTTGTACTAAATGTTACTTTGCAGTTGTAATCAAGAATACATTAAGAGGTCTCATCCGTCTTTTCCTTTCCTAGAAGGAATTTTACGCAAGTGGAGCCGCGATTCAAAGCTAGCACAACATAGAATTTAAATGGACGACTGTGACGAATAACAAACATTATCGGTTCGCATATATAATTAATAAAATATATCAATTCTATATACACAATGACCGCTAGGTTCATCGACGTGCGCGTTTAAAAAAATAAATCTAAAAAAATTAAAACTACTGGACCGATTTAAATAAAATTATGTCCACAGATGGATAAAACGTAGCTATTTTAATTCAGGCTACGGTTTCACCTGAATTAAAAAAAGCTACTTTTCGGTCGGGTTCGATCCCCGGGTCGGGTAACATGATATTGAGTTTTCTATCTAGAAATTCTCAGTATAAGCCCGGAGTCTGGAATCTGTGCCCGGTATGGCGATAGGCTCGCCCGTATCAGATTATGCGAACGTTATAAATTCGGCGAAAAGTGTGTGTACTGGTTACAGATGGATTACAGGCACAGAGTGTATGAGTGCATGAGTGAGTTAGCCTAAAAACGAAAACAAATCAAATGCGAAACGGCACGAGTGAACACGCGAACAAAGCTTGTAAACAATAATTAAAGTGATAAAGATCTAGATTTTATCAAAATTGTAATAAAATTACCATTTAAATGTCGTTATTTGATATTTAAATTCAACAGACCAATGCAAATTTTACGGTATTTATATAAAGATTGACCAACAGTTTATTTTTTTGTCGGGGGTCTAGTGTTGGGTACGATGTTACGTCGTTTTGCTGCCTTCTGAGTACTCTAACACTAGACCCTCGACCGCTTCTTCACCTTCTTGCCCATGGCATAGTGTGAAGAAGCAGGCCAGCATGATTGTGTTGAGTAGCGGGGAATAGATTATCTCTCGCTTCTCGATACCCTAATTGGACGGCACTGGGCTTACCGTAAGGTGCACTGTGGTCACAATGCCGTGCCACGATAAATTAAAAAAAAACAGATTATCTACTTGGCATTTATCTAACACTGCACTTAATGCTTACCGATACGGTTCAAAATTTAGCAATCCAGTTTTAGCACTGGCGTTCTGACAATTCATCTTCAGCACATCAGATATTTTTTTCTTGCTTGAACGGCATAGATTTTTCGATAATAAAAAATGAATATGCCGAAAAGTTACTTTTCACATTCTATATTTTAAGATTAGTACCAATCAAAAACTACTGCATAGAATCAACCGATTTTTTTCACAAGCAAGCCTTGCTTCATAGGTCGAAATATATTATGCGGCTCCAGTGTGAAGTTCGTTGTAAAAAAATACAATTTAGTCCTTAGTTGGGAGAAACAAAATTACTTTCCGAACAACCTAATAGAATGTGACATCCACCGTGGCACAGCGAGCAAGTGCCGGCTGTGAAACGATAGGCCGCAGTTTTGGTTCTCAAACTAATGTTTATGTGAACCACAAATATTTGTTTTGGGCCTGGATGGTGTAGGACTGTAGTCTCTCGTAGTTCTTGATAGAGATTTATTAATTTGTGTCAGGACTATGTGTATGACTTTTGATAAAACACTGTTGACGATCGAGGGAAGTTATCGAATGCCAAGATTATACCAGCTCGTTATTCGACGGATATGGGTTTTGACTCACTAGCACAAGTCATTATGGTGGATTTTTCCACTAATACGCGTCGCACGCTATTCAGCTAAATAAAAATACAAAAATCAAATCTCCTTACATTTCATGCCAGCCTGGTACTTAGGGCAACTTCAAAGTGTTACTTTTGTGTCACAGTATGCGCGCGCGTCTCAAAATTTCACTCTCATCATTTTTTCATTCGCGCCTTTTTTTTTTTTAGTGCCTTGATAGGCAGACGAGCAGACGGGCCACCTGATGGTAAGTAGTCACCGCCGCCCATAGACTTCTGCAATGCCAGGGCACAGCAAAGCCGCTGTCTACCGTTGAAGGACTACTCTTTTTTACTTTACTCTTTTTTTTACTCTTTTCTCTTTTTTTTGCCTAAAGAAGTATAACGTCAAAAAAGTGTGTGCAATTCACACACGATAAAAGTGAAACATCAGAAAAGTTACCTACGAGTAAGCTTTGTAATATACAGTCACATACACGGGTATTCACACACACACACACTAAATACTATCTACTAAAATATCTCAAAACCATTAAAGAACTACGTCAATAACAGTAACCGATTCGATTCCACTCGATCCTAATCGATGCCACCCCATCCCACCCGATCCCACTCGACCTCACTCGATCCCCTCGATCCCACTCGATCCCACTCTCTCGTAGGCTCTCATTCTCTCTTAGGCTTAGTCCTATAGATTTATGTGTTTGTCTCTTTTTACTGTCGCTTTTTCGTTTCATCGAGTTTCAAATCAAAACGATTCTAAAGAAGTTTCACTTCAAAAATCTTGCACATTTATTATTGTAATTCATTAATCTGACAACTGTTTGCTTGATGTGTAATAAATAAAGTCATTGCATATTTATTATCTAGAGAAGTCTGCTCTCCTGGACTGTTCGTGGGACATGTTAATAAAAACCTGTAATTGGCCTTATTTAATTACTACATAGATATTTAAGCAATATTTTATATATATATATATATATGTGGGAAACGGAACGCAAAGAGGAAATGAGAGAGAGCGGATGATGTGTGAAAGGGACAAGGTACGGAAGGCGAATGTAAAAATGGAAGATGGCGAATTAGGACTTTAAGACGGAAAGTGTACCTGTGCATAAAAAAGATTAAAGAAGTAATTAACATACTTAAAAGGCTGTTTTACTGGAAACACAAATTTCCCAACAATTTTGGGGGCTCGTCCGGGATCAGCAGAACAAAAATATACGGTTGCAAGACGTTTTTCAAAAAGAAGAAATCTAACGGCACGTGGTTGGGTAACATTTAAAATTACTTATTTGTTTTTTTGAAGACTGAAGACGAAAGATGTCGAAGACTAGAGACGAAAAGATTTCGAAAAATATAGAAGACGTGTCACCAAAGGGTGTACAATACGCAGAAGATTTTATAACCAAATTTTCCGGTCGGGATAATACCTACACCGTGAGCTGTTGGATTCAAGATATTGAAGATAACGCCGAAATATTTGAGTGGTCTCCGCTTCAACAGCTTATTGTGGCCAGGAGATCATTGTCGGGAACCGCAAAACTATGGCTCAAAAGCGAAAGACCGTTCAAAACGTGGGCCGACTTAAAACAAGCCATCAGCAAGGAATTTCCTGACACCATTGACCAGAAGACTGTTCATGAAATGATGAGTGCACGTAAGAAAAAATCAGATGAAAGCTGTTTGGATTACGTCTTAACTATGAAAGAGCTTGGTAGAAGAGGCAAGATTCCTGATTACGTGGCGATCAAGTACATTGTAGATGGTATTCAAGACCTCGAAATTAATAAAATAACGTTGTACGGTGTTACAACTTATAGTGACTTGAAGGAAAAGTTGAAAATCTACGAAGCAGTGAAAGAAAAAATGAAGTCGCGGCGAGAATCGCAACGTAATCAGGGAAGCCCCAGTATTATTCAGAAAAAGATTTCAAGTAGTGAACTACGGTGTTATAGTTGTGGAGAGCTCCATCATTCATCGCAAAATTGTCCTCATAAAGAAAAAGGCCTCAAGTGCTTTAAGTGTAACGGGTTCGGCCATATTTCCACACAATGCGAAACATTGGCGAAACCCGAAGATGATCGGAAGCAATCGGAACATTTCGCAAGCCGATCGAGCCGACCAATCAGCGACGGTTTCAACAAACAGGTGAGCCAACATGACGGACGGCGTTCGGCAAGATGTCCGGCCAATCCTAGCACTTCGAAGAAAGCGATGTTCACTACGGATTACGTTTCTCCGATTGGCAATACCGACAGCGATGACGAGAATGACAGATGTCACTGCAATCGTAACAAAGAGGTTATGCAGATTGTAAACAAACCTGACAAGACGCCGGGCAAACCGATTTTGTCAATTATTTTCCAAGATATTACAGGAAAGGCGCTGGTGGACTCTGGCAGCGATGTTAATATAATGTCAGAAGATTTTTATGATGTGATCGGCCAGCCAAAGATGACCGAAGATGGAGTTGTGTTGTCGGGTCTCGGACTTCAACAAGTGCGTTCTCGCGGGAAATTTACAATCGGTGCCACGATTGACGGACGATTTTATGATGGAATTGTGTTTCATGTTATACCTAAAGACTGTATGCCTTATAGTATTATACTAGGTCATGAGTTTCTCGGTAGTGTTACTATGATAATGAATGAAGGAAGTGTGCGGTTGTTACCATGTGGTGAAGAGTGGATGAGGCAAATTAATTGTTTTAATGTGGATTTGAGTGTCGTTGTAGGTCCTACAGTCAGCCCCGCTATCAAAGAGGAGGTCTTACAATGGGTAGAGGGTTATATGCCAAACCAGGTGAAAGAAGCACCCATACAACTCAAAATCATTTTAAAGGACGATATCCCAGTGGCTCAAAAACCACGACGATTGTCACTTAAAGAACAGCAAATAGTGGAAGAGCAGGTAACCGAGTGGCTGAATAGTAAAATAATTCGGGTAAGTTACTCAGAATATGCTAGTCCCTTAGTTTTAGTTAAGAAGAAAGATGGCTCCACACGTGTATGTGTAGATTACAGACAACTCAACAGGAAGATGGTGAAGGATGAGTATCCACTTCCAGTCATGGAAGACTTAATTGATAAGTTGCGGGATGCCAAAGTATTTAGTGTTCTTGATTTGAAAAATGGGTTCTTCCATTTGAAAGTGAGTGAAGAATCAATACCTTACACATCATTTGTAACCCATCATGGTCAATTTGAATTTATGAGGGCACCCTTTGGACTGTCAAACTGCCCTAAATATTTTATGCGATTTGTGTCAATAATTTTTAGGGATTTAATTGATAAGGGCATAATGCTGGTGTTTATTGACGACATTATTATTCCAGCCAAGGAAGAAAGGCAGGCTTTAGAAAGTTTAAAACAGGTTTTAGCTGTGGCTTCAGAATATGGACTACAGATAAATTGGAAAAAAGTTAAGTTGATATGTCGTGAAATTGAATACCTTGGTCATCGCATTCAAAATGGTGAAATCAGCCCGAGTACGGAGAAGACTGAGGCAGTTGTAAGATATCCAGAACCAAGAACAACTAAGCAGGTGCACAGTTTTATAGGACTTACCTCTTATTTTAGAAAATATATAGAAAATTTTGCAAAGATTGCGAAGCCCTTGACGGACTTAATAAAGCAAGATGCTGTCTTTATATTTGGAGAAGATCAACGCAATGCATTTAACCTTTTGAAGCAGAAACTCGCCAGCGGTCCGGTGCTGATGATATACAACCCTAACCTACCTACAGAGGTACATACAGACGCATCCAGCATTGCATATTCGGCAATATTATTGCAACAACATCCTGATAGTGGTCTACACCCAGTACAGTATATGAGTAGAAAAACAAACAATACTGAGCAAAAGTATCCTAGTTATGAGCTGGAAGCTCTGGCAATAATAGAAGCCATAAAGAAATTCCGTCATTATCTGTATGGAATACATTTTAAGATTGTTACTGACTGCCAGGCCTTTGCACTCACATTAAAAAAAAAGGATTTGTCAGCAAAAATTGCTCGGTGGGTATTGTTTCTAGACCAGTATGACTATGAGGTCGAACACAGAAAAGGTTCGAAAATGAGGCATGTGGATGCATTGAGCAGACATCCATACATTTCAGCTGTAGTGGTAAACCTGCATGATCAAGTCAAAGAAGCACAAATTCAGGATGAAGGACTACAAGCAATTAGAGAGATTTTGAAGGAGAAGCCTTACCTGGACTATTGTTTGGAGAATAATATCTTATACAAGGGTGAACAGAAGCAACTGGTTATTCCAAAAAACATGGAAAAAGAGGTTATCAAGAGGGTGCATAGTAATGGTCATTTTGCTAAAAGAAAAATGAAGGAACTTCTTGTTAAAGACTTCTATATCAAAGATATAGACAAGAAAATCAAGGACTTTATTGTTAGCTGTATACCATGCCTACTAGCAACTAAGAAACAGGGGAGACAAGAAGGTTTTCTGAACCCAATACAGAAAGAGAGTAGCCCCTTGCATACTCTCCATATTGACTTCATTGGACCAATGACTGAAACTAAAAAGAGATACAATCACATTCTTACAATAGTTGACGCTTTCACTAAATTTGTATGGCTATTTCCCACTAAGAGTACCACAAGCAGTGAAACACTTGACAAACTTAGAATGTATCAACAGACATTTGGAAACCCTGTAAGGATTATCTCTGATAGAGGTACAGCTTTTACCAGTCATGAGTTTCAGGAATACTGTGAAAAAGAGAACATACAACATATAAAAGTTACAACAGGAGTCCCCCGAGGAAATGGACAGGTGGAAAGGATCCATGGAATCATTAAACCAACTCTCACAAAATTATGTATAGAAGACCCATCAGTGTGGTACAAGCATGTCAGTCGATTGCAACGGGCAATAAATAGTACTTTTCAAAGAAGTGTTAACACAAGCCCATTTGAGTTATTGATAGGTGTCAAGATGAAATCCAAAGAAGACATGCCTTTAATTGATTTATTACAGCAAGAGAGTCTTGAACAGTTTTGTGATGAAAGAGAGGAATTAAGAAAAAGAGCCAAGGAACAAATACTAAAAGTTCAGGAAGAAAGCAGAAGTACATTTAACAAAAAGAGAAAAGAAAGTACAAAGTATGAAGTAGGAGATAGAGTAGCGATACAAAGAACACAGTTTGGCCCAGGACTCAAATTAAAACCTAAGTACCTCGGACCATATAAAGTAATTAAAGTTAAACGCAAAGACCGCTATGATGTTGAAGAGGATGATGTCACCGCTGAAGGTCCTATAAAGACTAACTGCTCAGCCGATGGTATGAAGAGGTGGCCTATATATAATTATGTAGAGTGAGTATGATTTCAAATCTGAATTTGTATGTAGTGTGAATAGCGAGACAGAATGATGGATGTTGCAAGTTTATTTCTTTATTTATTTTTATGTTCATTAATTTTGAAGAGAAACTCATTCTATAAATTGTACTAGATTGCTAGTAATAAGCTGAACTATATTGTAAGTTGTTATTGTACGTTGTTAGTTTATCTTAAGATGTAAGTAGTTAGTATATACGGAATTATAATTTTTTAAGATGTTGGTGATGCATGATGATGTAAGAATGGCATGATGAAAGGAATATGTTTAGCTTGCATGTCTGAGGACAGACATGAATGTCGGATGGCCGAATGTGGGAAACGGAACGCAAAGAGGAAATGAGAGAGAGCGGATGATGTGTGAAAGGGACAAGGTACGGAAGGCGAATGTAAAAATGGAAGATGGCGAATTAGGACTTTAAGACGGAAAGTGTACCTGTGCATAAAAAAGATTAAAGAAGTAATTAACATACTTAAAAGGCTGTTTTACTGGAAACACAAATTTCCCAACATATATATATATATATATATATATATATATACAGTGTAAACTCCATGTAACGTCACTCTATTTAACGACAAACTCTCTTAAGCGTCGAAATCAATTGGCTTTGGTTGGTTTAGCTTGTTTTTCATACAATGTTTCACTCTATATAGCATTACACCCACTCTCAATAACGTCAACAATTAAGTTGCTAAAATTAGTAAAAACTGCGCAGCTGTGTACGATCTATTGTCGCTTTATTATCCTAGCCCGCAATAAACTCGACTGTCGGCATCATGCATACCGAACTTTCTAAGAAATTCATTCTTTTGTTTACAAATTGGGATTGCTTGCACGTGTAGACTGTTATTGACCATGATTCATAACTAGGAGTCATGGATTATCTATACCTTATCATATTCTTAGTTGCTCACAATCTTGCAAACTGTAAACATGGCTACTAAAAGAAAATCACTGTGTATTGACGAAAAAGTTTTACTGATACGCGCAATAGAAACGGGAGAGAAGATAAGTGATGTTGGCAAACGCTTTGGATTTAGTCGCTCTACCGTGTCCACAATATGGAAAAATAAAGAAAAAATCCTCCACGCTGCGGGCGAGGGAAAATCTTCCAAAAAATTAAAGAAACCTATATACGAAGATTTGGATAAAGCTGTACTATCATGGTTTCATCGACAGCGCCAGAATAATATGCCTATCTCGGGGCCGCTCGTGAAAGCTAAGGCGGAGAATTTTGCTGCTGAACTTGGTTTAACTTCTTTCAAAGCATCAGAAGGATGGCTCGGAAAATTCAAGCAGCGTCATCATATCAACTATGGTAAAATAAGTGGGGAAGCACGAAGTGTTGATACAAATGTGACTCATGATTGGATTAACAGAGTGTGGTCAAAATTCATAGAAAAATACGCCCCAAGTGACATTTTCAATGCTGATGAAGCAGGAATTTTCTATAAGTTGACTCCAGATAAAACTCTGAAATTTAAAGGGGAAAAGTGTGTGGGAGGAAAGCTTTCCAAGGAACGTATTACGGTGCTTGTGGCTGCTAATATGGATGGCACAGAGAAAAAAAAGCTACTAATAATAGGCAAATCGAAAAATCCGCGCTGTTTTAAGAACATCAAAAAATTGCCAGTGACGTATAAAGCTAATAAATCAGCTTGGATGACCAGTCAACTTTTTGAAGAAGAAGTGCGAAAGTGGGATGCAGAATTAAAGGGACGAAAAATTTTACTTCTTGTTGACAACTGCCCTGCCCACCCTTTTATATCAAACCTTCAAAACATAGAGTTGGCATTTCTTCCTCCAAATACGACTAGTGTCTTACAGCCAATGGACCAGAGTGTGATTAAAAGCCTCAAGGGTCACTACAGAAGGAAATTATTGATGGAGCTAGTCGAATCTGAGGGTAAAACTTCTGTTAATATGCTGCATGCAGTAAATTTTTTATCTAAAGCCTGGGAAGAAGTGACACCCACAACTATACAGCACTCTTTTCGACATGCTGGACTTTGTACCAATTCTACGAGTGACGAGGTGGAAACAGAATCTGAGTTTGAAAGCGACGACGACCTTCCATTAACTGAGTGGATTCAACAATTCAACATGGCAGGAAATACGGTAAATCTTCAAACCTACATTGAAGTGGACGACCGCCTGCTTACAACGGCTTCACTCACAGACGAAGAAATTTTGGATTCAGTGAGAAAAACTGAGGATCAAGAACAAGGTGATGAAGAAGATGAGACGGATGAGCCTGAGCTTCCGCCGAGCATTAAAGAAGCTCTGGAAGCAGCAAAATTATTGGAAAAATATTTCCTTTATAACCAAGATGCCTCAGTATTGCTAGATATTAATAAAATAACTAAAAAAATACAACAAAATTACTGGTGCAGCAAAAGACGTCAGACAAAAATAACAGACTATACTCAATAGCGTTCAAATAACATTCTTTTTTATGCACATAACTACTAACAATAGTCAGAAATAAACTTTTTATTTTTCTAATTCTGATGTTTCTTCTCTCCATTTAACGACAACTCTCTATAACGCCATAAAATGCACAGTCCCTTCAGTGTCGCTATATAGAGTTTACACTGTATATATATATATATATGTCGGAGCAACATGAAAACTTAGAGGTCGTAATGCCAAAGTACTGTTTAAAGTAATAAGTTAACGTGTTGTGAAACTGTAATTAGAATCAAGTTATAGTAACTTAGATTGTGCTGTGTTTAAAAGAGCAACCATGGAGTTTCTTGCCAGCTTCTTCTCCATGGATGACTACATTCCGAACTGGCAGTAGTTTAATAAACTCTAAAGTCTGAAGTGTTAATCTCGTGTTTTACTACCGAACTATTCTACGATGAGCATCCTGACTATATCTGGAGATCGGAGAGGGATGTGTGAGCCCTCTCACAGCTCGGACTGCGGCCATGCCTGCGACATATATAATACATATAAAATCAAATATACTCTCACCAGCTATATATTCCAGAAATTTCAATTTCCATATTTAGTTGTTTATAAACCAGGGCATATTCTATTTGGGGTTCGGCAACTCTATTTATGGTGATATAGAGCAACCGCGCTAACGAGCTTCACCTACTTTCAACCTAATAAATAAATAAGTTACATTCATAGATAAAACAAATCAGACACCTAAATTGTCGTATTGTGTCTTGTAAAGTGTGGAACTGAAAATAAAAGGTAACGTGGAACGTTCATGCCAATTATACGAAATAGCTATAATTATAATTAACTTGAACCGTTATAGTCGTAATTTGAGCATAAATTATATTTACCAAGAAGGCTATATATCAATGTTGACGAATATGCCGATTTTGACAGTTTTTTAAAGCCTTAAATACAATGGTACACTGGATATCAAAAGAAATCAGTAATTTTATAATAAAACTAGCTGTTGCTCGCGGCTCCACCCGCGTGGAAGTTATTTTCGGAAGCGGAAATATACAATGCAAGGAGTTGTCTTCTGCACTGAGGGCACCTATGGCGATCGTCCTGACTATCAGGTGTTGAGCCTAAAGCTTGAGATTCCATTTAAATAATACCTCATAAGTTAACCCCCCACTTCGCCCCTATTAGGGATGATTTGGTAAAAATGTTGAAACACATATTTCTTTATTTCTTACCAAAAGCCTAAATATGAATTGTCAGATCCCTAAGTCGAGGTATTACGGATTGCCCATACAAATTTTTTAACCCCTATTACACCCCCATCAAAATATTTTTTTGAGACAAAAGATAACCTATTTCCTTCCCCAGGATATAATCTATACCTCTGCTGAATTTCATTAGGATCTATTTACCCCTTTAGTCATGAAAAGGTAACAAACATACCAACAACAATATTAATTTTGCTGCGGAAATATTTTAAAACTGTTATATCTCCTAAGATATTCATTGAAATCAAATGACGTAAGGGAAACAAATTGAACAAATCAAAATGAAATACTTGTGATGAATAAAGTATTTATTTGGATAAGGATTAATACGATGTTTATAAAAACCCCTTCCCTAATAATGCATTGTTTCAGAACAAATTCGATAACCGTTAAAAAGTTTATAGTGAGCCAACCGAAAAAGATAGACATATGTTATCGTATCGAGGTTCTAGTGTGAGAGTACTCGGAAGGCCGCAACACGGCCAAACATCGTAACCCAACTCTAAACCCGCGACAAAAACCGGATATACACTGGCTGACCCCGGAACGCGACACGTGCATGTGCCACTATAGCGGGTTTTACACCCTGTGTACGGTGGTCGCTACCCGGGCGGATAAGAATATCCTACCACCAGCATGCATATGCAGTCGTCATCATTATAAAAGCGCGGGAAGTAAAAAGGTAGGTATGAGGCCGGACGCCCCGGCCGGCTCAGAGAAATCTACAAATGTTTTTTAGATACATTTATAGACTACCAATTGAAAGGGTTTATTAACATTAATCATACTCATTTAATGTCTAGACGATATAAATCAGAGTTGATATTAAGAGCACTTGTAACCAGTTTGTTTGTTTTAAGAGTAATAATAGGATAGATTGCGTGTTAATATACATAATTAATCCTAATAATAAACATACATATTTTTTATTGAAGACAATATAAGAAACTCAGTATAAAAAACGCCATAAGCGTAAATACATTATATATGTATATATATATAGTTCTAGTTCGTCAAACGAGCCAGTGGGTCACCTGATGTTAAGTGATCTCCACCGCCCATGAACATCCACAATACAAAAAGTATCATGTATGCGCTGTCGGCCTTAAAGGACAGGAATAGGGATTAGGGAAGGGAAGGGGGAATCTGAGCCTCCGGATATCTCACTTACCATACGAAACGCGACAGTAAACTGTCACTTTACGTTGGTTTTCTGTCAGACAGTGGTACTACCCCGGTGGAGCCGGCCCATTCATGCTGTAGACAAATATATCTACAGCGTGGCTCTACCACTATAACATAATAATATGTTGAGGAAATAACAATAATATTTTAAAAATTAAATGAATATTTGAATCCATTTAGAGTAACGCGGATGTTTGACTTGCGCCAATATATCTAACGTGTATATTATTCAAGTAATATCGCTAATTCGTCAATAAACTTTGTCATTCGGTACCAAATCTTGTTTTTTTTTAATCTTTGCACAGCAACGTGACAACTCCGCACCTGATGGTAAGCATTAGACTAGCGAGTAGCGAGAGACAATTTATCCCCCACTATTTGATACAATCATGCCGGCCTGCTTCTACACACTACGCCATGGGCAAGAAGGTGAAGAAGCGGTCGAGGGTCTAGTGTCAGAGTACTCAGAAGGCCGCAACAGAGTACTCAGAAGGCCGCAACACGACCAAACATCGTACCCCAACTCTAGACACCCGACAGAAACCCGATGTACACTGGCCGATCCCGGAACGCGTGTCTCACAATGGCGGGTTTTACACCCTGTGTACTATGGTCGCTTTCCGGGCGGATATGAATATGCCACCAGCATGTCTACCATGTGTGCGTAATGTGTTTATATAGACACAATGTGTTAATAGTTATCGATGGCTGACGCGTCACTGATGTTCAAGTCAAAACCACATATTTACATTACAAGGTCACTCATACAGCAAAACAAATAAACTATTTATAGTTTATATAGCAGAGTTCAACAACAGAGCTAATGGGTCACCCGCTGGGAAGCGATCTCTATGGTCAATGAAAAACCGGTGTACAAAAACAATCATTGACGCGTTGCAGGCCTTAAACGAAAAGAATTAAGACTGGGAAGTGGAGGGATTTAGTTCTCAGAATATCTCACTCACCGTACAAAATGCAACAGCATGTTGTTACTTCACGTAGGTTTTTTGTGAGACAGTGAATCCTATCGAAAAGGTCTATGCTGTAATGACCCTAGTGGGGTGCCTTCTACTAGTAAGTACCGTTTCCTTTTAGGGTCAATTCATACTGGCGCAGAGTCGAAGTGTCGCGATGCGTCATGTTCTTCGCCTATCCATTTTCTTTTCTATTTTCCCAATATGAAGGTACAAATTTGTGTTATGCAAATATGGAATTGCGCGTCAACGCTTGATTATAGTGGAGCGGTTTTGCGCGTCGCCGTGCGTTTCTCGCGCGCAGTGCGCGTCAGCGGTCAAACGCCAAACGTATGTATTAAACGTCACATACCTTCGAAATTCTTATGAGAATTCTCATGTATGCCGGTTTCCTTACGATGTTTTCCTTTTTATTTTAAGCAAGCTATAAACAGTGAATGCACACATAACTTTAGAAAAGTCAGAGTTGTATGCTATTTGGGCTGGTTTCGAACATACCACTTTCGACTTGACAGTCCGTAACGCAACCAACTAGACTATCGCTGCTATTACTGAGCTTTTATTACTATTAGGGCAAATTAATCATTTAGATTCCTTAGAACCAGTATCTGTTTAGAGCTCCAAAATGGGCATCAATCAATTAGGCACAAAAACTAAATGATAGCCGGCTGTCCAGTAGTTAGTATTAACACAGGTCAGTGTACCGGATTTAACACTTTTATAAACGACATGGGATTAGCGGCATGGCAGCCAGGCCATTTATTTTTAATTATACTAAAAGCCATTAATATTTTATACTCTTCTACATGAGCCGATTCGAGAATTACGACACTATTAATTAAAAATTTAATTTTATGTTACATTTAATGGGATATAATGTATATTAAAATATCGTTTATAAAATGATTGTAGGCTTCGAAATGATGCTGTGTAATGGGACACTGATTGAGTAATAAATTTTCTAATAACATTTTTAATAATTTCCGTGTTGCAAAACATCTAACCGGCCTACCAACGGAACATCATAAAGTAATTAATTGAATTTTAATTTATATGTGTCATAGTTTTAATTATAAACACAAAAAATAACAATAAAAACAAACGCAGGCCGAAGCCAATGCATGACATGCATCATTGTAAAACTCCAATATTATGGAATATCTGGTTCATCTCTGGATCTTGTATTGTCCTATTTATCGGGTCGGGAACATAAAGTTTCTATAGATGGCGTCACATCACTAGGAGTTCCACAGGGTTTCATTCTGGGCCCATTTTTGTTTTTTAATATCTAGAGGATATTGTTGGACATTACTGCTGCCACCGCTGCCTGTAATACATCACAATGCCTGATATCCGTATCAGGCATTGTGATGTGCGGTGTGAGCTGCAGTCTCTCGACGTCCGGAAGGCTAGTGGTCCTGATGGTATCCCAGCGCTTGTACTTAAAAAGTGTGCAGCGGAGTTGTCTCCTGTACTGACGCGCCTATACCGATCGTCCTACCTCTCAGGTATTGTGCCTGAATCTTGGAGGGAGGCTAATGTGCAGCCGATCCCCAAAAAGGGTGATCGGTCAGACCCTAACAATTATCGCCCAATCGCCATAACCTCAGTGATGTGTAAAGTCATGGAGCGACTGATAAACAGCCAATTAGTTCGCTACCTAGAGGATCACTCGTTGATCAATGACCGCCAATACGGGTTCCGTCATAACCGATCAACGGGTGATCTTTTAGCGTTCGTATTACATCACTGGGGGGAGGCGATTGACAAGCATGGCGAGGCTCTGGCTGTGAGTCTCGATAGCCAAGGCGTTTGATAGGGTCTGGCATCGTGGCCTTCTCTCCAAGCTCCCGGCATACGGTCTGCCCGACAACCTGTGCAAGTGGATTTCCGGCATTCTGCATGAGTTTCTGCTAGTGGTCATCCCGGTTCTGTTCCACTCGCAATGCAACGCTTAGCATCCTAGGTATGAATATCCGCTGTGATCTTAATCCAAGGAGTCACACCGAGGGCGTAATATTCTCTACTTCACGCAGGGTCGGAATCCTGAACAGGGTGCGGTGGTTTTTCACGGCCGTTCAGCTCTACCACTTATATAAAGCCCAGGTGCGGCCGGGAATGGAATACTGCTCTCACCCATGGGACGGTTCCACTAAGTACCTACTCGATGCCTTGCATGGGTTGCAGCGGTGGGCCATCCGCATTGTGAATGATGCAGACGTGAGCAACAGCCTGGAGCCGCTACAGCTACGTATTAAATATAATGAAATAGAAAATCGGCATTTAATTTGTGACAGGTCATCTACTAGAAATAATGAACCGGACCAAAAACAAGCCCGCTGAGTTTGATTTGCTGGATTGTCTCAGGTCTGGGTCGCGACGTGTAGTATCCAGCGGTAATGTAGCGCGCTGAGTTAGTTTTGCCGGGTCTTCTCAGGCAGGGTCGCGTTTGGATCCGGTGGTAGTTTTAAAACAAACGAAGTTTCGGAAATACTCATGGTCCATGTAAAACCGACTTAAAATATATTAATTTGACTTGTATTTCTTTGAATAATATAGAATATAATATAAACTTAAAAAATATGATATATACATTATACACTAATAAAAATATTGCTAGTGTATCGATGTTGCTATGTATGGTATGTATACTTGAGCTGATATGCTTTATATTAAGTTTATTTTTTTAATGTACTGGCTTGTCATAAGAGCTATGTAATTGCCCACATGATCAATAAACGATTTAATTCAAAACTTGCTTAATTTAATAGATCATTTAGACATTATGCCCAAAAGAGACATAATGTACAAAGAAAAATAATTCTATAATTTTATAAAATTTACACGTTCGATTTCAGATTACACGTTTGTCTATGATTGTCTCTATGCCAAACTAACGTTGAATAATATAGCCGTCAACGGTAATAAAAAACTTCACCCAAAGCTTATAAATTTAAAATAATCTTTTACAATCAAATGTCACCGTAACAAAAAATCTATAATCGATAGCTTCCCAATCATTGAACCCGTATCTTAGAGCTTTTTATAACACTAATAAAATAAATTCTTATAAAAACTAAAACTATCACAATTTTTATTATCTCTCTGCCATTTTAAATATACGACAACATACAAAAGTCGGACACGCAAAAAATTTATATTTTATATCGACATCATCCATTACTTAGTGATAAATGGGCAGTGATAGATTATGATTTCATTAACTTTTAGAGCGAACATAAATAAAAAAATCTGATCGTATCTAATAGTAATGAACTTCCAGCGAGATTAAATATATAAATTAACTAGCGGGCCCGGCGGACGTCGTCCTGCCTGGAAAAGCAGCGCCATCTGCCGGGCTGATTTGTGAATCTAAACCATCCAGGGCGCCACCCAAACACGTACAAAAAATTCATTCAAATCGGTCCACCAGTACAGTAGAATTATATATAAAGATAACACTCACGAAAATTGGCCCAACCCCATAATAAAATACAATATCACGGGCATCGTGTACTATCACAACTTTAACAACTAACTATAAAATATATTTGCAAACCCAGACCCGAGATATTCATGGATTACACTACTGTTAGGAAAAACGAGTGAACACAATTATACTAAAGACAACTGCACGCACACTTATTCTCATTGAACTGCAATCGGATTACTTGAACTGGGCACAAATCGGGCTAGACTGGGCTCTGGTATGCCGAGGCCAGCGATCTATATGTACTACGTACTACATGCGGCGACCAGAACAAACATTATGTTCCACCGAGTTGCGGTGTATACTCCGCACCGACGTTAGTTTGCTTCATGCCACCTAAGCATGCACACCACATTGCATCTTTTAGTGTCGAGTTAATTTTAGTAATTTGTAGCGACATTTCCGAACAAATCTTCCTTAAATTGATTTACAGTGAAACTGTTAATAGTATATAAGGTAAAAAACATAATTTCATAACGTTTAGAACGTAATATCAATAAATATTAATTAATTTCAATTCTGAATACGGGAAGTCTATATTTCACAACAAAATTCATTATATAGTTTCTCCCGTTTTGGCGCTTGGAAAGTCCCGTTCGAGAGAAAGTGACGGAAGTTATGACGATTCTATCTTTCAAATAGTTTTTAGTAAAATGAATAGATAGCATTAGTGGGCGGAAAAGGTTTTTGGAACATATTGTTACTTCGACAGTTCGTGTCTATAGAATATAAGTCATTGGTCGAGGCGCTGTCTTTTATTGTAAGCTTTCACCCCGCTCAGTCTATAACTTATCAATCTACCCGAACTTATTTCATAAGAGACTTCCGGTATTTCTAAGAATATCACAACAATATTTTCTATATATGGGGACCATATCCGCAGCGTCTCGCTTCGTAACCAACTATTCGCCCACTGCCTCCCAGAGAAATTCCCAATAATAATTCAATCCCATCCTTAGATCAATATTCACCATCAAGCTGTGGACCAGTTTGCCAGCTACCGTGTTCCCTTCTATGATCCTGGGTCCTATTGGCGTAGTGTGAAGAAGCTACTTAGCAGGCCGCTATGATTGTGTAGAGTAGCGAGGTATAGTTGTCTCTGGCCACTTGATACTCTAACTCGACGGCACTGCGCTTACCAACACTTGCCATGTGTGGATAAAAAAAGCTGTAAACTTGCGGAGAAAATAAATAATATTAAAGGCAAGATCGAAATGGCTTTTATTGGTAGATAGCGCTAGATAACTTCCAGACGCTCGCGTGATGACCCGCAGCCACTCGTGACGTGCTAAATTGAACCTTATCGACATACAAAATTACGTAATTACTCTTACGATGACCGTTTAATTTTGTATTCTTATCAAATTTCAACTTGTCAGGAAGATGTTAATGTGTTATGAAGTTATACGCCCTCGTTGAACTAGACCGATACGACTGAACAAGGCCCAAGAAAAGATGGCCCCTTTTTCCGAACAAGTACCACCATCCGAACAAGTAGGCTATCTGTAGGCCTACTCTTGAAATCAATTCCAATCTCCAACTCGATACAGTTTCAATTCCAATCTAGAAGATATTGGAACTCTAACTCACTTAACTAAATGAAATAGAATATTTACGAACTAGTGATCGTAAATACTCTATTTCATTTAGTTACTAAAAATTCCACCGTATTCAGTTAAATCGTGCGTTGGTGTTGCGTTCAAGAATGCCAATTGTACAGTTTTCGAACCCAAGCCCAATTTTAAATCGGAATCGTGTGTCAAGATTATCTTGTAAGAGTGAGTTAAACCTGTATCGTGGGTATTAACAACTACGAGGGACTACGGTTCCATAACACCCAGACCCGAAACAAATATCTGTCTGTCACACAAACATTTTGTCTCGGTGCGGGAATAGAACCCACGGCCTCTCGTTTCACAGCCGGCTACTCACCCGCTGCGCCACGGAGGCTATCAAAATTTTAAAATATTCTCTTTATATTCCGTTAAACTCCCTAATCCCTCCATCAACCGGAATCAGTTCCTGGCAAACTATTCAAAGACATCACACGTCTATCTAGTTATATTGCAGCAATTTAGACAAATACCGCCGAAAATATTGCTCATTTAGATAAGTTCCTGGTTAATAATGATATATACATATACACCCACGCCTGTGATCCCCGAAGGGGTAGGCAGCGGTTTAACCAGTACACACACTTTTCGCCGAATTTATTTCGGTCCCATAATGTGATTGGGGGCAAGCCTACGCCATACCGTGTTCAATTCTAGGCTCCGGGCTGCTACTGATTATTTCTAAATAGAAAAACCCAATATCACTTTACCCGACCCGGGGATCCAACCCGAGACCTCAGCACAGCAGTCATATATCACCGACGCAGTCATATATCATTATACATATAATGATACATGTATAATGGTATGTTCTATGTGAAAACATTTAAATAAATGCAATCAGACAGATAAATTATGTATTTATTATACAATAATATTAAGTTGTAGACACATTTTTTATATTCATACAGCGGCGTATGGACGACTTAATGAACTGATAACCAAGCCGAATAACGCATTAAAATATTTCGTGTGTAGATAAAAATACACCTAATTCTCATTTTATATTAATTTACATTTATAATAAAAATTACTCAAAACAACGGGCAAAAACATATAGTAAAAAATAAATAATACTAGCTCTGTTGCATATTGTCCCACTGCTGAGCGCGGGCCTCCGCTACTAATGAGAGGGGGTTAGGCCCTAGTCCATCACGCTGGCCTAATGCGGGTTGGCAGACTTCACATACCTTCGAAATTCTTATGAGAATTCTCAGGTATGCAGGTTTCCTCAAGATGTTTTCCTTCACCGTTAAAGCAAGCGATAATTAACAATGATATACTTATATACACATAACTTTAGAAGTCAGAGGTATATGTGCCATTTGGGCTGGGTCTCGAACGACGATACAACGTTCGTCTTGACAGACCGTGCCGCAACCAACTAGGCTATCGCTGGTAAAAATATATAGTATTCGATCTTAATTTCGAGCGTTAGTGATACCTTTAACTATTCCAAATGACGATAGTCTTTTTTTTCTTGTTTTTATCCTGGCACAGAAAAGCGACCACACTGCACCTGACGGTAAGTGCAGTGACGTCCAGTTAGAGTATCAAGTAGCGTGAGACAATCTGTTCCCCGCTCCTCAACACAATTATGCCGGCCAATTGCATATTTATTGTTTTAACTATTACTAAGCCTTGACAAATTACCACTTCCAGAATAAAATGTATGGTTAAATGAAAAAATAACAACACAAGCTCACGCTTGTATGTCTCAAGGGGTGGGTACAGATGCAATTTGTACCATCCACAATTCGCCGCACTTATTTCCGTAGGGTGTCGAGCGGTGTAAGTTCTAATCGTGTGCAATTTAAAACAATCAGATCTCAACGGAGACAGCCTCCGTTGCGCAGTAGGCGAGTAGTCGCCGTTGAAACGAGAGACCGTGGGTTCGATTCCCGCACCGAGACAAATGTTTCTGTGACAGACAGATTTATTTCGGGTCTGAGTGTTGTGGGACTATGTTATGGACAGGGACTATGGTCCCTCGTAGTTCTTGATACCCACAATACAGGTTTCACCTAGTGTCGCGGTCGGGTCAGAACTATGTGTGTGACTGTTCGGTGTATTTATTTATTAATCATGCATTGATAAAAATAAATGTTATGAGACGTAGCTTACTGATTAAAACACAATATAATGTCAACTAACCTATTGGCATATTGCAATAAAAAATCACATGTGAAGTGTGTAGGAATGAGTGCTAAGACACATTGTTTAATGAAATCAAATGTTTGCTCAGCCGGTTTTAATACCCTGACACGTGTAAGAAACATTGAGATCAAAAATATAATCATTTATTGCAGCGGCCGTGACATGACAACTTTTGTATCGCATATTTTTAAGTTTGAACATAGTTTAAAAATACTATGGTCTGGTAAGCAGCGATAACTGAGAATTCGCATAAGAATTTCGAAGGTATGTGAAGTCTACCAACCCGCTTTAAGCCAGCGTGGTGGACTAAGGCCTAATACCTTTCATTAGTAGAGAAGGCCCGTGCCCAGCAGTGGGACAATGTTTAATACAGGGCTAGTATTATTGTATACCCTGGTAAGGCCGTACCAATGACATTGACAATTTGAGCAATGACTGCTCCTTCTAGACTATTGATCATAGATATCATCCGGCTCCCTAGAAACAGCGTTTATTGATTTACTATATTCATTTATTGGTAGGAAAATTAAAAATGTAGCCCGACCAGTTTTTTTTAAGATGAGATTTAAAATAGAATTTCACACTATTGAGAGCACTTACAAAACTTTTATTCCGACCGAAAGTATCGTAATTGGGTCATATTTATCATATAAATTTATTGAGTTAGCAGACTTCTCAGGACTTTTTTGGAACAAGATATAATTTTTACAAGTATGTGCGACGTACAGCCTTAAGGAAGGCGTCCATAAGAGAAAATCGCGCTTTATAAATAAAGACGCAGGCGGTACGCAGAAACCACGCCTTGTAATATAAGTACGGATAGTACTGCAATCTGTATATATAAAAGAACATATCATATCATGCATCCTTTTACTCTCATTATACAATTATCCCTTCCAGCGTTGAGTGGCGTCTAATTTACTTATTTTTGTTCGGATTCATAAAATTCCTTCGATAATAGGTTTTAGTTCTTGTAACTTGTTGATTAAAATAATAAAAAAAAACGTAACTACCCTATTCTCCTTTTGTGAGCATTTTTCAAATAGTCCGGCTGTAATAAATAATGTCGTATTAATATTTAGCACATGGGTGCGCCGCGGCTAGCTTTGCCGACACGTGGGAACTAATAAAACAAATAAATGTGTTCTAAGCACTATAAATAGATTTTTATTGTTCCTAAATATGTATGACAAGGTTCTTTCTTTCCACGTGTATCGTAAAAGTATTCAGTGAATTTTATAAATAAGCAATCACTTGAGTTTAATTAAATACACAATTAATGAGATATTTTTATGTCCGTGAGATTTAACAACGTCCTTTCATTAAACAGCTGATATAAAAAATAAGTTATAAAGGCAAATTATTAATGAATGTGCGAATTTTATATCATAAAAAAGCTTTATTACATAGATTTTTAATAATTATAATTATGTAGATAAGTCAATTCTTTTTTTTTATCCTAGCACGGCAAAGTGACCGCACTGTACCTGATGGTAAGCGCAGTGCGGTCCAATTAGAGTATCGAGTAGCGAGAGACGATCTGTCCCCTGCTATTCAACACAATCATGCCGGCCTGCTTCTTCACACTACTCCATGGGCAAGAAGGTGAAGAAGCGGTCGAGGTTCTATTGTCATAGTACTCAGAAGGCCGCAAAATGGCCAACTCTAGACCCCCGACAAAAACCGGATGTACACTGGCTGATCCCGGAACGCGACACACTTGCTTGTGCCACTATGGCGGGTTTTTCACCCTGTGTACGGTGGTCGCTATCCGGGCGGATATGAATATCCTACCACCAGCAGAATTCATTTCGACACCTCTTGGTAGTAGGTATGCGTTTGTTTATTAATAAAATACCTTTTAATTTGTGTGACAATGACGGGAGCGACAGACAAATAATAATCACTTATGACGTAGAAAAATCTGTTGAATATAAAGCAAGCAAGAATACAATTATAAATACAAAAAGTACACCGACTTCAATAAAAAACAAATTGTGCTTCACTATAAAATTTGATTTTTCTGAAATCCCATCATCAGATCATGACTTGGTGCCAATGGGACCACCACGGAAGTATACCCTTTTAAACAAAAAAAGAATTTCTCGAATCGGTCCAGGCATCTTCGAGTAATCGGGTAACATACATAAAAAAAAAGATTCCGACGAATTGTTAACCTCCTCCTTTTTTCGTCGGTCAAAAAGAAGATTTCTTTGCGTTTCTAGTGCTTAAAATAACAATGCGTGTATGTTGTACGAAAACGCCCAATATTCACTGGCTAAGCCAGTAATTAGCTTATAGTTTTAGTGCAAATAGTTCAGAAGCTATGTTGGAAACATCTTTGGAGTCAGTAAGCGCTGGGCTCACTTGTTGCAAGTACACACACTTGTGAGACGGTACCTGATGCCCATTATTACCTGACTGAAAAGTGTACATACAGTCTCATATCGTCTACACGGTATGAGACCCATCTTAGTGAATCTCTTAGCAAGTCGCGTATCAGCTGGCATATATCCAGCGACTTCAGACCTAAAGTTCTGGCGACCAAACTATTTCTCAAGACAGTCGACATAATATTTGAACTGTGTTTAACCGTCAGATGCAGAGGCCACGTCTACAATATCAGGATCTACAAAGATAAAAAGAAGTTTGTTTTTTTTAGAGACAATAGTTTATAAGCCTACGTGACTTGACATCCGAGTCGACATTTGAACTTGACCGAAAACCAACGGGATAAAAGTAGAGATGTTATGGATCTGAAATTTCGGATCTGGATATGGATACTGATATGTGAATAATATTATATCGGTTTCGGATACGGTTACGGATATGAAATTATTTCGGATTATCCGTCAGTTTCGGTTATGGATATTACGTTTTGAAGAAATTGTTAAAGTAAAAACAAATAGCTTTATTTTTAGTATTTCATTTGGTACTATTTTATGTAAGTAAATGTAATCCCACAAGAGTAAATGACTGACAGGCTATGTCTAAGCAATAGAACTAAATATAATAAATGCATTGAGATACGCGCGCGGTTCGTGTGTCGGTTCGGCCAGGCAAAAACAAAAACCAGTCCTAACGTGTCTCAATTAGAAAATCCGAAATTATTTGAAACTTTTATATCAGATTCGGTCACGGTTACGGATAGAATTTTATTTCGGATATCCTATAGTTTCGGTAACGGTTACGGAGCTCCGTAACATCCCTGGATAAAAGGAACCGTACGCAAAGGATGGTTTCTTTATGATTTGCTACCAACAAAATTTATGTACCTATAGACTATTGTTTTCATTGATTAATAGAAAAGTCTAGCTCCACCTAGTTTGTTTCAGTATAATCGCTTTCTTCCTTTTACGGATGGATTTGAATTCGGTGATTTTGCCAATGCTAGTAATTATAGTCACTTTGTAGTATCCTGATAAAAAAACTTTGCTATCATTTGAACTGATCGTAGCGATTTTGCTGGTGGCAGGATATTCATATCCGCCCGGATAGCGACTACTGTACACATGGTGTAAAACCTGCCATAGTCGCACACGCAAGTGTGTCGCGTTCCGGGATCAGCCAGTCTACATCCTGTTTTCGTCGGGAGTCTAGAGTTGGGGTACGATGTTTGGCCGTTTTGCGGCCTTCACAGTGCTCTGACACTAGACCCTCGACCGCTTCTTCACCTTCTTGCCCACGGCGTAGTGTGAAGAAGCAGGCCGGGATGATTGTGTTGAGTAGCGAGGGATAGATTGTCTCTCACTACTCGATACTCTAACTGGACAGCACTGCGCTTACCATCAGGTGCAGCAAAAAAATCTCATAGTGTTTGCGGGTTGAATGTTCCATACTAAAAACTCACCTTCAACTTAAAGTTTTCGTCCTGGAAACTGGATCCGTATATGCTCTCGCCACCAGTTCCATCGCCACTCACGATGTCGCCGCCTTGCACCATGAACTGATTTATGGCTGTAAAAAATAATAATTTTGAAGTGAAAACTTCTTTCGGCACGTTGGGCACTTTTGGGATGAGGAAAAAGTGCTGAACTCGTGTGACCGTCACGCTCAGATTATTTTACTTTTGACTTTAATAAGCTTTAATAAGCACGCTTGTGACGTTCTGTAATTATTAACAAACAATCATAAGAAAAAAAATGGGTGCGTGTACTTATGTACGCGCGTAAGAAGTTATACTTATAAAAGTCGTCAAATTGACTAGGTTTGTATATAAATTATTTTAATGAACGATGAAGAATAATATAAATATAAAATCGAATATTCTAAACAGCATAAGTAAACACAATTTGGTTAAAATCTAAAAACAATTATTCAAAAACATAAAATACGTTTTATAATCATATTTATAACAATAACGAGGTATTTATTATAATGTCATAAGTGGACACATGACACCTCGGTTCTGATTTAAGTCACTAGAAATGAAACGGTATCAAATCTCCTTACATTTCATGGCAGCCTTTTTTTTTTGTTGTCGCGGGGAAAGCGTTTGATTACTGCCGCCCGCTCCGGAGGGAAGCGAATTAAGAATAAAACGGGTATGCTGAACTAGCCGGTCTTACGACCCAGCATCCCCCTCGCACGGATGATGGCTATCCGTGCTGCCGCTGGGCCGAGTCCCTACCCCCTATGTACACCCCACCCGACACTACCAGCTAAAACCCCGCGGTGGCCTTCTTCGGCGCTTACGGAGCGATCCCGGGGTATTCTAAGGAGTGCTAGAATTGCTGCCGGAACCGCCCCTGCGCGGTGCCTTGTACGGGCCCATCTCCGTGTGGGGCTTAGGAGCCCCCGCGCACCGAACAACGACAGCTAACGAGGCCTTACCACCCGCGCTGCCGTCCATCTCGGGGTCGCACGAAGCACCGAAACTGGAATGCATCGATATGGGCTAACAGCCCCCCGCTGCGCGCCCGCGACCCCCGATGGCCCCATTTAGTCGCCTCATACGACAGGCAGGGGTTACCGTGGTGAAATTCTCAAACGCCCCCATTCCACAGGGCGGATTTCATGCCAGCCTGGTACGTAGGGCAACTTCAGAGTGTTACATTTGTGTGACGGTATGCGCGCGCATCTTAAAATTTCACTCTCATCAATTTTTCATAACGCGCCTAAAGAAATATAACTTCAATAAGTTACTACTTTATTAACGCTGTTTCAAAAAAGAATACAGTAATTCCAAAGTTGAAGTTTTCACTTCTGTCGGTAGTCTCCATGACTGCTCCATGTTTTTTAACGCATTAATTTATGTGGAATTTCTAAAACGCTCAGACAGTATATTGACACATTGATTGATGTAGATAAATCATTATAGAGAATATATTATTAAGTATAGCGTTTGTGGAGCGGCGATCACTGAGCAGGTAGCCAATTGTGGAATGACTAATGAGAGGCAGCGAGATGATCGATCGAGATAAAAGTTTGTGTCATGTACACATATTTGTATCGGGTACTTGTGACGCCGAAAAACTCGCATGTATTGCTACCAATAAGACTTTGTATCTTTGTAAACCTTTTTTTCTATCCTGGCAACGGCAAAGTGACCACACTGCACCTGATGGTAAGCGCAGCGCCGTCCATAAGATCCATAAGAGTGTCGAGTAGCGAGAGATAATCTATACCCCGCTACTCAACACAATCATGCCGGCCTGCTGTGTAGCTTCTTCACACTACGCCATGGGCAAGAAAGTGAAGAAGCGGTCGAGGGTCTAGTGTCAGAGTACTCAGAAGGTCGCAACACGGCCAAACATCGTACCCCAACTCTAGACCCCCGACAAAAACCGGCTGTAAAATGTACAATGGCTGATCCCGGAACGTGACACACTTGCGTGTGACACTAAGGCGTGTTTTACACCCTGATTACGATGGTCTCTATCCTACAACCAAGTTTTTTTTAATAACAGTTTGACTGCGGCCCTGTGTGTACAATTGTAGGTTTTATCTATTTTATCTTGCGTGTGCAGCCTATGCGGCGGCACACACAAGACGCGTAAACATTTGCGCTCGAGTATGCGGCCTGACACACCGATCAACAATACAATTGATCGAAGTGACACACACACAATGTTCTAAACGCAGCCGAAAACACGCGTATTGTGTGCCGGACGCATATAATAAACGCGCATAACGCACACCTGAGATGTGTTGGGGCGTAGTCAAAACACAATAATTTTATACAGCTCTCAATTTAATTGACAATCAGTTGTAGTTATTGCTTACACATATATTTTAAGCTATGTTTAGTAGGCCCCAAACTAGACAATGCTTGTATCTTGAAGACTAGTTTGAAGGACAAATGGATGAATGTTAACTTTTTATTTATTATTTTATTGCAAAGCGTATTGCAGGTGCAAGTCTTGATATTGTGTTTAAAGTCCAAATATAATGACGGGCTACGAAAATAGTTCATGTGTTTCTAAATTAATTGAAGTATTGCAAAGTCGAGAATTATTACCTCAGGCACGAATATTGACCCAAAAGTAAATTTGAATTACGTTTTTGACGGTTAAGATTTATTATGGACGATAAAGGAAGTATAATTTATTACCATCTGTCAATATGAAATAATCGGATTAAAACTAATAAGAAAATCTTATTCCTCGACATCGCGATCTAGTCAAGCTTGTTCTAAGATTTTATGCTTATTTTATTACAGAGGTACACGCTGATGAACGTTTGTTGCCAACTGTAGTTATATATTATATATGTTTTATAATAAGTAAGGATATAAATCTTCACACACACACACCCAACATCCACACAAACAACCCACACTAAGATACGAGTCTTGTTTTCTGGGTATCAGGGACTGCGAGAGATTTTCGGTCTCACAACACCCAGACCCCCGGCACAAATATCTGTCTGACACATAAACATTTGTCCCGGTGTGGCAATCGAACCCACGGCCTCTCGTTTCACAGCCGGCTACTCGCCTACTGTGCCACGGAGGCTGTCAATCTAATATATATAATTGTTCAGTACGTGTGTTTCGACACCTAACAGACTGGACCGATTCGGATGATCTTTTGTGTGTATAATGGGTTCCTGGATGGTTCGAAAACACAATTGAACCTGGTAGGTGGAGCTGAAATAGGGTTCTTCAATTTTCAAGGCAGGACAACGTCTGTCAGGCCCGCTAGTTATATACAGTATTGTACTATACAATAATGCAAAATCAAATTCATAGCACGCGGTGTATTTCAATTGGATGGGACAATAAATATTGTAATATTGATAAAAATAATAAATATCTCATTGTATAAAATAAAGACTATTCCATTATTACCGGCTTCATTTCATAATTCGTAGCTTATTTTGGAAAACACTAATATTGACAGGCCTATGTGAATCTATATCTGGTATCGTAAATATCAAGACAAGTCACAGGTGGTTAGGAGAACGATTTAGAACAAATAATAGCAACAACAAAAAAACTAATGAAATTCCGAATACATTTAAGAAAGTGCTTCACTCTCTTTGCTAGGCCAAAGAAGAACATCAGCGCCAGTATTTTACTACCTGGGAAATGCTCAGCCTATGACCTTTTTGGTCATACTTTAGACACAGGTGTTCCAAATTGAGGTGAAGCGGGTGTACTTAGGGTCCATAATTGTTGTTTCTGAAGTGAAATCTTCTTTAGGCACGTTGAGCACTTTTGAGCTAGGTAAATAGCACCGAACTCGCATGGCACTGGCGGTCATGCGATTTATTTTACTTTTGACATCAGCACGCCTATTGTTGGCAACATGGCAACATTGGACACCCGAGTCAACATATGAAGCTTCCTGACCGATACCGAGCGGCATAAAAGGAAGAGAGCCGGCGACGCGGGCATTGTGTCTTTGTGATATTTTACCAATAAACATCTTTATGCAGAACATAGTATTCATTAATTAATATAGAGAAGTACACCTCAGACTAGTTTGCTATCACTATGAAGTTCTGTAATTATTGACGTGCAATTATAAATAAAAAAAAAAAATTTTTTTTTATTCTGGCGCGGCAAAATGACCACACTGCACCTGATGGTAAGCGCAGTGCAGTCCAGATAGAGTATCAAGTAGCGAGAGACAGTCTATCCCCCGCTACTCAACACAATCATGCCGGCCTGCTGTTTAGCTTCTTCACATTACGCCTAAAGGACCCAGGATCATAGGAGGGAACACGGTAGCTGGCAAACTGTTCCACAGCTTGATGGTGCGGCAAAAATACGAATTTGCGAACCTCTTGGTTCTACTTGGTTCTACTAAGTCTTGGTAACTACTTCATGGGCGCTGTTTCAAAAAAGAACAGTAATTCAAAAGTTTTCATTTTGACTTCTGTCGGTGGTCCCCGAGACTGTCTATGGTTTTTTTTGTATTACGTGTTGTTATTTTTAATTTATCATTTTTGTATGTCATCTAAAGTGTTGACCACATAAAATTTATCTTCTTTCTTTTCATTCTCAGTATATTCCATACTATAAATATTGTTTGTCAATATCTTTATCATTTTTTGTACTACTCCTTTACGTGTTTTTATTTATAATTGATCCTTTTTGTATGTCATGTAAAATGTTGACCAAATAAAAATATTTTTCTTTCTTTTCTTACTCAATGTGTGTATTAAATGTTAATTATCGCTTGCTTTAACGGTGAAGGAAAACATCGTGAGGAAACCTGCATACCTGAGAATTCTCATAAGAATTTTGAAGGTATGTGAAGTCTACCAACCCGCATTAGGCCAGCGTGGTGGACTAAGGCCTAACCCCTCTCATTCGTAGAGGAGGCCCGTGCCCAGCAGTGGGTCAATGTTTAATACAGGGCTAGTATTATTACTTAATATATTTTGTGTATGATGTAAATTATCTCAGCGATTTCGCTGGTATCATGCTGCATTTACGGGACAGTGCCAAGTAAATGCAGTGTTTTATATCTTACTATATTATATCGTTAGTAGGTGTAATATGGTGTCAGGCTGTGTGATTTTCATCTATTTGCAAGAACTTCCTCACAATTCTGCATGTATTTAAAATAGCAGCTTTTTGGAGAGTTATTAAAGTGATTTGTTGAGATCTAATAATTTAATACTGTGATGAACATGTTTAGGGATAACACCTGTAGTTGAGAGAACTATTGGGACTACGTAGAACTTGTCTTGGTTCCAAATCCGTATGACTTCTTCTTTTAACTCAGCGTATTTACTCATTTTCTCTGTTATTGTTTTTTGGATATTATTATATCTTTATTTCTTACTCAATATATTCCATACTATAAAAATTGTCTGATAACCCCTATATAAGTCACCGTCTAGTCTGTATATTTGTATTAGGTAATTGAAAGTACACGTGTTGCCCATTTGCAACGTGACCTGGCTGATCCAATTTCGTCCTACTCACCTACGTTACACGAGCTTTCTCCTTTCAATATTGTTGTTGTAGTATAAGTTGAACAGGGTTATATTTATACATTTGTCTTTACATACCAGACCGTTTGGCCGACGGTAAAACGCGACGTATGGTAGTTACCACGATGCTTTTATTTTAAATAATAATTTGCGTTACCCAAAACCTATTGCGAAGGAATTTAAAAAATATGCTCAAAAATCAGTATGAAGCTATACAAATCCGGTGGAAGGGGTAATTGCATACATGCCATGATGACGTCACCGTATGGAACGGCCGGTACGGTGATGCGTTCAAGGGAGATGGTGATAAATTCTAGCCTTATGTGTATAGTTTATACTTTACACATAATGTGAGATAATGACATAAATGAGTGTATACACTGTATACATAGGCCTATAGGCCGAAAGGTTCTTGGCACGAAAATATAAAATGAACTCACTAGACGGCGCTGCAGAACATCAACTTCTATACCGTTCAAGCGAACTTAATTAATCACGTTTACTTTCCGTGCCATTGCATCGCGAGCCGGGTGCAGCTAAAACTCTGTATATATAAAAGAAGAAACTGACTGACTGACTGACTGATCGATCAACGCACAGCCAAAACGGCTGGGGTTGGAGACTTGAAATTTTGACAGTAGGTACCATTTATGACGTAGGCATCCAATAAGGAAGGGTTTTTGGAAATACCACCCCTAAGGGGGTAAAATAGGGGATGAAAGTTTGTATGAAAATCCGTCATTTTTGAAGTTAAATTCATGAAAATTTGTATTTGGCCTTTTAGTTAAAAATAAAAAATATATGTTTCTTGATTTTTGGAAACTCCGCCCCTAAGGGGGTAAAATAGGGGATGAAAGTTTGTATGAAAATCCGTCATTTTTTAAGTTAAACGCATGAAAATTAGTATTTTGTATTGTATACTTTTTGCCCCAAACATGACCTCCACGCGGGCGGAGCCGCGAGCAACAGCTATATAATAATATATCGCTGAGCTGACAATGACTGCATTGTTGGCTAAGCATCCGAAGCACGTGTAAACTGAGACCTAGGTTTGATAATCTGTTTAATCGAGGCAAATACTACATGTGGTTGCATAAGTCAAAGGTAATACGAGATGTTTTATAAACATTTATTAGCACGATCAACTTTCTGTTATAAGGTAGCAGCGAAATAAACATAATATAATAATAATAATACTTGCCATGTATTATACAATGTCCCACTGCTGGACACGAACCTCCTCTGCTGATGAGAGGCCTCAGGGCTTACTCCATCATGCTGCCGTAATGCGGATTGGTAGACTTCACATACCTTCGAAATTCTTACAAGAGTTCTCAGGTATGCAGGTTTCCTCACGATGTTTTCCTTCACCGTTAAAGCAAGCGATAATTAACATTTAATACACACATAACTTTAGAAAAGTCAGAGGTGTATGCCACTTGGGTTTCGAACATACGACTTTCGTCTTGGCAGTCCGTACCGCAACCAACTAGGCTATCGCTGCTATTAATTAATGAATACTATGTTCTGCATAAAGATGTTTATTGGTAAAGAATCACAAAGAAAATGCCCGCGTCGCCCGCTCTCTTCCTTTTATCCCGTTCCGTATCTGCCGAAGCATCATATGTCGACTCGGGTGTCCAATCTTGCCATTTTGCTAACACAGGTTTCCTCACGAGGTTTTAGAACGGTGAATTAGGGATTTGGCAGCGTCAGTTTTCTGTGAGAGAGCGGTAATAGCCCGGTCAATATATTTACCTTACTTTTAGCCACCAACAACAAATAGCCGCGTTATCACTGACGACATAGGCCGGACATGACACAGTACCATACGTACGGAATTTTACTGCTTTGATTACAAGATTTTTTTGAACCGGCTCAGAAGTTTTATTACCACCATAAGATAATCAACAAATCAATATGCAAATAATCATTAGTAAAAATACTAGTATATACGATTTTACAGTAAGTTCTAAAGGCGCGATCGACTGTCTGCTTTTCGTTCTTTCACTAGCCATATTGTCTTTAAATCGGAAACAAAGTGAACTATAAAGGTCGAAGGAAAATTGTTGGTTAAGTGAAAACTTCTTTAGGCTTTTTAGGCACTTTTGGGATGAGGAAATAGTACTGAACTCGCGTGACCGTCACGCTCAGATTATTTTACTTTCGACATAAGAACGCTTATGAAGTTTTTTATTAGTGCCTGGATAGGCAGACGAGCAGACGGGCCACCTGATGGTAAGTAGTCTCCGCCGCCGATAGACTTCTGCAATGCCAGAGCCGCTGCCTACCGTTATAATTATTGACAAGCAATAATAAACAAAAATTACTACTTCATGGACGCTGTTTCAAAAAAGAACAAAGTAATTCCAAAGTTTAAAGTTTTCACTTCTGTCGGCAGTCCCCATGACTGCCTATGTTTTTTTTGTTTGCCACTCTAGAGACTGTAATCTGTTAATAATCTTCCATGTAGTAGTAACAAATATTTTTTTCTAATTAAACGCATTTAAAGTTTAACTGTTTAATTGTTACCTAAAAAATTAAACCAACGTTCTTCTAAACGAGCCATCTGATCGCGCCTTTATCCGGTGTAGTTTGTATACAACAATAAACATAAAAAGAACATAAAACCACATAATACACTAACGAGTTAACGACATGTATCCTGTTAGCTAACATTTATAATATAACCAGAATTAGCAACCTCGGTCAGTTCGATTAAAATCTTACAACAATTATAAATGTGAATGTTTGTATGGATGGATGGATGTTTGTTACTCAATCACGCCAGAACGGCTAAACGGATCTGGTTGAAATTTAACACAGAGATAGATTATAGTCTGGAATAGCACATAGTCTACTTTTTATTCCGGAAAATATACAGTTCCCGTGGGATAGTTTAGTTTTTCACAGAACAAGGTATCGAAATATTTTTTGCATAGTGGCAGTTTAGGTATCAAAACATGACATAGGCTACTTTTTATCCCGGAAAAATTCACGCTTGCTATGGGATAGCAAAATATAGTCTCCATGGATTGTATACCTTTTCTTCCAAAAATAAACTTCACGCGGGCAGAGCCGCGGACAACAGCTAGTGAATATATAATTTGTTATCTTAATATGTTTAACAACCACGTGTCACTGTACTGATACACGGTTATCTCGTAAAAGCTCTCCGAAATCGTCCAACGGATTTAAATTACATTTGTGAATGCGTACGATCGATTCCAACTTGAAAGATAGGATAATTTTGAACCTGCTAGGTGGTGCTGTTGTAGAAATTTATGTTATTTATTATTTCCAACGGAATTTTTTCGTTACGAAGGCGACTCCGCGAGCAACAGCTAGTTAATAGATTATGTGGACTTTTTTTTTATCCTGGCACGGCAAAGTGACCGCACTGTACCTGATGGTAAGCGCAGTGCGGTCCAAATAGAGTACTGAGTAGCGAGAGATGATCTATCCCCGCTACTCAAAACACTCATGCCGGCCTGCTTCTTCACACTACGCCATGAGCAAGAAGGTGAAGAAGGGGTCGAGGGTCTAGTGTCAGAGTACTAAGAAGGCCGCAAAATGGCCATTGTACCCCAACTCCAGACCCCCGACAAAAACCGGATGTACACTGGCTGATCCCGGAACGCGAGACACTTGCGTGTGCCACTATGGCGGGTTTTTCGCCCTGTGTACGGTGGTCGCTATCCGGGCGGATATGAATATCCTACCACCAGCAAACAAACTGTAAAAAGCCTCATTAAGATGTGTAATATTGTGTATCACTTTGTATCTATAAAGCACTTGGCTCGACCATTAAACCCAATATTGTTAAATAAGTGCTGTCAAAGAACGACGAATACCGTTCTATATTTTAATATTAAGTTTTAATAACTCGGTTTGACTGCCTCGGTGGCGCAGTTGTAATTGCGCATGCGTTACGACTGCTGTGCTGAGGTCTCGGGTTCGATCCCCGGGTCGGGTAAAGTAATATTGGGTTTTTCTATTTAGAAATTCCTCAGTATAAGCCCGGAGTCTGGAACCTGTGCCCGGTATGACGATAGGCTCGCCCCCTATCACATTATGGGACCGAAATTGGGCGAAAAGTGGGTGTACTGGTTACACCTTTGCCTACCCCTTAGGGGATTGCGGGCGTGAGTGTATATGTATATGTATGAAAGAAAGAAAGAAAAGATTTTTTATTGTTGGTACCTACGTAAAGAACTAACACATATTAAAAACATATACAATTAATAATATGATATATATATGTATGTATGTAAGTTTTAGTACTGTTCGTTGGTATCACTTGAAAACGACTGGACCGATTGTGAATAACTTTAAATGTTTGTAACAGTCTCAATAAGGCATCTTTGGAAAAAAAATTAAAAGTTGACCAGAAAATTCGGGAAACACTGCAAGTGCTTTTTATTTGAAAATATTTGCGGTACCGATAAATACGCATACGAGGTAGGGAAAAAGACAGACTAAACATAACAAAACACTTAACAAATGTACTATCTCTCCATCCACGCCATGTTATCTTGTGTTACGTTAGGTCCGGGCGATGCCATCGTTATCGCGAGTGTATTGACACCGCTCCAATATGGACACATTAGAAAAACATTGACTGCGGCCAGTTCGTTTATCATCATTATAGATCGGAATAGTTTTTTTATTACCGCATGAGGTTATCAAAAGTATAGATAAGCTTCGGAAACTTAGCCAGAAATAAAGTGTTCGTGTTAAAATGTTTAATTATTATTTTTTTATAATTTTTAAGTGTTGAATAAATTATCTTTATATATATATAAAGATATATATATTTATTTTTAACTAAAAGGCAAAATACTAATTTTCATGAATTTAACTTCAAAAATGTCGGATTTTCATACAAATTTTTTCCCCCTATTCTACCCCCTTTGTGGTGGAATTTCCAAAAATCTTGAAATATATATTTTTTATTTTTAACTAAAAGGCCAAATACCAAATGTCATGCGTTTAACAGCAAAAATGACGGATTTTCATACAAAATATCATCCCCTATTTTACCCCCTTACGCGTGGTATTTCCAAAAGTCTACTGTCAAAATTTCAAGTCTCTAACCCCAGACAGACAGACAGACAGACAGTCAGTCAGTCAGTCAGTCAGTCAGTCAGTCAGTCAGTCAGTCAGTCAGTCAGTCAGTCAGTCAGTCAGTCAGTCAGTCAGTCAGTCAGTCAGTCAGTCAGTCAGTCAGTTTCTTCTTTTATATATACAGATACAGATTCACGGCTAGACCGATTTGAATGATTCTTTTTGTATGCGTTTGGGTGGCGCCCTGGATGTTTTAGATTCACAAATCAGCCCGGCAGATGACGCTACAGTCGGTGTGGCGCTGCTTTTACGGGCAGGACGTCTGCACGATCCGCTAGTCTCTTAAATATAAATATCCATGTGTGGTTGTTCGTAACATTGTCAACTTATTGATCAA
This sequence comes from Laothoe populi, assembly GCA_905220505.1. Classification (NCBI taxonomy): domain Eukaryota; kingdom Metazoa; phylum Arthropoda; class Insecta; order Lepidoptera; family Sphingidae; genus Laothoe; species Laothoe populi. Next base: position 14,389,576 of record HG992168.1, read on the forward strand.
ACTGCGCGATGATTTTAGGCATTACTGTAGGTGTTTGCGGGTTCGATTCTCACGCTAGATAAATATTTTCATTGTGTTGGGTGCACTTAATTATTGTGTCGAGCGCAGTCCCCTGCCGTGTCGATAAACGTAATAACGCATGCGAAGCTGCTAGTAATAATAGTGCTAGTAAATTCTATTAAATAATATAATTATCATTTAGACACATATAATTTATACACTTTATTAGCAAAAACTTTGCCAGATTCATATTCATTAGCATATCCATATTAAGATCATAAATCATAATGCGTGCATAATTATAGATATTTGTCGATATGAGCGCTCATATATTATTAATATTTTGTATAGTTGCCTTACACGTGGAACTTTTTGTTGTGTTTATGTTTTTATCTTTAGTGTCTCAATAGGCAGACGAAAAGACGGGCCACCTGATGGTAAGTAGTCACCGCCGCCCATAGACTTGCAATGCCAGGGCACAGCAAAGCCGCTGCCTACCGTTGATAAACATCGCAACGTCCAAATCTTCAAGTTCTTTAGCGATCATTTTGAAATTTAGTATGCGGATACCTTTAAGCTCGAGAATGGACAAACGTACTTTATTTTTTCAAATCATGCGTTCAAAGGGGTGAAATAGGGGATAAAAGTTTGTATGGATTTAAGAAACCGCAAAATTCGGAATGTAATTTGCGATAGATTTTTATTCAAACTCCAAGGGAGCTTAATCCCATTACAATAGGGGATAAAAGTTGGTCACTAAACAGAATTTGATAAATATTCGGTATGTAAATATAAGGCCATTTAACTTCGAAATCGATCTCCGGGCGGCATGTAGATATGAAGAATGGTTCAGGTTTTAAAACTGAAATAATAGCTGCCATTTTGTGTTTCTCCGCCAATTTGTAACCATTAAAATATTTCCTGTCGAATATTTGAACGGACGGATAGAACGGATCAAATAAATAGATAATTCCCCCTTCAGTCTAAACGCGGGCATAGCCGCGAGCAAAAGCTAGGTATAAAATAAAATTACAAAACACTTATGCTCGTTTGATTGTTTGAATCACAACTCACTTAAGATATTCGTTTTGTATGATTATAATAGTTTCCTTTGTTTAATTTAGTATATTATTATATTTGCAACCGAAAAAAAATGAAAAAGAAACATTTGGCAAAAACATAATTATAATTGATTCAGCAATGATGTCGTAATTACTTTTGAATTTGTAACAGACTTCAAAAAAGGAGTATGTTCTCAATTCGTCAGAATCTTTATTTTTATGTATGTTCCCCGATTACTGCAAGACGCCTCGGCGGATTCGAGAAATTATTTTTTTGGTTAAAAGGTATACTTCCCAGGTGGTCCCATTAGCACCAAGTCAGGATCTGATGATGGGATCTCAGAAAAATCGAGGGCAACCCTCAAATATGTATACTCTACACTTAATTTGTTTTTTATTGATATAATAATAATATGGATTATACGCAGCAAATCTAAATTGCATTTAAGGTCACAATAAACAACGTTTTAACCGACTTAAAAAAAGTAGGAGGTTCTCAATTGGTCGGAATCTTTTCCGTATGAACAAAAGTGTGTGCGTAGTGGAAATATCTCACTATCTCCTTGGCAGCACCGTTCTCAATTCCGAGCGGTGACGTCATGTTGTTGCAAATCTTATCCAAAAAATATTTCGTGTTCATTAATATTTATTTATTTTAGGATCACCAACATGACATACATTGTTACAAAAATAATAATAATAAAATATTACAAAAACGTGTTTTTATATTACTTATTACCACGTCTCCCGCATATGCATGTTTATTTTTTACGATGATTGCAAGTTTTGTGGCAAGGAGGATATAACATGAGTAGTTTGGATTAACAACTTCTCTATAATTCAATACAAGGTCATTATTGTCTCCCACTTTACTAAAGGGAAGTGCATAACCTATATTTCCAACTCCTGTCTATATTTGACAGCATTCGTAGCGCAGCGGGCGAGTAGCCGGCTGTGAAACGAGAGGCCGTGGGATCGATTCCCAGTCCGAAACAAATAATTGTGTGACAAACAGATATTTGTTTCGAGTCTGGATGTTGTGGACCATAGTCCCACTTAGTTGTTGATGTACAATGGGTTACAGGTTCACCTAGTTTGGGTTCAAAACTACGACTAAGATTTTTCACAGTGACGACATCCCATTAAAATCAAACTACTTAAACGGTTTTTTTTGGCGTGACACCGCAAAGCGATCACACTGATGGTAAGCGCAGTGCCAAATAGTCAGTTAGCTACGTAGCTTCTTCACATTACGCCTAAAAGACCCAGGATCTTAGGAAGGGGGGAAAACGGTAGCTGGCTTATCCACAACTTGATGGTGGGGCAAAGATACGAATTTGCTCTGCTCTTGGTTCGGGCCGGGGTAGTAGACAATACGAAGCTGTGGCTTCGCAAGCCAGTATGCGTGGTTCTGTTGTGGAAGCTAGATGGGATGGGAAAATATTACATTAGTTTATTTTTACGTTTTAGTCCCAACGTTTCTAAACCTTTAGAGCTTCCATTTTCTCACGGAGCGGACTGAGTTGTATATCGTCACTAAAACATACTGTTACATTTCTACTCTCAATTGGAAGAAGAACATTTAAAATATTGGATTGTGTATTAGTTCATTCGTTCTCTAGCCATAGTGCGACGCGGACGCTTCTAACTTATGCGGAGCTGCGAGCACAAGCTAATCAGCAATATCTTTCAAGGCTCGTGTATATGCGGCATAACTAAATACATATTTATGAGGTTATTTTTAGCAACTTAAGCGAAACACAGGTTACATACTCTGTAATGAAGGCCTTCTGTATTTGAAACCTCGATTTGAACGACAGGCTGTTTATATTGTTCCCATATAGGCACACATTATTCAGTAACTGTGATGTTCATTTTAAGGTCTATATTTTTTTATATATTTGACTGTATTTTTTTATATTGTACGCGACATCTCCGCCTAATATGGACGGAGATGGATATAGACATGGATTTTGGTATTTTTTTTTATTTAAAAACTTTAACTTGTCAACGAATAATAGCAAATACAGTGTAAACTCCATGTAACGTCACTCTATTTAACGACAAACTCTCTTAAGCGTCGAAATCAATTGGCTTTGGTTGGTTTAGCTTGTTTTTCATACAATGTTTCACTCTATATAGCATTACACCCACTCTCAATAACGACAACAATTAAGTTGCTAAAATTAGTAAAAACTGCGCAGCTGTGTACGATCTATTGTCGCTTTATTATCCTAGCCCGCAATAAACTCGACTGTCGGCATCATGCATACCGAACTTTCTAAGAAATTCATTCTTTTGTTTACAAATTGGGATTGCTTGCACGTGTAGACTGTTATTGACCATGATTCATAACTAGGAGTCATGGATTATCTATACCTTATCATATTCTTAGTTGCTCACAAACTTGCAAACTGTAAACATGGCTACTAAAAGAAAATCACTGTGTATTGACGAAAAAGTTTTACTGATACGCGCAATAGAAACGGGAGAGAAGATAAGTGATGTTGGCAAACGCTTTGGATTTAGTCGCTCTACCGTGTCCACAATATGGAAAAATAAAGAAAAAATCCTCCACGCTGCGGGCGAGAGAAAATCTTCCAAAAAATTAAAGAAACCTATATACGAAGATTTGGATAAAGCTGTACTATCATGGTTTCATCGACAGCGCCAGAATAATATGCCTATCTCGGGGCCGCTCGTGAAAGCTAAGGCGGAGAATTTTGCTGCTGAACTTGGTTTAACTTCTTTCAAAGCATCAGAAGGATGGCTCGGAAAATTCAAGCAGCGTCATCATATCAACTATGGTAAAATAAGTGGGGAAGCACGAAGTGTTGATACAAATGTGACTCATGATTGGATTAACAGAGTGTGGTCAAAATTCATAGAAAAATACGCCCCAAGTGACATTTTCAATGCTGATGAAGCAGGAATTTTCTATAAGTTGACTCCAGATAAAACTCTGAAATTTAAAGGGGAAAAGTGTGTGGGAGGAAAGCTTTCCAAGGAACGTATTACGGTGCTTGTGGCTGCTAATATGGATGGCACAGAGAAAAAAAAGCTACTAATAATAGGCAAATCGAAAAATCCGCGCTGTTTTAAGAACATCAAAAAATTGCCAGTGACGTATAAAGCTAATAAATCAGCTTGGATGACCAGTCAACTTTTTGAAGAAGAAGTGCGAAAGTGGGATGCAGAATTAAAGGGACGAAAAATTTTACTTCTTGTTGACAACTGCCCTGCCCACCCTTTTATATCAAACCTTCAAAACATAGAGTTGGCATTTCTTCCTCCAAATACGACTAGTGTCTTACAGCCAATGGACCAGAGTGTGATTAAAAGCCTCAAGGGTCACTACAGAAGGAAATTATTGATGGAGCTAGTCGAATCTGAGGGTAAAACTTCTGTTAATATGCTGCATGCAGTAAATTTTTTATCTAAAGCCTGGGAAGAAGTGACACCCACAACTATACAGCACTCTTTTCGACATGCTGGACTTTGTACCAATTCTACGAGTGATGAGGTGGAAACAGAATCTGAGTTTGAAAGCGACGACGACCTTCCATTAACTGAGTGGATTCAACAATTCAACATGGCAGGAAATACGGTAAATCTTCAAACCTACATTGAAGTGGACGACCGCCTGCTTACAACGGCTTCACTCACAGACGAAGAAATTTTGGATTCAGTCAGAAAAACTGAGGATCAAGAACAAGGTGATGAAGAAGATGAGACGGATGAGCCTGAGCTTCCGCCGAGCATTAAAGAAGCTCTGGAAGCAGCAAAATTATTGGAAAAATATTTCCTTTATAACCAAGATGCCTCAGTATTGCTAGATATTAATAAAATAACTAAAAAAATACAACAAAATTACTGGTGCAGCAAAAGACGTCAGACAAAAATAACAGACTATACTCAATAGCGTTCAAATAACATTCTTTTTTATGCACATAACTACTAACAATAGTCAGAAATAAACTTTTTATTTTTCTAATTCTGATGTTTCTTCTCTCCATTTAACGACAACTCTCTATAACGCCATAAAATGCACAGTCCCTTCAGTGTCGCTATATAGAGTTTACACTGTACTTTTGAACTAAGATTTTAAGTTCTCGTCTAAAGATCAATATAAATTAGGAAACATTTGACCTCTGAGTTCATAAAGTTTAGGGTCTTTTTTATATTTTAATAGGTTTTACGATAAGACTCCATTAATACAAAAATCCAGCCGCCTGATGACCTTCATAAGTGCTGTAGAAATCCCATATTTACGTTCGTAATACACAGATTAGACAGCCTCCGTGGTGCAATGGGTGAGTAGCCGGTTGTGAAACGAGGCCGTGGGATCGATTCCCGATTCAGATCAGAGTGTTGTGAGACCGAAAGTCTCTCGTAGTCCCCAGTACCCACGACACAAGACTCGTATCTTAATGTGGGATCGGGACGATGTGTCTAACTGTTGGGTGTTATTTATTTATTTATATATAAACTTTCGTACTAAAAGACTAATTTATATCAATTTAAACCAACCGATTTTATTATAAACTAGCTTTTACTGGCTGCAGGTTGTGCGATGACGTTTATCTGTACAGAAGATAACTGATATCTCTAAAATAAAAACCACTTAGTTTTTCCCAAATACCAAAAAAATAATAGAATAGAATTGGTCGGATACAAATTCTATACCTGCTAAAATATACAATAATTAATGGATTGACAACGCTCCATTATAATTTAATAATAGTATAGACAAGATAGATAACATATATCTAATAGTTTAGATGCATATAAAAATCTTAATGAAGCAATTATAGATAAGAGTTGTTTTAAATCCAAACTAATATTATATGCAGCTTTGTATTTAATTATAATCGTATTTGATAGTGTCAATTGTAATTAAAAGTATTATAATCATGTTAAACTAAGTAGTGCGACGCGGCGTGGTTGTCTGTTATATCCTGCATATGCGGGATACATGCGCATGAGCATTTCAAATTTGAACGTTGTCAAAAAGTTCTTTTAGTCAGTTGTCTCCAAGTCAGACTATAGGCCGATAACGCGACTTAGTTTATTGACACCGAGAGCGAAGCTCGACAAGTTTCTGGGAATGCACAGTATTTATAATGCGATGTTCCAGAAGTCTTTGGGAATGTTTTTTCGGGGGTCTAGAGTTGGGGTACGATGTTGGGCCATTTTGCGGCGTTCTGAGTACTCTGACACTAGACCGCCGACCGCTACGTCACCTTCTTGCCCATGGCGTAGTGTGAAGAAGCAGACCGGCATGATTGTGTAGGGTAGCGAGGGGTAGTCTGTCTCTCGCTACTCGATACTCTAACTGGACGGCACTGCTTACCATCAGGTGCAGTGTGGTCACTTTGCCGTGCCAGGATAAAAAAACAAGTTTCTGGTAATGTGAATCTGTGTATTTATCTTAATTATATTAAATTTGTAGGGGTTGCTTCTGCCCTACTTAATGAAGTATATAATTTAGGGTTGCGAATAAAACAATAACGTTGTATCTGACTCGAATGCCGACAGTGGTAGGTGTTTGCTGCGTCGCTCTGTTTGATAGACTCGTATGGAGCGTAGCGCGGCCGTGACTTTTGTATAGTCATACACTCTGCGCGGCACCCCCGTTCTGGCCATATGAATATCTACTGTCAGCAGTCGTGGTGTTTATTAATATAAACATAAAATACAATGGTTCTTACAGCTATTTCTCCGTAGGTAAAAGTTTACATTGAATATAATAACTAAATGTTCTAAGAATAGTATTGTGTCGTTTATTTTCTAGGTAATCCCGGCATACGTCCTGTATGTGTGTGGCCGTGATGCCACAAATTGATACAATATGACTGCCTCGGTGGCGTAGTTGTAATTGCGCATGCGTTACGAAAGCTGTTCTGAGGTCTCGGGTTCGATCCTCGGGTCGGGTAAAGTGATATTGAGGTTTTCTATATAGAAATACTCTGTATCAGCCCGGAGTCTGGAATTGAGCCCGGTATGGCGATAGGCTCGGCCCCTATCATATTATGGGACCATAATAAATTCGACGAAAGGTGGTTTACACCTCTGCCTACCCCTCTGGGGATTACAGGCGTGAGTGTATATGCATGTATGTATGTTACAATACATTTGTACCAAAACAAAGGATTAAACTTTAAGCAAAAGGGCATTTACATGTGGACACATCCGGAGAAGCCGAATATAAAAAGCACCACGGATGTTAATTAATAGGTCCAATACGACCTATCGTCCTACCGTCTAATAAGACGAGCTCTTAAACTTGGTTACTATACATGGCTAAAATACCGGAAAGCACGCAAACCACTTCGCATTTTTCGACGCAGCTTGTTATCGAATGCTATGATCTTTTTAACCGACTTGAAAAAAAATGAGGAGGTTCTCAATTCGACGTGTTTTTTTATGTTTGTCACCTCAGAACTCCGTCATTTATTGACCTATTTGGGAAATTCTTCTTTTATTAGAGAGAATATGCTTCCAGATTGGTCCCATAGAATTTAAATCAATTATTTGGAGTCGGTGCCAGCCAAAATATGAAAAAAAAAAAACAGAATAATCAGGCAAACAAAAAAAAATATAAAATAGATCCCTACTTCGTTTTTATAAATATGAATCTGAAAGTGAAGAAAACAACACCGGCACAGACTCCAAAAATAATTGATTTAAATTGTAAAAATTTAAATTAGTTTTAGTGTAAAAAATCCTTTCAATTGTTAAAATCAGTGTTGGTTTATAATTGTCTGTTTAGATTATTGCAGTCGGTTATGTAAATGTAACCAATTATTTTTTGCTTTGTAGTGTCTGGGTTTGTTTGAAGGCGGTTTTATTTTTCTTCTTCTTCTTCTTTATTTGATGGCGACGAGCTTAACCAAGAAGCTATTCCGCCAATGTCAAGTTAGTCAGTTTTTTGTTCAAAATTTTAGTTGTCAGTAGGAATTTCAACTTTCAAGTAATTACTTGATTCTGCTCGTCAATGCTCCGGGACACACGTGCCCGGCCAGAGGCTCACATATTGGAGGATAACCTCTAATCTACCTCTGTGTTTAAGTCGAAAGACAATTTTGCTGAATATTTTATTTTAATCTAAAGAGACATTTAATCATTGACACCAAAAAAGATAAAAATGTAGCTTAAAAAATATTATTAAATTTTCTAGGATGCTTTGCCTACGGTACTGCCAAGATTGTCATTTTTTATTGGTCGTTGACTTCATGAGAAATAGGATTGTGGACTTGACAGACGCTTCTGACTGGTTGATAGTGAAAGAATGCCGACTTTGGTTCTAAAGCAACTTTTGTTTTGTGTTTTAGAAGGGTTTACAGTCGTTTTTAATTATAAAACATTGCAATAGGCGACGCATATTTTAATTTACTATATAGCCATATATATTATTCATTTTTGCCCAACTGCCTACTTTGCCGACTTTGGTTCTATACGACCCATATACGCTTTGTTAGCGTTTTTCGGGCGGACCCGTGAAACAGGGCTATTAGAGTATTTACGTAATTGTGGAGTCCTTGGGTATAGAATTGAGGTTTGTGTATTGTATGACGCTTTATGTCTACTTAGCTATTCAAAAAAAAGTTAAACTTAGTAAAGTTGTTTATAATAATATAGGCAGACGTGCAGACGGGCTACCTGATGGTAAGTAGTCACCGCCGCCCATAGACTTCTGCAATGCCAGGGCACAGCAAAGCCGCTGCCTGTCTTAATTGGACGGCACTGCGCTTACCATCAGGTGCAGTGAGGTCTCTTTGCTGTGCCAGGATAATTTAACTCGTTTTGAAACATATTAAAACTGTGATTTTCATGTCAATATTAATTTATATAATTCTTAAATTTTTCAATTTCCATCCGAACGTCGGCGCGGTGCGTGCACCGAAAACGAAAATCATCCCGGTTCACAAGTTACGGAATCCGAACTCCAGTATTATTGCTTATAAACCTCTTCCTGCAGTACTGCAGGTGTATTAACATTCGTAAAGTGCCTAAAGTAGAAACTTTCAAGTGACTCGAAGCGGTGACCCGGCAGCCACCAAACACCAGGAGCGGGACACTCCGGGACTTCGAGAACATCAGCCCGTGAGTACCTTACCAATTTGCATTGGTTGCAGGAAATAATTTTCCCCCGTCAAGGCTTCGTTAATTTCCTATCTTGCGATTGGAGGAAGCCTTGTTCCATATGTACGAATCCCGTACATTTTTTTTAAGAACTTTCATTAAAATATTATTTAATTGTGATTATATAATAAATTACATTACTTTGGAGGAAAAAGAATAAAAAAATATACAAATTTATTCGAAGTTTTCATGTACATTCCGATTTTCTAGGATTTTGTTCAATAGTCCACTTTTTAGATTAATAACTCCGAAACGGGTGCCAATACGAATACGAAGTTATGAAAGTTTTTTTACTAGCACAGTAATTTATTTATTTGAATGAAAGTGCAATGCAAAACGATTATTGTTGTTATTTCTTAGATGTGCTCAATTATTATAAATTAAAATAAAAACACAGTAAAAATAAAATAAATAATTCATTAATTATTTTAACTTTTATAAAGAGCTCATAAAACGGAATACATTTATTGCAAATATTTTCACATGAAATAACATTGACATTTCTAAATTCAAATATCTATGCACCAAGGCTCCATAAACAAATTATTGCCAGTACCGTTTAAGTGTAAATACTATTTGGATAAATTCAAGTCTGGCGACAACTAGATTTATGCAACCTCAGCCCACATCTCTCCTCTCTCCTCTCCTCCCCTCTCCTATCGCCCTCTCCTCTCGTATCCTCTCCTCCCCTATCTCAACTCCCTCTCCTCTGCACTGCTTCCGCCTCAGATCTCCTCTGGCTTCTCTCCATCTCTACTTTTCTCTGTCCCTCTTTTGAATTGCTCACGTAATTGCTTGTCACAAATATTGCGCGTTACACTTTATTACGCCACTTCAAAATATTGAGAAAAACAAATCTTTTTTGTTCAAAAGTTTTCTTTTTTTAGCTATGATTTCTGCTCCCATGGCTAAAGAAAAAACAAAACAATTTCTTTTTGCTCTACTATAATACACATATGCATAATATACATACATATATATTTTGCTGAGTTGGACATATACCTAATTACACATCAGCTGGATACAATTCCACGCCGCTAGTAATTTATTCACATATAATTTTTTTTATGGAGTCGCAAAGTGAGAGAACTTTTAAAATGATACAATCATCAATCAAGATCAACCATGATAACATTTACAATACTGGTTGTGGGGGCTTAACAATTTTTTCCTGTCTCAAGTTTTTATAGAGCGTAAAAAGTTATGAATTATTTATTTCAGAATTTAAATGATAATGTATAATTAATAGGGCATTTATTTAAAAAGTTTTTGCCTGCGAACTGGACAGTGTAAAATAATGTATGCGCAAATTACTTAAACATACATACATATACACTCACGCCCGTAATCACCCAAGGGTAGGCTGAGGTGTAACCCACCTTTCGGCGAATTTATTATGGTCCCATAATGTGATAGGCGAGCCTACCCCCATACCGGGCAAAATTCCAGACTCCGGTCTGATACTGATTATTTCTAAATAGAAAAACCCAATATCATTTTACCCGACCCGGGGACCGAACCAGAGACCTCAGCACAGCAGTCGTAACGCATGCGCAATTACAACTGCGCCACCGAGGCAGTCTTCAGTCTTAATTGCGAGTTTTCTACGCACATATTACATTATAAATTATTGGCTTGATAGAAATGACATTATATTTATGTATAAAATATCGAATGATTCTATATTTGTACTAGCAAGCCCGGCAGACGTCTTACAAACTAAATTCGGTATAAGAAGGAATCATTCCATACATAAAAAAAACAACGCTAGAGACTATGTTTACCTATTGTAATTTGACATAAACTCATGCACACACTCTTGAACTACACAAGACGCTCGATATATACGGATCTTACATATTGGCAACAGGTATCGTCCTACTGGATAATGCCACATTACCAGCCTACCTGATTATACTTATGCTGTTGGTAGGGTACATATTCGCCCGGATAGCGACCACCGTACACGGGGTGTAAAACCCGCCAGTGTGTCGCGTGCCGGGGTCAGCCAGTGTACATCCGGTTTTTGTTGAGGGTCTAGAGAACACTAGATCCTCAACCGCTTCTTCACCTTCTTGCCCCATGGCATAATGTGAATAAGCAGGCCGGCATGATTGTGTTGAGTAGCGAAGGATACATTGTTTTTCGCTACTTGATACTCTAAATGGACGGCACTGCGCTTGCCATCAGTGTGGTCACGTAGCCGTGTCAGGAATAAAAAAAAATACCAAAGAGTATGTGCTGCTGTCGGTATTAGAACCGTTACTATAGTTGACGCTAGCGATGATCCATAAAGCATGATGCTGACTGTACAAGAACCGGATCCGTAGAAACAATAAATATATTTGTTTGTTCTTTTTAAGCTCGCCCGTCCAGATTATTTATTGGTACCATTGAAATACTTCGAAAGATATTAGAGATAAAATCTCATTAAAACACGTTTGACTGCTTTATTAATAACCGTGTTCCGTTTTAAAGGATGTTTGGTGACATTTAAGATTCGTTATCTGTATGAACTTTGACTAGATAAAAACCTCATTTTATATATACCTATGTATATTTTTCTGGCTGCGTCGGCGGCGCAGTTGTAATTGCGCATGCGTTACGTCTGCTGCGCTGAGGTCTCGGGTTCGATCCCCGGGTCGGGTAAAATGATATTGGGTTTTTCTATCTAGAAATTGTCAGTATTAGCCCGGAGTCTGGAATCTGTGCCCGGTATGGCGATAGGTTCGCCCCCTGTCACATTATGGGACCGAAATTCGGCGAAAAGTGGGTGTACTAGTGTACACCTCTGCCTATCCCGTCGGGGATTAAAGGCGTGAGTGTATATTTTTCTATTCGCATGCATTTCTAATAATAAGTAGAAGCATTTGTATATAGCATGTCAAAGGAACAAAGTTCAACCTCAGACCCCCCCCCCCCCCCCCCTATTGAAACATTAAGTTACAATCTTAATTCCTACACTGACATTATACCCTGATCATCTTAAGTATTGCTTACGTGTTTAAAACTATTATTTACAGCTTTATTTCTCTCGACATTACATTCATTTTATTTGATAACCAAATTCAATAAAATCGCTTAATGTAGTACAATTTAAAACAAGATTTTTCAATTTATCTAAAAATAAATGTTATTATTCTGTTATAGAGTATTTAGCCTGTCGATATGATGTTCGATAGTAGCCTGTGAATGATCTCAATGTTATGTGTATCTCTCATTATTAACATTTTTATGTAGTTTAGTTTAGTCAAGTAATAAAAAAATAACTTTATGTGATGTAATACTACTAATATTATAAATGCTAATGTTTGGATGGATGGATGGATGTTTGTTACTCAAATCTACAACGGCTGGACGGATCTGGTTGAAATTTGGCACAGAGATAGATTATAGTCCGGAATAGCACATAGGCTACTTTTCATCCCGAACATATACAGTTTCCGTGGAATAGATTTTTATTTTTCGCAAGGGATCGACATGATTTTTTGCACAGTGGCAGTTTAGGGATCAGAAAATGACATAGACTACTTAGTATCCACACAAAAATTCACACTTCCTATGGGATAGCAAAATATAGAAAGTTGTAATAGCTTAAGATGCCTCCATGGATAGTATACCTTTTCTTCCAAAAATAAACTCCACGCGGACGGAGCCGCGGGCACCATCTAGTCAACATAAAACTAATATATTTGTACGCTGACGCAATGGTAAAGCATTGTGAACAATATTTTATGTATTTCAATAACACCTGTAAACTACCTTTGCTTACAAATAAAGAATTAAATTGATTGAAATAAACGGATTTCGTTCACTCTTGCGTTTTATAAAGGCCTTATTTCCCGGATTTATGTTGAAATTTCCTTTGTTCTAACTATTTTATAGAAGATGACCTTTATTAACTTAGTTCCAGTGATTTTTATGAACCACTATATAGCTAGCTACAGTTGATTTTAAATTTTACTTATTGTAGTTCGATCTACGCAGGAGATCACAGTGACTTGAGGTTTCGCACTTGGTCTTTTGCTTCTTTTGGTTCCGTATTAAAATAATTTTAATCAATTTTGATTCTGTATCCGCAAAAGGATATTTTTGTGTTATTTTTATTGGCAAAGCAAGCAGCAGAGCAGCGATAGCCTAGTTGGTTGCGGTAGGGACTACCAAGACAAAAGTCGTATGTTCGAAACCCAAGTGGCATACACCTCGGACTTTTCTAAAGTTGTGTGTGTATTAAAATGTTAATAATATATTTTCATTTGCACATCAAATAAACAAAGTTTCGTTTATTTTATTACTTCGCCTAACCCACATTTACTTTTATAATTTTCGATGTTGTCGCGCCTTCGCGTACACGGTCACTTCACACGATGATTACAAATAACATTCGATGCATTCTAGTGCAAAACCTGATCATTGTATAATCGACGAATTTCAACGATCCAATATTTATGTATATTCTTACACGTGTTGCTATTTGAAGGTTGTATTCCGAAATTGAATAATCGCATCGTTTCTGGGCTAGAATCTAGAGCAAGTCAAGGTTGTAATGGATTGTTTATAGTACTCTCGATGCATTTTTTTGGCAGAGGCCGGTAAAGAGCTAGTTACTCGCATGATCAAAAGAATCACAGCTATATTTTTAGGCTAAACGGAAGAATTGGTAAAATGAGATGGATTCGGATCATGGCGTAGTGTGAAGAAACAGGCCGGCATGATTGTGTTGAGTATAGATCGTCTCTCGCTACTCGATATTCTAAGTGGACGGCACTGCGCTTACGCAGCACACGCGCAGTGTGGCCACTTTACCGTGCCACGATAAAAAAAACAGACAACGCACTCATTGCACATAAAACAACAGCAAGTGGTGCGTCGAGTAAGTTTCCTGTAACACAGTGTTACTAAATGGTTGAACTGGCGCATTCATAGATAAACTGGTTACAGCGTGGTGACTGGGGGTTATGCACAATAGATAATAAGGCGTTAAACTGTTTTGTGATCATAAATTATTTTATAGCAACACTAAAATTCGTCCCGGTTGAAAAGAATAAGCACACAAAAATTATTGTCTGACCAAAGAACCCACCCAACCAAACCAACCAACGTTACGGTGAGCGTATACTAAGATTAACCACTGCGCAATGTATATAATGTATATACTGTAAAGCATTGTATAGACCGGTGTATAAAGCGACAGATTGTAGTATGAAATCACGAAGCAACATCTTTGCATTGTAATGTACTGTTTCCCATAAGTTTAAAGTAAACTTCGAGATGCATGACAGACATGAGACTGGACGCAGGACGTGTGTCAAGCGACAAAACGTCCATTGTATGACTGCATAGAGGAAACAGCACATTTGAATACAAAGATGTTAATTCGTCATTTTGTACTATAAACTATAGCACGGTGCTACGGTGTAGAATATGCGACTCTATGCAACTATAACCATAAAATAATATGGCGGTGATAATATACGACCTACTAACCTTCAACTGAATGGGATGTAAATGAAATCACATAAATCATTCTATGGAATAAGAATGCGCAGGATATTGTCTCGGCCGCGGTGCGATCATATTTTTTTTTTCTAAAACCCTCTATCATCTCTTCGTCTTGTTTACATGTTCGAGAACTGGTGGGTTACTCTCGACACTCGATTCCAATTTAAATTTGGGATTGGGTTCGAAAACTGTACAATTGACACTCTTGAACGCAACACAAAAATTTAAATAAATAAACACCAGGATGATTTAACTGAATACGGCGATTTTTTTTAGTAACAAATGAAATAGAGTATTTAAGATCGCTAGTTCGTAAATATTCTATTCCATTTAGTTGAGTGAATTGAAACTGTATCGAGTTCGAGATTGGAATTGATTTCAAGAGTAGGCTTACTGGTCGTAAAACCGAAATTGAAGAAAAAAGTAACAACACACTGACCTCTATGGAACCTTGTGCCTTTGAAGTGCAGTCGGGTGCCGTCGTGGTTGACGCCACGCTCGCCAGTGCAGAGGCATCTGAAGTTCTCAGCAGTCAGTGGCACCACGTCACTCCTCAACTCTATCACGAGGCGGCCGGCTGAAATACATTGTATATTAGCAAATGGTATTTTAGTAAGCTGTATCGAGTCTATAATGACTCTAATTTAAACGAAAAACTGATGACAGGTTACCAGCAGTTTAAAGCCTTAATATAATAACCTAAAAGAAATAGTTCTATATCGACAGTAAGATACTATTACACTGGTCAACCGTGGTTTTGATGCCGTGATAATAAAAATGGTTTCAGATAGTGTTATGCCTACAATTAATGGAACTATGAATCATTTTGGTATGTTGGCTCTAGTTATGAATATGCAAGTTCCCACGGATTAATATACAATAGTAAAAATACCGCAAATGGTTGTATTTAAATGTAAGGGAGGCCCGGAGAAGGTGCCCACTGTATTATTGGCTGGGTCACCGGTGCGGGTTGTCCGCAGTTTTAAATACCTAGGTCACATCCTCACAGATGACCTTAAGGATGACCAGGATATAGAGCGGGAAAGACGGGCTCTGGCTGTAAGATGTAACATGCTCGCTCGTAGATTTTCGAAATGCAGTGACCAAGTTAAACTCACCTTATTTACCACGTATTGTCAAAATTTCTACACGTGTCAGCTTTGGTCGCTGTATACCAAGAAGTCGTATAATACTCTCAGAGTGCAGTACAATAACGCCTTTCGAATGATGATGGGGAAAGCATGGTTTTGTAGTGCCTCGACTATGTTCGCCGAGTCCCGAGTTTCAGATTTTTATGCCATTGTCCGATCTCGAATAGCATCATTTTGGTCTCGGCTACGGGCTTCGAATAATGGTATTTTAAAAGCTGTATCAGAATGTCCAAACAATGCTTTTGTCAAACACTGGTTGTATGTGCACCGCAGTGGCAACCATAATTACTAATAAGTATGTAGTTGTAGTAATGGTTTAATTTATACATGTTCTTTTTAATTTAATTTAATTGTTTAATTTTGTTTAGTTTATTGTGTAATTTATATGGACTGTATTGTTTGAATTAAATGAATTATTATTATTATTATATAATAATATTGTACCAATTTAATACATTCAAATGTTTTTCAATTGAACAGAATTGATAGTGCATAAAGTAAACGTATTAAAACATCGAAAATGGCAACTTCAATTATCTTAATTTTTTTTCAAATCTTCAATTTCGATAGTTTACGTGGGGACCGTCGATATATCAGGTTCATGAGGAACTACTAGAGACTCGGTCTTACAATAATCAAACCCGAAACAAATATTTGCCTTTGGTAAGACTCATTAAACAGCCTGCTATTCACCGCGTCATAGGGGCGGTCTGATGAATATAGATTGATATAATAAATATTATATTTTAAATTATTGGGCATTCGGAAATCTCATTCCCCATACAAACGCACCAGCTAGCTGTAACAGACGATTGTGACATCCCGGTCGAGCTGGGCCATGAATACTGTAGGCAAAACTGTACAGTGTTCTACCACTTCAAAAGACGTGTTGTATCAGAGTAATACTTTTAATGGTGTGAACGCTATTTGTTATTTGTAAATACGTCTTATAAGCTGTATAGGATGGGCACTTTGCAAAAGGCTTATTTATCAATATGTATTTTTTACATAACTTAGTGCAATCTGGAGTATTATAATAAAGTACTATAAAAAAACCATTTTACTAGTGAATCTAATTCTATGTCCATATCCTTAAACGCGACATAATTACGGCATTAACAATTAAAACAAAATTATAATTGAACAATAATTTAAATAAAGTTTTTATTAGCAAAAAATTATTAGGCCTACTCTTCATCGCTTTAAGGGGTAATAATTTATTACATAATTAGTTTTTGGTATAATGACCACCTTAATAACTATATCTATTAGCATATTAATAAAATAACTTTATTACAATATTCAGTCGAAAGTATGTAAGTCATAACCCATACCAATTTAAATCTATACTATTATATAAAGCTGAAGAGTTTGTTTGTTTATTTGAACGGGCTAATCTCAGGAACTACTGGTTCGAATTGAAAAAATAATTTAGTGTTGGATAGCTCATTTATCGAGGAGCGCTATAGGCTATATAACATCACGCTATGACCAATAGGAGCGTAGCAGCAATGAAAAATGTTGCAAAAACGGGGAAAATTGATTCCTTTTGAGAGCTTCCGTTGCGTACGCTGCGTTAACGGTTAAAGTTACATAACAATCATGTACGACGAAATTGTTCCTCTTAAAAAAAAAGTCCGCGATAGCATATGTCTATCTATTTCGGTTGGCTCACTATTACCTTTTTAATGGTTATCGAATTTGTTCTGAAACAATGCATTATTTGGAAAGGGGTTTTTATAAACATGGTATTAATCCTTATCCAAATAAATACTTTATTCATCACAAGTATTTAATTTTGAACAAAGTTGCCCTTTACGTCATTTGATTTCAATGAATATCTTAGGAGATATAACAGTTTTAAAATATCTCCGCAGCAAAATTAATATTGTTGTTTGTATGTCTGTTTCTTACCTTTTCAAGACTAAACGGGTGAACGAATCCTAATGAAATTCAGTAGAGGGATAGATTATATCCTAGGGAAGGACATAGGGTATCTTTTGTCTCAAAAAATATCTTCAAAGGGGTGAAATAGAGGTTAAAAGTTTGTATGGGCAATCCGTAATACTTCAACTTAGGGATCTGAAAATTCATATTTAGGCTTTTGGTAAAAAATAAAGAAATACGTGTTTCAACGTTTTTACCAAATCATCCCTTAAAGGGCGAAGTGAGGAGTTTACTTATGAGGTATTCTTTAAATGTAATCTCAAGCTTCAGGCACAACACTTTTTTTTGTCGCGGGGAAAGCATTTTATTACTGCCGTCCGCTTCGGGGGGAAGCGGAATGAGAATAAAACAGTTATGCTGGACTAGCCGGTCTTACGACCCAGCACCCCCTCGCCCGGATGATGGCTATCCGGGCTGCGGCTAGGCCGAGTCCCTACTACTTATGTACACCCAACCGGACACTACCAGCTAAAACCCCGCGGTGGCTTTCTTCGACACTTACGGAGTGATCCCGGGGTGTTATAAGGAGTGCTAGAAGTTTAAGTTAGGAGTTGTGCCTGTCTAGCCATCTAGACAGTCACAACACCTGAGATTCAGGACGATCGCTATAGGTGTCTCAGTGCAGAAGACAACTCCTTGCATTGATACTTCTGCTCCCGAAAATAACCTCCACGGGGGCGGAGCCGCGAGCAACAGCTAGTATATATATATATATATACATATATATATATATATACATATATATATATATACTATAGACTGCCTCGGTGGCGCAGTTGTAATTGCGCATGCGTTACGACTGCTGTGCTGAGGTCTCGGGTTCGGTCCCCGGGTCGGGTAAAGTGATATTGGGTTTTTCTATCTAGAAATTCCTCAGTATTAGCCCGGAGTCTGGAATTTGTGCCCGGTATGGCGATAGGCTCGCCCCCTATCACATTATGGGACCGAAATTCGGCGAAAAGTGGGTGTACTGGTTACACCTCTGCCTACCCCTTCGGGGATTACAGGCGTGAGTGTATATGTATATGTATGTATATATATATATATATATTCTTTTATGGAAAAATAGAGCAAACGGGCAGTAGGCTCACCTGATGGAAAGTTATCACCGCCGCCCATGAACATCTGCAACACCAGAGTGCTTGCAAATGCGTTGCGGGCCTTTCAGGAAAGAATATGCTCTCTTCTTGAAGGTTATTACAGACTATTCAAGAAACTCTTTGCTATGCAGAGATTTGATTATTATGAAGCGGTCTACGGTGGAGCACGCTTGCCTATAAGATACCTATTTACTCTTGACTTAAAGATACCCAGGTTATTTATCAATTATATTTATCATTGCTTATTTATTTAGCGCAGATACTTATCTTCGATAAACACTTTGCAAGCGATCGGCTTAATGTCTACGTTATACTTGTCTAGCATTAATTGCATAATGACTTTATCTCGCATTATATCTCGAAACGAACTAGACTGTTAAACAGACAGTTATATGGCGGTATATGTACATAATTGAAACTCAGGCAGATCTCCACAGACTTCAGGAGGGTTACTCTTGACACTCGATTCCAATTTAAAATTGGGATTGGGTTCGACAACTATACATTTGGTACTCTTGATCGCATCACCAGCGCACGATTTAACTGAATACGGCGGAATTTTTAGTAACTAAATGAAATAGAGTATTTACGATTGCTAGTTCGTAAATATTCTATTTCATTGAGATCATCGAGTTAGAGTTCCAATATCTTCTAGATTGAAACTATATCGAGTTCGAGATTGGAATTAATTTCAAGAGTAGGCCTACTGGTTTTGTTTTGTGATTCTGTTTAACACACAACTCTGTCGGCAAACTGTCCAAACCGTCAGGAATGGAACTCTTTTGGTGTTCGAGGTCAACTTTGTATAAAATCACTTGTTATTAAAAGGCACATCTCCCTTGTGCCGAAAAGTAACGGATCGGGTGCCTTCTGCGAAATCTGGATCGGGTCGTATATGGCGCAGCTGGCGAGTAGCCGAAACGAGAGGCCGCGGGTTCGATTCCGACACTGAAACAAATGTTCCCACTAATATTTGTTTCGGGTCTAGGTGTTATGAGACCGTAGTCTTTAGTTCTCAATACCGACAGACGTTTTGAACTTACTATGGGGTCAGAACTATATCTGTGACTGTTAGGTGTATTTATTCATTATCGAAGGTTGGTGGACAATTTGATTTAAGCGACATTTTTGAATACTTACAGGAGAGAGGTTTAAAGATTTTAAATTGATTTTAATTTTGTTTTTTTATTGAATATTTTATTTTGATCTGTGGAGATATTTAACTAAATCAATTACAACAACAAGGATAACAATTAAGCTTAACCGTGAAAAATCTTATTTAATTTTCTAGATTGCCGAGTTTGATCCCAACTAAGGTAAGATGGCTGCCTTTGCTACTGTTCTGCCAAGTTTGTCATTTTTGATTGGTCATTGAATTTATGAGAAACAGGATTGTTGACTTTGACGCTTCAGATTGGTTGATAGTGAAAGATTGCAGACGTTGGCTCTTAAGCAACTTTTGATTTTCTGTTTTAGGATTTATAGCCGTTTTTAATTATAAAATATTGGAATAGTCGATGCAGATTTTTATTTACTATATAGCCATTTACTTTTTTATTTTTGCCCAACTACCTACTTTGCCGACTTTGGTTCTATACGACACATTTATGTAAGCAGAGGGATAAAAAATAAAACATACACGTAATAATTCATAAAAAGTACACCGACTTCAATAAAAACCAATTATGCGTTGCCCTTGATTTTTCTGAGATCCCATCATCAGATCCTGACTTGGTGCCAATGGAACCACCTGGAAAGTATACCCTTTTAAACAAAAAAAGAATTTCTCGAATCTGTCCAGGCGTCTTCGAGTAATCGGGTAACATACATAAAAAAAAGAACCGACGAATTGTTAACCTTCTCCTTTTTGAAGTCGGTTAAAAATAACGCTTCTATCGTAGTCCTTTATTTTAATATGTTTAAAATTGACATCGCATCTGATCGAAAATAATACACAAAAAACGTATCGTGTTATCTGAAAGTATTTGCAGATTGCAACGACCGCTAGCACTGCGCCAATTCTTTTAAATGTCACTGTGATAAGATACCATTACCTACTTAACTAGCTAAAATGCACCGCGATATACATTTTCTGTATTTTTTACGTGTTATTTACATTTAGCGAATTAATAAAATATATTTAATATTTATTTATTTTCAGTTCACTGTATTCAGATAGCGATAGCCTAGTTGGTAGTGGTACGGACTGTCGAGACGACAGTTATAAGTTCAAAACCCGCCCAAATGTATTTATTTGATTAGCCAAGAATTGATTACACCGATACATATTTATATTTTATTAACCTAAGTGGCATACGCTTCTGACTTTTCTTAAAGTTATGTGTGTATTAAATATTAATTATCGCTTGCTTTAACGGTGAAGGAAAACATCCTGAGGAAACCTGCATATCTGAGAATTCTTATACGAATTTCGAAGGTATATGAAGTCTAACAATCCGCATTAGGCCAGTGTGATGGACTAAGGCGTAACCCCTCTCATTAGTAGAGGAGGCCCGTGCCCAGCAGTGGGACAGTGTTTAATACAGGGCTAGCATTATTATTATTAATATCTATGTGCGGGATTAACATAAAAAATAATAGTGAATAGTAATAGTGAGTGAATATCTAATGGTATCTTCTAGGCAAGCGTGCTCCACCGTAGACCACATCATCACTTACCATCAGGCGAGATAGTGGTCAAACGCAAGCCTATTTCGTTAAAAAAAACTCATTCAGAGTGATTCTAGTTAGTATTAATATTTTGTGTCGTGTATTAAAATCAATATTTATTTGATGCCGTAGCTCCGCCCGCGTAGATACTCCACGGTGATTAAATTTGCAAAAACAAAATAATTAACTAACAAATACATTTTATGATCCCTAACATAAGGAAATGCGGAGTGCCCACACAAACTTTCAACCCCTTCAAGATTATTTTTTGAGACAAAAGATCGCCTGTGTCCTTCTCAGTGATATAATATATATCCTTGCCAAATTTAATTATAATCCGTTTGTTTATCCGTTTAATCGTGAAAAGGTCACAAACAAACAAACAGAGTTACTTTCACATTTATATTATTAGAATGAATTAAGAAATATCAACCGGATACTTTACATACATTTTGCAATTCAATATAATGTCTAAACATAAGTTCCGAACTTATTCTGATACACCTTATATATTTATTATTACAGCGATTTATTATATGTAAAGAGTACATAGCCATGTTATACATTTATTTTACTAAACCGCAAATGCTTTGCTGGTGGTAGGATTCATATCCGCCCGGATAGCGACCACCGTACACAGGGTGAAAAACCCGCCATAGTGGCACACGCAAGTGTGTGTCGCGTTCCGGGATCAGCCAGTGTACATCCGGTTTTTTTTGGGGGTCTAGAGTTGGGGTACAATGTTGGCCATTTTGCGGCCTTCTAAGTACTCTGACAATAGACCCTCGACCGCTTCTTCACCTTCTTGCCCATGGCGTAGTGTGAAGGAGCAGGCCGGCATGATTGTGTTGAGTAGCGGGAGATAGATCGTCTCTCGCTACTCGATACTCTAATTGGACCGTACTGCGCTTGCCATCAGGTGAAGTGCGGTCACTATGCCGTGCTAGGATAAAAAAAAAAAAAAAAATGGCCCGACAGACCAGCGAATAAAAACGCACTATTCTTTTATAGCTAGCCAGTAAAACTCAATGATTGCAATAATAGAACTGCTATTTTTAATGAGCTGTGTTAGTCCATCGCCATGTAGATGCTCCATCTGTTTGGAGGGTCTTTCGATCAAGCCCAGACAAAGTTAGTAAAAGCGTGTGTTTCATACCACGTATAATGGGCACCGGCAGCACGGTGCAAGGGAGCACTTGCACTCCCTGTCACCTTATTTTTATTAAGTTACTGTTTGAATAAAAACTGAAGGCGTCTAGGTGGCTGTCCAACTTTGTTTACTACCTCAATAAATTCAGTATCCTTAAACATTTATCTACATAATATAAATGTATAATTCTATATTTTACATCAGTTTTTTTTTATCCTAGCACGGCAAATTGACCGCACTTCACCTGATGGTAAGCGCAGTACGGTCCAATTAGAGTATCGAGTAGCGAGAGACGATCTATCCCCCGCTACTCAACACAATCATGCCGGCCTGCTCCTTCACACTACGCCATGGGCAAGAAGGTGAAGAAGCGGTCGAGGGTCTATTGTCAGAGTACTTAGAAGGCCGCAAAATGGCCAACATTGTACCCCAACTCTAGACCCCCAAAAAACCGGATGTACACTGGCTGATCCCGGAACGCGACACACTTGCGTGTGCCACTATGGCGGGTTTTTCACCCTGTGTACGGTGGTCGCTATCCGGGCGGATATGAATATCCTACCACCAGCAAAAAAAGTTAATATGAGTGTGTAGATGCAGATGCACCTCCCTGAAAGTAATCCTGGGGAGTCCATGCCACGTATTATAAGGTCGTATATGTATCAAGTTCGTGCGTAGAAATCCCTCTATAAACTAATTTTCGAGATGTCGGAACCGCAATTGCGTACCTGAACTGGAGTACACATAGCCAGGAGAAAGGACGTCAGGTGCAGTAAAACCAACAGAACGGTAGCCCAGGCAGTGTAAGAGAAATTTCTGCCGTCCAGCGACGATATAGTGGACACCCAGAGTCGATGTTGGATGGGATTAGCACACAACCGAGGTCAATGGCATACAAAGACAGACCTATGCCCATCATAATAATGATAATGATATTTATCACCCTTAAATATTACTATTTAAGTTGACAAATTCGAGAGTCCAGAGAGACTGCAACGGGAAGATTAATCGCTAATAACGACGATTAAGACAAACAAAAAGAATATTGATAGACTAAAAGTATACGACCGAGTATGAGACCGCTATAACCTACGATAAAGATACGTTTACTGTCTTTCATAGTCCAAAATGTACAAAGCATTTGCATAGAAACAAACGAGCATTGTTTGCTTTGTTTAGGTATGATGTGGTGTGGACTACGGACCGCGATGTGCAAATTTACATATGTATTAATATTGCATGCAGAAAGGACGTGACACTGTCACCTCAAGTGCCGGGATCTCTCGAAACTCTACCCGATCTTTACAACAAACTTTATATCTAACATTTTACTTTTTTTAAACTTTGAGACCTAACTTTGAGGATTATAGCGCGGTTTATTTGAATTTCAGTACCGACGTTCCGAAACCTTTACAATCTTTATGGTCTCGGACCGGATTGAGTTAGTAATCCCCGACGGGGCAGGCAGATGTGTAACCAGTACACCCACTTTTCGACGAATTTCGGTCCCATGATGTGGTAGGGGGCGAGCCTAACGCCATACCAGGCACAGGTTCCAGACTCCGGGCTAATACTGAGAATTTCTATATAGAATAACCCAATATCATTTTACTCAACCCGGGTATTGAACCCGAGAACTCAGCAAATAGTCGTAACGCATGCTCAATTACAACTGCGCCACCGAAGCAGTCATTGAGTTAGTATATTGGATAAAAGCAAAATAAACCGCGTAAAGAACCGAAAAAATAGTTTTATTTGATTATGTAACATTCGCGTAAACATCAGAAATTATTACTTGATTTTTTTTCATAACAGATAAATAATATTAAGAGGTTTAGTTATTCCCATATTTTTTTATATGAATAGCATAAATTACTAAAGAAAACTGGCAAACCGTCTGATGGTCATTGAGCACAATAGCCAGTGAGCACCAGACGAATAGTAGGAGCGTTGGGACATTTTGAAAAACCTATATTGAAGATCCCAATCTTCAATTCTACTTGGGTTATCGAAAATTACACCGACACCTGACTGACCCTGAACAATCTGACCCATTATTGCTGTAAACAAAAATGGTAACATTGTATCGCTTATTTCATAACATAGTAACACATCGATAAACATCAAGTTTTGTCCTCATATACATATTGCCACTGTTGCGTTACTTTATCATTCAATGTCAGTTGATTGCACGGTTACAAATTAATGCGAACAATTCGTATGCATAAAGCGTTTAATTACCTATGAAGACTAAGTCATTTACATTTTGATATAGTTACTGTATATGCAAAACTTTAGTTCGTGGCTTCGCGGTGAAACCGTTTAACTGAGATTAAAAAGACATGTTTATAACATACTAGCGGGTCCGACAGACGTCGTCCTGCCCGTAAAAGCAGCGCCACCTACCGGGTCCAATTATGAATCTAAACCATCCAGGGCGCCACCCAAACGCATACAAAAAAAATCATTCAAATCGGTCCAGCCGTTGAGGAGGAGTTCAGTGACATACACACGTACAGTAGAAATCTATTCTATACTTATAATAAATCTGTAGAGTGGTCAATTCTGTACATGAAATATATTTCCAAAATAACTATCAGCGGGTGATTAGTGATCGATACTGACGCCAAAAATGCAATCAGTAAAATTTTTGTCTGTCTGTCTGTCTGTCTGTATGTTCGTTATAGAAACAAAAACCACTCGACGGATTTCAACAAAACTTGGTACAATTGTTCTTCATACTCCTGGGCAGGTTATAGTATACTTTTCATAACGCTACGATCAATAGGAGCAGAGCAGTGAAGGGAAATGTTGGGAAAACAGGAGAACTTACTCCATTTTTTAAGCTTCCGTCGCGTGTGCAGCCTTAATAGTTAAAGCTACACAGAAATCATGTATGACGGAAATGTTCTCCTTAAAATTATATAAAAAATATTCCACGACAGCAAATGTCTATATTTTATGGTTGACTCACAATAACACGTGTAACTCCCGATAGCTTAGCAGTTCAGAGATTTCTGATTATATTTGTCTACTCTTACGTTTATAACACTCTCAATCATCCCTAATTAATAAATGTTAACATTATTACCTATTTAATTTAATAAAAAAAGAATTATAGACATAGGTACAGAAACACCAAAGTTATACATGAAATACGCTAATAAGCCATCGCGCGTGAATACTGAATCATGCTATAAGGATTATTTTTGTGTAACCGTCGCGTCGGGTCGCCGCGGGAGGCTACTAGGCAGATGCTAGAGAGATGTAATAGCGTAATATGCCTCCATGGATAGTTTGCTTTTTCTCTCAAAACCAACTTCCACGCGGGCGGAGCTGCGGGCAAAAGCTAGTATATTATAAGTATATAAAGATAAGCTACATAAGCTCTATCACACTAGAGTTTAATTAAACATAGAGTTGCCAACCTGTTTTCCCAGGACATGACCTTTTTTATTTATTTTTATCCTGGCACAGCATGGCATAGTGACCACACTGCACCTGATGGTGTGCCGTCATGTTAGAATATCAACACAATTATGCCTGCAAACCTGGTTTTTAGGGTGTCTTGGCGTGTCCTGGATAGTTTTTAAGCAGCGCCCTGGATATTATGAAGTTTCTTGTTAAAATCCTGTATTTTAAAATTCTTACAAGACTTTTGCAATCCTTAAGGCGCAATTACACTTGGTCGTTAACGCGTATTCGATTACCTATGGAATTGGGACAAACGTCTAAGTGTAAATGAACGGCATCGAGTACGTCCGTATTCGTACAGCTTTCCTTTGGGTTACCCGACGCCGTTTTCCTTTCAATTGTCAAACAGTACTTCTCCACTCGTCACAATAAGAAGTGTTGCTCTCCAAAGAAGCATACAAATTGTCTGTGATGTCTTATCCATGGAATTAGCTCGCATAATGAAAAAGAAACGAAGAGTGTGAGTTCGAGATTCAAACAGGGAGACAACTTCGGCGCAATGTAATTAATGCATCGGGTGCCCGAATTCGAGTAATGCCTTTCGTGCACTCGAATACGGGCTAACGACCAAGTGTAATTGCGCCATTACGTTAGGACCGGCCACACGGCTCGCGAGTGTTCGCGCTATTTGAACAGAGACGCGTCCTGTTTTCAAACTGAATTGCCCTGGAGGATTACTCTTGACCCTCGATTCCAATTTTAAATTGGGATTGGGTTCGAAAACTGTACAATTGGCACTCTTGAACGCATCACCAGCGCACGATTTAACTGAATACGGTGGAATTTTTATCGCTAAATGAAATAGAGTATTTATGATCGCTAGTTCGTAAATATTCTATTTCATTTAGTTAAGTTAGTTAGAGTTCCAATATCTTCTAGATTGGAATTGAAATCAAGAGTAGGCCTACTGGTTTGTCCAACTTCAAATGCTAGTATAAGCTTCCTAGTGGGATCGATTCCCACACCAGGACAAATGTTTGTGTGACAGACAGATATTTGTGTCCGGGGTCTGGGCGTTGTGAGACCGAAAGTCTCTCGTAGTCCCTGATACCCACAACACAAGACTCGTATCTTAGTGTGGGATCGCGGCTATGTGTGTGATTGTTGAGTGTTATTATTACTTTATTTTATATTATTAGTTTCTGAAACTCGGGGTTAGTAAGTTGGTATTTAAAATAATAGAGTAAACTCTATCGGAATTCCTACGACGTTTTACGTGATGCGCAAATAAATTGCGAGATTATCTAGCAGAATTTTATTATTTTTCAAGTTGACTTGTGGCGCGAAATAGTACGATAATAAATGTATGCGGCTTGCAACACACTAAATGAGGTTTATTATATGTATAAATAGGCCATTTTACAGCCAACAGTTTGCAGCTGAGGAACAGTTCGCCGTGTTCTGTCCTTCCTATGATCCTGGGTCTTTTAAGAGTAATGTAAGAAACTACACAGCAGGCCGGTATGATTGTGTTGAGCAGTGAGGGACAGATTGTGTCTCGCTACTTGATACTCTAACTGAACCGCACTGCACTTATCAGATGCAGCGTGGTCACTTTGCCATGCCAGGATAAAAGAAACTGTGATTGATATAAGCACTTGATGTGATAAACAAGATGTATTGTGCAACATAGTCCAAAGAACATATTTGATATCTTAAATGCCGCTATACACTTGATGGGATAAACAAGATGCAATTTGAATGTGCAACATAGTCTAAAATATATCTTAAATGCTGCTATAAATTGTAATAAAATAAATTATATTAAATAACCTGTGCAAACAGGGATTTCATTGTCCAAACTATGGCAATTTATTTTTTATCAATATGGCTGAATACAGCTTACTATGAAGTGACTTACGTACATAAAAAAAATACACAATACAATTATTGATGCTTTTGAAAGCCAAGTTGTACACAGGTATAAGCTTGCACCAATAAGAACCATTGGCCAGACGTACAACCCAGGCACCCAGTTTTCCATAGTAAATTCTGGTCCATATTATAATACAAGAGTAGGCCTATTGCCATATATTATACGAAATGACCATCATTATATTTATGTAACCATTTTTATCTGTAGGGCTAAAATCGAATGCATGCGTACCTGCAGGACTTGTTACTAGTTGGTGCGTCTGCACATTATGCTGCTGTCCAAAGATATAATTCATAATAATGCATCTTTGTCTTGTATTTAAAACGTAACAATGATTTACACATATTTTATTTAAGCATAGACAATTAAAAAGGATTAATAATAATCCTTTTTGGTTCCCTTCTTGTTATGATTGCAATTTTTTTCATAGAACAGAGTGCAAATGCATCTCCTTGCATTCCTTTCCCAGTGCTCATCAATGAATAATTCCAATCAATAATAATTTATTCAGACATTGACTCCAAAATGTTATCAGTAAGACGTCCAACAAACCACATGGAATAAAAATTGCTGATTTTAACTATATCAATGTTATATCTGTACTGTATTACATTGTCCTAGTGCTTGGCATTTGTGATTTAAAGGGGCTAGTATTTTAAAATACCAAGGTAGCTCAAAGCATAAAATTTAAGATCTAATATTATGGATAATCATTTCATCTTTATTAGTATTTACTGCAGACATATTTTAGTTATGAAAAAATAATAGTTATTATTAAATGTGAGTTAACAAAAATGATCGAAATAATAATGTGAAATGTATTCTGGAATATGCTGATAAAATATAATTTTCCAAATTTAAGTTTAATAATAATAATATTATCCTCACGAATAGTTAAAATTTTACCTACGTAGTTAAAATAAAAAAAAATAAAGATCGCGTCATTTATTCTATTTTTAAAATTATTCGCTCTTCAACAGAGGACAATGTAAATAATAATAGTTTACGTGCAAGCAGTTTCTTATAATTACTCGTTCACCTAACAACCTTCAACAGCGTATATTTTTTGTAATGAACATGATTCATCCATTATCTGTCCTTTATGCACATGCCGCTAAAATATCAAACAAATATACCATACCTTGCTCTCCATCGATAGATATATCCAAATAAACAATCGGATTTCTTTGTGCACGGCCGATCTTATTTATTTCAGTCATTATGGAACGCAGTAACATGTATAAAGGCACTGTACACGGTTAAATGTTACATAATTAAAATTAATAAACACTAATCACAAAAACAACACGATTAAATTGAATTTAAAATAATGTGCAATTTACAAACAGAACCGATCGCGGCTTGATCGGATTTCGGAACACGTACGGTGTTGCCAACTTTGAACATACAATAATTTGAATGTAAGATATTCTTCAGAATAACTGAGAACAACCTAAGAGTAGGCAGCAACTCAATAACTATACTTATTTGTAATATTGAGATGGATTATGAATATTATTATACTCAGTTAGGAATATACGTCCGCTTATAGCATATTAAACTTTCTCTTTATTAAAGTATGAGTGATGTGGAAAACCTAAGTATTGTACCTACCTAAATTCGCAACGTTGAAATTAAACCAATGTTTAGATAAATCACGGCATTATTTTTACATGTGAATAGTATAAATGTGAAGACAAATCATGTTCATTGAAATGAGTTTTTCTCACTAGTGCTATAAAGAACTAGAAAAATTAAAGAATAAGTGAAAAGATCATTTCAGACATGGCTTAGGCCTTTAAATTGTGACTATTACAGACATGGCTTCGGCCTTTTGAATTGTGACTATTTCAGAAATGGCTTTGACCTTTTGAATAGTGTTTATTTTAGACATGGCTTCCCCCTTTGAATGGATGAAGACTACAGACATGGCTTCGGCCTTTTGTATAAGTTAAAACCAGAGAAGAAGAAGACTTTAATTCTAGCCCAGATTTGGAAAAGATAACGACAGACGTGGCTGCATGGTGGAGAACCTTTGCCTTCTCTTTTGTAGAGTGAATAAAATAAAAAAAAGATAAATTTGATAATCATAAAAATCTATCTAGACATAGAATTATAAAACTAAACTATGTTTATTATGTTGTTTGTCCTAATAAGTAATATCTAATAATACGGGTGCCTTATTAGATATTCAATTATCGTACCTGATACATTGAGAAAACATCGATATCAGACAACACAGCAAAAAATATGTAAATCGATTTTGACACTGCAAGTGATATTTAAATCTAGTATTTTTAATGTATACCTAACCCCAAAAGGAGGACCAAGACTAAGGCCAGGACTAAAGCCTAACCCCTCTCATTAGTAGAGGAGGCCCGTGCCCAGCAGTGGGACAATGTTTAATACAGGGCTAGTATTATTATTATTTTTATATTTAGTATTCAAATACTATGTAATGTCGACATTTATATAGATAATAAGGGTTTTAGAGAAGAAATGATAGGTTAGTAATATGAGATTAACACCCTACATCTCAAGATAACGAGTGAAATGCAGTGCCATGTAGGATTTTGTAGATATATCTGGATGGTGCTGCTGCAGGCATGGCATCTGCCACTTACTATCGGACCGGTGAACTGCATTTTTCAACATTTAAGCGAAAAAAAATAACGGGACATCAAATAACATCGATATATAGAATATATCGATATATGTGTTGAATCCCTATATCGATAACTCAGGTCTCAGATTTAAAGACATCTTATTTCAGAATTTTTCACGTAAGACTAGGCAGTATGGTTAAATGACTAGGTTGTCCTTTGGACGAAAAAAACTGTAGAATTGAGTCAATTGAGTGACATTTGTGACTGACTGGTGACATTATTTCACACGTATTTGCCTAAGATAATGTAGATATTTTTACTGGAAGGCCTTAATTTACAGGTAAATACAGCAATATTGCTCCGTATATCTATATCAATCATAAGTTTCACCAGAATTCTAGTAGATATTATTACTAATCGTATCCAGAAATTGATCTGAAATGACTTTGGTGATAGAACGTTTGGTCGTAGACTTTGATTATATTTCATAATAATTTTGATATTTCAGCATTTAGGATGTCTTCTTCAGCTATATACATACTAGACGTGAAGGGAAAGGTTCTTATTTCAAGAAATTATCGAGGCGATGTCGACATGGGGGTCATAGACAAATTCATGCCTTTGCTCATGGAGAAGGAGGAGGAAGGCATGCTGACCCCACTCCTGCAGACCAGCGAGTGCACATTTGCCTACATCAAAACCAACAATCTGTACATAGTGTCAACTAGTAAGAAAAATGCCAACATTGCTTTGGTGTTTGTATTTCTGTACAAAATAGTGGAGGTCATGACTGAGTACTTCAAAGAACTCGAAGAAGAGAGCATACGTGATAATTTCGTCGTCATTTATGAGCTACTTGATGAACTCATTGACTTTGGCTACCCACAGACTACAGATAGTAAAATCCTTCAGGAATATATCACACAAGAAGGCCACAAACTTGAAATGCAACCGAAAATACCGATGGCTGTTACAAATGCAGTGTCTTGGAGATCAGAGGGCATCAAGTATAGGAAAAATGAAGTGTTCTTAGATGTTATTGAGTCGGTTAACTTATTGGCTAACTCAAATGGAAATGTTTTGAGGAGTGAAATTGTTGGAGCTATTAAAATGAGGGTATATTTGTCTGGCATGCCAGAATTAAGGCTTGGTCTGAATGATAAAGTCCTGTTTGAGAGCACAGGCAGGGGGAAGTCCAAGTCTGTTGAGTTAGAAGATGTCAAGTTCCACCAGTGTGTCAGATTGTCAAGATTTGAAAATGACAGGACCATCTCGTTCATACCACCTGACGGAGAGTTTGAATTGATGTCGTATAGACTGAACACTCATGTGAAACCACTAATTTGGATTGAGTCTGTGATCGAACGTCACGCACACTCCCGTGTGGAGTACATGATAAAGGCCAAGTCTCAGTTCAAAAGACGTTCTACAGCTAACAATGTTGAGATCATAATTCCAGTCCCGGCTGATGCTGACTCACCCAAATTCAAGACTACTATTGGCAGTGTGAAGTACACTCCCGAGCAGAATGCTATAACATGGTCTATCAAATCGTTTCCAGGAGGCAAAGAGTATTTAATGAGAGCTCATTTCGGTCTACCGTCAGTAGAATGCGAGGAGGTGGACGGCAAGCCCCCTATCCAGGTGAAGTTCGAAATACCGTACTTTACCACCTCTGGCATACAAGTGAGGTATCTCAAAATTATTGAGAAGAGCGGTTATCAAGCCTTACCATGGGTGCGGTACATAACTCAGAACGGAGACTATCAGCTGAGAACTAACTAATCATTACATTACATTCCATTAGAAGCTATATAGCAGAAGTGTTCAAAGTAGTATTACGGCCCAATAAGTCTTTTAACAACCCTCTTTGAAGAAACTAAGAAAGCTTACAGAAGTTACAGATTAGAAGATGAATAATAATTTTATATGGATGCAGTAACTAGGTTTAAAATCAATATGTATTTATTTCATTGATTAACAAACTAAGTATGATGAACATTTTAAAGCTGTAGTCTGCATTGTTTGCCACATCCATTTTAACTATGTTTATCTTACAATAGATCTTTATTATGTTATGACTATTGTATTGAATCATAGTATCATATTCTTTTGTATGGGAATGATTAGATAATCATATTGCTTTAAACATGCATTTGAAATATTAGAATCCATTGTCTAATATAACAGTAATAGTCCTTTATGCATTAAGGCGGTTTGCATTTATATTCAAAGATAGGCTTTTTATAAAATTATTTTTATAAGCTTGATAATAAACTGAAATAAGCTTGATAACTTCTGCTGTTAGCGTTTTAGTTTTAAGATGCACTATTTTAACTTTGTTGGCATATGTTATTTACAAACAGTATCAAGAATAGCTATAGGTAATAATATTATGTATAGAATTATGACAATCTAATTTCCATCATATGAAGAAGCGAAAACTAATTATTAAATATTATGTGCAAGAAATATATTTATTAAGCCTTTCAATTAATATCAAAACCATTCGATTTCATTTGATATTAATCTTTTTTTTTTTATCCTGGCATGGCAAGTGATCGCACTGCACCTGATGGCAAGCACAGTGTGGTCCAATTAGAGTATCGAGTAGCGAGAGACGATCTATCCCCCGCTACTCAACACAATCATGCCGGTCTGCTTCTTCACACTACGCCATGGGCAAGAAGGTGAAGAAGTGGTTGAGGGTCTATTGTCAGAGTACTCAGAAAGCCGCAAAATGGCCAAACATTGTACCCCAACTCTAGACCCCCGAGAACAACAGGATGTACATTGGCTGATCTTGGAACGCGACACACTTGCGTGTGCCACTATGGCGGGTTTTACACCCTGTGTACGGTGGTCGCTATCCGGGTGGATATGAATATCCTGCCACTAATAGGATATGAATATGATAAGGATATGAATATCCTTTACCCGAATTCCGGAATTTCCGAATTCTACCTATCTCAATTTGGGTAAGTATATTTTTGGCATAACCATAATCATACTTTTAAATCTTTCTTATAATAATATCCTGTAGGAAGCCTGTAATAAATCCCGATACCAATTTATTTTGGTGCGACAATCTGTATCGACAAATATCTGTTTCATATTTAGCTGGTGGTAGGATATCTATATCCGTCCGGATAGCGACCACCGTACACAGGGCGAAAAACCCGCCATAGTGGCACACGCAAGTGTGTCGCGTTCCAGGATCAGCCAGTGTATTTCCGGTTATCGTCGGGGGGCTAGAGTTAGGGTACGATGTTTGGCAGTGCGGGTATTAGCCGGTTCGCAGTCGGCTGGAGGTGTATTGATCCGTCGGCCAGGGAGACCTGTAGAAACGCTGTACCGCTGGCCGCCCGCGGTACAGTACAGGGGCCGAATCGTGGCTAACCACCACGAGAGGCTGCCCCACCATGCCGTGCATAATCTTGGATGGGTCCGTCGTGCCGGTTGGTGACCGGATGTGGGGTCCCGGCGGCCTATCCCGGGAGGGTACGGGGGCCCTTCCGTCCGGCGGATCAGCTTACCTCCTCTCGGCTCTTGTAGTGGACCGGCGCTTGTTGCGGCCTTCTGATTACTCTGACACTAGACCCCCGCTTCTTCACCTCCTCCCCCCATAACTCCATGACAGTGCATAAAAAGAGAAAAGGACCTACAGCGGTGCGTAACCCCACCACGGCTTTCACAATGGAGTTCGCTAACATCCGCGGACTCCATTCGAACCTTAATGCCGTCCACCGCCATCATGAGACGGCCCAGCCTGCTCTTCTCTTCCTGACGGAGACGCAGTTTTGTAGTCCGACTGATACCACATACTTGCTTTACCCCGGCTACTCACTTGAAGAAAGATTCAGGCCGAGGGCCAGTGTATGTCTGTATGTTCGGTCGGACGTCTGCTGTCGCCGTCTGCGCTGCATGGAGGACCCCTCCTTCTCCACCCTGTGGGTACGCGTCGACCTCGGTTCTCAGAGTCGGGTTTACGTTTGCCTTTACAGGTCACACGACGGGGACGAGGAGAAAACTCGGCTATTTGATTACATTAGCCAGGTGACAGACGACGCGCAGGAGCAGTTCCAGACAGCGGATTGGTGGTTCTGGGGGACTTCAACGCACACCATGAGTTGTGGTTGAGATCCTCCAAAACTGACCATGCTGGCAGAACTGCTCATGCATTCGCCTTGACTCATGGCTTGACACAACTGGTGAACCAGCCTACCAGGATCCCAGATGTGGCGAGTCATGCGCTCTCTCTACTGGACCTTCTGTTGACGAGTCACCCGACTGGGTATACGGTGTCGGTCGGTGCTCCTCTGGGGACCTCCGATCACTGCCTGGTTCGGACGTCAGCAACTCGCGCTTTGCCTCCACGTCCCGTGAAGGTCAAGCGCAGGGTCTGGCACTACTCGTCGGCAGATTGGGATGGTATGCGGGATTATTTCGCATCCATCCCTTGGCGGCAGCGCTGCTTTGAGGGAAAGGATCCTTCTGCGAGTGCCGGCGCCGTTGCTTGCGAGATCAGACTAGGAATGGAATATTACATTCCTTCCTCTGAGATCGCGGGCAACGGTCGAGGACGCTCTTGGTTCAATCGTGCATGCGCCGATGCTGTTTGTAAAAAACAGACGGCGTATCGCGCTTGGATCGGGGGTCGCGCTGCGAAGGATCCCAATCTTAAGTCCCTCAAAGCAGCCTACAACCGTGCTGCCAAGGCTTGCAAGAGGGCGTACGTGAGAGCGGGTGCTCAGCGCGTCGCCAAGATTGGATGTGCTTTGGCCGATCACCCGACAAGTAGTCGAGCTTATTGAAGCTTGGCTAAGGCCGTCCAATCTAATTTCTGTCGCCCTTCGCTGCCACCGCTGAGATATCAAAATGGAACACTAGCCCATAGCTCGCAGGAGAAGGCCGATTTATTGGCAGACCTCTTCGCGGCTTATTCGAGACTCGAGGATTGCAATACTCATTTACCACCTACGCTGCCCGGTTGCGGTCACACAATGCCTGATATCCGTATTGGCATTGTGATGTGCGGCGTGAGCTGCAGTCTCGACGTCCGGAAGGCTAGTGGTCCTGATGGTATCCCAGCGCTTGTTCTCAAAAAGTGTGCAGCGGAGTTGTCTCCTGCACTGACGCGCCTATACCGATCGTCCTACCTCTCAGGTGTTGTGACGGAATCTCGGAGGGAAGCCAATGTGCAGCCGATCCCCAAAAAGGGTGATCGGTCAGACCCTAACAATTATCGCCCAATCGCCATCACCTCATTGCAGTGATGTGTAAAGTCATGGAGCGACTAATTAACAGCAAATTGGTTCGCTACCTGGAGGATCACTCGTTGATCAGTGACAGACAATACGGGTTCCGTCATAACCGATCAACGGTTGATCTTCTAGCGTTTGTATTACATCACTGGGGCGAGGCGATTGACAGGCATGGCGAGGCTCTGGCTGTGAGTCTCGACATAGCCAAGGCGTTTGATAGGGTCTGGCATCGCGGCCTTCTATCCAAGCTTCCGACCTACGGTCTGCCCGACAACCTGTGCAAGTGGATTTCCGGCTTTCTGAATGAGCGTAGAATACGTGTCCTCGTTGATGGACACGCTTCGCAGCTCATGTCAGTAAATGCCGGAGTACCACAAGGCTCTGTGCTTTCGCCCACCTGGTTTATTCTGCATATTAATGATATGTTGTCGCTTGGCAACATTCATTGTTATGCAGATGACAGCACGGTTCATGGGCCTTATTGCAGCAAACCTCCTGGTTGCCGGGCGGATACTGAGAGGAGACGCGAGATCTTGTCATTGAGCTCAACCAGGCCTTGGACCTCATATCATTATGGGGTACCAGGAATCGGGTTGAGTTTAATGCCAAGAAAACCCAGGTGTGCGCGTTTTCATCCAAGAAGTCTCCGTTTTATCCCATCCCCGTTCTTCAGGGTGTTCCACTCGCAATGCGGAATGACCTTAGTGTCCTAGGTATGGATATCCGCTGCGATCTTAATCCAAGGATCCAATTATACATTTAATTAAATCGGAACCCAAAAGACCAACTGCCAGACCTCAAGACATTGTGAGCTCCTTCTGCGTAGATCGGACTACAACAAAATAAAAATTAAATATCAACTATATGGAGGGTAGAAACATTGCACTATACTTTCGTGACGACATACAACTCAGTCTCCCCCGTGACCATGAAGGCTGTAAAGCCTTCGAAACGTCGGGTTAAAAAAGTAAAATAAACCGCGATAGAATCCGTAAATTTCGTTTTATTACAATGTATAATATTCGCGTAAACATAAGAAACCATTATGTTAATCCAAGGAGTCACATCGAGGGCGTAATATCCGCCACCTCCCTTAGGGTCGGAATTCTGAACAGGGTGCGGCGGTTTTTCACGCCCGGTCAGCTCTACCGCTTATATAAAGCGCAAGTGCGGCCGGGAATGGAATACTGCTCGCACCTTTGTGACGGTTCCGCAAAATACCTTCTCGATGCCTTGGATGGGTTGCAGCGGCGGGCCATCCGCATTATGAATGATGCAGATATGAGTAACAGCCTGGAGCCGCTACAGCTGCGTAGGGATATTTCCTCGCTTAGCGTGTTCTACCGTCTGTATCATGGTGAATGCTCTAAAGAATTGTTTGATCTTATCCCATCCTCTCCCTTCCATACCAGAACCACGCGTACTGGCTTGCGGAGCCACAACTTCGTAGTATCTACTACCCTGGCCCGAACCAAGAGGTTCGCAAACTCGTATTTTTGCCGCACCATCAAGCTGTGGAACAGTTTGCCAGCTACCGTGTTCCCTCCTTCCTATGATCCTGGGTCCTTTAGGCGTACTGTGAAGAAGCTAAACAGCAGGCCGGCATGATTGTGTTGAGTAGCGGGTGATAGACTGTCTCTTGCTACTTGATACTCTATCTGGACGGCACTGCGCTTACCATCAGGTGCAGTGTGGTCACTTTGCCGCGCCAGAATAAAAAAAAAACATTTTAATTGTCTCGCCATGGTGTAATTATTGCATTAATCTTTGCACTTGATTATAAAATACTTACACCATGATTTCATGATCAAGTGTAAAGATTAGAGAATAAAGATATGGATTTTAACCTATTTCAATCTATAATATTTCGACCATACTTATCATTGTCTTATATGAAATCAACCCATAACTAGTGATGGTCAACTCGAGTTGCGCTTAGATCGAGTTGAATTCTTCCTAACTCGAGTTGGATTGCTGCGGTAAATGAAGGAGCGAACTGATTGACGCACTCACTCTGGCTCATTCTTATTCGCGCACAGCGATCATTTGTGTGTGACTATATACATTAGGCTAGACTGACTCGGTGACGCAGTTGCAATTGCGCATATTACTGGGTTTTTCTATCTAGAAATGTTCATTATTAGCCCGGAGTCTGGAATTTGTGCCCGGTATGGCGATAGACTTGCCCCTATCACATTATGGGACCGAAAAAAGTAACAGTAACAAACTGGCATTACCGGCACTTAAAAAATTACCTCATATCTGCATTAAAGTGACTTTAAGTGCAAGTGACATAAAAATATGTCTGTAGCATACACATACATATACACTCACGTCTGTAATCCCCGAAGGGGTAGGCAGAGGTGTAACCTGTACACCCACTTTTCGCCGAATTTATCGCAGTCACTATTGACAGTGTGAGCTATCGATACTATCAATACTATCGATACTATC
This sequence comes from Laothoe populi, assembly GCA_905220505.1. Taxonomy (NCBI): domain Eukaryota; kingdom Metazoa; phylum Arthropoda; class Insecta; order Lepidoptera; family Sphingidae; genus Laothoe; species Laothoe populi. The sequence continues at coordinate 14,427,976 of HG992168.1, forward strand.
AATACTATCGATAGTATTACTTCAAAACATATACCAGTCTGCGATAGTATCGATACTATTGATACTATCGGAGCTAATACTATCGATATTATCGATACTATTTTTGTATATCAATACTATTGCGATGTATCATACTATCAATAGTATCGATACTATTGATAATATCGATAAGCTATCGATACTAATGATATGACGTCTAATATCGATAGACTATCGATAGGCAACTCTATATTGTACATTGGCAGAATCACCGACGTTTAACGATGGAGCCGGTCAACCTAAAAATTGTAACGAAAAAGGGCGGTAACCATCGAATTTGGCGGGTGTCTTTTTTAACTCGAATTAAAAATAATTACTTTTGTTCACTAATTTAGTCAGATAAGTCGTAAATTGTATATATTTTTCATTATTTATTTGTAGTGTATATAAAAAGTCAACTATTGGTAAGTTTTTATTTTAGTTATATATATTTAATTTGGGGTTGGGATGAATGAGCCCCCAGATCCTGGGGGTGATGTTCCCCAACCGTCACAATTTGTGACTATAGAAACAGCTTCAAGTTTAGACACTGACTCTTCAGTGTCTAATACTAATAGAAGGAAACGGGCACGTTTACACAAGGTGTGTAAAACATGTAATAAAAAAAACGGAAAAATGCAATGGCTGTAGACGCTGGAAGAAATGGTTGTCGCTGTGAAGACAGTGATAAAAAAATAACTGAAAATCCACCACCTCTTAATAAAGAACCTCATACACCAGCTCCTCCATCTCAGGCCTCTCAGTTACCTAATATATCAGGCAGTATTAGGAAAGAATACACTGCATTGGACGCTTCACCATTTATTATTCATGTCACTAAGTCTGGTACAGGAGAGGCAACACAAGACCTGAACTTGCATCCAATATGCTTTGGTCGATTTTTATACAAAAACCAGGTTACTAATATAATACAAGGCAGTTTGAAGCGTATTGGTTGTAACAAAATTTCAATGGCATTTTCCTGTTACTCTGCGGCAAATTCTTTTTTAAAGCATCACACCTTATTGGAAAAAGGCTATGAAGCCTTTATCCCATCATTTAATATTACCAGGTTGGGGCTAGTAAGAGGTGTACCCGCTGATATGTCTGTGGAAGAAGTAAAAGAAAATATTAGTGTTCCGTTGGGTTGCGGTGACATACTAAAAGTAAGACGGTTAAACTATAAAACAATAGTGGATGGCTCTGTCAGTTGGAAACCATCCCAGACTGTAGTTCTTACTTTCGATGGTCAGGTCATCCCCACTAGAGTATTTATGTGCTTCAATTCACTCAAAGTTGAATTATACATTTACCCCTCAATCCAATGCTATAATTGTTGCCGGTATGGTCACACTAAGGACACCTGTAGATCTAAGCCAAGGTGTTATAAATGTGGACAAGAGCATACTGGTGCATCTTGTGACTGCGATCAAGATAATAGTTATTGCTGCCTTTGTGGTGGCCATCATATTGCAATCAGCAAGGTTTGTCCGGAAGCCAGTAGGCAATCAAATATAAAAAAGTATATGGCCCAGAATTGCGTTTCATACTCAGAAGCATCAAAGGTTCATCCTCCAGTGACTAAATCTTATGCTGACACATTGAAGTTTCCTTCCTCATCTTTTATAACCAACAGCCAAGATACCAGAACTCCAGCCACTCAACCATTGCACAATAATAGTTATAAAAAAACTATTTTCCTGAAGTCTCGTTCTCCGCCGAAATCGATACAGTTATGATCAGGCAGCCCACCAAGCTCTTGTAGGTGATTTCAACTCTCCTTCATATTCTGATGGGTGTGCCCTCCCTAAAGGTGGTACCCCACCAGATCCACAATCGGTGGCCGATATTATTTTAGCTTTAATTTCATCATTGTCACAAACTATTTTACCGTCCAACGTTGCCCCTTTATTGAAAACCGTAACTGACATTTTAAACAATGGCTCACTTAAGACAAAATTCTACAATGGAACTGCAGAAGCGTAGTAAAGAACAAATCTGACTTAATTTATCTTATTAATAAATTTTGCCCTAGTGTTATTGCTCTATGTGAGACATGGTTAAAGCCGGGATTTTGTTTTAAAATTCCTGGTTATTCATGTCTCAGAGAAGATAGAGCCGATGGGTATAGCGGTGTTGCCAAAGAGTATTATACTACATACGGAAATAGAGGTACTACTCGCACGTTTTTTTTGCCAACCAAGTTCTATGATTAGTTCAACCTGCAGATAGTAGATGGCAGCATTTTTCTACATTTGGTACTATACTATACATATTGCAGTACAAAAGTTTTGAAAAAGAATAGGACATTGAATCAGAATTAAAGACCAATAATTAAGTAAACATCAATTTATTGTACATTAACATATCACAAATAAGATTCATAAGTAAATGAAAGAAGAATGCATAACAGACAACAAGAAAAAACTAATATCATTGTAGAATTTAAAATACCATTATAGTAAATACCTCAGTTGTATATTATCTCGTGAAAAAAACAAATACACGATAACCTTTATAGTAGCACTGTTCAAAAATAGTAAAAAATCGGTAATTTTACTGCCCTGATGATGGTATTTTAAAAATAATTTTAGTGAACATATTGGTATATTTACATTGGTACTATGTAAGTACTTATTTCTTATATAACTACAATTAAATAACAATAAAAGGAATTGTCAAATATTACAAGAGTTAAAATTTATAGTATTCATACATCAGATTCGGTTGCATGTATCAGTAGGTCCTTACTAAGTAATTTGTTTCGAATGCCTTTTATTAAGTGAGGTACGTCATACAACGGAATTATAATTCGGCTTTTAATACATATCATGTCATGACGCCATTCTTTTCACTTCCGCATATGTAGCCTTAATTTAATTAACCAATTCTGTTATGGCATTGAAATTTATAGGAGCTTGGTCACATATTGTACTGACTATTACAAACTCTGCATCAATTAAATGTTCAACTACAGTTTTATTAATATTGTAAGCTCTATCTTATTTTATCCATTAGAAAAATAATATGCTAAAGGCTGATCAAAATTACCTTGTATCATAAACACCAGAGCATGATTGGAAAAAGAACATTTTTAATTTGAAATAAATTTGTAATTCATCTTTGTATGGATCATAACAAACTTGTGGCGTTATCAACATTTCGTCAAACATGAGACTACACAATTGATCAGTCTTTTCTTTTTCAAGAAGTGTCATTTTAAACTTTTCGAAAATTATAGGGTTTATTCCAGGAGTTGTTATAATTTGGCTCAATAATCGTACCCTAATTCTTGATAACGGCAAAGTAAAATATTTGCATAGAAGTCTATAATATTTTGGACTCTTTTTATACAAGGACAAAGACAATAAATTTTCCTCTAAAGCAGTGGTTGGCAAACTTATCATCCACAAGAGCCAAATATAGAAAATACACAAATGAAATTTATTCAAAGAGCTATTTTTCTATCTTAGCTTTCCTTTAGTAGAAGACATTATTACGAAAATGATTAAGATTAAATGTACATTTTCAAGCTTGCCTTTGTCAAATAAGTCTTAGTTTAACTAACAGTAAATTAAATCAAATTTAATTTAATATTATTTAAAGGTAATTACGCGACTGCACTAAACATTTCGTGGAAGAACCGTAGCCGAGGCGTCAAAGAGCCGCGTGGACTCGCGAGCCGCGGTTTGCCGACCACTGCTCTAAAGAGAATCGTCTTCCCTTTACATTATTTTTCGTCTGTAATTGCACGTGAGAAAAGAACAGCACCGCTTTTGAGATATTCTTTGTAATTTTATGGTAATTCTAAATTATTTGACAACTTTTCAGCACTGAGTAGTTGCTGTTTAAACAATTTCTCTCTTTTGCGCAACCAACATAATTATGACATTATTTTTTCATATATATATATATATATATATATTAATCCTATTTGCGTTTTGTAGACTGGTCCCACCTGGGTATATGTTGAAGGCTATAATTATGTTCATTTATAATTCGGTGTCCTCCTCCTGAAAAGATAATTAGAATATTTGTAAATTGTATAGTGACAAAGTAAAAGTGTTAAGTAAGGAGGGATAAATTATCTCTCGCTACTTGATACTCTAATTGGACGGCACTGCCTTTACCATCATACACAGTGTGGTAACTATGATGTGCCAGAATAAAAAAAAAATAGTAGAATAGTAGCCGGTTGTGAAACGAGGTCGCGGGTTTGATCTCCGCACACACAATTTTGTTCAGGTCAGGTGTTCTGTAATCATAGTTAATTGAATGCTGAAAGACAATAATTGTTTATAAAAGAAAGTTCTACATAGGATGTAGGCGAAATAAATCTAAAAATCTTTTTCCACATTAAATGAATAGGAAAATATTAAATTTGATGATGGAGCTTTTAAAATCAATATTAAGAGCTCAAATTTTGATATAATTTTGTTTATAGCATAAGTAACGAGAATATCTCATACATTTGAAAACAAGATAGTTTTATTTTGAATCAGCGTAGTATTTATACTTCAGTATATAAACACTGATTTGGATGAATCTTTTTTATTTCACAAAATTTATTTTTTTATATTTTTGGTGAAGATCTGATAAAGGTCTTTAGAGATAGAAAAAGGAATTCCTTAATACTAAAAGGATAGATTTTTCGGTGCGGTCTCGTATAAATTTAGTTAAGTCTAATATAATAGTGCACATATAGCGATATTAAATTAAATGAAGAGTAGTATAGAGGATTTTCAAATATTATGCACCAAGACAAAAATATATAATTATAATCTATGAAACAAAATGAATAACAAAATTCCAGTTAATAAGAGACATTAAATTAAAAACAGACTAACTTTTAGGCGATAGCAAAATCGCAACGTCTATTAGTTTAATATTGTGGTTAACACAGACTTTTTTACTTAAGGGAATAACTCGCCAATAACAGCAATGCATTAATTATGCTGTTATCGCAAAAATTATAAGGATGGTTTGCATAGAGCTTAAATTTCTTTGTAATATTCTTAAATGTATTTAACAAATTCATTTGGATGTACAACATGTCAACAAATTATATTATCTTTGTTGCGAAGTTAGATTTAAATTTGCTTAAATAAATACATATACCTAAATTAATAGCACCTGGGTCCACTGACGTTGTTGGAGGCACAATACACTGTTTAGGAGCTAAGGTTGGTCCTAGAATAGAATTAATACATATATATTAATTAAATATTATGGAAAATGGAATATAGACAAAATAATTATTTAACAAAGATAAGGCCGAATACTGAAACGCTACTTAGTTGACCGACTTAGCTGACGGCTACTTATTTCTAACTGGGCAGTAAATTTAAGTGGAATTCTCAAACACAACTTAGTGGATTTAAGATCATGATTAGCTGAGTATCCCTTAATTTTTCTATAAATGGCAACATTACTGTAAAATGTTTGTTTCCAATTACCTATTTTATTAGTGGAATAAAAATTGGTATGTCAGTGTCATTTCACGCAGTATTTTTATAAACAATTTATGAAAATAATTTATCTGAATGACTGATTACGAACAAAAAAATACTAACTTTATTAATTTGCATGTAATCTTAAATTACTTTCACCACTATCCGTAGAGGCCCGTGCCGATCAGTGATAATGATGATATTTTTTATTAAATACCTATGAAATAATTCATGCGGTAGAAAGTAGAAACGGAACGTAGTAGGTAACTACTTATAAAAAAAAAATTGTCTATTTGCAAACACTACTTGTTTTATAAATCAAGATAATAGTTTACAGTTCACATATTACTTATTACAAAATAACAATTGACCATATGGCTTCTTTTCGAAATTTAATCAATGGTAATAGAAAAGAAAACACCATGATGATGATGAACGGGGTGATGATAAAGGATACATAGAAAGCGTGTATATCCATCGCAAAGAATACAACATTTCTGCAACAAGTGGACCCCGAGTATAATACGTTATTTATATGAAAACTTAAAGCAAAGAACCAAAAAAATGTTGCTAATGAAAATGTATGTATTGGAACATACCTAAATGATGAAAGTTGTATCAACTTTGTGCTTGTTATAAATAATAATAACATGGTAAGTAGTAATTAAAAGTTGACAATAGTCAAAAGTTACATTGTTCTGTTCCTCCATGAAAAATAAACCAAAAAGGCAATTTCAATCAGAGTAATACTAATGCAGCAGGAACTAAAATAAACCACTCATTTACTGCATATGAGTGATTAATTATATATGCATATTTGCCTTTTATTTCAGAATTAATACACACAACATTGTAGTATATTAAAACTATATTGTGCATCTAGATATATACAGATAGAATTATAAATAATTATGTATGTTTAAGATGCTGAAATGGAAATTTTAAATGTTGGCCCACGTATAACCTCACCGGGTATATTTTCCAAATAGAGCCCATAAATATTTTAGCATAAATTATGAGGTGCAGTACTTTATTTTTGTTATTATGTTGTTAAAACAGATGTAACATGGTATGTCAAGGATATACACATTATTGTTATAAAGGATAGGAAAATCTAATTTAATTACTGATTATGAATAATGATTCTTAAGTATTGACCTTAAATGAGCAAAGTTATTTGTGGTTTTGTGTTGATTCTGTTACCATGTCAGATTGCAACTTGTTTAGAAATTGGCTAATCAATATAATGCTGTTTATCACACTGCTAAATAATCATTTTTACTTAAGGTACCAAAACAAGTGGAGAAAAAGCAGGATATTGTTAAAAAATAAAATGAAAGCAGATAAGAGAAACAAAACTAACCACAAAAGAAAAATATTTTAGGGCAAAAATATTTTAATATAAAATTGGGTCAAATAAACACTTGATTGGTATTATTGTTTTATTTCCATTTTATAAATAAAGTTTCTAATAAGTAAAACGTGTATGTGTTAATTATGTGATTTCTCACAATATCATTTTCATTTCCTCTCTGTGGGGCTGGTGGTAATATTTCATCACTTTGTGTGAATTCAACATTTTCTTCCTCATCTTCAAGTACATCCTGCCTTGAATTTGCTATATTATATAGCACTGCACATGCTACAATTATAGCAGGAACATTTTCCAGTTTCACCTGCAGACCCAGTTGAAGGCAAGGGAACCTCCTCTTTAATATGCCAAAAACTCTCTCCATGGGCTTCTGGTCCTTATGTGTGACCTATTATAGGCTGCTTTGTGTGGAGTGGAAGGACTTAGGATAGATGTCAATAAATATTTTCTACAAGGGTAACCACTGTCCCCCAATAAAACTATCACCAAAATCACCCCTCTCCATTTGTGCACATAATGGTGAATTATTAAAGATGGTGCTATCAAGTACAGAGCCTGGCCATCTTGCTATTATATTTCTGATGGTTAATTTTGCATCACAGACAACTTGCACATTAAGAGAAAAGAAACCTTTGCGGTTTCTATATGTTTCTGCCTGTGTTCCTCCTAGAAACAATAAAACCATTAATTCACAAAATTATTATAAATAAATAATGTTATATAATACCTAGCAGTAGCACACATAGTGCTGACCCTACAGTAAGATACAAGTCTTGTATTTAGGGTGTCAGGAACTAGGTACACAAGATTGGGTTGGGTTTAATACCCAGACCTAAAATAAATATATGCAGACATCACAAACCTTTCTCTCAGTGCAGGAATCGGACCTGTTACCTCTCATTTTAGAGATGGCTAGCCACCAACTGGCATGTCCTTGCCATAATATAATTACAAATAGTTAGCTATAAAAACCAGAACATACCAGGGGATTTAATCTTAATGTGTGTACAGTCCACAGCACCCAGTACTTTAGGGAATCTTGCGATCCCATAAAAGTCACTTGAAATTTGGCGTTGCTCATTAGCAGAAGGCATTTCACTATAACTAATTTTCAGCTTTGCTAACTCTGCTGCAACTCGGTCGACAATTCGATGGACAGTCGGTTGTTCCACTAGAAATAAATCTCCGACAACTCTTTGGTAACTGCCCGTGGCAAGATATCTTAGAGTAATCAGTAACTGGTCCATTGGTTGAATTGCTCGATTCCTCCTGGTAACGGGCTGAATGTTTGCTTGGATTAAGGAACACAAATGTATTACTTTTTCCTTATTAAGCCGAAACCGCATTATAAACTGAACAGCATCATATTTATCAAATGCATATTTTTTTTCTCTATTTACTCTTCTGGTAAAATGTAATTCTTCATCAGACAAGGATGACAAAGAAGAAAGAGACATGATTTCACTAACTCAAAAGTAGCACAATATATTTAAGACTGGTCGCAGGCACTCTTAAATTAAAGTGTTATTTAACAGCTGTCAAACTCTAAAGTAGCGTTTCTGAATACCGATTTCGTCACTAAGGTGGACTTAAACATTTGACTTCTTAAATTTTAGGATAAGATTTAAGTGACGTTTCTGTATACCATTTTGAAGGATAACTAGCGCTTAAACGTTTAACTGAAACTTAAATATTTAATTATCGTTTGAGTATTCGGGCGATAGTGTATTGATTATCATTAGTCATGCCTAAACCTAAAATTTCTTGGTTATTGTTCTAGTTTTAATTTAATATTATGTTATGACGCTTAATCTGAGTTTGCTTCAGAGTCATTAACCAGGTCAGTTGCTTTCCTTTATGATGGTTGAGGAGGTTGATGGCTGTTGAAGTCTGATGCGTCATATATAAAGACATATAAATAAACATGAGTAGCAAAAAATACTACTGAAGTTGGTATAACATTGAATATAAATACCTAAATTAGAAGTGTCAGGATGTGATGGTGAACCAGGCATATTGTGACTAGGTTGATGAGTTGTATGTTGCCCTGGAAGGATATTAAAATATGTATTCTACTAAATGCTAAAAAAAACTTGTGTTATAAATCCAGATGTACATATTATTGAACTCTGATGTCCAAAATAAGATTTAACTAGTATTATTGTGTACTTGTTCTTTCGTGTTTGAAAGTAACCACACCAATATTATGTACATAGTTATTATTAAGGCTCTGTTTATATGTATGTATGTATTATTGCTCTAAGTAAATAACAACTATCATATATTTTCTTCAATCCATATTTAAATCAAAATCAAATTAAAAGTTATTATTAATTATATCAATTACATAAAATTATTTTATCTCTATATAATTATTTTTACAAAATGTGCTTTCTGTTTTCTTAATAAATATTGCACAATATTTGTTTTATTGTATTCATTATTAAAATATGACGGCAAAAATGCTTACCAATATTTAATGTTGGCACATCATTTTTTGTTAACCTTCTACTGGGCAATTTGTAACATTTTAAAAAATGTCTGTAACATAATCCATATATCCCTTTTTTAATTGTACTTTCATTATGAATACTTTTCCTTTTATAAAATTTTTCATTTTGCCATCCCTCATATTTGTAACTGATAGGTCTCAGCAATGAACGGAGTGTACCTGAAATAGCATAAAGTAAATTTTATTTTGATATTTCGAAAGATATATTATATAACAATTTGTCACTCACTTCTATACTTAAAAAAATTAATATGTGCCTAAACACAATGTTTTTAAATTTAGTTTAATTACTTTTTAGATTTTATCTTATGATTTAAAATGGAATAATTTAATATATCATTTGATACAAATCTATATAAAAATAAACTGATATATAAAGTGAGCGATCTTTAGATACCACTATAATAGGTATTATACCGCAGAGTTTTAATGAAAATAATGAAGGCCAAGTTACTATAGCACCGATAGCTGTCACCAAACTTTTAACAAAATTTTTATGTTTACTTACCGTCAATAACACATCCAAAGTAGCATTTTTAGACTTCTTCTTATGTTCTATTTTAACCAAGCCCAGTGAATCCAAATAGCATCCTCCTTCCATCCACCAATATTTCTTTATGAAAGCAGAGTGATGCGATAGAGAAATCCAATCCAAAAGTGAATCCGAGGGTATAATATATATATAAAGCAGAGTTATCGAGTCCGTGAAAAGCCAAATCGTTAAAATAATAAAAATCAGAGGAAATTTCAACAAAACAAACCACCAGCAATTAGAAACTTTATAAGTGGAAAAGGAAACGTCAAACGAATTTAAATGACTAAAATTGCCACTTATTACGGCAATATTCTACCACAAAGTGCCACAAATATAATTTCGTCTGTAGTCATAATTTAATTAAATATTTGAATATTTAATTAAATTATGAATGAAATTAATAAACGAATGATATATTTTATAAAAAGAGCTTTTTACTTTTTGTAAGAGAATGCGATATTAGAAAAAAAATATGAGAAAATAAATATTTAGTAGTAAACACCGTGGTTTGGGCTTTAGTAGCTTAGTACTAAAACTAATAGTTATAAAATATAAATAGGCTTTACTAAAATTAGAAAATCAACTTCAAAATTAAAAAAATATCACTAATTTACTATTAGGTCAAATTATATATGTCCGAGAGACTATGTGTTGTGTCAGATGGCTGAGGTCATGACGTCATCATAGGTCATGACTATGAGGGTTATTCATCCCTCTTTGCTCTACAGATAATCAGGATTCACTTCGTACGATAGTTCAGTAGAAATAACACACGTTAATCACTTTATAGTTTAATAAGCTACTGCCAGTTCGGAATACAATAATCCATGGCAAAAAGAACTGGCAAGAAAAACCATGGTTTACAATTACCATTACTTTAATTGTAGGCAACGATCATTTAAACAGCACTTGGGCATTACGACCTCTAAATTACTAAACCATTCGAGATATTGACTCGTCTAATAATTATTCCTGAATGCTTCGCCAAATGCCGAGGCACTCTTTTATATTGTGATTTTCGTTGTGCCCCACTACGAGTGAGATCATTTAATAAACAACTCGAAACTACCTTCAAAATAGTAAAACAACTGACGGTACCCACAACAGATTTACAAAAGATTAAATTATTTGTAAGGTCAATTCAGTCTCCGTATTCATTATTCTCCGACACGGCCATTCTGAAATGCGATGCGTGCTCTGCATCGCTTGCTAAATCCTCTAAAACTCCGCTGAAACTCAGAATATCATCAGTATACACAGGCTAGGTTACTCCACAGTACACCTGCCAACATTGTGAAAAATTATCATAGTTATGGTCCTTAAGAAGTAATGAAGATGTCAGTAACTGTAATCAAAGTTGATTTGTAGATTTCAATAAGACGCAACCAAGTCCTCGTACAAACTGTAAAATTTGTTAGAAAATATGTTACTGCTCCACTCCATGTGACAACAGTTCAATGAGTGGGCTCACTATAAGTTGTTACGGTCCGCCTGACGGCGGGGCACAAAAAAAACAAGTTACGGAAGAAAAAAAAAATACTTTTATTTTTTACATAAAGAAAACAATTACTGAGGTAGAGGAGAACCGCTCAGGGCGTGAGCTCTCGGCACAGAGAAAGTTCCGTTTGGTGATGGTCGACGGGCAATGTGCGCTGGGGACTTAACTACGCTCCAATGTCCGCCGGCGCGGTAGGGACCGGGGGCGCCGCGTGGCTCGCGATGCAGCGGCGTGCCGGGCGCAGAGGTCAGCAGAGGTCGGCGACTATGTTCTGCCACGGTCGCACTCCTTCCCGGGCTCGGAGCCGTAGTCGAGTCAGTGTTGGACGGTACGGGAGTTGGTACCTCCCAGCTGCAACCCGTACGGTGGTCCCCCAGATTCCTGGAACGCGTCGACAGGACGTTTGTAGCGCAAAAGACCCCGAGACCCAAGCACTAGTCGAGACCATGTGTGGGTGTCGGCATCTTTCGCGAACAATAAAAAAAAACAACAAAATACAATACGCGCAGTGGAGTGGCGATATACCAATCCGGTAATAGTAGAAGAACAAAAAAATATAAAATTATTTGAAAACCCAAAACCGAACTTCATCTAACTATTTACCGGTCGATCACCAATCCACTACGCCATGAGGAACAAAAAATAAAAATAACATTCCTTCTCGAATGCAATAATTACAAATTAGTAGGTAGTTAAAGACAAGCATATCGGCGAAGCGATGACCTGTGATATTTACTACGCCGGTACATAAAAAAAACTTCACCGATTTAACAATAGACTTCCAGTGATTTGGATGGAAGTAATATTATATAATTTCTTTTAAAACCTAACGAATTTAAGTTATTATCAAATTTACATTTCTAGATACATTACTACAAATTAAATATAAGATACATTTTTACGGTGGATATTATTTAAGTTAACAATTGAATGATTAATTTTGAGTCTACTAAAGTTACATTGAAGAAAGAAAACCACCGATATTGAGAACACACGCGTGAAATACAAGTGGTCATTTAATTTCTGATCTAGACCATCATCATTTGGCAATAGCGTTTAAATGAGAATAACCCGAGTGAACATATCTAAGGTAAGGTTATGTTTTACTGCACCACGCGTCACATTTCTCTACGTAATTAAATCATTATTATACGGTGGAAGAATTTAAATCGGATAAAACCAGACACGAATTAGCTAACAGCAAAAAGCCTATAGAATTATAAATTAACTTACCAAGGGGGATTATGATTATGCACTGATTTTACTACTTTATTTTAAATGGTGGTATGTACTTATTAGCCGACCTGTTTCCCGTGCGTTTTGGAATCAACTGTCGTTTTGTGTCCCGCGCCTTGTATTTAAAGGAAGGGTTTTTTCCTTGTGTGCGTGATAATTGATATTTTTTAGTGGGGATTCGTGCTTCGGACAGAAGGATTACCTTGATTGGTTCTATACGCTATTGCTAGATCATTTCGCGTGGTTTCGCTCCGTAGTAACAACTTAATTATTTTGTCTATATGTTTGTAATTATATTATCACTTTTTTTTTTTATTATTTTTATGTATTATCTTGTTACAACGTAACAAAGTGACATAAGTTCAAAGTTCAATGTTCGGTGTTACTCACTATAAGTGACAAAAGTTCAAAGTTGGATGTTCGTTGTTACTCTCTATAAGTGACAAAAGTTCAAAGTCGAATGTTCAGTGTTACTCACTATAAGTGACACAAGTTCAAAGTTAAATGTTCGGTGTCACTCACTATAAGTGACAAGTTCAAAGTTGAATGTTCGGTGTTAGAGGAGGATAGGAATGACACGTTGAACGGAGCTACACGTCATCAGTCAGTTTTGTTTTTTTTTGTTTATTTGCTGCTTTTTAGCCTACAGCCTTTTTTTTAGCTTTTAGCGTTGTGTGTGTGTGTATGTATGTGGGTCTGTGTGTGGTACACAAATGAGATACCAATATGAAAGTTACTCACCAAAAGTTACTGCCACGTTGAATCAGCGTGTTGGTTGGGCATCGTCCTTACCACCAATGTCAGCAAGATGTCAAAATATTTCATGGCGTTCCGACTCCATTCTATAGTGCGTTAGGCACTTTGAATAGTTTGCTAGATCCTATCTGAAACTTACAGACTAACTCTGCGTGACAACAGCATAATTTGTGAGAAAATATGTTACTGAAACTGCGTGACACAGCATAATTTGTGAGAAAATATGTTACTGTTCACTCTGCGTGACAACAGCATAATTTGTGAGAAAATATGTTACTGTTCACACTATGTGACAACAGCATATTCATTAAGGTAGTGTGTTAAAATGTAGGAGTAATTTACAATAGCAAAACTTTTTTTTTTCTTTTAAAATAATTGATAGACTTAAATCTTGTAAATAAAGTGTGTAAAGAAGGTGCTATGGCGACACGGCCATTCTGAATTGCGATGCGTGCCCTGCATCGCTTGGTTAGTCAGCCTTTTCTGAAACAGATACTCAAACAGATAGTTAATGTTAAGCCTGGGTACTTCCACAGTACCTAAGCATAATTATTAGAAAGTTTTTTTTTTTTATTAATCTGCTCACTGTACGTGACCACAGATAGATATTTAAAAGCTCACTCCTTACGACAAGGGTGGCAGATGAAATGTTGTGGTAAAACACACTGCTCACTACACGCGAGTATAGGTCAAATAAAATACGTGGGTAAAAATATAGAAAACTATACTCAATTAGAGTGCCATAATTAATTGTGGAATATAGCGTAAGACACTGTTCACTCCACGTGACTACAGCATTTTTTTTTTAATATTTGGACTGTTCACTCCACGTGACTACAATCTCTTTAGGTTTTGTGTATAGTGTTAAATGTAAGAGTAATTTGACAGCTCTTATGACAAAAGTGCCATACATAATGAATTTGTTGAATAGCGTAAGACACTTCACTCCACGTGACTACAGGTCAAATATGTGTATTGAAATATATGCAGTACTGTTCACTCCACGTGACTACAGCATTTTTTTTTTTTTTTTTAATAATATATGGACTGTTCACTCCACGTGACTACAGTATAATTTGTTGAAATATAAGGACTGTTCACTCCACGTGATAAGAATCACATTTTTTTTTTCATTTGGCTCTTGAACGGCTCCACACGCCAAGAGCATCTTTTCATATATTTTTTTCTACATTTTTTTTTTCATATTTTTTTTTTGGCTTTTGAACGGCTCCACACGTCAAAAGCATCTTTTCATATTTTTTTTTTTTTTTCATGTTTGGTTATGTGTGTTTGTGTGTATGTATAGTGTGAGTTTTGTGCAAAACATAAAGAAAGGTGCTCACACGTCCATGTGTGAGGTACCTGAAAAGAGGAACGGCACACACAGTAAAACCGTTCACCCGTTCGGCCGGTCCGACAAATGAATGATAAGTAGACGCAAATGTCAGTGTCCAATGAGCATAGAAAAAGCCCATATTACTGATAAAAAAATCAGTAATACTTAATAAGCTTCAATAAATTTGAACTTCTACTAACATTGTAGTCACTAATTATTAAGAAACCGAAATTTAGTTCATTAATTGTACACACATCACAATAATAAAACAATAAAAAAAAATTACTTGAATGAACCAATGAACTTAAGATTGTTTTTCAAGATCGATTCTATCTAGCGCTAGATAGTTCACAGGAGAAATATGTTTCACTCGGTCACTCCTGACCCTATACTTTACCGGCAACCGCTCGCGAATTTTCTGTGTGTGTACATCAGTCGCTAAATCGCTACACATCAACGACAATGGTCTTGGAATTTTTCCGATCAAAAGTTTCAGAGACGTAGCTTTTGTTATTTTAAGCATTGCTAGGTGGACCTCTCTTATAGAGTCCTACCACGATCTATGATCGCTAGTCCATCGCAGTTAATTATCGATTTAAGGACACTCGTGAAACGCTCTACATGAACGTTCACTCGAAAACCCGACATTGAATACTTATAAGCCCGAATGAAATTGCGGCATACTCGTACAAACCCTTAGGTGTAACAAACGCTGTACACCGATAGGTCGGAGTTAAATGAAACTCAATCTAATCGTTCGAATAACATTAGCAAGCAATTAGTAGTATACACTTTCGCTAAGATGATAAGAATGCGTTTAAACCGTCAACCTGTTTTCACACTAGTTGTGGTTTTCTAGATAAAAACAAAGCTGGAGTAGCTATTTAATACAAGTAATTTTTGGTGTATGTCCTAGGGACACACACCAGTATTAACAAGCGCAATGTCATTCACAGAGGGCTACAACATTTTGGATATCGACTAAGGGTAGTTGCAAAATATAATAATACTAGCCCTGTATTAAACATTAGCCTCCTCAACTAATGAAAGGGGTTAGGCCTTAGTCCACCACGCTGGCCTATTGCGGGTTGGTAGACTTCACAGACCTTCGAAATTCCTTTTGAGAATTCTCAGGTATGCAGGTTTCCTCACGGTGTTTTCCTTCACCGTTAAAGCAAACGATAATTAACAAAGAAAAGTGGCAAAATAACATTAATTATATTGAGAACTCGAGGAATTTTTAAACTGTATCACAGTCGCGGTAACACTGGATCTCTGCAATAATATTTCGCGCTTTATAATATCATAGCGTAAATAGAGGTTAAACAAAACATAGTCTCGGTTAAATCACCATAAAATTTAACAACCAGAAAACTAAGTGTTAAACACTTGACTGATGTCTAACTGTAGTGAGATGTAGAAGAAACCGAAATTAAACATATCAAAATTAATAAAGTACCAATATGTATTACATAAAAGCAATAAGTAAAAATAAACGCCTCTAGTGGGAGTGGTGAACCTGGGGCTTTTATAATAAATATTCAATATTTGGCTTCAAATTTGTGGACCCCGTTTACACTCCATAGATCCCTATTTCTATTTTTTTTTTCGCTCATCAGTCATCGGCCCCAGGGTGTCGATATAGACCACTTTGGGTATCAATGCTTTAAGTAACTATGTCATGTTCAAGTTTTCCACAAAACTTGGATGTAAAACTTTCTTTAATGTCACTACCAGAAGATAATGAATTTAATTATGGATAATTAACTCACCACGATCACTAAGAATCAAACCAAATCAAATTATTTTCACCTCAACTAATTGCACAGTTTAGCGTAACTATTAATATAAAAATAATGTATCACCGGGCAGAACGAATTAATTCAGAACTAACAGTTACCACCAATACCAATATAAAAATTCCGCTCTTTAGCGGGAAACACAAGCATGATACGTGTATGTCCTTTTTTTTTATTGAATTGTAGTCAATGTTACGAAAAATAAATGGTTATACTTGACTAACTTGATTATCAACTATTAATTCTGAAACTTTAATAAAAACTAGACCCGTAAAACAATATTGCAGTAACTATTAAATTACTGAATTATTCATTCAATGCAGTTTTTTCATAATACGTTAAAACATATTATAGTTTTTTTTTAACACCAGTTAAAGAGTAAATGTGTTTTTTTTCAACCCACACACATGATGGAATTGAACCACATCAAATTCAAGGTTCATTAAATCATCAAACATCACACGCGTCAACTGTTATGTATCTTCACATACATACACACTCACAAGTGTAATTCCCGAAGGTGTAGGCAGAGGTGTAACTAGTACACATAATTCGCGCAGCTATTATCACCCCATGTGTGATAGGGGTGAACCTAACACCATACCGGGCATAATTACAGGCTCACGGCGGATAAACCCAATATCTCTTTACTAGACCCGGGGATCGAACCCGAGACCCCGCACGGCAGTCGTACAGCCTACGGAATTACAACTACGCCACCGAGGACCGTGGACGTCCAAATATAATATCACTGCGTCATTAGCAGTTAAGTAAAATCTCGATGAATTTTCCAACAGTTGTAACAGTACAAATTTAAATAAAGAAATAATCAATTAAGTTGGAAACAAACCACACTATTTTGCATTTAACTGTTTAGATTAGCAGAAAGATCAAACTTAATAGTCTTTCATTACCATCAGTTTTAAATACAAAAACAAAAAATCAATGAGGTAGGAAACACATCCTCATATTTTCAACTAAATTAATAGTTTATTTTAGCAGAACGATCAAAATTAAAAATCGTTCTGTACATTTAAAAACTGAGAGCGACTCACCAAATTTCAAATAAATCCACGGGTAGGATCACATATGTAGGTAGGCACGCAAAGAACACGCTGTAGCACTACTTGCGCTGCCAGAGAACCGCCTCAACAACTCCACAGCGCCACAGGAAACCATCCACAGCATATGGAAATTGAACACCAAAATCATTAACACAGTAAACATCGACACTTCATACCTATCGTTTAAACGATTTCGTTTGGAACATAAAATAATTCAAAATTTATTTACCAACATAAGGGACTTGCTATAATTTACAAACATAGCACAATCCAAATGATTCTCAAAATTCGCAATCTTCAAATGTACTGTAGACTAGCAAATTTACAGTACCGCCGAGCACTTTTTACCACTTATAAAGCGGTAGAATATTACACTTTACGATCACAATTTTATTTCGGATGATAGAATTTCAATGATTTATAACTTTTTGCACAACCCAACAAAGCGCATAAACTAATTACTAATGTTTTCCAAACTCTCGAAACAGAAATATTATAAAATGAAACTGTAAGTATCACATCACCTGATCTACGATAGTGGATGTCCAGTTCGATCCCACTTCTGATGTCCGAGAGACTATGTGTTGTGTCAGATGGCTGAGGTCATGACGTCATCATAGGTCATGACTATGAGGGTTATTCATCCCTCTTTGCTCTACAGATAATCAGGATTCACTTCGTACGATAGTTCAGTAGAAATAACACACGTTAATCACTTTATAGTTTAAGAAGCTACTGCCAGTTCGGATTACAATAATCCATGGCAAAAAGAACTGGCAAGAAAAACCATGGTTTACAATTACATTACTTTAATTGTAGGCAACGATCAGTTAAACAGCACTTGGGCATTACGACCTCTAAATTACTAAACCATTCGAGATATTGACTCGTCTAATAATTATTCCTGAATGCTTCGCCAAATGCCGAGGCACTCTTTTATATTGTGATTTTCGTTGTGCCCCACTACGAGTGAGATCATTTAATAAACAACTCGAAACTACCTTCAAAATAGTAAAACAACTGACGGTACCCACAACAGATTTACAAAAGATTAAATTATTTGTAAGGTCAATTCAGTCTCCGTATTCATTATTCTCCGACATATACATATATGATATTTTATTAGTTCAAATATATTAAAATAATTGTAATCCATTGATTTCAAAGGAGAAATATTTTTAAAATATTGTTAATGCAACGAAAATATATATATTTTTTCTACTATTATTAAAATTTTCAGATTTAAGTAGCAATTATAGATACATTCGTTGAAAAAAAATGGTACTCGGAGTAACGTCAAAATAAGAGAGTTTTACGCAGATGGTTTTCAAAACTAATAATTAAATATTTTGTTTTATTTAGCCAATAGTTTATCTCGTATGAATATTTGCTTAAAAATATACAAATAAATTATGTTTTGGATCTCTTTAAAAATTAGCTCTCCGATGATTTTAGATTATTGTTTACAGAGTCATCTAAAATTTGCAGAAAGAAAACTTCTGACAGCCTAATGTGACCATAGACGAAATTCCTTTTTATTCTAAGTGACACCCCCCTGGGTGTTGCCATACTCATAAAAAGTCCCTAAATTTTTCTCAGTTTGATCTGCCATCTCACCATAGTGATTTCTCCATAGTAGCATCTATCGTTAATAATATTTGTTTTGTATCTATTTATATTCCGCGTCCCTGTCCTTCTATATTTAGAGAAATAAACAACATTATTTCTATTTTACCAAAACCATTTTTAATCGTAGGGGATTTTAATTCTCATCATGAGTCATGGGGCTGTTCAATAACTAAATCTTGTGGAAGAGATCTTATTGATATTATCGATTCTCATAATCTTTGTGTCATAATCTCAGGTTCTCCTACCCGCCGTACCAACCCTGATGAAAGTATAAGTGCCGTGGATTTAGCCATTAGTTCACCAAGCCTAGCTTCTTCTCTTGGGAAATCCTCTCTTATTCTCATGGAAGCGATCACCTACCAATTCTGATTGGCTTTCCTCACACCAAAAAACCTTCTGTTTCGCGCTCGCCTCGTTTAAAATATGTATTAAAAGATGTAGATTGGGATGAATATAAATTACGACTTGATAACAAAATTTCAAATCTTCCTGATATTCAAAATAATAACGAAACCGTTTGTTCTGTGGCCCTTGCCAAAGTAATGACTGAGGTTGCGGATGATTGATGATTTTTCCCATTAAAAACACCAGGAGTACAAGAATTCCTTCTCCACCATGGTGGGACCGAGCCTGTACAGAAGCTGTAAGGAAAAGGAAAGAAGCCGAAAGAGCTTACTGCCAAAATATGACTTCTGATAATTTTGATTACTACACATTAGTTTCAAAGCAGACGAAAAATTTGCTTCAAAAGAAAAAATCTGAAGGCTGGAAATTATTCTGTCAGTCTGTTTCCCCTGATACTCGTCCATCAATTGTTTGGCGAAATATTCGAAGATTTCGATCAGCCTATAGTGACAATTCCATCTGTACACTCTCGCCTTCCTTAACAAATGATATTTTAGATCATTTGGCTCCTCCCACTGTTCCACTACAACTTTGTCCATCTGCAGTCATAAAAATAGATGATGACTTAAACTCCTTATTTTCACTATCAGAGCTCAAAGGTGTTTTAAGTAGCGTCAGAGATTCTTCCCCAGGTGAAGACGGTATTCCCTATTCTTTTTTTTGTAATCTTAGTGAAACAGCCTTACTTTATTATCTAAAAATCGTTAATTCCATTATGATAACTGGTAACATACCCGACTCATGGAGATCACAAATCGTATTACCTATTCTCAAGCCTGGTAAAAACGCGTCTCAAGCCTCATCTTACCGTCCAATAGTTTTATCTTCTGTTCTGCTAAAACTGGCTGAACATCTGGTAAAAAACCGATTGGAATGGTATATGGAGAGCAAACGTCTTCTATCAGATAGCCAATATGGATTCCGGAAGGGTAGATGCACTATAGATAGTATTAGTATTTTTGTGTCTGATATCCGTTTAGCTTTTTCTGAGAGCAAATCAGTGGTTGCAACATTTTTAGACATAAATTCAGCATACGACAATGTGGTCCCTTCGGTCCTAAGGGAAAAAATGCAAGATCTTAACGTCCCCATTATGCTGTCTAATTTTATAATTAATTTAATAAGAGAAAGATTTATTAGTATCTGTCCAGATGATGCTACTAAACTCTCTAGAACTGTATCGAGGGGTCTGCCCCAGGGGTCTGTGTTAAGTCCCCTTTTATACAATATTTACACATATGACCTGGAATCAGCTTTAAATAGTTCCGTTAAAATCTTACAATATGCCGACGTCCGTCCCGTCTTCTTTATACCTCAGAAAAAATAACTCTTAATACTTGTGCCTCAATGTCATTAGCTATGAGCTATTTAGAGTCCTGGATGACTCTAAATGGATTAGATCTTTCTCCCTCTAAAAGCTGTTTAGTATTGTTTAGCAGAAAACGTATCATTCCCTCAATACAATTAAAATACAAAAATGTGCTCATTCCGGTGAAGAACGAAGTGAAATTTCTTGGCATTATTTTAGATTCAAAACTTACGGGCGTACAACATTGTGATTATTTAGTTAATAAATGTGAACGTAATCTGAATATTTTAAGATGTCTTTCAGGTGTTTGGTGGGGAGCTCACCCTTTTTCATTAAGACTCATATATAACGCTTTAATTAGAAGTCTTTTAGATTATGGCACATTTATTTTAGAACCGAGTAATTTAGCAGCTTTTAAACAACTCGACATAATTCAGAACAAGGCTCTAAGAATAATTGCTGGTGCGATGAAATCCAGCCCCATTAATGCCCTTGAAGCGGAATGTGTAGAACCTCCACTTAAATTGCGAAGGCAGTATCTGTCAGACAGATTTTTATTTAAAGCCCTACAATTTTCTCTTCACGCTCTTTTCCCAATACTCCAATCTCTTTCTCATCATGTTGAAACTTCTCCATTTTGGAATAAAAAACGACTCCCTTGTTTAACCAAACCAAAACCTTATAACCATAAGTTTTCGCAAATTTACTAGTTTTCAAGCACCTACTTATATTTCTGTTTCTCTCCCAATTTTTATGGTTGGATTTAAATCACTTTTGCTTTCTCCGGTTATTTGTTATTCCTTAGGCGTTGATAGAGACCACCCTGATACTAATAGCCAGTTTAATCAATTAGCAAGTATTAAATGGCCTGATTTTCATCATATTTTCCACTCTTGCTGTGGACTTTTGCAACATAAGGGGGCTGAATTCCAACTTGAACGCCGTCCACTTCCATCTTGAGACGGCGAAACCGGCCTTGCTCTTCCTGACCGAGACGCAGATTTCTTCTCCGTCTGACACGTCTTTCCTCTCCTACCCGGGGTACAAACTGGAACATTCCTTTGTACCGCGGGCTGGGGTGTGCGTGTACATTAGAGAGGATATCTGCTCTCGTCGCCTCGGCAGCCTTGAAGGGCGGGACCTATCCAACCTCTGGCTACGCATAGACTGCGACGACCATCCGCGAATATACGCGTGCCTGTATAGGTCCCATAGCGGTAATGCTGAAACTGACCGACTCGTTGAGCACATGCAAATGGCTACAGATTCTGTGCTGCAGCAGATCCCATCCGCAGAGATCGTGATTCTCGGCGACTTTAACGCCCACCACGCCGAATGGCTAAGATCACGCACCACCGATCATGCGGGGAGATCTGTCCATGATTTCGCATTAGCATATGATCTGACACAACTGGTCACCTCGCCAACGCGAATCCCAGATGTGGAGGATCATACACCTTCCCTGTTGGACCTTCTGCTGACCTCTCATCCGGATGGCTACCTGGTTTCCGTCGAACCTCCTCTTGGTTCATCGGACCACTGTCTTGTCCGGAGCACAGTGCCAGTTACGCGCTCGACACGGCCTCGCTTTGCGGGCTGCCGCCGCGTATGGCACTATAGGTCAGCGGATTGGGACGGGATGCGGTCATTCTTTGCGTCCTACCCATGGGGGCAGATTTGCTTCTCGCCGGATGATCCTGACATCGTTGCTGACTCTGTCACCGATGTGGTGCTTCAGGGTATGGAACTTTTTATTCCGTTCTCTGCAGTGCCCATCGGGGGCAAGTCCCAGCCTTGGTTTGGTCGTTCCTGCAAGACGGCTTCACGCCGAAAGCGGGAATGCTACCAAGCCTGGGCTGTCGCATCGGCGTCTAGTGATGTAAATACCAGCGCATTTAAAAAGGAGTATAACTCTGCCTCTAGGTCCTTCAAAAGTGTTATTGCTAAAGCGAAGTCGGAGCACATTGGCAGAATTGGCGAGAGACTGGCGCGTCTCCCGTCGGGAACACGTGCGTTTTGGTCACTCGCCAAGGCTGCCTTAGGGAATTTCTGTAAGCCGTCTTTTCCACCCCTGCACACGGAGGATGACTCGTTGGCCCATGCCGCGAAGGTGAAAGCAGATCTTCTGGGCTCTCTCTTCGCGTCCAATTCGACTCTGGATGACCAAGGAAATTCACCACCGACAATCCCGCGGTGCGACAGTACGATGCTTGAAGTTAAGTTCAGGCAAAGTGCAGTTCGCAAAGCACTTCTTTCCTTGGACATTCATAAGTCGAATGGGCCCGATGGCATCCCTCCGATCGTGTTGCAGGCATGTGCTCCGGAGTTGGCACCAGTTCTAACGCGTCTTTTCCGGCACTCCTATGCATTAGGCGTAGTCCCGAAATCCTGGAAGGCTGCTTTAGTTTACCCGATCCCTAAAAAAGGGAACCGCCCGGATCCGTCCAATTACAGGCCTATAGCCATCACCTCCTTGTTCTCCAAGATAATGGAGTCCATTATCAACTGCCAGCTCCTGCGGTACCTAGAGGAGCATCGGTTGATTAGCGACCGCTAGTACGGCTTTCGTCGGGGTCGCTCAGCCGGTGATCTTCTAGTTTACCTGACACATAGATGGGCAGCAGCAGTTGAGACCAAGGGGGAGGCGCTTACAGCCAGTCTGGACATAGCGAAGGCCTTTGATCGGGTATGGCACAAAGCGCTTCTTTCGAAGCTACCTTCTTATGGGCTTCCCGAGAAATTATGCAATTGGATCACCAGCTTTTTGGCAGATCGGAGCATCAAGGTCGTCGTCGACGGTGCATGCTCTGATCCTAAATTTGTCAATGCTGGTGTTCCACAAGGCTGTGTACTGTCTCCTACTCTGTTTCTTCTGCATATCAATGACATGTTGCAAATCAGCAACATTCATTGCTATGCAGATGATAGCACTGTAGATGTAATGTACACTGGCCGTGCTAATATTTCTCGGGAATACGTCGACGAGAGCCGGAACAAACTTGTGTCTGAAGTCGAGTTTTTGCTAGCCAAAATCTCGGACTGGGGTCGACTAAACTTAGTCCAATTCAACCCCAAAAAGACACAAGTCTGCGCGTTAACCGCTAAAAAGTCACAATTTGTCGTAACACCTCATTTTGAGAACACTCCCTTGTCTGCCACAGCCAGTATCGGAATACTTGGCGTCGACATTTCGAGCAACGTCCAGTTCCGCGGTCAATTGGAAGGTAAGGCCAAATTGGCCTCAAAGAAGCTTGGTGTGCTCAGCAAGGCGAGACGGTACTTCACGTCGGGTCAACGCCTAAATCTCTATAAGGCGCAAATTCGGCCCCACATGGAGTACTGTTCTCATCTCTGGGCGGGAGCACCCCAGTACCAGCTACTTCCATTTGACCGCATTCAACGTAGGGCGGCTCGGGTTATCGACGATCAAACTCTTTCTTATCGGCTTGATCCATTGGCTCTGCGTAGAGATGTTGGATCACTCTGCATCTTCTACCGCATTTATCACGGGGAGTGTTCCGAGGAGTTGTTTGGATTGATCCCCGCGGCTAGATTTCACCATCGGACATCGCGCACCAACCAGAAATTCCATCCACACCACCTCGATGTCCAACGTTCCACAACAGCGCGATTTTTAAGGCATTTTCTGCCTCGCACAACCACTCTGTGGAACCAGTTATCGCCGGGGGTCTTTCCGAACCGTTACGACTTGGGAACCTTCAAGCAGAGAGCATATTCTTTCCTGAAAGGCCGGCAACGCATTTGCAAGCCCTCTGGTGTTGCAGATGTTCATGGGCGGCGGTGATCACTTTCCATCAGGTGAGCCTCCTGCCCGTTTGCCTCCTTTTAAAATAAAAAAAAAAAAAAAAAATTTACGGATGCATCGAAACACTCTTCGACGGATTTTGGTGGCGTGGGGGTATACCATCCTCAGTATAATATTATACAAAAAATAAAACTTCCTCCAGAACCTTCAGTCTTTACAGAAGAATGCTATGGAATATATAAAGCGTTGGAATATATTCTTCTTGCCAGACTTAGTAAAACTGTAATTTATTCGGACTCATATAGTGCCCTTCAAGCCGTTGAAAAATTTCCTTTTAAATCGAAATCTTACTCTACTGTGATAATGAATATTAGAGAAAGGCTTTTAGAGTGCTTTTCAAAAAATTTAATAGTAGTTTTATGTTGGATCCCTGGTCACTCTAATATAAAAGGAAATGTAAAAGCAGACTATTTGGCGAATGAGGCGATCACAAGTGGTGACATATATCCCTACATAAATTACTGCAACGATCTGGCTGCGCTCCCTGGTACTTTTCTCAGGGAATCCTGGGTAAAGTGCTGGGAAGAAAGCAGTCAGATAAAAGGAAAAATATATTCAAAAGTTCAGTTGGGTATACCAGAGCGGCCATGGTTCTCCAAATTGAAACTTAGCAAGAGATCTACAAGTATGATAATAAAAATGCGCATGGGTCATGTGTCTACGCCAGCTCACCTGGCCAGGCTTCGTATTATTGGTAATGGAGCTTGTGAATGTGGTGAAGAGGTGGGTGACCTTAATCACATCTTCTTCGCTTGTCCACTTTATGATCGTGCGTCTTTTATTAGCCAACTCATTTCCTTTGACGTCCCTTTTCCTTCGTGTATTCCTTCCCTTCTCTTATTTAATGTAAATATTTATAAAGCTATTTCCTCATTTATTGTACATAATAACATAAAAATATAGTTTGTATGTAACTTTGTATATTATATTAATAAATATTAATTTTTATTCCATTATTATTTACCTTTATATTATCCTGATAGAATAACAACTTTCCTGACTTATTTTTTCCAAATTCCGAAACCTACTTGTTTCCCGTGATATGTTTCCCTAACTTTATTGTCGTTGGCGTAGCACAGCAACACAGTGCTTGTAGCCATATATAAAAAAAAAACGATGGAGCCATTGAATCACAGATTACTTAGAGAAGCTACGCTTCAGATGGCTATCTTCCATAGATCAAAATTGGCTAATATTAATGAACATGACAAGTCTTATTTTTTTAATTTTCCTCTGATAGCTACCAAGATTTTGAGCTGGATTTAAAAAAAATGAATATAATATCTGGCTCTGAATAGTGGCCTTTTAAGTCATTTTGATTTTATTCGGAACCCCTTCAAGTAGGTTATACAAATATTTATATTTATTTATATGTTGCATCTTAAAATGAAAACACCATTTTTATTTATAACTTGTTTTATTTTTATTTTTTTTCATATTTATTGTATGCTTTAAGTTGCGTGGGTGGCAATCTTTTATTTTTTTAAGTACATCTGTGCCCTTTAAAATGTTGTTAATTATATTACACCAATTATTCATTGTAACTTAAAGATATATTAAGAAAGCATTCTAAAACAGCATTCTTATGGAATTCGCAATTAAGGGAGTCAAATTAATACACTTTAAGAGTAGACTTCTGCAATATCAGGGGTCTGCACAGTAACCTAGACGCCGTACATTACCACCTAGAGTCGGCGCGGCCTGCCCTGCTCTTTTTAACTGAGACGCAGATATCTACCCCTGACGATATCTCGTACCTCAACTACCCCGGTTACGTGCTGGAACATTTGTTCCTACGTAAGGCCGGGGTGTGCGTTTTCGTCAGGGATGATATATGTTGTCACCGCCTTTGGGGCCTCGAGCATCGGGACCTGTCAATCTTGTGGCTATGCGTACAGTACGGGGATCGTACCCGAGTCTACGCTTGCCTTTACAGGTCCCATGCCGGTGAAGCGGGGTCTTCTCATTTATTCGAGAACGTCCAAGTGGGGACTGACCGATCTCTAGAGCAGTACCCATCCGCGGAGGTGGTGGTCCTTGGAGACTTCAACGCTCACCATGCTGAGTGGTTGGGTTCTCGGACCACCAACGCTGCGGGTCGGTCTGCTTATGAGATGGCTTTGGCTTACGGTCTCACACAACTGGTAACTCAGCCCACCTGAGTTCCAGATGTTGAGACCCATGAGCCCTCTCTGTTGGATCTTCTGCTGACCACCAATCCTGAGGGATATAGGGTAGTGGTCGACCCCCCTTTGGGGTCATCAGACCACTGCCTTATTCGAACCTCAGCCCCTGCGGTTTATCCCGATCGCTCTTCAGCGACTGGGTTCCGCAGGGTTTGGCGGTATGGGTCAGCTGATTGGGAAGGGATGCGTGAATTCTTCGCGTCCTTCCCATGGAAGCGGTTCTGCTTCTCTTCCGAAGATCCTGATGCTTGTGCGGACCGCGTCAGGGACCTGGTGGTCTTGGGGATGGATCTGTTCATCCCCAATTCCAGGGTACCTGTCAGGCGGCGCAGCCGGCTCTGGTATAATAGTACCTGTGCCGAAGCTGCACGCCTTAAGCGGTCCGCATACGGGGCGTGGAACGAAGCCCAAAAGCATCAGGGTCCAAACGCAAAGGAGGAGAGGCGGAAATTTAATGCCGCTTCTAGGTCCAACAAAAGGGCTATAGCCAAGGCCAAGGCAGGACATATTGGCAGAATTGGCGAGCGGCTAGAGAGTTATCCGTCTGGCAGTCGGGCTTTCTGGTCGCTTGCCAAGGCTGTCCAGGGTAACTTCTGCCTGTCCAGTCTCCCACCACTGCGTAAGACCGATGACAGTTTGGCCCATAGTGCAAAGGAAAAGGCCGATATATTGGCCCAATACTTTGCCTCAAACTCGACTTTGGATGACGGGGGAGCTACTCCACCAAAACTTCCCCGGTGCGAGAACTCCCTGCCTGAAATCCGCATCGATCAGCGTGCGGTCAGGCGGGAGCTTAGGCTCCTTAACATCCGAAAGTCGAGTGGGCCGGACTGCATCCCCGCAGTGGTTCTTAAGACGTGCGCCCCTGAGTTGACCCCCATTCTCACGCGCCTTTATCGTCTTTCGTATAACTCCAAAAGGGTTCCTGCTTCGTGGAAGGTTGCTCATGTCGATCCGATCCCTAAAAAAGGTGACCGGTCGGACCCTTCGTGTTATAGACCGATAGCCATCACATCCTTGCTCTCTAAAGTCATGGAAAGAATAATTAACGCCCAGCTTATGGGGTATCTGGAGGAGCACCAGCTGATTAGCGATCGTCAGTACGGTTTCCGTCACGGTCGCTCAGCTGGTGATCTTGTTTACCTCACACATCGCTGGGCGGAGGCTATAGAGAGCAAGGGTGAGGCTATGGCCGTCGGTCTAGACATCGCGAAGGCGTTTGATCGGGTATGGCATGAGGGCCTTCTATCGAAGCTACCATCATATGGAATCCCCGAGGGACTCTGCAACTGGATCGCTAGCTTTTTGGATGGTCGGAGCATTAAAGTCGTCGTAGACGGCTACTGCTCCGACGCTTTGTCCATTAATGCTGGCGTTCCACAAGGCTCGGTGTTGTCGCCGACACTATTCATTCTGCATATCAATGACACGCTGTCTATCGATAGCATGCATTGTTATGCAGATGATAGTACTGTCGACGTGCGATACACCGGCCAGCAGGGTATCCCTCGGAGCACTTTGGAACCCCACGAAGACACAAGTTTGCGCATTCACCGCAAAGAAGGACCCATTTGTCATGGCGCCACAGTTCCAAGGAGTCACTCTCCGGGTTTCCGAGGGTATTGGGATCCTCGGCGTCAATATATCGAGCTTGGTCCAGTTTAGGAGTCAAGTGGAGGACAAAGCCAAATTGGCTAGCAAAAAATTGGGGATCCTGAACAGAGCGAGGCGGTATTTCACGTCGGGCCATAGATTGGCGCTTTATAAAGCGCAAGTCCGGCCCCACGTGGAATACTGTTCTCATCTCTGGGCAGGAGCCCCGAAATACTTGCTAGACCCACTTGACTCCTTACAGAGGCGGGCCGTTCGAATTGTCGGGGATCCTGATATCACGGATAGCCTGGAACCGTTGGGGCTGCGGAGAGACTTCGGGTCTCTCTGCTTGTTCTATCGTTTGTTCCACGGGGAGTGCTCCGAGGAACTGTTTAAAATGGTGCCTACATCTCCATTTTATCATTGCACCACCCGACACCGCAACAGAGTTCATCCATACCACCTGAAAACGATTCCGTCTAGCACGGTTCGTTTCCAGCGTTCATTTTTACCACGTACGTGCAAGCTCTGGAATGAACTCCCTGCTGCGGTGTTCCCTGAGCGCTATGACATGTCCTTCTTTAAACGAGGCTTAAAAAGAGTAGTCCTTCAACGGTAGGCAGCGGCTTTGTTGTGCCCTGGCATTGCAGAAGTCTATGGGCGGCGGTGACTACTTACCATCAGGTGGCCCGTCTGCTCGTCAGCCTATCAAGGCACTAAAAAAAAAACATTTTTTCTGAGGTTTTATTTCCAAGTATTCATTTGCTTCCTTGATAACACTACCAAACAATCACACAGCTTGTTCCGATGGGTAGGTTAGCTTTCTTTTTTTAATACATTTGTATTCACGTATTTATAGTTTACTTACATTAATAGTTTCACGTTTATATAGTTATTAATTGAATTTTCCTCTACATTTGTTTCCAATATGGACATGTCACTTTAACATTGCCTGCACTTATTTTTGGCAAGATTTTTTCTTACCACCCTGGGTGGGTGTGTAAGCACGTGAATGGACATGAATTCGTTCTTGAATGGCGGTGTTAGGAACACTGTCTAGATTTACATTTAAAAACTTAGAGGATTCAGGAGAGTTAACTTCTTTAAGAGTCATTCTAATTGATTTAAAAAGTGTCTTTAAATGTTTTAGCTGCTCGCCTGAATCCTCTTCTCAATTAAAGCTCTCTGAATGAAATTTAATACATCTTGTGATGAACAATGACTTGGTCACAAACTAAAGCTACAGGCAACAGCCCAGTATTGCTAATTGCATTTACAATTTCGCAAGTCGGTGAAAGCATTTTTTTATGAACACTCACTCGCTTCCTTTTTCTTGCCAACACATTAGGTATGCGAATGTCTGCATCTGAAATCATAAAAAGAATGATATAGAAATAGAAATAAAACCTAAATCTTATCATTATCTTCATTAGCCAGAAGACATCCACTGCTAAGCTTATGCATTCATGTGATTAATTAATTATTAATTAGTTTAACAATTATACAGTAAAATGTTTTAGTGACTGTTCCTCTTCTAAACCATTTAAAAAGTTATATGTTAACAAATTTATAAAAAATAAAATAAACCCAACAGTCACATGCATAGTTCCAACTTCACACTGCATAAAACCTGTAACATGGGTATCAAGAACTATGAGGAACTACAGTCCCACAACACCCAGGCTCAAAACTAATATATGTCTGTCACACAAAAATTTGTCATGCACGGATATCAAATCCATGGAGGTATTGAACAAGTATAGTAAATTAAATTAAATACCTCTAGTATTGTGTGTTTGAGAAGTTGAAGGTAACTGTTCAACAATCTCTTCAATCATTGTCACCTCAGGTTGCATAATAATGGTTCCTGAAATAGAATTTAAATATGTGCTTATAACTGCAACTTGTAACGCCCGCTCAATTGAAATTCGCGCCCCAATGCGACGCCACTGCAACCGACCAATGGGAAGCAACTATTGTCGACCACGCCATACAGCGCGTGTCGCCGGCACACACAGAGAGCCCGGCGCGTCCCCGAGATCGTAAGACAAGAACCCGCGCAATTAGGCCACCGTCGCGTTATTTGTAAAGAAACGCCCAGAAATTGTTATAATTATTAGTCTCATGTGCTCAACTTTGTAACATTTTATTAATAAACAGTTAACTTTAAAGTATAGAAACTTTCATTTGTAAAAGTGGCTGCCCAACAGTGAGGCCGAGAACATTCGCGTGGACTTAGTGAGTTGTGTTCCGAACAAAATGACGCGTACGCGACGACAATCCCGACGCCAATCAGAGTTCGCGGATGCCGAGGAAGAAACGGCCGCGGCGAGTCCATCGGCGAAACAAAGTTTTTCTCGTGACGACGTAACCGCCATGATTGCGTCACTACAACGCTCGCAAGCCGAAACGCTTGAGCGTTTGTTTAACCACGTTAGTGGCTCACGGCAATCTCCGACTTCAACCCCAGTAGCCATCGTGCCAGTACCCGGGAATTTCTCGGCGTGTACGGCCCGATTTAGCGGCGCCCCCGGCGAGTCACTCGACACCTTTATTGACGCCATTGAAGCCTACAAAGAATGTGCTGACGTTGGTGAAGTGAACGCCCTTAGAGGTATTTCCATGTTATTGACCAAGGACGCTGCGACCTGGTGGCAAGGAGTAAAGGCGACTATCACTGCGTGGGATGCCGCCATACAAGGCTTACGTAGTGCCTTCGGTGACACACGCCCGCCTCATCGTATTTACCGCGAATTATTTAGCCGACCCCAGGAGCACGAGAAAACTGAATTATTTGTCGCGAAAGCTCGATCATTATTAGCACGACTTCCACATGGAGATCTATCGGAAAAGGTAGAGCTGGACATGATTTATGGGTTGCTACATCCGAGAATACGCAAACGCCTTCGGCGAGATGAATTTAATTCATTCAACGTACTTCAAAGTAAAGTAAGAGAAATAGAAGACGCCGCCGCCGAAGTTTCACAATCTCAAGATGACCGCCCTACTCGTCCTAGTCCACGGTCCCGACATGCAGATGCAGCACCGTCATACGGAGCTGCCGTTCCTGCGACATCGCTGCCGCCCGCGCAGCCGCCGCCAACCGCCAAGCCGATGGCGCGCTGGCCGCCGGCGCAGCGCTCGCCCGCGTCACCCGCTCCATCGCTGCCTGCACCCGCAGCAGCGACCGCCGGATATTTCACTGCTCGTCGTGCATCACGAATCGCCTCGGAGCCCATGACACGATCGTCTAATTCATTATTTTGCGTCTACTGCAAAAACAGGGGACATAAACGCGATCAATGTCCGAAACTAGCCGAAAAAAATGATAATAATATTAACGCGAGTGTAGTGCCTAATTGTTATGAGTGTGGTGAAAAAGGTGTTACTCGTTCGCAATGTTCGAAATGTAATTCCCAATACTGTATGTTTGATTACAGCGGCGTTGCATTGGTTGGTACGAGTTCAATGACCCCTAGCCCACTCCGCGAATCCAACGATTACTTTTCGGGTAATACAAATTTCCAGGTGAGTCCTTATAAAGTACAAAACAGCCCCTCTGTCATTACGAGCGGATGTACAGACTCCTCCTCCAAACAAAAAAATAAGGAA
The DNA here is from genome assembly GCA_905220505.1 of Laothoe populi. Lineage (NCBI taxonomy): Eukaryota > Metazoa > Arthropoda > Insecta > Lepidoptera > Sphingidae > Laothoe > Laothoe populi. The sequence continues at coordinate 14,460,112 of HG992168.1, forward strand.
AACTTATTTATGTTCAGGGATTCTGTTAACCATGTTAGGTATTTACCTACCGATTTTAGAGCGGCCATTCCGGCATTATTTAATGTAGAACATAAAAATAAGCAAAGCTATTCGCCCACTGATTTTAAAACTATAATGCCTAAAGAATATTTCAGTATCAGTGCACGTGCGCCTAACTCTAGGTCTTGTAGATTACCTAATTTACTTAACTTATTACCTCAATCACAAAAATCTGTTTCTTGTATTGTTTCCCGCGATTATAATAACGAGTTACCTTGTGATTTTATGCAAAATGAGTGTGTTCTGACCAAAAGTAAGATATTACGCGGTGTTTCGGAAGAGAACGCTAGGGTGACCATGATGTCCGACGGACATGCGTGTGTCGTCACGGAAAATTGTTCATCTCGCAAACAAATTGTTTCAGGAGATCGTTCCGATACGTTACCCGAAATTAGGGTGACCACACCTCAAGTCGTTTATCGTAACGTTTATTCGAGTCCTCAGTTCCAGGTTCAGGAAGCTCCTACCTTGGACTTCGACAGGACTTGTATGGTGTCCATGAGTTCTGCGAGAGACGGAAGCGTCGTGGTCGCTTCTCCTTCGTCTCGAGACGGTGAGCTCCCCACCAACGTTCCAGGTATGAGCACGTTTTTTGTTGAGAATATTAGTATGACCATGAATTCCGAAGGAGGCAGTCCATGTGGCTCAGTTATTGGTGGCCGTGCGCCACTATCTTCAATGCCTCCCATTTCGGATACGGTGACCAAATCACAAGTAGTCTCGTTATCTGCGATTGATTCTCCTAAAGAAGTTTACTTTCGAAACAGTGAAAATCATGAACATCGAAGGCCGATACTAGGCATAGAAATTTTAGGTATTAAAGGTATGGCTATATTGGACACTGGAGCGAAAGGTAGTATCGCCGGCTCTTCGCTCTATAGTATACTTGTACAAAAGAACCATCCTCTTGAAGAAGCTACTAAACGAATAAAGCTAGCTGATGGTTCCACGCAAACACGCCGTGTTCTTATGACCAAAGTTCAGGTTGAAATAAAACCAAATAGGTCATTTTTAACAGAATTTATTATATTTCCCGATGCCTTGTGCAGCGAAACGCTTCTCGGCGTAGATTTCATTAATGCTGCCGGCCTCGTTATCGACTTTGCTTCTGCGACGTGGAAATTTTCAGGTTATGAACGTATTTATCTCCTAGAGTACGAAGCATCCAAGTCATGTATTGCATTATCCACTGCTGATCTTCTGCGAGCCGATGAAGGTTTAATGCTTAGTGCCCAACAACGGTTGCACCTGTCCGACCTTCTGCTGCAGAACCAGGATATCTTCCAAGCAGGGGGAGCCCCCACACCATACGCTGAACATCATATCGATACCGGCAATCACCCGCCGATTTCTGTTCCGCCATATCGACTCACACCTGCCAAGAAAGAGCTAATGAAGAACGAGTTAGATGAAATGCTCAATGACGGCATAATTGAAGAGTGCGAATCTGCTTGGACTTCTCCTGCAGTGTTGGTACCCAAGAAAGATGGAAGGGTAAGGTTTTGTGTTGACTATCGGCGTCTCAATGCTATCACTAAGACTGATTGTTATCCGATTCCTCTTATCGACGAACTTCTTCAGATGACCAAGCGTGACTGTTTTATGTCTACCATCGACCTTAAAGCTGGTTATTGGCAAGTGAAAGTTGCTCCTGAAGATCAAGACAAAACCGCTTTCGTCACACTATTTGGAACCTACCGATTTAAGCGTATGCCATTTGGATTGAAGAATGCTCCATCAACGTTCCAGAGATTGATTGACCGTTTCCGTTCTGGGGCATCCTTACAGGGTGTGATTCTACTAGCGTATCTTGATGACCTGTTAATAATTACCCAGGGTAACTTTGTGGAACATCTTCGTGACCTTCAAAAGGTATTCGACAGACTACGTCATTTCGGCCTACGTGCAAATCGAACAAAGTGTTTCTTCGCCCGCCAGGAAGTGACTTACCTTGGCCATGTTATCACACCTCAAGGGATCCGTGCAGACTCGTCGAAGGTTGATGCCATCCTACGAAGGGCACCTCCAAACAATATAAAGCAATTAAAGTCATTTCTACAAACATGTTCGTGGTTTAGAAAATTCATTGAAGACTTTTCCAAAGTTGCTGAACCACTGACTAAACTTACCCGCAAAAATGAGCCATGGAAATGGGACGAAGCTCAACAGCTCGCCTTTGATACCCTGAAATCTAAATTATGTCAAGCACCTATATTAATTCAAGCTGATTACTCTCAACCATTCCTCCTTCGAACTTCTCCTCCTTCTCCCGGCGTCGGGACGTGACGACCCCATCGCCCGCTGGTGGGATAATCTTGTGACAGAGATTATTCCACCAGTGCAATCAGTCAACCCAACTAGTGGTAGTGCCATGCTGCGCACTTTCGGGTAGCAGCCGAATGGGCCGGCACGCCCGGGGAAGAACCACTCTCTCACAGAAAACCGGCGTCAAGTGGCAGCTATGCTGTCGCGTTTCGTTTGGTCTGTGAGAGTCCCGGAGGCCCACTCCCCATCCCTCCCCCACACCACTAAATAACATGGCAGTGCGAGATTTGGTTGATCTACCCCAGGAGGGTACCACCAGCGTACATCGCGGTGGAGAATCCCTCTCTGGGCGTCCACGCCCAGATCGTACACCACCTGTGCGTGGATGCCCAGGCTGCCCTCCGTATTCTGGGGGGGGCAATTTTGCACGTGTACGAGGCAAACGGAGCAGGCAACATAAGGCCACCCCTTCCACGCTTGCTGTGGATTTTTGCAACATAAGGGGGCTGAATTCCAACTTGAACGCCGTCCACTTCCATCTTGAGACGGCGAAGCCGGCCTTGCTATTCCTTACCGAGACGCAGATATCTTCTCCGGCTGACACCTCTTTCCTCTCCTACCCGGGGTACAAACTGGAACATTCCTTTGTACCGCGGGCTGGGGTGTGCGTGTACATTAGAGAGGATATCTGCTCTCGTCGCCTCGGCAGCCTTGAAGGGCGGGACCTATCCAACCTCTGGCTGCGCATAGACTGCGACGACCATCCGCGAATCTACGCATGCCTGTATAGGTCCCATAGCGGTAATGCCGAAACTGACCGACTTGTTGAGCACATGCAAATGGCTACAGACTCCGTGCTGCAGCAGATCCCATCCGCAGAGATCGTGATTCTCGGTGACTTTAACGCCCACCACGCCGAATGGCTTAGATCACGCACCACCGATCATGCGGGGAGATCTGTTCACGATTTCGCATTAGCATATGATTTGACACAACTGGTCACCTCGCCAACGCGAATCCCAGATGTGGAGGATCATACACCTTCCCTGTTGGACCTTCTGCTGACCTCTCATCCGGAAGGCTACCTGGTATCCGTCGATCCTCCTCTTGGTTCGTCGGACCACTGTCTTGTCCGGAGTACAGTGCCAGTCACGCACTCAACACGGCCTCGCTTTGCGGGCTGCCGCCGCGTGTGGCACTATAGGTCAGCGGATTGGGACGGAATGCGGTCATTCTTTGCGTCCTACCCATGGGGGCAGATTTGCTTCTCGCCGGATGATCCTGACGTCGTTGCTGACTCTATCACTGATGTGGTACTTCAGGGTATGGAACTCTTTATTCCGTTCTCTGCAGTGCCCATCGGAGGCAAATCCCAGCCTTGGTTTGGTCGCTCCTGCAAGACGGCATTACGCCGAAAGCGGGAATGCTACCAAGCCTGGGCTGTCGCGTCGGCGTCCAGTGATGTAAACACCGGCGCATTTAAAAAGGAGTTTAACTTTGCCTCTAGGTCTTTCAAAAGCGCCATTGCTAAGGCGAAGTCGGAGCACATTGGCAGAATTGGCGAGAGACTGGCACGTCTCCCGTCGGGAACACGTGCGTTTTGGTCTCTCGCCAAGGCTGTCTTAGGAAATTTCTGTCAGCCATCTTTTCCACCCCTGCACACGGAGGATGACTCGCTGGCCCATGCCGCGAAGGTGAAAGCCGATCTTCTGGGCTCTCTCTTCGCGTCCAACTCGACTTTGGATGACCGAGGAAATTCACCGCCGACAATCCCGCGGTGCGATGCAACGATGCCGGAGGTTAAGTTCCGGCAAAGTGCAGTTCGCAAAGCACTCCTGTCCTTGGACATTCATAAGTCGAGTGGGCCCGATGGCATCCCTCCGATCGTGTTGCAGACATGTGCTCCGGAGTTGGCACCGGTTTTAACGCGTCTTTTCCGGCACTCCTATACATTAGGCGTAGTCCCGAAATCCTGGAAGGCCGCTTTAGTGCACCCGATCCCTAAAAAAGGCAACCGCTCGGACCCGTCCAATTACAGGCCTATATCCATCACCTCCTTGTTCTCCAAGATAATGGAGTCCGTTATCAACTGCCAGCTCCTGCGGTACCTGGAGGAGCACCGGCTGATTAGCGACCGCCAGTACGGCTTTCGTCGGGGTCGCTCAGCCGGTGATCTTCTAGTCTACCTAACTCATAGATGGGCAAAAGCAGTTGAGACCAAGGGGGAGGCGCTTGCAGCCAGTCTGGACATAGCGAAGGCCTTTGATCGGGTATGGCACAAGGCGCTTCTTTCGAAGCTACCTTCCTATGGGCTTCCCGAGAAATTATGCAACTGGATCACCAGTTTTTTGGCAGATCGGAGCATCAAGGTCGTCGTCGACGGTGCATGCTCTGATCCTAAATTTGTCAATGCTGGTGTTCCACAAGGCTGTGTACTGTCTCCTACTCTGTTTCTTCTGCATATAAATGACATGCTGCAAATCAGCAACATTCATTGCTATGCAGACGATAGCACTGTAGATGTACTGTACACTGGCCGTGCTAATATTTCTCGGGAATACGTCGACGAGAGCCGGAACAAACTTGTGTCTGAAGTCGAGTCCTTGTTAACCAAAGTCTCGGACTGGGGTCGACTAAACTTAGTCCAATTCAACCCCAAAAAGACACAAGTCTGCGCGTTAACCGCTAAAAAGTCACCATTTGTCGTGACTCCTCATTTAGAGAACACTCCCCTGTCTGCCAAACCCAGTATCGGAATACTTGGCGTCGACATTTCGAGCAACGTCCAGTTCCGCGGTCAATTGGAAGGAAAGGCCAAATTGGCCTCAAAGAAGCTTGGTGTGCTCAATAAGGCGAGACGGTACTTCACGTCGGGTCAACGCCTAAATCTCTATAAGGCGCAAATTCGGCCCCACATGGAGTACTGTTCTCATCTCTGGGCGGGAGCCCCCCAGTACCAGCTACTTCCATTTGACCGCATTCAACGTAGGGCAGCTCGGGTTATCGACGATCAAGCTCTTTCCGATCGGCTTGATCCATTGGCTCTGCGTAGAGATGTTGGATCACTCTGCATCTTCTACCGCATTTATCATGGGGAATGTTCCGAGGAATTGTTTGGATTGATCCCGGCCGCTGAATTTCACCATCGGACATCGCGCCAAAACATAAAATTCCATCCGCACCATCTCGATGTCCAGCGTTCCACAACAGCGCGATTTTTACGGCATTTTCTGCCACGCACAACCACTCTGTGGAACCAGCTGTCGCCGGCGGTCTTTCCGAACCGTTACGACCTGGGAACCTTCAAGAAGAGAGCATATTCTTTCCTGAAAGGCCGGCAACGCATTTGCAAGCCCTTTGGTGTTGCAGATGTTCATGGGCGGCGGTGATCACTTTCCATCAGGTGAGCCTCTTGCCCGTTTGCCCCCTTTTTCCAAAAAAAAAAAAAAAAAAAAAAAACTGATGCCAGCAATTATGCAATTGGGGCAGCATTACTTCAAGGAGATGGCAATGAAGAAAGACCCATAGAATATGCTAGTCGCCTTCTTACTTCAGCTGAAAAGAACTACACCACCACCGAACGTGAAGCTCTTGCGGTTGTGTGGGCAGTAGATAAGTTTAGAGGGTATATAGATGGGCATACTTGCATCGTTAAAAGTGATCATCAGCCTCTGAGATGGCTGTTCACCCTCAAAACACCCAGTGGCCGTCTAATTAGATGGGCTCTCAAGCTTCAGTCATACGACCTTCGCATTGAATATGCACCAGGAAAAGTTAATGTTTTAGCGGATACTTTAAGCAGACCTATTTGTGATGAAGCTTCTTCTAGTATTTGCTTGGTTACTCTAGATCTTCCTCAGATCTCTGCTGCGGAAGTACGAACTGCACATTTAGGAGATCCCGAAATCTTGAAGATCATACAAGATTTAGAAGCTGATGATGAACTCTCGTCCAGTCGTTGGTTGGAGCGTGGCTACCTGATGTCGCAGGGTGTGTTGTATCGTTACGACCCTGACGGCGATTCTGAAGAAGTCCAATTAGTAGTACCTGCCTCCAAGAGGGAAGAAATTCTCAAGGAACTACATGATTCTCCTACGGCTGGTCATCAAGGAATTAAAAGGACCTTGCACTGTTTACGTGAGCGTTATTTCTTTTCTGGTATGCGCCATTATGTTACTGAATACTTGAAGAATTATATAAACTATCAGCGTTGTCTTGGTTAGAACACACGAATTGAGCAACATTTGTAAAGGTATCACTCGTAAATTTGTACCCAAACGCGACGGGCCTTATAAAATTAAGCGAATTGTTAGTCCTACTACTTTTATCCTGACTGATTCTTCTAATACTGTCATAGGAAAATATCACAGTACCGATTTAGTTCCATTTATACAATCTCCATCTGAAGGTTGTAATTTTTATCCAGTTGTACCTAAGAAACGTCGTGGGAGCCCACGACGTGATCATTCAGGTGTAGGTAATCAAAATACCAGGTCGGAAACGGGACGTTCTTCCAACCTGGAGGGGGAGTATGTAACGCCCGCTCAATTGAAATTCGCGCCCCAATGCGACGCCACTGCAACCGACCAATGGGAAGCAACTATTGTCGACCACGCCATACAGCGCGTGTCGCCGGCACACACAGAGAGCCCGGCGCGTCCCCGAGATCGTAAGACAAGAACCCGCGCAATTAGGCCACCGTCGCGTTATTTGTAAAGAAACGCCCAGAAATTGTTATAATTATTAGTCTCATGTGCTCAACTTTGTAACATTTTATTAATAAACAGTTAACTTTAAAGTATAGAAACTTTCATTTGTAAAAAACTTAGGTTTAAGTACATTACAGTCAGTTGACTGAATATTTATAAAAAAAAATATTTGATGCATATAACATGTTACGGTTTAAATGTTAATTCATACTACATCATTTTGTTGTGCAGTCTTTACGAGACAGAAATGTAAGGACATAATATACCTTATATATATTAAATTTCGAATATAATGTTTAAGTAGACCAAAATAAGTAACTCTGAACAGTCTCTTATCATTATACTTTACTGTTTTAATTAATCTAAAAGTTTAAGAAGATTTTGGTAATTATTGTGATTGTTAAAAATTAATATATAAATAATTAAATTTATTTCGATGAATTTTTGCATATAGGTAGGCTATGTGCTGGTTCAACATTGTGTGATGCACGCTGTTTCATCTAGGAAAATTTGCATAGTTGTACTTTTGAACTCAGGTATATCTTGGATGTGGGTGGGGCCCTAAATAAAGACTAGTATAATATAAAAGAACCAACTATTCTTTTTTGATCAGGTTAAACAAATGGACACCCCCAAAACAACATAATAGTTTGTAAGATTTACTAGAGGAAAATAGTAACTTACCACTATCAAACCTAATATGTTTCTCTGCAGTTCCAATCTTACAATATGTATGATCATTGTGCTGTTTTTTTCTACAATAATCATGATCTTGCAGATTCTCTGAAATTTATAATATTAAGATATAAGTTGGATTTTGTAGAAGGATTAAAAGAAGCTAAACTATGTAATAAAACACATTATCGTGAAATTAAATTGCACTATTATATTTACGGCTGGTGGTAGGATATTCATATCCACCCGGATAGCGACCACCGTACACAGGGTAAAAAACCCGCCATAGTGGCACACGCAAGTGTGTCGCGTTCCGGGATCAGCCAGTGTGCATCCGGTTTTTTTGGGGGTCTAGAATTGGGGTACAATGTTGGCCATTTTGCGGTCTTCTGAGTACTCTGACAATAGACCCCCGACCGCTTCTTCACCTTCTTGCCCATGGCGTAGTGTGAAGGAGCAGGCCGGCATGATTGTGTTCAGTAGCGGGGGATAGATAGTCTCTCGCTACTCGATACTCTAATTGGACCGTACTGCGCTTACCATCAGGTGAAGTCCGGTCACTTTGCCGTGCTAGGATAAAAAAAAATTTGGTTTCTAATACACTTACTTGTGAATGGTTTGAGGAATGCCACTGTTAATTTCACTTTGAGAAAATAAAGTCGGATAGGCACCAACCCTAAGACGAACTCTCAAAAGACTTGACGCTATAATTTTTTTCTCAAAGTGTTTCTGGCACACGTGTTGTTAAGTTTCCTCCACATTTAAACTTCCCAATCTTTCACAATTTATAAAATGTAACCACTTCTGGAGTCCTGTCTCACTTTTGGGAAATCTATATAAATTAACGTCCTTTCGTCTACTCGCACAACTCACAACACAATAGTGGTCGTACATGTTGCACAAATTATTAGTATAGCTTCTATACTGAGAGGATAATTTACAGAATTTAACCAACGCAAAATTTCACTCGAGCGACTTTGAATAGTAATGGCGCCGTGGGAATTACTTTGACAGTTGTCAATTGTAAACAAATTTTTAAATGGTGTCATAGGAAAGAAGTAAGAGGCGAGGGGAGGAGGGCAAATGTCATCTTCATTAGTCGGAACCATAGACAAATCACGATGTAAGGCGTAATTTTTTAATATGAAGATAGCCTGCCGTGCATTGAATCAAAGGAAGAAGAGAAAAAGAACATAATTTACTCAGCGTGTATAAAACATAGCAAAATGTTTGGATTAAAATTTTGCCGCATATGTTTGAATGACAACGTCCGAATGCATCAAATATCGGGCTCGGAGGTTCAAGATGTGTACGAAAAGTTAATAAATAAAAAGGTTAGTTTCTAGCTGATACTCTGTGCTGTTCCTGTTTAGATATAAAGTGTTTTCATACATGATCATAATATGTTGGGTTTTATGCAGTTATAGTATACCAAAGCGTGTTGGTATTCAAGAATATCATTAAAATATATTCACCCTGATTTATTATTAATCTTCTTCACAGGTTCAAGAAGAGGGAAGGCTACATTGTGCATGTTACATATGTTATCGTCAGCTTAAGAACTGCCAGCACCTTGTTATAAAATCACAGAAATCAGAAGAGTTGCTTAGACAAATTTTACCAATTAGTACTGAGGTACATCTAAATAACCATTTACCTACTTTATATAACTTTTTACCCTGAAAAGATTTGCTAAGACCAAGCTTCTCTGTTACATAGATTCAGCCTACAAATGACAATGATAACATAAGAGTGCCATTTAGTGCCGTTAACATAGTTGTGCTAAAATGAGATAAATATATAGCAATATAGGAAATTGACTATTGCAATGGTTAATACAACCAACAACAATACAAAACAAAAGTTGCTTTAGAACCAAAGTCGGAAATCTTTCACTATCAACAAATCAGAAGCATCTGTCCAGTCAACAATTATATTTCTAATGAAGTCAATGACCAATCAAAAACGAGAAACTTGTCAGCACAGTAGCAAAGACGGCCTTACTTTACCTTGTCTTACCTTAATTGGAAGTAAACTCAGCAATCTAGAAAATATCATAATATTTTTCACGGTTAAGCATAATTTTTTATAATTGTTGTCATTGATTAAATTAAATATCTCTTAAGATTAAAATAAAATATTCAGCAAAATTGTCTTTCGACTTAAACTAAAGTTATCAGTTTCTTTTTATTTTCCAAAAAACAAGTCATATATTATTTAAACCATACACATTTCATTCTGACATGTGCTTGTGTGAAATTAACAAATCACTGGCACAGCAATATTAGGACTTTATTATTTGGTTTATATAATTTCTTTAGTAAACATATTACTATTTGCACTGAGCCTGTTAGTTTCAACAAATCAGACACCTGACTGATAGCCAATTATATATTTGAACTACACTGCATAATGTACGTAGCATTAGGTCCAGTGTAATCATTATGCGTGATAATATAGAAAAATAATGTATATTTATATGTTTTCAGATGCATTGGAAATCCATCAGTCTTTTAGACAGACTGACAAATGGTCTAACAAATTCATTGATGGTTGCCAAACTAGAGTCTTTAAAAATAATGGATTACAAAAACCAATATGAAAGTGACAGTAATGAAGTGATGGTCAAAGATGAACCTGATGATGACAGTAAGTGACAAGACAGTTGAATGAATATTCTCACTAGTATAAAACAAAAACTTAAATTATGCTTAATATTTTGAACCTTCTTTTTCGCAACAGCTTGTATGTATTGTGGTAGACAGGAATTTTCTGTATTATAATTATCTTATTCTGATACTATAATATATTTTGTAATTCTCAAGGTGAATTTCAAAACAACGACATTAAGTTGGAAGAAGAGCATGAACAAGATAAAGTCGGTGCTATAGAAAATAGAAAAGAAATCACCTCTGAAACTAAAACAAGCTTTGTGGCTAATGAAAATAAGCCAGCCCATGTAGGCTGTGATGAGATTTATAACAATCAATTGTTAATTATAGATGATATAACATGTTTTATATGCAATGATTGTGGTAAAACATATAGTACGAAAGCTCTTCTTATCAAACATATGAGTGGACATAAACATGCAAATAGGAAACAAAATAAAGCATTTACAAAAATAAAGAAATCTATATGTCACGGAAAAGATAACGAAAGAGGTAATTTGAAAAATGACAGGGATATTGATATGGTTGAAAATTTTTTAAAATGTCAGTACTACAGCAAAAAAAGGCATTTAAGTTTACATGTTAAAACTAACACAAGCGAAAAACCTGTTAAATGTCAATATGGTAGTTTTTCATGTTCACACAATAGTACTTTAAAGGTACATATTAGATCGCATACAGGCGAAAAACCTTTTAAATGTAAACACTGTAGCTATACATGTTCACGCAGTAGTGCTTTAAATGTACATATTAGAACTCACACAGGCGAAAAACCTTATAAATGTCAATACTGTAGTTTTACATGTTCAGTCAGTAGTAATTTAAAGGTACATATTAGATCGCATACAGGCGAAAAACCTTTTAAATGTGAATACTGTGGTTATACATTTGCACAACATATTCATTTAAAATCTCATATTAGAATTCACACAGGCGAAAAACCTTATAAATGTCAATACTGTAGTTTTGCATGTACACACAATAGTACTTTTAATGTACATATTAAAACTCACAGGAGAAAGTCATAACACGTAAGTGAAAAAATCCCATAAAAACATAATTGTGAAATGAGAGCCAAGTTCAATATTATGATATATGCTCAGAATACAGAAAAAAACAGAAACCGCGCTCAATAAGAATTACATACCCCGCGCTGTGTCCAAAAACAATACGTAACGTCCCGCGCCTGCCCCACCTCCAACCCGCGTAATGTTGCTAGCTCGGAGCGGTTTCCCACTTTTTGGGGTAATCTTATAACACTAAAGAAAGTATATTAATAAAAAAACATTAACTGATATTTGTAAGTAGGGTAGTAAACTAACGTTGTACACAACTACTTCAAAATACATGACAAACATTCTGAACAGGAGGGATACAATATAAATAAAGTAATTATTATGACTATATCTACCCTAGTTGGAATAGCTGCTTTCCTAAGTCTTTTCAAACCATTTTTTGGGTCATAAAAATATTGCTCTTCAAAATGAATTGAGCAAATTACGCTCCGGCTTGATGGTTTCCAAAACTCAACTAGCCGAGTTCTTTGAATGATTTTCATCCAGTCCGAATTTCTCTTTTCATCATTAGGGAATCTAAAATTACAAGAACGATATACAATAGAACTATATATAAAAAATAGTGAATATTCTATAAAAGTATTAAAAAAATAAGTGGGTAAAATTTGCGATCAAAATAAAATGGTAACACTCAATAAATGGACGCGTCATGTTCTAAGACGATCACAATAAGTAAAAGAAATTCAATAATTAAATAAATATACCTTTGAATGCGCTACTTACAGATGAAATGTGGTCCCATCCTGTTTTTTTTTGTAATCCCAGCAGCATTTTTACATGTAAGGACAACACAAATCGGCATTTTTAAATTAAAATTGACACTTGTATAATACGTCACAACGCGCTTACTGCAAAGGAGCGACTAATCGCAAAATCGTCAAACCACTCTGTTTTAGAGTGGTTTTTGTTGCTTCAGTTTTAAGCGCGCTGGCGGTTTCTGGTTTTTTTCTGTATTCTGAGGATATATGCCTCAGTTGTTGACTTCAACTACAAAAGAAGTGAGATCTAAATGGGTGTTAAGTTCAGTCCTGAAATGTATTTATAACAACATAAAATATTTTATAACAAAATATTACTTCTTACAACTTACGATAATATATTGAAGCCTAAAGTCTGTCTTCGCTAGTTTTCATATACGAAATAAATTATAGCCTTCGCAAGTTTTATAGCTGTAAGTTCTTACTTTATTCTTCCGAAAATTGGGCTTGCTGGTTGAAACTGGCCATCGAGCATAGGGCTATTCTATGACTGTTTTAGTAAGTATTTAATAGTAATTCGTATATTCGAACTAGCCAAGTCAGACTTTAAGCTTCAATATATTATCCTAAGGTGTAAGAAGAAGTGATATTTTAAGTTGTTATAAAATATTTTATGTTGTTATAAATTGTAAAGAGCTCAAAAAATGGAATACCAAAGAGCATTATAATACTACTGAAATAGAGTACCTACTTGTACGTTTTTTATGCCAATCGTTAAATGTCAAATGACAGAACATTTATCCCGTTTAACACTAGGTGCCACTGGTGATGTTTTATTGCTAGAAAAATCCTGCAGGTGGCGCTACTACCAATTGTTTAATATTTTGGTTTCCGGTGATTGTTAAATACTGCAAAATAAGGGTTCTAAAAGTAGATAACGTGACGATAAGCCCAATTCACAAAAATATTTCAATATCAGTCGTCGCAATGTAATCTTTTAGACCCTTTTTTAGCAGTATACAACAATCACAAATCACTTAGTATTATTATAGTGACAGTGTGGTGATAATTAGAAAAACCTTAATAATCACAATATGGATTTATTACAATACAATTTTACAATGTAATAACAATGTATGTACAAAACCTAACATAAAAATAACAACATCCATTAACACAAAATAAATATATAATATTAGGTACTTAAATATATTTCAGAACTTTCCAGATACTTTTGAAAGCTTGCTTTAGAAACTTATTATAGAACATATTCCTTGAATATTCTATTACAAGCTGAAAACATCTGGAATATTCCAGGGAAGTCATAATCCTCACTATGTCATACACATATACACTTAACGTCATTCATCACAACCTCGAGTTTAAAGTCATGCAATATGTTAGAAAAAGATAGAAACTTTCCAAAAAACATTATTGCCACCAACACCCACTTGCATCCACAATTCAAGTACAGCTAGCTCCCTACCATATAATACATGCTTGCATAACACAGATAAAAAAAATGATATTATCTTTGTCCTTAAATCAAATCAAATCAAATCAAATCAAATCAAATCAAATCAAATCATTTATTTTGTAAATTAGGCCACTAGGGGCACTTTTTACATGTCAGGTTTAAGTTTATCTACCGGTGCTTCGGAAATGCCCACTGGTCTGAGAAGAAGCACCAAGAAACTCAGCCGTAGTTCTTTTGTATTTTCATCATAACCTATAATATTCAATTAAAATTAATAACAATACCTACTAGAAGTATTACACTTAAGTTCCATACATAATTATAGAACAAAAAAACTGTTTAAGATTGATATACGTGTAAATACAAGGCATAGACTAAGTAAGTGACGCTATACAAGTTAATTAATTAGCTTAAACTAACAATCAATGAGCAATCCGGGCAGACCAGTCCACGCGAGCAGCACCCGTTCACGAGTATGACGCATGTGCCAGCCATCGGCCTCCTCAACCATGATACAGGGAAGTGACCGACCCGGCACATAACGCCGCCGCAAGCATAGACATTTAAGCGAGCATGACATACCCTAATCGCATCAAAGAATGAGAGAAAATAAATAAATATGCGACACAAAAGCTTTATAAAAAGCCAAGACTATTAAACTCAGCCATCCTGTAAAAGCCATGTACAGTCAGCAGCAGAAGTAGCTAAACAATCAAGATGTTCATATAGTACTACACACTCAAAGTGACCATAATTATCTACACACCAAAAGTTTCAAAATGATGTGAGCACTCAATCTGTCAATTATAACTGAGCACATACATTGTCAAATATTTAGTAGCAAACTGAAGGCCGTTGTTATGGTTAACAATCTGGTATCTAAGCAGAATTCCAGAACAAATTAACAAACACGAATAATAAATCCTATATATATGTAATTTAGACTCATAATTGTTTGAAATAACATAACATAATATAATGACATGATTTGTCAAATGGATTTATTTTATCAAATACTAGTCAATTATTGATTTCATTCCTTGTATGACGTTAGTGACATATCTTTATTTCGAATAACTTGAATACTATCCAAATTATATGTAATCAAAATAAAATGATTCGATTTTGCCTTCTCCGAAAGTAATGTTTGCCAGCGGACCCACATGGAATAATTATGAAGTGTCATTAATATTACACACATAAATATTCTTTTGAAGTCTTTCTTTAAAATCGCTGTGATTTGAAACTCGATTTAACAAAAGTATCCATCATCACCACTAAGAGACAATCACATAAATATAAGTCGGCAAGAAAATGAGATAGAATAATTTACACAGTATTGTATATTCTAGGTTTATGTTTTTTTTAATGTGTATTAATACGCGTGTATGCGCCTGCGTATTACAAAGCTTACTCGTTGGTTACTTTTTATTTTAGTTTTTTTTTTAAGTTAGTACGTGTGTTTATACACTTGTATGCACCTTTTTTTTTTTTTTTTGTTGTCGCGGGGAAAACGTTTTATTACTACCGCCCGCTCCGGGGGGAAGCGGAATAAGAATAAAACGGTTATGCTGGACTAGCCGGTCTTACGACCCAGCATCCCCCTCGCCCGGATGATGGCTATCCGGGCAGCCGCTGGGCCGAGTCCCTACCCCCTATGTACACCCCACCCGACACTACCAGCTAAAACCCCGCGGTGGCCTTCTTCGGCGCTTACGGAGCGATCCCGGGGTATTCTAAGGAGTGCTAGAATTGCTGCCGGAACCGCCCCTGCGCGGTGCTGCGTAGCAGCCCATCTCCATGGGAGGGCTTAGGAGCCCCCGCGCACCGAACAACGACAGCGAACGAGGCCTTACCACACGCGCTGCCGTCCATCTCGGGGTCGCACGATGCACCGAAACTGGGAGTGCATCGATTCGGGCTGACAGCCCCCCGCTGCGAGCCCGCGACCCCCGATGGCCCCAATTAGTCGCCTCGTACGACAGGCAGGGGTTACCGTGGTGGAATTCAAACGCCCCCGTTCCACAGGGCGGGAGACGCCGGTCAGTCGTCCACCCGGCGCCTCCTACGTCTTCTCTGGCGGCGGGAGGGATCATTTCGTTCCCGATCCCTCTCGGCACTTTCCTTCTGCGAGATGACGCTCTCGCAGAAGTGGGCCACCGCACACCAGGACCTCCGGCTGGCGACCATGGACGACACCACGGCCGGCAGCGAGAGGTCTCCTCCGACGACTGCTCTGAGAGCGCTGCGCTCTTCGTCCCAGGCTGGGCACTCCTCCAACGTGTGTTGGGCCGTGTCCTCGTGGCAGTTGCCACAATGGTGGCACACGGCAGACACCTCCTTTCCGATCCGACACAGGAACGAACCGAAACACCCGTGGTCCGTCAGTACCTGCGTCAGCCGGAAAGTTGGCGCACCGTGGCGCCTGTCTAGCCATCTCTTTAGGACAGCACACACTGCCGCGACGGTCCTCAAGCCCGCACTTGGGCTTTCCAGCCTGTTATGCCACTCCTCCACAGCGGTTCTGCGAAATCGGGCCGCAATCTCCCTCGGGGCCAGTCTCATCTGACGGCGACTGGACGCCTCCTCCCGCCAGAAGAACGCGGACGAGAGGAGTTTTGCGTCCAACTCCCAAGGGAGGGTGCCGGCCAATACGCAGGCCGCCTCGTGGGAGACCGTGCGGTAGCCCCTTACTATTCGCTGCGCCAACAAACGCTGCGGTTTGCGCAGCAAGGCGACGCAGCGGGGTTTCAGGGACTGGGCCCATACGGGACATCCGTACAGGGCCATTGACCGCACGACTCCAGCGTATAAACTTCGGCAAGGGCTATTAGGTCCCTCCAGGTTCGGCAGCAGGCGTCCGAGCGCACCCGCCGCCCGCACCAATTTTGGCGACAACTCCTTGAAATGGGCACGGAAATCCCACCGGCTGTCAAGAATCAATCCCAAGTACTTCATTGTACAGCCGATGGGAATCCGCACCCCCTCCACATTGATGTGGGGCATTAAAGGTGGCCGAATCCGAGGACCGTGAAAGTAAAGGGCCTCGGATTTGTTCAGGGCCACCTTAAGGCCCAGTCGCCGAATCCTGCCCACCACCTGTTCGGTTGCGAACGAGGCGAGCAGGGTGGCCTCCTGGAAAGACCTGGCTGTCGCTGTTACTAGCGTGTCGTCTGCATAACAGACGACAGCGACGCCTCGGGGATTGGTACCACGGAGCACCCAATCGTAGCCGATGTTCCACAGGAGAGGGCCCAGGACTGAGCCCTGTGGAACACCGCAGGCCATCGCTCTTCGGTGCCACCTGTTGGCGCCTGGATACACTATGTACCTTTTTTTTTTTTTTTTTTTTTTTTTTTTTTTTTTTTTTTTTTTTTTTTTTTTTTTTTTGTTGTCGCGGGGAAAGCGTTTTATTACTGCCGCCCGCTCCGGAGGGAAGCGGATTAAGAATAAAACGGGTATGCTGGACTAGCCGGTCTTACGACCCAGCATCCCCCTCGCACGGATGATGGCTATCCGTGCTGCCGCTGGGCCGAGTCCCTAACCCCTATATACAACCCACCCGACACTACCAGCTAAAACCCCGCGGTGGCCTTCTTCGGCGCTTACGGAGCGATCCCGGGGTATTCTAAGGAGTGCTAGAATTGCAGCCGGAATCGCCCCTGCGCGGTGCTGCGTAGCAGCCCATCTCCATGGAGGGCTAAGGAGCCCCCGCGCACCGAACAACGACAGCGAACGAGGCCTTACCACACGCGCTGCCGTCCATCTCGGGGTCGCACGATGCTCCGAATTTGGGAGTGCATCGATACGGGCTGACAGCCCTCCGCTGCGCGCCCGCGACCCCCGATGGCCCCTATTAGTCGCCTCGTACGACAGGCAGGGGTTACCGTGGTGGAATTCAAACGCCCCCATTCCACAGGGCGGGAGACGCCGGTCAGTCGTCCACCTGGCGCCTCCTACGTCTTCTCTGGCGGCGGGAGGGATCATATCGTTCCCGATCCCTCTCAGCACTCTCCTTCTGCGAGATGACGTTCTCGCAGAAGTGGGCCACCGCACGCCAGGACCTCCGGCTGGCGACCATGGACGACACCACGGCCGGCAGCGAGAGGTCTCCTCCGACGACTGTTCTGAGAGCGCTGCGCTCTTCGTCCCAGGCTGGGCACTCCTCCAACGTATGTTGGGCCGTGTCTTCGCGGCAGTTGCCACAGTGGTGGCACACGGCGGACACCTCCTTTCCGATCCGACACAGGAACGAACCGAAACACCCATGGTCCGTTAATACCTGTGTCAGTCGGAACGTAGGCGCCCCGTGGCGCCTGTCTAGCCATCTCTTTAGGACAGGACGCACTGCCGCGACAGTCCTCAAGCCCGCAGTCGGGCTCTCCAGCCTGGTATGCCACTCCTCCACGGCGGTTCTGCGAAACCGGGCCGCAATCTCCCTCAATCTTACACTATGTACCTGTCTCAGAGATACGAGCGCACCAGACGCCGGAGATACGGTGGCACCACGTGGTACCGCAGTGCTTCCAGTATGCAGGCCCAGGGCAGGGTGTTAAACGCGTTGGCGATGTCTAGAGACACCGCCACCACCACTTCACCCCGAGCCACTGCATCCTCCGCTTGTGCCTTGACCCGCAAAATCGCGTGTACTGTCGATCGGCCATGCCGGAACCCGTACTGGCACTGTGCCAGGTCCGGCCCGACCCCTTCAAGATGCTCGACGAGGCGAGCGTGAATGATACGCTCGAAGAGCTTACAGACCTCGTCGAGCAACACGATGGGCCGGTAGGCCGATGGCGACTCTGCGGGCCGCCCCTCCTTCTTGAGCTGGACCAATTTCCCAGTTTTCCACTGAGACGGAAAACGGCCCTGCTCCAGGCACGCGGAGAACAGGCCACGAAGCCTAGTCCCCAGATGCTCGACGGCTACACTTGTATGTACCTGCGTATTACAAAGCTTACTCAAACGTAACTTTTCTGAAATTTCAGGGTTTTTATGTTAGTATGTGTGTTAATACGCGCATATGCGCCTGCGTATTACAAAGCTTACTCGTAGGTTACTTTTTTATTTTAGTATTAGAAGTTATACTTCTTTTGGCGCGATGGAGAAAAATGATGAGAGTGAATTTTTACGATGCGCGCGCACACCGACAGCAACATCGTAAAGTTAGTTCTAGGTGGCATGAAAATCGATATGTAACTATGTTCAAGTTGTATATTCTAGTATTTTTATATTTAGAACACGTGTTTCGTAACAGTACAATTTTTCCTGAGTACCAGGCTAGCAGAAATGTAAGGATACCGTTTGATACCGTTTTTATACAACTGATATAATAGTGACTTCCTTAAGAGCTAGAAGCTTCGGAATTTAAATTGGGAATATAGATATGGCCAGTACGTTATGGTATTATGAAAGAACGAATTAATACGCGCGTATGCACCTGCGTATAACAAAGCTGATTCGCACGTTACTTTCTCAAATTTTAGGTTTTGTTGTTAGTATGTTTTAATATTCGCGTATGCGCCTGCGTATTACAAAGCTTACTTGTAGGTTAAATTCCTGAAGTTTCAAGTTTTTTATGTTAGTATCTGAATGCGTGTTTGCACATACATATTAAAAAGCTTACTCATAGACATTGACATATATTCTACCGATAAACACGGACTGTCGTAGAAACAATATGTTCCAAATACCTTTTCCGCACACTAATGCCATCTATCCCTTTTCTAAGCCAAAGACCAAAGAGCATCACAATGTGACAGTTCATTTCTATAATGTATTTGAGGGACTATCCTGGAAATTGTGTAGTTGTGTAAAATTTAATTTTATCACCCAACAGTGGCAGAGCCCAAAATAATGTATTTCGTCATCATGTATTTTGTTGAAACAAATTATTTTGTTTTGTTTTTATTTACTATTATTTAGGTGACTCAAAGTGAGGTATTATCGGAGCCACATAAAAAAATAAACATAATGCAAAATTTAAATTTTAGTGGAAAATAAATAAATCGCTTTAAATATTGTATAAAAGCGTTTATTTTATAACTAATTTCCTTGAAACAAAATAAATTTGGTTAGTTTCTGACGTTGAGTAGTACAGCTTATCGCCGGATCTACCTTTTTTTATTTATTACTAGCCATGTATTAAACATTGACTCTCTACTAGACAGGGGTTAGGCCTTAGTCCAGCACGCTTGCCTAATGCCGGGATCTACCTTAGCCTCAAGTTATTACAGTACATTTATTGTCATTTTTTGAAGTGGTTTTACAATAACGCCGTATACGTCCTGACATTTATACAAGCGGGCACTTACTCCTTTTAAATAGAAAAATAGGAATTGTATAAACACTATATGGATAAACAATACTAAGAATGAGAAATAATACAATAGTACAATTCATCCATCAAGTGCCTATTTTGCACTCTCTGATCGATTGATCTATGACTGTTAGAAGTGTGATAACTCCGTCCCTTTTTCTCGAACGGGACTTTCCGCGCGCCAAAATGGGATAAACTAATGCCTAATTTTGTTGCGAAAAATAGACTCTCCCATATTCAGAATTGAAATTAATTAATATTTATTGATATTACATTCTAAACGTTATAAAATTATGTTATTTACATTATATACTCATTCCACTGTAAATCAATTTAAGGCAGATTTGTCCGGGAATGTTGCTATAAATAATTAAAATTCATTCAACACTGAAAGATGCATTGTGGTGTGATTACTTCGATAGCATGAAGCAAACTAAAGTCATTGCAGTATCGGAACCGCAACTCGGTGGAACATGATGTTTGTTCTGGTCGCCGCATCTGGTACGTAGTACATATAGATCGCTGCTCGTAGGTAACTTTACTTTTGGTTAATTAATATTTTACCTTTTTAGTTATGTTAAGAAAAGTCAAGAGATGTGTGCCATTTGGGCTGGTTTCGAACATACTACTTTTCGACAGTTCGTACCACTACCAACTAGGCAATTGCTGCTATCCAATAAATTATAAAAAAATATACTACAAGTTAAATATCACAATTCAACAATGTGATATTTAACTTACTTGTAGTATAATTTCATTTCAAGCCGCTGAGTAATAGAGCTTAAAAAAAGTTTATGGTATTTACGTACTTTTTGTATGGAAAATCTTTTCACGCTATGGGAAATTTACAATTAATATTAAGGGCTACACATAACTTCTAGGAAATTATTTTTACAATATATCGAATCAAATTTTAGAAGGGGTCATAAAAATAGTCGAAATACACACTATATTATTATATATAAGATATGCAAGGTTAGTCAAAAGTGTTTACTAAGCCGCGGTCATAAAGTTTCGGTGACAAGGATTACATCTCCTAAAGGCAATATTTTAATTTTCATACAAAAATCAAATATTATTTATTTTAATTTTAAATACGCACAACCCTGTACGTATAAGTTCGAGAATTTAGTCCATTCCTACTGTGAAGATTTGTTTACAAATATTTGAAAATCGAGTGTGTAGATCATTTTGACGCGATGGATGCTCACGATAATTTGACTACTTTTGTTGTGTAGATGTTATTGATTTTCTTGGGTGTATAGAATTATTTGAACACATTATGTGCTCATTTATATCTGCTGCTGACTGTACATCAATCCGTCAAAAACAAAACATTCTATAAAATAAGCAATATAAAATATAATACAATAAATCAATGTCAATTATTGAGTTGTGTATTTAGCTAAGCGACCACTGTTTTTTATCATTTAAATATTCCAATATATTGTAATAAGCCCTTTTTGATATAAAGTTTTTAACTTCGACTTTGAATTGGTCGAAGGGCAATATTTGCACTGGCTTAGGAATTTTATTATAAAAACGAATACTAAGCCCCACAAAAGAAGCATGTACTTTTTGCAACCGAAAATACGGGGTACACAGTTTATGCTTATATCTAGTATTTAAAGTATGTACATCACTTTTCTTTTTAAACATACATATATTCCTCTTAATGTGTGTTACATTTGCATAGATATATTGGGATGCAACTGTTAAAATACCTATCTCTTTAAAGAGCTCTCTTAAGGATACGGTCGTTCCTAACTGATAAATCGAACGAACTGCACGTTTTTGTAGAATAAATATGCTCTCAATATCAGCACACTTGCCCCACAACAAAATACTATAAGACATAAGACTGTGAAAGTAACTAAAGTAAACAAGGCGAGCAGTCTCTACATCAGTCAACTGTCTAACCTTTCTAATGGCATACACTGCGCTGCTGAGTTTCCCAGCTAGGCATGATATATGCTTGCCCCATTGGAGTTTTTTATCTAATGTAATTCCTAAGAACACGGTAGAATCAACAGTTTCTAGAACCTCATTGTTCATTACCAGATTAGGTCCTAGATTTGTTACATTTGGCATTATAAATTTAACGCATTTTGTTTTTTTGGCATTAAGTACAAGATTATTTGCCGTAAACCACTGAGTTACTTGTGAAAGTGTACTATTAATTTCGTCTAAAAATTTCGTCGTAAAAATTATCTCTATTTCTATCCACTCTAAAAACGAGTGAAGTGTCATCAGCGAATAGCACTGTATTGCACATGTTTTTTAAATAAAAAGGTAAATCATTAATGTACACTAGAAACAAGAACGGGCCCAGAATAGAACCTTGTGGTACTCCCAGTAGTACAGGAAGATCCCTGGACTTCACTCCATTCACATCTACGCACTGAACTCTTTGTAGCAGGTAAGAAGAAACAACGTCAAGAGCAGTGTTGTGTATACCGTAATGACGAAGTTTCCGTAAGAGCGTGTCATGATGCACACAATCAAATGCCTTCGAGAGATCACAAAAGACCCCTACGGCGTTCTGCGATCGCTCCCACGCATCAAATATGTGTTTAATAAGAGCAACTCCCGCGTCAGTTGTCGAGCGACCCTTTGTGAAACCATACTGATTATCATGCAAGAGGCCGTTAACCTTAAAATGGTTAATCACTTATTAACACACATAGTGATTACAATGTTATATCCTTCTATTCGAATATCATTATTTATAAATTTTATTTCGCTACCTATTGATATCAAGAAGAGTATTTTGCAGAGCTAAGTAAATCAGATTAATCTATGAAATAAACCACATGAGCATTAAAACTTTGAAAACTCTTTGAAATTAAAAAGAAATTGAGACCGATTGTACTGTCTTCCACCATGTGTGGTTTTCATAATGTTTTGATGAAAAACTTGTTTTTATGCATCTAACACATTAATTAACAATAAATTATAAGATACACTAAATAATATTAAGAACTGCTTGAAACAGGTCTATGAAGATTGGAATTTAACAAGAAGCTACACAGCAGTCCGGCATGATTGTGTTGAATAGCGAGGAATAGATTGTGCCTCGCTACTCGATACTCTAATTGGACAGCACGGCGCTTACCATCAGGTGCAGTGTGGTCACTTTGCCGCGCTAGGAAAAAAAAACATAAAACATCACAATAGGCTTGCGGTACTAATTGCCAATAAAATATTATACAATAACAGAGTAGTTCATAATCTAAAGTAAATATTTATAGATAGTAGCATTTGAACAATAATCGTATTAAACATACATACATACATACATATACACTCATGCCTGTAATCCCCGAAGGGGTAGGCAGAGGTGTAACCAGTACACCCACTTTTCGCCGAATTTCGGTCCCATAATTTGATAGGGGGCGAAATGTTGTTCTGGAATGCAATTCAATTTTATGTAGGACTAGCTGTTGCTCGCGGCTCCGCCCCCGTGGAGGTTATTTTCGGGAGCAGAAGTATCAATGCAAGGAGTTGTCTTCTGCACTGAGACACCTATAGCGATCGTCCTGAATCTCAGGTGTTGTGACTGTCTAGATGGCTAGACAGGCACAGCTCCTATCTTAAACTTCTAGCACTCCTTATAATACCCCGGGATCACTCCGTAAGTGTCGAAGAAGGCCACCGCCGGGTTTTGTCTGGTAGTGTCCGGTTGGGTGTACATAAGTAGTAGGGAAATAGAAGTTTCGTTAATTCTTCGTCCGCGTGGAATAATGACTTCCGGAAAAAAACAATTTATCCCCCTTTTCTCCCCGTTGGGAGGGAATTTCCAATAATCCTCTCTTAGTGGTAGCCTATTCCTCCCAACAAACACACAGGCCAAATTTCAGCTCTCTACTGCCAGTAGTTTAGTTATAAACGTAAGAGTAGACAAATATAATCAGAAATCTCTGAACTGTTAAGCTATCGGGAGTTACACGTGTTATTGTGAGTCAACCATGAAATATAGACATTTGCTGTCGTGGAATATTTTTTATATAATTTTAAGGAGAACATATCCGTCATACATGATTTCTGTGTAGCTTTAACTATTAAGGCTACACACGCGACGGAATCTTAAAAAATGGAGTAAGTTCTCCTGTTTTCTCAACATTTCCCTTCACTGCTCTGCTCCTATTGATCGTAGCGTGATGAAAAGTATACTATAACCTGCCCAGGAGTATGAAGAACAATTGTACCAAGTTTTGTTGAAATCCGTCGAGTGGTTTTTGTTTCTATAACGAACATACAGACAGACAGACAAAAATTTTACTGATTGCATTTTTGGCGTCAGTATCGATCACTAATCACCCGCTGATAGTTATTTTGGAAATATATTTCATGTACAGAATTGACCTCTCTACAGATTTATTATAAGTATAGATGAACGTGCAAAGGACTGACAGTTGGGATGGGTGGTGTGAACTGCTGCTGCAGTGTTCTGTTATTTACAATAAGCGATTATTGTGGCATCTCCAATCGCGTAAAAAACTGTTCCCGGAGTAAAAGGCCTACTGTATAATGTATGCAGTATAATAAAAATAGCCCTTGTTTTTTCTCATAGTTCAAGCTTACTTCGAGTGTGTATTTGTGCGATATACGCCATTGACGTATATAATATACGTCAGTGGATATACGCACATACAACAAAAAATCACCCTGTGTAAACAATCGCAGCGGGTGAGACAGTAGCTTGCGATTCTCGTATGGCATATAATCGCATTCGAATTTTTAGTTCCTGCATGCGTTTAGAAGTTATGATTTAATAATTTCCTGGTGAGTATTGCTTGCGTAAATTGTTTTCCTCTAAATAGATCTATCCATCTAGAAATCTTTAGGGGAGGGCTATGTTCAGCAATGGACTTACTTTGGCTGATGATAAAACACTAATTATTACACGGCTACCTATCACATTATGTACATCATAAAGAAAATATGCTTAGCAGTGTTCAATGATAGGACTGCGTTTTTTGTGAGTAATCCACTGGGTAATACATACATACATGCCCCTAAAATGCTTTGAGCATAAACGAACATTTCCTTCTATATATTTTTCCGCCTTTTTTTCAACATTGTTTGATCAAGGACTTTTATCCAAATTACTAAATTTTTCACCTAAAAGTAACTGCACTGGGAAAGTAGTGAATTGGGCCTGAAATACAAAACAGTAAAGTAATATTTATTATTTAAATAATATTAACTAAATACTATAACACTAATGAGCGCTAGGAACCGGCCTCCTCCACAAAAAAAACATACATAACGACTTTTATCCCTGAAGGGGTAGGCAGAAGTGCAACTAGGGCACCTACTCTTTGCTGTGTGTGTTCCGTACCATAATATGATAGGGCTATCACTATATCTGCACAAATTCCACGTAGAGAAAAAACCCAATATCACTTTACCCGACTCGGGAATCGATCGCGGGACTTCAAATTGCTGGTCTTACCGGGCACTCTATACAACTACCTTACAGAGGCAGTCCATTCCTTCTCTTCCATAACTGAGAGATTTCACATTCAACTATGTTTTAAAAATCTTAACTATGTAGATTTCCTTATGAAATAAGTAATTGAATAGGGAAGAACATAGCTAGTTTAACTGACACCAGTTTTCAACAAAAATCTAATTTCTTACTTACCGTCAACAACACAGCCAAAATAACATTTGCGTTTATTTTTCGGCATATTCATAATCCAAAATCCGTTTGAATATCCAAGTGTCTCCGAAAAGCAATCAAATCAAAACCAAGTCAAGTATAACTATTGTGGGGAAGGTGATCCGCCACACCGTAGGTACTTACACACAAGTGTTTACATTCGTGTTTACACATACATGTTCAGATATGAACACATTATACTTAATTATAGGAATATTTTGTTTATTTTTTGGAAATCGATAAATCCTTTAAACTTATAAACTGCGGAACCGTTTTTAATAATTCACCATTAGATTTATACCAAAAGTAACATAAGCCATAATATAATTTATTTCAATACAAGCTAAGTTGGAATGGAAGACACAGAGTTTGTCAATAGTTGTGCAGAAAATAGCTTCAGACCCTAAATATGGACTTAGAAATTAAATTAGGAAATAAAAACGGGTTCTAAATAAAAATAAATCACTGGTTTTTTTAATGTTTATTCATCTTCATAATTATCCTATCTTATATATCTAAAAATGCTGCAGGGACAGATATGTCTTCATGTCTGGCCCGTCCCAAATACCAGATTACTATCATGGTATAAGCGCAGCAGCCCATTGTATGACGCACAACCAAGCAACTACAATAGTATTCTATAATGCCTGCTAGACCAGCCTGGTCGGACCAGGTACATTATTTTCAATTAGTAATTAAACATAATACTGTTTATTTGAAACATGGTGTGATTTTATTTTACCTCTTATCAATAAGGTATCTGAACTGCCTCTTAAATTAAATTAAGATGAACTAATTGTTTCTTTGCACACTTCAATTATAGAACTACCGTGGAAACGTACACATACACCATAATAGGAACGTGTTTGTCGAATTTGGTACGTTCTCACGGCAAGTATTCGTGTATTTAAATTAAGTCACAATATGTCAGTATGAAATGACGGAAGTAGTGATTTTTTTTCCTAAATAAGATAAGCTATGGTCGTAACTATACAGCCAAATAACAGACGATCCAGTCATTCAATAAGTTGGTAAAAAGTAAAGCTGATATATTTTTGTTATTTGTAATTGTAGGAACACACACACTTGCATTGATTTTATAGTTTTTTTTAACGGCTTATAGAATTCTTATGAAAAAGATTTTTATTTAGACTAAAAGACCTTAAACCATTCATTAAAAATGTCTGACGGCCATAACACGTAACAAAAAATCAATTGAGATTTTTAATAAATTATACAACTTATCTATACTTACACAGCTATTGTTAGTATGCTGAAAAATCATGCAAAATTATAATATTTAGATTACAAAGTATGAAATTCTTAAACGCAATTTTTTTTTTAACTACGATTTCGCCATTGTCCTTTAAAATATGGCAACCAGATAACGGAAACACGACGATATTACCACTTAACCCCTCCAGTCAGGAAGGATATTAAAAAAAAAGTCGGGAGTAAAGCAACAAGCTTTTATTTCCATAGCAATAAAGTTAAAAATTGCATGCAAGAACGGCGAGTGTTGCTAGTGTTACGCGCCGCCGGCGTGTCTATCCGTCATGACAGTTTAATTATTCTACATGGTACTACGAGATATATTATTCAGCTATTGGATAGCAAAACTTATTTTAAAATTCTGTGACTCTACATTTTTATATCGTTTATCCAGAAAATAATTTAATTCATTCATTATAAAGATCTACGTAACTTTTATGTAATTCACTCTATTAGTATGGCAAGCTAACCAGGCACACTTCAATTTGACTTATAGTAGGTAACCATGACGATGAAAATAACTGACATTTGACTTCATCTACATAGTTCAGAAATTGGGTTTAGTTCAGTTTAATTATGATTTCTGTACATTTCTAGACGCCTCTTTGGATCTCAGAGTCCTCTAGAGAGTTGAAAGAAGAAACTACACTTAAATTTAAGAACATTAACCACCTAAGTTACGGAGTGACACGACCCTGCGGAATACATTTATTGCAAATATTTTCACATTGACATTTCTAAATTCAAATATCTATCCACCGAGGCTCCATAAACAAATAATTGCCAGTACCGTTTAAGTATAAATACTGTTTGGATAAATTCAAGTCGGGCGACAACTAGATTTACCCCCTCAAGCCGGGAGGCAAATTTTGACAATCTAAATATGTACCGTATATGACGTAAGCGTAAAACGCGGGAATCTCAAACTTCGGAGGCAGTATTATGGTACATAGTCCATAAAAATAGTTATACTGTATGAAACTTCGTTCTCTAAACGGCATAGGAAAACTGAAGGGTATTACTAACTACATTGTATTGTGATACTCACAAAACAAACTCGACATTACGACTTTTAGTAAATTGCGTAATCGTGTGTTGGGCGACTTGTTGTTGGAATAATATAAAATTATAACTATATTTTTTATGAATAGTCTCAGATTACGTCAAATGTTTAGGATTTGTAAACATTTTTTTGTTATATTGCGAGCGGGGACCGACCCTAATAATAAAACAACAGACCAATATTTGACATTGTTTTCTATAGTTGTCAAAGAATTATCAACATTTACTAAGTAAAAACGGGTAAATTATGACAATTTCAAATGTCTATTTTCAAGGCCTAAGCTACCTACATACTTTACGCAAACATTATATTATCATGATAAATACTCAATATAGTATATTTATAGTAAATTGCTATAATTTACACTTAGAATAAATAACTAAATCGTTTGAAAATAAAAATATAGATTTTCTTCGAACACGTACTTTATTTACGACTAGTAATGTGCCGCTGCTGCCCAAGTGTCTTATCGATGCGTATCGATAAATCAGAACAAAGTCTACGTGTAACTTTATTATTATTTGTACAAAATAAAAAACAGAGTCGTTGTGTATATTATTTTATTAACATTTTTTGTTGTAAATGAATAAATAGATGTTTAGAACGGAAAGTTTGTTTCAATTCGTGTTCCCAAATAGTGCCTTACATCAATTACACAGGTTTACATAATTTGAAACATGTACATATAATGTCTTGAGTTGAAAATACAGAATATTACTAAAAACAAAAAAAATATAAACGCAACAAAAACAATCCGCATAAAGGATACCTATTGCCAAGCAGCTTGTAAAAACTAGCTAAATCCTCTCTGCGCCGTTGGACTAGGAATGGTAAGCCTTGAAACAATTTACCGCACACAGCGGTACATGGCAAGACTCACATTGGAATGGTGTCGTTTTGTTTCTGTGCCCCGCCCGCACGCACATGAAACATTTCTTCCTGACTTGGCGATTCCTCACCGGCCCACTATCTGTAGTTATATATTTAGGCCAGTGTGAGGACCACGTTGGTCACCACCTACTCGATGACGACGTCCACCCCGTAAACCACGACCCGGACGCCCTCGCCCACGCCCACTACGGGCGTCAGTCATACGGCCTGGCATACGACTCATTCTTTCATCCCTTGCATTCAGGACATGAGCGTCCGGGTCATAAAACTCTTCCTAGTCTCCAAGCGCCGGCGTATCTTCTGCCACGATGAGCAGAATCACATTATCCTCATCTTCTAGAAGTAGCCGACTGCTTGGAGACCCCGGTGGTCTGAAAAATAATAGAAGAGACACATAAAAATTGAATTAAAAGAAATTGCAGTTGTCTCCTGTTGAAATTTACTTACTTTCGTAATTAGGTGTAATAGATAGAATATTGAGAGAGCGGTATACATGTTTCGAGACAAAGCAAACGCTTCGTATACAGTAAAGAAATTTTAGCTACAATTAAACTCTAAATGTGTTCTGAAGGTATGTGGATGAAAAATATAAAACTTACGAATTCGACTGGCGAGACAGCGGTAGAGATCTCGACCGGGATCTATTGAGGGCCGCATCGTCGCCGTCTCGTCGCTCCGAAGATCTTCTGGTGCAGAGCGGGGGAGGATGCGGGTCCGGTGTCTCGTACTATAAAATAAATAACCAAAGTTTGCTACAAATGAGTTTACAATTTACATTGAGACATACAAATAACCACATCAAGAATAGGGTGAATTCTTGAAAGATACTTTATGCATGAGTCAAAAAATTAAACCAAGGTAGATAAATTCCACAGCACCAAAAAAGCACCAAAGCTCTTAGATAAACATTAAATACTTCTTGTGAAGATTCTGCAGGGTGTAAACATCTGGTATACATATTTTTAGATGCTTTTCTAAAAATTATACCTTACATAAACATCAGTAACAATTGCAAATACCTCGTCACTATCGGTCTGGTCTTCGGAGTCCGTGAGCTCCTCAGAGTCCGTCTCATCCTCCCCAAACAGCTCCTCCAGAAAGCGCGACGATGGCGGCCCGTCGTTGATTCTCCACGGTCGAGATACGGTACTGTAATATAAAAACAAAAATTGCAACTGTAATAACTTCAAAATTGTTATTTTTCCTGTACAATCTAATAGGTCCATTTCGCCATATTAGCCATAAATTATAATTCCGAGCAATTTATAAACGAATGCTGACTTCGAAGTACAAATAACAATCGGTATCGTAATAACATCGTATCGTACAACGGTAAATATTCTAGAACAGGACTATTAGAAACACGTTACCTAAACCGGTTGAATGCTTCGCTAAAAAGAAAACGGTCCCTAGTTTCATAGCAATACAGCTCAAAGTTATATGCAACAAATTTTTCTGCTGTTTTCGTGCCGATGCGTCGTATTTTGAATTTCACCAACTGATATTATTGAAAATTATTTTACAAGTTTTATCAAAATTACATGCAGATATTTACTAAAACAATCACTGTATATGATTATCTCAGAATATAGAAAAAACCAGAAACCGCCAGCGCGCTTAAAACTGAAGCAACAAAAACCACTCTAAAACAGAGTGGTTTGAAGTTTTTGCGATTAGTCCAAAGAGCATTATAATACTACTGAAGATTAGTCACTCCTTTGTAGTAAGCGTGTAGTGACGTATTGTACAAGTGTCAATTTTAATTTAAAAATGCCGTTTTGTGTTGTCCCTACATGTAAAAATGCTGCTGGGATTACAAAAAAACTGGATGGGATCACATTTCATCTGTAAGTAGCGCATTCAAAAGTATATTTATTTAATTATTGAATTTCTTTTACTTATTGTGATCGTCTTAGAACATGACGCGTAAATTTTTTGAGTGTTGCCATTTTATTTTGATCGAAAATTTTACCCACTTATTTTTTTAATACTTTTATAGAATACTCACAATTTTTGTGTAGTTCTATTGTATATAGTTTTTTGTAATTTTAGTTTCCCTGCTGATGAAAAGAGAAAATCGGAGTGGATGAAAATTATACAAAGAGCTCGGCTAGATGAGTTTTGGAAACTATCAAGCCGGAGTGTAATTTGCTCAATTCCTTTTGAAGAGCAATATTTTTATGACACAAAATGTGAAGAAAGACAAAAAAGAAAAGAAAAAGAAGAAAAAAGACTGAGGAAAGCAGCTATTCCAACTAGGGTAGATATAGTCATAATAATTACTTTATTTATATTGTATCCCTCCTGTTCAGTATGTTTGTCATGTATTTTGAAGTAAGGTTTTGGTCAACAAAGGCAAAGGTGTATCAAGTACGGCCACTTTTCGCCGAGCTTATCCGTCCCACGGCGTGATAGGAGGCAAGCCTAAACCGGGCACAAATTCTAGACTCCGGGCTAATGAAACTTCGGTGATTTAAATATATGAATAATCTAATAGTAACGTTATATTTCAGCATTTGGCCTTGACACCAGAGTTTTCCGAGTTGCACATAGGAACATCTAAACCTTGGACATCGGACAATGTGCATACCCGCCTATAATAAATGTTTCAACTGTATACATTATTTTTGTACTGTAGGAAGTAAAATTAGGCAATTAATCTATATAGATAGAATCAAGTAAACTAAGGCTCATGAAAATTTGCAATCAGGCACAAAGTGCTATTACTAATGCGTTGCCATCCATGAGGACTAAAATGTCATGCCTTGTACGACAGAAATTTAACGCATTTGATTAAACTTTTTGTTTTTCTATTTTATGATAAACTTAAGATTTTTCATTTCAGGTTACACAACCACCTGCGCGATCAAACTCAGAGATTGGTGAAGTCAATATTTCTGATTTAGAATCTGTGTTTGATACGCCGAGAAAGGTCAAACTAAAATCTCAATTACGACGAAAACAAATATTTTGTGAGCGTCATGTTCAACGTTTGAAAATATTACTGCTAAAACACAATAGACTTACCAAGAAGTACGAATCTCTAAAGAGTATATTATACAAAATAAAAAACAATCGCTACATGTGATTTGAAAATAATACAATCTTAACTTTTTAAAGCCGTGTTTTATTTAAAGTTGTTGGTATAACTCACGTTGGACACCTCTCTAGTTATCAGATTCTATAGCAAGTGCATAAAATGTTTGAACACTAGTCGCGTAGTTGTGTACAACGTTAGTTTACTTACCCTACTTACAAATATTAGTTAATATTTTTTAATAAATATATTTTCTTTAGTGTTATAAGATTACCCCAAAAAGAGGGAAACCGCTCCGAGCTAGCAACATTACGCGGGTGGGAGGTGGGGCAGGCGCGGGGCGTACGTATTGGTTTTGGACACAGCGCGGGGTATGTAATTATTATTGAGCGCGGTTTCTGGTTTGTTCTGTATTCTGAGATGATTATAAAGCTTATTTCAACGTTATTATGTACAAACTAATTGTAAATAACCGAAAATTACGAGTCACATAGGCACACTTTCGCGGATCAAATATCCTGTCCATATAATAGACGTCAGTGATCACAATAAAATCACTACCGGTCAATGGCCGCGCGGCGCAAACACTAAAGTTGTCGCACTTATTATTTTTTGATATTGGCATATATGCATCTTACTTTATTTGGTTGGCAAGGCTTCCAAAATATTTATGGTTAAAAGTAGTGAGTAAAATACAAGCAAAAATGAATTTTATTTCGATAAATATACAATTCAAAATCACTCGTTAATAAGGGCGACTTTCGCCCGTTTAGTTGCGCCGCCGGCATATCCTCCTGTCAGGACAGTTTACGCAACCTCAGCCCAAATCTCCTCTCCTCTCCTCGCCTCCCCTGCTCTCCTCTCCTCCCCTCTCTCAACTCCCTCTCCTCTACACTGCTTCCGCCTCAGCTCTCCTCTGGCTTCTCTCCATCTCTACTTTTCTATGTTCCTCTTCCCAATTGCCCACCTAAATGCTTGTCCCAAATATTGCACGTTACAAAATAAATTTCAGGACTGACCATTGAACTTGGCACCCATTTAGATCTCACTTCTTTTGTCGTTGAAGTCAACAACTGAGGCATATATCATATTATTGATTTTGGCTCTCATTTCACATTTATGTTTTTATGTGATATCATTACTTTTTGTACATATTAATTCACGTGAAGACCTTAAAAGCCACACAAAGACCGGCTGTCATCAATTTTGATTGCTGATTCTTACATTACAGGCACTATAAGTTAGTGTACATAATAGAATCAAATAATTGAGAAATTATAATAAAATGATAAAAATTTACTAGTTTCTGATTTATTTATTGTATTCAGCCAACTATCTATCTGGATGCCAAATTTGAATTTCCTAGGACATCTGGAATTGGGTTAGAGTTTTAATCTATAGGTCAGTCAGTGATTAAAATTACGATTTTTGGACGTTAATATCTAAAGAACTGTTTGAGGTGTGCTTATGAAATTTGGAGCACATGTGTATCTCGCAAGTCTCAATATATGAGCCAAATTTGGCATGTTTATGTGAAATAGTTTTTGTGTTATGAGGGGGGCAAAAGCGGCGCCAAATGGTTCGTGTAAGCTTAAACTTGGCTTGACACGCTACCGCATGTCTAGATACTACAAGTGATTTATAAGAAACAGTGATTTGTTTGAAAAGTCGCCTACGAATACATTTGGGTAAGAGATGGGCGGGGTCCATCTTGTCGTCGCTACTCGCCACCCTTTGCAAGCCACCGCGCTGGTCCGTCCTGCAGGTGTCCACTCTGTCACGTGTCTGCACTCGGCTCCACTGCTTACTGCTCACATTACCGACGCGTGTCCAGGAGCTCACTCCGAGGCATACTGTCGGGGCAACCCCGGGTGTTACCATAGTCACCTGTCACCACAGTCACCACGCTTGGCAGACGGGATGGTACTGCAGTGGCTGGAACAGTCCTGACGACGCCGCTGCCCGCCCGGGGAACTAGTATCATGACCATTCCACCGTATTTGTAACTGGTTACTCCTCCATGAGGCGGCCACCAGAGCTTTGTTTATTAGCTAGCATCTACAACGAGCGGGTAGGGCAGACAATCAGGGATCCAACATGTTATTCACCCTACATCAAACTAATTTACTAACATAAATATTAATGTATTTCTTTACTTATTAGCCAGAAGAGTTAGATCTGAAAACGGATTAAAACTTGAATAATATTTTATAATAAATTGTTTTATTTCCTGGATCCTGGTTTTAGCTAAACCCAATGCCGTCTTTTTTTTATACTGGCACGGCAAAGTGCAAAACCACACTGAACCTGATGCGCAGTGCCACCCAATAAGAGAATCGAGTAGCAAGAGACAATCTATCCCCCGCTACTCAACACAATCATGGCGGCCTGCTGTGTAGCTTCTTCACACTACATCATGGCGCAAGGAGGTGCGGTCGAGGGTCTAGTGTTAGAGTACTCAGGAGGCCGCAAAACGGCCAAAAATCGTACCCCGACAAAAAACGGATGTACACTGGCTGCGTATGCCACTATGGCGGGTTTAACACCCTGTGTACGGTGGGCGCTATCCGGGCGGATATGAATATCCTACCACCAGCAGTCAAATAGGGCCCGTGTCCAAGGGGGGGGGGGGGGGCTATTATATTATTATTGGCTTACTGTAACAGGCCGTGGGGTTTGTGTCGAATGATACTCGGGAGTCTCAATTCACAATCTCTATATTTACTGGCAGAAGTTTCGCTTATTACAATTACAATGCAAATGAATATTCGTTACTGTCGTGCTGCGACTTTTATATGGTTTAGTCTTCATTTTTAATTTAAAAAACTACCTGTATGTAGGAATTCTAAAATAGTTAGGATACATATAATTCAAATAAATATTATTAGACTATTTCCTTCAATCACAAAATATTTAGTATACTGTAATACTAAATATTTTATTGTTATTTACTGGGATTATTTTTATTAAGATACTTACTATTAAAAATTAAGTAATGAATAAATGAATCGATCAAGAAAATCTTAAAAGTAGGAAGGTTAATTAAATTTACAAAAATAACAATGAGCATGACCAAAACAAACTATCTAAGTATAACAATATTATACAGGGTCGTGTCACTCCGTAACTTAGGTGGTTAATGTTCTTAATTTAATTGTAGTTTCTTCTTTCAACTCTCTAGAGGACTCTGAGATCCAAAGAGAATGTAATGACGTCTAGAAATGTACAGAAATCATAATTAAACTGAACTAAACCCAATTTCTGAACTATGTAGATGAAGTCAAATGTCAGTTATTTTCATCGTCATGGTTACCTACTATAAGTCAAATTGAAGTGTGCCTGGTTAGCTTACTAATAGAATGAATTAAAACGGTATATTATTATTCTTATTAACGTGTTACATAAAAGTTACGTAGATCTTTATAACGAATGAATTAAATTATTTTCTGGATAAACGATATAAAAATGTAGAGTCACAGAATTTTAAAATAAGTTTTGCTATCCAATAGATGAATAATATATCTCATAGTACCATGTAGAATAATTAAGTGGTAATATCGTCGTGTTTCCGTTATCTGGTTGCCATATTTTAAATTTATCTTTGCAATTTTTGTGTATTGTGTTGAACGACTTCTTTATTATTACGTGGCGACTTGGATTGATTTTCGGACTTCTGTACTCTAGTTATTTTATTTGACCCCTGGCTCGGACTTGGTTTTGGTTTGACTGCTTTTCGGAGACACTTGGATATTCAAACGAATTTTGGATTATGAATATGCCGAAAAATAAACGCAAATGTTATTTTGGCTGTGTTGTTGACGGTAAGTAAGAAATTAGATTATTGTTGAAAACTGGTGTCAGTTAAACTAGCTATGTTCTTCCCTATTCAATTACTTATTTCATGAGGAAATCTACATAGTTAAGATTATTAAAAAATAGTTTAGAAGGTATTATGTGAACTCTCTCAGTTATGGAGAAGAAGGAATGGACTGCCTCTGTAGGGTAGTTGTATAGAGTGCCCGGTAAGACCAGCAATTTGAAGTCCCGCGATCGATTCCCGAGTCGGGTAAAGTGATATTGGGTTTTTTTTCTCTACGTGAAATTTGTGCAGATATAGTGATAGCCCTATCACATTATGGTACGGAACACACACAGCAAAGAGTAGGTGCCCTAGTTGCACTTCTGCCTACCCCTTCAGGGATAAAAGTCGTTATGTATGTTTTTTTTGTGGAGGAGGCCGGTTCCTAGCGCCCATTAGTGTTATAGTATTTAGGTAATATTATTTAAATAATAAATATTACTTTACTGTTTTGTATTTCAGGCCCAATTCACTACTTTCCCAGTGCAGTTACTTTAAGGTGAAAAATTTAGTAATTTGGATAAAAGTCCTTGATCAAACAGTGTTGAAAAAAAGGCGGAAAAATATATAAAAGGAAATGTTCGTTTATGCTCAAAGCATTTTAGGGGCATGTATGTATGTATTACCCAGTGGATTACTCACAAAAAACGCAGTCCTATCATTGAACACTGCTAAGCATATTTTCTATATGATGTACATAATATGATAGGTAGCCGTGTAATAATAAGTATTTTATCATCAGCCAAAGTAAGTCCATTGCTGAACATAGCCCTCCCCTAAAGATTTCTAGATGGATAGATCTATTTAGAGGAAAACAATTTACGAAAACAATACTCACCAGGAAATTATTAAATCATAACTTTTAAACGCATGCGAGAACTAAAAACACGAATGCGATTATATGCCATACGAGAATCGCAAGCTACTGTCTCACCCGTTGCGATTGTTTACACAGGGTGATTTTTTGTTGTACGTGCGTATATCGCACAAATACACACTCGAAGTAAGCTTGCACTATGAGAAAAAACAAGGGCTATTTTTATTACACTGCATACATTATACAGTAGGCCCTTTACTCCGGGAACAGTTTTTTACGCGATTGGAGATGTCATAATAATCGCTTATTGTAAATAACAGAGCACTGCAGCAGCAGTTCACACCACCCATCCCAACTGTCAGTCCTTTGCACGTTCATCCTACATAAAATTTAATTGCATTCCAGAACAATTCAGTAACTTTTCCTCAACATCAGAGGACGCCGCAAGCTGCCTATATCATCCAGTTGCTAATGTTATAAGTACGTAATATATTTTATTTCTTGTTATACCTTTTATACATATGAATTATTAAAATCGGTCCAGTACTTTTTGAGCCAATTCGTTACAAACATACTTACATACAAATATTTCCTCTTTATAATATTAGTATAGATAAAACAAAAATCCATTCGCCTGATGATAAACGCCACAACAACATAAACCACCAAATTTTTAATTACAATTCCTTCAAACAGAAACACAGATTTGGCGTGATGTTGCTTAGTGGTCAAATAGACAGTGCGGTGATAAGCGGAATAAATGAA
Organism: Laothoe populi; assembly: GCA_905220505.1. Classification (NCBI taxonomy): domain Eukaryota; kingdom Metazoa; phylum Arthropoda; class Insecta; order Lepidoptera; family Sphingidae; genus Laothoe; species Laothoe populi. Next base: position 14,497,435 of record HG992168.1, read on the forward strand.
AATAATTATACGCTCTCACTTTTGCTTATTATACATTGTTAAAGTAGGTTGAATTTTTATGTAAGGCGGCGTAAATCGTCGCCGCGCACTGTCTCATTGAAAATTGTATTTTCAATGTCCAATATTTTGATATAAGTGACAGATTAAGTTTTAAGTATATTGAAACATTTTTATATGCTTGTAGATATTTTTTATATATATATAAAATCAGGATACTATAAATTATTTTATTTGTTAGCTTTTATTTTCAAATTATTTTTATTTCTTATTTTTCAGGTCGGGCTCATATACAAAAAGAACATTCTAATAGTGTCACAAGTAGACCTAGACGAAACGCGGTATACAACACAAAAATTAGATTATTCCAAAAAAATATAAAACACGCAGGGAGATACCTAGATTGCGTAAAAGAGGACAATTTAAACACCAACCGCAATATGCCGGAAAGTTGTGTGATAATGTGGCATTTCAGAAATTTACGAAAATTATGACAAAACCAGCACAGTTCTTTGCTAACATACAGACAGAAAAGAAAGCAAAGGGAAGATTTTTATCATTGTAAGTAGTGTTAAAAAGAGTCCGAAGTATTACAGATTTTTAAGCAAATATTTTCACTCTGCCATCATCAAGAACGATGAAACGGCTATTTAGCCAAACTAAGTTAACTCCAGGATTAAAAACTATAATTAAAAAATATATATATTATAATAGCCAGATTAAGTAATACATATACACTCACGCCTGTAATCCCCGAAGGGGTAGGCAGAGGTGTAACCAGTAAGAAAATTAAGAAAAAAGAAAACAATGATCGATTTAGCAGCAATAGTGGGAATATTATCAATTGGTGTTAGAAGCAGATAAATCATAGGGAGAATTGAAGCAAGCAAGCATTACATGTAGCGTTTGATAGATAGCGTTAGAGCTGAGTTATTTCAATTTTTTTTTAAATAAGATGTTCCGCTGCAAGCATAAATAAAATTGGAGAGTTTATTTTCATGATTGCAGGTAGTGTTATTTTAGAGCCGTTTAAAGTTCTAAGTTTACAATGTATTAACATGGCGATACGATAGGCTCACTGTATAAAGGACTTAAAAGTATGATCACTGTAGATCCAATTGTTTCACTGCAATTACTTAGTTTAGTGATAAAAACGACTCAATATAATTCCACAAAAATGTATTATGCAATCTTTGTACAATACATACACACATCAGGCTATATAATATATACACAGGGCCTAAATAAATGCATAATGCGATACGATTCGTTATTACTGTGCTTCAGTAGTTTGAAGGGTTCTTTTGGAACGAAGTTCCTTATCGCGCGTTGTGAAAGAGGGCTAGACGGAAAAAATTCTTACGAAAAGTTGTCACGACACTTTTATATTGGAACGTTTTTAAATGTATTTTAACAGCTGTCATTATGTTTATATGTAATTTTACTTGCTGCAGTTGTTGCTAATATTATTATATATTATTAATATATTATTATTAATAATTTTAATATTTTATTTGTTAATAATAAAAAAAAATTTATTATAACTTAAAAAAAAAAAATATTACAATTCCTTCACTAATTAATCGAAAGGAACTTCGTTCCATCCGGGTGTCCCTTGACACCTCTCAAGTTTTTTATATTTATGTTTATAATTATTTCAAGTGTCTTTTCTGTATAACTTACCTGCGATATATAATATGCCATTTATTAAAAAGATAATATTATGTATGTAATGGCGAAATTATTTAGCCTTTAATACGATTATTAAAGGTGCCTTGGTGGCGTAGTTGTAATTGCGCATGCGTTACGATTGCTGTGCTGAGGTCTCGGGTTCGATCCCCGGGTCGGGTAAAGTGATATTGGGTTTTTCTACCTAGAAATACTCAATATTAACCCGGAGTCTGGAATGGTGCCCGGTGTGGCGATAGGCTCGCCCCCTATCACATTATGGGACCGAAATTCGGCGAAAAGTGCGTGTACTGGTTACACCTCTGCCTACCCCTTCGGGGATTACAGGCGTGAGTGTATATGTATGTATGTATGTTTAATACGATATTTTATTGGCAATTAGTTCCGCTAGCCTATTGTGATTTTTTATTTTTTTTTTAATCCTAGCGCGGCAAAGTGATCACACTGCACCTGATGGTAAGCGCCGTGCTGTCCAATTAGAGTATCGAGTAGTGAGGCACAATCTATTCCTCGCTACTCAACACAATCATGCCGGACTGCTGTGTAGCTTCTTGTTAAATTCCAGTCTTCATAGACCTGTTTCAAGCAGTTCTTAATATTATTTAGTGTATCTTATAATTTATTGTTAGTTAATGTGTTAGATGCATAAAAACAAGTTTTTAATCAAAACATTATGAAAACCACACATGGTGGAAGACTGTCGACAATCGGTCTCAGTTTCTTTTTAATTTCAAAGAGTTTTCAAAGTTTTAATGCTCATGTGGTTTATTTCATAGATTAATCTGATTTACTTAGCTCTGCAAAATACTCTTCTTGATATCAATAGGTAGCGAAATAAAATTTATAAATAATGATATTCGAATAGAAGGATATAACATTGTAATCACTATGTGTGTTAATAAGGACAAAGATAATATGATTTTTTTTATCTGTGTTATGCAAGCATGTATTATATGGTAGGGAGCTAGCTGTACTTGAATTGTGAATGCAAGTGGGTGTTGGTGGCAATACTGTTTTTTGGAAAGTTTCTATATTTTTCTAACATATTGACTAATATAAACTCGAGGTTGTGATGAATGACGTTAAGTGTATATGTGTATGACATAGTGAGGATTATGACTTCCCTGGAATATTCCAGATGTTTTCAGCTTGTAATAGAATATTCAAGGAATATGTTCTATAATAAGTTTCTAAAGCAAGCCTTCAAAAGTATCTGGAAAGTTCTGAAATATATTTAAGTACCTAATATTATATATTTATTTTGTGTTAATGGATGTTGTTATTTTTATGTTAGGTTTTGTACATACATTGTTATTACATTATAAAATTGTATTGTAATAAATCTATATTGTGATTATTAAGGTTTTTCTAATTATCACCACACTGTCACTATAATAATACTAAGTGATTGGTGATTGTTGTATACTGCTAAAAAAGGGTCTAAAAGATTACATTGCGACGACGGATATTGAAATATTTTTGTGAATTGGGCTTATCGTCACGTTATGTACTTTTAGAACCCTTATTTTGCAGTATATTAACAATCACTGGAAACCAAAATATTAAACAATTGGTAGTAGCGCCACCTGCAGGATTTTTCTAGCAATAAAACATCACCAGTGGCACCTACTGTTGACCGGGATAAATGTTCTGTCATTTGACATTTAACGATTGGCATAAAAAACGTACAAGTAGGTACTCTATTTCAGTAGTATTATAATGCTCTTTGATATTATAGAATAGGTAGTGATTGGTATTTGGTAGACATCATGTCATCAATCATCATCATCACATAAATTTTATTTACTTAGTTAATATTTTTGTTACGTGACATTGGCAAAATTGTGGAGTTGTTCCTCCGCAGAGGCCATTAAAGCAAGAAGAAGAAGAAGATATTATAGAATAGGCTATTTGACAACATTGAAAATAATGACAAAGAATCCCCAATAATGTCACCAGGAATGAGATCGACTTCATTATGACTGATAAGCGCCAAATATTCAGAGATGTCTCTGTGATCAGTAGGTTTAACACCGGTAGTGATCACCGACTGGTAAGAGGCACTCTGATTATAAAAGTTAAATTTTCTAATTGCTAAATTATTTTGTAGCTCATTACGATTACGATCGTCTTTACACGCTTTATACTAGCTACAATTGTATCCAAGTAGACTAAGTATATATGTAACGGAATCCTTTAACGTAATGTTCACCACCTTCAAGACATCCGATTTACTTGAATATTTACACACGTATCAAGGACCTATGATCACCAGGTTCACCAAGATATTAAAAAATATTAGGTATCATTTTAGATTATATTTTTATGTGGTCTTAATTTGTAATCGAATATTTTATTATAAGTAGGTACGTTTGTTGCTGTTTCGAGACTAAAAGCATAAAATAAATTATATTTAAAAATAACACGCTTAATTAGCTAGCCGAAGTAAAAAGTAGAAAATAATATTAATTTCATTGCGAAAAATTATAACTTAAAAAAAACTAAAAAATATCACGTTTAAAACGTATATCGAAATGTCGATATTTTGTTTCGATATATCAAACTCCGATATTGATATATTTAAAAATATCGATATATCGAAAATCCGATATTTAAAAAAATATCAACATCCCTAGTTATTAGCTTGTTTACTTGCATGTGACGTCACACCAGCGCCATTACAGAAATAGCGTTTTTGCCGCGGTTTTGGAGATTTAAACTTTAACATTGATTTTTAATAAAAATACTGTATATTTTCCTGAAATATCAATGTAGTGTGCTTATTATGTAATAAAGAATAGTTTTAAATCATTTTCGAAAATTAGTCAAATAGCCTAAGAAAAAATGGTTAGCTGTATGTACAGCTAACCATTTTGCCAAAACAGCTTTTTTTAATTTTGGCAATTTATCATCAAATACGAGGGTCGTTTGAAAAGTCCGTGCAAAAATGAAAACTACTTATTTTTTTTGGATAAACCTTTTTTATTGTTCAACATAGTCTCCTTTTAGGCTTATACACTTCATCCAACGCTGCTCTAATTTGTTTTCCCTTCCGTATAATATGATATGTCTAAGTCTGCAAAATAGACATTCGTTTCTGCAATCACCTCCTCGTTTCAATAAAAAAAAACCCGCCAGCCATTTCTTCATATTGGGGAACAAATAATAGTACGAGGGAGCCAAATCTGGAGAATAGGAGGGATGTGAAACGAGTTGGAACCTCATTTCCATTAATTTTGCGGCCACAACTGCTGAGACCTGAGCTGGTGCATTGTCGTGATGGAAAAGGACTTTTTTACGGGCTAATCTTGGACGTTTTTCTTGCAGCTTTGCTTTCAAACGGTCCAATAACGATGAATTATATGCGCCTGTAATAGTTTTACCCTTATCAAGATAGTCGAAGAGGATTATTCCTTGCTAATCCTAAAAGACAGTTGCCATAACCTTCCCGGCCGAAGGAACGGTCTTCGCCTTTTTTGATGCTGATTCCCCCTTGCCAACCCACTGTTTAGATTGTTCTTTGGTCTCAGGAGTGTAGTGATGTATCCATGTTTCATCCACAGGGACGAAACGACGCTTAAAGTCCTGCGGATTCCCTTGGAACAGCTGCAAACCGTCCTTGCAACACTTGACGCGATTTCGTTTTTAGTCCATCGTGAGCAATCGCGGCACCCATTTTGCGGGTAGCTTTTTCATGTCCAAATGTTGGTGCAAAATATTATGTCCCACTTCATTCGAAATGCCCATAGCACTAGCAACCTCACGCACCTTCACTATTCTGTCATCCATCACGATATCATGGATTTTATCGATGATATCTGGAGTAGTGACCTCATCAGGGCGTCCAGAACGATCAGCGTCGCTTGTGCTCATATGGCCAGTCCGAAAATGTTGAAACCACTTATACACTGTTCTAATCGAAGGTGCACAGCCGCCATAATGTTTATCAAGCTTCTTCTTAGTCTGCTGATGCGTTTTGCCTTTCATAAAGTAATGTTTAATAAATACACGAAATTCTTTTTCGTCCGTTTCTTGATAATCACTCGTCTTCCTTGTTTCAAACGTATGCCAAACACATAGAAATACACCGATCTGGCTGAAACTTGGTATGGTTTCTTCCAAGAGATGCTTATAACTAATGATAACCTCGATACGCACCAGTGATGCCATCTCTCTGACTTTGCACGGACTTTTCAAACGACGTGGTACATCATACATACATCGTTTTACAAATAGTGTTATATGATTTGGACAAACGGGATATGGCAGAGAATTGTTTTAGGTTGGTTCTGGCGGACGGCTGATGCAACAAAAGTTTTCTACGCGTGGACAAACTAAAATGTTTCAATTTGTCACTATACGACACCTGGTGGGAGACTCTATCAAATGCCTTTGCAAAGTCCATATACCGAAGTCCAAGTCGAAAAACAAATCTCGCACGATACATCAATGACAGTCGAACTACTTAGCAAAGTGTATTCATAAAATGGCGTCATGTCAAAAAATGAGCTTCAAGGCGGAGCAAATGACATATCAAAAATTGACAACCGAAAATTTTAAACAATTGCGTATACTGTACTCTTGTTGACATAAGTAAATTGCAACGAGTTGGAATGACAGAGCAATGTTTCTATTAGTGAAGTTCATATTTGCAACATATTTGTTTAATTAGAAATTATACAGGCAAATAAGTGCTTATCCCCTATATTCTATATATCAATGGTATAGACACTAGAACAACGACGTACGAGCGAAATGAGTGAGTGAACGAGTGATTTCGAACGCAATCAAATGTTTTAGAAGGTTCGACACGATTGAACTAGATAGCGTTGGCATAAACAGCCAATTATTAAGTTGGGTAATTTCGAAGATTTTTCGATACGATATCAGTCAAAAAGTTGGTGTCGAGGACAAGTATGGAACACAAAGTATCGAGTACAAAAGTATCGATATCGAAAGGCAAAGTATCGATACTTTTTCATCCCTATATTCATCCATATCGTGTCCCTACCTATGATACTGCGTTATTATGAGAGCACTGAACTAGGGACACGGTATCGAATAGAAAGTATCGATACTCGAGTAAGTATCGAAACGAAAGTATCGATACCTCAAAGTATCGATACTTCAGAGTATCGACACATTTTCTAGGGCCTAATCAATTAGAAAGGAGGAGTTCGAAATGACACGACTCAACACACCCTTGAGGAGTGTCCAGCCTGGGACGAAGAGCGCAGCGCTCTTAGAATAGCTGTCAATGGAGACCTTTCTCTGCCGGCCCTGGTGGCTGCCATGGTTGGCACACGAAGGTCGTGTCGTGCCAAGGCCTCGTTCTGCAAACGTGTCATGTGGGAGAAGGAGAGCGCCGATCGGGATCGGGAACGAACCAATCCCGTTCGCCGCCAAACGAGAAGGAGGCGCCGAGTTTGACGATTGACTGTCACCTCCCACCCTGTGGATTGGGGGCTTTGAAGAATTCAACCACGGTATACCCTTTTTTTGTTGTCGTGGGGAAAGCATTTTATTACTGCCACCCGCTCCGGGAGAAAGCGTAATGAGAATAAAACGGTTATGCTGGACTAGCTGGTCTTATAACCCAGCACCCCCACGCCCAGATGATGGCTATCCGGGCTGTGGCTGGAGTCCCTATGTACACCCCACCAGACACTACCAGTTAAAACCCCGCGGTGGCCTTCTTCGGTGCTTACGGAGCGATCCCGAGGTTATTCTAAGGAGTGCTAGAATTGCTTTCGGAAACGCCCTTGCGCGGCGCCGTGTAGCAGCACATCTCTATAAGGGGCTTAGGAGCCCAGCATACCGAACAATGACAGCGAACAAGGCTTTAGCACCCGTGCTGCCGTCCATCTCGGGGTCGCACGATGCTGCGAAATTAGGAGTGCATCGACACGGGCTGACAGCCCCCACTGCGCGCCCGCGACCCCGATGGCCACAATTAGTCGCTTCGTACAACAGTTAGTGGCTACCGTGGGTTATTAAAACGCCTCCATTCCACAGGGCGGGAGACGACGGTCAGTCGTCCACCCGGGGCCTCCTACGTCTCCTCTGGCGGCGGGGGGATCAAATCGTTCCCGATTCCTCTCAGCACTCTCCTTCTGCGAGATGACGCTCTCGCAGAAGTGGGCCACCGCACGCTAGGATCTCCAGCTGGTGACCATGGACGACACCACAGCTGGCAGCGACAACTGTTCTGAGAAGGCTGTGATCTTCGTCCCAGGCTGGGCACTCCTCCAATGTATGTTGGGCCTTGTCCTCACGGCAGTTGCCACAGTGATGGCACACGGCGGACATCCCCTTTCCGATCTGTCACAGGAACGATCCGAAACACCCGTGGTCCGTCAGCACCTGCCAGCCATCTTTTTAGGACAGTACGCACTGCCGCGACAGTTGTTGAGCCCACACTCGGGCTCTCTAGCCTGGCCACTCCTCCACGGTGGTCCTACGATACCGGGCCGCAATCTCCATCGGGGCCAGTCTCTCCTGACGGCGGCTGGACCCCTACTCCCGTCAGAGGAACGCTGACGAGAGGAGATTGGCGTCCAAGTCCCAAGGGAGTGTGAGTGTGGAGGCCAATACGCAGGCTGCCTCGTGGGAGACCGTGCGGTAGCCCTGCGGTAACTGTACATTTTCCGGGATAAAGAGTAGCCTATGTGCTATTCCAGACTATAATCTATCTCTGTGCCGAATTTCAACCAGACCCGTCCAGCCGATTAGCGTGATTGAGTAACTATAGTAGGATAATACAATTATAGAAAAACCAATAGGAAATATATAAATGAAAAAATATTAAATTAATGATTTATTACTTTAGGCACACATATTTAAAGTCCCATTCCTATACCGTATTATTGCTTCCGATTCGATCGAAACGAACACGTAGAATATATAGTAGAATAACGACGAACGAGCAGAATGACTGAGTGAATGACGAATTTTGAACGCCATTTAATGTTTTAAAATGTTCGACATAATTGAACTAGTTGGCGTTTCCCTAAATAGCCAAGTTTTAAGTAGGTAATTTCTAAGATTTATTCGATACGATACCTGTCAAAAAGTACAGTATCGAGTAAGTATCGAATACAAAGTATGGAGTACTAAAGTATCGGTATCGAAAGGCAAAGTACTTGATACCACAAAGTATCGATACTTTTTCCGTGTCTCTACACTGAACATTGGCGCAGTGTATAACGGAACACGGCCAATATGTTTCGTATTGGAACGCGGGAAAATTTGTTTTGTAAACAATGAAAATAGGTACCAAATTTTACTATCGCCAAACTGTAAGTAAAATACGCAAAAACTATTACAGATATTATTGTGATATATTACCTACCAGCGAAGTTAGAATACTTAGGAAAAATAAAAAGTATGATGATAACCTCAAAGTTGAGAAAGTTACAGAAAACCAGCATAATAGTTCTCAAAAATCCGACGATTTCAGAGTTAATGATTTCAATATTCAAATGATTTCTAAGAATATATACGACCAGCTATTTCTAAAGCCCAATCCTACTTTAGATCCATCAGTTGTGAAAAGGTGAGTAAACATTTTATAATATGTTATAGAACTCTGTTCTCTTGATATTGCCTTTTTCTAAAGTAAATAATAACCATATAGCAGCGATAGCCTAGTTGGTTGCGGTACGGACTGCCAAGACGAAAGTCGTAGGTTCGAAACCCAAGTGGCATACACCTCTGACTTTTCTAAAGTTATGTGTGTATTAAAATGTTAATTATCGCTTGCTTTAACGGTGAAGGAAAACACCGTGAGGAAACCTGCATACCTGAGAATTCTCATAAGAATTTCGAAGGTATGTGTAGTCTGCCAACCCACATTAGGCCAGCGTGGTGGACTAAGGCCTAACCCCTCTCATTAGTAGAGGAGGCCCGTGCCCAGCAGTGGGACAATGTTTAATACAGGGCTAGTATTATTATTATTATAAATAATAACCATTGTTGATATTTTAAAACGTAATTTGTGTTTTAGCTGTCAAGAGAATTTGATAAAACACGGGATTGATTATACAAAATGCAGTTATTTGCCTGATGTGAAGTTGCAATTGCCTGAACTGGAGGGAAAAGATCTGGTAGAACATTTCTATAATATAGGAGAGCGTCAATGTGCACCTTACAGAGAGTTGTTGCAGAGATTAGCTACTTGCAAGTTACCTCCTCTACCAAAGGTAAATAAATGATAACTGGTAAATATTCAGTATCAGCCCGGAATTCTGGAATTGAGCCCAGTATGGCGACAGGCTTGTCCCTATCATAGTGTGATCGTAATAAATTCAATGAAAAGTGGGTGTATTGGTTACACCTATGCCTACCCCTTTGGGGATTACAGTGATTGTATATGTATGTATTCTGTCTCTCACTATTTGATGCAAATAATTATTTTAGGTTGTATGCTAGAGATCGCTTTAGCCATTAGACCGCCAATTGTAGAACTATTTAGTAATTAAGCCTGACGTATGTCATGTTATCTTTTTATGGTTATATAATAAGGAGTATACTTTTAGTCTGGTGACTAATTGCAGATTAAAGGAACAAAAATCTAAAAATTATAATAGAGAGTTTTGTATTTTACTAACAGAAATGGACAAAGAGCTCTGGCTGGCACAAATATGTAGCTGGTACTCCTGTGAAGGTACCCTGCCCACCTGATGATGCACTTATTTTCGATGTGGAGGTACTAATGTCTGTTGGGAAGAGGCCTACTCTAGCGTGTGCAGTGTCACCCGAAGCCTGGTTAGTTAGTCACTTTTATTTTCATAAATTTTTAAGCAGTGTTGTAATTTCATAAATTTTGATTTGGTCTTTTGTTCATTCTCACTTTGACAAAATGTCTATAGGACCAAAGGATGAATAACTACTATTTTAACTGCAGATATCACCTATAAGATAAAGTTTATATATATCTCAGCCTATTGCCTCCCACTGTTGGACGTAGGTCCCCCAAGTGAATGTCAACCATATACTAACCAACGAACATGTATGTGCTATAGAAGAAATATTTGATTCGGGATTGAGTGTTGTAATTTCCTTATTGTTTCCGAAACCCATCACCAAGTCATGTATATAAGAATAGGTTGAATATGAGCAAGAATGTTTGGTATATTTTAACTATGCATAGACAAAATTACCTCAATTTTCTAGGTACAGTTGGGTCAGTGAACCAGTAGCAAATGGTGACGAACATAAAAATTATGAAAATCTTAACTATGAGGATCTCATACCGCTGGAGACTGATGGTATAAATCCATGTGGAGATTTAAATAGATGCAGAATTGTTGTTGGACATAATGTGTCGTATGATAGAGCGAAAATTAAAGAGCAGTACTGGTTGAATAAAACAGGTGAGTGAATTGAGAGAAAATTTTGTGCTTATTTTTTTTAAATAATGTTCTAACATATACTTTAGGTGATTTTGGCCTTTTTCAAGTGATAAAGTATATGTTAAGTATTATCATGTTTGAATTGGTTCCATGAGTCATTTTTAACATTAAATTCTGAGGTGATACAGAGAACCCATTGATAGCTGTTTATATTGAAGTGTTTAAAGTATATAGATGCAAGAAACCCGAACAACATTGTCATAGATTGTGTAAAATTGTGTTTCCCTCTAATGTTGTGTTTTATATATATATAATGTTACATGGAGTTTTTATCAACTGTGTTTTGTTGTAGGAGTTCGTTTTATGGACACAATGTCGATGCACACGTGCGTCAGTGGTGTGACGAGCTACCAGCGCGCCGTGCTCAAGGCTAAAAACAAGGAACCACATCCCTCTGATGACGACTGGATCGAGATCAGCTCGCTCAACAGCTTAACTGAGGTAAAAAAAACGAACGAGCCTTACAGTAGTCGTATATGTGTAACATCTGACATCTCACCTTGTTAATAAGGAACAAAAAACAAAAATAATAAAAAAAATGAATGTTCGTAACGAATGTATTGTATTCATTCGATTCCATTGATTCGATTCCATTCATCCGATTCCATTCGTTCGATTCCATTCATTCGATTACATTCATTCCACTCCATTCATAGGATTCCATTCATTTGATTTCATTTATTCGATTCCATTCATTTATTTCCATCCATTCATTCGATTCCGTTGATTGCATACATATATACATATACACTCACGCCCGTATCGCATGGGGGTAGGCAGAGACTATTGAGTGCCACAAGCTACGCCGATCCTGACACACTTCTTTTGCCTCTTCCACATTCATACATCTTCTCATACATTTACGACGGTTGGAGGTACTTCTGATTTGCCCTTTTAGGAGAAGATCGTTTATCTGATTCGTAAACGTTCTCCTTGGGCGCCCTCTACCCACTCTTCCAGTCACATTTGCACGATAAATAGCTTTCGTAAATCGCCTTTCATTCATGCTCTCCATGTGGCCAAACCATCTCAGTATACCTCTTTCTATCTTATTCGTATATATCCGTTGATTGGTTTCCATTAATTCGATTCCTTTCATTCAGTTCGATTTTCATATTCAATTCAATTCATCCGATCCCATTTTTTTTTCAATTTCATTCAGTTTCAATTTCATTTCCTTTCAGTCGAATCCATTCATTCCCATTCAGTCGATTCCATTCATTCTATTCCATACGATTCCGTTTTATTCCATTCGTTTATTTTCGATTCCATTCGATTTCATCAAATCAATCATCAAAATCAGAAAATGGGATGATACCATCTGACGGCCAACTCTAGCACCCAAATCACATAGCGCGCGCTTCCCCAACTTCCTGTTACACACTTCCGTCCCTTTACACGAAATCACTTCCAGAAACCGATAGTAAAGAAGTTACACATCGAAAATTGTGTGTTATTGTATTATAATGGTAATATCATTAATGCACTTTATCGATTACATGTAGATGATATTATGAATCTTATTACCCTAATAATAAGGTGTTTTATTCTATGAAATGGCCGAATGATATTTTAAAAAGATTATAGTCACAGAATATAATAATACTATACTAGCTTTTGCTTGTAGATGAATGTATGCATGGTTGAGCTTTTTGTTATTTCCATGCAACAATTTTTTAAAGAGCGCTCTGGACCTGTTTTTTATTCAAAATTAGCTCAAAAGGTCAGCTCAGGTATAATGTTGCTTTCTCTTAGTAAATAAATTCCAGATATGTAGCTTAAAACAAAAATTCCCTTTATAATAATTTGTGTACATTGGGCCAGCAGTTTGCTCAAGAAATTCTTGGAAATCTTAATAAATTTTCTGCGGTATACAGCTTGCAACCTTTCTCTTCTGGAATTACCAGGTACATAAATTATATTGCGGGAAGCCGGTGGACAAAGCGACGAGGGACATATTCGTGGAAGGCAATATGGAGGATGTGCACAGAAACTTCCAGAAGTTGATGCATTACTGTGCCGCTGATGTAGTCGCCACTCATAACGTGTTGAGAGAACTGCTCCCGTTGTTCCTGGAACGGTTCCCACATCCGGTCACATTGGCTGGAATGATAGAACTAGGTAAGGCGCTGGCTTGCTGGTGGTAGGATATTTGTGGCATCACGGCCACACACATACAGGACGTATGCCGGGATTACCAAGAAAATAAACGACGCATTTCTACTTTAACAAAGCCTGGTTATTAGATTCAATGTAAACTTTTACCTACGGAGAAATAGCTGTAAGAACCATTGTATTTTATGTTTATATTAATAAACACCACGACTGCTGACAGTAGATATTCATATGGCCAGAACGGGGGTGCCGCGCAGAGAGTATGACTATACAAAAGTCACAGCCACGCTACGCTCCATACGAGTCTATCAAACAGAGCGACACAGCATACACCTATCACTGTCGGCATTCGAGTCAGATGCAACGTTATTGTTTTATTCACAACCCTGCAATTTTATAAACTTCATTGAGTAGGGCAGAAGCAACCCCTACATATTCATATCCGCCCGGATAGCGACCACCGTACACAAGGTGTGAAACCGCCATAGTGGCACACGCAAGTGTGTCGCGTTCCGGGATCAACCAGTGTACATCCGGTTTTCGTCGGGGGTATTGAGTTAGGGTACGATGTTTGGCCATTTTGCGGCCTTCTGAATACTCTGACACTAGACCCTCGACTCCTTCTTCACCTTCTTGCCCATGGCGTAGTGTGAGGAAGCAGGCCGGCATGATAGTGTTGAGTAGCGAGGGATAAATGTGTGGTCACTTTACTGTGCCAGGATAAAAAAATATGCCAACTTATGTGTTCCCTTTTATATTTCAGGATCAGCATACTTACCAATAAATTCAAACTGGCTCCAATACATAGAATCAGCTGAAACTGTGTTTGAAGATTTAAAATTGGAATCTCGACAGCTGCTCTCTTTAAAAGCAGATGAGGCTTGTAGACTGATGGAGAACGAAGCATACAAAAAAGACATTTGGATGTGGGATCAGGACTGGTCAGTGCAAACGTTAAAATTAAAAAAACAAACAGGTAAAAAGAAGAAGGTTGAGACTCAATCGAAAATAGAACTTGTTGATGATAGTTCCAAAAATGACGAAATAAATAAAAATGAAAGACTGTGTGGTGAAATATTGAATGTACCAAAGAAAGAATTTAATATTTTAAATGAAGAATTCATTGAGTATGCATGTGGACATCAACAGCCAATCACAGATAATGTAGACGAATACAGCAAAAAGTTCCAATATCTTTATGATTTAGGAAAATTATTGCCAGTCAAAAGACCTTACTTAGCCGGATATCCGGCGTGGTACAGGAAACTCTGTACCAAACCAGGGAAGGATCCTGATTGGTCGCCTGGTGCTAACAATATCACCACAAGCATGCAGGTATATTTTAGACAAATGTCATCATAATCATCTTACATATTATATAAATTTACAATATGTATTAATTTCATATATTACACAACAGCTAGACCTATCTTGCTAATATTATAAATACGAATGTTTGGATGCATGGATGTTTGTTACACAATCATGCCAGAATGCCTGGACGGATCTGGTAGAAATTTGGCATAGACATAGATTATAGTCTGAAACAGCATATTTTATCTCAGTAAAATCTACGGTTCTCGTGGGATTAATTAGTTTTTCGCAGAGCATTCGATTGGCATGATTTTTTGGATATTGGTACATAAGGGGTCAAATAATGACATAGGCTACTTTTATCCCGGAATAATTAACGGTTCCTATGGAATAGCATAATATAGAAAGATGTAATAGCTTAAGATGTCTTCATAGATATTATACTTTTTTTTCAAAAATACTACCATGCGGATGAAGAGGTAGGCAAAGTTGCAACCTAGCTAGAGATTTGGTTGTGGGCTCCTTTTTCCGCACTTAGCCCGTTATACGTCGGGCCATTGTGCGCGTATGTGCGGACTAGTAGTCCAGCCAGCCTAGCTCCGACCAGAAGCGCAGGATCCTCCTGGTGTCTCCACAGGCTTCTCGGAGCTATAAGATAAGACTAGCTAGAGATATAAAAGTCTCATTGTAAAGCTATAAGTTCTTCAACGTAACCCATTTACCACCAGATCACTCCTAAGCTACTGCGACTATCCTGGGAAGGGTATCCGCTCCACTACATCCAGGGTGAGGGCTGGGGCTTCCTGGTGCCGTTCAGCAGGAGGCACCAGGGAGATGAAGAACCCAGGCTGCCGTTGGAGCAACTGCTGGAGATGTGTCCGGTGGTGCAGTGCCAGGACGCCAGGGTTGATGCTGATGTCCATATGTTACCCAAGACTGTTGATGTAAGATTATTCAATATATTAATAATACTAGCCCTGTATTAAACATTGTCCCACTGCTGGGCACGGGCCTTCTCTACTAATGAGAGGGGTTAGACCTTAGTCCACCACGCTGGCCTAAACCGGATTGGTAGACTTCACATACCATCGAAATTCTTGTGTTAATAAGGTATGCAGGTTTCCTCACGATGTTTTCCTTCACCGTTAAAGCAAGCGATAATTAACATTTAATACTCACTTAACTTTAGAAAAGTCAGAGGTGTATGCCACTTGGGTTTCGAACATACGACTTTCGTATTGCCAGTCCGTACCGCAACCAACTAGACTATCGCTGTTGTAAAATATATTTACCTTAAACGTTAGTGACACAGTGCACTTATTTGTAGGAGGATCTTGGTAGAAGGGCTTATTATGCGAGAAAGAGGGTTGACGAGCAAGCCGCCGCCAATCAGTACCACGGGCTGGGGGTATGGTGCGGGATACAGCTGCAAGGTACATCCTTTTTATTATATCTTCTCGAATGTTGACAGCATAAAAAGCGTAAATGGGGTTGAGTGTCAAGCGATTCTTTTTCTCTTGCTAATGTAATTTCTAAGAACGCTCAAGAGCTGGTCCGACGCCAACGAAAAATGACTCATAGAACATTTAGCATGTGATGTTCTATCGCTCCTTTGTCTATTGACCTAAAGATTAAAGAAGCCAGTGTTATTAGTAGCAAAATTGATGGTTAATGTGAAGGCTAATAAAATTGTCTTTTAAAGTGGACTGACAGGAGTGAATAAATCATCTTATTAAGATATACTGACCACTAGGGGGTTACAAAACGTCATCTTATTTTGATGTTTTGACCCGCTAAGTAATATTTAAATCACAGGTCGAATAGCGAACCTACTCCAGGAAACTCGGTGGCAGTTTTTGCCCATCTCTCTCCCTACACATTCAAATACCACTTTAGTATGGCTGTTTTTCTTCCCACGCCCACAATACCTATACCAATATATTGGGAATAAAGCATTTTTTTATCCAGGCACAGCAAAGTGACCACGCTGTACCTGATGGTAAGCGCAGTGCCGTCCAGATAGAGCATCAAGTAGCAAGGTACAGTCTATCCCCCGCTACTCAATACTCCGGGTCAGAATACTCGGAAGGCCGCGAAATGGCCAAACATCGTACCCCAACTGTAGAATCTCTATAAAAACCGGATGTACACTGACTGATTCCTAAACACGACACATTTGCGTGTGCCACTATGGCGGGTTTTATACCCTGTGTACGGTTGTCGCCACGACGGATATGAATAACCTACCATCACCTACCACCGTAAATAACGTAGTATGAATGGTTTGTTGTAGGGTGCTGTCATTTCCTCCGCCTGCCTCACAAGGACGGGCCGAAGTACAAAGTGGGCAACCCACTGGCCAGGGACTTCCTAGACATGTTCAGTCAAAACGTACTATCCGCACAGGGGAACGAAGCTGAAAAGGTATAACAATACTACCCCTGTATTAAACATTGCCCCACTGACTACTGCTATTGACCTCTACTATTGAGAAGGGTCAGGTTTTGCCAAAAGAGATGAAAAATTAACATTGCCATCTGTTGGTGGTTTAATTAACAAATTTGTTGTATTGTTAATACGTAACTGACCACTATCGGTAGCATTCACAAGGGTCACCTTGTATATATAAAATTGAATAATATATTGCTGTGCGCTAGTTGCATCTCTGCCCACCCTTCGAGTACAAACCCGTGAGCTAATCAGTAGAGCATATGCCATGTAAAATGTAAAATTCCATCCGCACCACCTCGATGTCGGTTTTTACGGCATTTTCTGCCTCGCACAACCACTCTGTGGAACCAGTTCTCGCCGGCGGTCTTTCCGAACCGTTACGACCTGGGAACCTTCAAGAAGAGAGCATATTTTTTCCTGAAAAGCAACGCATTTGCAAGCTCTCTGGTGTTGCAGATGTTCATGGGCGGCGGTGATCACTTTCCATCAGGTGAGCCTCCTGCCCGTTTGCCTACTTTTTTCATATAATTCATAAAAACTACGCCGACTGCAATAAGAAACAAATTATGCGTCACTATAAAATTCGAGGGTTGCCCTTGATTTTTCTGAGATCCCATCATCAGATCCTGACTCGGTGCCAATGGGACCACTAGGAAGTATACCCTTTTGAAAAAAAGAATTTCTCGAATCGTTCCAGGCGTCTTCGAGTGATCGGGTAACATACATAAAAAACCAAGATTCCGACGAATTGTTAACCTCCTCTGTTTTTTGAAGTCGTTTAAAAATGTGTCCAGGTGTTGACGTTCGGTCGTATGATGTCGTACTGGCGCAACAACCGCGAGCGCATCACCAGCCAGCAGTCGGTGTGGTTGCCGCCATGTCTCCGCCCTGGTGCCATGCCGCACTACGGAGCCATTGTACCGCAGGTCGTGGTCGCTGGGACACTCACTAGGAGGTAACCATGCTTTCTTAAACCTTATTTGGCCTATAACTTATTTTTACCCGACTACGGCGAAGCAAAACGGAGAGTTATGTTCTTGACCGGTATCTGAGTATGTATGTATGTTCATCTGTTCCCTCATAACTTCTAAACTACTTAACATAATTTGACATTAAGTGTCGTTGGAAGCGTCTTGTTTGTCCGCTGGTTATGGGCTATGTGACATTAAATTAAATTGAATATGTCGCCCTCTAGGGGGCAAGAAGTCGAGAACAAAAGAAAAATTTCTCCCTATCCGATCATGTGTGGTAATTAAAATGAAGGAAGGATTTGGTATAGTTCGCGACAGGTCGACATGGCGATCGAGGTATGAGGTGAGGCGCGGGGGAAGAGTCACCCCGCATACCCGCACATCGCCCGCGCCGTCTTAGTCGTAGTGCTGCACGACGCACGAGTTCGCATCGACCGCGTTTATCGATATTGATCTCGTTGACATTGTTCTTTGTCGTTGTGTATTAAAATGACTTCGGTCGCTTCCTCGTCAGATGTTAAAACAAAAAACCAATAATTAATTCTTAAGCACGAGAACCAATCTGAACAGTATTAGAAAATTGTAACATTAAACGAAAAGACAATTATTATATTTACCCTGTCAATCAGACATTGGATATGGCTGCGTTTTACGCCGGCTTTTTGAACTTTGCCCAGAATACAATGCGAATTGAAATTAGCAGGACCCAATAAACAATTAAAATCGCCCATAATTGATATTGATTGTGATAAATAAAATATTATTATAAAATATTTTACTCATAATAAACCTTATTTAATTAATTTTAGTCTTATTTTCTTGCATTGCAATAAAATAAATATCGACATAAACTACCTGCTACATTTTGCCGCATCACTAGAAAATTGCCATGTCGACCTGTCGCAAACTATACATCATATTTTTATCAAGCGTAGGTACCGTTTGCGCGATATATCCCGTCAAAGTCTAAAGAATTTTTTTACCCGACTACAGCGTCGCATAGTGATTTTTGATGTATGTATGTATGTAAGTATGTTACATGCATTTATGTTCATTTGTTCCCTCATAACTTCTAAAGTACTTATCATAATTTGACAAAAAAAACCTAAACAGAAAAAAGGTGATTTGGCTCTGCAAAAATACCAACATAAAAAATAAGTTCAAAAACTAAAACCCGACTACTGAAAAATCACGCTCTAAAAAGTATAAAACAAGAATGTAATAAATATTTTATTGTATTTTATACATATTCACAGTGGTGTTGAGAGCCGAGAGGACAACCGTCGTCGTATGCCGTTAGTTTGGAACTTATTTTTTATTAACTATTTTATTTGGGAGTTATTTTATTTTCATAACTGACATGATTATTTCTTATATTTTTCAGTTGACATAATATATTGTAAAATATTTTTATTTAACTTTCTTTATGTTATTCTTTTTTATTTTTTTATTCTTGATGTGAGGGAATAGGCTAGTTGACTGTTTTTGGGAAACCGTTTTATATCATTCTTCATGGTCTATATTATTAAATTATTCTCATTAATAAACATAAAACATAAGTATTCAAGGTTTAATTTGGATTTTTATAAAGCAACTTTATTTTTCCCTTCAAAACGCTAGCAACTGTCATGGCGTCTCGTGTGACGTCACCATCCGCAAAACTAATAGACGTTTGGCTCAGCGTTTTAGATGTGTCGAACGGTGACAAAATGCTTTATTTATCATATTTGTTTCTTGAAAATATTAAATAATCACATATAAATAAATTAACAAATTGGTTTAGTTTTCGATATGTTTAGATTGAAATCTATTATAAAAAACAAAATTCTATCAGGTTTTCACTTACTAGGTTTTCACAAATAAGTTATTATTGATAATTTTCTTTTTTTTTATAAATTTGAACCTAATGATGTGATTTAATTAGCATTTTTATTTTACAATGGATATAAAAATAATATGATCCCTATTTATACAATAAGTGAATATGCGTGCTAAAACGAGTACTGGGGCATTAAAAATTTGATTTAACTATAATAGACAATGAAGTAATGTCATCTGACGGTGTGGTTTTTTTCTGAAAACCAGCGCTGTGTTGTGGTATTTACTATGTACGTGCCACAGCACAGCAGTACGCTGAGTGGTCACCTACCTGTCACAGCTGCGACGTGCAAGTGCCAAACCCTTTATTTTAAGTGTAATAATAGTTTTTGTCAATGTGGTATGTGCGCGTTGTAGTTTGTGCAAATAAATCGTTTTTCTTTCTTTCTTCTTCTTTCTGGTTCGAAGGACCAAGAATACTCAACAGTCATTGTATTGCAACTGGCAGCCGGTTTATTGTTTTTGGTTGTCTCTCTGGTTATATTACCGTACTTCGTAATTACGAACCTCTGCATATATTTTAAATCCTTTTTATTTTACTTATACCCTAAGAATGATGTATAAGTGTACAGTGAGCTACTACTAGCTATACTCGTATGTATTGTAGAGCGAGTGAGCCGACGTGGATGACCGCCAGTAACGCGCAGAGTGAACGCGTGGGCTCGGAGCTGCGCGCCATGGTACAAGCACCCGAGGGGTACAGGTTCGTGGGGGCCGACGTCGACTCGCAGGTATCGTCATAATATAATGTACTGTACTACCGTCCGCGGTTCCGCTCGTGGATAATTTTGGGGACTAAAGGGGATATTTTTGGAGTGAAAACTTCTTTAGATGCGCTGTGCACTTCACTATTTTATGAGTTCTGAATGGAACTGAGCCGTCACGCTCGGCTATGTAACGCTCGTTAGAGTAAAGTCGGCTCTCGTCGAGTAGGGGAACGTGAGAGTTATAGTCAACGCGTCACTGCTATACTCGCTCGGTGACCGTTACTTTAGAGAGCGTGACGTATCAGTCTCACTCAGCGTCAACATGAACAAAATATAAATACGTTATATATTTAAAGTTATATGAGTGTGTACACATGTAAATGTGACAGAATTATATATTGTAAATGTTAGTACTTTATGAATAAAGAACAAAAACATAGTTTTTTTTTGTTGATCCGCTCTCTCATTTCTGTCCACCGGATTCCTTCTTCGTATAAGTCCGCGTCAGAGTTCAATTTCAAATATTCAAAGTACCTATTTCACCCTCTAGGAGGTTTCTAAAAAAAAAAAGATTTTCATGTTCATCCTCATAGTACATTCTATCATCATTCAAAATTTTATCAAAATTAGTTCACTTACTTTTATTCCCTATTGTAAGAGGGTGAAACCTCTAAGAATTTGATTAAATAAGTGTCCCAAATAATATAAATTTCGCGGTTTCCGAGCTCCCATACAAATGTTCACCCAGGTTAAACGATAATTAAAATAAAGTACAATTTGTCCGTTCTTTTTTACTTTCTTCGTCCTGACGTTTCGAAAGCTTTACAGCCGTCATAATCACGGGATGGACTGATAAAGTAAAAAAGAACGCGATAAAATTAGTTTTTAACCTCACAGATCACAAGGACACCGGTGTTCGGAAAAAGGTAATAAATAGTGAGTAAACTATAAGCCAGAATCAACTTTATTTTCATAAAATTAAGACGAGTATTTTCGGTTTTTGACTGGACACCGGTGTCCGAATGAACCGTGAATTGTTAAGAGTTTTTTGTTTTTTTTTACCCATTCTTTTCGTGCCTCGCTAGCCAGACGAGCAGACGGATCACGTGATGTAGTCACCGCCGCCCATAGACTTCCGCAATGCCAGGGCACAGCAAAGCCGCTGCCTATCGTTAAATATTCACATTGGTATCGTGTGTGGCAGGAGTTGTGGATCGCGGCGTTGTTCGGCGACAGCGCGGTGGGTAGTGTGGGCGCCAGTCCGTTCGGATGGGCCGTGGTGGCGGGGGACAAGGCGAGAGGCACAGACCTCCACTCACTCACGGCGGCCGCGCACCGACTGCGGCGGGACCACGCCAAGGTCGTCAACTACGCCAGGATATACGGTCAGCATGACGAACAACCAACAGTAACAAAGACAGAAACAGAGAGAGAGAGAGAGAAAGAAACAGGAATCGGGCTTCCTGTATGGTATACGTTATTTCCATACCTTAGTGATATATCAAACGCTTAAACAAGTTTTGCAGGAAAACCAATAGTGCGCATAAAAGTTTGAATATTATATAGGATTATTTAATTTATTCATTTAAAACTTCATACATACAACATCTACCTGTGGATGATACAGAGACGAGACAATGTGGGTGTATATAAATCACGAAAAAGGAAATATTAACAAGAGTGTACTAGACAAGATACTTATACATAAATTTACTTTTTGAAGGACTACAATATATGTACATATAATTATATATGTCCATTTATATATAAATATATATTTATATAATGATTTAAAAGGTATTGTAATGAATTAATGATTCGCTTTGTAGTATTTAACGGTCTACCATTATAGATAACTTAGTTTTGCAATTGAAATACTATTGTATGTATACCTTTGAAATACAGATTTAATATTCAACCGGAATAATACGAAAAATGGTGATAAATGTTGAAAAAGAGAATACTTCATTTGTATAGTCAACGACAAAAGTACACCGACTTAAATAAAAAACATCATGCGTCCGTTTAAAGTTTGAGGGTTGCTCTCGATTTTTCTAAGATCCCATCATCAGATCCTGACTGGTGCCAATGGGACCACCTGGGAAGTATACCCTTTTAAACAAAAAAAGAATTTCTCGAATCGGTCCAGGCGTCTTCGTGTAATCGGGTAACATACATAAAAAAAAAGATTCCGACGAATTGTTAACCTCCTCCTTTTTTGAAGTCGGTTAAAAAGTTGCTTAACACAAACAAGATTACACAAATAGTGCACACTTTAACAAAAGTTCATGAACAAAAAATAAGAATTCTCATTCTATGAAGTTTACCGAATTATGTATTACGAGCATGTTCAGTACATTTTGTTTCATAAAAGCCGTACTCACCGCACCGTACATTTGTAACTTGGTAATGCTAATCGGTTGATCAGCGACTTTGATGCTTAAAGTGTTTACTATCATCTGTGGAAACTATGTGTGTAGCAAATTTTATTGTTGACTGTACCTAATAAAATGCTAACGTGCTAGTGAAAAGTCAAAAATTAACTTCCATACAGGAGCGGGCCAAAATTTCGCCGAAAGGCTTCTAAAGCAGTTCAATCCAACGATGACCATATCGGAGGCAAAGAGTAAGGCGGCTAAAATGTTTGCCACTACTAAAGGCAGGCGCGTCTACACCTTGAAAAAGCAATATATGGAGGGGTTCATGGACGAGGATTTGGATGAACAGGTACACTCAGACTCATTATACTACTAGTTGCTTATACTCTCGTGACACTTCTATTAAAAATCTTATACGGACAATGTTACTCAATGTCATTCAGGCTAGGGTACAGACTAAAAACTTCTTTCACACTCGGAAAAAAGCAGCTCTAATGCTCAGACTCTCTTCAATGTCACTCAAAATCTCTGACACTTGGTCTTGTAGGGTAATAAGATAGTAATATTGCTGATAATCTGATACTAATGTGGACAAATCAGAAAATTATAATACAACAAGTTTCTACTTTAATGAACAGATTGTGGAAATGACGTCATACCAAGCGATGCGGTTGGCCAAATTGAGCGGGAAGAGGGTAGAGGAAATGTTCGAGAGACCGAGGTGGGTCGGCGGCACCGAGTCGGACATGTTCAACAAGTTGGAGGAGATAGCAGGTACAGTCGCCGTCAAAACTCTATGATATACAATTTTCCACAAATCGAGTATGCTAAATAGCAAAATTAGTACTTTTGCTGGTGGTAGGATATTCATATCCACCCGGATAGCGACCACCGTACACAGGGTGTAAAACCCGCCATAGTGGCGCACGCAGGTGTGTCGCGTTCCGGGATCAGCCAGAGTACATCCGGTTTTTGTCAGGGGTCTAGATTTGGAGTACGATGTTTGCCTTGGCCACCTGACACTAGACCCTCCACCGCTTCTTAACCTTCTAACCTATGGCGTAGCGTGAAAAAGCAGGCCGGCATGATTGTGTTGAATAGCGGGGGATTAATCTCTCGCTACTCGATACTCTATTTGGACCGCACTGCGCTTCAATCAGGTGCAGTGTGGTCACTTTTCCTAGTCCTTTGTGTCCTAGGGTGCCTGTGGGCTGTGGTGACTTACTTTTGAGCAGATGGTTGGTTTGTTTGTTCAGATTCCCCGACACCGGCGACGGCGTTCCTGGACGGGCGCCTGTCGCGGTCCCTGGAACAGGCGCGCGGCCGCTGGACCAACACGCGGCTCAACTGGGCCGTGCAGAGTGCCGCCGCGGATTTCCTGCACCTCATGCTCGTCAGCATGGCGCACGAGGCACCACGAGCCAGGCAATCACCCCCTCACCCCCTCACCACTCACTATACCACTCTACTAGTTACTAATGTTGGGGCGGCGCGGAGTCTCGAGTGAACCGAACCGTCGTTGCGCCAAATCCCAGAAATCTAAAAAAACCGTAAAATCGAGAATGTCTTGGAAAATTTAATAAAACCAACCTTCGTAACGTCTAATAAACAGTTATGTTATTAAACAATAATATCCTGTGCTGCCTCTTGCAAATGTGAATATATAGTAGAGTAGAACAAAGAGATTTAGATACAAAAATAATAAAGAAAAAAAACTTTAAAACAAGATTTTATTTAAATGCGCTAAAACAAATAAATCCGCTTTTCTTGTTTGTCTACACAGTACAGGTCAATCTCGCGAAAGTTTTAATATTATATGAATTGTGTACGTTATAAGTTGATACTAAAAGTTTTAAAGGAAAGTTTATTTTATTCTTTTTAGCGCATTTAAATAAGAGCTTGTTTTTAAGGAGGTTTTTTACTTTCAATTAATTTTTAACTTTTAGTTAACTCGCATGCGTATTCCCAGCAAGCCCTTTCATTTGATACCCATATTGTAGGAGTGCATTAAAAATAACTAGTCCGCCATCTTGGGTGTTCCGCCATGTTGGATTAAGAATGACGTCACAAAGCTAATCATGCATTGTCGTTCAACCTAAACGTGTATACAAAATTTCAGCTCAATCGGTTGAAGATATTTGCTTCAAAATTGAGTTGCAAGATTCCACCCGAACAAACGTTGTTACATTTGCAAGTTAAATAAAAGCTTGTAAAAGCGTCATCTATTGCCGTATAATAAAAAATGTTCACATTCACTTAATGTGATCATTAATGTGAAGAAGCTAAACAGCAGGCCGGCATGATTGTGTCGAGTAGCGGGGGATAGACTGTCTCTCGCTACTTGATACTCTATCTGGCCAGCACTGCGCTTACCATCAGGTGCAGTGTGGTCACTTTGCCGCGAAAAAAAAAAACGTGTACACTACCGGTGCGAAATAATCGCAGGGGTCAGCTGGTAATAAAAATACTTGTGTTATTTAATCAATGAATGATATATTTTCCAGGTTCTGCCTGAGTTTTCATGATGAAGTGAGGTACTTAGTTCCGGACGAACACAAATACGAGACAGCGTTAGCGCTGCAAATAACCAACCTGTTGACAAGGGCTTTTTGCTCACAGAGGTATTTATACTTTTGTCCTAAACTGTGTGTTAATGTCACTTGACTAAATTACTTATTAAAATAAAACTAATGACTGGCTCGGTGGCGCAGTTGTAATTGCGCATGCGTTACGACTGCTGTGCTGAAGTCTCGGGTTTTTCTATCTAGAAATTCCTCAGTATTAGCCCGGAGTCTGGAATCTGTGCCCGGTGTTGCGATAAGCTCGCCCCTATCACATTATGGGACCTAAATTCGGCGAAAAGTGGGTGTACTGTTTACACCTCTGCCTACCCCGTCGGGGATTACAGGCGTTAGTGTATGTGTGTGTGTGTGTGTAAAATAAAACTCATTTTACGGATCCTATTGCGGTTTATTTAATTGTTTTTAGTCCAGACGTTTTGAAAGCTTTCAAAATGGGGCGATCCTATCTCCATACCGGACTCAGTTTCAGACTCAGCTCCGGACTGATACTGAGTATTTCTAAATAGAAAAACATTCATCATTGATATTTAGTAGAGATTTTTAAAAATGTTATAAATATTGCAGGGTCGGCATCAACGACTTGCCGCTGTCTGTAGCGTTCTTCTCGTCAGTGGAAGTGGACCAAGTGTTGAGGAAGGAGTGCACGTCCAGCTGCACCACCCCGTCCAACCCTCACGGCCTGGAGAAGGGCTACGGCATACCTAACGGGGAGTCACTCAACATATTCCACGTGATCGAAAAGTGCAATAATCAACCCTCTTAAATCGACTCATTAATTGAAATAAAACGTTTTTTACGGATTATATCGTGGTTTATTTAACTTTTTAACCCGACGTTTCGTAGGCTTTACAGTCTTCATGGTCACGGGGCAGACTGAGTTGTATGTCCTCCTGAAAGTATAGTGCGAAATACAGTCTCAACAAAATTGTCATCTGTAACTTATACTCACACCTGTATCCCCAAAGAGGTAGACATAGGTGCAACTAATACACCCGACGTACTGACGAGAACACTAAACATAAATCTTATGAGTGTTGGAGCATTCCAGTGTTCTCTCAGAGCCTCATTCGAGTGCCGCCTTTTTGTTATTTAAGAGTTTTTGTAATTAAATAAAAAAGAGATTCCTATGGGGCTGACATGGTTTTTACAAAGACCAAAAGACCCTAAAAATATAGATTAAAAAAAAATAAAGGTTTTGCAAGCTAGGTTCCGTCCTAGGATGAAATAGTTGGGGAGTCCATATCCACATTGGATACAAATCCCAAACCTGGGCAACTAGTGTGCGTTTGTTTGAATCCAAAAAAAGCAATCTATTGTGTTTGGTCGACCTGGGATTTCAACCCATGACCTCCTTTCTCAGTAATTCTCAGCCAAATTACTAGACCAAAAAGATATGTGCATAATCCCAAAATAACTTGTACTAGAAATATTTGAATCCTATGCTTAAAATTGTATATTTTACATAGGTACCTACTATTTTTTACTATATTTATAGTTGCTTTAACTAAAATCCAATATCAAACGAGTTTTATAAAGCTGCTCAAAAAATATGTAACATTCCTATATCTAAGTTCCCTATTCAATGAAATAAAACGAAGTTTACGGATTATATCGCGGTTTATTTAAGTTTACGGATTATATCGCGGTTTATTTTACTTTTTTAAACCCGACGTTTCGAAGACTTTACAGCCTTCATGGTCACGGGAGAGACTGAGTTGTTCCCTATTCAAGTTATTCCATGATAAAGTAAGCAGAAAGAAGCTTTTGAAATCTACTGGAAGAGGTAAATGTAAAAAACAAAAAAGATGCATGATATGAGTAGTGACGTCACACCGCAGAATGGCTTTTACAGTGCAATCGTGATATAGTGAGATGTTCCCACTACGCATCTACTTTCGTCTATACTAATATTTAAAATAAGAATTGCTACTTCATTTTTGAAGCAATTTTGATTCTGTTTCCACAAGAGATTTTATTTTCATATTATATTGGGTATCACAACAAAATAACAATGTTATAACAGAATGTTTAGGCAACGGCCAATACACGGGCTAACTTTGTTTAACAGAACAGCAGATGCATGGAGTAGATTTGTATTGTATTGTCACTCTGGTTGGTGGTACGATATTCATATCCGCCCGGATAGCGACGACCGTACGCAGGGTGTAAAACCCGCCACAGTGGCATGTCGCGTTCGTGGATCAGCCAGTGTACAGCAGGTTTTTGTCGGGGGTCTAGAGTTGAGATACATTATTTGGCCTTGTTGCGGCCTTCTAACTACTCTGACACTAGACCCTTAACAGCATCCTCACCTTCTTGCTCATGGCGAAGTGTAAAGGAGCAGACCGGCATCATTGTGTAGAGTAGCGCGGGATAGATTTTCTTTGGCTACTCGATACTCTAATTGGACGGCACTGCGCTTACCATCACGTGCAGTGTGGTCACCTTGCCGTGCCAGGATAAAAAAAACTAATTTGATATTTACTTTTTAGCTTTCCTATCAATTCATGTATGTGTGAAGGATGGATATCGATTGTCGCCAGAGAAAGAAGAGATGACTTATATACTTAGGCCAGCCAAGAATTCGGTTACATGTTCAGATAACTTTGATAAATATATCCGAAAATACTAACCGACGTCGATTGGTTAAAACAGCAATTCCCAAATTACAAGTTGGCACATTCATAATCTGTTTTTTTAATTTGTTTGGTTAGTTCTGGAGAAGCCCAACCACAACTCATGGAGTGTGTTGAAGTCCCTCAGAACAACCAAGCCAAAAAATGTATACAGAACTACAGAACAAACTCGATAACCATTAAAAGGTTTATAGTGAGCCAACCGAAAAAGATAGATATATGCTATCGCGGTCTTTTTTTAGACCTTTTTACAAGGAACAATTTTGTTATACATGATTGTAAGGTAACTTTAACCGTTTACGCAGCGCAGGCAACGGAAGCTCTCAAAAAGAATAATTTTCCCCCGCTTTTGCAACATTTTTCATTGCTAGCTCAGCTCCTATTGGTCATAGCGTGACGTTATATATAGCCTATAGCGCTCCTCGATAAATGGGCTATCCAACACTAAAAGAATTTCTCAATTCGAACCAGTAGTTCCTGAGATTAGCGCGTTCAAATAAACAAACAAACAAACTCTTCAGCTTTATATATAAGTATAATAGATAATATTTTGGCATTGTTATTTTTGCATGCTGTGTCTCCTTAGATTTAAGATGCACAAGGTTCATTTATTACTGTAAATTTTTTATGCATTTAAAATGTGTTATCTTTGTTGGAGAACTTTAATAAATAAATAAATATTAACAAACGTAGATGCAATAAACAAAAAAATCTTAAGAAATCTTCGACGTACATAAGTACTTATATTATTTTAGAGTTCAATGCGGCTCCATACCTCCTGTCGTAAAATTCGAAGAAGCAAACAGATACGAAACAAAACGACGTAACTCGCAAGACAATTACAGAAAAAGGCACTTTATTTTTTTCCATCTTAGGTTGATTTCACAATAAATGTTATTTTAATGGTATAAATACCACAATTATTTCCCGACGTTTCGACCGAGTTGCCACGGCCGTGGCAACTCGGTCGAAACGTCGGGAAATAATTGTGGTATTTATACCATTATAATATTGCGCGATTAAGACCCGTTCCTAATTTTATAATATGTATTCAAATCGCGAGAGTCTAAAAACATTTAAATGTTATTTAACCTATGTCTTTTCATTTCTCAGTAATTTATTGTTTTGCGATGAGTTATCGTAAGTAATAATAATAATAATAAAATTGTTTATTTGCATAAATTAAATGTTTTACATATGGTTCATCCCCTAGCTCCTGAACTAGCGCTAGCTGTATCTCAGGAGCCAGTGTCTTCCCCCATTGATTACAATACATGTTTGAAATAAACGGAATGAGACAAGAAAAAAAAAATTAGTAAAAAGTTATAAAATAAAACAAACACAGTATCAAGCGCGCGCACATACGCCCGCTTGTTTGTGTGTGTATATGTGTGCGTGTGGGTGTGTGTAAGTGATATAGAAGTATAAGATAATATTTTAAAGATTTGTGACTTTATTACTAGGTACTACGGTTGTGATTACTTTGAACTTAAAATGGTTTTAAAACTTTTATCTCCGTTCGTTAGTAAAAATATATAGCTGTGTAATATATATTCACGCGGACAGATTGTAGCTTTGAGTTTATATGTGACCCGTTATCTAGTTGTATTGTTGATCGAAGCCATGGATACTAGTTAGTATATACAGCTACAGATCAGGGTTACCAGCTCTCCTGATCTCTAGACATGGTATTTCGCCAACATTTGTCAGGACTTTTCTCAAGGGGAGAGATTAAAACTATGAACATCAGTGACGTTGGTAAAGACATTGGTGATATCGATATAATGACTGGAATGGATATAATATATATATGTATAGTGTTGAGTAGCGGGGGATAAATTGTCTCTAATTACTTGATACTCTAATTGGATGGCTCTTCGCTTACCATCAGGTGCAGTGTGGTCACTTTGCCGTGCCAGAATAAAAAATTAAAAAACAAAAAATGCCAATACAGAATTACTTGTTGGGTCAGCCTTCGTGGTGCAGTGGGCGACTAGCCAGCTGGGATGATTATGTGACAGACAGATATTTATTTCGGGTCTGGGTGTTGTGGGGCCAAAGTTCCTCGTAGTTTTTATATCCACAAAATTTTGACCTACTCTGGGATCAGGACATATCTATATCATATATGTATATGACTTCTTCTTCTTCTTGTTTCAATGGACTATGCGGAGGAACGATTCCACAATTTTGCCAATGTCACGTAATATAATAAACAAATGTTCAGATCGAGGCAAATTACACAAACTATGTACACTAGTAAAGATAGTAAAATTGTGTTGAGCTAATCATTTGAAACTAAGATGATTTGAAGGATAGAGATGTTAACAATAGTATAACACAGGATAAGAAAAATATATATGGGAAAAAAAAATATATATATATATATATATAATATATATGTAAAATAAAAATAATACGAAAAAGTTATAATTTAATTTTGTTCTTATCTATAAATTTACCTATAAAGTAAATACAGACTGACAGTATGACTGTAATGCGTGTGTGATATTTATAATTATATTCAAAGAGAATTTAATACACTAATATATTATACCTGGAAAGTGGCAACACTGCAACTGTCACATCGATCAGTACCTACCACTGGTACATACTCATAGAGTAGGTTAAAGGTTTTACATACTTACTAAACTTTCTTAGGTCTCGAAAAACATATTGTTTTTATCAAAAACGTCCTAAGTATCGTAACAACAGGTAACAATTATTATTTAAATTCATCAAAAGTATAACTTGCACCTTAAATTCATGTATTCATATCGTAATTAAGATGTCTAAAGTGACTAAACGAAAACATGTTATGAACGAAGCGCTGTGGGATGACTACGAGTTGCCTAAACACAATCAAAGTATTGTAAAAGTCGTAAAAAGCAAAGGAAATAACCTTCATGAAGTAAGTATATTTCATTTAAAGACATGTTTACGCTGTTGTTTCTACTTCGTGTTTATTTTAGTAATGCGTCAAATACTTACTTCATTAGTTTTATTTAGGTTATGTTTTGTAATTGTTAACATTCTAGTATCAGGAATAAATACTTAATGTAATTCTCGATTTACTATATATTGCCATAAAATGCGGAGGTGTGTGCCGTAAATCACATTTACTGTTATAAATTTTACATACATTTACACTCACGCGCGTACCCCATAGGGGTAGGCATAGACGTGCCACAAGCTACGATCCTGACGCACATCTTTCGCCTCTTCCACATTCCTACATTTTCGACAATTGGAGGTACTCTTGATTTTAGAGGATTTTTATTTGTGTTTTATATTTTACTACAGATAACAACTCCACTTGGTGAAGAATACCTAGTAACTATGCCAACAAAATTCAGAAAAAACATATGGGTGAAACGTGGTGACTACATACTTGTAGAACCTATTCCAGAAGGAGATAAAGTGAAAGCGGAAATTGTGAAAATCATGAACAAAGACTCTATAAAATATTATAAAGAAAATAATGTATGGCCAAAAGAATTTGATGAAAGTAAAAAAGAAATTAAAATGGATAATGATGATTTGTTTGAAAATACTAACAGGCAGAATGTGATGAACTGTACAAGTGATAGTGATTCTAGTGATGTGGACTCCGGCGGAAGCAATAGTGATAGCAGTGATCAATAAAACTATATATTTATAGATTGTTTTTTATTAAAAATAAATTTGTTTCTATTATTAGAAACAAATTATTTTATTTTATTCATAAAATTATATCACTTATGTCAGATAAGTATTCAAATGAATCTGACAAGGTTTATTCCCCTCACTATTAACTTAAACAAATGAAATTGACGGTTGGTGGGCTATTTGATTTGGGCGTCATTTTTTAAAAGTTACAGGCATTAAATATAGAACACTATTGCTAGGATTTCAGTAGATTTAATATATAACTAGTGTAAGCAAATACTGCATCTTTATTTTCAAGCATTAATGAGGATTATTTTCTAAAACTAATATGCCCTGAAAAAATAGAGGACTGTTTTACCAGTTGATTTGAGCACCAAAAATTTATAAAAAAGTATTGAAACTAAGCCCAAAAGATGCAGAACAATTTGGCAATTCTAAAAATGTATAACGCAATATCCATATAATTATGCGTTAATCAGATAGCCTGTCAACCATGGAAATGTTCTTTTTACAGTATAAAAATCTATAACATACATTTTAAGTAAGGCACAATAAGGTTATAATAATGATTGGGTAAACATTGAATATAAGTAACAGTGTTGTGCTGTTTGGTATGTACACTGTGGCGCTACACATCTGTGATTTTAGGAGTACATTGCATATGAGTAACACTTTCACTAATGCACACACCAAGCATGTTTTTTACCGGCCCTTGTATGCGGCGTATTTTCCTGAACTCACATTACTTTTTTACGTGCCGCATACGTAGATTCATTATTCCATGCAGCAGTCAATATGTTAACAAGCATTCTGCACAATAGCTCCGTTTGTAATTAATATGTGTTTTCGTTGGCATTCAGCACTCACCACAAGTGCTGGACAGGTTGGCTGCAATCTCAGCACCAGTAATGTATATGGCAACCGTTAAATGGCACTGACAACTGAAAATAGTGCAGCGCATGTGGAATGCTTTGTTATATCTGTATGAGTATAAATATGTTTCAGTAATCACCCTACATTTAATAATGATTAATGTGTCTTTCAGATATCACTTGTGTATAGCACCTCATGCACATATTATATTCATACAATGCTATTAGTTATTACTATCTGAAATATATATTTCTTCCAACCATTCCAATGTTTTCAATAATTGTTTTAATTATGAAGTTTTGGTTAATAATTAACAGCTTAACAAAGTCACACATTTCTGCCAACAGTTGCATATAACATTCTATATTTTATACTTTTTCTTTATATTAAGATTTAACAGAGACAAGCGACAAAACTTATAATCTTACAAAAACTGAAGTTTACCTTCACTCTGAAGTGGAGGCTTCTTTATGTTTAAATGATTATATTTAAACTTAAAAAATAAGGTAACATGTAAAATGTTTAGTTAATTTCTTTAAATTCTTTTAGTAGTTATGATTGATATTCGAATATATATATATTGAAAAGATATTAGATATTGGAATGCTCAGTTTTTCCTCTATTTGAGTTATAATATTATTTCTGGGTCAGTGGATGAATCAACATTATCTGCTGCAAGATATTCACAAATATCTTTGATCAAGTCAACATTTTTTAGTTTAGTCCAGTCTTCTGTTTTTATGATTAAATTGAATGAGCTTTCCTTGATGAATTTCAGTGTTGATTGTTTTAAAGTGTGAGCTGAATGCAAATCAGCCAACTGCAGTGTTTTTAGAGCATTTGTGACAGTGAGTTTTTTGTAAAGATGTTCCTCACACAAACTTTTTAGTTTGTTAAGTTGGTAATATTCTGCTGCTGCCAGCAGTTTTTCTGATATCTTATTAATTTGTGGAGCTTTCTCACTGTATATGAATGTCAATACTTCTTGTAACACTTCTGCCTCAAATGGAGACACAACTATATTAGTAAAGCTTTCTGTAGTGTTATGATCAAAATGTGCTTTAAGAACAGCACACCTACTTGTCAACACGGCCTTGTGGACTTTAAATTCAGTGTCTTCAGATGATTTCATAGTGACATCAGAGTGTGATCCACTCTTTAACAAATTCTCAAAGTCATCACTCAATTGAGACTGTTGTGCAATAGGAACAGTAAAATTAAAATTCAATGGAGGACTTTGATATGTGAAATCACAATTAATAGAGCTTGATGAATTCCTAATTATGGTCGATTTGTGTATTGTAGAAAAGTAATACCATTTTTTGGCCTGAACCTTATGGAATTCTTTTTCATGTCTACAGCATTCATTATAATAATCACAAATTATCAGTAAACATTTGAAATGAACCGACATTGGTGACATACAATATATTTCTACAACATCATCTCTGGAGCGGGGAATGTTAATTTTTAACCGAAATCTCTCAGTCCGTTCTTGGGAATTTTCAGTGGGAATCTTCTTCCTACCCTGAAGTTTTAACAGCTCACCAAAATTAGCATTGCTACATTCGATTGTATCTATTTTCGACTGGCCGTCAATACGTGTAATGTATTTCAAACTGGCCATTTCGCACGCAGTTATTTATGTACCAATCTACTTTAAACTTGGATTAAACAGTTTGACTTCCAACAACCTGCAAATGTTAAAAGAAAATAAATAAATAAAGGTATTACACCCAACAGTTACACACCTATATGATTCCACACTAAGATACGACTCTTGTGTCGTGAGTATCAGCAACTAGGAGAGACTTTCGATCTCACAACTCCCAGCACCAAAGTAAATAGTTTGGGTCACAAAAAAAAATTCTCGGGATTGAACCAGCAGCTTCCTGTTTCACAGTCGGCTACTCACCGGAGTCTGTAGTTGTCCAAAATGAGCAATCCCAATCTCACAGGTACTTTATTAAATACAATATTTAAAGAGATTTCCACAAGATGGTAAAGCACGTCCAAACACAAGAATTTAATCCTCCTCCAATAAATACAAAGAGCATTATAATACTACTGAAATAGAGTACCTACTTGTACGTTTTTTATGCCAATCGTTAAATGTCAAATGACAGAACATTTATCCCGGTCAACACTAGGTACCACTGGTGATGTTTTATTGCTAGAAAAATCCTGCAGGTGGCGCTACTACCAATTGTTTAATATTTTGGTTTCCAGTGATTGTTAATATACTGCAAAATAAGGGTTCTAAAAGTACATAACGTGACGATAAGCCCAATTCACAAAAATATTTCAATATCCGTCGTCGCAATGTAATCTTTTAGACCCTTTTTAGCAGTATACAACAATCACCAATCACTTAGTATTATTATAGTGACAGTGTGGTGATAATTAGAAAAACCTTAATAATCACAATTTGGATTTATTACAATACAATTTTATAATGTAATAACAATGTATGTACCAAACCTAACATAAAAATAACAACATCCATTAACACAAAATAAATATATAATATTAGGTACTTAAATATATTTCAGAACTTTCCAGATACTTTTGAAGGCTTGCTTTAGAAACTTATTATAGAACATATTCCTTGAATATTCTATTACAAGCTGAAAACATCTGGAATATTCCAGGGAAGTCATAATCCTCACTATGTCATACACATATACACTTAACGTCATTCATCACAACCTCGAGTTTATATAAGTCATGCAATATGTTAGAAAAAGATATAAACTTTCCAAAAAACAGTATTGCCACCAACACCCACTTGCATCCACAATTCAAGTACAGCTAGCTCCCTACCATATAATACATGCTTGCATAACACAGATAAAAAAAAATATATTATCTTTGTCCTTATTAACACACATAGTGATTACAATGCTATATCCTTCTATTCGAATATCATTATTTATAAATTTTATTTCGCTACCTATTGATATCAAGAAGAGTATTTTGCAGAGCTAAGTAAATCAGATTAATCTATGAAATAAACCACATGAGCATTAAAACTTTGAAAACTCTTTGAAATTAAAAAGAAACTGAGACCGATTGTACAGTCTTCCACCATGTGTGGTTTTCATAATGTTTAGATGAAAAACTTGTTTTTATGCATCTAACACATTAATTAACAATACATTATAAGATACACTAAATAATATTAAGAACTGCTTCAAACAGGTCTATGAAGATTGGAATTTAACAAGAAGCTACTCAGCAGTCCGGCATGATTGTGTTGAGTAGCGAGGAATAGATTGTGCCTCGCTACTCGATACTCTAATTGGACAGCACGGCGCTTACCATCAGGTGCAGTGTGGTCACTTTGCCGCGCTAGGATTAAAAAAAACATAAAACATCACACTAGGCTTGCGGTACTAATTGCCAATAAAATATTATACAATAACAGAGTAGTTCATAATCTAAAGTAAATATTTAAAGATAGTAGCATTTGAACAATAATCGTATTAAACATACATACAAACATACATACATACATACATATACACTCACGCCTGTAATCCCCGAAGGGGTAGGCAGAGGTGTAACCAGTACACCCACTTTTCGCCGAATTTCGGTCCCATAATGTGATAGGGGGCGAGCCTATCGCCACACCGGGCACCATTCCAGACTCCGGGTTAATACTGAGTATTTCTAGGTAGAAAAACCCAATATCACTTTACCCGACCCGGGGATCGAACCCGAGACCTCAGCACAGCAATCGTAACGCATGCGCAATTACAACTGCGCCACCGAGGCACCTTTAATAATCGTATTAAAGGATAAATAATTTCGCCATTACATACATAATATTATCTTTTTAATAAATGGCATATTAAATACTAAAGTTCGGATCCCAACAGACAGTAAATACCTAATTAATTATATTCTTAAATACCTATATCGCAGGTAAGTTATACAGAAAAGACACTTGAAATAATTATAAACATAAATATAAAAGAACCCTTCAAACTACTGAAGCACAGTAATAACGAATCGTATCGCATTATGCATTTATTTATGCCCTGTGTATATACTATATAGCCTGATGTGTGTATGTATTGTACAAGGATTGCATAATACATTTATGTGAAATTATACTGAGTCGTTTTTATCACTAAACTAAGTAATTGCAGTGAAACAATTGGATCTACAGTGATCATACTTTTAAGTCCTTTATACAGTGAGCATATCGTATCGCCATGTTAATACATTGTAAACTTAGAACTTTAAACGGCTCTAAAATAACACTACCTGCAATCATGAAAATAAACTCTTCAATTTTATTTAGGGTTGCAGCGGAACATCTTATTTAAAAAAAATTGAAATAACTCAGCTCTAACGCTATCTATCAAACGCTACATGTAATGCTTGCTTGCTTCAATTCTCCATATGATTTATCTGCTTCTAACACCAATTGATAATATTCCCACTATTGCTGCTAAATCGATCATTGTTTTCTTTTTTCTTAATTTGGCTATTATAATATAAAGAGATAAAGATAAAGATAAAGATATATTTATTTGTCAAAACATGTGTACGTCATAATACATTAAAATGCACTTATGGATGTAATAAATTAGATTTAGATCAAACATGTTTACCATGGCAGGTGTACAAATATTTAGTGGATAAAATTGAAATTAAATTTGAATTACAACATGACCTTAACAATAATTTTACATAATATATAATAATTGTACATTTAATCATTTGATGTCAAAATATAAAATACAAATAATAAATTTAAAGACTTTTATCATTAAAAAAATCATTAATATTATAATAACATTTCTCGACCAATAATTTTTTTAATCTTTTCTTGAATAGATTCAAATTCAGGTTTCTTATGTCTTTTGGAATTTTATTATATATTAAAGGAGCCTTACATATTACACTTTTGTGCAATAACGCAGTTTTAGCTGGGTGCACACAAAGCCTATCCTCATCGCGACGATTGCGAGTAACGTTGTCAGCTAAACGTGAAAATAAATGTCTATTACTTTTAATAAATACAGCTACCTCCAATAAGTACAACGACGGAAGAGTGAGAATTTTATATTTAACAAATAGTGGCTGACAACTTTCAGTACTCTGAATACCGAACATTGCGCGTATGCATCGCTTTTGCATTTTAAATGCCATATCTTTATTAGCCGAATTGCCCCAAAAAATTATTCCATATCTTAGTACAGATTCGACCAGTCCATGATATGCTATGAGTATTGCTTCAGTGTTAATCGTTGGTTTATTCTCTTTGGATCTCAGAGTCCTCTAGAGAGTTGAAAGAAGAAACTACACTTAAATTAAGAACATTAACCACCTAAGTTACGGAGTGACACGACCCTGCAATAAATAGAAACCATTTTTTTTTATTTATTCATATTGTCCATGTCCATGGAGAAACCACTACGTTAAATAGCTGTAAAGTCCCAGGTCACGTAGGTACACACTAATTGCAGGGTGAAATGATACACACGTCCGATCGATACTACAATTTATTGCGGAAGGACGCGAGGGAGACACTGCCAGTGTTGCCACACGCAACAGTGTGGCTACATACATTACACCTTCACCCTTATTTACTAATATCTAATCACAATCTAAACGACTTACTTAATAACTAATATTAAAATCTACTTAACAATCTAGACATTTATATTTAATCAATTTCTTCAAAGCCGTATCTACGTACGGGCTTCTTAACTCTTTTGGGGCGGTTCACTGGTGGTGCGACCAAGTTGTCATGCTGTTGTAATTCTGGCTGCAGCTCGGCCATCTGGTTCCCAATCGGGTTCTCTAACGCCTCGGGTTCCTGCACGCTCGGTTCCACCGCGCCATGTGCCACACTTCCTCCATTATTATTTAAGTCATTGCTAGTGGAGGGCATAGAATCCTCGACTACTAACTCTGAAACCTTTGGTGAATCGGCGGCTTCCATAGAG
Source organism: Laothoe populi (assembly GCA_905220505.1). NCBI lineage: Eukaryota > Metazoa > Arthropoda > Insecta > Lepidoptera > Sphingidae > Laothoe > Laothoe populi. The sequence continues at coordinate 14,536,050 of HG992168.1, forward strand.
GGTGCACCGTAACTACTACGCCTTTTTTTAATTTGATCGACATGTCTTTTGAAGAATGGACCACCTTCCCTACCAATGATATAATTACGCGAACCTACTTTGTCTGTAATCATGCCACTTCGCCATTTCTCCCCTGTAAAATCACGTGCCCAAACTGATTCTCCAACATTGAAATTCCTTTCAGCGCCTCCTGCATTGCAAACTTGTTTGCGTTGCGCTTCTTGTACTCTAGCCTCTACTTGTCTATCCTCTCTTAACAAGTCTAACCGAGTCCGTAATTTCTTACGCATTAATAACATGGCTGGCGATATTCCAGTTGCGCTATGCTCTACATTCCTATACATCATTAAGTATGTTTGTAATGCTGTGTCTACGTCAACACCGTCCCTTAAAGACTTCTTAATCGCACGTTTACAAAGTTTCACGGCGTTTTCTGCCGCACCGTTTGACGAAGGATGATAAGGCGCCGTGAAAGTAATTTTTATACCATTATTTTCCATAAATTCCCGATATTCCCTACTCGTAAAAGGAGGCCCGTTATCGGATACTATCTCTTTGGGTAGTCCAAAACGTGCAAAAGTGGTACGAAGTACTCTTACTACTGCTTGAGCAGTTGTCTTTGACATTAAGAAAACCTCCAGCCATTTGCTTGTACAATCAATAAGTACTAAAAATGATTTCCCTTGGAAGGGTCCCAGAAAGTCTACATGTAATCGTGACCATGGTTCTGTTATATAAGGCCATGGTTGTGGTACAGATTTGGGTGGTGCTGACCCCTCTACGCAACACGTCGTGCATTGTCTGCACGCATTTTCGATATCACGATCAATTCCCGGCCACCAAATAATACTTCTAGCCAAGCTTTTCATCTTGACTATACCTAAATGTCCTACATGCAACTCTTTTAAAAGTGATTCTCTTAATTTAGTTGGTATAACTAAACGATAACCCCAAATTATGCACCCCCTATCTATGTATAATTCGTTCCGCTTAAGAAAATATGCATTCAAATCGTCCTCTTTGCACCTTGTCGGCCACCCCGCTTGAATAAAATTTACAACTTTTTTTAACACGTCATCCCTATCTATACCTTCTTGAATCATTTGTCTAGTAATAGGTAAAAAATTCTGAACGAAATTCAAATATGTAAGTTCTTCATTTGGCTGTTTCCCTTCTCCCACCGGTAAACGAGACAAAGCATCTGCGGCATTTTTATCACTACGCACGTACTCAATGCTGTAATCGTAACCGGCTAAAATTACCGCCCAGCGCTGCATTCTACTAGCGGCCATTACCGGTATTCCCGTTTTATCTCCGAAAATGGTCACTAAGGGTTTATGATCTGTTTTTAATATGAATTTACGTCCATAAAGGTATTGGTGAAATTTACGAACTCCGTAAATGATAGCTAACGCTTCGCGTTCAATTTGCGAATAGGATTTTTCGGCAGCATTGAGTACTCGCGAGGCATACGCTATGGGTCGTTCCTCACATCCTGGGTAAAGGTGTGAGATAACAGCGCCCACGCCGACGCTACTCGCGTCTGTCGTCAGTACTAGTGGTAATTCGGGTGTATAATGCGCTAATATTTCACTCGATACCAACATACGCCTTACTTTATTGAATGCTTCCCCACATGCTTTATTCCATGAATACTTAATATCTTTCCTTAATAATCTATAAAGTGGTTCCAAAATTGTACTTAAATTTGGTACAAACTTCGCATAATACATCACTAGGCCAAGAAACGATCGAAGTTCCGTGATATTCGTGGGTACCGGTGCATTTTCGATTGCGGTAATTTTATCTGGACATGTATGTACTCCCCGTTTACTAATTACGAATCCCAAATATGTAACAGAGTCTGCAAAAAACGTACACTTTTCTTTTTTTATTCTCAACCCATATTTTTGCAATCTTTCAAAAACCTCATATAATGTCAACAAGTGTGAACGGTCATCAATACCAGTAATTATTAAATCATCTAAAAACACTCCCACTGGCATGTCAGCAAAAAGCTGCTCCAGTTTCCTTTGGAAAATACCCGGGCTAGATGCTAATCCATAAATGAGCCTGTTAAACCGAAATAGTCCCTTGTGCGTATTTATTACCGTATATTTTTTTGATTCATTAAGTTCAAATTGAGCATAAGCCTGTGATAAATCTAATTTAGTGAATTTTTGCCCTCCATGTAACTTAGCTAATAAATCCTCAACTTTCGGTACAGGATAGTGGTCCACTTCTAAACATTTATTCAAAGTCATTTTAAAATCTGCACATACTCTTACGGTGCCATCTTTTTTCATCACCGGTACAATTGGCGTGGCCCAGTCCGAGGTGGTGACTGGCGTGAGGATTCCATCCCGCACCATCTGGTCGAGGGCGCGCTCGACGGGCTCGCGCAGCGCATAGGCGAGGGGCCGTGCGCGCAGGAACACCGGCCGTGCACCATCCCGCAACTGGAATCCCACCTGTCCGCCGGTGAACCGCCCCAAACCTTCTTTGAACACTTCAGAGAACCTGGAACTGAATTCCTTCCAATTAAAAATACTATTCGAATTGCTTAACCTATGACAATTTGATGTTAGAATGGGAATTTCTAACTCCTTAAGCCAGTACCTCCCTAATAAATTTGTTTTACTATTTTTAACAACATACAAATCTAATATTTTTGTTATATTTTTAAACTTTACTTCTAACTTCAGTTTACCCAGGGGCGTTATTAATTCCCCAGTATAATAACGTAAAATTAAGTTACTCGGTTCAAACTTGCAATTCTCAAAATATTTTTTATAACAGTCATAACTTATGCAGGTTATTGTACTGCCGGTGTCTATTTCCATATTTAACAATATTCCCTCAACACAAATATCAATGGTATATGGACCATAATATTTATATTTTGGACTAACTAAAGAATAAATATCAACGGAACAATTTACCTCGTCACTATCACTGTCTATAATCGTCGTTGACACAACTTTATCACAAACGTTGTGAATTGATGTTTTGTCCCGTAATTTGGGACACATTTTCTTCAAATGGCCTTCACGGTTGCATACACGACATACGTATGCTTTAAATTTGCAGCGGTTTGCTTCATGCCCACTAACGCCGCACACATTACACTCTTTGATTGTATCACGACTGCCGTAAACACCGCCACCCGATTTGTTTTTCTCGCGCCGCGCTCCGCTCGCGCCGCTTGGACCGCCACGAGCCGGTGACGGCGGTGACTCACGCGCATACCGCACGCCCGCGCCGCCGCGACTTCTTTGAACGCCACTTCGCCTGTCCATGGCTCGCCCATGATACACCGGGGCCGTTGTAATTGGTATATTGTCACCATTGCCACTTTTGCCTCTGGTACAATCTTCCATCAACGCTGCATTGGCCTCGGCCGCCTCCATGGACACTGCAATTGTGTACGCTCGGTCGAAGGAAATGGTTTCTTCTTCAGCGAATAGTTTTTGCCGTATGTCATCATTACTCAAACCGCATACGAATTGGTCTCTTAAGTTTTCCGCCAAGCCGTCTGCTTTAAACCCACAATTCTTAGTCAGCTTTTTCAGTTCCGCCACATAATTAGCCATATTTTCATTTTGTTTTTGTATTCGCTGCCTAAATTTGAAGCGTTCCGCTAACTGGCTTGGTTTGGGATTTAAATGACCTTTCATGACCTTCACTAACTCGTCATACTTTCTAGACGCGGGCTTATCTGGTGTACACAAAGTGACCATAAGGTCATACGCATCATTCCCGATAACTGTTATTAACGTAGCCACCCGTAATTCATCTTTCACTGCATTTGCCACAAAATACTGTTCCAAACGGTCGATGTACGTTTCCCAATTGTCCTTGTGAAGGTCTAGCGGTCCTATTTTGCCGATAGTCATTTTTTTCAAAAGTTATTTTATCCGACTTAATAGACCACGCATGTGGGAACGTAATATCCTCGTCGCCACTGTAAAGTCCCAGGTCACGTAGGTACACACTAATTGCAGGGTGAAATGATACACACGTCCGATCGATACTACAATTTATTGCGGAAGGACGCGAGGGAGACACTGCCAGTGTTGCCACACGCAACAGTGTGGCTACATACATTACAATAGCAAGGTTGCGGATTTGTGGGAAATACCCGATACTGCGGGGAATCTCAAGTCTATTGGGGATTTTTTTTATCTTGGCACAATTGCACTATGATAATTGCTGGTTGTCGGATATTCATAACCACACGGATGGCGTATACAGGGTGTAAAACCCGCCATATAGGTACACGCAAGTGTGTCACGTTCCGGGATCGGCCAGTGTACATCCGGTTTTTTATCGGGGGTTTAGAGTTAAGGTACAATGTTTGGCCGTTTTGCGGCCTTTTGAGTACTCTGACACTAGACCCTCAACCGCTTCTTCACCTGCTTGCCCATGGCGTACTGTGAAGAAGCTACATAGCAGGCCGCTATGATTGTATTGAGTAGCGGAGGATATTTTGTCTCTCGCTACTCTAATTGGACGGCACTGCGCTTACCATCAGGTGCAGTGTGGTCACTTTGCCGTGTCAGGGATAAAAAAAGTGCGTTAACAAATGATACATTCATATCACACCACTTGCTACGCTAGCGCTGTTATGGTTGGTTTGTGAGATATAATTTTACAGCTGGACACTTTCAACTTGTCCTCCATATAACGTGGTGCTCCTTATACTCTAGTTTCCATGGATACTGTAGTATATTTGAAGGCAATAAGATTTTTTTTGAAGTGGAAACTTGTTTAGGCACGTTGGTCACTTTTTGGATGGGGAAAAATCACTGAACTCGCGTGACCGTCACGCTCAGATTCAAAGAGCATTATAATAGTACTGAAACCCAGATTTTTTACTTTTCACATAAGCCCGTCTATGAAGTTCTATAATGAAGTAATATTGGAAATTGAGAGGAATCAGCAGATATTTGTCCCCGAATTTGGGGAAAATTATATGGATTTTAGGGGAATTACATACATTGGCATTGGTAGCCCTGGTGAATAGACTACCTACCGAGAGAGCGCGGGAACGTCTAAGTGAGAAAAGACGTTCCCGCGCTTTCCGTCGTTTATAAATGTAAACCGAGTTTAAAATCATTGAAATGTGACGACAATGAATAAGTAAATGGCTTAATTAAAGCCTAGTTATTGAAGAGTGAAGATTTTATACTGAAGACATTATTTGAACAGCATAAGAAACCTATGGGAAAGGAATGGAGAATGGCGGGAATAAGAGACGTGGCTTCAGCCGGAGAATTCATGATAAATTCTTTTGATAAAGGAATAAATAAATGGCTTGATTGAAGTGAGAGTAAGAGTGAAAATTTTATACTGAAGACTATTGAACTATTTACAGTGATTTGATTCGTGTGAAATACAATTATTACAATGTATCCGGCTGAAGGACATGTATCCATGGCCATGAATAAATAATATTAAAAAAAAAAATTGACTACCTACCTTACAATGTATCCGGCTGAAGGACATGTGTCCATGGCCATGAATAAATAATAATAAATATTTTTTTTTTATTTATTTATTAACTCTATAAAAGAGAAGGCAAAGGTTCTCCGCCATGCAGCCATGTCCGTCGTTATTTTTTCTAAATCTGGGCTAAAATTAAAGTCTTCTTCTTCTCTGGTTTTAACTTATACAAAAGGCCGAAGCCATGTCTGCAGTCTTCATCCATTCAAAAGGGGGAAGCCATGTCTGATATTTTTCTCATTTTAAGGGCTAGAGCCATATCTGAAATAAACACAATTCAAGAGGCCTAAGCCATGTCTGTAATAGTCACAATTTAGAGGCCGAAACCATGTCTGTAATAGTCACAATTTAAAGGCCATGTCTGAAATAATATTTTCACGTATTAATCACAATATTATACAACATCACATCACATTCCCGCCAATTTTTTTTTTCTAATAATAAATAAATTTTGACTACCTACCAGGGCTGTCAGGAACAATGGCCAGTACGTTATGGTATTATGAAAGACCGAATTATTACTATACAGTAATATTATTTAGGTCTTTCATGATACTGTAAAAAGTACTGGCCATTAAAATATTTTGTTGTTATTCTGTTTTCACTTTATGTACCAGGCTCCCATGAAATGTAAGGAGATTTGCCACTCGTGTCCAGAAGGAAATTAAAAATAAATAAAGGAGGGAGTAAAATCATTTTTATTTCAATTTATGTACCAGGCTCCCATGAAATGTAAGGAGATTTGCCAATCGTGTCCAGAAGGAAATCTGTATATATAAAAGAAGAAACTGACTGACTGACTGACTGATCGATCAACGCACAGCCTAAACGGCTGGGGTTAGAGACTTGAAATTTTGACAGTAGGTACCTTTTATCACGTAGGCATCCACTAAGGAAGGGTTTTTGGAAATACCACCCCTAAGGGGGTAAAATAGGGGATGAAAGTTTGTATGAAAATCCGTCATTTTTGAAGATAAATTCATGAAAATTAGTATTTAGCATTTTAGTTAAAAATAAAAAGTATATGTTTCAGGATTTTTGGAAATTCCGCCCCTAAGGGGGTAAAATAGGGAATGAAAGTTTGTATGAAAATCCGTGTTTTTTAAGTTAAGCGCATGAATATTGGTATTTTGTTTTGTATACTTTTTCTCCCAAACATGACCTCCACGCGGGCGGAGCCGCGAGCAACAGCTAGTTAAAAATAAATAAAGGAGGGAGTAAAAACATTTTTATTTCACTTTATGTACCAGGCTCCCATGAAATGTAAGGAGATTTGCCACTCGTGTCTAGAAGGAAATTAAAAATAAATAAAGGAGGGGGTAAAATCATTTTTATTTCCATAACATTAAAGTTAAAAATAGTATGTAAGAATGGCGAAAGTGTCCAGTGTTTGAGCTTATGGTACATGACTGGCTAGTGACTTCTAGGTAGATAAACCTTGCATTTTCATTGAAGTTATACTACAAGTAACAAAAACAAGTATGTTTGCTTACAAATTATAATTTCATCTTTACAATTACTAATTTCAATATAAATAGCTAAAACATGATGCAAGTTTAGTTACTTGTGAAATGTTACTCCACTTCCCGTTTGTTAACGGGTTTTACAATAAACACAGACTCTCATGGTTTATTAACAAAAACCACACACAAATAATTCTTCAAATTCAGGTCTTCACCGCAATAATTAGTTAAAAGCCACTGACAAAACAGACACACTCGAGCAATAAAACGGCCATATGCATTATATCAATGTCAAATTTAGTTTCAAATACACTCGAGAGGGGCGCTTCAAATAAGTTAGGAAAATAGCTGTCATTTTGTATCCTGTCCAGTATAATAGACGTCAATGCGAAAATACTATATAAATATATGTATAGTGTATACTATAAGACAAGTATTGATAAGACAGCCTCCGTGTCACATCGGGTGAGAAGCCGGCTGTGAAACAAGAGGTCGTGGGTTCGATTCCCGCACCGATACAAATGTTTGTGTCACAGATATATAGACATAGGCTACTTTTTCGGAAAATCTACGATTTCCGCGGGATAGTTTTTTGTTTTTCCAGAGTAAAGAATCGACATAATTTTATTTGATTGGTAGTTTAGGAGTCAGAGTATGATATAGGCTACTTTTTATCTATATAGGTAAAATGTACGGTTCCCGTAGGATAGTATATTTTGCGTATTGTCTTTCACACAAAATTCAGAAAAATGCATGGTTCCCATGGGATAACAAAATATAGTAAGAAAATTATTACAATTTAAGATGTCTCTGTGGATTTTATACCTTTTCTTTCAAAAATAACTACCATGCAGGCGGAGCCGCGGGCAACAGCTAGTAGATTATATGATCATAATCATTTATCTATATCTAGATAAGATTTCTTCTGTAATTCATAAATTTATATATAATTGAATAGACGAGAAGACTGTAGTATAAGTTTTATTGTGTTTACATAGTTATTAACAATAATAAATTAAATTGAAATCTGTTGTGAAATTGCAAACAACTTAATTCTGGTGAGATTGGTCCACTACCAATAAAAAATCATAACAATTTCAGACAAAACCTTTCCATGGCTTTCAGGTTTAAAGTCATTACTACTTACTAATGTATACTTATAAATAGCTGAATTATATGAAAACAATAAAAATTTAGTTAGTATGTCTAGACATTTGAAAACACAATATAAGATCTCATTTAACAGTTTTTGTTTTTTGCGGGTAGTTACTTGATTATATCAATAGTTGCCATTAGCAATATTCTCAGCGATTATGACTATAATATTGGTCAATCTTTTTACTTGATGTCAGCATCAACATCATCCGACATTATATACTCATATATCCTCTTGATCAACTCAACAGATTTGACTTTAGCCCACCCCTCAGTTGTTGTTATTAGCTTTGCCTGACCATCCTTAATGAACTCCAGTGTAAGTTGTTTCAAAGTGTTAGCTGAATGCAAGTCTGCCAACTGCAGTGACTTAATAGCATTCTCAACAGTCAGTTTCTTGTGTAATGCTTCCTCACACAAGCTTTTCAATCTATTCAGTTGGTAATAGTCTGCTGCTGCTAGAAGCTTCTCTGGAATCTCATCAACTCTTGGAGCCTTGTCGCTGTAAATGAATGTCAATACTTCCCGCAACACATCTGTCTCTAATGGAGACTCAACAATATTAGTAAAACATTCTGTAGTGTTATGTTCAAAATGTGCCCTCAGAACTGCACTCCGGCTGGCTAATACAGCTTTATGGACTTTATATTCAACACCTTCAGCAGACTTCATAGTAACATCAGAGAATAATCCATTATTTAATAAATTCTCAAAATCATCACTCAGTTGAGCTTGAGGTACATTGGAATGTTCAACTTTAATATCATTTGTAACCATAAATTGAAATTTTATGCGTAAACTTCCATCGCTGAGTAAGTATATGTCACGTCCTTCGAAACTGGCAATGTCGCGTTTAAATAGAGTAGCTAAATACTGCCACTTGTTCGCCTGAATGGTGTGATATTCTTTTATAATTATAGTACGCTCTTCAAAACGCTTGAGACATATAGTCAGGACAGACTTTAAAAAAACAGGGTTTGGTGATAAGTAATATATTTCAATAATGTCGTTGTCGCGACCGAGAAACTGCATCTTCAACTGGAACCTCGACTCCGAAGGTTCGGCTTTCGGGTCCTTGGATTTCTCGGTGCGGAATTCCCGGCTGACCTTATTTTCCAGTAGTTTTACAAAATTTGGCACTGTCCATATTATAGTGTTTATTTTTGTTTGGCCTTCAGTACGGGTGGTATAATTAATACTAGACATTTCACTCATCTACTATAAACAAGTAGTTATTTGTTTCGATCGTAAATAAAAATAGTATTGAAATTATTTAAAATGAGAAATCTAGGAAATATATCAGTTAAATCCACCTCTTCCTTGTATATTAATTATTAGATTTAATTAGTATTATAAATGCTTTTTGGATCTAATCCTTGATCATTTTATTATTATAAATAAATGTTTATTTATTATTTTATTTTTATGGCTACAAGCACTGTGTTCCTGTGCTACGCCAATGGTAATTTCTAGGGATGTGAAAAAATCGATTTTTATAAATCGATTTTTTAAATTAAGGAAATAGATTTTTTAAAAATCGATTTTTTGAAAAACGATTTTTAAAGATTTATAAATTATCGGCGTAGGCGAGACACTCACATGAAAATAATTCTAGTAAGTCATTTAAAAATATATTAAATAATAATGGACCTAGGTTAGGACCCTGAGGAACACCTGATTTAGCTTCGAAAGAAATGTACAGTCATACAGTGACTAGTTGATTCCGGTTCGTAAGATACGACTCTAGTCAACGTAGTAGAGAAATCGATTAAAATCAATAGCTTAAATATCGATATTTAGTTGTTGTGAATTGTGATTATTACTGTACTATCGATAAGTATCGCCCGTCCCTACTACCTATCTTATGGGAAGGTAGGTATTATAAATCGTAATTTTCTTTTCATTGTTTTGGACATCAGTTGATCAAATCCACTTTACTTATCTAATCTGTAATGAATATTTGATCGTAATATAATCGTGTGGGCACAATAACGTCTTATCGTAATGTAAAGCAGTCGATTCAGCAAAGCGTAACCAGTGAATGGTGATAAATTATTTCAGTTGTACTTGTTCAACAAATGTGATTCGGTGCTCGCTATGGAGGATTATAAATTTCTTTTCAAAGTAGTGCTGGTGGGTAATGCTGGAGTCGGGAAAACGTGCCTTGTACGAAGGTTTACCCAAGGACTTTTCCCACCGGGCCAAGGTGCTACAATAGGCGTAGATTTTATGATCAAAACCGTTGAAGTGGACGGCGAGAAAGTGAAGGTGAGTAGGATCCGTGCATGAACATTTTTGGCGCTCTGGTTGCATCATTCTGACAGTTTAATTACTATTTACTCATTTATAGCAAAATTTTACCTCCAGTGTGTTTTCTACATCACACCTTGTGTGGTATTTGATATTGAAGTCGACAAGAAATTCATAAAAGCAGTTACTTTACATGTTTCTATTATATTTTAGAATTCATAATATGCACAGAATCTGTACAAATATTTATTCATTAATAAGGGGTATATAATTTTTTGTTCATATTTTTGTTTTCTTTAACAAATTATTTATCTGACTTCAATATTATTATTATGTTTTTGCTAAAGAGACAATGAAGGCTATTCAAAATTACATATAAACAGATACACTCAGCTCTCTTATCCCAAAGGGGTAGGTAGAGGTGTAACTAGTATACCCATTTTTCACCAAATTTATTTTGGTACCATAATGAGGGGGGGGGGGGCGCCTAACACCACACCGGGTCAAATCCAGACTCCTGGCTAATACTGAGCATTTTGTGATAGTAAAATCCAATATCAATTTAACTGACCTGGTGATTGAACCCAAGACCTCAGCACAGCAGTTGTACCACATAGGCAATTACAACTGCCAACAAGGCAGTTTCTCATCAAAATTGTTAAATTATTAATCATTCAAATAGGAAAGTAATTATGATTTATTACAATATGCATTAATATATAAACACAATTTTCTTACAAACTTATATTTTATTACTGTGAGTTGGAATTACATTTAAGTTTCTTATAAATATTCATCACATGTGTAGGAATTTCTCTTCATGTAAAAATTATTAATTATATTATAAAATAAATTAGTCTGCCAGCTCTCATTTTAATATTATACATGCCAGCTCTTACTTATAAAGACTAGAGTCTATTAGTGCTTTCATAACATGAAATAGAAAGATATTAATAAAAAATCGTAAATAATCACTAATAATAATAAATAATAACACCCAACAGTCACACACATAGCCCTGATCCCACATTAAGATAAGAGTCTTGTGTTGTGGGTATCAGGGACCACGAGAGACTTTTGTTCTCACAAAATCCAGACCCCGGACACAAATACCTGTCTATCACACTAACATTTGTCCCAGTGTGGGAATCAAACCCACAGCCTCTCGTTTCACAGCCAGCTATTCGCCTACTGCGCCACGGAGGCTGTCAATGTCTTGCTACAGTTTAGAGGAAATAGGATGGATACATCAGCCTTTGCAACCTTTGTCATCTGAACAATATTTTGGATATTTGAAAATCCTAATGTTGTTATTAAATTATGTGTGTTCGATTTTTTTATATTTATGATATGGCGCCCTCTAGGGGGCACAAAGTCAAGAACATAAAATGAAGATAGGGTTTTAGTTTTTGAACTTATTTTTAGTCTGTGTAAAACCATATCAGCCCCAATAGGACTCTATTTATAAATATTATACATGTTAACTCCTTAATAATAAAATGGCAGCATTGGAATGAGGCTAAGAGAACTCTCTGCAATATTTCCAGTCCTGACACATTCTGCCAACATCTGATAAGGCACCATTTGGATTGTTACTTAGGCCAATGTTAGCTCTGATTCTGCATATATTTCCGAAAATTATAACCTGGGTATCTTGAAGTCAAGAGTGAATTGGTATCTTCTAGGCAAGCGTGCTTCACCTTAGACCACATCATCACTTACCATCAGGCGATATTGTGGTCAAACGCAAGCCTATTTCGATAAAAAAAAAATACGAAGTCCGCCATTTGTAGGTATATACAATGAGCAGAGTAAGGCAGGTCTGGTAATACAATATGTCAGTACATATTGTAGAATGGAGTCAGGGTCGTGGTCCGATTGTCTTTGGCGCATTTCCAAGTAAGGACAGTCCCACATGACACATAAATTGCGTCGTTAATCGCTTTGTAAATCAGAATGGCAGCCTTTTATGTGTGTTGTGACATAAGTACCAAATAAAACAACAAATGTCAAGCTGTATATTGCTCAATTTTAATATTATGTTGTAGGATTTTTTATTACGAAATCAATTCAATTATATATTATATAATTATATTCATATATATATACCCATAGCCAGCGAAAATGAATAAATAAATTGCGCAAATGAATTTAAATAAAAAGCTTTATGATTCAACCGCTAACCTTCTCATAATATAAAAAGTGGTCTTAGACATCTTATAGATATATATTAAAAATGTAATCCATTTTAGGATATCACAACACTTATTTTTGTATAGGATATACGTTATACATTTAGACCGTTATAAATACGGCGAAAAGTGGGTGTACTGGTTGTAACCAGTACACCCACAAGGGGTCGGCAGAGGTGTACCTCTGCCGACCCCTTCGGGTATTACAGGCGTGATGTAATACGTGAATAGAATAGACTATTTCAGTTAAAAACCAGTATTATCTACTTCTTTAAAATTTCATTAAGACAGGGAATTTCACAATAATACCATATTTAGTATATATTTTTATACAGCGAATAAGTTGTCAGACTTTTTTACGATTTGCGCAATGTACAGTATTAATCACAGTGTGGCTCATACCTTCAGGCTGAGCAAATTAATTATAATAAATACACCCAACAGTCACACACATAGTCCAGCCGGTCTACTCTGTAACACAATTCCGATCGATCGGTATTGGATTTCTGAGATTTTGTATTCTGAGTGCGACCCTAGCGCCATATTATTTCAATATTGCATAACCATTCATATGATAATCTTAATTCCAATTACTGCATATTAATGGCTACACAATATTGAAATAATATGGCGCTCAAGAGCACGAAATCTGTCAAATCCAATACCGATCGATCGGAATTGTATTGCAGAGTAGACCAGCTGACCTCACACTAGGACAAACCTGTATCGTGTGTATCTAGAACTACGAAGGACTACGGCGCGGCGGTACAACACCCAGACCCTGTACAAGCATTTTTGTTGATGCGGGAACCGAATATGCGGCCCCGTTTCACATCGGCTACTTGTCCACTGTGCCGTGTTGCCAATAGGGTAGTTAACACGATTTTTTTATTATTTTAATCATCAAGTTTCATTACATAAGAAATGGTATATGGCTGGTAGGGTAATTGTCAAATGACGGTAAATGGATGTTAAGAGCCGTGACGTCAGTCGTCACCTCTCAGAATGGCCAGTATTGTGCTGTTGTGCGAGGGAGATAGTGAGATGTTCTAATTACGCACACATTTTTGCGTATACCAATATTTAAAATAAATATTACCACACTTTTCAAGCAAATTTTGGTTATGTTTTCACAAAAGGGATATTGTTGTTATTATATTCGGTTGCATATCGAATAATATAAAAATTAGCTGCTGGTAGGATATTTATATCCACTCGGATAGTGACCACCGTACACACGGTGTAAAACCCGCCATAGTGGCTCACGCAAGTGTGTCGCGTTCCAGGATCAGCCTGTGCTTTGCGGTCAAAACGGCCGCTTCTTCACCTTCTTGCCCATGGCGTAGTCTGAAGAAGCAGACCGACATGATTGTGTTGAGTAGCGGGGGATAGATTGCCTCTCGCCACTCGATACTCTAATTGGACGGCACTGCGCTTACCATCAGTGTGGTCACTTTGTCGTGCCAGAATAAAAATAAATATAACAGGAGTTTCCTGTGTCTAATTTATATTAGGTTATGTAAATGCAGTTTTTTAACTTTGAATTTTGTTCCAGCTTCAAATATGGGACACTGCGGGACAGGAGAGGTTTCGTTCCATCACGCAGAGCTACTATCGCTCAGCACACGCCTTAATACTTGTGTATGACATATCTTGTCAGCCAACATTCGATTGTCTACCGGACTGGTTGCGAGAGATCGAAGAGTACGCCAATAATAAAGTGCTTAGGATATTAGTTGGTGAGTGCGTATTTTTAAGGACCATAGTTCAGTGGACCGTTTAACACTCAAAATATTGAGAGATCCTCAGGCTACCCTAATCTCCAGACACTCTTGTGGCGACTAGCACCCCTTCAAAGCGTGTCAAATTCATCCTTAATAATACTAATATCCTAATAACAATACCCCTTTATTAAACATTGTCCCACTGCTGGGCACGGGCCTCCTCTACTAATGAGATGGGTTAGGCCTTAGTCCACCACGCTGGCCTAATGCGGGTTGGTAAAATTTAATTAAATTCAACCTTATCGACTTACAAATTCACGCACTTTTACGATGACGATTCCAAGTTGTCCAGATGCGTTAATGTTATAATATCAATCCTGCATTGTACACTGTCTCACTGCAGAGCCCAGGCGTTTCTACTAATGAGATGAGTTAGTAATAGTAATTGTTAGGTTGAATTCGCAATAATGATTAATTAATAATAATTTCGGTATTACATGCATGCATTAACACAACGCGCCTCGTTATGCGTTTGTAAGGACATTGGAATAAATCCCCAGGTGACCCACTTGCTCGTATGTCGATGCTATAAAAAAATTAAAAGACTAGATTGGCATTTTAATCCTATAATTTCATTTTTTGGTAATAAGAAATAATAATGTTTAGAACCACAATGCTTTTTATTTACGTCATAACGATGGAAAGTGAAATGCCGTTGTATATGGCGTCAATAAAAGTAATATACTAGGGACGTGATCACACGTAACCTGAGCGTAAATGAAATCGAGTATTAGTGGAGACCGCATATGGATAACGGGATGTCACTTTCTCCGGAAGACTTGAGACTATAATTCACGCTAGTTTTTAGTAACGCTGTATACACTGTAATAGTACAGAGCTATACAGCGCAGCCCCGTGGCGCAGTGGGCGAGTAGCCGACTGTGAAACGAGAGGCCATGAGTTCGATTCCCGCATCCAAATAAATGTTTGTGTGATAGAAAGATATTTGTTTCGAGTCTGGGTGTTGTCTGACCGTAGTCCCTACCCTAGTCCCACGATACAGGTTTTACCTAGTGTGGGCTTAGAACTATGTGTGTGACTGTTGGGTGTATTTTAGTATGAATGGTCCGGTTTATACAACTTTCTTACAAAAGTCCGGGAGTCTAGTCCTGAGATCATGGTACGATATAAATAATAAAACACCAAACAGTCACACATATAACCCACAGTAAGATATAATTACCTTCTCTCATCGGTTTCGGGAACTAAGAGAATCTTTCGGTATTATAACACCCAGACTTGAAAGAATATTTGTATATCACACAAACATTTATTTCGGTGTGGGAATGGAATCCACGGCTTTTCATTTTAAAGCTACTGATTTATTGAGTCACGGAGTCTCAAACGGGAATACATGTTATTATCGCATTATGTACTAACCATAGACATAGAGGACTGAGCACTCTCTATCCAGCTATTAAATGAATACTGGCAGAAAAGTGTGAGAGAGATAAAGTGAAAGTGCGGCTAAGGGTTGTCTTTTTCTAGAATTTTGATTGGTCTACGTCAGAGACTTGCAGGAGCGAAAAGAAATAGGTATCGGCCGCACAGTCGCTTTATCTCTTTCCACAAAGTGGTAAATTTTGTGAGGATATTGCTCAGTCCATTCTGTGTCTATGGTATCCATAATTCAATTATTGTTTGTAATTTAATTATCGTTGATATTACATTTGGCGTTCGGCGTTGACCTATGTGTGAAACAAATTTAAATACTTTACACGTCTTCTGTTCAACTAAATATGATATTATGTGCAAATATTGAATCATCACCGACCAAATCAAGGTAGACAACCCAACATAATGTCTCACTCACGCCTGTAATCCCCTAATGGGTATGCAGAGGTATAACTGGTACACCCACATTTCGCCGAGTTTATTACCTTCTATCATGTGATAGGGGGCGGAATCGAACCCGATACCTCAGTACAGCAGGCGTATCGCGTGCGTAATTACAACTGTACCACCGAGCAAAAGAAAATAAATGTAAAAATAGAGTGACTACCTTATATGAAATAAAACAATTTTTTGAGAATTTTATCGCAGTTTATTGTACTTTTTTGACGCGACATCAAACCATAAAACTGTTTTGAGCATGACGGCTGTAAAGCCTTAGAAATGTAAAATAAACCGCGGTAAAATCCGTAAAAACAGTTTTATGTCAATGAGTTATATTCGCGTAAATATAAGAAACAATGACGCAACCTTATATGTATTAGGAAGCAGTCATTTTTCACTCGACTGCCCAAAAAAGGAGAGTATAAAGTCACTTCATTATGATTGTAAGGGTACTTTTACAATAGAATCATTTATTTAATGACTTCCGGATTAATCTACTCTACCTTAGATTTTAATGGAAATATCGGGTCACTTACTAAATATTTGCGGGTAGGTTGATATGTTATAGACTCGGTGGAGAAAGGTTTGTTATAAAAAGGAACGCCTCAATGCTCGCGGGGGCAGTCTATACAGAACTAGCGCGAGTGTAGGCCGGTTTTAATCAGTACCTGAGAACGATTGTTCGTTCTCAGGTAGTTACTAGTTTGTGTTTAATCGATGATTGCTAATATGATGGTGTCTTATTTAGCACATCTCTTACACTGATATTTCCGATTTTATCAGGTAACAAAACTGATAGGGAAGACCGCGAGATTCCGCGACACATCGGCGAAGACTTCGCGCAACGTCATGGCATGTACTTCTTAGAGACGTCAGCCAAGGAGGCCGAGAACGTGGAGCGACTCTTCATGGAGATCGCAGTCGAACTCATGGAGGTGCGTATAGTTTCTATCTATACAAGATTAGTTTTTGTATACCATAAAGTCGAAACACCCAAATTAGATTTTGGTATAAAAGATCAGATAAATATATGACATAATAATAACAAGGAAAACTTACGCGATGACATGCAAAAATAATTTATCCCGTTTCTTGAACGATGCAAGGGAATACGCGCGCAGCGCGCTGCTGTTTGTTTCCCGCCAAAGTATTATGTAGGTATAGGTGAACGACCGACACGCGCCGCATTTTTATTAAGTAATAAACAAGATAACCAGGTAGACGAAATTTTTTATATGTTTTTGGGATGCCAATATAACACGTTAAAAATTAGTGCAATAGATTGTGCTACTGATTCTCAACAATCTATTTTCGGCTTTGTAGTATACTAAACATAATGTTGTATATTGGACAGCCTCCGTGGCGCAGTTGGCGAGTAGCCGGCTGTGAAACGGGAGGCCGTGGGTTCGATTCCCACACCGAGGCAAATGTTTGTGTGACAGACAGATATTTGTGTCCGGGGTCTGGATGTTGGGACCGCGCGTCTCGTAGTCCCTGATACCCACAACACAAGACTCTTATAGCCTTAGTTTGGGGTCGGGGATATGTGTGTGACTGTTGGGTGTTATTTATTTATATTATTTCTCAAATGTTTTTGTCGGTACGCCCTAACTTCCACAATTCTTCATCAAATTTAATGATTCAAACGCCATTTTAAAGTTCATGTTTGCCGCTATTCACGAAAAATAGGCAAATGTTTTAAAATTATATGTTTTGCCAAAACTAACAGTGCCATCTGTTGGTGGTTTAATAAACTAATTTGCTGTATTGTTAATATTACGTAACTGACCACTATCGGTGCGTATTCACACGGGTCATTTATTCTTATGTTAATAATACACGAATGTAGTTGAATGAATGAATGTTATAAATGAAATTGTTTATTAATCATGTAGGCAATTACATAGCTCTTATGACAAGTCAGTACATTAAAAAGAAAAAGAAAAAACAATTTACAGAAAGCATACCAGCTTCTGTAAATACACCTTTATTGAGAAACCTTTATGGCCTTAAGGGTCGTTCGAGTCTTAATTAAGCAGAATTTGTCATTTTAACCCCTGCTCCCCCTTGTCAAGCGAAAGTAAGCAAAGTTTATACAAACTCAAATCAAATTAATCGAACTATTTTGAGCTTTTTAGTTCGCCTACCTAATAAAACGTGTTTTTTAGCTTTTTAAACGATATTTTTTTGTAAGCATTATAGTTATAAATATTTTATTCTATTCTGTTCATTATTATATGAAGTAAAAGTTTATCTATCTAATTCCGAATTTAATAATTTAAACTACCCACTATAAAAGTTTCAAGTAATTTATAATAACTGACTGGTCAATGTATGTTAACTTTCAATGTTTTTTTTATATTGTATTATAAAAATATTTAATAGTTATCTATTGTATTTATTTCAGCAAGCGAAATGCAAGGAGTTGCCGAAATACGACGGTAGTTTAGGTCCGATCAACGGTAAGACGACATCAGTAGGCGACGGCTCTTGCTGTCTGCGTTCATAAACGTGGCGAATTTATCTCATTGATATTACTAGCGTTGTAAAAACTGTGGTGTTTCTGTACACGATCAATTTAGTGGATTTTTTTAACATCACATTGTTTTAGTCGATTGTATATTTTTTAATCTATATTTTTATTGGTAGTGGTTTTACTTTTTTATGACCAGGCAAAGGGGATTATATTTTATGCGAATGCGGTATGTTTTTTATGTAACAAATGCGAAATAAAATGTCTAATTTATTTTTTTATTTTAACATAGCGGTTATAGGATGTCGATGTAATATTATGAATATGCTTTAAATATTTCTTAACTACATAATAAATGACGATTTATATTTTGTTGAATATAGAGGATATAATTATTTTAATTTTGTGACACACATTTTAACTTATGACAGGTATCGATGCTGTCCGTTAATTTTAATTTCTGATGTATTTTAAATTTAGGGTTTTCTGCGAGATCCGAGAATTGTTAGGTAGGCAATAGGAATTGATATTTCAAAAACATGTATTTTGTGTGATAAAATTAATAATATAAGTATGTACTGTTTAAAATTAACATGTACTAAATGATCGGCTTACAAAAACACCACATTGAACTGTGTATTTCGTAGAAAGATCATTCCAATCGCTTTTAAGTGCTGCAGCGGTGGTGAAACATCGTGACATTCCCATTTTATAGTTCTAGACATTGGACATGTGCAAATTAGTGGTAAAAGCTTAATATGGTGACGTGTTAACATGGCAGTAAAGTTTTCACATCGTACTAATTTAGTTATATAGGGTGTGATATCGGTCTTATACAGCATGAATACACAAATGTTACATATATATATAACATGACAAAGTAAATGGTAATACATTTTCGAAAAGTTATCGAAGATGCCATAAAATATTTAATTTTTACTGGAAGTCGTAATAGTTCATAAATCACTCCTTTTACTACTTTTTTATTATTACTCATTACTATACAGTAAACATATTTATGGTTTATAGTTATATGACTAACTATGAGACAAGATATATCACCTAGGGAGTGTTATTATATTATATTAGTCTATATATAAATAGACAAATACAATTGAGTTCGGTACATTTTTCTCCTCTGTCAATTGAGTTTTCGTTATGCGTTGATTTCTGTATAAGTCATTGGTTGTTTTTTTTTATCCTGGCACGGCAAAGTGACCGCACTGTACCTGATGGTAAGCGCAGTATGGTCCAAATAGAGTACTGAGTAGCGAGAGACGATCTATCCCCGCTACTCAACACACTCATGCCGGCCTGCTTCTTCACACTACGCCATGGGCAAGAAGGTGAAGGAGGGGTCGAGGGTCTAGTGTCAGAGTACTAAGAAGGCAATAAAATGGCCATTGTACCCCAACTCCAGACCCCCGACAAAAACTGGCTGATCCCGGAACGCGACACACTTGCGTGTGCCACTATGGCGGGTTTTTCGCCCTAAATTGCAACAATTCATTGATAAATCTTGGGGAGGAATGATCTACCGTCATTATATTAATCTGTATGAAATAAGTACGTAGAGAGCGCATGATGGCCAAAAGATGCCCATCCTCCTTGTAAAAAATATAACAGATTAAATAAAAAAAATGCCTCCAAACGGCCAAACAAAAACTGACCAATGACGTACAAAAAATTTACTCATAGCAAAGAGCTCGTCTAAGTGTTATTGCATACGGCATAAATACCTTGATTCTTCACATTTACACTTTGTTTGTTTAATGCCGATCTATTTTTATGTTTTATTATGATAATGGCCATCGTTATACCAAAGTAAATACACCAAACAGCAAGTTATCACGCTGATGGCACATGTCTAACGTTTAAACCACGTTATCACGACTCGTCAATTTGTAGTGTTTAGTGTACGGCATATCAAAATCAATTCTATTTATAAAGACATTGAGACCAAACGTAGGTTTACTCGCTTCTACGATCGTGTAAATAACACCATGTTAGTGTATCATTATATTGAATATTATGACTGTTGGGTTAAGCAAGTGTTGTTGCTCGCTACTTGATACTATAACTGGACGGCACTGCACTTACCATCAGGTGCAGTGTGGTCACTTTGCCGAGCCACGATAAAAAAAAAAAAAAAAAAGTACTGTCAGTATGTTGCGGTTCTAATAAGGTAACTACTTTATCAAACAATCTGGATCCAAAATCAAGGGTAGAATTGTCTAAATATGCTTTTAAAATAATGAGTTAAATCTTTCAAATTGGGTGGTAGGCGATATTTGTAAATGACAAAGCACATACGACATAAGCCGTGACGTCACCGCTTGTGCATCGAGCGTGCGAGAGAGATAATGAGATGTTTCCTTTTGCGTCCTCACTTCCTCTTACCCAATTTAATACTATTTTAACAGAAAGATTTATTTTTGCTGTTGAGTATACATAATAAAGATATCTCTTAAATCTAGGTATGATTGGTCTTTCATTGTATTCATGTTTATGTTATGCATTACTCGGTTAGTATTAGTACTAAACATTACGAATACATATTGGTTATTGTTGAATTATTTCTAAATTACTTTTTGCTTGTAATTTCTTCACCTAAAACACAAATAACTGAAATTTGGGTTATACTTCTTTATATTGTATTATAATAATTTCAATATTTTTTCGATCCCGGAAATTTCGGGACCGTGAGTATTTCCGTATTCAGGCAAACAAAAAATTAAAAACTGTAAAGGACATTGCTCAGCGCCCATACAATATTCGCCTAAGAACTAACAGCATTAGAAAAAATACTTTGGGGTTCTAAAGAACACCTATAAATCCTTAAAAGTTGATTAAAACAACGGACACTTCTTATAGTTTATTTATTACCAAAAATGTTTCTATTTTGAGGTTATATTCTTAATGTCAACATGCCTTCAATACAGTGTTACGAAACTAACATTCAAGCTAATTTGGTTTTATTTGACATTTGGGTTCTAATTGGCGATTAATTACCTAATAATAAGCAAAAATAATAGGTATATAATAATTCTCATTGATAATGATTTCGCGAATATATTGTTTACGGTTTTACCTGCCTTAAGATAGTATGACCAAAGTATATTGTTATAGCCTTATAGGGAAGGTACCTAGCTATATTATAAAAATTATTTAAAAATATATTATTTTTAATACTTACATAGTGTTAAAAGATAAACACACTCAAAACACAACAAAAACGATCCACTGAACAACAAGCAAATTACTTAAAAACAATAAATATGACCACAGAACACTATTTACTCATTACTCTGACAAACATGACAAGTGAAAATATCGCGAAATCAATAAAATGCCTATTTATTTTTTATCTTATTAATATGAAGTGTCCGGTAAATTATAGTATTTGGAATAAAGGGCATAAAATAAGCTAAGAATTATGGTATAAGTCAAATCTCTGTTGATTCTTAGGCGACTTTGGACAATCGCCTTTCAAATTAATTTTGTAATTGCGACACTTGCTTAACCTAATATTCGTAAATAAAAGGTAATGTCACGGTGTTTCGTCAGCGTCTCATAGGTATAATGTTTGCTGTTGCAATTTTTTTGTTATAATATTATTAAATTTTTAGCGTACGTTAGGACGCCTTATGGTATGGTTAACTAGACAATGTGTAGGTTTATATTTACGCGAATACTGTTATGGAGTATTGGTTACGTCCTAAAGCATTTTATCTTACAACCCACTCCACGGGCTATTTTGAAATGGTTACATTTCGAAAATAGAATACTTTTCGCATTTAATTAAAAATTGCATTGTTTTGTTCTTTTTTCAAACACTCATTTCAAAATGGCGCCTGGTTGCTAAGATAAAAGGTATTTTAAATAACTATGTAATGGCACCATATGCATTCGAGAAACTTGACATTTTCTTATAAGAATAAGAGATCATTAAATTAGTGTACACTACATGACAGTGTTCACGTAAACTGTTAATTAAACGTAGAGTTAAAAATGATGTATTTATTACGTAAATTTTTGGGTGCCTATTTTTTTTATTTTTTATATTTTCTACCTTAACATCACATTCATGTATAATTTATTAATACTTTATGTTAAGTTGTCTTGTAATGCATTGTTTATAAGAAAATGCTGGCATATCAAACAATTGTAAACAATGCATTGCATATGGTATAAGGTTACTTACATTGAACTTTATTTTTATATTTTATAAAATCTTTTTGACGAATTGATTTTTACCTGACGTGTGGTTTTAAAAAGTTTTTCATTTCATAAAAAGTACACTGACTTCAATAAAAAACAAATTATGCGTCCCTATAAAATTTAAAGGTTGCCCTTGATTTTTCTGAGATCCCATTATGTGATTTGCTGATCCCAGATTTGCTGCCAATGGGACCACCTGGGAAGTATACCCTTTTAAATAAAAAAGAATTTCTCGAATCGGTCCAGGCGTCTTCGAGTAATCGGGGAACATACATAAGAAAAACTGACGAATTCAGTACCTCCTACTTTTTTTGAAGTTGGTTAAAAAGTTATTCTAAGCCCATATTTAGAAACATATTTTATTTTGGAGCCATTGTTTAAACCTGAACCTGTTAAACCTATAAACAGTTTAATATATTGCTTTAATTAAAACCTTTTGGTCTGGTTGAGCTGTGCTCTTATGAAGGCATTTTCCTGGTAATGTATGGTAAAATCATTTGGATATGCCTGGTGATATCAAGTCCGGAACTTGCCATACCCGTACGCTTTTTGTGCCGTTTAATGTTGTTAATACAAATGTCTTGTCAAAAGGATAGGTGCTAACTCTGATTTTTCAGATAGTAAAAATTCTTTTTCGATATACCTTAATATTTTATTTTATTTACTATTATCACATTTCGATGTACAGAAGATAAAACCATTACTATTGTTGTCAACTATTAGCTGTTTTTTTTCTGTATTTCTATGTTCATAGGTAAATCAAAAAAAAAATCGCCATTGTTTGTTTTCATGAGCTCGTCTGCAGTATTGTTTGGATTGTTTAATGTAAATCGGTTTAATATAATGCTTCGTTTTACACCTTTTATTTATAAGGAGTTATATGACTTATATACTGACTATGGTGCAATTTGTCATTTTGCTGTGTTCGTTGAATTAACTTATAACGTTTTAGTTTAAACATTTTTTCACTGATTTTAAAGATCATAAAAAGAACTGTATTATGTCTACTAAATAGCCATATTTTTGTAATTTCTGTAGTTAATACGAATCAGTGCTAGTGGAGACGAAATATTTCACAGAACTAAAATTTATATATTTTGCTTCGTTTCCGTATAAGTTGCAATAGAACATGTTATAAATGACATTACATTTTTATTATAATATTGATCGGTCATTATTATTGGATCTGAATTATATTCGCATAATGTTTCCTGATTGTAATGGAATTCTCACCAAAGAAATTTTAATATTGTAATACTCGCAATAAATGATCATTTTGGATATTGATTTTGTTGTTTTATTTTAGTAATTTTGCAAAAAATTACGGGCCCTGATTTTGTAAATAGATGACAAAATTCTGGACATTGAATTGGCGAAA
This sequence comes from Laothoe populi, assembly GCA_905220505.1. NCBI lineage: Eukaryota > Metazoa > Arthropoda > Insecta > Lepidoptera > Sphingidae > Laothoe > Laothoe populi. The sequence goes on from HG992168.1 coordinate 14,560,307, forward strand.
TCCGTGTCGTATTTCCTGAATGAATATAAATAAAAAATAATAATACTAGCCCTGTATTAAACATTGTCCCACGGCTGGGCACGGGCCTCCTCCACTAATGAGAGGGGTTAGGCCTTAGTCCACCACGCTGGCCTAATGCGGTTTGGTAGACTTCACATACCATCGATATTCTTGTTTTCCTTCACCGTTAAAGCAAGCGATAGTTAACATATTAATACACACATAACTATAGCAGCGATAGCCTAATTGGTTGCGGTACGGACTGAATGAATACATTTCCTTTTATAATGCTGAAGGTAGATTCGGTTTTGTTTATATGGGTATAATATGTAGTAGGTATTATCACAAGGCCTTCATGCTGATTGCGACCTTTTGTGGACTGTGAATACAACGAACTCACGGAACAAGAAACAATACATCTTTGTTTATCCCAGCTAAAATGCTAAACGTACATAGAAACTCTTGGACCAAGGTTCTAAAGGTCAGTAAGATATACCATGAGAAGAATACAGAGAGTATAGAAAAATATAAATTACAAATACTTTGACGCTTAAACACTTGCTTAATATAATTTTTCGATAAGTTTAGTACAGACGTCAATTCTATAACTATAATAGGAACCGCACTGTGGATCGAAAATCAGCTTTCGAAGACTTAGAAATCGGATGTTTAAATTATAATATTTTATGCTTGGAATGGCTTCTTTTTATTACTACTATGCTCGAATAAGTCATATAAAATAATTTGGTTTGAAAATTAAGGAGTTATGATTTTTTTACGAAAAAAATGTATGGAGCAGCTATAAAAAATTAAGATATCTCGAGAACCGCAAGGTTTCCCGTTATATCCTTCCGTACGATTTTAGTACTGATTATTTATGATTTTTGGTATACTTATTGGAATTGCTAATTGCTACTTGGAATTGCTGCACAAGTTTCTTTAAAAAATCATCAAAAGTTTAAAAAAATATTTATTATTTATTTAATACTAGGTGTTGCTCACGGCTTCATCCACGTGAAAATTCTCCCCCCGCTACAAAAGAATAAATCACTGTAGGGTGCCATTGCGCCATCTGTACGATGCCAGCGCCATTTATTTGAAAAATTTAATCAAAAAATCAAATTATTTCCCACGAGGGTATATTCCCGGGATAAAAAGTAGCCTATATGTAACTCCACGACATGGTCTATACGTGTACCAAATTTCATTCAAATCTGTTCAGCCGTTTCTGAGTTTACTTCTAACAAACATCCAAACGAAAAAATGTATATAACACCTAGTATTAAATAAATGATAAATAATTTTTAAAACTTTTGTTGATTTTTTAAAGAAACTTGTGCAGCGATTCCCGTAATTCTGAGTATACCAAAAAATCATAAATAATCAGTACTAAAATTGTACGGAAGGATATTACGGGAAACCTTGCGGTTCTCGAGACATCTTAATTTTTTATACCTGCTCCATACATTTTTTTCGTAAAAAAATCATAACTCCTTAATTTCCAAGCCAAATTACTTCATATGACTTATTCGAGCTCAGTAGTAATAAAAAGTAGCCATTCCAAGCATAAAATATTACAATTTCAACATCGGATTCCTACGTCTTCGAAAGCTGATTTTCGATCCACAGTGTACCGTGCCACTTAGGCATAACAAACGTGACGCTTGACGCTACGCATAGCACCACAAAATTAGTAATAGTTGGTCTGGGTAGGGATCAAATCCTCCCGCCATAAAATACTACCATATTTGGCTATCACTTCTTTGTATCAATGGGCTATCATGACAATACATCACAGAAGTACGTTCCGTTGACCGTTTCATACAGTTACCTTACTCTAAGGCCCACTTGCGCGATCATGGGTTAACGTATTTAACTCGGTGTTAACAGCTAACACAGGGTTAAATAAATAATTTATCTTGCGCCATCAACATTTTCGAGCAAACCTAGGGTTTAATTTCTAAATATTTAACCCACCGATTTGGGAAGGTTAAGTCGCTAAACCTGCGGTTAGTCTTTTTGTTGGTAGGTATTGTGTAATCTATTTTGTGGTTTATAGTTAAAATATTACTACAATGATCATGAATTGTTATTCTCTGACGATGAAGATGAAGTCATCTGTATATATAAAAGAAGAAACTGACTGTCTGACTGACTGATCGATCAACACACAGCCTAAACGGCTGGGGTTAGAGACTTGAAATTTTGACAGTAGGTACCTTTTATGACGTAGGCATCCACTAAGGAAGGGTTTTTGGAAATTCCACCCCTAAGGGGGTAAAATAGGGGAAGAAATTTGTACGAAAAATCTATCATTTTTGAAGTTAAACGCTTGAATATTGGTATTGTGCCTCTCAGTTAAAAATAAAAAATACGTATTTCAGGATTTTTGGAAATTGCACCCCTAAGGGGGTAAAATAGGGGATGATAATTTGTATGAAAACCCGTCATTTTTTAAGTTAAATTTATGAAAATTGGTATTTAGCCTTTTAGTTAAAAAAAATATATATTTCAGGATTTTTGGAAATTGTACCCCTAAGGGGGTAAAATAGGGGAAGAAAGTTTGTATGAAAAATGCGTCATTTTTGAAGTTAAACGCATGAATATTGGTATTGTGCCTTTCAGTTAAAAATAAAAAATATATGTTTCAGGATTTTTGGAAATTCTAACCCTAACGGGGTAAAATAAGGGAAGAAAGTTTGTATGCAAATCCGTCATTTTTGATGAGAGAGAGATTTTGGGAGTTGATGGGCTACTTTTTATACCAGAAAATGCACGGTTCTTACGGGAGAGCATAATACAGGAAGGTGTAATAGTTTAAGAGGTCTCCATGGATTTTATACCTTTTCTTCCAAAAATAACCACCACGCGGGCGTAGCCGCGGGCAAAAGCTATTGAATATATACGCTCAAATTTTTATGACAAAAAGGTTACAAAACGGTCAGAATATTATAATACACATAAAGGGGCAATGTTTGAATTTTTCAACATTTTACATAAAAGCATATTATCATTTATCGTGAAATAGGGAGCACATAATCGAGGTTCCTTCTTTATTACACTGACTTTCTGAATTCAACAAATAAATAAAACACCACAAAAAATCAAATAACACGAATTTGACAATCTTAAAACAAACAAATTAAAAAGTTATCAACCGTCATAGAATGAAGGACACACAAATACGCATCTCTATATAGTGTGCTGTAGTGTAAAAGAGACAGAAATATTGTTTCGTTTTTATGTATATTCATTCATCCTTGGACGGACTACAACAGATGTGCATCGACATTTCAGTGTTCCCAGCTAAAATAAAAGAAATGTCGGGTTAGCTAACCCAGCGTCAGTTTTTAGTGGTGCAAGGTGAAATGAGAGTTAACATTCTAACCTGGGTTAATAAACTCTAAATTTATTAACCCTAATTTGCGTGCAAGTGGGCACTAAGGCAGTTACATACCTAAAGTCAAACATTTACATATTTTAGATCAGTACAGTGTTATTATTACAGAAGTGCAGTTAAAAAAAAACTAATTTAATTTTAACATGAATATATTACGATTCTAAGAAAGAATTACAGATAGTGTCACTTGAACTTGTTGGTTATACAAAATGGTTGAATTAAAAATCAGAGTAGAAACAATCAAACAAAATAATTAACTCAGAGGTGCATTGTTATAAAAAAGCTATAAGCCAAAATTAATAATTATTTATTTTAATTCGCTTCGATACTAATCGACTAATATTTGCTGTGACGTTTCATTATTATTATCGATCCGTTTCACTACCACCACCCTAATGTCGCTTTGAAATGGCCGACGTTTAGGGGGAGTGTCTGCGGAAATCGAATTTCTTAGTATTTTTCATCCGATAAGGTGAGTTAATATTTATAAATTATTAGTGTAAAGACAAGAAAATGAGTACTCAATATAAGGAAACCGTATCAATCTGATAACATATTATAATCAATCAATTTCCGGTGTCATAGCCGGTCAAGTTATTCAAAACAAAAGGTGTAAAATATTTTGTATTTTTCCATTATCGCATCTATTATTTTTAACATTTTATATTTCCATTTACACTTGTTTATTTATATAGATCTATTAAATTTTCTTTAGTGACCGAGTGCGATTTGTAATAAGTTTCTGATTAGGATTTTAAATTTGTCACGTATATGAGAAATTTAATTAAAATGATAAGTCTAAAATCAAATATTGAAAAATGTCAAAGTAGTTTCTGTCCCGTGTTATGATAAATCACAGAAGCCCAAATATTTACCGCTGCTCGATGGGCTTGTTTGTAGTTTTCGTTTCATTTGCTTGTCCAAGTTTTCAGGGTAACATGAATTTTAATACTTGATTTTTTCAGCTCCACTATACATTCCAAATTAAGACTGAGTAACATTTTTTAACAAAAAGTGGAAAACGATGGCGTGGCGTTTTAAAGCATCTAAATACAAAAATGCAGCACCTATCGTGCCAAAGCCTGAGGCATGCATTAGAGACGTATGCGTCGGCTCATACCAGACATACGGCAATAATATATGTGCTTCGGCTGCATTCATGGCCTTCAATTGGGAGCATGTTGGGTCTAGTATGGCAGTGTTACCGTTGGACGATTGTGGGAGAAAGAGTAAGACGATGCCATTGCTTCATGCACACTCTGATACGATAACGGATATGGAGTTTTCACCGTTTCATGACGGTTTGCTGTTGACTGGATCACAGGATTCATTGGTGAGTACTCTACATACATGTATACATGGTTACCTGTGAGTATGGTTTTGAAAGACGTGCCTTTATATGTTAAGGCTCTGGAATATCTTCCAATATATTGGAATGTATTGTCTGCCAACCCGCATTAGGCCAGCGTGGTGGACTAATGCCTAACTCCTCTCATTAGTAGAGGAGGCCCGTGCCCGGCTGTATTATTATATTGGAATGTCTGTTTTTATTGGGTATGGTACATATTGCAAGTGCAGATAAAGCATAAAAAAAGTCATGTCAATTTCTAAGTTGTATTGAAAAAGTAATTTCCTTACATTCTATAGACCATGCGATTTGTAGACATATATTTCTGTTAATCATGAATGTTAAATAATTTAGGAATGATTTTAGACACATTTTATAACTCTCAATAGACATATTTTAATTAGCTTTCTAGAATGTTTGGGGGCACCCCTATTTAGACAACCCTGATAATTGCTATTTACATTTTAATTATCATTTACTTTGTCTAATGAGTGTTGTAAATTAGTGTTGTAAGGCTTTGTACACCCATTTGTTAATAAATAAATACACCCAACAGTCATATATAGTTCTGACACTACACTAGATAAGACCTGTACCATAGGCATCAAGAACTATGAGGGACTACAGTCCCATAGCACCCAGACCCGAAACAATGATCTGTTTGTCACACAAACATTTGCCACAATTGATGCAAGGATTCAAACTGCATCCTAATTGTTTAATGATTTTGCCAATAGTTATTAAATTGCATATTTGACCTCCATGGTGCAGTTTGCGAGTAGCTGGCTGTGAAACAAGATGCAGTGGGTTTGATTCCCACCCCGTGACAAATGTTTGTGTGACAGACAGATATTTGTGTCTGAGATCTGGGTGTTGTTAGACCGAAAGTCTCTTGTAGTCCCTGATACCTACAACACAAGACTCATATCTTAGTTTGGGGTTGGGGCCAAGTGTGTGACTGTTGGGTGTTATTTATATCAATTCATAGAATGTTTCAAACTGATTGCCTATCTCGCCTTATCATTTTCTTATTGTCATAAGCAGTACTTACAAAAAAAAGAACTGATTGACATATAAAGCATGGAAAATATGAACTATGTGTTGAAATAAGTTTTTTTTTATAATTACTTGGTTCTAAATTGCAATTTTTTTATTCTATTTTATGAAGGAAATATCCCAGCCGAATGTTTATTACTTTCACAAAAGGTTGGTAGCATTGTACAGAAATGTGTCTGGTTCATAAAATTATAGAATGAAAAAACTCAAGTGTGTTTGTTAAACATTATCTCTCACTGTCCCAATTGTGTACTGAAGCAAAAAAAGTAGTTTGCTATTTCACTAATGATACTTGTGAAATTTTGTGCTCAGTTTGTGGCCACATGAGCACTAGAGGGTTACTTTCATGTAATTTCAACACCTTTCTCCTGTAACACAATGATTTGTATTAATTTTTTATTAAGATAATTAACTTTGAAATCTGGTTCTAAACAATTGACACCGGGACATGAGAATGTTTACTTTGACTAACTTTTAGTTGGTTGATTATGTTATTGGCATTAAAATTATCTTATTTTCAATTATATTGCACTACCCCACAGCTCAGCAAAGGATTACATTATATTAATTGCTGATTTTGTTTATATTAACAACTGTTGATTAAAGTGAGACTACCTTGGTGGCGCAGTTGTAATTGCGCATGCGTTACGACTGCTGTGCTTAGGTCTCGGGTTCGATCCCCGGGTCGGGTAAAGTGATATTGGGTTTTTCTATCTAGAAATTCCTTAGAGTTTGCCCTTTCCTTACCGGGCACAAATTCCTTGCCTGGAGTCTGGAATCTGTGCCTGGTATGGCGATAGGCTCGCCACCTATTACATTATGGGACCGACATTCGGCGTAAAGTGGGTGTACTGGTTACACCTCTGCCTACCCCTTCGGGGATTATAGGCATGAGTGTATGTGTGTGTGTTGATTAAAGTATAAAAAAAGGAAGCAATTGGTATTTAAACTCATTAAGTCAGAATTGTTATAATGCATATAAATATTTACTGTTTAAACAAAACAAACATACTTTAGTTATGTAAATAAATATTATGTAGCTGATAATAAACTCATTTAGGACATTATGTAAACATATGATAAATATCATATCTTTGTGGGTCACTGTTTTGGATGGCCATATATGGGTGGAATTTTTATCTGGTGTGTCTTCTGACAAGGTAGTATTGACATTGACTTGCAAAATGTGGCTATTAATAAATAATACAAAAGTAAAATATATTTAATAATATAGAATATGAAATAAAATTGTTTATTAATGTAGGCAATTAGATAATTCTTATGACAAATCAGTACATTAAAAAAGAAATTCAAAAGGAAAACTTCAGAAAAAATGGTAAATTCAGAAGCTTAAGTATACAAAACAACATACTTAAGCTGATATACTTCAATACACTAGCAATTTCCTTATTAATTTATAATGTATTGATAATTATTTTTAGCTTTTTTATTTTTAATATTACTCAAGGAAATACATGGCAGATAAAGCATATGGCTGAGTCAACATACATAGGCATCATGTGGTATAAATTAATATTAAATAAAACAAATTGCAAAATACATTTATTTTACAGATTGTACTTACAATTAGTGTTTATAATGTCATATTACAATAAGTTAATTAATGTACACTGAGCTGCCCTAATCAAATTTAATTTGTATCACTTGTAGCACTATTATATTCCACATTGGTTGTACAATATAAAAAGTTTGACAGAATCTAAATGTATTACATCTTATGTATTATTTTGAATTTGTAGCCAATAATGCGTATGTGAATTAATTAAATCTACAGGTGAAAGTGTGGCACATTCCACCTGAAGGCCTGAAGGAGTCTTTGTCGACACCAGAGTGTACGCTGTCGCAGAAACAGCGAAGGGTTGAGAATGTGGGTTTCCACCCGGTCGCAGACGGTTTGATACATGTCGCGTCTGGCCATGAACTCGCGTTGTGGGATTTGACCAAGCAGAAAGAGGCTTTCGGTGAGTAATATTTAACAAACATTCATACATATACACTCACGCCTGTAATCCCCGAAGGGGTAGGCAGAGGTGTAACCAGTACACCCACTTTTCGCCGAAGTTATTACGGGCCCATAATGTGATAGGGGGCGAGCCTACATTTTTTGTATTAATTTAATCAACAAGTTACATTACCTAAAACCTATTATCGAAAGAATTTTATGAATCCGAACAAAAATAAGTAAATTAGACACCACTCAAATCTGCTGGAAGGGGTAGTTGTCAAATAACAGTACAAGGATGCATATCTGATACCGTGACGTCACGGTACTATGAGTCGCCTATACTGTACGGTTGTGCGAGGGAGATAGCGATATGTTCCCAATACGCCACCGTTTTCGCTTATGCCTGTGAGTATTTGCTCATACCAATATGTTAAATAAATATTGTGACCCCATTTTTCAAGCAATTTGGATTATGTTTTCGCAAAAGAGTTTCTTTTGCGTATTATATTCGATTGCGTAGAGAATAATGTACAAAATTAAACACAGGAAACTACCCTATTCCAGACTCCTGTCTGATACTGAGTATTTCTAAATAGAAAAACCCAATATCGCTTTACCCGACCCGGGGATCGAACCCGACACCTCAGCACAGCAGTCGCAACGCATGAGCAATTACAACTGGCCACCGAGGCAGTCAATATTTAACAATTTTATAAATCTATCTAATTTTAATTGACACCAAACGCCCAAAATATATCAGACACTGTAACAACCATTTATATAACCCTGAGGTTTCCGAACCAGCGCTCAATGATGAATGACAATGCTAATGACCCAATTTCTTACAGTCTTTGTCATTCATTAATTCATTTTTAAATTCAAGTGAGGGTTGCACCGCTGTTTTATTTTGGTTTAAATTGTTGTTAACTGGCGAGTAGTCGGCTGTAAAATAAGAGGCCTTGGGTTCTATCCCTGTGCTGAGACAAATGTGTGATCCTTAAGTATTTGTTACGGGTCTGGATGTTGTGGGATCATAGCCCATTATGTTTCTTGACACCCACGATATAGGTTTGACCTAGTGTGTTATCAGGACTATGTGTGAGATTATTGTTTGTATTATTAGTATAAATGCTGTTAATTATTGAACTTTTTAAAACGTTAGATGTTTGAAAACTTGTTAAGTTGTTTGATATGGAAATAAATAAAACGCTCCCTTGATTTTTTTTATTCTGGCACGTCTAATTGACCACACTGCACCTGATGGCAAGCGCCGCTCCGTCCAATCAGAGTATCGAGTAGCGAGAGACAACGTATCTCCTCTAATCTAAACGACTTTTTAACAAAACTCATAATTTGCAACAGTAAACAAAGATCATAGTGAAGTAATTCAGTCGACCTCGTGGAAGAAGGATGGAAGACTGTTAGCAACGTCGAGCAAAGACAAGAAGGTGCGCATTCTGGACCCGCGCGCATCCACCGCCGTCCTCGACGTGGCCAACAGCCATCAGAACATCAAGGATAGCAGGATCGTGTGGCTCGGGGACCAGGATAGAATTCTTACTACTGGTAAGTAGTATGACAATATATTATTTTTTTGTAAAAGCACATTTTTACTACCGAGCTGCCAAATATTGTGACCTTAAAATTGTGACGTAAAAAGAAGCGAAAAATTCACTACAGAAATGGCTTTCTTCATTAACTTACAGTCAAACAGAAGACCTATTAAAATGCCAATGCTAGATGGACAATTACGTATGATCGAAATAATTATATATGTATATATATAATATATACAACATTATGTTTAGTATACTACAAAGCTGAAAGTAGTTTGTTGAGAATCAGTAGCACAATCTATTGCACTAATTTTTAACGTGTTATATTGGCATCCCAAAAACATAAAAATTTTCGTCAACCTGGTTACGTGTTTATTCCTTAATAAAAATGCGGCGCGTGTCGGTCGTTTACATATACCTACATAATACTTTGGCGGGAAACAAACAGCAGCGCGCGGCGCGCGTATGCCCATGCGTTGTTCAAGAAACGGGATAAATTATTTTTGTATGTCACCGCGTGAGTTTTCCTTATTATTATTATGTTCTATATTTATCTGATCTTTTATACCAAAATCTAATTTGGTTTTTCGGCTTTATGGTATACAAAAACTAATCTTGTATATGTCAAACTTCTAAAGAAATATTCTAAATGTTTTTTATTTTTTTATTTAGATTTGTAGTGCTAGCTGAACACAAATTGTATTCTCGTAGGACAATTTCCTCGATATAGGATTGCCTAGTGAATATCGAAGGAAATAGTTCGCAGATACATTGTAATCAGCAAAAACATTGTTCTACTGTTTTAAATTAAGTTTAATTTTATTTGTATGTAATATACTGTTTTTATAGAGAGGGCGCCGCTGTGCCACGGTATACGTCGAGTCCGTACTTATTAATAAAATAAAAATTATTACTCAGTGTTTTTAGTGATAATATATGTATAAGTGCCTGTAAAGTGGCTAAAGCCGTCATAAAAATATAAGACTCAGTGCCAATAGTGTCTAAAACAACACTAAATACGAACGAAATACCTAGTGGACATTCAGTGCATTTACCATTTTTTTTTAGAACTGTGTTCGTACATCCAGAACATAAGAGGTGGAGTGCAATCATTGAAACAAGTTTGAAGAACTTACTTTACACTAAATGAGACCTATGAACAAAAATTCTTACAAATAATGTGTTAATATAACCTCAAAAATATAACCGAAAATTCAAAGTCATATTAGACACTAATAATAAATAACAGAGCCATCTAACGACGAGTAACAGTACTTGTTGAACAAGTACCGATCGCAAGATCTATACCACAAATATATCTGACAGTTAGTGAAGTATTTCTATTAATAACCACAAGAGGGCAGTGGCTAACTTAAAAAGAGCTATTAACTAGGCAGTATGGTCGATTGACTATAGTCTGTACTTTACGACGAATTAAAAAAAAAAAAAAATATATATGTATATAATAATAATAAAATGGAAGAACTTACGGCACTGATAAGAAATCTGCAAAGTAAATTCGACGAACAGACACAAGAAATACGCGAAATGAAACAAAGTATACCACAAATTATTAACAATAACATAGATTCTAAATTCATAAATTTGGAGTTGAAATATAATACACTTGAAAAGACCATAGAAGAGCAGCGACACCGCATTAAACAACTAGAGAGGTCTTCTAGGAAAAAGAATTTAATATTTTTCGGAGTAGAAGAAAACGAAAGAAACTACTATGATTTGCAAAATAATATACTGGAAATAATAAATAAAATTATGAACATAAACTGCAATAAAGAAAATATAGAAGAAGTAAGACGCTTGGGAAAAAAGAGAGAAGATAATAAAACAAGACCAACTACTGTGACTCTGACCACGATGGGTATAAAAATTGAACTTTTAAAAAATAAGAAAAAATTAAATGATTCACCATTCTATATAAAAGAAGACTTTCCACCTGATGTACTAGAAGAACGCAGAAAACTAAGTGAAAAATTATTAGAAGCAAGAAATAATGGCCAAAAAGCATTTATTAAGTATAATAAACTAATAGTCATAACAGAAGATAAACAAGAGCATCAACTTCAGCAAGTACCAAACCGAAAATACAATAAAAGGAACTTGTCAGAATCTCCAGAAAATAGAAATGAAAATCCCAATTCAAGCAATCATAGAAAGAAGCCATTTAAGAAACAAAATTCTAATATCCACCAATATATAATAAGAAACCCAAACAAAGATCCACTGTCAAACCAAGCACATACATCATTCATTGCAAAAACCAGTACAACACCTCAACAAAACACAAATGCAAGTAAATACTGACAAAAAGCAACCTCTCCACATATACCCCCACTACGGCTGGTCACCGCGGGGGTCAAAGACCAAAACCCTCCACTGAAATCACTCTATATTTGTACATACAATGCAAGATCTCTTTTGTCAAATGAAAGATTATTAGAGTTCAAACATGCTTTATCTAATATAAAATATGACATTATTGGACTTGCAGAAATAAGAAGAATGGGGTATAACATCACTGAAGACAATGAACATATATTTTGCCACTATGGCACAATTAAAGGTCAATACGGGGTCGGTTTCCTTATTAAGAAAAAATATAAGCTAAACATAGAAAGCTTTATTGGAATTTCAGAACGAATATGCATTTTAAACCTTACATTTGATAACACAACAATTTCTATTATTCAAGTTCATGCACCTACGATTGACGCAAGTGACCATGAAATCAAAAATTTCTACAATAAACTCCAGCAAACTCTAAAACAATGTAATAAACACCTCATCATATTAGGAGATTTCAACGCTCGTGTTGGTCAACGTCTGGCTGGTGAAGAGAGAATACTAGGTAACTACTGCTACGGCAAAAGAGATAATAGAGGTGAAAATCTACTACAATTCTGCTGGGAGAATAATTTATGCATTACAAATAGTTTGTTTAAAAAGAATATAAGAAATATGTGGACGTGGCTTTCGCCAAAAAAGGCAAAGAGCCAAATCGACTATATATTAACAAACAATAAAAGAAAAGTTACCAATATTGAAGTATTAAACAGACTATCATTTGCTAGTGATCACCGGTTAATAAGAAGCACAGTCTCACTTTTAAAAACAAAGAAGTGCAGAGCTAATTATGGAAATAACAATACTAAATTAAACTCCACAGAAGAAAAAGAACAGTTCCTCAAAATTCTTAAAAATAGAATGAATTCTGTAAATATAAAAGAAAATGAAGATATAGAGACACTGTATAAAGACATCAAAGATGCTATATGTGAGAGTCTTAACTCTATTAAAAAAGAAACACTACCCAAACAAAATTGTATCACACAACACATAAAATCTCTTATAACAAGAAGAAATGAATTAATTAACAAGAAAAATACTACAAAAACTGAACGACAAGAGCGTACTTATTTATTTAAAGAAATTCATAAACTCATCAAAAAAGAATATGAAGCTCATAGGATAAAAGTCATAGAAAATCATCTCAAGGCATCTGGCAGTTTGAAAAAGGGGTTTAAAGCCCTTCACACTACAAATAAATGGATTCCTTGTTTAAAAGAAAATTTAACTGAAAATAAAACTTTTTCTCGATCAAAAATCATAGATATAGCTACAACATTTTATAAAAATCTTTATTCAGCCAAGGAAACAGACCAAGTGAGTTTATCTTTTGATCCAGACTCTAGCACCCTACAAAGATTTACACCTCAAGAAATAATAAAAAAAATGGAGCGTGTTAAATGTGATAAAAGTAATGGACCAGATGCTATTCCAAACGAAACAATAAAAACAGGCAGGTTTCTACTAGCGCCACTTATAACAACACTATTCAATAAGATTCTACATGAAAGAAAAATACCCAAAGAATGGGCAGAATCAGATATAATTTTATTGTACAAAAAAGGAGATCTTGCCGATATTAGCAATTACCGACCCATTAGCCTGCAACCAAATATCTATAAACTATTTGCATCATGTCTTGAAGAACGTCTGGCACCATATACCGAGAAGCACCAGCCACCAGAACAGGCAGGTTTTAGAAAAAAATACTCAACTATGGACCACATCCACACACTGAACTTAATCATAGAGAAATATGAAGAACGAAACAGGCCACTGTACCTGGCTTTTATTGATTATGCCAAAGCCTTCGATTCAATATCACACAACAGTATGTGGAAAGCCTTATATGAGTGCAGTGTACCACTGGAAGCTATTGAACTAATAAAAGACATATATAGTAAAAGCGTAAGTCGCATAAAAATGGAGAAAAAAAGCTCAATAATAAAAATCTGTAGAGGTGTTAGACAAGGTGACCCCCTCTCACCAAGAATCTTCATAACTGTCCTTCAAAGTATTATGAAAAATTTAAATTGGAATAATAAGGGGATTTACATCAAAGGGGAATTCCTAAGTAACCTCCGGTTCGCTGACGATATAATATTGTTCTCAGAGACAGCATCCCAACTTGAAAGAATGGTCAACGAAATATATACTGTAAGTAATGAAATTGGTCTGGATCTTAATACTACAAAAACAAAAATCATGACCAACAGTATACACACACCCATCCAAGTAAACAATATTTCATTGGAATATGTAAAAGAATATGTATATCTCGGTAAACATGTATCATTCGAGAAGTCTAGGCACCATGATGAACTAAACAGGCGAATAAATCTTACCTGGAATAAATTCTGGAGTAATAAAGAAGTACTGAAATCATACCTTCCTGTAAGACTTAAGAAAAAAGTCTTGGATTCCTGTATACTGCCATGTCTTTCTTATGCCTGCCAAACATGGATATTTAATACTCACACACAAAACAAAGTACAAACTTGTCAAAGGTCAATGGAAAGAAGTACATATTTTAAATCTAAAAAGAAAAGATAAAGTAAGAATAACGGCGATAAGAAAAACAACAAAAGCCATTGACGCACTAAAACACTGTAGAAAGTTGAAATGGAAATGGGCAGGCCATGTAGCCCGCATGAGCAATGAGAAATGGACCAAAAAAGTAACAACTTGGATAGGCCCATTAAATAAAAGAAACAGAGGAAGACCAAAAGAAAGATGGGAAGACGAAATAAAAATCACGGCTGGAGTAGACTGGATCTACAAAGCGAAAGATAGAGTGATTTGGAATAAAATGGAGGAGGCCTTTACTCGTTGAGAGGTCATTAATCATCCTTAATAATGAAAATGTTATATTTATGCAAATATTCGTATGTATGTATATATGTGTATGTATGAGTGTGTATGTATGAGTGTATATGTATGTGTGTATGAGTGTATATGTATATATCTATGTGTGTATGTTTATATTAGTTTGTATATGTGTATATGTGTGTCTGTGTACATGTATGACGTGTGTATATATGCATGTGTATGTGTATATGTATGTATGAATATGTATATATATATATATGTGTGTGTGCATGTTTTGTGTATGTGTATAGATGTTTAGATATAAATATATTAAATTGATTATTGTGAATGAATTGTAATTATTTAAATAAGGAAATAAAGAGGCTTAATAATAATAATAATACTGTTTTTATCGGATTATTATTTATTGAAATTACTCATTTGCAAACCACTACCTTTATTATTCACTTCCCCTTTTTACAAAGCTGTCCCGATTTTCCGGAAATTTCCGGGAGCAAACCAAGCCCAACGATGACAACTTGGGAAAACCCTATTGCGTATGGGCAGTGGACTTGCACTTGCCTGGGGGTGTCCAGTAGTTCACTAGCCGATGCTATAAAAAATATTCCCCTCAGGTTTCGACTCGGCCCGACTCCGTCAGATAATGATCCGCGACGTGCGCAACCTGTCCACGCCGCAGCGGACCCTCGAGCTGGACTGCTCCACCGGCGTGTTGATGCCCCTCTTCGACCCTGACACCAACATGCTGTTCCTCGCCGGGAAGGGGGACACCACCATCCTCTACATGGAATTAACCGACCGCGACCCCTACCTTATCGAAGGGTTGAGACATTCTGGTAAGAAAAAGAAGAGAGGCTGTGGGTTCTATTCCTACACCGAGACAAATGTTTGTGTGTCATACAGATAATGGTTTGGGTCTGGGTGTTGTGGGACCATAGTCTCGTAGTTGTTGATACCCACAATACAGGCTTTACCTAGTGCGGGGTCAGAACTATATGTTTGACTGTTGGGTGTATTTAATTTGGCTATTGTCTATGGACCAGATGGTACTAAGTACATACAAGCAAAAGGAATGCATTAAAAAAAAGTTAAAATTCAGATACACACACACACACACACACACATACACTCACGCCTGCAATCCCCAAAGAGGCAGGCAGAGATGTACCCACTTTTCGCCGAATTTCGGTCCCTTAATGTGTAGTGTAAATGTGATAGGGGGCGAGCCTATCGCCATACCGGACACAGTTTCCAGACTCCGGGCTAATACTGAGAATTTCAAGATAGAAAAACCCAATATCACTTTACCCGACCCGGGGATCGAACCCGAGACCTCAGCACAGCAGCGGTCGTAACGCATGCACAATGACAACTGCGCCACCGAGGCAGTCCATAAGCCTTAAATTCAGATACATAATCTAATAATTGATATATTCAGGACAATCCAATCAGAATTAGAAAGCGATTACAAGTTGATCATACTGAGATTAGATTATAAATCAACTACAAATTGATATTCATGTGTCATTGAAAATTGAATTTTATCTATTAGTGATTTATTTTCAATCTGATTTCATAACAATGTCACAATGACGTACCAATTTTGTCATTTTTGAGACTATTACTACATCGCAATAATGTCTTGAATTATGAGCATTGAGATTAAAGATCTATCTCTATATATATTATTTCTCAAAGGTGTTTTTGTCTGTACGCCATAGCTTCCATAATTTTTCATCATATTTAATGATGCTAACTAAAACCATTTAAATCTTATGTTTCTGCTAAATATTTTAAAATTTTGGGTTTTGCCAAAACTAGATGAAATTTTAACAGTGCCATCTGTTGACAGTGTAATAAACTATTTTTTTTTGCATTGTTTATCGTCATCATCTAGTATTATGTATTTTGAATGTATAATGTTTGGTTCAGGGGAACAAACTAAAGGCGCTTGCCTGGTGCCCAAGCGAGCCCTGCGTGTGATGGAGGGCGAAGTGAACCGAGTGCTGCAGCTGGCAGGGTCTTCTGTCGTGCCCATCATGTACCAGGTGCCCAGGAAGGTGAGTCACTGTGTTTTTTTTATGGTAAAAGGTGGCAAACGGGCTGGGGGCTCACCTGATGGAAAGTGATCACCGCCGCCCATGAACATTTGCAACTACGAATGAGCTTGCAAATGCGTTGCCGGCCTTCCAGGAAATAAAACCTTTCCTTTCGGTGTTGCAGTAGCCAAGGTATTCGCATTAGAGGGGTTCTGATGTGTTTTTTTTATATACCTGGAACCTTTCTATTGTGCCTCGATGGTACAGTTGTAATTCCGCATGCGTATGACTGCTGTGCTGAGGTCTCGGGTTCGATCCCCGGGTCGGGCAAAGTGATATTGGGCTTTTCTATTAAGAAATACTCAGTATCAGCCCGGTGTCTGGAATTGGGACAGCTATGGCGATATCCTCGCCCCTTATCACATTATGGGACCGTGATATGGGTGTACTGGTTACATCTCTGCCTACCCCTACGGGGATTACAGGTATGTGGTTTACATAGAATCTCTTTCTACCCTTCTCTTATGTTATCTGTCTCAGAGCTACCGTGACTACCACGCGGATTTGTACCCCGACACGAGTGGCTCGGTGACATATCTCAGTGCTCCGATGTGGCTGGACAACCAGGATCATCCCGTACCCAACATATCGTTGAACCCATCTGCCAACAACTGCGTTCAGGTATGTCATGGCCGATATTCTCACTGTTTGATTAGCTATTATGGATCTTGACCATTGTCATTGTTATAGGTAATTTAAATAATTTGTGCACACATATGTGTGCATAATGTAGTAAACACACTATAGCTTGTCAACAATTGTCACAGTAACTTTGTGTGCCTGTCAGTATAAGATATACGATGATAATTGAGGCACCGTTATCACACAAATAAAAATATATACTAGTTCATGTACGTAGCAATAATATAAATGAGTTAATCGATATATATCGAGTTAATCGATTAATAGATAGTTATCGACAGTCTCACATCGACAGACATTTGTGTGACAGACCGAAAGTCTCTCGTAGTCCCCGATATCCACAATACAAGACTCACACTAAGATACAGTGTAGGATCGGGGCTATGTGTGTGACTGTTGGCTGAAAAAGAAAACTCACCTATAGTATAATGAAAGTAAATAGTGATGCTATGAGTAGTAGCCTCCTATAGTTTGAGAAAGATATGACTATTATATTATGTTAAGGCAGTGATTCTCAAAGATGACTGAACAGCGACCCACCTAACAAAACAATCCGAATTTGAGACTCACCTCTTGGTTGTCATGAATAAATAGAGTCATAACTATATGAATGGAAAGTTCAAATAAGAAAATAAAAACAATTTTAATAATTATATTCCGTTTGGTCGAAGTATGATCCTATTTTCATGGCCCAACCAATATTCGCTCGCGACCCACCAGTCGACCAGTCGTGGGCGACCCATAGTTTGGGAAACACTGTGTTAAGGAGTGTATGATGTAACTCGTCTTGAGCATCAAATTTAGTATACTCTGTTCTATTAGCTGTAAGGTTTAACACGTTGACTGCGGCGCACACACACGGTGTGTTTTTGATTTTGCTACGCGCATGCGGCCGTCACACGCTAGGTGCGTTTTAAAAATCTCTATACAAGAGTGCGGCCGTCACACGCTAGGTGCGTTTTAAAAATCTCTACACAAGAGTGCGGCCGTCACACACCAGGTGTGTTTTTATTGCGCGACGCCCGTGCGGGCGGCACACGCTAGGTGCGTTGTAAATAAATATATACAAAGATTGTGGCTTCACCCACGTATTTTTATTTAATATTTTATTATTTGTCTTAGATAGCCATGGTTTGATATTTATAGGAATGATTAACCTAAATGTTAAAGCTAACTTGAGCAAGTTATTTTGATAAATCTTACGAATATAAGTATAAACTCAAATTTCATACATAACATTTATTTCAAACACGTAAAAGATCTACCTTTTTATTACATCTAAACAGGGACACAAATTTTAACAAAATACAATAACAGCTTTGGTAGCTGTTGCTCTAAATAAAGAATGGTAATAATATCTAAAGTTTTATTTTAAGTTTTAAATTAAAACGATGCGCAATTACTATATTGCAAGTAATTCAACAGTACCATAAATACGAGGGGAAAAGTGGCTTATAAATTTGCACGGCCAGACATGGTTTTTAGCTTAGCGATAATTTCAACACGCCCGGCGCACTCGCGTTCGGGATTGTTACGCGAGTGCGGGAAACGCACCTAGCGTGTGCCAGCCGCATAGGCGTATCGTCGCAATATTTGGCGCCGCAGTCAACGTGTTAAAATTGAGTGGAGATGTCATAGATTAGCTGGTGTGATCAACTTCTACTTTAAAGATATACTTCTGATTGATGTTTAGCGTCAGATGCGCATGTAAACGTACTTATCCCTGCCAAA
This sequence comes from Laothoe populi, assembly GCA_905220505.1. Taxonomy (NCBI): domain Eukaryota; kingdom Metazoa; phylum Arthropoda; class Insecta; order Lepidoptera; family Sphingidae; genus Laothoe; species Laothoe populi. The sequence continues at coordinate 14,579,301 of HG992168.1, forward strand.
TGTGCTAGTGGTCGAGCAGACGTTTAATATTGAGTTGACACATGATCAGATGATCGGAAGTCCACCTTAACACTTTCCCGCGCCGCTATACACGCCGCCATTTTGTTTCTAAACTATTTTTTTTATTCGATTCACAAAACTGATGTACAATGTTACAAAAATGATAAATAAAAAATGTATCCGTTTATAAACTACTTTCACAATTATTGACGTCTACTTGATGTGATACAGCTAGTACTTAATTCTAGTTCATAGAGATGAAATAAAAACAAAATTTCAATAAGTTTAGGTACAATGAATAAGAAGGAAATTTTTATTTTACCGGTTGCTTTAATTTTTTTTTACTGACGCTACCGAACCATTAAAGACGTCGAGATCATTGCTTACGGAGTTTGCTAAGTGAAGCTATTTGTGTTTATTACACTATGGTCAAGGTCCATCGTTTTTAATTCATTTGATGAGGGTGTGCATGTTTTTTTATGTTATATTAAAGCTAATCACTTTATGGATCTCCATGGGAAATCTAATTAACATGAAAAGGGATAAGAGTGTTAACAGTTTGGAAGTTGTTAATTTTCCTTATATTGTTTGGTTGGGATTTTACGGAATATCATAACATTTTGGACAGTAATTTGACAGCCTCTGTGGTACAGACGTTTATGAAACGAGAGGCTGTGAGCTAGATCCCCCAAGACAAATGCTTGTGTGATCTACAATTATTTGGTTCTTGGTGTTGTGAGAACGAATGTCTCGTAGGGTATCAAACCCTCAATTCAAGACTTATATTTTAGTGTAGGGTCAGGATTATTTCTGACTGTTGGGTGTTATTCATTTAATTAAAAAAAAGAAAATAAATGTTATTTGGTCAGCACTTTAGATGATATACAAATTAAAAAACACATAAGAGAGTAATACAACGAAAAAAAACAATTATAAATACATCTGCTGCTCCTCAATTTGGAACACCTGTGTCTAAAGTATGACCAAAAAGGCTCAGCATTTGCAAGGTAGTAAAATACTGCCTGGCGCTAATATTCTGCCTAGGCCTTCCAACATAATTATTAATACTGTCAGTAGTTTTTTTAAACCCATTAAACATTTTATAGATTATTTTTTTATTTTACTCCAAATTACTGTATTGTGGTATTATTTGCTTTAACCACTTGTTTTTTTTGTGTTTTTTCTTTTTCAGATATTGGAATTGGTGGTTTAGTTTTTATTTTGGTTTATAATTTGTTGAGCTTGTGTTTTTTATTGATTTTATTAGTGTAGTGTTTTATTTAGTAGTTTGGTGAGTGTAGTTTGTTTTTATTTTTTCGCGTAAGTATTTTTGGTTTTTATTTATTTTTTGTTTTCTCTGTGGGTATGATTACTGACGTTTTTTCGTTAGTATTTATTCTTAACGTAATTAATATTTTTTATTAAAGGTCCATCGAGGGAATCTAGAAGAATTTGTGAAAGCTATAATAGCGATGCCGCCAATAAAGAAATGTGAAACCAAAAAGCCGATTTCACCACCTCACGTTGAAGAACAAAAGCCGGTTGTCAAATCACAGCCTGCAGCCGAACCGAAAGACGAAGATCGAATCGATTTCGTCAACGTTAAAGACATGATTAAGGGAATGGAGAAGCAAAAGACTACGGATCCCAAAGACACTAACGGCTTTCATAAAAAGATTACTGACAATGGACATGATTGTGCTGAGAAGAAGCTAGAAGACTATGAATCGGAAAAGACTGAAAATACTGAAAAGACCATTGAAAATCCCGAGAAGACCATCGAAAAAGCAGACAGTACAGAGTCCACAGAGAGTTCTTTATCGAGAAGCAACAGTCTGATCAATGGAGTGCCCATGCAGGCTCCGAAACCACTTCCTAGGTCTTCGATTTCGGAGCCAGGGTCCATGGAAGAGCATTCTGAAGCGCCCAAGCCGAAACCAAGGACCACGTCTGTTCAAATGTCTGGCTATAAGGTATTACGTCTGACTGACATGGATAGAAAGATTTTACTATTATTTCGTGTGTTGATTTGAAGAAAAAGTATTTTTAGGAGTTTTCTTTTTAAGTTTGCTTATGTTTTAGATTATCACAAATTAAACGCTTTCAATTAATGTATGTTGACACCACGCGGTTTCGCACTGAAGATAATTGGATCGGTTGTTTGAGGAGGGCTTGGTTCCAACGCTCTGTTATAATTAAAGTATGAGGAAATGTTTATAGTACAATATTTTTTTTTTTTAGTGCCTCGATAGGCAGACGAGCAGCCGGGCCACCTGATGGTAAGTAGTCACCGCCGCCCATAGACTTCTGCAATACCAGGGCACAGCAAAGCCGCTGCCTACCGTTGGAATATCAAATTTAATATTCTATATTAATATATGAAAGACAATAATGTAGCAGAATAAGAATGGATGTGGGTTCATATTAAATTGTAAATTAACTATTGATGCATCATTGACAGCCTCCGTGGCGTAGCCGGCTGTGAAACGAGAATCCGTGAGTTCGATTCCTACACCGAGACATGTTTGTGTGACGGACAGATATTTGTTTCGGGTCTGGGTGTTGGGGACCGTAGTCCTTCGTAGATCTTGATACCCACAATACAGGTTTTACCTAGTGTGTGGTCAGAACTATGTGTGATATTGTTGAGTGTATACTTATACCATAAAAATACATAAATACCGGAATGTGAATATGCCTGTTGCACCACAACCACAAACACTTAAAGTAGCTATTTATGAGATTTTGTAATAATGATTTCAACTGAGACTTGTGGTAACATTTTAGTGTTAATATTTTTTTATTTTATTTATTTACTCTATAAAAGAGAAGGCAAAGGTTCTCCACCATGCAGCCATGTCTGTCGTTATTTTTTCCAAATCTGGGCTAGAATTAAAGTCTTCTTCTTCTCTGGTGTTAACTTATACAAAAGGTCGAAGCCATGTCTGCATTCATCCATTCAAAAGGGGGAAGCCATGTCCGATATTTTTCTCATTCTAAAGGCCGGAGCCATGTCTGAAATAAACACAATTCAAGAGGCCTAAGCCATGTCTGTAAAAGTCACAATTTAAAGGCCGAAGCCATGTCTGTAATAGTCACAATTTCAAGGCCTAAGCCATGTCTGAAATAATTTTTTCACTTATTAATCACAATACAACATCACATCACATTCCCGCCATTTTTTCGTCCTTTTGTGTTAATAATTTTGTTGTTGATGTGAGATGAATTTTTATTTTATTTACACATTACAGTTTAAAGAGATTTCTTTCCTTTTACCTTATAATGGGAAGGCAAAGGGTTCTAGTCCATACAGCCTCGTCAAGCGTAGTATAGATTACTTGGATTTTTTCAGTGCTGGATGTTCTTAGTGTTGATTTGTTCCTTACAGCCCCGACTGGGTCCGAAGCCATTCTCCGCATCATCAGGCAGCGAGGACTTTTCCTTCGACAAGGTGTTCTCGGTACCGGCCGTGCCCGGAGTTGCCAAGTCTGATACAGGTTTGTTGACACACATAACTATAATTTTATACATTTTACTAGACAGTAACGTACAGACATGAAGGTGCCGTTTTGACTCGTCTAGTATTCCATCAAACCATTGTGCATCGTGAACTACTTCGTAATCGCTGCAGTTGGGGGGATTATGATTATGAAATTAATAATGTTTATTAATTATGATTATGAACTTAAACTTGTTTATTAATTATAATCAGGAACTGAAACTTCTTTATTCATTATGATTATGAACTTACTTATTTATTAATTATGATTATGAACTTAAACTTGTTTCTTAATTATAATCAGGAACTGAAACTTCTTTATTGATTATGATTATGAACTTACTTATTTATTAATTATGATTATGAACTTAAACTTGTTTATTAATTATAATCAGGAACTGAAACTTCTTTATTGATTATGATTATGAACTTACTTATTTATTAATTATGATTATGAACTTAAACTTGCTTATTAATTATGAACCTAAAGTTGTTTGTTGTAACGTATCCTATCTATGTAAAAACATTCAGTGGTCCTCTGATATTATCACGGTTCAAGTTGTATAGTACGGGACCAAATATCTCGGGAAAGTTTATCAAAAAACTCCTTCCACAACTTACTAAAATTACGTTTAACGTGTAACAATGAAACAATAAAATGAGACACTGGGAGTAATTAAATAGCTAAATACGTGTCTGCTAAGTACTAATACAGTGCAACATAAATATAACAAAGCTGGAGGGAATTAGAAAATATTATTCGTTATACGTGTACTCTGGTAATTGTCGGTGTAGTGTCGTCCCCATCAGCGCCGACTGCGATGACGCCGGCGACGTCGACGCCTGTCAGTAAATCTGACGACAAAGAGAAGTCACTCTCACCCACTAGCGACATGGACACCGCACCTGCCAAAGGTAATTAAAATTAAATTTTTCTAGTTTTTTCCGGAAACCGGAAACTCCCGGAAATATTTAAAATCCTAATATTTTTAATTTATATGCGTTTTGTAGTAATTTATTTTACACTGTATTGAAAAGATGCAAAACAATGATAGTAAATCTTTTGCATTGTAGTTATCAGTTATTTATAAGCATTTGCAATCGCTATATCTGTATGATTAGATACCACGGAAATGCTGCAAAAAGATCATGGTAACGATATTTTATTAATATCAAGATTCAAAATAAACAATATCGAAATGATTTTATTTTAGGCGTATAGAACCAAAGTCGACAAAGTAGGTAGTTGGACAAATAAAAAAATATATATGACAATAATTAGCAGCGGTAGCCTAGTTGGTTCGGTTCGAACTGCCAAGACGAAAGTCGTATGTTCGAAACCCAAATGGCATACATCTCTGACTTTTCTAAAGTTATGTGTGTATTAAATGTTAATTATCGCTTGCTTTAACGGTGAAGTTTACCAACCCGCATTAGGCCAGCGTGGTGGACTAAGGCCTAACCCCTCTCATTAGTAGAGGAGGCCCGTGCCAAGCAGTGGGACAGTGTTTAATACAGCGCTAGTATTATTATTATCATTATGACAATATAGGAAATTAAAATTTGCATCGAATATTCCAATGTTTTATAAATTAACTTTATTAATTTACTGCTATAAACCATTCTAAAACATAAAACAAAAGTGGCTTATGTTGTTTAGAACCAAATTCGACAATATTTCACTATCAACCAATCAGAAGCGTGTGTCTAATCAAAAATCCTATTTCTCATGAAGTCAATGACCAAATCAAAAATGACAAGTTAAAATAAAATATTCAGCAAAATTGCTTTTGACTTGAACAAAAGTTATCAGTTTTTTTAATTTGCCATAAATAAGTTGGCCCCACTTTGCCGACTTTGGTTATATACGACTCATTTATTGTCAGTATATTTAGTAATACTAACAGCTTCTAATTAAGCCCTTTGTTTGATAGAAGAGTACACGAACGGCAAATCAGACACTAGTTTAGAAGAGGAGGTGAATTCTTCAGACTCTGGGTACAGACCGAAGACACCCAGCACTGTCGAACGCCGGAAAATGTTTGAGAATACAGAGTGAGTGCTTTGTTTTGTTTAAGGGACTTAAAAATATTTTTATATTACTAGTAATGGCGTATTTTATTGTAAGAAACATTAAATTATTGATCACACGATAACGATCTATCGATTTTGATTATATCTTAAGAATTCCATTTTTTTTAATATATTTATTAGCACTGGCATTATGACTATTAATTAAAATTAGTCGTGGCTTTGTTTGAATTGCTATTTAATTTACAAATCCATTTGACTTCTCGCGATTTCCCGACACATAATTCTCGGGACTTATCTTCGGGAATTCCGGAATAGCATTTCCGAAATTCCGGAAAAGTAGTATTGTGTATGTTTCAGCGGCAACCAGTCGATAGCGGACCGGCGTCGACTGTACGAGATGCGGTCGGTCAGTGTTGCCGAAACCGACGCGCCCACATCACCAGCGCCGCTCAGGTATATAAGGGGATAGATTGTTTCTTGCTATTCGATACTTTAATTGGACGGCACTGGGCTTACCAACAAGGAAAGTGGTCAATTTGCCGAGCCAGGAAAAAAACATATAACAAGCTAACGCCTCAGTGGGGCAGGAGGAGCTATAATTATAGCTAAGATAGTTTATCGTGCATAAGTCGATATAACGGTTTTTTTGTGTTTATAGACGTCGAGATTCTTTGAAATCGCGCAAAAGTCCAGAGCGAGAGGAGAAACGCACTTCAGTACCAAACGTTACCACAAAACGAACATCCACAGTATTTGGTAAGTTTTATATTAGCTTTACCTCTATCTATATATTCATTTACTCGTTATTACGTTATATTGTTACGGAATCATTCAACGTAATTTTTACCACTTTCCGGAAGTTCGATTTACTTGAAAATTAACATCAAGGACCAATAACCTATCCCTAACCAGGGTAAACAGGATGATAAAAAATATTACATACATATACACTCACACCTGTAATCCCCGAAGGGGTGGGCAGAGGTGTAACTAGTACACCCACTTTTCGCCAAATTTCGGTCCCATGATGTGATAGGGGGCGAGCCTATCGCCATACCGGGCACAGATTCCAGACTCCGGGCTAATACTGGAAATTTCTGTATAGAAACCCAACATCACTTTACCCGACCCGGGGATCGAACCCGAGACCTCAGCATAGCAGTCGTAAACGCATGCGCAATTACAACTGCGCCACCGAGGCAGTCAAAATATATTATTATTTATATATTAAATGTTATAACTGTGAAATGATTTTAAATAACTTATGTATTTACAACAGGCAAAGTGTCAAAGTTCCGACACTTGAAAGGCACACCCGGTCACAAGTCGACGCATATTGAAAATATAAAAAATATTAGTCGTCAGATATCTGGAGAATGTAACGGATTTTATGGTGAGTTGTTTAATTGTTTGACTAGCGAATATACGTTATAACTAAAATGATTTTTAAAGAGTAATAATTCCATATTTTGTAATTCTAGCCATATTAACTCGTAAATTAAATGCTTTTCACCCAAGGCAAATTTAATGTATGAATAAATTTGGTACGTAATTATGGTGATCCATAAATAATATAATTGAATTTTGGTAAAAATATATTTTTGTATTTTATTGCTATATAACTGGATCATATAAAAATAAGTGGCTACTAATGTGTTTTATATACCATTTGTATGTTTATGGCACTATGTAAAAAAAAATGGAGTATAATTACTTTTGTCCAAATTGGCAATGTTTTTTAAATGCCACATAAAAATAAAAGCAACAATGCATTTTTTTTAAACAGCCTCATCGATTCAGAAGAAATTCGTATCCATACAGTAAATTAACCACTCGTGTCTATAAGGATATTAAAAAAAAGTAGGGAGTAAAATACAAGCCAAAATCATATTTATTTCCATAACATTAAACTTAAAAATAGCTTGTAAGAACGGCGAAACTGGCCAGTATTTGAGCGCACTGCCGCACTGCCGGCAAGCTTATTAGTCATGACTGATTAAATCCTCGTTTAGCGAACGGTGTCCGCTGCGCCGTGCCCCTATCCGGCGGTGGGGGACGCGTGGGCGTGGTGGAACTCCCCCGCGGCGCTTCCCCCGCCGCTCGCGCCGCCCCCACCCACCCCGCAGGCACCCACCCGCCCGCGCTGCTGCACCCCGCGCCGCTTCAGGACTGGGCGTGGGACCCGCGCGACCCCGCCCGCCTGCTGGTGGCCTGTGATGACGGCGACGTGCGAGAGTGGATCATACCGGAACAAGGTGAGTGCACACTACGCACGGTAGGCAGCGGCTCTGGCATTGCAGAAGTCTATGGGCGGCGGTGTCTACTTACCATGAGGTGGCCCGTCTGCCTATCGAGGCACTAAAAAAAAACTGCACACTAGGCACTACGCACTACGCACTACGCACTCACGCCTGTAATCCCGAAGGGGTAGGCAGAGGTGTAACCATACACCCACTTTTCGCCGAAATTCGGTCCCATACTGTGATAGGGGGCGAGCCTATCGCCACACTGAGCACAGGTTCCAGACTCCGGGCTAATACTGAGAATTTGTAGATAGAAAAACCCGACCCGGGGAGTGAACCCGGGACCTCAGCACAGCAGTCGTAACGCATGCGCAATTACAACTGCGCCACCGAGGCAATCAATAATAATACACTCAGACTATTTTTATTTTTAATCAACGTATATTTGTGGATCACACAAACATTTGTCTCGGTGCGGAGATCGAACTCGCGACCTCTACTCGTCCACTGCGTCCTGGAGATTTTGAATTACATTTTTATTTTAATACTTTACTATTTGTTCCTCATACAACTAAATAAAAATGTCTTCCCCAGGTCTACAAGAGTCAACAAACGAGCCAGCCCGCATGTTCTCAGCGCATCCGGACAAGATATACATCATCCGCTTCCATCCGACCGCCTCGGACCTCCTGACCACTGCCGCCCATGACCTGACCATCAAGATCTGGGACCTGAGCCCCGAGCAGCCTACAGCGGAGATCATCCTGACCGGACACACAGATCAGATATTCGCACTGGACTGGTCGCCGTGTGGGGAGTACCTGGCCACTGTCTGCAGAGATGGGTTGATTAGGGTGAGTTTTTATGATAGAAGTTCTGTGAACGTTCAAGAAGGTCACCAAGTAAAGTCCTGTCAAGTCAAGGCCTGGTGGTAGGATATTCATATCCGTCCGGATAGCGACCACCGTATACAGGGTGTAAAACCCGCCATTTCGATAATGTTTATCTTGAATCTTGATATTAATAAAATATCGTTACCACGATATTTTTGCAGCGTTTTCGTGGTTAATCTAATCATAAAGATATTGCAATATACCTAGTCAGGTCATAAATTCTGTCACATGTTTAATATAAAATAATTGAAACAAGTTTATTCATTATGTAACCATTTATATACCAAAATGAACTTAACAAAACATAGATTCTTATGACACTAAAGTTTATTCAAAATGACCTCCGTGATTTTGAATACAGGCCTTTAATCTGCGCGGCCAGTTGTCTATCGCAGCACGAACGAGGTCCATGTCAATATCGGCGGCTGCCTTAATCAAGGATGTCTTGAGTGACTTCAAATTGGGATGAGGCTTTGAGCACGCCTTTTCCTCCAAGTGTTGCCATATCTTGTAATCTAACGGATTCAAATCTGGACTGGAGGAGGGCCAGTCTTCGTGCCGGATGAAGTCGATTTCACGCGCCGCCAGCCAGTCTTGTGTGCTCTTCGCTCTATGAGCTGGCGCCGAATCTTGTTGGAATACCCAGTGCCTGTTATTGAACATGGTATGAGAAACAGGTTCCACAAGGTTCGTCAGGACTGTATTTTGATACACAACTGCATTCGTTTTTACACCTTTCTCACAAAAATGTACCTCTGTTAAGCCCCAATAAGAAACTCCCAACCATACCATGAGCGAGGATGGAAAATGACCTCGTTGGACACGCGGAATACGGTTGCTCGCTTCTTCACTACTGTGTGCGTACACCTTATCATTTTGTTTGTTGTAGCTAGAGTAGAAGAGTCTACGGTAAAATTTTTTCATCTGAAAAAAGAATTTCCCGATATTTTTTTCCCGCGTACCGCTTCAACAAAGCGCGGCATCTTCAGTCTCAGGTCCATTAGACGAGCATTCAAACGATGTCCTGTTTTTCTTCGATATGCCCGAAGCCCTAAGTCTTCATTTAACACCCTTTTCACCGTGGTTCTGCTTAACCCCATCTGAAGGGCCAACAGTTTCTGCTTACGTTTGGGATTTCTTTGAATTCGCGCCTTCACAGCTTTTATCACTGCTGGAGTCCTAACAGACCGAGGGCGACCACTTCTTGACCTGTCATCTACACTAGAGTCTTCATTGTATCGTTTGATGGTACGATAAACGAATCTTTTGGTTATATTCAAATTTTTCAGTATGTCAGAAATTTGAATTGGCGCGTAACCGCAACGATGCAACGCAGTTACACCAACACGGTCTTCTTTAATCGTCCACTCCATATTTAAAAATGAGTAAAATTCTAAAAAGTATACATTTTTATTTTCATGAACAATTTGAAATTCGAATTCAATAAACTTTTTTGTGGCCAGCATTCTAAAATAAAAGTTTTTACTGTGTGACAATACTTATGACCTGACTGTGTATATATAAATAACCAATAACACTTCAAAATATTTACTATCACTGTTTTGCATCTTTTTAAATCCAGTGTAAAATAAATGACTACAAAACGCATATAAATTAAAAATATTCATTACCATTCACGTATCAATGGCATGCCGGCATCCCACAAATACAGGCAACACTCGCCGTTCTTACATGCTATTTTTAACTTTAATATTATGTAAATAAAATTGATTTTGGACAGACTCTACTTATTACCTTTTCGAACTGCGGTATCCTTGTGATTTGAGAGTGGTTAAAAAAAAATCCGGGAGTTTCCGGTTTCCGGAATAACTTTTAATTACCTTTGGCAGGTGCGATGTCCATGTCCATTTAAATTACAATAAAATTACATATTAATGTGTCGTTCCGGGATTAGCCAGTGTACATCCGGTTTTTGTCGGGATGTCTAGAATTGGGGTACGATATTTGGCCGTGTTGTGGCCTTCTGAGTACTCTGACACTAGGCCCTCGACCCTCTTCTTCACCTTCTTGCAGAGAAGCAGAGCGGCATGATTGTGTTGAGTATCGAGGGATATATCGCTATTCCGATACTCTAAATGGACGGCATTGTGCTTACCATCAGGTGCAGTGTGGTCACTTTGCCGAGCCAGAATAAAAACAAAATGGTGTACCTTATTATTTGGTCACAATTTCGGTTGTGGGACCATAATTCCTCTTAGTTCCTGATACCATGGTGTAGGCTAGCGATAGTGGATGTTGTTGGTAGGTGTACAAGCCTCGTGTATGCACCGAGCCGGTGGAGAGCGGCCCAGGCCCGGCCGGCAGTCGCGGCGCTCGCATCGTGTGGGCACTCAATGGCACACATCTCGTCGTCACCGGATTCGACAAGTACGTCTCGTTACATACACATACACACATTCACATGTACACACATACACATGTACACACTTACACGCAATACACACTTTACGCATATTCTACACACTTTCTACATACAATTTACACATAAAAATGTAATTAAATGTTATTAAGTTATTTGGGAGAGGCCTACGTCCAACAGTGGATTGACACCGGCTGATGATGATGATGATGAAATGTTATGCATGTTTATAATCTGATTGATTATTGTATTTTAATAATAGTAAGACAATGTGTATTTTTAACTAGTATGTAATTATTCTATTGGTAAATATTACACACATTTTACACATACTTTACACACATTCTACGCACATTCCACACACTACACACTCTACACACACTCAGCAGAGTCAGTAACCTCTTACTTTTGTACAACATAGTTAACTTTTATTCCAACACTTCATACTTAACCCTTACTTATACAAAGCTATCACTGAAATCAGTTGTTCTAAGCAAATACTTCACATAGTATACTAATTTGCAGTAGTCCAGTGTGGTGGACTAAGGCCTAATCCCACTCATTAGTATAGGAGGCCTGTGCCCACAGTGAGCCAGTGTATTTTTTTTTTATCGAAATAGGCTTGCGTTGGCCACTATCTCGCCTGATGGTAAGTGATGATGTGGTCTACGGTGGAGCACGCTTGCCTAGAAGATACCTATTCACTCTTGACTTGAAGATACCCAGGTTATAATTTTCGGGAAATATAGACTCTGGCAAAGAGTTCCACTCTCTAGCGGTGCGCATGATAAATGTACTAGCAAAACGCTTATAACACAAAGCTTAGTATTATAAATAATAAATAATGCTAGCCCTGTATCAAACATTGTCCCACTCCTGGGCACGGGCCTCCTATACTATTGAGAGGTGTTAGGACTTAGACCACTACGCCGGCCTAATGCGGGTTGGTAGACTTCACATGCTTTCGAAATTCTTATGAGATTTCTCAGCTATGCAGATTTCTTCACGATGTTTCCTTCACCGTTAAAGCAAGCGATAATTAACATGTAATACAAAGTTACGTGTGTATTATTATTAATATTTGGAAATTATTTATTTATACAATTTATCTATAGTATTAGTTCAACTCACGGCCCTCACACAACCCAGTAAATTACACTGTAATTTTTATTTATAATTGTCACATGTGTTTGGGACATTGCGTCGCTTGTTTGACGTCTTTTGTTGATGACGCAGGGTGTCAGAGCGTCAGATCCTGCTGTACAAGGTGGGGTCTCTGTCGTCGGCACTGTGTACAGTGGGTCTCGACGTGTCTCCTGCCATCCTGCACACGCACATCGACCATGACTCTGCGACCATCTTCCTCACAGGACGGGTTAGTATCCGCTCACTAGGGCTGTGTTCGAAGCGAGCGAGGTTCATCAGATTCAATCAATCGTTAATCAATTTTAATCGATCGTTAATCGATTTCAATCAATCTTTAATCAATTTTATTTATTTGAAAACCAACAGCTGTTTCAACAATTTCAAAGATACATAGTATTAGATAGAAAGCTAATGACAGGTCTTCGCTGGTAAAAATATGATAGCATTAATGTGTGACCACATTAAAACAACTTTACACCGCGTGCGATAATATAGCAGAGAAATAACTATACGAAAAAAATGCTATACTAAAAATAAAAACTAAATACTTGATTGATGAGCTTAATCGATTTTCAATTTTTTTTTTAAATAAATGAGCTTATAAATCGACATTTAAATAGACACCAAGTGTATTATTATTAGACGTATTTTTATGTTTGGCCTTATTGTTGTATAGGAGTCATGCAGTGTTCATTTATTGTAAGAGATATAATGGAAATGTAGTTATGTTGCACGTAATATTAGTACTAGCTAAAGTTGATTGTAGTCTCCAATGATAGTCCTAAATAAACAAATAGTAAGTCTTCAATAGAGCCGGAGAATAAAAGCCGGGACAGAAAATTAAAAACAAACCGCGAGTAATCCGTAAAAGTAGATTGTTTCAAAAAACATTATGAAAGGCTTTTCTAGTGTTAGGATGTATAAAACCCGCCATAGTGACACACGCAAATGTGTCGCGTCAGCCAGTGTACATCCATTTTGGTTACTGGGCAGATACTGAGAGGAGACGCGAGGATCTTGCCATTCAGCTCAGCCGGGCCTTAGATTTCATTAAATTATAATATATTATTTTTGTTTAGCGATTGGGTTAGCAGGTTTTTCAGACGTATTTATTACGATAGACCCTACGTACAGTCTTAATCACTCGTGTCTATAAGCATATAAAAAAGAAAGTAGGGAGTAAAATACGAGCCAAAATCATTTCCATTTCTATAACATTAAAGTTAAAAATAGCATGTAAATAATAATATATATTTTTTTTAATATTATTTATTCATGGCCATGGATACATGTCCTTCAGCCGGATACATTGTAATAATTGTATTTCACACGAATCAAATCACTGTAAATAGTTCAATAGTCTTCAGTATAAAATTTTCACTCTTACTCTCACTTCAATCAAGCCATTTATTTATTCCTTTATCAAAAGAATTTATCATGAATTCTCCGGCCGAAGCCACGTCTCTTATTCCCGCCATTCTCCATTCCTTTCCCATAGGTTTCTTATGTTGTTCAAATAATGTCTTCAGTATAAAATCTTCACTCTTCAATAACTAGGCTTTAATTAAGCCATTTACTTATTCATTGTCGTCACATTTCACTGATTTTATACTCGGTTTACATTTATAAACGACGGAAGGCGCGGGAACGTCTTTTCTCATTGAGACGTTCCCGCGCTCTCCAATAGCATGTAAGAATGGCGAGTGTTGCTAGTGTTGACGCACCGCCGGCAAGCTTATGATACATGACCAGGGACAGGTTAACCAGTCACGTATCTATGGCATGCAAAATACAGGCAACACTCGCCGTTCTTACATGCTATTTTTAACTTTAATATTATGGAAATAAAATTGATTTTAGCTTATTTTTTTATTTTTATTTTTTTACTCTACTTATTACCTTTTCTAACACCGGTGTCCGTGTGATTCGCGAGTGGTTTTACCGAGTGTATATTGCAGGGCGACTCTACGATCTACTGCTACGAGGTGACGAGCGAGGCTCCGTACCTGTGCGCACTGTCACACCACCGCTGCGTCACACTGCACCAGGGCATCGCCTTCCTGCAGAAGAACCTCCTGGCTGTCGACAAGGTAACAAACATACTACAACAGACCAGTACATTTCGTATGATTGTGTCGAGTAGCGAGGCATAGTTGTCTCTCGCTAATTGATACTCTAACTGGACGGCACTACGCTTACCATCAGGTGCAGTGTGCTCAATTTTCCGTGCCCATTCCGTAGTTGAAGTGTGATTTTAAAAATATTATTAGGGTAGTTCCCATTGATAAGAAATATCGAAGGTATTTTAGAAAATAACTACGGGTAGATTGATAATTACTAACTGGGATAAATACTTTCAATAAAAGAGTGCGCCTCGGCGTTCCGGAGCGCAGTTCATCATCAGTTCGTTAGCAGTGCTGTTGTGCAGTCGTGCAGTAATCAGTTAGTTCCCCTCGTCCTATACCGTGGTCAGTCTAGTGGTAGTTCAGCTGTGACGGTCATGCTGTCCGTATACACTTGAGATTCATTATAAAGTAGTCTTTATTAAATCCTGACACGAGGTTATTAACGATAATATGTGTAACAGTGGTCGTTAAATCAATCATTACATTGATAATCATCGTTTGTGTGCCTTTGGAAGTACCCAACTTACAGAATCCTCAGTTATTTTGTAACATACTATTTGTTTATCAGGTGGAGTTTGCTCGAGCGTTGCGACTCACGAATGGAAATATCGAGCCTCTATCGTTCACGGTGCCAAGGATAAAGGTAATTAAATAACTGTAATGAGTTTCGATATGAGTTTCTCTCTTTTCTCGCAGTGAGGAAAATATATTTAAGTCGGTTACCTTGTTGTTTGGTTTTATGCTACTTATATTTTTTTCCTTTCATAAACTACCCTTATATGCTCATTATTTCTACAAAATAATTTTAATGTTTCACATCTGCAGATATCACGCGACGATTCCATTTTTGAAGTGATAACTTCTTATGGTCGGGTAAACCTCTTCGTAACGTAACGCGTTACGGCGCCTCTCTGTCTGACTTTTCTATTAATTTCTATTTCTGTCGTTCCATAATCTCTGTGCTATATTATTTTGATGTGAAACTTCTCTAGCATCGTTGATTGGATTTGAGTGGGATCGAGTGGGTAAATATATTTTATAATCAATAAAAGATTTTATTAACAAATAACCTTTCCTCACATTATCATATTAATATACATAATGTTTAAGTAATAACCTAAGCTTTTCTCAAGTTAAACAATTTCAATATTAAATAGTTCGAATGCTCTGAAGAATTGTTTGATCTTATCCCATCCTCTCCCTTCCATATCAGAACCACGCGTACTGGATTGCGGAGCCACAGCTTCGTGGTATCCACTACCCCGGCCCGAACCAAGAGGTTCGCAAACTCGTATTTTTGCCGCACCACCAAGCTGTGGAACAGTTTGCCAGCTACCGTGTTCCCTCCCTCCTATGATCCTGGGTCCTTTAGGCGTAGTGTGAAGAAGCTAAACAGCAGGCCGGCATGATTGTGTTGAGTAGCGAGGGATAGACTGTCTATTGCTACTTGATACTCTATCTGGACGGCACTGCGCTTACCATCAGGTGCAGTGTGGTCACTTTGCCTCGCCAGAATAAATAAAAAAAAAAAAAAAAGTTCAAATTTAAGATTAGTTTAAGTTATCACTTCCGTCGAGCGTCCCGAGACGCACACGTATTTTTTTACATAATTTATGCATGCTTTCATCTCGTTAGTCTGTACCACTTTCAACTAAGCCATGGCTGCTTATTTATAATACATGTATGAGGCCGTCAGCGCAAAAGTGGCCTAAGCTTGAGACAATGAGGATGAAAATATTGGGGTTTGTATATTCATGAATTTTAAATCAATGTACATAAATGCAACTTTTGCAATGCCATCTTGTTGTCCATCATATTGGCAATTGGTGAAACTAGAGATAGGCCGGTTTTGCATCAAATTTTCGCACATTTTAAATCATTTGTAGTAAATAGGTCAGATTATGAAAAATTTAGGGTTAGGCCACTTTTGCACTGACAGCCACATATATTAATATTGTAATACGAATACTTAGAAAACCACCAAGAGATGGCAGCACAGTCGAGTTACATCGCGCTATGGTTTACAAGACTGCCGTTGTATAACTGTGTCCGACGCCAAATATATTGTATCGAGTAAACACTTGTAATAAAAGAGCTTTCAAGCAATTGGAACTCTCGCAACGATCATATTATTGTAACCGAATCTTGTACTTGTCTTACGTTTAATAAACTTAATTCAAACATCTTATAATATTAATTTAGTCAGATGAATTTGTTTAATTTTATTATTATATCTTATAAATCTGTGTATGTTGTGTGTTGTAGAGCGAGTTGTTCCAAGACGACCTGTTCCCGCCCACGCTGGTGACGTGGGAGGCGTGGCAGACCGGACGCGACTGGCTCGCAGGACATCCGGTCACGCCCAAGATTGTCAGTCTGCAGCCACCAGGCATGGAGTCATGTACGTACAATTTAACATTACCCTTTTTTTTTTGTAAATAAAACCCAACAGACACACATAGCCCCGACCCCACACTAAGATACGAGTCTTGTGTTGTGAGTATCAGGGACCTAGAGAGACGCATGATCTCACAACACCCAGACCCCAGACACAGATATCCGTACGTCATACAAACATTTGTACCGGTGTTGGCTTTATATGTCTGCGAAAGTCACATCCCCTCCATGATGAGCCTATTTTATAAGGCTCCAAGGTCATTTGAAGCTTAAATCCACGTTTAAAGTGATTTTTTATCAGCTCATTGTTTTTATGAATGGTAACACGTGGTAGCTTTATCGACATCGCAAATTTCATATAAATATTTCCTTAGGACAAGACAGTGTTTTTTTATCCTGGTACGGCAGTGATCATATTGCACTTGATGTTAAGCACAGTGCCGTTTTGTGTCCAGTAAGAATATCAAGTAGCGAGAGACAATCTATCCTTCGCTACTGCGTTACTGGTTAACCGTTCCTTAACTTGATGGTGCGGCAAAGAGATATAATTATGCCGGCCTGTTGAGTAGTCGATAAAGATAACGTAATTGAATTAAAAAAAAAAGAATTTCTAACTATTACATTTTTTTATGAATTACGAATTTCGACCAGTAGGCGATCGCTAATAATAATTGTTGTTCCAGTGTCGTCGCAGACGGGGTCCTCGCCCAGCACCCGCGACCCTCCGCCGCAGAAGAACAAACCAGACCTCATCAAGTCGCACGTGCCCATGGACCCCAAGGAGAAACAGGAGAGCGTTAGTATATATTGTATATTTTGCTGGTGGTAGGATATCATATCCGCCAGGATAGCGACCACCGTACACAGGGTGTAAAACCCGCCATAGTGGCACGCGAAAGTGTGTCGGGGGTCTAGAGTTGGAGTACGCTGTTTGGCCATTTTACGGCCGTCTTAGTACTCTGACACTAGACCCTCGACCACTTCTTCACCTTCTTGCCCATGGCGTAGTGTGAAGAAGCAGGCCGACATGATTGTGTTGAGTAGCGGGGGGTAGATTGTTTCTCGCTACTCGATACTTTAATTGGATGGTACTGCGCTTACCATCAGGTGCAGTGTGGTCAGTTTGCCGCGCCTTGATAAAACAAAAAATTACGGATATTATCACGGTGTTTTTACTTATTCTTATTATTGCAGATCATAAAATCCCTGTGTGCGAAAGTGCAAGTGAACATGAAACTCGAGCAAGACAATATGGAGGGAGTGGACGAGGCCGAGTGGGACCAGTGACTCGTCACTCGTCAGTCGTCAGTCGTCAGACAAGTGCAATTCTACTAGCTTAGACCCTGTCACCAACGGGACGGAACCCGGACCCCCGCGGTACGTTTGCGAGTTTACGTTTTCACCAACATATTTTTAACTGTAATTGACCCCTAACGACCAACTAAATATGGAAACGTGTATAATTATTTCGTCAATGAATAGATGATGAAAGTTCGAGCGTAATTTACGTAAACGTGAACGTATGTGTAAACGTTAATAGCTCCCCTTGTATTTAAATTTCTATATTAAGACTGTCATACAGACGTATCCTTTTAATGTATAATTTTTCAATATCTTTGCGTAATTTTTACACTTGTCCATTAATACTAAGATGGCTTTGAAAATTCGTTTGACCTATAGCCAATATTGGCTTGATTCGACCAACATTTGTGCACTTAAATCTGGGCTTATAATGGTTCTTGTACATGGGCAAGGGACCTTATTACTATGGTAATAAGATTCACAATATAAACTTTTATTTTACAGTATTTCACATAATGACAAGTATTATTTATGACAAAAACAGTATTTGTTGCAATTAGAAGACATTTACGTTGGCTTTTTGTTTAATCACTTTTTGACAATGCCCATGTTAAGAACTGAGTCACAAATAATTGCTACCGACCCCTCTTATGAGATTGTAAAATTATACACGCCATTGCACGATGGATTCCCAAAATATTTTATAGAATTTTTTCCCCCCGTTGTATGTATCGATTTTACATTTTAAACACTTACGGTCTTATTCATAATGAGTTATCGGAGCTTTATAAGGCCGTTAATAGGAGCTTGTTAAAAATGTTATTCAGAATGGTTCATTTTTAACAAGCTTCTATTAACGCCCTTATAAAGCTCCGATAACTCATTATGAATAAGACCCTTAGTAATTACCTGTAGGGTAGAGTAATTTAGTGATTTAGGCTAATTGTATAAGCCAAGAAAAGTCCCATTACACTTTATCGATATTTTTTATCGACATCTGTGACTACGCTTTTGGATACAAATAACATGTTGATAGGTAGTTTTAGACTATTTTCATATTAGTAAATACATAAAACTAAACGGAAGTACATAAGTCAAGTATATGAAATGCTTAAATAAAATATCGATAAAACTGGCATCCTGGCACTGCAAAGTGACCACACTGCACCTGATGGTAAGCGCAGTGCCGTCCAATTAGTGTATCGAGTAGCGAGAAACAATCTATCGCTCGCTACTCAATCATGCCGGCCTGCTGTGAAGCTTCTTTACATTACGCCATGGGCAAGAAGGTGAATAAGCGGTCGAGGGTCTAGGGTCAGAGTATTCAGAAGGCCGCAACACGGCCACACATCGTACCCTAACTCTAGACCATACACAGGATGACCCCGGAGCGCGACACATTTGCGTGTGCCTCTACTCGTATGTATATGGCGGGTTTTATACCCTGTGTACGGTGCGAGCCATCCACTAGGATATGAATATCCTACCATCAGCACTTACATTGTAAACACATAGATTGAATATGTCATACAAGATGTAATAAAATTAAAAATATATATATATTCTCAAAAAATGATTCTCAATGCTAATATGAAAATAGTTTGAGCCGTGATCTCAATCGACATTCGATATAAATATATTCCGCGACCAACATGCCAACATTGACATTTGCTCACTTGAATGCTCACTTATACATTCTGTTTCCATTTGACTTGTTTATGATTGAAACTTGACATTTAGTTTTATTATACATTTTTTTACACGGCTTTTATTTTCGGCATAGACAAGCAACTTAAAAAATATATTTTGAAACTAAGTGCACTATGGGCATCTGTCTTTATCGACTGTTGGCAGGCTATTTGATTTAAGCGACGTTATTTGCTATATTAAGTTATATACTTATTCGGACTCTACGAATTTTCTGGATCTTTGAGCCTTGTTTCAAAATATCGAAAAATAACAATTTTTTTTTTAAATTTATTTATTAAACATAAAACAGGTTACAATCGTTTAACCGTTAAATTATGAAAATACGTGTGTTGAACAGTCATTATATCTCAAAACATGTTTTCCAGAAAGTTATATATATAATTATAACGGAGTAATAATTATACTTAATTATAAAATAGGTACAAAAAATTAAATAGCCCGCCAATCATTGATGTTATCATGAAAAAAATAAATAGTGTCAAGTTTTAATCACTCAAGACATCATGCACTCATCGTGACATTCCCACATTTGCCATAACGAGATGCATTTATTTACAATAAGCAATTAAATTAACTATATACTTATGTACTGTAACTATGCGTAAGAGTTAGGGTACCCCGTACTTTAGGGAATTGATAGATACTTATTGTTTATTGCGTTTACCCTTTTCTACCATCTGAAATTATATACTAGGACACTAGGCGTATTCAATTATATGAATTAATTCTTACAAAAAAATGCTTGGCATCCTCAATTATACCTATTTTTTCTTACAACTTAAAATATATATAAAAAAATAACATCCCTTATAATTAATGTTTTTTAGACTCGCTATTTGTATACATACTATAAAAGTATGGAACGCGCAATATTTAATGGTATAAGTTACCAATTTATTTACCGATGTTTCAACCGTTTTTTGTAAACCCCTTATAATTTATCAAATACAAGGTGTTCATTTTATGACAGAAAATTCAAACACAATAAGAAAGATATGCGATATTAAATTACATAGTTATCAGTTTAAATTATATATTTAGAACTCTAATCAAAGATCCTAAGATATAATTTAAATTATTGCATTTTAATGATAAAATAATCTTAAATATAAAAAATGTTGGTATAAAAGGGTGAACGTGAGATGAGAGGCTGTCGCGGCATTCGTTGCGAATACTATAATATAAGGCTGTTAACATGTTAATGTCATGGCCAATTATAATTAAAGCTTGGCTTACACGAAGAGTTGACCGAGGCGTAAATGTATTAAAAATCTTAGTTCGAGTTAATCAGACTTAAGGGTGAACTATAATAAAAACAATCTCTTGTGTGGAATAAAAATTTCAACATTAAGGTACGATTCTGATCCTGCGATCAAGCGTAGACGTTAATCGCAATCACGACTCCAGA
The DNA here is from genome assembly GCA_905220505.1 of Laothoe populi. Classification (NCBI taxonomy): domain Eukaryota; kingdom Metazoa; phylum Arthropoda; class Insecta; order Lepidoptera; family Sphingidae; genus Laothoe; species Laothoe populi. The sequence continues at coordinate 14,600,439 of HG992168.1, forward strand.
CAACCATGCGGCAGTACGACCTACGGTCTGATCATGTATTGTGTCTCATTAAACAACGCAATCTTGTATTTAGTTTTGCATACATAATATGTACCGTGACGTCACCTCTCAGTATGGCCATTACTGTGCCGTTGTGCGAGGGAGATAGTGATATGTTCCCACTACGCAACCATTTTTGCTCATACCAATATTTAAAATAAATATTGTGACCTCAATTTTCAAGCAATTTTCGTTTTGTTTTCTCAAAAGGGTTTCTTTTGCGTACTAAATGTGGTAAAAGATGATTTGCTTTCTCAAAAAGAAATTTACATTTTACTTAGATAAGAAACCAATTAATATAGTAAAAAAATACGTGCTTCGAAAAATAAAGCAAATATAAAACGAAGATTGAGATTTGTCTCTTGCTACATAGAAATTTAACAAATCAAACTCTAAACGACGTATTTTTGCAACAATAATGTACAAAATTAAACACAGGTAAGAACCCTATTTATTACCCACGACTCGTATCTAAGCATGGAGTCAGGTGTATCTGTGCGACTTTTATTTGCGTTTAAATATCCGCAACGATTCCGCCACAGTCTGTCTTGTATATGAATACAATATGAATGTAAATGTGCCGAGTTTAGTACCGCTAGTGGATGCCATAATCACGTCACATGTTGCTCAACACGCCAAAGAATAATGTTTTCTTGTCAAATTATGAATTTATATTGTGTATTTGAAAATATAGTTATTTCTTTAAAAAATCTTCTAATGACTGCGTTATGCTTTGTCGCTTTTGCTTTTTGGTTGGGAGCGAGTAGATCATGTATCCATCTCTGTCACTCGCAATAACATGTGGAAAAGAGATAGATGATATTTTTGTATTGCTTCTCCTTAGCACGAAGCTCGTTCCCAATCTTTTTGAATAAAATAAAATGTTTGTAAAAATGTTTTAGTATTAAAATAGAATCTCATTAAATTAATTTAAATTCTAAACAATGAACTAATAACTTAACAATTAATTTACTATTCAAATGTATTCTTGTATCATTGGGCCGTATGCACTCAGTTCTTCCGTCACTTTCACACATCTAGTGTGAGAGCAGGACAAGGAGTTGCATTCTAAAGCTTTCGTATTACTTAACATAGACGTAATTTAATTCGCTAGTCAACAAGTAAATTCTTTGAAATTCTTGAAACATTTTCTAAAAAACGTATGAGTAAGGTTTACTTTGTTTGTTTATTTTTTGTTCTGTTTGTCTGTGTGATTTAATGTAATTTATAAACATGGATAGTAATATCCTTTTATTTCTTTTTGAGTAGTTAATAGTTATTTTCCAATAATAAAAAAAATATCGGCAATTTGGAATTTACCATTTATTATAGTCTTATGATGTAATAAGTGAATTTTCTCATACATTTACCATGTAATGAAATCACACAAACAGGTAGACAAACATAGTGTTAATCAATAGTGCACATATATTCATATCATATAACAGTTATAAGATTTGTAAATCACCATATAAAGAATTGTAAGAACGCACCTTTGGTATAATGTAATAGTAAACTAAATAATCCTATAGCACAATAGAAAAGCAGGAGAATACTATATGAACGCTGCGGTCAGGCTGACAGCGGGTGAGCGAGCGTGGTATTAGCGGAAGCGATTAATGATTTTTCCAACAATAAATATTACTTTATATGTATGAACTTTTAATACTACCCCAAGCTGTTTATATTTTAATAACAATGATTTTCACACCAACCTGCTTGGCCAATCGTGTCCCGCTGTCACTCGCACCGCAGTTTATTTTTTTATAATATTTCATACACAAAAAACTTGGCTTTATAAAAAAATGCACAAATTATTTTGTGACCCATTTCGCTCTCTAAAGAAAATCATTTCCGTACCAAAGTTGTGAAATGACAATAATGATTTTTCGATGTGAAACATTCCAGCGTTTAGTTATTTGTCCCATGTAATTGCTGCAAAATTGGGTAACCCAGTGCCAACGTTCTCGAAGATTGATTTGTGTAACAAAATTATAATTGCAGTTGATTGTATCATTCCTGTCTTTTATTGAGGAATATTTGGTGAAAACTTAGCGGAATATTGGAGTTTTTTGTAATGACAAGAAATGAAGAGAGTGAAAAGAAAGCTTGAAAAAAAAGATGTCGTTTCGCAACTTATGACTAAAAAAACAATGCAATGATTAAGTATTATAATAATGAGTTGAATGATTGCAATCTGTAACTTTAAATTGAAAATTATTAGACTTGGTAATGATTTTTCTTATTTGAAATGTACTGACATATTTATATATCTCACAATAACTTGTAGTCGTTTTTGTGGAGAATAAAAAAAATGATCTCAAATAAAAAATAATTTTGAACCAAAAGTTGATGATTTCTGTTTTTTCAAGACAAGTTTTTGCTGAATATTGTTCAGTAGAAGGCAGCTGTATTGTATTGTATGATATATGTCACATACTCGTTGTCGTGTGTATGCGTGTTTGTATTTTTGGATGTTGAAACCAACCGATATCCCTAGTAATAAGACTCAATATTTGGAGATATTTTTATTATTTTGCATTTTTTTATTAAACTCTTGCTAAATTTTGTTGCGTTTTAATTACACACCTAATTGTCAAAAATGTTATTGTTTTCATATCTGCACGGATGATGCCTTATCGATCCAGAGATTTCTCTATTATAGGCAAGCATATGCCTATATTAAAACAGGACTTCTCTATGATTTCTTTTAATTTTACGAATTATTACGATATATTTTTATATTTTTGGAAGTGGTAGAGCCACGCTGTAGGCATATTTGTCTACAGCATGAATGGGCCGGCTCGACCGGGCTAGTACCACTGTCTCACAGAAAACCAACGTAAAGTGACGGTTTACTGTCGCGTTTCGTATGGTAAGTGAGATATCCGGAGGCCCAGATTCCACCTTCCCTTCCCTAATCCATATTCCTGTCTTTTAAGGCCGACAGCGCATACATGATACTTTCGGTATTGTGGATATTCATGGGCGGTTGAGATCACTTAACATCAGGTGACCCACTGGCTCGTTTGTTGAACTATACTATAAAAAATAAAAACAAACTACCGACAAAAGTGAACTATATAACAGCCTCAACACACAACTAAAAAAATTGTGAAATAATGAATGAAGGCTTGGGAATATTCTAGATAAAGAGCCTATATCTTTAAGGGGCTGGCAGTATGTGGACGTTTTTTTTATCGTTGCAGTTTTTTTAATACCTCGATAGGCAGACGTGCATACATGGGCCACCCGTTGGTAAGTAGTCACCGCCGCCCATAGACTTCTGCAATGCGAGGGCACAGCAAAGCCGTTGCCTACCGTTAAGGCAACCTACCTACCGATCAGTATCGAACGGCAGAGGTCACTAACAACCAGGTTTTCTGTGCTCATTGACCGTTCTATAAAAAAATCATTTTGTTTCTTAAATTTTTTTGACTAGACCGTTACATTATTAGGTATTTATTTTGTATAAATAAAACATTCTCTATTTTACGCACGAAATCCCTGCTATGTGTTGATTTGTCTATGCGTATTGCTCGGTTTTTATTTCGCGCCATTAATGAGTTGTCAAATTATAGACAGAAAGAAATATATAACAATGAGCTCTGTGTGGTATGTTTCTTCAATATGGATGTTAGAATGGGTTTTGAAACAATTAAACGTTTGTTAATTAATAGATGCCTGAGAGGTTTAATGAAAAAGCATCATGTTTGCAATGACACGAACGGAAAACAAATTCATTTACTGTTCTTAGAAACGGCTTGTAAGAAACATTGATAGATTAGAATGTCTTATGAAAATGGCCGACTTACGCAACTTAGTATGGAGTGAAGATTATGTGAATGATTTTTTTTATCCTGGCACGGCAAAGTGACTTCACTGCACCTGATGTTAAGTGCAGTGCCGTCCAGTTTGCCGGCCGTTTTTACAATCATGCTGGCTTGCTGTGTAGCTTCTTCACACTACGCCTAAAGGATCCAGGATCATAGGAAGGATTCCTCCTTACGGTAGCAGGAAACTGTTCCACGTGTATTTTTAGAGGTTCGAACCTCTTGGTTCAGGCCGGGGTATTAGATACCACGTAGCTGTGGCTTCGCAAGCCAGTACGCGTGGTTCTGGTGTGGAAGGGAGTGGATGGGATTGGTGTGTATTATTATCTATAGCGATACTTAATTATACACGAGTGCATAGTGTTTTCATAAAGTGACATTGAATCGGTAAGAACGAAGTGATCTCGTATCAAGGTGATTAGTGCATAATCCCAGGTTCAGGGGCGGGTCAGTGGAAGACACAGACGAATAAACTACAAGACGCTACGTCACGGAGTATTCTCGCTGACAAATCTGTACCTACTGGCTTACGGCGACTTGATACTTGTTATTTATGGATGTACTCTGTCACTAAAACAAAACACTATCGTTGACAGTGTCTTTTACCGCTTGAGTCACGTGTTTGTTTTGCTCAATCAAAACTAATTCGCCATCACCCGTTGCTTGCAATGTATTGAAATTGTGTGTTTATTAAAATATATATTTCAATTTAGTCGATTAAAATGATGTTCTTGTGTGATTTATTACTGATGATTTTTTAACGTATATAAATTTTGTAATACATTTTGGTTTCTTATATTTACGAAAAATAAAACTAATTTTTACTGATTTTTCGCGATTGATCGCGGTTTATTTTACTTTTAATCCGATGTTTCGAAGGCTTTACAGGCTTTACAGTCATGAAGGATTTCTTCATGGTCACGGGTGGTCCGTGACCATGAAGAAATCTTGAAGAAACCATGAAGAAAATCCGTAAAAAAATATTTTATTTCAATGTTATAGATTTTATTGGCCACAAAAAATCGGATGTACTAAAATCTAATTATTTAACTTTTGACCAGGTTAGAGTTTGCAGAAGCCCCCTAAAAGCTTTGTTCAAAATTACTCTTCAAAGAAAACCAACTAGTCTAGTTGGCGTCTTAATGTTTATCTATTATTCGTCTGTGGCATAAGACAATCGGCGCGGTCTTGCGGCCTCGCATCACCGCCCGGGAGTAAGCCGTAATTGTCTAGTTATCGCACGTTTTCCGCGTACGTGTGCTGTTACTAGCTTTGTAATTGAGCCAATCAGTGGAGAATTGAATTGGATGAATGAAAAGTTGTCTAGGTTTGTATACCTAAACAACTTGTTATGCCCTCTGCAGTCTGGCTTCAGACCTGGCCACAGCACCGTGTCCGCGCTCCTCAAAGTGACTGGCGATATTAGAGAGGGCATGGAAGAAACCAAAGTTACAGTTCTGGCTTTGGTTGATTTCTCGAATGCCTTCAATACCGTCAGTCACGATATCCTGCTGTCAATCCTCTCCCATCTTTTGATTTCTCCGGCGGCTCTGGAATGGTTCTCATCTTATCTTCAGGGTCGCCAGCAGTCGGTGCGTCTCGACGATTCCTCGTCGAATTGGTGCGATATCGACTCTGGAGTCCCTCAAGGCGGCATACTTTCTCCATTGTTATTTTCTATATTTATTAACCTCATTGCTCAAAATCTTCAGTGTGCGTATCATTTGTATGCCGATGACTTGCAAATTTATTCTCGGGCTGGAGTCGATTGTGTGGCCACTGCCGTGGACAGGGTGAACAGAGACCTGGAATATATTAAAAGTTGGTCTGACAGTTTCGGTCTGTCGGTGAATCCCACGAAATGTCAAGCAATAATTTTGGGTAGTTCCAGGTTGATTACTAGACTGGGCGCCACGGAGATTCCGGGTATTATATTTGATGGCACAGTCATTCCTTGGAGCCCTAGTGTCAAGGACCTTGGGTTACACATCGATTCCACCCTGAGCTGGCGGTTCCAAGTAAACTCTGTCAGTCAGAGAGTTACCGGTACTCTTCGTGCTCTTTATCGCCTAAAGAATTTCCTACCAGCTAAAACCAAGACTATGCTTGTGCAAGCCTTAATCCTCCCGATAATCGACTATGGTGATGTCTGCTATTTTGATCTGAATGCAGATCAACTCAACAAACTTGACCGACTTCTCAATAACTGCATTCGATTTATTTTTAATCTTCGCAAATATGACCACGTTTCTTCCTATCGTTCGCAATTAAAATGGCTACCTATTCGCCAGCGACGATCTATGCGAGCTCTTACTACTCTCTTTACTTTACTTACGTCCCCTACCCCTCCCTCTTACTTATCTTCTCACTTTATCTATCTTAGTGACAGTCACGATAGAAACCTTCGTTCATCTAGCAACCTTCTTCTTAAGTGCCCCCCTCACAGCTCTGACTTCACTCACTCTTCTTTCGCCATTCAATCTATACTTCTTTGGAATTCACTCCCCCTTGAAATCAGGTCGTGCACCACCAAGTTGGCTTTCAAGTGGAGACTTCGGCATTTACTCCTGGACAGAGTTGCGGAATCATCTCATTAATTCTTAGTATATTTATTTTATAGTATGTACCTATATGTATATGTGTATGCATTTATATATCTTATTGTCAAAATTATTATATTTATTAAGTATATATCCAAGTATTTATGTATGTACATGCTTATTTGCTAAATGTTTTATTTTTATTATTATCTTTATGCACCTACACTGCTTAGCTCTGCACCACCTTAAGGTTGACTGGGAGAGAATGCCTTTGGCATTAAGTCCGCCTTTATACCCTGTATATAAAGTGTAAATAAATAAATAAATAAATGAATGAAATATTGTGGGTATCTTGCGGGTGGGTTGGGGAAAGATAATAAAAATAATATGTCTTTGCCATTCCAGTCATTAGTTCCAGGATAGTACTGGAAGAGTCAATAGTGTAGTCCTGTTTTTTGTTTTCGCGGGGAAAAGCGATTTATCACTACCGCTGTAGGGTGGCGGAACGGTTATGTTGGGCTCACCGGTCTTACGACCCAGCGTTAAGCCGTCCGGAAGAGATGTTGACATCCGGACGACCGCTGGGCCGAGTCCCTAACAAATATCCTACACCGGCAATACCAACTAAAAACCCCGCGGTGACTCTGTTCGGCGCATAAGAGACGGTCCCGGGCTCACGGGACGAGAAGCGCCCTTGCGGCCCGTCTCCAAGTGGGGGTGGGGCTCATAAGCCCCCGGGCCCCGCTCACCGAAGAACGCCCTCGGCGTCCACGGCAGTATCGAGGCGAACCACCCGTTCCAACTAACAGAATCAAAATAGCTTGAAAAATGAATTCGCAATATTCATTTTAAATTCTGTATTTGTCGTTGATTACCATTCAAGATTTAACAGAAATCTTGGTTTTATATTTAAAAACATCTTTTTATAAGAGACAAAACGCAATCGCGATTATTTTATAATTTTTATGATTTAAATGATATAATTTTTTAATCCGAAGACTTTATCCTCATCAAAGATGTTTGATAATGAAACAATTAGAAAAAGGAAATACCTTTTGGATATTCTAGTTATTAAATCTACATGAAAATAGCGATAATAATCCAGCAAATTCGGACGATATTGAAAATGATATTTTCTTTTTAAGGCGTTAATTAATTACTCTGAAGCTCTTTACACAAATATAAATCGTGACTGATCTATATTATTAATAAAAAATAACTAATAGCAAGATCTTTCATATTGTTTTATTCGTTTAATCCTATCATGCAGCCATGATTCGCAGACTGCCGCTTGTATTAAGTAAAAGAGAGGCATTTATTAGGTTACCTCTAGTGCTTTGCTTTCCATCGACAATCCAATAAACTTGGCGTATAGACTCAACGTTACCTTTATTTTTGCTTTATTAAACAAGCGATGTCTGCAAATTTATTTATATACGCTTAACTTTTTCACTCTGATTTTAACATTTGTTTAATATTTTAGATCTTAATGCATGATCGAACCCACGGCCTTTCGTTTTACAGTTATTTATAGTCATTTTGACAGTTTCCGTGACGCGGGCGAGGAGCCGGCTGTGAAACGGGAGGATGTGGGTTTGATTCCCGCACCGAGACAAAAATGTTAGTGTGACACAGATATTTGTTACATCAATACTAATACTATAAATGCGAAAGTAACTCTGTTTGTTTGTTACCTTTTCACGACTAAACGGCTGAACGGATTGTGATGAAATTTGGCAAGCAGATAGATTATATCCTGGAGAAGGATATAGGCTAATCCATAATTCCTTCCATATTTAGGCTTTTGGTAAGAAATAACGAAATACATGTTTCGGCGTTTTTACCAAATCATCCCTAAAAGGGGCGAAGTGAGGGGTTAACTTATGAGATATTTTTTAAATGTAATCTCAAGCTTCAGACACAACACCTGAGAGTCAGGACGATTGCTATAGATGCCTGAGTGCAGAAGACAACTCCTTGGATTGTATACTTCTGCTCCCGAAAATAACTTCCACGCGGGCGGACCCGCGAGCAATAGCTAGTTATATATATTTTTTACATACACACACATACACTCACGCCTGTAATCCCCGAATTTCGGTCCCATAATGTGATAGGGGGCGAGCCTATCGCCATACCGGGCACATTTTCCAGACTCCGGGCTAATACTGAGGAATTTCTAGATAGAAAAACCCAATATCACTTTACCCGACCCGGTGATCGAACCCGAGACCTCAGCACAGCAGTCGATTTTAAGATATTTTTTACATGTTGCTTGTAAATACTGCCCCAGTGGCGCAGTTGTAATGGCGCATGCGGTACCACTGCTGCTGCTGTCGGGTAAAGTGATATTGGGTTTTCTATTTAGAAATACTCAGTATCAGCCCAGAGTATGGAATTGTGCCCGGTATTGGAGATAGGCTCGCCCCTATCACATTATGGGACCGTAATAAATTCTGCGAAAAATGGGTGTAAATGGTTACACCTCTGCTATCTCCTTAGGAGATTACAGGCGTGTGTGTATCTTTATATATATAATTCTACTGTACGTGTGTATGTCGCTCAACTCCTCCTAAACGGCTGGACCAATTTGAATGATTTTTTTTGTATGCGTTTGGGTGGCGCCCTGGATGGTTTAGATTCACAAATCAGCCCGGCAGATGGCGCTGCAGTCGGTGTGGCGCTGCTTTTACGGGCAGGACAACGTCTGCATGGTCCGCTAGTGTACATATAAATAATCGAAGAATCTCGGTCAATAACAACTGGTTTTCGTGTCAGAGTGTAATAAATTCGCTTGATCCCGGCATTAACTGACAATGCCCGCCCCGGGGCACCTAAAACATCTAAAGCTGAAAAATTATCCGGCAATCAACTTCCACTTATGCTGGTCCCGGCAAATGGCCCTCATTCGTCTGAAACTAGTTCTTTCTCGTAGACGTGAGGGCGCGATTTATATTGCCTCGGGATTTTTGTGTAAGATACCTTTTGAAAGTTATTCTGACGTTGAATTCAGATCAGGTAGGAAGGTGTATAATGGAAACCTTTTAGTTCGACTATTGGAGTTGACTTTGAGGGTAATCGTTTTTTTATCTTGAGTCTTTAGGCGACCTCTGTGGTGCAACGGGTGAGTAGCTGTGAAACGAGAGGCCGTGGGTTCGATTCCCGCACCGAGAGAATTTTTTGTATGACAGATATTTGTTTCGGGTCTGGTTGTGGGACCCTCGTAGTTGTTATTTGTTATACCCACGATACAGGTTGTACCTAGTGTGGGGTCACTATGTGTGTGACTGTTGGTTGTATTTATTCTTAGAATAGAAAAAGGAGTAAAGCTTAGTGACACACAATTATGTTCAGATGCAATGCTTATACCAAATGGTTGGTTATATACACATGTACCCATAGTTTTTGTAAGTGACTCATGAAAATTATATATGATGAAGTGTGAACGCCATACACACTTTTATTCCAATATATGCTCTATTGCCTAGCACATGTTCAAAGTAGTCAATGTTTATTACTTGCTCCAAATGCCACTTAATATTGAAACCGATACACAAAGAGCACTTTCTCAATTAGATGCCTATATTTTTTGTCTTTTACTAGACTGATTTTGATGATTCCTTTTTAATTCACAAGAGACCTCAAGTTTTGATCTCAAATTAATGATATTATAAGTGACGAAATACTGGAACTTTGGCACATATTCACAGTTTAAACAATTGGTAAACAAAATTAACCAACATAAAATTGAATACAGAACCTGAAAGAAATACATCCGAGTGTAGTTCATTTACAATTGACATATAAAACTTTAATCAGAATTAAATTTCGTTTTGAATAGATTATTTGATATTTAGTTTTTACTCGGTCGTTTACACTAAGGCACATAAACATATTTCTAAGGAATGTAGGCAAATAATATGTCCTACACAATTTCCAGTCTAGAATTAAAATCACAGGACTATGTGGGTGCTATCAATCGAGTCATAGCCTTGACTAAACAAACTGATTCATAATGTACAATATATCTAAGCTGTGATGTAAAAATTATAAACTTACATGCTATTAGCGGTCGCTGTTTTTGATCAACGATGTTAGTCTATAACGATTGTTATGATGATAACCGTTGCCGAAATTTTGAATAACGAATGCGAGTAGAGATGTAACGATTCCGAACAATACCGATTATCATCGACGACCAATCGAATCCAACGATCCAATTTTTGGATAATTTAATAAATTTTTTTCGTAATAATCACCACAAGTAGGTACATAACAAAACTGAATTTAGTGTTTTTATTATTTTTATCAATACGAACGCAAACTATGCTGTCGAACTTAAATATAACCACATTTATGAAAACATAAATAATAAAATAATAATACTAGCCAACAACGATATTGACAACGACTATAAATAACAAAACAACGTTGTCATCGTTGATAAAATATATCAAACTGCCAATGTATTTATTTTAATGTATCATCCACAATATATAGTACTGCGTCCTTAAACGTTAGCACTGGCGATTATCGAAAAACCATTTCATATTATTTCTTATAATAACAATAAGACGGGTTCCAAAAATACCATATCATTTGAGACGACGGTCGTTAAGACAAGACAAACTTCTAGACTTTGGTACTAAGAATTTTTATATCTACTTGGAAATATTTTTATCACCCGTCTATTTCGGTGAATATGTGGTAGAAAGTAAAGCTTTTAAGTATCTATTATTAAAGAGGCAATAAAAGTAATGGTCAATAGTTTTGGACCATATGGAAGTGTGTACAAAGCTCTGTGATTATAAAACAGATTCAAAACAGTTTTTCAAGTGGAAACTCCTTTAGGCACGTTGGACACTCTTGGGATCGGGAAAAAGCACAGAACTCGCGTGAACATCACGCCCAGATTATTTTACTTTGGACATAAGCACGCCTACGAAGTTCTATAATTATTGACAAGCAATCATAAACAAAAAAAGTTATTACTTCATGGACGCTCTTTTAGAAAAGAACACAGTAATTCCATAAATTAAAGTTTTCACTTCACAATACCGAAAGTATTATGTATGCGCTGTCGGCCTTAAAGGACAGGAATAGGGATTAGGGAAGGGAAGAGGGAATCTGGGCCTCCGGATATCTCACTTACCATACGAAACGCGACAGTGGACTGTCACTTTACGTTGGTTTTCTGTGAGACAGTGGTACTACCCCGTCGAGCCGGCCCATTCATGCTGTAGACAAATATGTCTACAGCGTGGCTCTACAACTACAGTCCTTATGACTGCCTGTGTTTTATATTATCCTGCCTTGGCAAAGTGAGCACACTGCATCTGATGGTAATGTCAGTGTCCAGGTAGACAATCAAGTAGCGAGAGACAACTCCCTAGCCACTTGACGCAATCATGCAGACATTTCCTCAATGTTAATAAAAATATAGTTCTTCAGTGAATAATTGACCTGATCTGAGTTTCTTGGTACTTGCTTTCTTCTTTCTTTCTTGGTTCTTCTCAGACTTGTGGGCATTTCCGAAGCACCGGTAAAGTTTTGTAAATGACTAATAACTCTGACCTGTAAAAAGTGCCCCTAAAGGCCCAATTTACTAAATAAATTCATTGATGGATGGTTTAATTAAAACGCTACTTTAACAAGCTTTAAATGTTGCGAATGTGTAAATGCAATGCATAAAAATATCATCTACGAATAAATAATACCATTAAACCTCTTATTGCAGTATAAATTGCTTCAACACCTGGTTTAACGCAATTAGTTTAATCGGATTACGTATATATATAATTCTAGCCTTGTGTCAAACATTGTCCCACTGCTGGGCACGGGCCTCCTTTACTAATGAGGGGTTAGGCCTTAGTCCACCACGCTGGCCTAAAGCGGGTTGGTACACTTCACATACCATCGAAATTCTTATGAGAATTCTCAGGTATGCAGGTTTCCTCACGATGTTTTCCTTCACCGTTAAAGCAAGCGATAATTAACATTTAATACACACATAACTTGAGAAAAGTTAGATGTGTATGCCACCTGGGTTTCGAACATGAATGATTCGTATGTGAAGTCTACCAACCCGCATTAGGCCAGCGTGGTGGACTAAGGCCTAACCCCTCTCATTGGTAGAGGAGGCCCGTGCCTAGCAGTGGGACATTGTTTAATACAGGGCTAGTATTATTATTTTTTATTTTTAACTTCTGCAAATAATGGTTATGTTATTTTCAATGTTCGCGCTACTTGTTCGCGACACCGCAGTATAGTAGCTGTTTATTAATAAATCGTTTTTCTTTCTTTCTTTATAGGAGAAAGTTTAAAATAATTTTGAGGAACAAATCTTACAATTCTACTAATCCTACTAATATTATAAATGCGATCGTTTGGATGGATGGATGTTTGTTACTCAATCACGCTACAACGGCTGGACGGATCTGGTTGAAATTTGGCACAGAGATAGATTATAGTCTGGAATAGCACAAAGTGGGATCCCGTGGAATAGTTTAGTATTTCACATTATTTTTTGCATAGTGGCAGTTTAGGATTCATAAAATGACATAGGCCACTTTTTATTCCGGAAAAATGCACACTTCCTATGTGATAGCAAAATATAAAATGGTGTAATAGTTTAAGATGTATCCCCATGGCTTGTATACCTTTTCTTCCAAAAATAACCTCCACACGGGCGGAGCCACTGGCAACAGCTAGTAAGTATTAAACAATTTCTTATGCGTTTATTAATTACAATGTGAAATCGACCAAAGGGTACCGAAGGTAAATCTCGCTCTACCTTTATGAAGAGGCTGGCGCAATTTTTTTTTATTTGGTCTACGTAACTTTTCTGGTCTACGTACGTTAAACAATTTAACATGCATAATATTACTAATTAGAAGACATGATGGCTGTATGTTTATAACCTTTTACATGTAGACACAGCATACTCAGTAGGTATATAACACTGCATTATAAACTAATTGTAACTACACACTAATAACAAAAAAATAAAAATGAAATGCTGTTCATAGGTTAGAAAGAAAGAAAGAAAAGATTTTTTATTGTTGGTACCTACGTAAAGAACTAACACATATTAAAAAAAACATATTATAATCAATAATATTCGCACCAACAATGGGAGTCCCTAATCAGCTTAAAGCTGCAATACAGGCTACCCCATACTGCAGCGCTGGTTTTCAACAGGGAACCCAGCCAGTGCCGTACATATATTATATAAAATAAAAACCAAATAAAAAAAAACTTAAAAACTAACCAGTATTAAATACAATTTTTATGTGACAAAAATAATTGTGAAATTAGCATAATGCGGTACACGCACAAACTTCAGGTAACAACATAGGTTAGTGCATCAGTTGAGAACATTTTTTAAGGTTTTAATAGTCCCAATTAAGTTTTAAGAGAAACAAATATCTTCATCTTCTCTTGTTACAATGGTCTTTGTGGAGCAACGAGTCCACAATTTTGCAATGTCACGTATCTAAATCAAAATCTTTAAACATTTGTTTTGGGATTGTTGAATATGTCTATAGTAGTTCCTGATACCCAACACACAAGACTCGTATCTTAGTGTGTCTGTGACTGTTGGGTATATTTCATTCATGTTTGATCTTATTCTATTCTCTCCCTACCACACCAGAACCACGCGTACTGGTTTGTGCAGCCACAGCTTCGTGGTATCTACTACCCCGGCCCGAACCAAAAGGTTTGCAAATTCGTTACTTTGCCGCACCATCAAGCTATAGAACATTTTGCCAGCTACCGTGTTCCATCCTTCCTATGATCCATCCATCCTTTAGGCGTAATGTGAAGAAGCTACACAGCAGGCCGGCATGATTGTGTTGAGTAGGGGGGATAGATTGTCTCTCGCTACTTGATAGGCACTGCGCTTACCATCAGATGCACTGTGGTCACTGTGCCGTGCCAGAATAAAAAAAATATATGCAACATGTAACATATTAATGCACATCTGAAAGTAGTTTGTTCAGAATAAGCGACTGAATCGATATCAACAATTTTTTAATAGACGATTTTTTTTCCAAAAATTATTAACACTCAGGTAAATAATAGTCACCCTTTAATTTAACGTTCAAGACAAACGAAACTGAGGCATAACTCGATACGATAAAGTATTTTCTAAATGCAATAATAAACGAACACTTTAAAAAATCAAATAATTAAAATTACGAACTTTGTGTCGAAAATTTGTACAACTAATTTCATAAAAAACAATATTTATATACTGTAGTCTAATTTCAATACATGAATTATGATTGTAATAATATTTTTAAATTGGGGTGTCTGAAGATGTGCGTTCCTGTTACACGTAGTATACAATAATAACCTATAATAAATAATGACGTTGCATATTCTCATTCCACAAATACTAAAACATATCAAGGTATTTTGTTATAAGTAATATATACGTTGTTCCGGAAGTTAACCATGAAGGTGATGCCTGTTGTAACACAGGTGGGTTAAATTGAAAAATGCAAAAGCTCGCAACTGGGGCGCGCGTCAAAAGACAGTTTAAATGGCCCAGCGAGGGAGGTGACACCGCGCGCGTTTATAATGTATGGTTATCGAACCAGCGGTTTTAAAGAAACACTGATGACGACTTTAACTTTATACTGGGCATGGATTGTGTACGCTGCTAGCAAATAGCACAAATATATAAACTCCGTGGCGCAATGAGCTTTGATTCCCGACCGAGACAAATGTTTGTGTGACAGACTGACATTTGTTACGGGTCTGGGTGTTGTGGAACTGTAGTCTCTTGTAGTTCTTGGTGCCCACGATACAGGTTTGACCTAGTGTGGGGTCAGAACTATGTGTGTGACTGTTGAGTCTATTTATGGGTGTATTATTTGCTCAGGGTATTATATTTTATTGTAAAACAGAATCCTTCAACAAAGTTACAAGATAATAGTAAATTGACCATACCATATAGATGTATGGGACTGCAATAAAGGTGGGTAAAAATAGGCACAACGCTGTCTTATTAACCGACTTAAAAAAATGGAGAAGTTTCACAATTCGTCGGAATCTTTTTTATGTAGGTTCCCCGATTACTCGAAGACGCCTGGACCGAAATTCTTTTTTTGTTTATAAGGGTATAAATAAAACCTTTACCTTATGTAGATACTGAAGAAGATATTGACCTATGAAGTTTTGCTTTTCTGAACGGTTTGCCCTTTTACAAAACGTTGATATAATCACATCTGGAAACTAAATAACTAATTAAATTTCTAGATTTACTTGATTAGACTGGGATATTTCCCAGGTCCCATTGGCACCAAGTCAGGATCTGATGATGGTATCTCAAAAAAATCGAGGGCAAGACTTAAATTTAATAGGGACGCATTATGCGCTTCATATTTAAATCGATATACATTTAGTACCCACAATTTTTTAAAATCTGACAATTGCATGTTTCGTGGCCGTACCTAAGGGCTGGAATTCATTAGCCGCACGTCTCTTGCAACGGGATATTGTGAATACAACCGCGGCTAATTTAATTGAATTGCATAAGCTGTGGTTCTTGCCATGCCTTTACGAAATAAACCTTTGAAACTTTACGTTTGTTTATGTTTGAAGATAAATTGAGAAATGCTTGTACAGGGTTTCTTATTGATTTATAGTAAAGGTTGACTGAGAACACCGCCCGTGAATACTCACAGAATCAGGATGCAGAAGTTTATAACGCCAGCCATTTTTCTTAATCTATATCTTTATATATGCCGGATCGTGATGAATATGGATACTGAATTGAACTTTCTAATAACTTTATTTATTGTAAACTGTGGGTAGCGCCATTTGTTTTGCTATTTTGAAGGTGGTTTCGACTTGTTTATCGAGTGATCTCACTCGCAGAGGAGTGGGTCACAACGAAAATCACAATATAAAAGAGCACCTCGTCTTTGGTGCGGTATTCGTGAATTATCATTGAAACAGTTAGTAACTTGTCGGTCGTAATGCCGAAACTTTGTTAAAGTAGTAAGTTAACGTAATGTGAAAGTGTTATTGTGTACCGCATATTGTAATGTAAACTGTGATGTGTTTAAAAGAGCAACCATGAGGGTTTCTAGCCAGCTCTTCCCCATGGATGACTGCATTCCGAACTGGTGGTAGCTTAAATAGACTCTGAAGTGTTAATCTCGTGTTTTATTACCGAACTATCATACGCTATGCATCCTGACCATATCTGGAGATCAGAGAGGGACGTGTAAGCCCTCTCACTGCCTCGGCCGATGACCGCCCGACCCGTCATATATATATAATTCTATTGTACGTGTGTATGTCACTGAACTCCTCCTAAACTGCTGGACCGATTAGAATGATTTTTTTTGTATCCGTTTGGGTGGCGCCCTGGATGGTTTAGATTCACAAATCAGCCCGGCAGATGGCGCTGCAGTCGATGTGGCGCTGCTTTTACGGACAGGACGACGTCTGCCGGGCCCGCTAGTACAATATAGATTACGTTGTTACTATGTAATTTGTCAGCATAAAAATTTTCATAAAAAAATGATTGTAGGGTTTACCTTTTTTATCCTGGCACCCCCAATTCGAGACTTCGGGCTGGTGCTGAGCATTTCGTGATAGAAAAACCCAATATCGTTTTTCCGGTCATCGAACTCGATACCTCAGCACAGAAGTCTTACGCAATTACAACTGCACCACCGAGCGTGAAGAGGCAGAAAGCAAATATCATAAGGGAAAAATACTCTGACGAAATCTAGGAATAGGGAGGTGCCATTTTACTCGAGCGTTCTCCCCATGACTATTATATGGAGCAGAACTATATCGATAAATAATTGTACTATAGACTTTTATTTCCGCAGCACAATGGTTTTTATTGTTTTGCTATGTGCCGGTGAATTGCCGAATCCGGGCCTTTATTGGAACTCACCACCCGTGTTAATGTTGGTTGATTAGAACATGGAATACATGGAGGCGTCATATTATTTTTTAGATAACACATAATAATATGTTTTTATTGTGTTATTTTCGATACTAATAATATTGAGTCAATTTTTATTGATATGAAGAATAAAAATTATACAACTTATGCCCCATAAACGATTGATATATTATCTTTTTAACTACGCAAAAATGTTATTCTACAAGGAATATCTTTTCTATTTCGTAAGTATGAGGAATAGCAAGCGTTACATTATTATACATTGACAAAATTTTTTAAATTCATATTCAATAAAGCGAGAAAAAATATATTAAATATACCGAGAGCAAAAATTTCATTGCTATCGGTAATAGTAATGATATTTTTGCTCTCTCGCTAAAGCTAAAATAAGTTTTTATGTAATTTTACATTGACTTAGATTTTGTAAAAGTAACCAATTATGTAACTATCTCACTTTATTTTGCAAAAAAGATGTCAATCCATGTTACACACACACATACATACACTCACGCCTGTAATCCCCGAAGGGGTAGGCAGAGGTGTAACTAGTACACCCACTTTTCGCCGAATTTCGGTCCCATAATGTGATAGGGGCGAGCCTATCGCCATACCGGGCACATTTTCCAGACTCCGGGCTAATACTGAGGCATTTCTAGATAGAAAAACCCAATATCACTTTACCCGACCCGGGGATCGAACCCGAGACCTCTGCACAGCAGTCGTAACGCATGCGCAATTACAACTGCGCCACCGAGGCAGTCAATCCATGTTATCTGTTGATTAATGGCGTAATTGTTGTTTATAGAGTTTATCTTTCGAGGTCTGAATATAGAAAGATTCCCTAAATGTAGAGGTTTTGTTCAATTAATTAATTTTATTTGTAGGGCAATTTTTGGCGATGTTACAATGCGGAATCAAGAACAAATCAACTCAATAAATACTGTTCTGAAATATCAAATAAAATTTAAAAACTTGACCTCATGACGACTCCATAGTTTCGCATTGTGTGTTGTGTTGTGAGGTAATATTATATTTACTGGATATGTTGTCACACGCACATTGTCACAAGTGGCGGGAAACGAGGCGCGCGTCTTTGTATTAAAAAACGCGCGCTTTGTAATTTTATTCTATTTTTAAAATACCTGAAAAAAAAACGAAACTTCAAGCAAAGGACTATGTTGAAGACGTGTGTTGGTACAGTGATGCAGATTTGGATTGGATCTTGTATGAATAATAAGGTATGTGACTTGTTTCGAATCTCGAATTTCGAAATGTATGTAAACAAACGGCCTCCAAATAAAGATAAACATTTTGTCATTGAGTCATGTGTTTTATGGCATATGAAGCATGATTTTTTGTGTCTTACTTATTTTTGTTTTATATTGTGCTATTAATTTTAACATAAATATTATAAGCTTTTTACTGCATTAATAATTTTAATTTTAGATTTTTTCCTTCTATCCTTCTTTAATTTATAATAATGGCTCTGGAATCAAGTCCTTTACGCCAAATTTTAGTATTGCCACTTGATCAATTTTATATTCATACAAATTTCCCATACACGTTTAAAAAGTGGATTCAATGTCTATAGAAATGTGTTGGTCTATTCCAGTTATTTTGCCACTTAATAAATATATGCAAAGTAGAACACAATTCTAAAAAATTAGCTTTGTCGCAAAACATGATTACTAATAAATAACAAAAAACTAATTAAACAATGTTCCTACATGTTCCACTTCAATAGGTACCATTTCTATTCATTTCCACCATGACTCAGAAAGCAATTATTATTATTGATTCCGTTCTCCATTAACGGAATGTAGGTCAAGGGTCTTGGAGTATTTTCCAAAATATCTTCAGTATAAAGGCTTTGATGTTCCTCTCAAGAGGTGGAGTAAGCAGGGTTTCAAAATAAACAACATTTACACGACTGTCTGTTAAAAGAAGTGTTATGTTTTTGGGTGTGTACTACTTTCATTCCACAATATTAATCTTAACGCCTTAACCAGAAGTGTGAAGTACCCACTGATTTCTTATTTATCCCCAATGACGCAAGAAAAACACACATTTGTTACAAATTAGACATAGAACAGAATATCTTTATAGTTTTTTTCTTAGAAGTTTAAAAACTAGTCAATGAGTTCTTACTTTTGAACACTAACAATATTTAGAATAGCATTATCAGCGAAGTTCTGACAGCGCCAAAGTAGAAAAATAAATGTAAACGCAGTCAAGTTAGATAACACCCAAGTGTGACATGTACATACTGGATTTTCTAAATAAATACACCCAACAGTCACACACATAGTACATACCCCACACTAGGTCAAACCTGTATCGTGGGTACCAACTACAAGGGGCTACGGTCCACAACACCCAGAGAAAAATATATATCACATAAACATTTGTATCGGTGTGGGGATCGGACCCTGCCTCTTGTTTCACAGCAGGCTACTTACCCGCAGCGCTACAAAGGCTGTCATGAAAAGAGGAGTTTCTGACTATCACGAAAGAACCTCACGGACGATATACTTACAAGTTTTTGATATTATATTTCTGAAATTCAGTTCAATTTCTGGTTGCCTTTCAGAGTTGTAAGTGGATAGACTGTTTAGACAACACTCCTCTGTTTGCTTTCAATTATTTTGCATGCTTCCACATTTCGTAATCCATACTAATATTATAAATGCGAAAGTAACTCTGTTTGTGTTTTACCTTTCACGACTAAACGGCTGACCAGATTGTGATGAAATTTGGCAAGGAGATAGATTTTATCCTGGAGAAGGACATAGGCTATATTTTTTTCTCAAAAAACCTTGAAAGGGGTCAAATAGGAGTTCAAAATTTGTATGGGATATCCATAATTCCTCGACTTAGGGATCTGGAAATTCATTTTAGGCTTTTGGTAGGAAATAAAGAAATACGTGTTACACATTTTTTTCAAAATCATCCCTAAGGGGGTAAAGTAGGGGATGAAAGTTGGTATGAAAATCCTTCATTATTTAAGTTAAACGCATGAAAATTCGTATTTTGTATTGTATACTTTTTCTCCCAAACATGACCACCACGCGGGCGGAGCCGCGAGCAACAGCTAATTTATATAACTTTAAATAAATTTACATTATTATATTGTTTGTATTTACCTATTTGATGATAGTTCGTTCTAATGCATCTATATATGCGCCATGATAGCAGTATTTTTTTGTGTCTAGATAGGCAGACGAGCAGACGGGCCACCTGATGGTAAGTAGTCACTGCCCATAGACTTCTGCAATACCAGGGCACAGTAAAGCCGCTGCGTACCATTACCGTTTAGTTTGTAAGTGCTATATCGATTTGAAGGACATTGAAGCCACTGACATGACATGACATGTTGGTATTATAAGACTTTACATCATCATCATTATGAGTCGAAGTGCAGTGCCATGCAGTACTTTGTAATCAAAAGTATTGCCTTTGACCCTGTTTATAGGCAAGCTATCAGGGAAGCCAAGTGCTGGTCGTGAAGGCAAATTAAAATATACTCGCATCGCTGTTTCAAGTTTTAATGATGTGTTTGGGAAGTAAACGAGTCTTTTTTTTTTTATTGCATATTCCGACAAACGAGCATGTGTATCACCTGATGTTAAGTGATCTCCAGCGCCCATGAACATCCACAATACCGAAAGTATCATGTATGCGCTGTCGGCCTTAAAGGACAGGATTAGGGATTAGGGAAGGGGAGGGGGAATCTGGGCCTCCCGATATTTCACTTACCATACGAAACGCGACAGTAAATTGTCACTTAACGTTGGTTTTCTGTGAGACAGTGGTACTACGCTGGTCGAGCCGGCCCATTCATGCTGCAGACAAATATGTCTACAGCGTGGCTCTACCACTATATCTGGCCTCTGCAATCGAATGGATGTTTTAATTGTTCGGTCAATTTCTTTCATAAATAAATAATAGTACCTAGTCTTGTATTGTCCCACTGCTAGGCACGAGCCTCCTCTACTCAAATCAAATATTTATTGAATCCATGAAATGTATACATTATTTAGATACAGTCAATCTTTTTTACTCTACCGCTAGTTCGGAATGGAGTTTCGCTAGAGAAGAACGGGTAAGAAACTTTAGAATTTAACCAATATACCTACTAATAAAGATGAGTAATGATGATGATGATAAACTATTGAGAGAGCTTAGCATTACTCAACCCATTGGCCTAATGCGATTAGACTTAATATATCTTTTTCTTTCGTAAATAAGGTCACAAACGCCTATTTATATCACAGATGACCCTGACTCGTGTAGCGAGGACCTTTATGATGCATCACGTTAAATAGTTCCGTCAGATATATCTAGCAAATGAAATCATAGCGGAAGGCGATCTGTTACATTTTATGACATGTTTAGTCATAGTCTAGTGGTGCAGTACGGACTGGTCAGACGAAAGTCATAGGTTCGAAACCAACTAACATACGTATACATATATACTCACGCCTGTAATCCCTGAAGAGTAAAGGGGTAGCTGTAATCTCCGAAGGGGTAGGCAGAGGTATAAACAGTACACCCAATTTTCGCCGAACTTCAGTCCCATAATATGATAGGGGGCGAGCCTATCGCCATACCGGGCACAGGTTCCAGACTCCGGGCTAATACTGAGAATTTCTAGATTGATAAAGCTAATATACTTTACCCGACCCCGGGATCGAACCTGAGACCTCAGCACAGCAGTCGTAACGCATGCGCAATCACAACTGCGCCACCGAGGCAGTCAAACCACCTAAATAGAGTGATTTTCTAGATTTTTGGAATTTCGTGTGTATTCGTTGCTTGCTTGCTGTAAACGTGATGGAAAATTGTGAGAAATCAGTTTTACGAATGGGAATTCTACCAACCTGCGTTAGGCCAGAGTGGTGGAGTATCGCCTAAGCTCATCAGTAGAGGAGGCCCGTGCTTAGCAGTGGTACAGTGTACATTAAAGGGGTCATAAATAATTATACATATGGTGGAAAGTTGACACGGTCCTTGCTGTGAAGGTAGTCTAAATGTGAATTAACAAAACCCAAAGAAAAGATGCTTTCTCTCATCATTTTTTTTAAGTCAGTAAATATACACCTTTGACTTTTCTAAAGTTATGTGTGTATTTAATGTTAATTATCGCTTGCTTTACGGTGAAGGAAAACATCGTGAGGAAACCTGCATACCTGAGAATTCTTATAAGAATTTCGAAGGTATGTGAAGTCTACCAACCCGCATTAGGCCAGCGTGGTGGACTAAGGCCTAACCCCTCTCATTAGTAGAGGAGGCCCGTGCCCAGCAGTGGGACAATGTTTAATACAGGGCTAGTATTATTAAATATACAGTCTTATTACAGGAAATTATGTCGATATTTACTAAAAATAATAACCCGATTGCGTCTGAAGGAGGATTCTATTTTTGAACTACTGCTCTTTTATTTATCTCGTGTTATTATTTATTAATATCAATGGTCATAGTTTAAAGCATACACGCGTAGAGTATTTGCGCAATTATTATTTAATCGTTATTTGTAAACAAGTATAATTTCAATTTATGGTTGTTCTCGGAAATCCGCCAATAATAAATTTTCAATGGCTACAAGAACATATTTTTATTGGTTTATTTTCAGGATCGATCTGCAATGCGGATTGAGATGGAGAATGGTAAATAGCAGATCAAAGATATTTTTATTTATCCTTTTTCCCTTATAATGGGAAGGCAAAGGGTTCTAGCCCAGACAGCCACGTCAATCGTGTAAAGATATCATGTTTTTTATCCAATAAGGCCTAAGCCAAGTCTTCAGTTAATTCTTTCTATATATAGTTTTTTTCAGTAAGGCCTAAGCCAAGTCTTCATTCTATTCTTTCAATATATCACATTCCCGCCATTCTCAATTCTTTCTGATGTGTTTCTTAAAGTCCCTCAAAACAAATAAAAAGTTTTAAAAGAAGAAAAAAATATATTTTAAACAATAAATAAAATTTTTTTTAAAAGGACGAAGCCTTTTCGGACCAGAAATAATAGCTGAAAAATTAAGCATTCAAAAAAGTATCAATTAATTACAAATAAATATAAATTTATTTGATCAGAACAAAAAATAACAAGAACAACAACAGCAACATAAATAAGTTACTTTTTTTCAGTGTCATTTAAAAGAACTGTAATGTTTGTGCAGTTCGTAAATGTAATATTCAAATTCATGGCGTTTTTAGATGAAACCTGCTCTAAAATTTCGGATCTTTCATTTTCTTGATGCATCAATTTTATCTAAATTTGCGTGTGCCAAGAATAATTTGAGTGCGACAAGTAAACTTGTCGCACTCGTCGGCAAACGGTTCTTTTTCAAACGTAACAGCGAGCGTCAAGATACTACTTTTCCCGCATGAGTAATACAATAATAATTTTCGAAGTCTATTGTCAAAAAATGGCTGGCTGTCACATGTAAATTGATTTCTATTTAAAATAGATGTATTGACAACGGTAGGCAGCGGCTTTGCTGTGCCTTTTTTTTTTCTTGCGTGGAAAGCGTTTTATTACTGCCGCCCGCTCCGGAGGGAAGCGGATTAAGAATAAAACGGGTATGCTGGACTAGCCAGTCTTACGACCCAGCATCCCCTTCGCACGGATGATGGCTATCCGCGCTGCCGCTGGGTCGAGTCCCTAACCCCTATGTACACCCCACCCGACACTACCAGCTAAAACCCCGCGGTGGCCTTCTTCGGTGCTTGCGGAGCGATCCCGGGTTATTCTAAGGAGTGCTAGAATTGCAGCCGGAATCGTCCCTGCGCGGTGCTGCGTAGCAGCCCATCTCCATGGAGGGCTAAGGAGCCCCGCGCACTGAACAACGACAGCGAACGAGACCTTACCACCCGCGCTGCCGTCCATCTCGGGGTCGCACGATGCTCCGAATTTGGGAGTGCATCGATACGGGCTGACAGCCCTGCGCTGCGCGCCCGCGACCCCCGATGGCCCCTATTAGTCGCCTCGTACGACAGGCAGGGGTTACCGTGGTGGAATTCAAACGCCCCCATTCCACAGGGCGGGAGACGCCGGTTAGTCGTCCACCCGGCGCCTCCTACCTCTTCTCTGGCGGCGGGAGGGATCATATCGTTCCCGATCCCTCTCAGCACTCTCCTTCTGCGAGATGACGTTCTCGCAGAAGTGGGCCACCGCAGGCCAGGACCTCCGGCTGGCGACCATGGACGACACCACGGCCGGCAGCGAGATGTCTCCTCCAGGCTTTGCTGTGCCCTGGTATTGCAGAAGTCTATGGGCGGCGGTAACTACTTACCATAAAGTGGCCCGTCTGTTCTTATGCCTATCTTAGTCACTCAAAAAAAAGTTAGTAGTCAATTTATTTTATTCAAACTCTGATATATAATCTAAATCAACTTGACCTGTCTCCAAAAGGTTACACGAGTTTTCCACAGATTTAGGACTGGGAAAACAAGTTAAAACCGGGTATATTTGGAATTAACTTTTACAAAAATAGCAACAGCCTTAATTCAACGCCGTGAAAACCACTGAACTGCACGAATATAAGGTCACTAGCAATTATTGAGGGTAACACGTAAATAAATGTGAGTCATTTGAACTGGCAATTGCCCGTGACTTTGTTCAGGTTTTATGTGTGGGGCCAATGATCATACATACTTCAGTTAATTATGGGTTATGTTATTCTTTGGGTATTTTTGTTTGAAATTGAAGAGAGGGTATCCGATTAAGCGGGTCATCTAATTGTAAGCGATATGTATCGCCCTTGGACACATGTGCTATAGATATCGCTGGTAGTAGGATATTCAACTGGATAGCGTCCACCGTACACAGGGTGTAAAACCCGCCATAATGGCAAACGCAAGTGTGTCGGGTTCCGGGGTCAGCCAGTGCACATCCGGTTTTTGTCGGAGGTCTAGAGTAGAGGTACGATATTTGGCCGTGTTGCGCCCTTCTGAGTACTCTGAAACTAGATCCTCGACCGCTTCTTCACCTCATTGGCCCATGGGGTAGTGTAAAGAAGCTACACAGCAGGCGGGCATGATTGTGTTGAGTAGCGAGGGATAGATTGTTTCTCGCTTGAAACTCTAACTGGACGGCACTGCGCTAAGCAGCAAGTGCAGTGTGGTCACTTTGCCAGGAAAAAAACTACAAATAATAACACCAGTAGGACAGTTGGTGCGTTGCACGCTCTGAGGTCTTCGTTGTGATCTGAGATTTGAAGCCAGGAACTCAGCGGTTTTGTTCTAAGTATACCACGAGACCAAATGTGGTCATATTTTCATAAATTTTTACCTTTTTTTCTCGAAGTACGATTTCAATAAACTGCGATAGTTTTCTACACCGCGACCTCTAATTGCTTTAAATATTTAACGAGTTGACGTCATAGGATGGCATCGATTGGTCGGTAGTGGCCCAGTTTTGTTCACAACCTCCGCTCGGCCGTGTCGCATTTACAGTGGACCCTTTGAGCCTATCATATTAAAAAGTCAAAACATCGGTTTTGATTTGTGAGTAATTATAGTATAAATTAATTTGGTGTTTTTGCGTGTATTTTTGGCGGGATTTCTTCACGTTCTATTTTTAAAGTGTTTAGTGTTATTTAAGAAGAGACGGTTGTACAATGTTCAATTATTTTTTATCCGCCAGACAACGCATTAGGCGGCGCATTTAGGAAGTATCAATTTGACATGCTTGTCTGTGTAGTCACAGCTTTATTATTTTGTATTTAGCTGCCTTTTTTATTTTTACAAGCAGCGATAGCCTAGTTGGTTGCGGTACGGACTGTCAAGACGAAAGTCGTGGGTTCGAAATCCAAGTGGCATACACCTCTGACTTTTCTAAAGTTATGTGTGTATCAAAATGTTAATTATCGCTTGCTTTAACGGTGAAGGAAAACATAGTGAAACCTGCATATCTGAGAATTTTTCGAAGGTATGAGAAGTCTGCCAACCCGCATTAGAACAGCATGGTGGACTAAGGCCTAACCCCTCTCATTAGTATAGGAGGCCCGTGCCCAGCAGTGGGACAATGTTTAATACAGGGCTAGTATTATTTATTTTTATTCCGGCACGGCAAAGTGACCACACTGCACCTGCCTGAGTAGCGAGAGACAATCTACCCTTCACAATACGCCATGAGCAAGAAGGTGACGAAGCATTCGAGGCCACAAAACGGCCTTATATTTTATTAGGTAAATAGGTGTTTAGATATTATGAAATAGGCACTTCGAAAGAAAGAATTCTTCAATTGAATTTTCAAGTAAATTTAATATTTTACAAAAAATTTACCATGGATCTTCATAGTGCATCAATGTTGGTATAATCCATAAGGGTTTATCAGCCTTATTCCCCATGAAGGTCTTAAGTCTATCCGCGATTTCTTAAGGCAGTCTACTACAATGGCATGTCCAATTTGTTTGCAATTATATACTTTATGAGGTATGCGACCGCAACTCAAGACTGTAAAGTGCTATTGTTTCCATAATATGAAATAAAATATTTGAAATCATCATCCGAGGCAGTCAATCAAATTGACTGCCTCGATGGCGCAGTTGTAATTGCGCATGCGTTACGACTGCTGTGCTGAGGTCTCGGGTTCGATCCTCGGGTCGGGAAAGTGATATTGGGTTTTTCTACCTAGAAATACTCAGGATTAACCCGGAGTCTGGAATGGTGCCCGGTGTGGCGATAGGCTCGCCCCCTATCACATTATGGGACCAAAATTCGGCGAAAAGTGGGTGTACTGCTTACACCTCTGCCTACCCCTTCGGGGATTACAGGCGTGAGTGTATATGTATGTATGTATATTTGAAATCAAACGTCTAATAAACAAGTAATGGACATTCTGGAAGGTAACGTCATGGCTCATATTTAGCACATTCTTTCCGTCATTTGACATTTACCCCGTCCACCCAATTTTGAATGCCTTCTAACATTTGTCGGGGGTCTAGAGTTGAGGTACAATGTTTGGCCGTTTTGCGGCCTTCTGAGTACTCTGACACTAGACCCTCGACTCCTTCTTCAACTTCTTGCGCATGGCGTAGGGTGAAGAAGCAGGCCGGTATGATTGTGTTGAGTAGCGGGGGATAGATTGTCTCTCGCTACTCGATACAATAATTGGACGGCACTGCGCTTACACCTGCGCTCACCAGGTACAGTGTGGTCACTTTGCCGTGCCAGAATAAAAAAAATATATTTATCTTTGAGCACAGTTTTAAATTCTTTTAATAATAGGTCTTATGTAATGTCAAATACCCTTTTGTATAAATCATTGCATAGAAAGACTACTGGTACTTCGAAAATCGCCTCTAATAATGATAACAATTATTATATGTACAAAATTATTAATGGTTCTATAAAATGTAGTAATTTGGTTGAGAGCTTGTACTATTCTGTTCCCCACAAACCTCCTAGACATCCCATCATGCACATATTTCACATTCCATTCTGTAGGACTAATATAGGTTTAAACTCACCCATAACGAGAATGTGTCGAGAACTAAATAGACTGTACAAATCTGATCCTAGTGTAGACATACTGGCATACTCGCTTACTCGTTTTAGAAAGGCCTTCTTTTCTATTAATTCGACGCATGATTAAATGTTTTATATAAAAAAAAACTATGTAAAATACAATATTGTTAATTCTTTTGTTTGATGTTTAATAATATTTAGTATTTCGTAAGTTCCTATTATTTTTATTAGTTTTTAAGTTCTCTGTGTTTATGTTAAGTTGTTGTTGTTAGTTAAAAATATTTTTTAAATGCTGTGTATACCTGTAAGTGGCATGCATATCAGCCATTTGTCACATACAATGTATTTTAAACTTAAAGATATGTATGCTGTTGGTGTACCTTATTAAATAAATAAATAAACAATTTCCATTATAACTGAAGCTGAAGTGTAGCTGTCACAGTATCTGATCTCTGTCGCATATTCCGTAACGTACAGAGAACCTTTTACACTGATTCTATGTAAGATTATCCTCACGTCAAAGTGAGCACGGCTTTGGCAGTATGCCGGTCTAAATTTACCGAGTCTAACTGACCCACACCGAAGTCTAATCGGTTTTTCCGCAAAAAGGGCTATCAAGCGGCTATCGTTATAGCGTATAACTTATTATCGTTACATAATAATAAGTAAGTTTTTTTAGTAATAGAGTGTGGCTTTCGCTACTTTGGTAATTATGTATTATGTTCTATTTTGTTTTTTGTTATTGTAGCAGTTAATTTTGTTTTATTTTTTTATAGTATTCTGTAATGTAATGAGATCAAAAATAGGTCAAACTGAAAATCAGCGCTGTAGTAAATGCAACATTAAGCTGAGCTTGATCCTTTTTGGTTTTTCACTGATATGTGCATTTTCTTTTATGTATTATTTTTTGTTTAGTTTTTATTGAAAAGCCAAATAAACTCTTTCTTTCTTTCATCTCTTTGAAAATTGGTGTCAGGTTTGTTATGTGAATAGTTTTTTTTTGGGGGGACACCCTCCTCTGATACTTATTCAGAGAATGTAAAACCTGTGTAATGCACATTTTATTAAAAAATATATAAAAAAAAAATGGTTTTACATCTTTCTCTATTTGCATTTTCATCCGACAACTTAACTAATGGTTTTAGAGATTTTCTTAAATTTACACATTACTTATATAAGTTCTCATAAGCCTATATTTAGGTGCAAGTCTTAAATAACAAAATTATATCGATTGGCGGGCTATGTGATTTAAGCGACATTTATGAAAGTTACGGGAGGTGGTTTTTTTTTTATTTTCGGAAAAATTTACTATATTGAAACTGTTGGGTAGATTTTAGTAGAAAAAAACTATTGCGTAGATTTTAGTACTGTTAATATATTATTTGTATAATCACGTACCTAATGCATCTTTATGACTTATTTATGAGCATTATTTAAAAAAATAAATGAGGTCTGAAAATAAATGATCCCTACTTTATCTGTTGATTTTAGCGCCAAAAAAGTGCACAAAAATTTTAAACTAGGCTCAAAAGATGCAGAAAACTTCGCTGATTCCAAATATGTATATAAATACACCCAACAGTCACACACATAGTTCTGACCCCACACTAAGTAAAACCTGTATCGTGGGTATCAAAAACTACGAGGGACTACGGTCCCACAACACCCAGACATGAAACAAATATCTTTCTGTCATACAAACATTTTTCTCGGTGTGGGAATCAAACCCACGGCCTCTCGTTTCACAGCGGGCGAGAAGCTCGTGTCTAAAACTCAATATCGCAAAAAAATCACTATAATAAACAGTACTTTGTATAATTTTCCTTCTCATATCAGTAGATTTGGGGATGAAAGCAGTAAATACTGAGCAAGATTTTTGTTTTAGGTCAATGAACTAATGATTAGAAATCAACGCACAGAAAAGAGCTCTCTCAAGACAATTCGCCGCGAAAATTGTGAAAATTAAGTCCAGTTCCAAGTAATTCCTGAGAATCCTGCTAAGCCAATATATAAAATATTTGTTAAATATAGCTTCATTAAGAAACTTTCTGTCTCAATGGAATTTATATTAAACTATTCAAATAATGTGCAAAAATTAGATTAGAATTAAATTAGATTGTACCGATCTTTAATGCCAACATCTGGAAAAGCCTATTCAAGTTTATACTAAAAAGTTTAGATAAAACGGGTCTAGCCAAAAAAGAAAAACCACAAGTATATCAGGGGCGGAAACCTTCGCTTCAATCGATTTTGTATGATAGGGTTGCCAATCCCGAATTTCAAAAACTAGGACAAATCCTAATTTTGAAATTAGGACAAATCAGTTTAAAAACAGGCCGCGTGTTTGTTTTAAAGCAATGTCAATTTTAAAATACAGAATCTTATCAGGACGCTTAAAAAAGCCAGGACGCTGCTTAACTATCCAGGACAGTATAAAAACCAGGTCATGTCACGGGAAAACAGGACGGTTGGGAACTTTATTGTATGGGTTTTCTATGCTGCCAGCATCAAAATCATGAAGGTGTGGGGGGGGGGGGGGGGGGAGAGTATAGTCTTAAGTATCGTTCTTAAATTACGGTGTAAGTCCCTTCTCAATAGTAGGGAAGCCTCAAACCTAGCACTGGATAGCATAATTAATATTATTATTATATAAATTATAAATGCGAATGTTTGGATGGATGGATGTTTGTTACTCAATCAAGCTACAACGGCTGGACGGATCTAAATAGGCTACTTTTTATCCCGGAAAACGCTGCACGCTTCCTATGGGATAGCAAAATATAGAACGGTGTAATAGCTTAAGATGCCTCCATGGATTGTATACCTTTTCTTCCAAAAATAACGTCCACGCAGGCGAAGCCGCGGGCACCATCTAGTATGATATAAAAAATAAAATATAATCAAGGGTAAAATTATCGTAAATTTGGATTCAATAACTTTGTGTCGTCTAATATAATACATCATAATTATAGATTAATCTCGTTCCCGAAAACTTATATACATTTTGACCGAGACGTAAAACATTCACATTTCTCTTCCGATCATAAATTATGATTGTAGGAGATCGTTCGTAAGAAATATTTCCTGTTATGAATTTAAGCGGAGAGCCTAGATCAGCCCGTACATTGATCATAACATTTTTCCCTTCTCATCTCTAATAGTACCTACATATAAGTGGGTGGACACTGACGGCCACTAGCTGATGTCATCTCACATATTTCTCGCAGATATCTATCTAAACGATCATATTTATTGTTACAGGTACAATGTTGATCTTGGTTGCGTTGATTGCCGTTTCTACTGCGACAAGTATAGAGATTGAAGTCGCCACAGAATGCACCTCGTGTGTCCTCATCGACAAAACTTGTTACAATGCCACACACCTCTTCGATCTCCAAGCGCCGTTCAGAAACACAATCGTCATCCACAAAATGGACATACTACGATCGGAAAACATCTTGTTCTACAGTTTCGAACCGAGTATCGACGACGAAGAATATTTCAAAGTTGGTTTCGTGAATTTAAACGATACTAACAACAACGGAGTAATCAATGGTGGGCCGAAGTTCGTTATGAATTTTGGGACCTTTACCATAGATCAGGAAAACAAAAGAGTCTACCTAGGCGGTGTTGATGGTATATTCTTGTTAGATGCAAACGCCAATACCCTTACGCCTTACAGCAGCCGTGGCGATGAAATAAGAAGCATATTCTTCAAATACTACGTTTACTTCGTGAGATATGATGATAAAGGTGTCATAAAAAAAATTGGAGATAGTTTCAAGACTTTACTCGAGTACGTAACGGTGAAGGATTTCGTAGTTAACAAACACAATGTGATTGTTTTCCTAAATAGCTATGGACTGTATGTAGGCAAAGATGAAGTTCTACAAAGGCTATCAAAAAACGCGTTCTTCCGAGGTCTCACCGTCGACCGGGACGGTGATGAAGTGTACGCGTGGTGGATAGATGGCATATACAAAGTGGTTATTGATAAGAATTTGCATAAATCTAAGATAGTGAAAGTGGCACATTTGCCGTCGATCGGCGCGATGACGTTTGATAAAGAAAACAATATCATATTCACGTCGGATAAGTCTGTTTATAGATTGTCAGAAACCAAATATAATTGTACGTTAAACTGATTAGTGTTGTTTTCCTGCTTTGTAGTATGCAGCTTGATTTTGTCTCCTACTTTAAATATATTCGCTGAAGTAGGACTGAATACGTCTTAGCAAGTAACTTTAGTTAAACCATAAATGATCTAAATTACCGTCAGTACAAAATTGATTAGCATCAATTTCAGTTTTTTTCCTGGCACGGCAAAGTGAACACACTGCATCTGTTGGTAAGCGCAGTGTATCAAGTAGCGAGAGGAAATCTGTTCCTACTATCATGCCGGCCTGGTGTTGTTACTTCAACAAACCTATATTCTGTGTAAAACGATTTTAAAGACCAAATTACTTTATCTTTAGTAAATTAAAATGGCCCAAGGTTCTCCAATTAAGATGTTTTCAAAGACGTTGCATTGTCTGTAAATATTCAGTACTTGTACCATATTGAGGGTAGCAAGAAAAGGTTTTATAAATAGCTTATCTTATTGATAAAATGTTTAATATGGTCTGATTATCTTCAGCAGTGTCAAATATGGGTAGATATTTATTTATAATACGAAAAATAAAAAAAGCAGCGATAGCCTAGTTGGTTGCAGTACAGACTGTCAAAACGAAAATCGTATATTCGAAACCCAAATGGCACACACCTCTGCCTATATAGAGTTACGTGTGTATTAAATGTTAATTATCGCTTGCTTTAACGGTGAAGGCAAACATCGTGAGGAAACCTGCATACTTGAGAATTCTCATAAGAATGTCGAAGGTATGTGAGAATACCAACCCGCATTAGACCAACGTGGTGGACTAAGGCCTAACCCCTCTCATTAGTAGAAGTAGTAGTATTATTATTATTATTTATTTATAATAATAAATAATTATTTTCCTTCGTGGTGTTATTAAATATATTTTAAGTAAACCATTGAAAATTTAAATCAGTGCTGTTTGTTGGTTTGTATCACAGCACAGCATCATGCTGGGTCTTAGAGTATTTAACACTGGAGACGCCATTGAGCGCTTACCCCGTTTGACAAATGTAAGAGCACGGTGCTCATACACGTTCTATAAAACGAGTTGCGCTTCGTGATCCGCCACTAAAAAAGTGACATCACGTGCGAATGGAGCTCCCTGAAAACGCGAGCCTGTAGCGGTATTAACATGTAAAAATAGATCTGACACATCAAACTTACAAAAATACAAAATTATTTTTCACCTGGACATATTTTTTTAAAGTAATATTATCATTAAAAGCAACAAAACATATAATCTCTAAAAATTATGATCGGGTAATAAATGTTGCCATGTTAAACTTTTAGCCACAGTAGTGCAAAATTTATTTGCATTCAATATCTTAAACGCAAGTTGTTTTTTTAATATTCATTTTTAACCCAATGTTGCCCGCGGCTCCGCCCGCGTGTAGGTCTTGGAGCATTTTAACCTTCTATATTTTGCTATCCCATAAGAAGCGTGCATTTTTTCGAGTTAAAAGTGGTCTTTGTCATTTTCTGATCCCTAAACTGCCACTATGCAAAAAATCATGTCGATCCTTTGCTCTGTGAGAAACTAAACTATCCCATGGGAACTGTACATTTCTCCGGGATAAAAAGTAGCCTATGTGCTTTTCCAGACTATAACCTATCTCTGTGCCAAATTTTCAGTAGATCCGTCCAGCCGTTGTAGCGTGATTGAATATCAAACAACCATGCATCCATCCAAACATACGCATTTATAATATTAGTAGGATTACTTTATTTATGCTTCTTAATTTATAATTTAAAAATATTAGGAGAGTTGACATATCGACTAAGTTTACAATTTCATAAACTTTATGCCAGTGTAGCATTTTGGGTGGTTTATGTGGTAACACTGTCGTTTATGCAAGACTCAAATAGTGTTGCAGATAAACTTATAAAGGTTATCGATAAAATTACTAATCCATCTGGACTGTCTTCTAAACACATACTTTTAATGTAAATAGTTCTAACACACTAGGAATGTCACAAAATATGACAAAACCAGAATAAAGTTTTTGTCAAAAAAATGTGATCCTAAAATTGTATCCGGTATATTTAAAAAATATTTAGGTATGAATTTTGGCGCCATTCATTTATTACGTAAGATGATGTAGGGGGGGAGTCGATCATGTCTTATTTTTTGTTACAAGGGGTGGAGGGAGTTTTAATAGTTCTTACGTAAGATCACACAAATGCGCAAAGTTAGGATTATACTTTGAAAACGCGGGTCATGCCTATAATTTTAAAAACAAGAAACTTAGATTTTTTAAATTTTTTTGTTAACCGGTATGTCTTGCCTTTTCACCCGGTTCCGGCTTGACGTCGACTTTTGGGACACCCTGTATTCATGTCGAGATCTCAAGCCCTTTTTAAATTCTCTTCATAATAGATAGTCGTTAGCCGGCTACCACACCAAAACAGGCGATAATCGCTCTCAATGACATACAATAATTTCATTCACAGCATTTGCTAATCGCATTCGTTACCAGTAACACTGTATTTCTTGGCTCCGCTTATTTAATTTGAAATTTTATGGAATAACAGAACACTCCATTTTCTTACAAACTATATACCATTGGAAAGGTCGTGTTGTGTACTTTCCGGTGGTATATTTGCTGAGGTATAATCGGAATACCTCAAAACGAGTGAGTAATCAACATTTTAAAATAATTTGCAACGGCCGTCATTGTTGTGTTGCATGTGCTGACATACCTGAAAAACGCTACTCTACAATTAGTGTTGACCAAAAAAAAATGGAAGTGTCACGGATGATGTGCAAAGCAACCAAAAACTGATAACAGTAATACGCCTTTACGTCCCATTGACTCACCCGGGAAGTCGAGGAACAATAATGACTCGCTACCTTTTAATGACAATATTACGCATCGAAAAAAGCCACTATTGATACTAGCGCAATTAGTGGAAGTTCCGGCTTAAACTCTTCCGCGTCAGTTATTACAAAGAAAGACGCTAGGGAAATAATAAGAGAAGAATTCAATGTCATGAAATTGGCTTTAGCACAGGAGCTTAACCAAACACTTAAGCAGATGGTGAGAACCGAATTTCAATCTCGAAGATCAATTCATAAAACAGGAAATAACTGCTTTGGATAATAATGTTTGTTTCTGAATGAAAATTATGAAACCACCAAATCCGCCATCGCCAAATACCAAGACACACTGGGAGAGCTAAAGAAATAGAACGTTCAGTTAACATATACATTACAGGATCTGCAAATCAGGCTTCAGGTTGCTGAGCAGCATAACCGTTCTAACAATCTTGAGATAGAGTGTCCCCCCGAGCACAAACAGTAAAACTTGCTATCTATAATTACTCAGCTGTCTAAGGTATCCTGCAACTTGAAAGAATCCGACATTCATCATTGCACTCGTGTGGTAAAAAGTAACAGAGATGACAAGAGACCTCGCTCAATCATTGTTAAATTGGCTACCTCTAGGCTTCGGGATACATTTTAGCGAAAACAATAAATTTTAATAAGGCAAATCCAAACGACAAGCTCAGTACTGCTCACATAGGCATTGGAGGTAATAAATCGCCGCTTTACATTGTTGAGCACCTTTCACCTAAAAACAAATTACACGCAGCGGCTCGCCAGATCGTCAAAGAAAAAGAGTACAAATTCGTGTAGATTAAGCAAGGTCGTGTTTTCATTAGGAAAACAGAAGAAGACGAGTTTACTTATATAAGAAACCAAGAGACCAGAACCGACCTAAAACAATTCTCTGCCATATCCATACTAGCTGTTGCTCGCGGCTCCGCCCCCGTGGAGTTTATTTTCGGGAGCAGAAGTATCAATGCAAGGAGTTGTCTTCTGCACTGAGACACCTATAGCGATCGTCCTGAATCTCAGGTGTTGTGACTGTCTAGATGGCTAGACAGGCACAACTCCTAACTTAAACTTCTAGCACTCCTTATAATACCCCGGGATCACTCCGTAAGTGTCGAAGAAGGCCACCGCGGGGTTTTAGCTGGTAGTGTCCGGTTGGGTGTACATAAGTAGTAGGGACTTGGCCCAGCCGCAGCCCGGATAGCCATCATCCGGGCGAGGGGGTGCTGGGTCGTAAGACCGGCTAGTCCAGCATAACCGTTTTATTCTCATTCCGCTTCCCCCCGAAGCGGACGGCCGTAATAAAATGCTTTCCCCGCGACAAAAAAAAAGTGTTGTGCCTGAAGCTTGAGATTACATTTAAAGAATACCTCATAAGTTAACTCCTCACTTCGCCCTTTAAGGGATGATTTGGTAAAAACGTTGAAATACGTATTTCTTTATTTTTTACCTAAAGCCTAAATATGAATTTTCAGATCCCTAAGTTGAAGTATTACGGATTGCCCATACAAACTTTTAACCTCTATTTCACCCCTTTCAAGATATTTTTTTGAGACAAAAGATACCCTATGTCCTTCCCTAGGATATAATCTATCCCTCTACTGAATTTCATTAGGATTTGTTCACCCGTTAAGTCATGAAAAGGTAAGAAACAGACATACAAACAACAATATTAATTTTGTTGCGGAGATATTTTAAAACTGTAATATCTCCTAAGATATTCATTGAAATCAAATGACGTAAAGGGCAACTTTGTTCAAAATTAAATACTTGTGATGAATAAAGTATTTATTTGGATAAGGATTAATACCATGTTTATAAAAACCCCTTTCCAAATAATACATTGTTTCAGAACAAATTCGATAACCATTAAAAAGGTTATAGTGAGCCAACCGAAATAGATAGACATATGCTATCGCGGACTTTTTTTAGAACTTTTTAAGAGGAACAATTTCGTCGTACATGATTGTTATGTAACTTTAACCGTTAACGCAGCGTACGCAACGGAAGCTCTCAAAAGGAATCAATTTTCCCCGTTTTTGCAACATTTTTCATTGCTGCTCCGCTCCTATTGGTGATAGCGTGATGTTAAATACCCTATAGCGCTCCTCAATAAATGGGCTATCCAAAACTAAAATATTTTTTCAATTCGAACCAGTAGTTCCTGAGATAAGCCCGTTCAAATAAACAAACAAACTCTTCGGCTTTATATAATAGTATAGATTAAATAAATTAAAGGCGTATTATTTAAAAAAAATCTAAAAATAAAGTTTTTAGTTTTGCTTATTTGGCTTGTATTTTTCTCAGTACTCATTACCTTTATTATCTTTACAGTATTTCGATTAAATTAGAAATATTAATTTACACTATTTTTAACTATACCTCTCTACTTCCGTCCCTTTTCACGAAATCACACCCAGAGATTGCAAGAAAGCGATAGAAAAGATGATACACATAAAAAAATATCTT
Source organism: Laothoe populi (assembly GCA_905220505.1). Lineage (NCBI taxonomy): Eukaryota > Metazoa > Arthropoda > Insecta > Lepidoptera > Sphingidae > Laothoe > Laothoe populi. Next base: position 14,637,702 of record HG992168.1, read on the forward strand.
AAAACATTTAATAAATTATAATTGTTTTATTTAATCTATCGATAGATAATGACAACGCTATCTATACCTCGTGTCGACATTGCTACGCTCTACTGTTTTTACACAGTTGTCAATATATGACACTGTAAATATATTTCACAACAAGATAAATTTGTAACTGTGTGCGTAAATTTGCCAGTGTTGTATGAAATGGTGTAGTGTGCGTGTGTAACGACGTGATTACATTTTGCATTTGTGTGCACATGTTTATTTGTAGTTGTACGAAGCCCCCCACCGACATTGCTGAATTTTTTGTTCAAGATTCGAGCGTAATGCCGTCTCCTTTTGGTTGCCTACTCTAAGTGCTGGGTGGTCACCCACCTGTCACAGCCATTACACACTGTGCATTACTTAAAATGTACATACATACACATACACTTACGCCTGTAATCCCTGAAGGGGTAGGCAGAGGTGCAACCAGTACACCCACTTTTCGCCTAATTTATTTCGCCTATCGCCATGCCGGGCACAAACTCCAGACTCCGGGCTAATACTGAGAATTTTTAGATGGAAAAACCCAACATCACTTTATCCGACCCCGGGATCGAACTCGAGACCACAGCAGTCGTAGTGTATGCGCAATTACAAATGCGCCATCGAGGCAGTCCTAAACTAAACCTAAAATGTATTTTTTATCCGCATAAAGCACGATGCTAATAATAGGGTATTTGACAATTTTTGAAAATTGATGGACATCGATAGAGGACTCTTCACTTATAGCCCCCGTAATATTTTTATTATTGAAATATACTCAATTTATATAAAATCTGTGATTTTATTTTTGCACATATAATTTCGCGCTAAAACGCGTTGTCACGTGACATTATCTCTATATGACGTCATCGCACATACACAAACATTCGTGACACCTAACAACATAACAAATTATTTGCATTTATCTGTTAGTTTTTCCGCAAAAATGAATGAGCCAGCATATAAATATTGTTCAATGCCTTTGTGTAAAAACTCGACACTAAATGCCGATAAATTGTTCATCCATGTGCCAAAATCAAAAGTTTTAAGAAAGAAGTGGCAGATTTCGACTATCAGCCCTTGTAATGCCTTCTTCCATTCTTATAGAAGACTTGAAGACGAAATTAACATGTTTCCACACGTTTACACATCGAAAAATATGTTCTTCCTTACAATTTTATTTGTCGTAGGATGCAATGTTTATGTGCGATGTCGTCACGAATAATGGCGGCCGGTATTGCTACGTTTTAGGCCCCGAGTGATACAGATTAAAAATTCTAAATTTTAATGACGAAAATAAAATGTTTACAATACATTTAAAATAAAAAAATGTATTTAATAAATATGTTTGCCCACTATCCTTTCTCTTAGTGCAGTTTTATATATTTTGGTTACACCAGTCAAACACCCTATTGTGCCAAATAAATAACCCGCTCGCCTTAGATTCCGCTCGAAAAGTTCCTGACATTTACAATGACATATTAGTGACAGTTTAAAACAACAGCATGGCGTGTCATGTGTCATGTGTCATTAAAGTGACCGTGACATTGTGTCAGTCGTTTAATTGCCGCCTCATCGAAACCTTTTAATTGTCGGCACGGTTCTTAATGAAAACACAACAATTGAAAAATAAATTAGTTGTTGTCGTTCGTTTCATGCTTCATGACCTTGTGTTCTTTTACTAACCGACTTCAAAAAAGGAGGAGGTTCTCAATTCGTCGCAATGTTTTTTTTATGTATGTTCCCCGATTACTCGAAGACGCCTGGACCGATTCGAGAAATTCTTTTTTTTGTTTTAAAGGGTATACTTCCTAGGTGGTCCCATTGGCAACAAGTCAGGATCTGATGATGGGATCTCAGAAACATCGAGGGCAACTCTCAAATTTTATATGGACACATAATTTGTTTTTTATTGAAGTCGGTGTACTTTTTATGAATTATTTATTAACGGGTAGGCAGCGGCTTTGCTGTGCCCTGGCTGGCATTGCAGAAGTCTATGGGCGGCGGTGACTAATTACCATCAGGTGGCCCGTCAGCTCGTCTGCCTATCAAGGCACAAAAAAATTATGGTGTGAGTAATTGTGAAACGAGGGGCCATGGATTCGATCCGCGCTAAACGTTAGTCAGATTATAGATATTTGTTTATTGAGTGTTATAGGACCGAAAGTCCTTCGTATCCTACTTTAATGACTTGGCTTGTATGTGGTCATGATTAATTTGTCTTAATGAACGCAAAGCTGTACACTGTGAGAAATTATTTGATAATTATCCTTGTTTAGTTGATTGGTTATTGCCGACCTTTTTTGTGTGACCTTTCCTTCTACGGTGTACGCATTCCTTAAGATTTTTCAAACTACCCACAAGGAGGTGAAATGTGATGATTTCGATGGAGCCGTTCAATGTACCATAGTTTAGCGCATAAAGAATCCGTTTTAGGAAGAAATTTGTTTTGCCACAGATAAACACAACATAGATCCACCATGGCGCAGCGGGCGAGTAGTCGGCTGTGGAACGAGATGCTTCGGGTTCAATCCCAGCACCGTGTGATCCATAAATATTTGTTTCGTGTCTGGGTGTTGTGGAACCGTAGTTTCTCATAATTCGTGATACCGAGTATACAGGTTTTATCTAGTGTCGGGTCGGTATGTGAATGACTAAAATCAAACTATTATAATAGTAAATATTTTTTTTATCCTGGCACGGCAAAGTGACCACACTGCTCCCAATGGTAAGCGCAGTGCCGTCCAATTAGAGTATTGATTAGAAAGAGACAATCTATCCCCCGCTACTCAACACAATCATGCAGGATTGCTTCTTCACACTACGCCATGGGCAAGAAGAAGAGACCGAGGGACTAGTGTCAGAGCACTCAAAAAGCCGCAAAACGGCCAAACATCGTAATCCTCAACTCTAGACCCCCGACAAAAACCGGATGTACACTGGCTGATCCCGGAACGCGACACATTTGCGTGTGCCACTATGGCGGGCTTTACAACCTGTGTACGGTGGTCGCTATCCGGGCGGATATGAATATCCTACCACCAGCCAAACAAATAATTGAATATCGAGCACTTGCACCATGCATGCTGCAGCTGTGACAGTGACAGTGTGACGTGAAAGTGAATAAAAATAATAAAATAAAAAAAAAAAATCTCTTGCCACACAGAGTGAACTGGTAGATAATTTTTCAAATTTATATTTATGTGTTTTTTATTATTTTCCAAATAAATAAAACTGTACACAACACTAATTTTCAGTGGTCACGTTGCCTCATTTATTGCCTCAAGTTTCAATCATAAATGAATGTTGTTACAAGTTCATTAGATCGTTAACATCCCGTCGCTGTATACACTCAATTTTCTTCACAGAATCTTATGAAAGCGATTTTTCAAAATTGAAAATGATGAACGAAAGGGAAAATAAAGAGGCACTCAGTTCATCATTTTTATCATAATAATAATCGCCGTGACTTGGAGGGATCACCTTTTTACTTACCGTACAGAGACGGAGTCAGGTAAGGTGGGGGTCATGGGCACAGAGAAATATTTAATCTTCCAGTATGTTTCTTTTTATTCTGGCGCGGCAAAGTGACCACACTGCACCTGATGGTAAGCGCAGTGCCGTCCAGATAGAGTATCAAGTAGCAAGAGACAGTCTGTCCCTCGCTACTCAACACAATCATGCCAAATGTTATGGAGATAATGTCGATTTTAATTTGGATTGCCTTTATTAAAGTATATGAACGTGAACTATCCGCTCAGATGCGTTGAAAGTTCTAAAACATGACTAAATATGTATATTATTTATACTATATTTGTTTCTAATATCAGGCAGATTAAAAAATATATATATTCTTTTTTAATTTTTCTTTATATATAACTCAGTTTTTTTAATGCCTGAATAGGCAGACAAGCAGACGGGCCACCTAAGTAAGTAGTCACCGCCGCCCATAGACTTCTGCAATGCCAGGGCACAGCAAAGCCGCTGCCGTTTCAAAGTATATTACAATGAATCATTATGAACACACACGTAAAGACGTATTTATTTGTAAATTATACAGTACCATTGTCACGCCATTAGTTTTGTTTCCACGTTTCCCAAGTTCGATACTGTGTTAATGGTTCGAGGGGAATATAAAAAATATTCAGTCGCGAATCGAACGATAAAGTGAGCTGTGACGATTTGTTCTCAAAATGTTCCTACTTTTAAAGAAATGCAGCTTCGTTTTATATTCAAGAATCACTTTTACATAATCGTTACTGGACTAATGGATTATGGTACTTCATACTCACACTCCACATGATGGTAAGTGCAGTGCAGTCCAGTTAGAGTATCAAGTAGCAAGAGACAACTATACCTCATTACTCAACACAATCAAGCCAGCATGCTACTTCACACTACGCCATGCGCAAGTAGGTAAAGAAGCCGTCGAGGGTCCAGTGTCAGAGTACTCAGATGGCCGCAGCACGGCTAAACATCGTACCCCAACTCTAGACCCCCGACAAAAAACGGATGTACACTGGCTGATCCCGGAACGCGACATACTTGCGTGTGCCACTATGGCGGGTTTTACACCCTGTGTAAAATATCGAGTATGTATAATTTCATATATATATCCCTGTGTATAATTTCATATCCGCTCGGATAGCGATATTTATCGATTATGAAATTCTCACCACCAGCAAAGTTAGTTAAGCTAGCGGGTTTGATCCCTGTACAGGGACAAATGCTTCTATGATCTGAATATTTGTTTTGGGTCTGAATGCTGTAAGACCGAAGTCTTTCGTAGTATTTGATACCCACGGTACAGGTTTGACCAAGTGTGGGGTCAGGACTATGTGTGTGACTGTTGAGTATATTATTCCGTGGTGCTTTACGTCTGGCTTCTCCAGACGCAAATGTCCTTTATTTGGTTAATACCTCTTTAGTTCAGTATTTGCCTCCCGCTTTGCTATGGAGGTAAATGGACAATTTATATTTCCAACTCCTCCCTATATTTCTATTTGATTAATTTCGTTGCGGGATAAAAGATATAGATATTATAGTGGTAGAGCCACGCTGTAGACATATTTGTCTGCAGCATGAATGGGCCGGCTCGACCGGCGTAGTACCACTGTCTCACAGAAAACCAACGTAAAGTGACAGTTTACTGTCGCGTTTCGTATGGTAAGTGAGATATCCAAAGGCCCAGATTCCCCGTTCCCTTCCCTAATCCCTATTCCTGTCCTTTAAGGCCGACAGCGCATAAATGATACTTTCGGTATTGTGGATGTTCATGGGCGGTGGAGATCACTTAACATCAGGTGAGCCACATGCCCGTTTGTCGGACTATGCAATAAAAAAAAAAAAAAAGATAATTAAGCGTTCCCAGAGACTTGCCGAGTTTCATTACTCGGTGTCAAAATGCGTGCCATTGTCGATCCTGGCTAAACAGGAGTTACAATTGCGGGTGTGTGGGTGGGATAGTATTTGTTGAGTGTATTATTTATTTATTAGTCTTTGAGAACTTTTGATATCCGCAGTGAGATAATTTATAGAAATAATGTGGGATTAAAACTCTTACTACTCTGATATCCACAACTCAAGGCAATTGTATCTTTTAGTGAGATTAGTATGCCTCGGTGGCGTAGTTGTTACTGCACATGCGTTACGTTATGCTGAGGTCTCGGGTTCGATCCCGATCAGGTAAAGTGATATTGGGATTTTCTATTTAGAAACTCAGTATCAACCCGGAGTCTGGAATTGTGTCCGGTATGGCGATGGGCTCGCCCCCTATCACATTATGGGGCCGTAATAGATTCTCCGAAAAGTGGCTGTACTGGTTGCACCTCTGCCCACCCCTTCGGGTATGTATATATGTTTATGACAGCGTGTATAAGTAATTTTAAAGACACTGCGTTATTGACAAGTTATATGAAAAATCATCTGCTTTTTAAGATTTTTCGATATTAAATAATATGAAATGTGAAATTACAACTTTTATACCAAGAGAAGTAATGTAGTCATTGCACATACTTTTTTACTGAGATCCCATGAAAGGGCTTTCTAGGAAATATTTAACCCAACTTCATTTTTTTTATTTAGCCATCATACCTTATAGTCCTAAAGGGAGTTTTATGCGTACATTGTACACGCGGTGGCCATTCCAGTCACGCGCCGGGAACGGATTCATTTTTTATGAATTTCGATGGCATGTGAAGTCTACCAACTCGCTTTAGGCCAGCATGGTGGACTAAGGCCTAACCCCTCTCATTAGTAGAGGAGGCCCGTGCCCAGCAGTGGGACAATGTTTAATATAGGGCTAGTATTATTATTATATATAGTTTACCAACCGGCATTAGGCAAGCGTGGTGGACTAAGGCCTAACACCTATCATTAGTAGAGTCATTCTCAAAGGGTTTACCAGATGATGCAGAGACAAGACAACTTGGGTTAAATCTTAGAAAAGTAAAGGTTAACAAGAAAGTAGCAGAGAAGTTAATTGAAAATTCACAACACTAGAAGAATCATGTTGCCGGCCTTAAAGGAAAGGGTTGGGAAGGGGACGGGGTTTGGGCTTTCGGGAATCCCACTATACTGAAACTACATTACTCAGCCTTCTGAGAGAATAGACCAATGACGAAAGAAACCTATACAAGGACTAGTAGTGTTTAGCTAAAGAACCATTAGGTTAAATCCAATTCCAATTTGAAATTGGAATCGAGCGTCAAGAGTAACCCTGCAGGACGGACGTAGTAGAGTCTATAATCCCGAAAAGATAGACAGAGAACTAACTACTAATGTACCTCTCAATTCTCTCATGAACATCACATATTGAACATTTTGGAGGTGATTGATCACTAAAATCACTCCTAATCCCGAGTCTGAATAAGGAAGCAATACTTCACGCCTTTCATGCTAAATAGTATGAATGTAAATGTACAGGGAAGTGACGTTACACACTCATTACAAGCATATAATAGCGCAGAGACACACTTGACGAATTAGCTGTATTGTTCGCAACAAATTAATTACGGCGATCGTTTGCGCGATGTCGTCGTGCCACCATTATAAATTGTATCTAAGGCGCATTTTCACTAAGATATTATGTAGTATTGGTAATAAGCGTAGTTAGTCCGCATCTAAGAAGTTTGGGAAGTGTTAGAGCCACGCTGTAGACATATTTGTCTACAGCATGAATGGGCCGGCTCGACCGGGGTAGTACCACTGTCTCACAGAAAACCAACGTAAAGTGACAGTTTACTGTCGCGTTTCGTATGGTAAGTGAGATAACCGGCGGCCCAGATTCCCCCTTCCCTTCCCTAATCCCTATCCTGTCCTTTAAGGCCGACAACGCATACATGATACTTTCGGTATTGTGGATTTTCATGGGCGGTGGAGATCACTTAACATCAGGTGACCCACTGGCTCGTTTGTCGGACTATAATATAAAAAAAAAATCTAAAAGCTTAGAACCCTTATAATAGGGCTTACCATAAGTAAGTATCAACCTAAAAGAATGTTGTTTTCCTCTCGTTTCACGCCCGCTGCGCTTCGGCTGTGAATTATATATAAATATCTACCTATACATATACTTAATAAATATATGTATAGTGATGACAGCCTCTGTGGCGCAGTTGGCGAGTAGCCGGCTGTGAAACGAGAGGCCGTGGCTTCGATTCCCACACCGGGACAACTGTTTGTGTGACAGACAGATATTTGTGTCCAGGGTTGGGTGTTGTGAGACCGAAAGTCTCTCGTAGTCCCTGATACCCACAACACAAGACTCGTCTCTAAGTGTGGGGTCGAGGCTATGTGTGTGACTGTAGGGCGTTAAAAAACAAAGGCAAATAGACAACATTTATTATAATACATTATGAAAATAATACTTTCGGTATTCGTTTGATAGGCAATAATTATAATTTCATTCATATTTATTATAATTCATATTATATTATATTATATATATAATATGAATTATAATATATATATATTTATATGTGTGTATGTATAGGTATATATATATGTGTAATTATGTTATATATTTATTTTTGTACTATATTGTATGTGTATCACTATATATTCATGTATGTAAGTCTTATATATGTATTCGTATATCATATATGATGAACACTTTCTCTACTTCCTTTTCTTGTTATATACACCTGCCTTGATTGTTTTCTGCACCATCCAAAGGTTGACTGGTAGAGAATGCCTTAGGCATTAAGTCCGCCTGTACATATATGTATCTGTATAAAGTGTAATAAATAAAAAATAAATAAAATTTCATGGTATACAGAAATTTCGTTTTAAACTGGCATGCTTTTAATCGGCTTAAAACTTCTAGGTATTAAATATAAAAACGAGTTGAAAGGCAACATTAAATTATGTTCTGATTACTGAAAATAATATAAAACGTAAATCCAGTTAAATTCAATGGTATTTTTGGGTCTGTTAAGGCATGACACAAATTTTAATATAATATTTTTTCATTAAATACTTATTGGAATCATATGAAAACAGTTAAATAAAACAAAAGCATATATGATCATTGGAACTATTGACAAATCATCACTACTTCAAATATCCTATGCCAGGATACACTTGTTTTGGGTCAATTCTCGCTTTTTTATAAATAAGAGGAAAAGGCAAAGGTTCTTCACCATGCAGCCTTGTCTGTCGTTATTTATTCAATTCTTGGCTCAAATATTGGACCGTACTGCGCTTACCATCAGGTGAAGTGCGGTCACTTTGCCGTGCTAGGATAAAAAAAAAAAAAATTGAATTCTTCTTCTTCATTTAATGTACACACATATACATACACCCACTCACTCATGCACATACACACAATATACATATTCACAAACTCTCATACACTGTATACACACTTACTATTGTACCTATACACTATAGAGTAAAAAATAATTTTTGTTCCTTTATATACTCTTTACATATAATTTATTTGTACTCAAAAATGTAACCACGGGAGGAGCGGGGCTCACCCAACACAAGCATTCTTCAATTGCTTTAAGGTTTATTGTATATCCTTGTAAAGATTGGGTGAAATAATATTATTTATTATTATTTCAAAGACAGAGAGCCATGTTAAAGGCCAAATTAACATAAACTACTAGTTGAAATTATTACTGTATCAAATGATGAATGATGACAAATGATGAGGTGCTCTTTGATACGATTTGTCTCCTCTATTTCGTACTGTTATTTTATTAAATTAACGTAAATTTGTAGACACCCTAAATAAACAGATACAAGTTGATTCCTGTCATATATTCCTTTTAAAGGATACAACTATAACAACTATGTTAATTGGTATAAGGCAATGTTTTTTTTTTATTCTGGCGCGGCAAAGTGACCACACTGATGGTAAGCGCAGTGCCGTCCAGCTAGAGTATCAAGTAGCGAGGGACAGTCTATCCCCCGCTACTCAACATAATCATGCCGGCCTGCTGTTTAGCTTCTTCACATTACGCCTAAAGGACCCAGGATCATAGGAGGGAGGGAACACGGTATCTGGCAAACTGTTCCACAGCTTGATGGTGCGGCAAAATTACGAATGTAAATAAATTGTTATCAATAAATTACTGAAAAGGCTCAATAAGTAAACAACTTTTTTCGGCATAAAGCTTTTTTGTTATTTTTTGTGTTCCAATGTTCTTTTGAAACTTGATACACATATTCAGTTATTGAGCTTATATACATTTATGTTTATTGCAAGCCTCTGTGGCTCAGTGTGTGAGTAGTCAGTGAAACGAGAGGCCGTGGGTTTTGTCTTTACAAATGTTGTTGTCACAAATATTTATTTCGGTTTTGGAGATCTAATCAAAAGTCTCTAGTACAGTGGTTCTCAAAGTTGACTGAACAGCGACCCACCTAACAAAAAAGTTCGAAATTCGAGACTCACCTCTTGGTTGTCATGAATAAATATAATTATAACTATATGAATGGACGGCTCAAATAAGAAAAAAATCTGTTCTATTAATTGTATTCCGTTCGGTCGAAGTATGATCTTATTTTTATGGCCCACCCAATATTGGCTCGCGACCCACTGGTGGGTCGCGACCCATAGTTTGGGAAACACTGCTCTAGTAGATTCTGATACAAGACTTGTAACATAATGTGGGGTTAGGACTATCTGTGTGACCGTTGATTGAATTCATTTATTTAACTAGTAGGCCCGGGCAGACGTTGTTCTGCTACAAACCGCCTTCAAAGTAGACCGAATTTACGTCGAAAAAAAAACAGATCTCGACAACAGCGCCACCTAACGGATCTAAAACTATCCTATCTTTTAAGTTGGACTCAATCATACACATTGACAAAATTCTATTAATATCGGTGCAATCATGAAAAAATTGATTTTGATACAAATGTAAAAAAAATGTATATATATAAAAAAGTTTGTGTAACAGACAGATTTTTGTTTCGTGTCTAGGTGTTGTGGGACCGTAGTCCCTCGTAGTGATACCCACGATACAGGTTTTACCTAGTGTGGGGTCAGAACTATGTGTGTGGCTGTTGGGTGTATTGTTTTTTATTTTTCATTAGTGGTTTCGGTGTTCATCGCGGACCAGCGTATAGCGACAACGGATTTAATAATAAGATATATACATCTGGAAAAAAAGAAGCTATAAAAATTACAAATTGACAGCCTTCGTGGCGATGTTGGTGAGTAGGCAGCTGTGAATCGAGAGGCCGTGGGTTCGATTCCCACACTGGGACAAATGTTTGTGTGACAGACAGATATTTGTGCCAGGTCTGGGTGTTGTCAGACCGAAAGTCTCTCGTAGTCCCTGATACCCACAAGACGCGTATATTAGTGTGGGGTCGGGGCTTTGTGTATGACTGTTGGGTGTTATTTATTATTATTATTATCACCTTTGGTAGACTATGATACCAGTTATATTATGTTTTTTTTTATATCATAGTCCCACAAACGAGCCAGTGGGTCACCTGATGTTAAGTGATCTCCACCCGCCATGAACAGCCACAATACCGAAAGTATCACGTATGCGCTGTCGGCCTTAAAGGACAGGAATAGAGATTTTTTGGGGGTTATTGTCACTCGCGTCCGTAGGCTTTACTCTAGTTCCCCTACACGTGACCCCTGGGTAGTGCTAAATGAGTGACACATCTTACTGGTGGTAGGCTTCGGCCGTGGCTAGTGACCACCCACCGGACAAAGCCGTGCTGCCAAACGGCTTGCCGTGTTCCGGCGCGATGTTCGGTGATGCCATTTAGGGAGACGGGTCGGAATAGTTGCTGAATGCAGTTGGGCTAATCTGACGCAATTTGATAACGCCGCATTGGGAGACTAGTCGTGGAGGGTAGCGGGATCCGAGGCACGGTGCACCGCTGGCCGACCGCAGGTAGTTGGGGGCCCAAGTAGTGTGTTAGCCACACACGAAAGGCTGCCCCGCCAACTGACGAAAAATCCCGGGATGCGCCATCGTGCCGGTCGGCGACCGGATGAGAGGGCCCGATGGACATCCCGGGGGGGCTCGGGCGTCCCCGCAGTCTCCAGACTAGTCCCCCTTCTGTGTGGTATTTCATCTTGTGTCTGAAGGTTAACAGCATTAAGTCTCGTTCCACTACCGTCTTCCTACCTTCATTCGCTCTTCCAAAAAACATGAAAACTACTAAGAATAAGAGAATGTTTCCACAGCGGCAGCACTCCCTCTCACTAAAAGTGCACCTTACCAACATCCGAGGATTGCACTCAAATCTCGTCGCGGTCCATCACCACCTGGAGACTGAAAGACCCGCTCTCTTATTCCTCTCAGAGACGCAGATAAGATGTCCGTCTGACGTGGCGTACCTTTCTTACCCAGGGTTTACTCTGGAGCACAATTTTAAGCCACATGCGGGTGTGTGCTTGTACGCCCGTGATGACATCTGTTGTCGGCGTCTCTGTAATCTTGAAGATCCCAGATTCTCTGTTATTTGGGTACTGGTGGATACAGGAATTGAGAAAATTCTTTATTCCTGTGTATACCGGTCGCACAGCGGAGATCAGGAGACGACTAGGCTCACAGAATACCTTAGTGAGGCGGCGGATGCGGCACAAAGGCGGTACCCTTGTGCACAACTAGTGCTACTGGGGGATTTTAATGCACACCACCAAGAGTGGCTTTTCCCATACCAGTGCACCGACCATGCTGGGAGAGAAACGCGGAAGCTAGCGCTGACGCAAAATCTCACTCAGTTGGTCCAGGTGGCAACAAGGGTCCCGGATGTTGACACGCACACAGCCAATTGCTTGGACCTTCTGTTGACAACTGATCCAGACCACTACTCAGTGTCGGTTTCATCACCCTTGGGTAGCTCCGACCATTGTCTGGTGAAATCTGTATCTGTCTACTCACCGCCCGATTCCAGCCCTAGAGGCACCCGGCGGGTGTGGCGATACAAGTCAGCAGATTGGGATGAGATGCGAGCTTTCTTTGCATCTTATCCTTGGCGCCCCACTTGCTTCTCTTCTGAAGACCCTTCAGCTTGCGCGGATGCTGTGACGGATGTGCTGCGTCAGGGTATGGAGTACTACATTCCATTCTCTGACGTAGCCACGTCAGGCGGGACTCGCCCATGGTTCGGGGCTGAGTGCGGACGCGCTGAAGCGCGGAAGCATGCGGCATACCTGGCATGGGTTGATGCTCGAAACCGCAAAGCAAAGGACTTGCGCTTAAAGAAGAGAGCATTTAACAAGGCTGCCAAATCCTGCAAGAAGACTCTACGGCAAGCTCGATTTGACCACATAAGCCAAATTGGGAAGAAACTAGCTTCATACCCAGCGGGCAGTAAAGCGTTTTGGTCCCTGGCAAAATCAGTTGAATCGAACTTCCGTCGCCCCTCACTTCCTCCACTGCTGAGACCCGACGGGTCTTTGGCTCACTCTGCTGAAGAGAAAGCAAACTTGTTTGCTTCTCTTTTTGCTGAATCTTCGCGTTTAGACACTGCTGGCGAAGTCCCTCCTAGTCTACCAGTTTGCGAGACACATATGTCGGAAATTCGCATTCGTCAGACTGAGGTAAGAAGAACGCTGCGTAATCTGGACGTGAATAAAGCCAATGGCCCAGATGGGATTCCAGCAATTGTACTGAAAACTTGTGCGCCTGAGCTCTCTCCTATTCTGACTCGCCTGTTTCGTCTCTCTCTGGTCACTGGGCAAGTGCCTAAAGCCTGGAAGCTAGCTAACGTGCAACCCGTGCCCAAAAAAGGTAGTCGTGCTGAGCCTGCCAACTATAGGCCCATCTCGGTTACGTCCATACTTTGCAAAAGTATGGAACGTGTACTGAATGGCAGACTCATGGCATACCTAGAAGCGAATGACCTCCTAAGTGACCGACAATACGGATTTCGCCGTAACCGGTCAACTGGAGACCTTCTAGCGTATGCCACTCACATCTGGAGCGAGGCTGTCGAGAGGCATGGGGAAGCGCTTGCCGTTTCACTCGACATCTCGAAGGCCTTCGACAGAGTGTGGCACGATAGCCTCTTAAGCAAGCTTCCTTCATATGGCTTGCCCACTGGATTGTGTGCATGGATATCGGACTTCTTGAGGGAACGATTGATTCGAGTGGTCATTGATGGCTGCTCCTCCGATCTATTGGCTATCAATGCCGGGGTACCTCAGGGGTCGGTACTTTCTGCGACTCTATTCCTGCTGCATATCAATGATCTGCTTAAGCCCGGTACTTTTGGGTACGCAGACGACAGCACAGTGGTAGAAAGTTACATATCTAATGCACGAACCAGTGGAGTCCAAGTCCAGTCCCTCAGGGAGGCCTTGGTAGAACGCTTGAACTTGTCCTTAAAGGCAGTCTCCGATTGGGGCGATGCCAACCTGGTCAAGTTTAATGCCACTAAGACCCAGGCTTGTCTATTCTCTGCTAAACGGAGTCCCTTCCAACTGACTCCTACTTTCAGAGATGTGTCCGTGCCGATAACTGACCACCTAGAGATTCTGGGCGTAACTTTGTCTCCAACTCTCAGTTTTGGCTCCTACATTGAGCATAAAGCTCAATTGGCTGCCAAGAAGCTGGCTATCCTTGCGAAGGTGAGACGGTACTTCACGCCGGGACAGCTGCTCGATCTGTATCAAGCCCAAGTCCGGTCGTGCATGGAGTACTGCTCTCATCTTTGGGATGGATCGGCCAAGTACCAGCTTGAGGCGTTGGAGGCCATCGAAAGACGCGCCAAGAGGCTCATAGGCAACGATTCCATAGTCGAGGCAAGGCTGCAAAGCCTTGAACACAGACGAAAAGTTGCTAGTTTATCGGTTTTCTACCGGATACATTTCGGCGAGTGTGCATTGGAATTACACAATTTAATTCCCCCAACCCCTTTCTATCATCGGACGACAAGAGACTCGGCGAAGCGTCATCGATACATGGTTGATATTCCACCAGCGCGCACGAAGCGTTTTGCTAGTACATTTATCATGCGCACCGCTAGAGAGTGGAACTCTTTGCCGGAGTCTATATTTCCCGAAAATTATAATCTGGGTATCTTTAAGTCAAGAGTGAATAGGTATCTTCTAGGCAAGCGTGCTCCACCGTAGACCACATCATCACTTACCATCAGGCGAGATAGTGGTCAAACGCAAGCCTATTTAGGTAAAAAAAAAAAAAAAAAAGATAAGGGAAGGGAAGGGAGAATCTGGGCCTCCGGATATCTCACTTACCATACGAAACGCGACAGTTAACTGTCACTTTACGTTGGTTCTGTTCTGTACGTTCTGTGAGACAGTGGTACTATCCCGGTCGAGCCGGCCCATTCATATTTATCTACAGCGTGGCTCTACCACTTTTAAAACTGTCAAGACATTTCAAAAATAGAACAGACCCTTTCGAAAATATATTTACGTATATTGCGACAAATTGACTTCTAGACGACCTAAACAAACATGAAAGCAATATTTATGAAAAATAGGTATTCAATGTACACATGCGGCCTTCGGACGGGTGCTGAATAATAATAATGTGTAATCGTATGTAAATATGCATGGAAAACAACCTTCAGTAGTCTTATAGTCCGTATATGAAGAATGATTGTCTGTTTGTTTGGATTTTTTTTTCTTTAGAAACCGTTCCGAAGTTTAGAAGCAAAGCAAACTCTGAAAGATAGGAGTTTATAGTCCAGTCCAATTATGCAGTTAATGTGTCACTCTCGAAAGTTCTTTAACGTTAAAAGACTAAAATCTTTTATGATATTTTAATTATTCCATTATAGTAAACACTGGTAGAAATTCTCTTTTTATTACTTTTTTTTGTTTCATTCTCTCTTTTTTATATAAAAGAGAAGGCAAAGGTTCTCTACCATGCAGCCTTGTCTGTCGTTATTTCTTCCAAATCTTTTTTGATCTCTATTGTTTATAGATTTATATGTTTTTGCCTTTGGCCTCTTAACAACATAGATTAGGCTCTCTGGCTTTTCAGTTTAAGACCGGATTTTAAAAAATAACGACAGACCCGGCAGCATGGGGGATATCCTTTGCCTTTTCTTATTTTAAAGAGAAAATTGAACAAAACCCGGCCATGGATAAAATAACACAATTCTACGGTCGGAACCACCCCAAAATCCTAGTAGTGTGTATGTAAAGGTTTTTGTATGAATTTTCGTAGTTCTGTTTTAATACGTAGTGTTATTTGTTCTTTTGAAATATAAATAAGAATATTTTTTATTTTGCGTCAAGTCTATAATGTATTGTCACGGAATCTGGTATTCTTATTCCAATTTTAAGCAAATTTTACAATTTATATACTACTCACTACTTATAACTTATATTAAATAGTAAAAATATAAATAATACTAGCCTTGTATTAAACACTGTCCCACTGCTGGGCACGGACCTCCTCTACTAATGAGGGAAAGGCCTTACCACCACGCTGGCCTAATGCGGGTTGGTAGACTTCACATACCTTCGAAATTCGTATAAGAATTCTCAGATATGCAGGTTTCTTCACGATGTTTACCTTTACCGTTAAAGCAAGCGATAATTAACATTTAATACACACATAACTTTAGAAAAGTCAGAGGTGTGTGCCACTTGGGTTTTGAACATACGACTTTCGTCATCACAGTCCATACCGCAACCAACTAGGCTATCGCTGCTTGCAAATATGTAAGTATGCAAATAATAACAAAATTTCGAAGTCAGAAAAACGCAAATAGAAACGCTAGTGTGTTGGAAGCCTAAGTTGAATTAATGTCATCATCCAGACGTTTTTATTGCTGTCATAAGTCACTTTTGAACTCTTTCGATTCGTTTTATTTTTGTTGCAAAACAAATTTAGCTCCGGGCGCTTAGATTTCGAATAGAGAAGGCAATTTGTCTCGCGTCGTCATTTGTTTTATGTTTAGACTAGTGAATAGTCACGTCCTCGCCCGCTCTAGTCTATTCTGGGATATCAGTTACGATAGTGGTTAGATATACGTATTTAAATATGTCGCAGAAGATTTACAAGTTTGATATAAATCTGTTTTAGGATTTTGTATTAATCTAGTTGGAGAAATTATTTCCAAGCTTTAATATATCCTAGATTTGTTTTAAAATTGCTCTTACTATTAGTAAAACTTCATCAAAATCGATTTAGCAGTTTTCGAAACCAACCTGTACCAACATACAGGTAGAACATTTTAGTAACTTAATAATTATCAAATCACAGACGGACATTTCAATTATATTTACATGTATTGATTTAAGGCGTATAACATTCTATGTGCTAAATTTAGTCGGCTAATGGTGCCGAATTTCGTTCGAATTAACTATTTAGTTGAAATATTGTGTGATTAGACCGTTTATTGCATTTAAGTGAATTTATGGTTGTAATATTTAAACTTTTAACACTGAATTCGTCTTTCTGTTGACTTTTCGGTGTTATTTGTTATTGTCGTATGTTTCTATCAACACTACAAACAACAACTGCCTCGGTGGCGCAGTTGTAATGGGCATGCGTTACGACTTCTGTGCTGAGGTTTCGGGTTCGATCCCGGGTCGGGTAAAGTGATATTGGGTTTTTATATCTAGAAACTCTCAGTATTATCCCGGAGTCTGGAACCTGTGCCCGGTATGGCGATAGGCTCGATCCCTATCACATTATGGGACCGAAATTCGGCGAAAAGTGGGTGTACCTACTGGTTGCACCTCTGCCTACCCCTTCGGGGATTAGAGGCGTGAGTGTATATGTATGTATGTACTATAAACAATCACATTATAAATTAACAATTTTTTGTATAAGTATGAATAAAAATGTTGTGCACATCGTCACATCACATCATTTATGTAAACATTAGTTTAAGATTTTTTTTGTATAGTTATTTGTATATTTTTGTGTTCGCATTGTTGGTGTGCCTTAGTAAATAAATAAAGAAAACACTAAACGGAAGATGTTGTCATACAAACATACACTCGAATACCTCAAAGGGGTAGGCAGAGGTGTAACCAGTTTTACCCATTTTTCGCCAAATGTATAACAGTCCCATAAAGTGATAGGGTGCGAGCCTACCGCCATACCGGGCACAATTCCAGACTCCGGACTGATGCGGAGTATTTCTAAACAGTAAAACCCAATATCACTTTACCCGAGACATCGAACCCGAGACCTCAGCACAGCAGTAACACATGCACAATTACAACTGCGCCATCGAGGCAGTCCGACAGAGGAAGATGTTTTCATCAAAATAATTTCACAAAGTGTAATGTAGTGAATGATGGGATCAACGGCACTACATTTGGCTCGTGTGAGAATTTAGCGCGTCCCGTAACCGTTGGGATTCATGCTTAATTCCTGGACTCCGGGATATTTCAGCTTGCATTCCCCACGGAATTAGCCGCGCGAGGCCGATTCGAATGCACTTTCATTCATTTTTATTAACCGACTTCAAAAAAGGAGGAGGTTAACAATTCGTCGGAATCTTTTTTTTTATGTATGTTACCCGATTACTCGAAGACGCCTAGACTGATTCGAGAAATTATTTTTTTGTTTAAAAGGGTATACTTCCCAGGTGGTCCCATTGGCACCAAGTCAGGATCTGATGATAGGATATCAGAAAATCGAGGGCAACCCATAATTTTATAGGGACGCATAATTTGTTTACAAATTGAAGTCGGTGTACTTTTTGAAATTAAAAAACTTTTACTTATACATTACAGTTATTATGCGTTTAATTCTGTAATATCAGCTGTATATAATAAAGTAAATTTTGCTGGTGGTATTGATATCCGCCTGGATAGCGACCACCGTACACAGGATGTAAAACCCGCCACAGTGGCACACGCAAGTGTGTCGCGTTCCGGGATCAGCCTGTGTACATCCGGTTTTTGTCGGGGTCTAGAGTTGGGGTACGATGTTTGACCGTTTTCGGCCTTCTGAGTACTCTGACACTAAACCCTGGACCGCTTCTTTTCTTTCTTTACTTCTTGCACATGGCGTAGTGTGAAGAAGCAGGCGGGCATAATTGTGTTGAGTAGCGAGGGATTGATTGTCTCTCGCTACTTGGTACTCTAATTGGACGGCACTGCGCTTACCATCAGGTGCAGTGTGGTCACGGTGCAGTACCAGGACAAATAAAATGCCAGTACGGAGAGTACGGACTGCCGAGACGAAATTTGTAGGTCTGAAATCAGCACGAATAGAATACTTCTGATCTTTATAAATTTTCGTGTGTATTCATGGTTAATTATTGCTTGCTTTAATTGTGAAGGAAAACGTGGTGAACAAATCTGGATGCCTGAGTTTTCTCATAAGAATTTCAAAGATATTTGAAGTCTACCAACCAGCTTTAGGTCAATGTGATGGATTAAGACCTAACTCCTCTAATTAGTCGAAGAGACCTTATCATTGTTAATAATAATAATAATACCCTCCAAAGTGAGGAGAAACAGTCTTGTTAAGAATAATAGTAATACTAGCCCTGTATTAAACATTGTCCCACTGTTGGGCACGGGCTTCCTCTACTACTGTGAGGGTTTAGGCCTTAGTCCAGTACGCGGGCCCAATGCGGGTTGGTAGACTCCACATACCTTTGAAATTCTTATGAGAACACTCAGGCATGGAGATTTCCTCACGATGTTTTCATTCGCCGTTAAAGCAAGCGATAATCAACTATGAATACACACGAAACTTTATGGTCTAAGAGCCCGTGAACCCCAGACCTACGTTATTTTATAAAAGCTGAAAGTTTGTCAGCGCATGCTCCCAACACAGGTAAGAACGATGGACCATTATGAAGTTTGGGTTACAGTGGCTTTGGCAGGTAAGAGTCACTAAAGGTGTGTAAAATACCGATCTAAATACATCAAATAATAAAGTGCGATTTTTTGGTATTACCTTTAGAATATTATTAAAAATCACGTTATTCATCGCCAGACACTTAGCATCGTGGCAACCCCTTGCCAGACACCCTTAATGGTCATGAAATTATAATTTTACTTACGTTATAGTATAAAAGCTGATTTTTATAAATAATACTTGGGTAATAAATAGATGATGTTTCCTCATTAGCCAGACACTTTTGATAGTTCCAACCCCTTGCCAGACAAGCATGTAGGGTAGCTGTAGGAGAGCGCGAGGCAGTATGCATATGGGTGAGATAGCGAGTTAAGTCTACCGCGGTCCCTCACTGCGCAGTTGTTATTTCTACTGATAGTCTATGTAAATTTTAAAAACATTTTAAGAAAATACATTCGATGCTACAACTACCTTAAATTGTTAAAAAAAAAATTATTATGTCAATAACAGGTTAAAATACAATGTAAATAATACAATGTAAAAATATTATTATTGAAGGCCGGTTGTCGTTTTTGTTAATTATTGGACTGAATAAGTAAAAAGTGTAATTGTCAACTGATGTAAAAGTGATATGTTTAAAAGAGCAACTACAGGTTTTATTGCCGGCTGCTTTCCTAGTGGATAACTGCATTCCGAACCGGTGTAGCTTAATAAACAATGAACAGAAAGTGTGTTATTTCTACTGAACTATCGTACGCTATGCATCCTGGTTATCTGAAGATCAAAGAAGGATGAATAACTCTCATAGTCATGACTTATGATGACGTCATGACCTCAGCCATTCTGACCACAACACATAGAACCCGGATATCAGAAGTGGGATTGAACTCGACATCCACTATCGTAAATCAGGTGATGTAAATCCTACAGTCTCGTAACATGTTATTTTTGTTGTTTGAGAGTTCGGAAAACATTAATCATTAGTTTTATGCACTTTTTTGGGTTGTGCAAAAAACTGCATAAAACAAAAGGTTGTGCAAAAATTTATATATTATTGAAATTCTATCATCCGAAATAAAATAGTGATGGTAAAGTGTAATATGCTACCGCTTTACAAGTGGTAAAATGTGCTCAATGGTACTGTAAATTTGCTAGTCTCCAGTAAATTTCTAGGTTGCGAATGTTGAGAATCATTTGGATGTGCTATGTTTATAAATTATAGTAAGTCCCTTAAGTTTTGTAAATCATTTTGATTTATTTTATGTTCCAAACTAAATCGTTTAAACGATAATCAAAATTAAGTGTCAATGTTTACTGTGTTAATGATTTTGGTGTTAAAATTCCATTTGCTGTCGATGGTGTCCCCTGGCGCTGTTGAGTTGTTGAGGCGGTTCTCTGGTAGTGCAAGTACTGAGATAGCTGGTTGTTTGCCTGCCTACCTACATAGGTCATGTTCTTATGGATATATTTAAAATTTGGTCAGTCGCTTCTGGTTTTAAAATTTACAGGATGAGTTTTAATTTTGTTCATTCTGATAAACTAAACAATTCGTTAAGTTAAAAATACCATGTTCTATTTCCTACCTAATTGATTTTTGTTTTAATTTCTGGTGTTAAAATCTGATGGTAATTCATCTTTTAGTTTTATTAAAACTGATGGTACTTTAATTAATATTTGAAGTTTTTGTTTAACTGCTAATTAGGCAGTGATATTATGGTAAGAGATTAAGTGTTGCTGTAAACAAAAAAGTTTAAAATTTTCTAAAATTTACAATTTAAAACAAATCTTAATATCTACTCTTAGTCAATACAGAAAGTTAATCATGTTGTAACACTTTGTAAATTATATTGCAGTTTAAATAATAGTTTATTTCAATAACATTGTGATTG
Source organism: Laothoe populi (assembly GCA_905220505.1). NCBI lineage: Eukaryota > Metazoa > Arthropoda > Insecta > Lepidoptera > Sphingidae > Laothoe > Laothoe populi. Next base: position 14,658,832 of record HG992168.1, read on the forward strand.
TTAGTACTTATGTGTTCCTAGATCGTAAACTGACAATTAATAATTAAACTGAAAATAATTGTGAATTTTAAATCAGTTATTGGCCTGTCTTTGTTGACTGGTTGATACCATCATAAACTACAAAATAGTAAGACTGTACAATCCATACTCGCGCTCTCCTACAGCTACCCTACATGCTTGTCTGGCAAGGGGTTGGAACTATCAAAAGTGTCTGGCTAATGAGGAAACATCATCTATTTATTACCCAAGTATTATTTATAAAAATCAGCTTTTATACTATAACGTAAGTAAAATTATAATTTCATGACCATTAAGGGTGTCTGGCAAGGGGTTGCCACGATGTTAAGTGTCTGGCGATGAATAACGTGATTTTTAATAATATTCTAAAGGTAATACCAAAAAATCGCACTTTATTATTTGATGTATTTAGATCAGTATTTTACACACCTTTAGTGACTCTTACCTGCCAAAGCCACTGTAACCCAAACTTCATAATGGTCCATCGTTCTTACCTGTGTTGGGAGCATGCGCTGACAAACTTTCAGCTTTTATAAAATAACGTAGGTCTGGGGTTCACGGGCTCTTCCTCTATTAGAAAAGTCAGAGGTGTATGTCATTTGGGTTTCGGACATACGACTTTCGTCTTGACAGTCCGTGTCACAACCAACTAGGCTATCGCTGTTCGCTCGATAACTAATTTAAACTAACGCATGATAAATACACAATTTTGGAAAACAATAAGATAGCAGACCAATGGTCGTAAAGTTTAATTTACAGCTGCAAATGTTTGGGGACAATATCTAATGTGCAGTGGCTGGGTGTTAATTATCTTAGTGTTATAGTTTGGGTGCACAGGGACTTCGAGAATGGCTTGTGTGCCAGATAATAACTTATGTATACATGATGTAAGGGTAGAGTTGCCAACCGTCCTTTTTTCAACATGTCCTGGTTTTTAGAATGCCCTGGGTTGTCCTGGATAGTTTTTAAGCAGCGTCCTGGGTTTTTAAAGCTCCCTGATAAGGCCCTGTATTTTAAAATTCGCACACCACTTTTGCAATGGGTGCGTCTCGGCTAGGAAGTGTTTACGCTATTTCAAAACAAAGATGCGTCCTGTTTTAAAATTGATTTGTTCTGGTTTTTCTAACTTCAAATCCTAGTATTTGAACTCCGGGGGTGGTAACCCTATGTAAGGGTCATATTCCTGGTGTTTAGTTTGATATGTACATGTACCTATAATAGGCTAGTTGACTTGTTTTTTGAAACCGTTTTATTTTATTCTTCATCGTCTATATTATTAAAATATTAACACTGATAAACATACAACATCCGTATATATAAAAGAAGAGACTGACTGACTGATCGATCAACGCACAGCCCAAACAACTAGGGTTAGAGGCTTGAAATTTTGACAGTAGATACCTTTTATCACGTAGGCATCCACTAAGAAAGGGTTTTTGGAAATACTAAGGGGGTAAAATAGGGGATGAAAGTTTGTATGAAAATCCGTAATTTTTGAAGTTAAATTCATGAAAATTGGTATTTGGCCTTTTAGTTAAAAATAAAAAATACATATTCCAGGATTTTCGGAAATTCCACCCCTAAGGGGGTAAAATAGGAGATGAAAGTTTGTATGAAAATCCGTCATTATTGAAGTTAAACGCATGAAAATTAGTATTTTGTATTGTATACTTTTTCTCCCAAATACAACTTACACGCGGGCGGAGCCGCGAGCAGTAGCTAGTAAGTTTATAAACCAACTGATTCAAAATGATGAATGAATGATTGAACGAATGAATGTTTCAAAAATGTGTCCGCAAATATTGTTTTAAGTATTGTTATGAGTTTGTTAGTGTTTGGTGGGAACATCTCGCCGTCGCCCTAGTAGATTTCAATATGATGGCTATTCCCAGTGGTGACGTCACGAATCATATACAGGCGATTCTTGATAATTCAAACCTCTCTATATTCGAAGTAATTGTTGGGTCCCTAGCAAAACTTTCGATAAATCAAATAAATTCAATGGGTTTTGGTACACTTGGTAATTTGATGACACAAATAATCCATTATTAACAAAAACACGCGATAATTCTAATTTATTTCACGCAAATACTCGACAAATCGAAATATGGAATCGACCGCATTATAATCGATAAATCGAAATTGAAACATTACACACAAACGATCATGTAGGCCTATGCGATTTGATCAAGCTCAGTTATCCACGCGTTTGAAGCAAACACATATTACAGACTTGTTTAAAAAAATCTCACTGATTTACAAAAAAATTATGTAATTGGTATGTTTCAATAAATACAATATTACTTTCAGTAGTTGGAACTTCTTGTTTTTATTGATATTTCAAACCTCACAACATTTCGAACTCTTAGTAATTCGAAGTATTAGAGAGGTTCCTTCAACTTCGAATTATCGAGAGTCGACTGTATATATAAATTCCATCATTGTTCGACGGTTGACCAGCTGAAAGTATGCCATATTGCTGAGATATGTGCACAATTTGTTTGTGTTAGCGTTGTCAATTTATATTATAATATTGCTCATATCCACTACTGCAATGCCTAATTAAACCGATGGGCGGTTATACGTCAGTGCAAGCTGCTGCAATTTCAAATTAAAACGTCAATTTATACGGGTTTCCAGGTGGGTTCAATAAGTGTATCTTAGTTTCCTTTAGCCATTTACCATACTTAAATATTTACTGTAAACTAGAGATCACCCACTGGTCGAAATTCGACCATAACTAAAAAATAAATGAATTTAAATGTTATTGAAGTTCTTTTTTCAAAAAGTATAGTTCTATAAACATTGCATATATTTAAAAAAATATATTAAGTTACAAATATATTAAGTGAGGTGGTATATGTCATTAACGTGTGTTGTATGTTTGACATTTACAGTCTGAATGTAAAGAATGAAAGATTTGTTTTATTATATTTAATGTATATAACCCATATTGTATATACCTTTCAGCTTTCTGCACTCTTTCTCCATATAAGCTTTATCTATGCAAAATTTCTTCATTGGTGCGCGCAATATGCATAAGGGCTACAAAGTTTTCATATTGGAACTCTTTGGTGTTTCGGCTGATTCCTTATATGGATTTTTCCGTTCAGTACTTAACTATGTGACACTGGCGGTTTTGTGGTAGGGCAAAAGCACCGCAAAGCTCATAAAAATCAAGAACCAGAACTACTTATATGGACAAAGCTTGGAGGTATCCTGGTAAACATTCGATTGTGTCGTTTGTAAAAGGGAATAGCCCGCGGCGTGTTCCGTAGGTTTCATTCATATTAGTTGATTTATGCTAGTCCGGGCCCAACGCTGCATGCGCGCTTTATCGATTATTATTTACTAGCTGTTGCTCGCGGCTCCACCCGCGTGGAGGTTATTTTCGGGAGCAGAAGTATACAATCCAAGGAGTTATTTTTTCTTGCAATTAAAATAGCCTGATGTTTCTGTACCTATTTCTATAATTCTTTTTTTATTAAAATAAATAGGTAATAATGTTAACATTTATTAATTAGGGATGATTGAGAGTGTTATAAACGTAAGAGTAGACAAATATAATCAGAAATCTCCGAACTGCTAAGCTATCGGGAGTTACACGTGTTATTGTGAGTCAACAATAAAATATAGACATTTGCTGTCGTGGATTTTGTTTGATATAATTTTAAGGAGAACATTTCCGTCATACATGATTTCTGTGTAGCTTTAACTATTAAGGCTGCACACGCGAAGGAAGCTTAAAAAATGGAGTAAGTTCTCCTGTTTTCCCAACATTTCCCTTCACTGCTCTGCTCCTATTGATCGTAGCGTGATGAAAAGTATACTATAACCTGCCCAGGAGTATGAAGAACAATTGTACCAAGTTTTGTTGAAATCCGTCGAGTAGTTTTTGTTTCTATAACGAACATACAGACAGACAGACAGACAAAAATTTTACTGATTGCATTTTTGGCGTCAGTATCGATCACTAATCACCCGCTGATAGTTATTTTGGAAATATATTTCATGTACAGAATTGACCTCTCTACAGATTTATTATAAGTATAGAAGATTACTTTTAGGTACTGTCATTTTGTAGTGGTGTTTTATTTAGTTGAACTGTGGTCTATGTTGCAGTCTGGGTGGACATTTGATATATAATAATTATTGTAACAGCATATTTTTGGTTCGTACACACACACATTCACACACACATACACACACCCACACCCACACACACACACACTAATATCATTATGCAACACTCTTATACAATAACAATTACCTAATAAAGCTATGCACATGGGCTTTACTAGTAAAAAAGTTCAATTGTGATTGTGAGCATTCGGTGTCCATAACACAAGTTAAATCTTATTTTGGACAGCGGAGTTCAACAACAAACATTGTTTATTGCTTGTATTTCTTTATATGTTCACGTAAGTTTTAAGTTTGTAAAGTCTTATGTAATAAATAAAATAAATTATTAAAAAAAAAATGTGACAATTTAGACGTAAAATATTTTCAATATCCTACTAATATTATAAATGCGAATGTTTGGACGGATGAATGTTTGTTACTCCATCACGCCAGAATGGCTGGACTGATCTGGTTGAAATTTGGCACAGAGATAGGTTATAGGTTGGAATAGCACATAGGCTACTTTTTATCCCGGAATATGCACGGTTTTTATGGGATAGCATAATAAGCATATAATAGCAAGATGTAATAATTTAAGATGTCTCCATGGATTTTATACCTTTCCTTTCAAACACAATTACCACGCGGGCGAAGCCGCGAGCAAAAGCCACTCATTCTAGACATAGTAATCCTTAAATCGTTTTTATAGTCTTCGGACTTCTCCTCCGCCAATATCTTCTATCTCTGTGCCTTTCAAGATCTGCCCAACTGTTGTAGCGTGATTGGTTGACAAACATCCATCCATGACTCCAACCATTCGCATTTATAATATTAGTAGGATTACTGGCCAGTGTATTGATTATGCTAATATATGTTATGTATAAATACGTGTAAATAAATAAATACAATGACGGAATGTTCTCGCAACGCTCAGAACAGAGATCAATGGAGACGCATCGTGAAAGCGGCTACTACAAAGGATTCTGGACCCGCCGTAACCACGACCACTCTGCCAAGAGTGCACGACTAAGAAGAAGAATAAATACGTTAATATGTTTATTGTAAGCAATACTACTAACGTGTTGTGTATCCCTTTCACATGAAAGTAGGTGATGTCGATCCCTGGCTCTGTTATAAACAAAGGTCTATCCCGCGAGAATCTTACATTTTCCGGGATAAAAAGTAGCCTATATGATTCTCTGATCCCTAATCAACCACTATGCAAGAAATCATGTCGATCGCTTGCTCTGTGAAAATAAAAGGTCTATCCCGCAGGAACTATAAAAAAATTCCGGGATAAAAGTAACCTATGTGATTATCTGATCCCTAAACAACACTGTGAAAGAAATCATGTCGATCCCTGGCTATGTGATAAACACGAAAGTAGGTGATATCCAATATGTCTATGTTTTAGACACAAATGCTAGTTTCCGACGAGTCTATACGCGTATAACAGCACCGGCGGACAATAACTTCATTCATTACAGGCATAACATTATGTGTGGGACGGCGATTATTTCTCGTTATTGTAGAATCCGCCATCAAGCCCTTACTATGGATTCTAGATCACAATACAAAATTGAGTTTAGGTAACTGATGTTTTCTAAAAGAGTGAGAAGGAGAGGAAAAAGTATTCTTTAATTATTAGGGTATTTCCTATTATTAGTAATACCGAAGGTTTTAGGAGACTAGTTTAAATGTAGCATAAAACGGAGTGTCTTCCGCGCTCCGGTGTTCTGTTGATTTATGAAGAAGTGATAGCCAGGGTATTCGTGGTTCGTTCGCGGGGCAGTAAGTAAGTTTAAACAGTTCAATGGTCGCGTAGTTCCAATTAGAGAGTAATGCTGGTAGATTAATTATAAAGATAAGCCTTAAGTGAATCCTGACATGCGTTTGTGTTAATATTAAGCACTGAGATGTGTAACAGTGTTGTGTAAATCAATCAATAAAATGTTAAACATTGTATTTGTGCCTTTCTAAATCAAAAATAGCAAAGCAAAAAAGTAAATAGCAGCGATAGCCTAGTTGTTTGCGGTACGGACTGCCAAGACGAAAGTCGTAGGTTCGAAACCCAAGTGGCATACACCTCTGACTTTTCTAAAGTTATGTGTGTATTAAAATGATAATTATCGCTTGCTTTAACGGTGAAGGAAAACATCGTGAGGAAACCTGCATACCTGAGAATTTTTCAAAGGTATGAGAAGTCTGCCAACCCGCATTAGGCCAGCGTGGTGGACTAAGGCCTAACCCCTCTCATTAGTAGAGGAGGCCCGTGCCCAGCAGTGGGACAATGTTTAATACAGGGCTAGTATTATTATATTATATTATTATAAATTATCCATCTTGCATAGTTTTATTGATGTTCCTAACATCATTGTTTAATAAGTGACTGCTTCTTTAGTGTAGTTGTAATTGTGTATGCGGTATAATTTTGGGGTTCGATTCCCGGGGGGATCGTGTAAAAGTGATATTTTTTTCTTAGGAAATACTCGGTCATCAGCCCGGAGGCTGGAATTATCCCTAGTATGGCGATATGCTTGCTATGTGTGCAAAATGTGGGCAGTGCACCGAGCTTATTACCGCCCCATGATACGATACATAGGTTATGCCTCTGTCTACCCTTCAGGAATTCCAGGCGTGAGTGCATATGTATGAATTTTTAATAAGTGACAACAGCGATATAAATATTTTTAGATTTACAAAATAATATTAAAAAATACTTAGTAAAAACAGGTTCTCAATTCGACATATATTTTTATCGTTCAGCGATTTGTATCTGTTATGTTTTATTCGAAAGGGTTTTCCTGGCATTGTTTCTCTATATATTTGTTATAAAGTTGATGGCAGCTGGTGGACACAGATTTGAAACCCTGACAACAACTAAGTAGTATTATGATGTTCGAATTTAGATGCAGTGAGCGCACCTAACACCAAAAACGTACCAACAAACTACTTTAATTTACATACATACTAGCTGTTGCTCGCGGCTCCGCCTGCGTGGAGGTTATATTCGGGAGCAGAAGTATACAATCCAAGGAGTTGTCTTCTGCACTGAGGCACCTGTAGCGATTGTCCAGCCTCTCAGGTATTGTGCCTGAATCTTGAGATTGCATATAAAGAATACCCCATAAGTTTAACCTCACTTTGCCTCTTTTAGGGATGATTTTTCAAAAACGTTGAAACACGTATTTAGTTATTTCCTACCAAAAACCTAAATACGAATTTACAGATCCCTAAGTCGAGGAAGTATGGATTTTCCATACAAATTTTGAACTCCTATTTGACCCCTTCAAGGTTGTTTTTTGAGAAAAAAGATAGCCTATGTCCTTCTCCAGGATATAATCTATTCCCTTACCAAATTTCATTACAATCCGTTCAGCCGTTTAGTCGTGAAGAGGTAACAAACAAACAAACAAACAAACAGAGTTACTTTCGCATTTATAGTATTAGTATGGATACACTCACACCTGTAATCCCCGAAGGGGTGGGAGAGGTGTAACTAGTACACCCACTTTTCGCCAAATTTCGGTCCCATGATGTGATAGGGGGCGAGCCTATCGCCATACCGAGCACAGATTCCAGACTCCGGGCTAATACTGGGAATTTCTGGATAGAAAAACCCAACATCACTTTACCCGACCCGGGGATCGAACCCGAGACCTCAGCATAGCAGTCGTAAACGCATGCGCAATTACAACTGCGCCACCGAGGCAGTCAATTATATTATTTCTGTCATTCAATTGTATTATTAATTATTTCTGAGACTTTTTAGTGAGAAAAACGTACAATGGCGAAAAAGTAAATTCCTTAGTCTCTCTCTCTCTCTCTCCTGTGCACTTATTATTCCCATCTGATGGTGGGGTCTGCCTTCCTGGTATTTTGTCTCCACTTCGCTCTGTTTGACGTATCGTATTCGGTCACGTTGCAGGAACTAAGATCTTTTTTGACCACATCTGCCCATTTGGTTTTAGGTCGCCCTCTGGGTCTGGACCCTGTTTTTTTTTTATTCTGGCGCGGCAAAGTGAAGTGAGTTTAGATGGGACATTACATTTCCAATGTACGCTGGAGGCTTTCTTCTGATGTGCCTTTTTTTTCGCGGGGACAAGCGATTTATCTTCCTAACAAATTCCCTACACCGGCAATACCAACTCAAAACCCCGCGGTGGCCCTCTTCGGCGCATAAGAGACGGTCCCGGGCTCACGGGACGAGAAGCGCCCCATTTTCGACCGAAACCGCCTTCTTCTTCTTATGTGCCTAAACTTAGTATATACAACACAAATCGTGGTAGATGTGTTTATCAAATAGTGTTATATATTCTGGCATATTGCAGTCTAGCTATTATTAAAAAATATTTACATTTCTAAACTGAAAACATGTCACAAAATCCTCCCCTAATTACAGTTCAGCAAATAGTAACGTCGAATGTCATTTGGCCGCAACGCGACCGCATAGTGCCGCATTAAAATCGCATTACGGCGTCGATATTTTACATTGATATTTGTTACATCACTAGCGCTCGAACAGGCGAATATGTTTATTTGAATGGAATGTAGTTTTATTTTAACAATGCATTGAGTTGAAATGTGTTTCCATTTAACGTGCGTTCGAATTTTAAATTTCCTGCTTTTGAACGAATATGGTTTATTGATTGTTATTAGCTGGTAGGGATTTTATGGACACAAAATAATACAAGATTATTTATCGATATCAGATGATAGGCTTCCAAATTCAAAAGTGCTAATGGTTCACTTTCAAATAATCACATGGGGTATGTCGCTTAAAAATTAAGCTTAAATTACGCGACTAAGTAATATACTAGATGTTAAAAAAACTTATTTTTTTTATTAATGTTGTTGATCTCAGGAGGCTTTGTAATAATACTAGCCCTGTATTAAACATTGTCCCACTGCTGGGCATGGGCCTCCTCTACTAATGAGAGGGGTTAGGCCTGAGTTCACCACTCTGGCCTAATGCGGGTTGGCAGCCTTCTCATACCTTCGAAAAATTCTCAGGTATGCAGATTTCCTACGATGTTTTCCTTCACCGTTAAAGCAAGCGATAATTAACATTTTAATACACACATAACTTTAGAAAAGTCAGAGGTGTATGCCACTTGGGTTTCGAACCTACGACTTTCGTCTTGGCAGTCCGTACCGCAACCAACTAGGCTATCGCTGCTCATCTTTGTAATATTTCCAAACAAATATATGTTAATCATATCAGTAATAAACTAAAAAAAAATCTACCGGATTCAAAGTATAGAAATGTTATCAATTCAATTTCAGTTCCACCACTTATTGACTAAAAAAAGTTTGTCACGAAAAAACACCATAATAGCCTAAATAAAATAAAATTTATTCGAACGAAACTTAGCTCTAAGTAAATAAACAGTTGATATTAGGACACGTCGCCAAAGGATTTGTTGGCGGGATCTCGAAATACCGGGATTTACAATGCCGGTAAATCCCGTATCAAGGATAATGGGTGCAAATTTGCCCGGATCCTGCCCGGTCCGTTGGTAAGCTCCGGGTCTCAATTCCGTATACTAAACCTTTTGAATCCACGTGGTTTCGAAACAAGGAATCGTAAATTTATCGTCTTCGATATTTATAACCAAGTAGCTGTTGCTCGCGGCTCCGCCCGCGTGGATGTCATGTTTGAGACAAAACGTATACACTACAAAATACCAATTTTCATGCAACTTCAAAAATGAAAGGATTTTCATACAAACTTTCTTACCCTATTTAACCCCCTTAGGGGTGGAATTTCCAAAAACCCTTCCTTAGTGGATGCCTACGTCATAAAAGGTACCTACTGTCAAAATTTCAACCCCAGCCGTTTAGGCTGTACGTTGATCGATCAGTCAGTCAGTCAGTCAGTCAGTCAGTCAGTCAGTTTCTTCTTTTATATATACAGATAAATGTAGAGACTGCCTCAGTGGCGCAGTTGTTGCGTACGCGGTACAACTGATGTGCTGAGGTCTCGGGTTCGATCCCCGGGTAAAGTGATATTGGGTTATCTATCCCGAAATGCTCAGTATCAGCTCGGAGTCTGGATTTGTGCCCGGTATGGCGATATCGCCCCCTATCACATCATGGGACGGTAGCTTATTACCTAACAAGCTCGGTGAACTTTGGGTGTTCCAGTTACACGGGTGCTTACGCCTTCGGGGATTACAGGCGTTAGTGTATATGTATGTGTAGAGTTGTCAGATTCTACTATATCTGACAATATTTATATATAAAAATCGATGTATGTACATATGTTCTGTATGGGACCCAAAACGGCTGGAGCGATTTTGATGAAATTTTTTAGACAGATCTTCAGATTAGCCCAGCGGGTGAACCTGCGAAGTTTGGTAGCGATCGGATCAACATTTTTTTTTGGCTTTTTAGTAACTTTGTGTCATATTTCCCTACGGCGGGTCGCTAGTCCAATATATAATATGACATTTGACAGCCTCCGTGGCGCAGTTGGCAAGTAGCCGGCTGTGAAACGAGAGACCGTGGGTTCGATTTCCACACCGGGACAAATGTTTGTGTGACAGACAGATATTTGTGTTCGGGGTCTGGGTGTTGTAAGACCGAAAGTCTCTGGTAGTCCCTGATACCCACAACACAAGACTCGTATCTTAGTGTGGGGTCGGGGCTATGTGTGTGAATGTTGGGTGTTATTATTATTTTAATAACGTGGTTTGAACGTGATATAAAAATTATCATACGAAATTAACACCCTAATTTGGCGTACGTTGCAAAATACCTATCGTATAAGCTGACGTTCTTCTTAATTACCAATTAACTTGCTAAGCACAGTTTCGTTAAGATTAATGATAAAATGGAAATATTTTTTTGTAATTAGAGGAAAATCTGATGGTAGAATTTTCAAGTGTTACGCCCAAATACTTAAACCTCTTACTTTTTGGAGGTCAGCAATTTGACAGATAACAGGGTCTGAAATGCTTAAGACGAACTTATCTTTGAGTATTATAATGTTATAGTGCAAACGTTTTGTAGTTAGAATTATTACTGGCTGGTACGAGTTTGAGAGAATTTGAATATGGAAGGTAAATAGTTATAATGACAATTATAATGTTTGAAAAAGAAGAATACAATACGAAAAAATAGGCTCATAGGCTACTTTTTATCCCGGAAAAATGCTCGCATCCTATGGGATAGCAAAATATGGAAAGGTGTAATAGCTTTAGATGCCTCCATGGATTGTATACCTTTCCTTCCAAAAAGAACATCCACACGGGCGGAGCCGCGAGAAACATCTAGTGACGTATAACATTTTATGGATTCAATAAATATATGGTTTTTATTTTGATTTTGATATTAGGTATAAAAACAATACAATAATTATCTGTTCTGTGAGTATTGTCATGACATCTATGCATTCGATTCCTAATGAAATAACTGAAGATATTAATCAAAACACAATATTAATTAAAGCAATAACAAAACAATAGACAAAATACATAAATTATACCAATTTCTTGCTTACGTTTAAAGAGTCTGCGGAAGTTTTACTGCTCAGCGAAATCAATTACAATAATTAATCATCTTACTTACTGTATAAAATGGTGTTCGAATGTTTGTATAGATACGGAAGATGAATTGATTCCGATGAAACTTTGTGTTAACGAGTTTCTGAGTTTGACCGCGTAGTAAATAATTAATGTTATTAAATGGAAAAAGTCTAAATCTTTACAAGTTAGAGAAAACTTAAATATTATTTAAAAAGATCATGCGAAATTACTTATGCAAAATGTTTCAAATTTATCTTCATTCAGAATGAAAACCTGCTGATAAAGATTTAATAATACTAGCCCGGTATTAAACATCTCCCACGGCTGGGCACGGGTCTCCTCTACTAATGAGAGAGGTTTGGCATTAGGCCACCATGCTGGCCTAATGCAGGTCGGTAGACTTCACACACCTTTGAAATTCTTATGAGAAAACTCAGGCATGCAGGTTTTCAAGATGTTTTCCTTCACCGTTAAAGCAAGCGATAAATAACATTTAATACAGTAACTAGTAGTAACTTTAGAAAACTCAGAGGTGTATGCCATTTGGGTTTCGAACATATGACTTTCGTGTTGACAGCCCGTACCGCAACCAACTAGGCTATCGCTGCTCACCGATAAAGATTTGGGCAGCAAAAATATTGATTTAAAAATAAAATTTATCACGGGTAAAAAAGCTGGTAACCTTAATTGTATACCTCAAACGAGCCTTAGCACTTTTAAAAAGAGTAACTTATTTATGGATAGCTGATCTTTTTAGTAAGCCAAGTTTCAGAAATTTTTCCCGCCTATTATTTCGCAGACATGAGTAACATTGAGTAAGTATAAGCTGGTACTCTCTGCTATTGGATTATGTTACTCAATAAATTTCAAAAATGACTTCAATTTCTAAGACGTTTCAATCCGATTCTGAATGCACTGTAAAACTTTGTCAAGAAAAATACGCCCAGAAATGTTTTGATCAAAATGGATTCGATGCACTTTAGAAATGAGATGACATAATAATATTGCAAATGTGAAAGTTTGTACATAGGTGACCAGCACAAATATAATCACGCTTTAATGGGTCGGTAGAGAGTATAGTCTTTCACTTACAGACCACTTTAGCTTAATTTCATTAAGCTCTTGTAGTCATGTCGACTTAAAGCAGTCCTAACCTGTCGTTTTAACACTTTTATATATTATACAAGGTATTACTTCGTCAGAAGCAATTACTTATATAAGTCATTGCTTGTCCGAGAAATGCCCGAGAAATTTATTTTATATTAATGAAAAATATAACATTTTTAGTAGAAATCCAAATAGATATCTACATTTTGAATAAATTCGATTTTCAAGCTTGCATCTTCTGCACAAGATCAGCAACTCTGGGACTAATATTATTGCACAAAGTGTTAGCAACATCAACAAATCTATGCAAACTGGATATTTAAAAGGCATAAATACAATATTTATAATTTATTAATTGATTTACACTACACTGTTACACATCTCAGTGCTTATTATCAATACACACGCATGTCAGGATTCACTTTAAGGCTTCTCTTTATAATTAATCTACCAGCATTACCCTTTTAAACTGAACAACGCCATTGAACTGATTACCATTATAATTACCATTTACAGTTACTACACCGAACCACGAATATACTGGCTATCGTCTCGTCTTCCACTCAACTAAACTGAACTGAACCAACTGAACCCCGGAGCGCGGAAGGCACTCTGTTTTATATTAAACATTTACTACTCCCACTTTGGTTGTCATTATTAACTACCCCCAACTAGTCTCCTAAATACCTCAGTTATACCTTCGGTATTTCTAATAATAGTAAATACGCTAATACGGCCTCTCCTGACATGTGATCGTCCCGAGCACACTTTCTTTTTACAGACAGCACCCAAAAATCCCGTTCAACAGCTGACTCGAGCTTCTCATCGATATTCACCATTCTCCATTGAGCATTCACCTCTCAGTTTTTTTTATTACTCATCTAAATCTGGGAACAGATTATTCATTAGTCACGCCGATTTTTTTACACAACACTCGGCCTATCCTGCATTTGTAACTATTGTCAATTTATAGAACTCTTTTAGACTTTCCTTTGATCCTAGGAAATCCTAGAGAACCATAAATGGACTTCCTTTTTGAACTAGATGGTCACAATCCGGGAGTAAACTAACAAAAACTCGCACAATAGTCCGTTCATTCCCAATTTTTTTGCCCTAGTGCCTGTTACAGTCACTCCTTTAGACTTAGGATGACCCTGTGTCAGCTCACTTGCTTAAATCTGGGTAGAACATTTTTCATCTAGTTTTAATACTTGACCATCCAGTTAACAAAAATACAACTCAAAAGTTTAGTTTCCTGCATCTCAAGTGATTTTAAAAATCTAAAGTATATCTCACAATGTCAATAAGCTATTAAATATTACACTCGTCTTCAATATAATACCACCTTGTTGCCTTATAAACACATGTTATCAAACTCAACACTCAATGATTCTAAAAATCAAAAATATTTTCCCACAATTAACGAGCTATTTAATATAACACTCGTTTCTATTATACTATCACCTTGTTGCCTTATCAACACAGGTTATCAAACGTAACTCTCAATGATTTTAAAAATCAAAGATATTTTCCTACAATTAACGAGCTCTATTATACTATCACCTTGTTGCCTTATCAACACAGGTTATCAAACGTAACTCTCAAATGATTTTAAAAATCTACGATATTTTTTTTCTCAAAACCCACGAGCTTTTTTGATAAAATATCACCTTGCTGCCTCATCAACACATGTTATCAAACGTAACTCTCAAATGATTTTAAAAATCGTAAGATATTTTCCCAAAACTCACAAGCTATTAAATGTTACACTGGGCCTTTTTTAATATATAGCCTTGTTGCCTTATCAACACAGGTTCTCAAACATAAATCTCAAATGATTTTAACAAACCTTTATTTGTCTAAAACTCAACGGGCTATTTAAATATTACACTAGTTTTTAATATACGACCACCTTGTTGCCTTTATCAACACAGGTTATGAAACAGAACTCTCGAATGATTTTTAAAAATCAAAGATTATTTTGTCCAACTTAATGAGCTATTTAATATACCTCATTTCCAATATAAATATCACATTGTTACTTTATCAACACACGTTATCAAAAACAACTCAAACGATTTAAAAAAAATCAAATATACTTTGTCAAATTCAATGAGCTTTATATTGCTCATTTTTATACTATCACAACGTTACTTTATTATATTACTCTTTTTATAATATCAGAACATTACTTTATTACCACATTTTATCGAAACGAACTCAAATGATTTTAATAATCACATATTTTTGTCAAACACAATGAGCTATTATATACTACTCACTTTAATAATATCACAATGTTACCTTACCAGAGAACAGGTCATCAAGCACAACTCTTACCAAATTATTCGTTACCCCAACCGTAAATTACTCCACGGTTTTATCGTAAGGTCTAATGCGCTTTTCACTACATTCCACGACTCTAATTTCGCGTTCTTTTTATGACAACACGTTGATTAAGTTTAACAACGTTTACCACACAATTGCAACCAGTTCAATTTTATCGCGTTTACTAATATTCACACTGTGGGGGTTTTTTTTTTTAAATTACAAATTAAGAAGCCAATGCTAAGACTGTGGAGCCAATACCACTTCTGATGTTAGCAACATCAACAAATCTATGCAAACTGGATATTTAAAAGGCATAAATACAATATTTATAATTTATTAATTGATTTACACTACACTGTTACACATCTCAGTGCTTATTATCAATACACACGCATGTCAGGATTCACTTTAAGGCTTCTCTTTATAATTAATCTACCAGCATTACCCTTTTAAACTGAACAACGCCATTGAACTGATTACCATTATAATTACCATTTACAGTTACTACACCGAACCACGAATATACTGGCTATGGTCTCGTCTTCCACTCAACTAAACTGAACTGAACCAACTGAACCCCGGAGCGCGGAAGGCACTCTGTTTTATATTAAACATTTACTACTTCCACTTTGGTTGTCATTATTAACTACCCCCAACTAGTCTCCTAAATACCACAGTTATACCTTCGGTATTTCTAATAATAGTAAATACGCTAATAAAAGCTACACGTAAATCATGACTTCGCGATGGCGATGCATCCCTCAAGAAATTTTAAATTGTTCGCGGACCAAATTATGATTCCTGCGGATCACTGGTTGCGAACCACTGGTTTAAAGGATACAACATGGAAGTGTACATTTAGAATAATCCTAGGGGACGTCAAATCATATAGGCCTATTAGCCTACTGCCAATCCCGTCAAAAGTAATGGAGATTCTGTTTTTGAATAGACTTAAGGTAATAATAAAAAACAGGAACCTAATCCCCGATCACCAGTTTGGTTTCCGACAAAAACATGGCACTATAGAGCAAGTCCATAGACTTGTAGACAATATAAACAGAGCCTTTGAAAGAAAACAGTATTGCACAGCTACATTTCTAGACATTTCACAGGCGTTCGACAGGGTTTGGCATGATGGGCTCCTGTTTAAAATTAAGAATACTCTGCCAGTAAATTATTATCAGTTCCTAAGATCATATCTGGAAAAGAGACACTTCCTTGTAAAGCAAGGTGATGAAGTAACGTCGTTACATGCAATACATGCAGGAGTACCACAAGGCGGTGTTTTGGGCCCTACTTTGTATCTTCTCTACACTGAAGATGTTCCTTCTACAAATGGAGTTGTCACTGGTACCTTCGCAGATGACACGGCTATACTATCCTCAGATGAAACTCCGGATATAGCATCAGAAAAACTCCAAATCAGTCTAAATAAAATTTTAAATTGGCTAAAAGATTGGCGTATTAAGTCTAACGAAACTAAATCTGTCCAAATCACTTTCACAACTCGAAGAAATACATATCCACCGGTAACTCTGAATGGAGTCCAAATTCCACAAGCTGATGAAGCAAAATACTTAGGGATGTATCTTGACAGACGGTTGACATCGAAAAAGCACATTTTTAACAAACGCCTAGCAATGGGACAACAAGGGGTTCTAGAGTTGGGGTACGATGTTCGGCCATTTTGCGGCCTTCTCACAGTACTCTGACAATAGACCTTCGACCGCTTCTTCACCTTCTTGCCCATGGCGTAGTGTGAAGAAGCAGGCCGGCATGATTGTGTTGAGTAGCGGGGGAAAGATCGTCTCTCACTACTCGATACTCTAATTGGACCGCACTGCGCTTAACATCAGGTGCAGTGTGGTAACTTTGCCGAGCCAGGATAAAAAAAAAAAAAGTTCGCAAAATGTATTGGATGCTTAATAGAAAGTCGCAACTCTCCTTAGAAAACAAGTTATTACTCTACAAATGTATAATAAAGCCAGTCTGGACTTATGGCCTGCAACTATGGGATACATCGGCAAACTCAAACATCGAGATTTTACAAAGATTCCAATCAAAAATACTGCGAATAATAACTGACTGACGCACCGTGGTATGTAACTAACGACAGGTTACACCATGACCTGAACATAAAAACTGTTAAACAGGAAGTAAAGGATAGCGTACAAATATATAAAACAAGAATATTACTACACCCTAATGTACTTGCGAAACACTTGATGAATGAACCAATCCAGCCTCGGAGATTAAAAAGAAAAATTCCACAAGATCTGCTAGTGTAGCCAGATGTGATAAAGCGATAAAGCGGACGTGTCATTGGACTTGTACCGTACAAGCCCGTTATATTATACCCACTAATTGCTGAATGTCTTTCAGACAGATTGCAAGAGTAAAGTATCAAAAAAAAAATGAATAATCCTGTTTAACAAATTAATATGAAATTCCAATAAATTATTATTTATATTACCCAAATTATTAGCGTATTTACTATTATTAGAAATACCGAAGGTATAACTGAAGTATTTAGGAGACTAGTTGGGGGTAGTTAATAATGACAACCAAAGTGGGAGTAGTAAATGTTTAATATAAAACAGAGTGCCTTCCGCGCTCTGGTGTTCAGTTGGTTCAGTTGGTTGAGTGGGTTCAGTTCAGTTTAGTTGAGTGGAAGACGAGACGATAGCCAGTATATTCGTGGTTCGGTGTAGTAAGGGTAAATGGTAATAATAATGGTAATCAGTTCAATGGCGTTGTTCAGTTTAAAAGGGTAATGCTGGTAGATTAATTATAAAGAGAAGCCTTAAGTGAATCCTGACATGCGTGTGTGTTGATATTAAGCACTGAGATGTGTAACAGTGTCGTGTAAATCAATTAATAAATTATAAATATTGTATTTGTGCCTTTTAAATATCCATTTTGCATAGATTTGTTGATGTTGCTAACAAAATTAATGACAAAACGTTTATAAAAACGATTGTGTACAATGTGTAAGAATTCTTAACTATAATATTAAATTATAGTTGTAGATATTCAAAACGTTTCCAATTTTGTTTTCTTTATCCATTTATAGCAGCGATAGCCTAGTTGGCTGCGGTACGGACTGTCAAGACGAAAGTCGTATGTTCGAAACCAAAATGGCATACACCTCTGACTTTTCTAAAGTTATGTGTGTATTAAAAGTTAGTTATCGCTTGATTTAACGGTGAAGAAAAACATCGTGACAAAATTTGCATACCTGAGAATTCTAATAAGAATTTTGAAGGTATGTGAAGTCTACCAACCCGCATTAGGCTAGCGTGGTGGACTAAGGCCTAACCCCTCTCATTAGTGGAGGAGGCCCGTGCCTAGCAGTAGGACAATGTTTAATACAGGGCTAGTATTATTATTATTATCCATTTAATCAAGTACATAAAATCAATAAAATATTAAAGTGATTCCTCTTTTGTTTACTAAACAGAAAACCATTGGAGTATTGGAAAATTAATACGAGTGGAGTCGAGGGCGTGCTCTAGTCTGCAATAAATCCACGTATGTCGCATCGGGTGGTGCACAGAAAATAGGTATTTTAGATTCAGCAAATAAATGAATATCGCTGACGGAGTTCAATACACCACTTCAGTCCTATATTTACTAAAATACGAGTAAATGGAAATGGGAAATGTACATACAAAGAATTGATTAATCACTCACTAATTTAATACTTTTAAAATCTGCTTGTTTCTCGTAGAAAGAAACATTTATTCCCTACACCAGGATCATCGTTAGTAATTAAAATAATTCATTAATTACAATGAATTCTCATTTCTGTAAATGGAAAATCTGTTTAGTACAATTTAAGTAACTCCTTACCAAAGCCAGTTTCTAAAATCTTTTTCTTACAAAAAAGAATAAGCTAAAAACATCAGCACAGACTATAAAGTACAAGCTAGCACCGAAATTGGATATAATGGGAGAGAAGCGAGAACAAACGTCCGACAAAAATGTACACATACAAATAAAACAAAAGAAAAAAATACAGCAAATTGCAACATAAATAACGTAGAAGAATCTGTAATTCAGAAGGCAGTTTGGTGGATGCCGTGAGAGGCCGTTAATCACAATTAGCTGACTCCAAGACTTGCAGGCGAGAAAAAACCCGCAGCATTATAAACATGTTACTTCGTCGCGCGAGCTGGCTTAGCATTTATTTTATTTATTTAAAACACTTTATACATTTAATTACATGACGGCCTCCGTGGCGCAGTTGGCGAGTAGCTGGCTGTGAAACGAGATGCCGTGGGTTCGATTCCCACACCGGGACAAATGTTTGTTTGACAGATAGATATTTGTGTCCGGGGTCTGGGTGTTGTGAGACCTAAAGTCTCTCGTAGTCCCTGATACCCACAATACGTATCTTAGTGTGGGGTCGGGGCTATGTGTGTGACTGTTGGGTGTTATTATTTAAGTATAGGGGGACTTAATGCTGGAGGCATTCTCTGCCAGTCAACCTGAGGTGGTGTAGAGATACAAGAAGGTGCTAATATAAAATTCTATTACTATTACTATTTTTATTATTTTATTATGTCGGTATGAGATATTTTTGAAGACTTTTACCGTTAAGTTGGTAGTGCCGTTTGTAGTATACATGTGCAATTTTATAATCTGAAGATGATTCGAATAATAAAGTATCTATATACTTTTGGTCGCAGTTCCGTCGTCACGTGATTTTTTTTTCAACTATAAAGATTTTTTATCTGTACAAAAAAAGTCTGTCTCTTTTTAATGTCAAAAGAACAGCTTTTTATACGTACGTATATGAAAGTATATACGGTACTTATAACAAAAAAAAAATGTTGCATGTCAACCAACTCCTCCTAATCGGCTGGACCGAAATGGATGAAATGTTTTGTGTATATTTCAATAGGATGCTGGATGGTTTGAAAGACAATTGGACCCGGTAGGTGGTGATGAAACAGGTTTCTTAAATTTTCAGGGGAGGGCAACGTCTGCCGGGCCCGCTAGTGTCTCAGTAATTACTCATTTGCCATGCATTAATACAGACAAATATTCAAACAAAGCCATCACTCAAAACAGCAGTAGGAAATTAGCATAGAAATAACCATGTGATTTGTACATAGAGGAATCTGTATTGCGTTTGATCCCAGTCCGGCCCTTCAAGTCTTTTGGTTCCAATACCGTGCAATAGAGTTGGACACATTTTAGACTGCCCGTATTCGAGGGGCCTCGACCTGCCTTTGTAGCCTATGATTGAAGAGTTGGCTTTGTGTCCATAACATCAATTGTGCACTATTTACTTAAAATATGGTTGAATTATGTGAACCATTTCAAAAATTACAACTAATAATAACATTGATTATTGAAAATAATATTGCGGGATCGAAAGAATTATTTAAAAAAGCTTTGCCTATAATACCTCTAAATATCGTAACTCATATTGAAGACCAGCGCTGCAGTATGGGTTAGCCTGTACTGCAGCATGTAGCTGAATAGGGACTCCCATTGTTGGTTCGCTTATTATTATTATTGTAATATATATTTTTTATGTGTCATTTCTTTTTTACGTTCCAACAATAAAAACTCTTTTCTTTCTTTCTTTATATATAAAAATCAATTGTTGTTCGTTTGTCTCGCTAGAACTTGCGAATGGCTGGCTGCACCAATTTGGTTAATTTTGATCTTGAAATATTTGTGGATGTTCAGGGAAGGTTTAAAAACACAATTGGACCCGGTAGGTGGCGCTGATGTCGGTGTGTCACCAAATTTGATTTGTTGGGATTTGTGGGAGAAATGCCAAAGATTGTGATCTTTTAAATATCATATTTAATGTGGCGCTGCTTTTCCGGGCAGGACTACGTCTGCCGGGCCCGCTAGTAATTTATTCTTCTTCTTAGTCGTGCACTCTTGGCAGAGTGGTCGTGGCTACGTCGGGTCCAGTATCTTGAGTAGTACCGGCTCTCACGATACGTCTCCATCTCTGTTATGAGCATTACGAGAGCATTCCGTCATTACAGTGCGTGTGATGCATTTAATGAGGTCTCAAAATAATTGATTTAAATTGTATGTAATTAATTGATGTAAATATAACCAATTATTTTTTGCTTTTTAGTTGTGTCTGGGTTTTTTTGAAGACGGTTTTATTTTTATTTAATAAGTAATAATTTATTTTATTTATAAACAAAATTTGTAGTTTAATCATTCTCTTTTTAAAATCGTACATGACATATGAAATCTATCACGTCCATTTTAAATTTAAACTTGGAACACACAAAAAAATCAACGAACAAACATGACAGTTGGCACGAGATTTTATATACGGCTTGTTGTTACGTGTGGGTGCCGCGAGAGAATTGTTTTCTTTTTAAATTAGGATGTTGATTTCAAGAAATAAATTATATTTAGCCGACTTAATGCGTTGGTAACATTTTTATATACATTTGGATTAAGACTATGGTTTGATAATTACGTTCCATGGTAAATTACTTAAGCTGGATTGTATCAGAATTTTAATTGTTTAAAACATTCACAACGTTCTGTAACGACAGCCTCCATGGCGCGTAGGCGAGTAGCCGGCTATGAAACGAGAGGCCGTGGGTTCGATTCCCACACCGGGACAAATATTTGTGTGACAGACAGATATTTGTCTCCGGAGTCTGGGTGTTGTGAGACCGAAAATGTTTCGTAGTCCCTGATAATCATGACACAACACTCGTATCTTAGTGTTGGGTCAGGGCTATGTGTGTGGGGGTGCGAAGTCAGGAAACCTCCACGTGGTGCACCCTGGGCAACGGTGGTCATGTTGACCAACGGCTAATTTCCTGATAATAGGTGGTTGATGGTTGTCGCTTTTGTGACGGCCCTTGCTCGAAGTTCGGGCTACTCCCGAGTTTTATCTCGGGGGTGTCGGCGGGCTCGGTGTGCGCTCACCCCGCCGCCGAGCGGGCAGTGGGGGGGACGCTCTCTCCTGCTGTCACCGTCGTGCATCGTAATCCAGTCAGGAGGTCCGTGGTCATGTCTCGCGCTCCAACTGGACCGAGGGTCTTGGCTTAACCGCCCGGGCTGCGAGGGAGAAAACCTCTATAAAAAGTTACCCCGAATCCCAAGCGGCGGCGCACCGCGAGGGGATGCATGGCCGATGGGTAGTTCGGTCGCTAGTGCGAACCCCGGCGGGGAACGTGCTGGACCCCGTGCAGTTATTTGCTTACCCAGCTACAGGGGGCTCTGGCTGGGTGGACCGAATATTTCCCCCATACTCGTGGGAACAATAATGATGAACTCTCAAAATAATAAAAAAAATAACGACGCTGTGGAGAAAAATTCTGTCTCTGAAGAGATAGGCGAGTCCGGGAAGTCGAATGACGGAAGGCCTAAGCCCAAAAAGACGCCTGCTGGGACCGCTTTAACACTTTCGGCACCCGAGGCTAAGATAGGAACTAGTGGAGTATTGACACGCTCGAAGAGGGCGCTAAGAGATCGTGAACAGGACGGGCTTACCAGCGATAGCGACTTCGAACCCGCATCCAAAGTGTTGGCCGTGTCAGAGAGCCCGCCTGCGGTGTCTGATGTAGATACTGCGCAGATGGAGACTTCAGAAGTTTCGGCTGACGATACGGACTGGCGCCTGCGATTATCGGCCATAATCCGGGACGTCGCTCATAAGTCCCGGCACATCAAGGGTACCGAGCAACGGAGGCTGAACCTCGCTGCAAACGAGCTCCTCGCTAGGGCTGAGGAGTCAGCCTCTGTAGAGGTAGGTAGGTTGGAGGCCGAGAAGGCGGTAATGTCGCAGCAGATCGTACTTCTGAAAGCCTCCCTGGCAGCCCAAGAGAGGGTAATGGCAGAAATGCTAGCGACTGTCCAGTCACTTGGACAGTCGCAGCCGGCGACCCA
Organism: Laothoe populi; assembly: GCA_905220505.1. NCBI lineage: Eukaryota > Metazoa > Arthropoda > Insecta > Lepidoptera > Sphingidae > Laothoe > Laothoe populi. The sequence goes on from HG992168.1 coordinate 14,681,829, forward strand.
ATCGAGTGCTGCTTCATGCGAAGGTGGCCGCTTCAAGCAACTCGAGTGCCGTCTAATCAGTGTTATAGACGCGCGCTTGGATGCGATAAGCTTGAGGCTGCCTCCAGAACCCATCATGCGCCCTCCGTTGGCTGCTGACCGGGCCAAAGTTGGGGCGACCGTACAGCCGCCGGCTGCTGTCGCTGGACCCTGGAAGGCCCAGCCTGTTGTCGCTGGTCCACTGACCACCCCGAAGGGCAAGGGGCAGGGAAAGGGCAAAAGCAACGCCCAGCCCGCCCCTAATGATGGTCCTCGAAACGTGCCTGCTGATGTGGCTGGGCCTGTACCATCGACGTCCGCCACATCCCAACTTCCTCTCCTGAGTAAGTCCCGCAGGGGAGGAAAGAGGAATAAAAGAGGGCGTGTCGCTCCACGGGATCAAACACCCTGCGAGCCCCGGCCGCTACCCCCCGCCCCCGCATCAATGGAGGAGGGGTGGAATTTTGTGGCAAAAAAGGGGAAAAAGAATCCCCAGCCCTTGCCGAGTGCTGCTGCTTCCGCACCGAAGCCGCAGCCGGGTCGGCCAAGGCCACGGATTCGCCTGCCCCGCAAGGCAGCCGTCACGTTGACGGTGACACCAGAGGGGTTGGCGAGGGGCATCACGTACGCCCATGTGCTGCGTGCGGTCCAACGATCCGTGGATCTGGCTGGCCTCGGCATCTCCGAGATGCGAGCTCGCCTGATGGCGACGGGCGGGTACCTGTACGAGGTGCCCGGCCCGGAGTCCGAAGCGAGGGCCGACTCCCTCGTCAATAAAGTGAGGGAGGTGTTCCGCGGGACGGAACTGGAGAATGATGTCCGTGTTTCCCGCCCGTTCAAGACCGCGGAACTGCGAATATCCGGGTTAGATGCCTCTGCCGACCCGGAGATGGTCGCTGCGGCCCTTGCAAAAGCGGGGTGTAATGCGGCAGAAGATTTTAAGGTCGGGGAGATCCGCCCCGACCGGTCGGGCCTTGGTGCGGTGTGGGTGCGCTGCCCCGCCAAGGTCGCCGACAAAATTTTGAATTCAGGCCGAGTGCTGATCGGCTGGGTAGCTGCACGCGTCCAGCTCCTTGAGCGAAGGGGTCGGGATGTGTGGCGGTTCTGTTGGGGGGGATCTGGATTGTCGGTGTGTATTTTTCCCCCAATAGATCCCTGGCCGAGTTCGAGCTCTTTCTCACTCGGCTGGGGGCCCTGGTGGTGCAAGGCAGTCAGCCTCGCCCCGTTCTCGTTGCCGGCGACTTCAATGCCAAGTCTCTGGCTTGGGGTTCGTCGGTGACCAATGGGCGCGGCGGGGCCCTGGAGGAATGGGCGATCTCGGCCAACCTGGCCGTCGTGAATCGCGGGTCGGTTAACACGTGCGTGCGGCATAATGGCGGATCGGTGGTAGACCTCACGTTCGCCACCCCAGCTATTGCCCGCCGTGTCCGTGACTGGAGAGTTCTGGTAGACGAGGAGACGTTGTCGGATCACCGATACATTCGGTTCGACGTCGCCTTGTCCCCTAACACCCAGTCCAGTGGAGAACCGACCGGCTCGCGGTCGGACGGCCCGCGTTGGTCGGTAAAACGCCTCGATGTTGAGGCCCTGAAGGAAGCCGCTCTGGCCCAGGCGTGGCTCCCTGCACCAGAGGCACCGATGCAGGTCGAGCAGGAGGCGTCGTGATTCGGTGCAGCGATGTCGCGCGTCTGCGACGCAGCCATGCCCCGAGTCCGACGTCTTCCCGAGAAGCGCCAGGTGTTCTGGTGGTCGGCGGAACTCACGCGGTTACGTGTCTCCAGCGTGGCCGCCCTCCGTCGTCTCGCCAGACATCGTCGTCGCCGGATCCGTCTTCCCGGCGACGAGGACCAGGAGCGGTTGCTTCACGGCCTCCACAGGGAGGCGAAGAGAGCGCTGCGCGTAGCAATAGCTAGGGCAAAGTCTGCAGCTCAGAAGGAGTTCCGGGGAACTCTCGATAACGACCCTTGGGGGCGTCCATATCGCGTGGCGATGAGGAGATATCGCCCGTGGGCGCCCCCACTGACGCAGAGTCTCCGGGGCGACCTAGTCGAGGAGGTCGTCGCAGCTTTGTTCCCTGCCACTGAAGATGTCACTCCCCCACCGATGGCGTCACATCCATCGACGCCATCGTCGTTGAGTTCGGCAAGGGTTATTTCGGAGGTTTCGCCCGAGGAATTTCGGGCGGTGGTGCTTCGGCTGCGGGGCAAGAAAACAGCCCCGGGTCTCGACGGTATACCCGGACGTGCGTGGGTATTAGCCGTCGAGCATCTGGGGACTAGGCTCCGTGGCCTGTTCTCTGCATGCCTGGAGCAGGGCCGTTTTCCGTCTCAGTGGAAAACTGGGAAGTTGGTCCTGCTCAAGAAGGAGGGGCGGCCCGCAGAGTCGCCATCGGCCTACCGGCCCATCGTGTTGCTCGACGAGGTCTGCAAGCTCTTCGAGCGTATCATTCACGCTCGCCTCGTCGAGCATCTTGAAGGGGTCGGGCCGGACTTGGCACAGTGCCAGTATGGGTTCCGGCAAGGCCGATCTACAGTACACGCGATTTTGCGGGTCAAGGCACAAGCGGAGGATGCAGTGGCTCGGGGTGAAGTGGTGGTGGCGGTGTCTCTAGACATCGCCAACGCGTTCAACACATTGCCCTGGGCCTGCATAATGGAAGCACTGCGGTACCATGTGGTGCCACTGTATCTCCGGCGTCTGGTGCGCTCGTATCTGTCAGATAGGTACATAGTGTATCCGGGCGCCGACAGGTGGCACCGAAGAGCGATGGCATGCGGTGTTCCACAGGGCTCAGTCCTGGGCCCTCTCCTGTGGAACATCGGTTACGCTTGGGTGCTCCGTGGTACGAAACCCCGAGGTGTCGCTGTCGTCTGTTATGCAGATGACACGCTAGTAACAGCGACAGCCAGGTCTTTCCAGGAGGCCACCCTGCTCGCCTCGTTCGCAACTGAACAGGTGGTGGGCAGGATACGGCGACTGGGCCTTAAGGTGGCCCTGAACAAAACCGAGGCCCTTTGCTTTCACAGGCCTCGGATTCGGCCACCTTTAGGGCCCCACTTCGATTTGGAGGGGTTGCGGATTCCCATCGGTTGTAAAATGAAGCACTTGGGATTGATTCTGGACAGCCGGTGGGATTTCCGAGCCCATTTTGAGGAGTTGTCGCCGAAATTGGTGCGGGCGGCGGGCGCGCTCGGACGCCTGCTGCCGAACCTGGAGGGACCTGGTAACCCTTGCCGAAGTTTATACGCCGGAGTCATGCGGTCAATGGCCCTGTACGGATGTCCCGTATGGGCCGAGTCCCTAAAACCCCGCTGCGTCGCCTTGCTGCGCAAACCGCAGCGTTTGGTGGCGCAGCGAATAGTAAGGGGCTACCGCACGGTCTCCCACGAGGCGGCCTGCGTATTGGCCGGCACACTCCCTTGGGAGTTGGACGCAAAACTCCTCTCATCAGCGTTCTTCTGGCGGGAGGAGGCGTCCAGCCACCGTCAAGAGAGACTGGCCCCGAGGGAGATTGGAGATTGGGCCCGGTTTCGCAGAACCGCCGTGGAGGAGTGTCGGATCGGGAAGGAGGTGTCCGCCGTGTGCCACCACTGTGGCAACTGCCGCGAGGACACGGCCCAGCATACGTTGGAGGAGTGCCCAGCCTGGGACGAAGAGCGCAGCGCTCTCAGAGCAGTCGTTGGAGGAGACCTCTCGCTGCCGGCCGTGGTGTCGTCCATGGTCGCCAGCCGGAGGTCCTGGCGTGCGGTGGCCCACTTCTGCGAGAACGTCATCTCGCAGAAGGAGAGTGCTGAGAGGGATCGGGAACGATATGATCCCTCCCGCCGCCAGAGAAGACGTAGGAGGCGCCGGGTGGACGACTGACCGGCGTCTCCCGCCCTGTGGAATGGGGGCGTTTGAATTCCACCACGGTAACCCCTGCCTGTCGTACGAGGCGACTAATAGGGGCCATCGGGGGTCGCGGGCGCGCAGCGGAGGGCTGTCAGCCCGTATCGATGCACTCCCAAATTCGGATCATCGTGCGACCCCGAGATGGACGGCAGCGCGTGTGGTAAGGCCTCGTTCGCTGTCGTTGTTCGGTGCGCGGGGGCTCCTTAGCCCTCCATGGAGATGGGCTGCTACGCAGCACCGCGCAGGGGCGATTCCGGCTGCAATTCTAGCACTCCTTAGAATACCCCGGGATCGCTCCGCAAGCGCCGAAGAAGGCCACCGCGGGGTTTTAGCTGGTAGTGTCGGGTGGGGTGTACATAGGGGTTAGGGACTCGGCCCAGCGGCAGCACGGATAGCCATCATCCGTGCGAGGGGTATGCTGGGTCGTAAGACCGGCTAGTCCAGCATACCCGTTTTATTCTTAATCCGCTTCCCTCCGGAGCGGGCGGCAGTAATAAAACGCTTTCCCCGCGACAACAAAAAAAAAAAAAAGGGCTATGTGTGTGACTGTTGGGTGTTATTTATAATTAATATTATGAAAAAAAATGAATGAATGAAAAATTTTAAGTTTTGATTTTAAACTATTTTTTAACTGATACGTTTATTATTAAATATCGTTACAGTAGTTGTTTCGTCTTATGTATACTTTAAAGTGATTCAATTATTAACAACTCACGCACCATTCGGACACCGGTGTCCATTCAAAAACTGGCAATACTCGTCCTTATTGACGTGCGTATTAAGCGTATTTGTAACGTTAATATTATGGAAATAAAGTTGATTTTGGCTCGTATTTTACTCACTACTTATTACCTTTTTCCAAACTCTTTTGTCTTTTGTCAAAAAACGTGAGAGGTGAAAATAATATAATATCCTCCGTAGTTTAGTCGGCGGACATCCGACTGTGAGACGAGAGATCGTGAGTTCGATCCACGCGGCTAGAATATTTGTGTAATTAAAAAAAACTGAGTTCTAGTTGATAGTCTAGTTTCATGATAGTAAAACCTATGTCGAAATCGAGCTAAATTTAAGTCTCTTTTTAGCTGATCAGTGGATAATTCACAGACAAACTACTATTTAATTATAAATGAAATGATTCACGAAGTATTGTCTTAATAATAAATGAATACACCCAACAGTTACACATTTAGTCCTGATCACTCACTAAGATACGAGTCTTGTGTTGTGGGCATACATACAAACATATACATTCACGCCTGTAATGTACGCCTGAAGGGGTAGGCAGAGGTGCAACTTTTCGCCGAATTTAATTCGGTCCAATAATGTGACATGTCATCTATCGCCATACCGGGCACAAATTCCAGACTCCGGGCTAATACTGAGAATTTCTAGATAGAAAACCCAATATCACTTTACCCGACCCGGGGATCGAACCCGAGACCTCAGCACAACAGTCGTAACGCATGCGCAATTACAACTGCGCCACCGAGGCAGTCGTGTTGTAGGCATCTACATGTATATACCGGCCGAAAGTCTGTGGTAGTCATACATGTCTATAACTACGAAATAATTTCGGTCGCGCATTACCCAGACCCAACATTAATATTTGTGGATGACAAAAACATTTTGGTGCGGGCTCGAACCTCCGGCCTTTCGTTTCTAAGCCGGCTACTCACCTACTAAGCTACAGAGGCTGTCAACTAAAAGTTTTCAATACATTATTCTAATAATACAGATCCACTCTTACTATTACCTTCCTTCCAAATCCAGTTTCCTTTCAACTTCTCCCCTCCCGTTCCTGTCCCTTCTCCTGATCATCATCTCCCTTCACTTCCTTTACCGAAGATCATGATTCCTTTAATTTTTCGGTCATCTTTCCATCCATTTCCAGTCCTATCCTCGTCTTTGTATCCCTGCCTACCAGCCTTTGACGGTGGATTCGAAGTTTCTACGTTATTATCCATGATTACTCATTCCGTATGGAGAATTTCCATTTGTGTTTTGACCTGTCATAAGTGCTTTTTATATGCCTACATGATGAATAAAGTTTTTTTTATGTTATCCAAAACTGTGTCTTTTCAATGCATATTGCCAATTGTCGAATAAAGTTAGTATGCGCAGCGTGCAGTGCAATTAATAAAGCTGGTTCTGGTTTTGCCGGTAGTGCCGGTTTGTCGGATAAACCTGAGGCTGCGGACTCAATTTATCGGTTCAAGTTTAGTACTGAATTCAGGTGCCTAATACCTACATGTATGTAGGTCGTGTCTTGTTAAGGACGTCTGTGTAAGTGCGATTTTTAGTCGCAAAGTGGAATATAAAAATAAATAACACCCAACAATTTATTTTATTTTATTAAAATCTCCAACGATAAATTCAATTTACTTGTTTAATCACTGTACTATTGCATTGTATGTCTTGTGCTTCCTAAATTATAGGAGACCGCATCATGCAAAGGTACATCACAAACGACAAAAAAAGAAACGGAAAGAAACTATAAGAAAATCTATAAGTATGAAATTGTTAATTTATAAAGTAAAACTAAATGAATTAAATTATTGAATATAAAACAAAAATAACATAACAATATATAACAATAACATATAATAAAAAAATTAACAACAAGACAAATATTCACAAGTTTTACTTAGTGTGGGATTAGGACCATGTGTGTGAGTGTTGTCACACATATTATGTATTCCATATACAATATGGGATTTGTAGTTGCTTGCAGTAAATTCTTGTTCTTGGTACTAAAAAGGAGATATATTGTGAATAAAAAGTATCTTGCATAGCATTTGGCCTGTGCTTCCTGAAAAATCTTTTTTTGTAGATGTATTTTAAAAAAACTAGACTTTTAGAGGTGCTCTTCAGTTCAGAAATGTGTAATGGTGAAAAAAGGAATGGAAAGATATAGACACAGTGCGATATAATGTGATTACGGAAAATATGAAACAAAAGATGTCGTGACAAAGCCTCAAATGGTGGGCCCTATTAATTATGACAGAAAGAGAAGTAACAAAATTAGTTTATGTTATGAAATTGAGTTCTTTTTAAACTGAGCAGTGTCGACAAAGGACGTTGAAGACATACCATCATGGATGATATTACCGATATAAGAAACAAATGAAGTTTTCTCATACCAGCATACTCGTACAGATTGATAACAGTGGAAGAAGCAAAAAGATATAATAGGACAACCATTTTGTAGTCTCTACTAACCCCAATTTGTATATAAAATGTCAAAATTGCTGTTTAAATTGTGTAATTTTTTTTGTTTGATTATGGGTTCATATAATTATATATATCTACTAGCGGACCGTGGAGACGTCGTCCCGCCCATAAAAGCAGCGCCAGACCGACTGCAGCGCCATCTGCCGGGCTGATTTGTGAGTCTAAACCATCCAGGGCGCCACCCAAACGCATACAAAAAAAATCATTCAAATCGGTCCAGCCGTTTAGGAGGAGTTCAGTGACATACACACATACAGGAGAATTATATATATAAAGATATATATATATATAAAAATCAGTCGCCGTTCGTTAGTCTCTCTAAAGCTCAAAAACGGCCCGACCGATTCGATTCAAATGTTGTGTGTATTTTTCAATAGGTTTCTAGATGGTTCGAAAACACAATTTAATTAATGTACTAACTTGTCATAAGAGCTATGAAATTGTCTACATGATCAATAAAGGATTTCATTTCAATCGGACCCGGTAGATGGCGCTACTGTCAGTATGTCACCAAACATTTGCTGGGATTTGTGGGAGAAATGCCAAAGATTGTGTGTGTGATCTTTTATATATCATATTTAATGTGGCGCTTCAGGACGATGTCTGACGGGCCCGCTAGTCATTATTAATATCATTAATATAATCGTACTGTCGCTCGGTTGCAGCCCGCCCTTCCGATTTGGTTCCAACAGGGAATTGGAGAAAACCTTAGTTAGATTTTAATGTCTTTCGACTGCGTATCGGCAATGCTTATTTTGTGAACTTTGTGGTTAACTCGCGTGAAATATTTGCAGGTGTTATATTTATATCACTTAACGCCACACTCAGTCAGTAATTTAACGGTAGACAGCGGCTTCCCTGTGCCCTGGCATTGCAGAAGTCTATGGGCGGCGGTGACTACTTACCACTAGGTGGCCCGTCTGCTCGTCTGCCTATCGAGGGACTAAAAAAAGTAATGGATCATTTTATCCTTTAGTCAGACAGCGATCGAGTCCCACCTGATGTAGCCGGCTGTAAAACAAGAGGCCGTGGGTTTGATTCCCGCATCGAGACAAATGTTTGTGGTGCGGATTGATGTTTGTTTCACCTCGTATTTCTTGATTCCCACGACAAAGACTCGTATCTTAGTGTGGATTATGTTGGTGACTGTTGGGTGTTATTTATTGGGTAAAGATATGAAAATTGCTAAATGTAATACCGAACTTAGAAGGCTTACTTACATTAGCCGTAATTAACAGTTAGTTGGCATTAAATCATTAAGCAACTGTCAGTTCTGAGACAACATTTGATCCTTACTTCATCTATATAAGAATGGGAAGTGCGTCAAACTCGTCAAGCGATACCGGTAACAAGTATTGTGTTCAAGGAACCAATATACTGTAAAATAAAAATGTTTACTGAAACCAACAGAGTGTTGCATTTAAAAGTCACAGAAAAACAAAACTCGCAATTTCGTATACTCGGACAACATATTTTTTCAAGTTATTTTGTTTTGAAAACCAAACTACTCAACCGATTTTGATAAAAGTTGTATGGGACCAATCTGGAAGCATATGCTTTGTAATAAAAGAACAAAAGAAGAATTTTCCAAATCGGTCAATCGGTAACAAACATAAAATAAAGCACGTTGAATTGAGAACCTCCTCCTTTTTTGAAGTCCGTTAATAAATCTTTAGCACCAGCCAATTTAAAAAAAACAGAGGTGTCTTATGGACACCCGGTTGGACCGGATTTCCTTTCGCTGTATCTTTTCCCTGTTTTTTTTGTTGTTAAGTAATGATTAAATAAAAAATTAAAGAGTCTGTGGATATAGCATCTATTGCGCGTCTAAACATATGAAGTAACGTTCTATATCTATAAAAACGTATTTTGCTTATAATATTGATTTTGGTTTGAACAGCTGAAAGTAATTAATCCCTGTACGGTTCTTAAAAAATCACTGCAAAAAGATGTCAGTTTTTGGTGCCGTTTTTCATTGTTACACTTTTTTAGGTCTAGCCCCTCAGTCCGCAAACAAATCGGAACGATAACGTGCGATAAAGAACTTCGTTCCAATAAACAATCTCAAACCACATGTACAGATCCCGAAAATAAACCAATCCAATAATGGCGTGGCGTTAAAACGTTATTCTTATTAATATAATTAATATATATAAACGTTGGCTCATTTCTGGCAACGATCTGTAGGCCAAGATTCAGATTGTGTTTTGAAACTGGCCGTAAATGATCATACTAATTACACTGATGGTTATACAGACTGCCTCGGTGGCACTGTTGTAATTGCGCTACGACTGCTGTGCTGGTTCGATCTCCGGGTCGGGTAAAAGTGATATTGGGGTTTTCTATCAGAAGTTCTCATTATTAGCCCGGAGTCTGGAACCTGTGCCTGGTATGGCGATAGGCTCGCCCCCTGTCACATTATGGGACCGTAATATATTTGGCGAAAAATGGGTGTACTGGTTATACACCCATTTTTTTCTTCCAGTTTTTTTCTGCCTATCCCTTCGGGGATTACAGGCATAAGTGTATATGTATGTATAGTTACTAAGGCCTATCCCTCTCATCGGTATAGTACTGATATTATTGTTTTTTTTTGGATTTTCACGCCAAACAACTGAGGCATGCAAGCAATGCGCAATTCTGCCAACTATCAATTCCATAATAAACATATCTTTGATATATCGCGTGTTTTTTAAGGACAGAAGAACTTAAAAGCGCTCGTCTCTTGTTTGTCTCGGTCGGAATCCTGCCATTAAAAAGTAAAATAAGCAACGTATTGCCGTGGTTTTTATTACCCGACCTATCGATCTATACCTTTCTTCTCAAGAAGGGGTGACCTCAAAGTAAACTCTTTTATGTTTTGTTAGCTTGTGGTTTATCACAGCTTTGTGCTTTATAATTTTTATCCGGGAAGTGTAAGAGAAGATTGTGTTTAATATTATTTGGTGTGTAATTTGTTTACAGCTGTTTAGAAAATGAGTTTGATAACATTATTTTAAACAATCAAGCTTTCTTTTTGTGTTTTTGTGTCGGTAATCGTTCATAAGATGGTATCTTAAGGGTTGACATAAAATTAAATAATTTGGAATGAAAATATTTAATTGTTTTAAAGATTTCTTATACTTCAGTAAACCAACAAATGGAAGCGAAGTGTGTTATTATTTATTTCAAAGTTTACAAATATATGTTACAAATATTGTCAAACATTAAAAATAAAATAAATAAATAACACCTACCAGTCACACACATAGCCCCGACCCCACACTAAGATACGAGTCTTGTGGGTATCAGGGACTACGAGAGACTTCTCGGTCTCACAACACCCAGACCCCGGACACAAATGTCTGTCTGTCACTCAAACATTTGTCCCGGTGTGGGAATCAAACCCACGGCCTCTCGTTTCACAGCCTACTGCGCCACGGAGGCTGTCAAAAAACATATTAAGTTGTGTTTGAGGTGTAGTTTTATTCGTAATCCTTAATCTAGCTCATCCAAAAGTCATTCTTTATCCTAACTCTAAAGGACCATAAGATTGTGTCATGTGTATCAAAATAACTTAAAATATTTTTTCTTTCAGTTTATGTACTTGTTAAGTATATATAATATATATTATATGGCAGTGTATGTACTATGTATTTTGCTGTACATAATATGTCTATTTCCCTACTATGACGTTTCTCTGCAAATCCAATCCATCCAAAGGTTGTCTGGAAGAGATCGCAGTTAGCGATAAGACCGCCGTTTGTACAGTACGCTAATCTCCACTATGGCTGAACCAATTGGGATGATGCTTTCAGTGATATATTAAGACAAGTTGAGGCCAACATTTAGTGCATTTTCCTTTTTTTTGTCGGGGGTCTACAGTTGGGGTACGATGTTTGGTTGTTTTGCGGCCTTCTGAGTACTCTGACCCTGGACCGTTAAAGAAGGTAAAGCCTTCTTGCCCGTAGCGTAGTGTGAAGAAGCAGGCCGGCATGATTGTGTTGAGTAGCGGGGGATAGATTGTCTCTCGCTACTCGATACTCTAATTGGACGGCACAGCGCTTACCATCAAGTGCAGTGTGATATCTTTGCCGTGCCAGGTAAAAAAAACAGACAAATAAAAGGCTAATAAACTAATAACTAATACTAGCCCTGTATTAAATATTGTCCCACTGTTGGGCACGGGCCTCCTCTATTAATGAGAGGGGTTAGGCCTTAGTCCACCACGCTGGCCTAATGCGGGTTGGCAGACTTCTCATACCTTCGAAAAACTCTCAGATATGCAGGTTTCCTCACGATGTTTTCCTTCACCGTTAAAGCAAGCGATAATTAACATTTTAATACACACATAACTTTAGAAAAGTCAGAGGTGTATGCCACTTGGGTTTCGAACCTACAATAAAAGGCATAATATTTTTTTACCAAAACACTACTCTTTAATTACCCACTCTAACGCAACGCCGCGGAAAAAGCTAGTTTTCTCACTAATACCATTTCATTGAAACCCTATCCCTTAAAATGAAAACAGAGTGGGAATGGGGCAATAAAGCGGGCTCTAGTGGAGCAGTCAGCCCGTACATAAATCAGGTAAGTCCGGCCAGATAACTCACCGAGCTCGCGGATATAAAACTCTTAGAGAACACTTTAACGCCAATTCATCGTGCATTCTATGGATGGGGTAAGTTATGGCTTTATTTGTGCATTTTACTGGCCACATAAGCTGTGGATAGTTGTATTATCAATAGAGACTCGAGGGACATAACCAGTTAAGGAAACATGGAAGATTTGTTTAATATTATAATACACACATAGGGTAGACAGAGGTGTAAACCGTACCATTTAGCTGAGCTGATTACCGTACCGTACCAGGCACAATTCCAGATCCGGGCTGATATTGGGTATTTACATACACATACACTCACGCTGGTAATCCCCGAAGGGGTAGGCAGAGGCGCAACAGGATACACCCACTTTTCGCCGAATTTCGGTCCCATAATGTGATAGGGGGCGAGCCTATCGCCATATCGGGCACAGATTCTAGACTCCGGGCTAATTGAGAATTTCTAGTTAGAAACCCCCAATATCACTTAACCCACCCGGGGATCGAACCCCGAGACCATAGCACAGCAGTCGTAATGCAGGCGCAATATAACTGCGCCACTAAGGGTATTTAGTGACAGCAAAATCCAATATCACTTTTACCTGACCCGGGGACCGAACAAAGATACCTCAACGTGCAGTCGTACCGCGTACACAAATCTATCTGTCTGTGATCCCTTTTGTCGGGGGTCTAGAGTTGAGGTACGATGTTTGGCCGTTTTGTAGCTTTCTGAGTACTCTGACACTAGACTCTCGGCCGCTTCTTCACCTCCTTACCCCATGGCGTAGTGTGAAGAAGCTATACAGCAGGCCGGCATGATTGTGTTGATTAGTGGAGATAAATTGTCTCTCGCTACTTGATGCTATAATTCGACGGCACTGCGCTTACCATCAGGTGCAGTGTGGTCACTTTGCCGTGTCAGGGAAAAGTTTAGTATAGTATGTTTTTTTTATTTTTTATTCTTATTTTTTATTCTTTTTTTTAGTCCCTCGAACTTTGAGTCAAGTCTGACTATGTCAGTCCCGTAATGTACACACATTAACAGCATAATACAAGAACAGTGATCGGTTAATAGTTTTTAAGTATTATATAAGTGGAAACATAAAGCAACTTAGCTGTATCTGATATTCATTCAGATAAGATGGCTTGAAATACACCCACATCAAACCGATTAACATTATTAGCTGTATATAATTCTTGTCTCATATTTGCACTCCTAGTATAAGTTAGAGGTAGTATTAGGCAGAGTTTTATAGGCTACTTGTTATTTGTTGAAATGTTACATTGCACTTTGTATACCGGCATCGGGTGACCTGAAATGTATGTGATCACATTGTATGTAAAATAAAATAAATATGTTTTTAATATCGGTTCATATTCGGAGCAGAAAATGATATTCAAAATAAATCCTTCTCTCTTCTTTCCTTGAATTCGATTACATGAAATAATCATGCGACACAAATAGTGGTCAATTGAATTGTGTGCCAGTTACGTATTGAGTAGAGCGGGTCTACTCCCCGACTGCACAAATCCGCATTATTTCCCGCTCGCCGCGTCGGTTTGTGTTTACACGTGACCACACTTTAAATTGATTTTCAATACATTTTTGCCGCCTTCTTGAAAACGTAGAAATAATATCAAAGAAGCAAACCAAGGTTTCAATGCACATTGCTCTCATTACTAATTTTTTTCACGCGTCTTCTGTTGAACAGTGATGTGACTTCCAAATAAGTTTTTTAATTCATAAAAAGTACACCGACTTCAATAAAAAACAAATTATGTGTATAAATAGAACCCTATAAAATTTCAGGGTGCCCTCGATTTTTCTGAGATCCCAGCATCAGATCCTGAATTAGTGCCACTAGGACCTCTTGGGAAGTATACACTTTTAAACAAAAAAAATCGAATCGGCTTAAGCGTCTTCGAGTAATCGGGGAACATACATAAAAAAAAGATTCCGACGACGAATTGTTAACCTCCTCCTTTTTTTGAAGTCGGTGAAAAATCGAATTCAGCGAATCACGAACGCTTGTAGCAAAAAATATAATAATTAGTGAAATAAAGCTAATTTTACGGATTCTATCAAATTATATTCTATTCAGACAGCCTCTTTGGCCCTGTAGGCGAATAACCGGCTGTGAAACGGAAGGCCGTGGATTCGATTCCCACACAGGGACAAATGTTTGTGTGACAGACAGACATTTGTGTCCGGAATTGAGTTATGAAGTACTGATCATTAGAGCAAGAGTGGTAACAGCCTCCGTGGCGCAGTGCGTGAGTAGCCGGCTATGAGGCCGCAGGTTCGATGCCCGCATCGAGATCGCATACATTTCGCCGAGCTCATTTACGCCCCATAATGTAATAGCCTATCGCGATACCGGTCACAATTGCCGACTCCGGGCTGATACTGTGTATTTCGTGATACAAAACCCACTATCACTTTTACCCAACCCAGGAATCGAACCCAAGAACTCAACACAGCAGTCATACCGCGTACGCAGTTACAACTACTACCACCGAGGCAGTTAGTTATTTAGATATTTTTAACTCTTATATAATGTAACAATACACTCATATACCCTTTATCTTATACTTGTTTTAGAGCTCGAGATATCCCATTGCGGAGGTGTCTTTTTATTGAGCGTCTTGAAAGGAGGTATTAAAATATATTTCCATTTTTATACCCTTGGATGTTTATGACTAACACCGTTCTATTGATATGTAGATGATGAAAACAGTCAGCAATATACTGAAGTCATACCACCCTCTCATGACGGTGCTATATATTATTTTTAACTGTATATAATAATCTTTCTCTGAGTACCTCGGTGGCGCAGTTGTAATGCGTACGCGTTACGACTGCATACTGAGGTCTCGGGTTCGATTCCCGGGTCTGGTAAAAGTGATAGTGGGTTTTTGTATCACGAAATACTCAGTATCAGCCCAGAGTCTGGAATTGTACCCGGCATGGCGATAGGCTCATCCCCTATTATCTTATTGGACGGTAATAAGCTCGACAAATGTGGGTGTACTGATTACACTTCTACGGTACGCGGTACGGTAGGCAGCGGCTTTACTGTGCCCTGGCATTGCAGAAGTCTATGGGCGGCGGTGACTACTTACCATCAGGTGGCCCGTCTGCTCGCCTGCCTATCGAGGCACTAAAAAAAGGCATGCGAATTTAAAATAAAATATATAAATTTCTTCCCGATGTTTTCCTTCACCGCGTGACTTCGATAAGTCTGAGGTGCATGCCATTTGGTTTCGAATCAACTACCTTTTGTTGCAACAACTATCGCATATTTTTAACAGACTTCAAAAAAGGAGGAGGTTAACAATTCGTCGGAATCTTTTTTTTATGTATGTTCCCCGATTACTCGAAGACGCCTGGACCGATTCGAGAAATTCCTGTTTTGTTTATAGCAGGTCCCATTGGCACCAAGTCAGGATCTGATGATGGGATCTCAGAAAAATCAAGGGCAATCAAATTTTATAGTGACGCATAATTTGTTTTTTATTGAAGTCGGTGTACTTTTTATGAATTAAAAAACTTTTTTCACACATGTTTATTAACATTACATATTTGCCACCAGATAAAACTGCAGTACTAGCCATAGATGGGAATGCAACAGTCTCTAGAGTTACATACATATACACTCACGCCCGTATCCCATGGGGGTAGGCAGAGACTATTTAGTGCCACAAGCTACGATCCTGACACACTTCTTTCGCCTCTTCCACATTCATACATCTTCTCATACATTTACGACGGTTGGAGGTACTTCTGATTTGCCCTTTTAGGAGAAGATCGTTTATCTGATTCGTAAACGTTCTCCTTGGGCGCCCTCTACCCACTCTTCCAGTCTCTAGAGTTATTTTTTGACAAATGTGTTTGTACATTGAACAACGTGTACCGTATTCATTACAGTGCACTTCTGTAACTCCCCATCCAATATGACTAACACTATGTTTCTAGACGTTCCCTGCCACAAGTCTTATGTTACCACATTTTGCTACTCGCGAAATATCGTGGTTGCCTTATAAAGCATATACGTTTTAAAAGATATACAGCAATAGGATCACAAAAGTGCCATAGTGTAAAATTTTGGATATTTGTAGTCATAATATTTCCCCAAACTATTGCGCATTGCAAATGAGTGCGTTGCTGAAGATCGAATCCAGGACTTCAAAGCTTACTACGCAGCCACTAAACTAATGAGTCCAGTTCATACACGTTAGGACTAAAGTTGCCAAGTTTAAGGAATTTGTTAGATTTATTGAATTTATAAGTAAAAGTTTTTTAATACATAAAAACTACACCGACTTCAATAAAAAACAAATTATGCGTCACTATAAAATTTGAGGGTTGCCCTTGATTTTTCTGAGATCCCATCATCAGATCCTGACTTGGTGCCCATGCCCATGGGACCACCTGGAAAGTATCTATACCCTTTCAAACAAAAAAAGAATTTCTCGAATCGGTCCAGGCGTCTTCGAGTAATCGGGTAACATACATAAAAAAAAAAGATTCCGACGAATTGTTAACCTCCTCTTTTTTTGAAGTCGGTTAAAAACAACTCAATTGATATATATTTGTGAATTATTAACTACCAACATCATTTAAATTATAAAACAAATGGAATTATTTAGAAATAATTGTATTTAGAGTACTAATTCGTTTACTGCCTTGGTGGCGCAGTGGTAATTGCGCATGCGTTACATCCGCTATGCTGAGATCTCGGGTTCGATCCCCGGGTCGGGTAAAGTGATATTGGGTTTTTCTATCAAGAAATTCTCAGTATTAGCCCGGAGTCTGGAACCTGTGCCCGGTATGGCGATAGGCTCGCCCCCTATCACATTATGGGACCGATATTCGGCGAAAAGTGGGTGTACTGGTTACACCTCTGCCTACCCCTTCGGGGATTATAGGCGTGAGTGTATATATATATATAATTCGTTTACAAAGTATACATAAATTCATTTTAGAATTAATAATAACATTAGTATTATATTCTGCTTAAAAATAAAGATCATGTAGATAAAGATTTATGTAAAACAGACTTGTTTGCTCCGCTGTATAAAAAGCTAGGAACATCTGTATAGAATATCAGTAATTGTTGCATAGTGATAACAAGCGGAAGCTCTGAAAGTCATAGTCTGTAAAGCTTTGAAAATACTTGTGAACTGAATATGTGTTGCTACAGGAGTAATTAAGCTAAGTATTATTTGATATTTATAAATTAATAATTAAAAGATATTGCCTTTGATATATTGTTTTATTGCTCTAAGAATATATGGCTATTCATATGATATATCCTATAAATAGTCTAATCCAATTGTGGAAAATATGATAAATGAAAGTAATCTAAAAGATAATTAAAACACTACGAATATATTTTTACATTATAAATTATTAAAGAACATAATGATGATATATCATTATATATTTGTTTATATTCAGTTAAATAAATGCCATCTATAGATATAATCATAAACATATGATCTAGATGATTGTTTATTTAAAGAAAGTTCATATTTTTCTAACAAATTCATAAACAAGTCTGACTGTTTATATCATTTAACACGTTACAATAAAAAAATTGCAAAATACTTAATGTAAAGACAAAGTCCCTCTTCAGCTTTATTACAGTATAGATAAAGTTACTCTACATAGTAAACGGATACAAAAATCCTCACACAAAGCCACAACTCAAACGGTGTACGCAGTCTGAGAAACACGAAATTCAATTTTCTGCTTAAGTAAACATTTGTATTTTTCATTCGGTGGCTTTACCACGACCGTGGGCAAACAAAACGTCACGATTCTTATAATTGGACAATAAAACCTTCGCAGACGACATTAAAAGTGAAAGCCCATAAAATTTGACTGGTCGCGGCCCAGATTGACGTATTTCAGTCCCGCGTTCTGACGTACATCTGAGATTGCGATATCGTTTGATTTTTATAGTTTCTCGGTAAAATGCCATCCAACTTTAATCGATAGATTATATGTTGTAACGGTAGGCAGTGGCTTTGCTGTGCCCTGGTATTGCAGATGTCTATGGGCGGCGGTGACTACTTACCATCAGGTGGCCCGTCTGCTCGCCTGCCTATCGAGGCACTAAAATAAAATGCAAGAGACTGCCTCTGTGCTGAGGTCTTGGGTTCGATCCCCGGGTCAGGTAAAGTGATATTGGGTTTTTCTATTTAGAAATACTCAGTATCGGCCCGGAGTCTGGAATTGTGCCCGAATTGTGTATGGTGGCCCCTATCACTGTATGTAATAAGTTCGGCGAAAAGTGGGTGTAGTTACACCTCTGCCTACCCCTTCGGGGATTACAGGCGTGAGTGTATATGTATATATTGTATGCGAGAGTTCGTTTGGGTAGAGACCGCAGCTTTATTTATTTCAGTCTAGAAACAGTAATTTGCAAGCGTTATTGTCTCTCAATTTGCAAGTCATTGAACCCAATAAATTATTGTAACACCCATATTCTCACTTCTCTGCGTCACCCGAGTAGACTAGTAGAGAATGCCTCCGGCATTAAGTTGTTATTAAATAAATATTATCTGGAATTATATTCTTAATGTCTTATGAATACGAAGCAGGCGAGTTGTGAAACGAGGCATCGGGTTTCATCCAGTGTAGAGACAAGTGTTGTGTAACCCACAGTATTTTTTCTAGGTCTGGGTGTCGTGGGACCGAAGTTCTTCGTAGTTCTTGATATGCACGATTTTTTTATAGCATAATACGACAAGCGAGCCAGTAGGTCACCTGATGTTAAGTGATCTCCACCACCCATGAACATCCACAATACCAAAAGTGTCATGTATGCGCTGTCGGCCTTAAAAGGACAGGAATAGGGATTAGGGAAGGGGGAATCTGGGCCTCCGGATATCTCACTTACCATACGAAATGCGACAGTAAACTGTCACTTTACGTTGGTTTACCTACTACTGTGCACTGGTACTTCGTTAAAACGGATTTCTGTGATGTGTTTTCTTCAGTTTTAAGAGTTTTTCTTCAGATTTCAAATGCCTAACTGGATCTTTTTTTTTATCCTGGCTTGAAAAAGTGACCACACTGCACCTGATGGTAAGCGCAGTGCAGTCCAATTAGAGTATCGAGTAGCGAGTAGCAATCTATTCCCCGCTACTCAAGACAATTATGCCAACCTGCTTCTTCACACTACGTCATGGGCAAGAAGGCAAAGAAGCGGTCGAGGGACCTGTGGCAGACGAGTCAGAAGGCCGCAAAACGGCCAAACATCGTACCCCAACTCTACACCCCCAACAAAAATCTCTCATTATGTTTGAATGTCATTTCACTATTCGTGTGTGGAAATTCCTAACCTACTTATTTGATATATAATATCATTATGGACTGAATTGAGATCAAGCCATCTCTAACGTCTTACAATATTTTGATCCCTCACATAAGCTTCTCAATTTAGGATTCTTATGGCGGGACGTGGTTATAACAACGAGGTATAAACTGAACCTACGGAACACGCGTTATGTTTCTTGCAATAAAACGTGTATTAATGATTGTTTTAGAGTTGCTCGTAAATTTTACTGTTTTAGCTTCGTGAGTGCGCCGTGTGTCTTATATAATATATATGGGTTTTTCAAATTGGTTTTTGTTCATATTTTTACAGGTAAAGTGTGTGGTAGGTTGGTTATTTTACACAGGATTTTATTTTACTTTTTTATTTAATTAGATACCTTGATCAGTCTAGAGCAGCTACAGTTGTGTAGGGTCATTTCCTTGCTTAGCGTGTTCTAGAGTCTGTGTTATGTACGTCGGCCAATGCTCCGAAGAATTGTGATGTTTTCTTTAAGTCTCGAATGTATTAATGACACTTTTAAAAAACTATTTTTATACTAATAAGAAGAAGTAGTCTTCATTTGATATAAATTTTTAGGTATATAGGTGTGTAAATTAATTTATTAGATTTTCGCGTGTGACTTAGGAATCCATATAGAAATAGCAGAGTAAAACCATATTTTGTAATCATTTCTAGTTACTGCTACATTCTACTGAGTGCTACGCGTGATGTAGCATGTATCAGACTTCGTAGCAACGTTATGAGACTCGTAGCTACGAAAAATATTTCCCAATTTATAGTTTTATTTATATTTGTAGATTAAGTGGCTTCATTCGAATATTATGAATAGAACTTATTCATTTTCGAAAGGTGTAATGGCACAAGAATAGTTTACAAAGTATTTCCTACGCAATTGCATATTTTGTTTTGTCGAAATTGTAAGCTTTAGGTTTAAAATATTTGTTTAAAGTTAATGCGTTCTTTAAAGAGCCAAATAAAAAGTTTGGACAGTCGCTTAATAAAGCTGTTAATTATCTTAATTAACTTTTGCGTGGAGTATAATTTTTATGTTACTTTAAAAGGAAAGCGTACTTTATCATCATTATTTGAATGAAATAATGAATTCTGTGAGGTCGCAGTTCAGCGTGTTGTATATTATATACAGGCAACTAAACATCTTAAGGTATATAAAAGCTGTATATAAAGTTATTTTATATACAGGATGAATTTTCCAAGTGGGCGTGCATTGCCAAATCTGAAACTATGTCAGAAAGCGAAAAGTACTCAAAGGTGTCTCGAGGTCCGATTTTGATGAAAACTAAATTTGTAGTATTGGATTTTTGAAAAATCAATATTCCTAGCAGGGAATCGAACTCGCTGACTTAAAAAAAACACACTGTGTTATTACACCACTCGGTAGTGTCGATAATAAGGAATGAATTCTGGAAAGTAATATACGGAAAACTTAAGGAAAGAGCTAATTTTTAACCGACTTCAAAAAAAGGAGAAGGTTGTGAATTCGTCGGAATATTTTTATAACATAAGTAAAGTTTTTTAATTCATAAAAAGTACACCGACTTCAATAAAAAACAAATTATGCGTCACTATAAAATTTGAGGGTTTCCCTTGATTTTTCTGAGATCCCATCATCAGATCCTGACTTGGTGCCAATGGGACCACCTGGGAAGTATACCCTTTTAAACAATAGAAGAATTTCTCGAATCGGACCAGGCGTCTTCAGTAATCGGGTAACATACATAAAAAAAGATTCCGACGAATTGTTAACCTCCTCCTTTTTTGATGTTGTTTAAAAATACTTTATTATTTCCTTACGTTGCCTACCTATTAAACCTTAACTGATTAATTGTTCAAAATGATAGCCATTGTTTTCAATACATAGCTGTATTTGACGTCTCAGGATTACCGCTTTCTGGACAAACAAATAAGGAATAAATAGATCTACAGATCCTTCCCACAAGATTCAATAAGAATATAGTTTGAAAGCTCCGCGTAAATATACCTAATTCCCTTGGTTTAATTTCAGGTTTTGACTTGTACTGAACCGATTTCAACTGTGATTGCTTATTAAAATTGACTCTTAGAGAGGATAAAATCTGTTTCCCTCGACCGTCTTCCTTTGTGTACAGTGTACTGTACACTGTAATAACCTAAGCTATTCCATAATGTCAAAAAGTAACTAAAGACTTAGATAAAATTAAATTTCGTAACAAAATTAGGTGCCGTCTTGAAAATAAACATTGTGAGGCAAAAAATAATTTCGGCCCCTGCCCTGCGCCACCCTCTACCCCAGGTGACATATGCTCGACTAATTACCATGAAAATTGTCTGCATTTCCTCTACTTAAGGTGGGTGATTCGGCAAGGTGAGTGACGAGGAGTGAGGTATTCACAGACATAAATTTAATAGATGTCGCAA
Source organism: Laothoe populi (assembly GCA_905220505.1). Classification (NCBI taxonomy): domain Eukaryota; kingdom Metazoa; phylum Arthropoda; class Insecta; order Lepidoptera; family Sphingidae; genus Laothoe; species Laothoe populi. The sequence continues at coordinate 14,703,315 of HG992168.1, forward strand.
GTACGTTTTGTATGACGAAATCGGAACTAAATCCTAGGCAATATCATACATACATACATATACACTGACGCCTGTAATCCATACCGCCATAACCGCCTCCGGGCTGATACTGAGTATTCCTTAATAGAAAAACCCAATATCACTTTACCCGACCCGGGGATCGAACCCGACCTCAGCACAGCAGTCGTAACGTATGCGCCACTTAGGCATAAAATCAAAATCAAAATCAAAGATTTATTGAATCCATAAAATGTTTAGATTTAGATTCAGTCAATTTTTTCACTCTACCGCCAATTCGGAATGCAGTCTCGCTAGAGAAGAACGGGCAAGAAACTATAGCGTTGCTCTTTTCACTCCGATTAACAATATTTGGTCATATAGTTATAATCATAGGTCATATAATATATACGATTTAAGTTTAATTACCTTAGATTAGAGCAGCTCAGTGTATGTTAAGTTGCCTTATTGAAATATTGTGAAATAGAACTCATTACAAGACCTAGTGCCGCACATGACTGTCGTGAGAGTGATACAAATCTCGATTTCTTAAAGCAGTCGGTCCTTACTGAAACAGTCTGAGCAGACCAGTCCACACGAGCCGCACCCGTAGTCATTACATACTTGTGATTTTAATTAAAATGTTACAACACAAAATTAACATTTAATAATGGCTCACGTATACAGCCGGTAATTCCGAGTGTTTTAATTAAAAACAAGCATATGTTTTTGTTTCTTGTAAAACAGAATGTCCCTTTTCCGCTGTTCCAAGAAAATTGTTTTGCATTTTTTTATAAATTTCTACGTAATTTATGCATGTCAGGTATGTTAATTTACATGTATTAAATTATGATATCATGTTTTTCTTAAATTAGACAAGGAAAATGAGTTTCATTAAAAAACACGCTCATAGACCAATGAGACAATTTAAATATAATTACTATTAAATAACACAATAGTCACAGTAACAGTCACAAATATTGACCCCACACTAAAACGCGAGCCTTATGCTTAGGACTACAAGGGACATCGGTCTTATAATACCCAGACCGGGAAAAATATTAGTCTGTTAAACAAAAAATTGTCTTAGGTGGGCATCGAACCCACGGCTTGTCATTTTACAATCAGCTATTCGTCATCTGCGCCACGGAGGCTGTAGTTTGGCCTATCGTACCCCGATTTCGCCCTCCGTGCCTCTCCTAACTAGCACGTCAATAGGGAATGGAGTACTGCTCGGATCTCTGGGACGGTTCCGCTAAGTACCTACTCGATGCCTTAGATGGGTTGCAGCGGCGGGCCATCCGCATTGTTAATGATGCCGACGTCACCAACAGCCTGGAGCCGCTACAGCTGCGAAGGGATATTTCCATGCTTAGCGTATTCAACCGTCTGTCTCATAGCGAATGCTCTGAAGAATTGTTTGATCTTATCTCATCCTCTCCCTTCCACACCAGAAACACGCGTACTGGCTTGCGGAGCCACAGCTTCGTAGTGTCTACTACCACGGCCCAAAACAAGAGCTTCGCAAATTCGTATTTTTGCCGCACCATGAAGCTGTGGAACAGTTTGCCAACTACCGTGTTCCCTCCTTCCTATAATCCTGGGTCTTTTAGGCGTAGTGTGACACAGCAGATCGGCATGATTGTGTTGAATAACGAGGGATAGATTGTTTCTCGCTACTTGATACGCTATCTGGACGGCACTGCGCTTACCATCAGGTGCAGTGTGGTCACTTTGCCGCGCCAGAATAAAAAAATAATAATAATATTCCATAAAGTACTCTAGGAGGACAAAAACCACATTAGGGCTTATTTAAAACAAACAGATACAGCAACTGTGAGCAATACAGAAAAAGGTTGGAATCCATCTCGGCGGGCCTCGTCGCCGTAATGCGCGCCATTACGCCTCTACGTGACCAATATATCACGGTTACTGAACCATTCCACCAGGGATATAGCCGAGTGCTTCGATTCCCTATCTTTATTATATTATTTTATGCCGCTAATACATGGACACTCACAAGATTGATATTGGTGTTTGATTTGGTCATAAATGTGGTTCATATTTTTCTGTACATTTCGAAAAAGCTTTTTATAAATAAATAAATAAAAATCTTTATAGATCACGTAGGCATATAAAAGGCACTTATGACAGGTCAAAACACAGATGGAAATTCACCATACGGAGAAATAATTATGTTTGACGTCATGGGAACTTAGAAAACACCATCAAGGGCTGGTAGGCAAGGAAGGATACAACGAGGACGGGACTGGAAAGGGAGAAAAGAGGGAGACCACATAAAGGAAGGAAGGTAATCACGGTCTTCGGTAAAGGAAGTGACTGGAGATGATGATCCTTGGAAGGCGCAGGAATAGGAGGGGAGAAGACGAACGGAAACTGGACGGATTAAGAAGGGATGAGTGTAAACCCCAGTCTAGCTAACCTACCAGCCTTTCACTAGCTACATAAGCGATGACGACCCGAAGCGATGGCGACGACCGAACGAATTCACTTATTAGTAGTGTAGCATGTGTTACATAATCATATTAGCCCTTTATTAAACTCTGCCTATTCTTGAGCTCGGGTCCCCTCTACTAATAAGAGGGGTTAGGCCGTAGTCCACCACGCTGATCTAGCGGTAGTTAGACTTCACGTACCAAAGATTTTCTTTATTTGTTGTAGTTTTTTGATAAATTGTCAAGTATGCAGGTTTCCTCACGATGTTTTTCTAGACAGTTAAGTATAAGCTTAACAATGAATACACTTAACTTCTAAAAGTTGAAGGTGTATACCATTTAGGCTGATTTTGATGTGCTGTATTCCGAGCAAAACTTTTGAATATTACTTCTCGACGGTTATGCGTCCATTTCTTTCACTGTGCCATCTTTCATAATGCCAATACTTTGAGGTATGGCTTCCATAGAAGCCGCTAATTCTGCCAATGTCAAGGTTGAATTTCTCCAAGGTTGAAACACCAACGATATAAAAATAATAAGTACCTTTGAGCATTTTTCGTATGACGGTATAGTTCAAGACATCATAAAGTCACTTGATTTTATGTATAGAACGAAAACTGCAAACGCAATATTATTTTATCTCTAAGCGAGGGTAGATCTAATGATATCGTGTGAGCGATGGTCGGCGCTACTACAGTTATAAATCTGCCGACCAATCAGAACCTCAATATCCTTCGATCCAAATAAATAATAAATTTCGGTAGGCAGTGTGGAATGTATGTTAAATTGCAATGTCACTGTCAGTAATAAACTGGCTACGGAGTAGAACGGTTGTTTCATTTGACTTATATATAACACAGTGCCTTTGCTGTGCCCTGGAATTGCAGAAGTCTATGGGCGGCGGTGTCTACTTACCATCAGGTGGCCCGTCTGCTCGTCTGCATATAGAGGTACTAAAAAAAAACAGCAGAAGCAGGTTGTCAATTGAGATGCGAACGATTTTTTGGTTTGACTTTTTAGGACGCAGGTTTTTTATTAAAGCCATCGCTCAAACCACAACAAAAATGACGAGCTTATCTTCTAGAATATTCCATGTATCCACGAAGGTATAAAGCCGTTAGCTGTAACGTGTTATTATAGGATGCATACAATCTTATCGTGTACGTATAAAAATGCAAAATGTACTGTTTTAATGTATGTTCCTTCCTTCATCCCTTTCATGTTGCGTAGTGCTGGAATAAGGCAGAGAATATCGATATCGATGGAGTGCACAATGTTTTTTTTTAACTATACAGAAACAGAGTTAATAATAATAAATACACTCAATAGTCACTAGTTCTGACCCCACACTAGGTTAAACATGTGTCGTAGGTATCAAGAAATACGGTCCCACAGCACGCAGACTTGAAACAAATAACTGTCTGTCATATTTGTCTCGGTGCGGGAATTGAACCCACGGACTCTCATTTTACTGCTACTCACCCGCTGTGCTATGAAGGCTGTCAAATGTTATCGATGGATTATCTTTTTGAGGGTTTTCATTCAAGTCCTTGAATGAGGTGAAGATTCGGTTCAGTGAAACCTGCGAACACATATTTAAAGACAACTTTAAAGTAAAATACACATCACAAGTATTGTTTTTAAATGTTTATACCACAATATTTTTTACCGTTTGAGATACGTACTACTTTAATTTATACACGTATAGGTAATGAATCAATTTAGGGTGAATTGGATTGTGACCAGTTAAGTTTTTGCTAATAACTGTATATTTCTTTTGTGTAACACATAAGATGGTTTGTATTTTTTAAATTTAGCGTGCTTTGCAGCATAATAGTGACGGATCGACTCTCGACTGAAAATTAAAGATAATATATGAAGATGTGTTTCAGTGATAATTCTATATTTGAATAATCCATAGATAGCGCGGACAATGCGGAAATGTTCACTGCATTTCAATATTATATTTGTCACATAAACTTTATTAGACAAATAACTCTGTAAATAATTGTTAGTTAGAAATAAATAAACATCAAATAAATACACCCAACAGTTACACATATAGTTCTAACCCTATACTTGGTCAAACCTGTATCGTGGGTATCAAAAACGAGCGACTACGGTCCCACAACACCCTGACTCGAAACAAACATATGTCTGTCACACAAACATTGGTCTCAGTGCGGGAATCGAACCCCCGGCCTCTCGTTTCACAACCGACTACTAGTCACTAGCCACGGAGGCTGTCAATATCGACAATATTTCTCACCTAATAATGTCCCACCACTAACGTCAAATATGTACAAGCAATTTATGTTTACGGGGAGACGGTTTAATAAAAACAAACATTGAGTCTGCATATTCATCGAAGTACTGCTGCGGCCCTGTCTTTATATACTTTACTAGCTGTTGCTCGCGGCTCCGCCCGCGAGTGATCATGTTTAGGAGAAAAAGTATAGAATACAAAATACGAATTTTCATGCATTTAACTTCAAAAATGACAGATTTTCATACAAACTTTCAACCCCTGGATTACCCCCTTAGGGGTGGAATTTCCAAAAATCCTGAAATATATATTTTTTATTTTTAACTAAAAGGCCAATATCAATTTTCATGCGTGTAACTTCAAAAATGACGGCTTTTCATACAAACTTTCATCCCCTATTTTACCCCCTTAGGGATGGAATTTCCAAAAATTCTGAAATATATATTTTTAATTAAAAGGCAAAATACTCATTTTCATGAATTTAACATAAAAAATGACGGATTTTCACACAAACTATCATCCCCTATTTTACTCCCTTAGGGGTGGTATTTCCAAAAACCCTCCCTTAGTGGTTACCTACGTCATAAAAGGTACCTATTGTCAAAATTTCAAGTCTCTAACCCCAGCCGTTTTGTCTGTGCGTTGATCGATCAGTCAGTCAGTAAGTTTATTATTTTATATATACAGACTGCTGTTGCTCGCAGCTCCCGCGCGTGGAGGTTATTTTCGGAAGCAGAAGTATACAATCCAAGGAGTTGTCTTCTGCACTGAGGCACCTGTAGCGATTGTCCAGCCTCTCAGTTGTGCCTGAATCTTGAAATTGCATCTAAAGAATACCTCATAAGTTTAACCTCACTTTACCCCTTTTAGGGAAGATTTTTCAAAAACGCTGAAACACGTATCTCTTTATTTCCTACCAAAAGCCTAAATATGAATTTCCAGATCCCTAAGTCGAGGAATTATGGATTTCCCATACAAATAGATTTTTCAAAAACGCTGAAACACGTATCTCTTTATTTCCTACCAAAAGCCTAAATATCAATTTCGAGATCCCTAAGTCGAGGAATTATGGATTTCACATACAAATTTTGGACTCCTATTTGACCCCTTTCAAGGTTGTTTTATGAGTAAAAAGATAGCCTTTGTCCTTTTCCAGGATATAATCTATCTCCTTGCCAAATTTCATCACAATCTGGTCAGCCGTTTAGACGTAAAAAGGTAACAAACAAACAAACAGAGTTACTTTCGCAATTATAGTATTAGTATGGATGACAGTGAACGTAGGTATTTATGAGAAAATTTTCTTCTTGACATGACGATATAGTATAGAGAATTTATATGTTCGTGTAAAGAACTAAAGAAGATATGAAGAGAGCGATTTGACAGCCTCCGTGGCGCAACAGACGAGTGGCCGGCTGTGAAACGAGAGGCTGTGGGTTCGATTCCCGCACCGAGACAAATTTTTGTTTGACAGATAGATATTTGTTTCGGATCTGGGTGTTGTGAGACCGTAATACCTCGTAGTTCTTGTACCTACGATACAGTGTGGGACCAGAACTATGTGTGTGACTGTTGCGTGTATAAAAATATGATCAACAGGAAAATGGAAGTAGAAGCATATAATAATATCTTAGCCACCTCTTTTCAGAAATGGCCTTGAATATTGCTATTTTTGAGCCTAATTAAGATTAGATTTATATTTTTTATCTTGACAGCCTCCGTGGCGCAGTTGGCGAGTAGCCGGCTGTGAAACGAGAGGCCGTGGGTTCGATTCCCACACCGGTACAAATGTTTGTTTGACAGATAGATATTTGTTTCCAGGGTCTGGGTGTTGTGAGACCGAAAGTCTCTCGTAGTCCCTGATACCCACAACACAAGACTCGTATCTTAGTGTGGGGTCGGGGCTATGTGTGACTGTTGTGTGTTATTTATTTATTTATTATTTGATAGTGTTTGCTTGAATATGTTTATATGGGAGTCGTAGGCGACGCAATTGTAATTTTAAACGTTGCATTCAAAGAACAGCTTTGTATGGTACTTATGGATTTAATGTAAACTTTACCTTCTTGGGACCCATTGTTTTGAATAATAAGATTTGATTAATAAATAACGGAATGCCGATACGTGGTAGATGGTGGTGGTTTTGTTTTATTCGGAACCTTAACAGAGGTGACATAATCACGTTAATTGTAGCTAAATAAATAAATGACATTAAAAAAAGACGATGAAAGGAGGTGACATTCAGACTATAAGGAATGTAGTGGAGACTACGACTCTCCAAGCGCAGTATAGGTCTCGTGACCAGATGTTATGGGAGCTGGTTGAATAACCCTTGGTCTTTATACTTGGTTCTCAGCTCATTAGCTGAGAGTGTTTTGAGCAACACCCTACTAATTTGTGAATCACACTAAATAGGAATACGGTCATTACCTAAAACCTATTATCGAAAGAATTTTATGAATCCGAACAAAAATAAGTAAATTAGACGCTATCCAAATCAGCTGGAAGGGGTTATTGTCAAATGACAGTAAAATAATGCATGATATGTACTGTGAAGTCGCGGTTCTCAGAATCCATATTACTGTGCCGTTGTGCGAGGGAGATAGCAATATGTTCCCAATACGCCACCGTTATCGCTCATGCCTGTGAGCTCAAGCCAATATTCAAAATAAATATTGTGACCTCATTTTTCAAGCAATTTTGATTCTGTTCTTGCAAGACTTTCTTTTGCTTATTATATTCGGTTGCATATATAATAATGTACAAAATTAAACACAGGAAACTACCCTATTGCAAAGGCATGTGAAGTCTACCAACCCGCATTAGGCCAGCGTGGTGGACTAAGGTCTAAACCCTCTCATTAGTAGGGGAGGCCCGCGTCCAGCAGTGGGACAATGTATAATATAGGTCTGTTATTATTATTAAATTGGTAAGACAGGATCGTGGAAAGTGGAAATGGGATAAAGGCGCGATTTCTTTATCCTAGCATGGCAAAGTGACCACACCGCACCTGGTGGTAAGCGCAGTGTCATCCAAACAGTATCAGGTAGCGAGAGACAACTATTCCCCGCTATTTGATAAATATAATATGTATGTATTATTGTTACTAAACCATCGATTTTTTTTATCCTGGCATGGCAAAGTGGCCACACTGCGCCAGATGGTAAGCGCAGTGCAATTGGAGTATCGAGTGTCGAGAGAAAATCTATCCTAAGCTACTCAACACTATCATACCTGCCTGCTTCTTCACACTACGCCATGGGCAAGAAGGTGAAGAAGCGGTCGCGGATCTAGTGTCAAAGTACTCAGAAGGCCGCAACACGGCCAAACATCGTACCCCAACTCTAGACTACCGACAGAATATACGAGCAAGACCACAATACGCCCTTACCCCCCCCCCCCCCCAACTTGCAAAAATCTCACGCTATAACTTGGGCGATCGATTATCAGAAACAAAAGAAATCATAAAGTTTTTTCCTTTAATTAATATCTTGGGAAAAAGCTCGACGTCAATAGGCATTGTTCGTTGAGTCGCCGGCACGAGTTTACAACGGATAGCACTTTCGCTGCGTGTTCCTTTGACGGGGGGAATGTTAGGTATTTATGTTAGAATCTTTTTCTGTAAGTGAGGAGGGAATTTGCTGTGATACGATTCTATTTTTTACAGTCAGTTTTGGCTGCAGCATGAATGGGCTGCCTCAATCAGGTATTTTTTTTCAGACGAGCAGACGGCCCACCTGGTGGTAAGTAGTCACCGCCACCCATAGACTTCTGCAATGCCAGGGCACAGCAAAGCTGCTGCCTACCGTAACAAAGCCATGGCACGATATAATAATACTAGCCCTGTATTAAACATTGTCCCACTGTGGGCCACCTGTACTAATGAGAGGGCCTAGGCCTTACTCCACGCTGGCCTAATACGCGTTGGTAGACTTCACTTTGAAAATATTACGAGAGTTCTCAGGTATGCACGTTTCTTCACGGTGGTTTTCTTCACCGCTAAAGCGAGCGATAATGAACAATGAATATAGACGTTACTTTTTTTTATAATAGCCAGAGGTGTATGCCATTTGGGCTGGTTTCGAACATAAGACCTACCGAAACCTAATCGGTTGTATTGCAATATAGAAAATTATAATCTTGGTACCTTTAAGTCAGGAGGAGTGAATAGGTATCTTCTAGGCAAGCGTGCTTCACCGTAGACCACATCATCACTTACCATCAGGCGAGATAGTGGTCAAACGCAAGCCTATTTAGGTAAAAAATAAAAAAAAAATGAAGTAAATACACACAATAATCATATACACAGTCTTGACTCCACACCAGGTCAAACCTGTGTGGGTATTGCTTAATACAAGGGACTATGGTCCTACAATACCCAATCCCGAAACAAATATATTTAGATTCCACAAATATTCGTCTTGGTTGAGAATCTCTTGGTAATATAGGGTATTCCACTAGGTGGCGCTGTAAAGTGTTTACGTTCTTAACTAAGCTCTCGTATAAACTTCATTCAAAAATAGCTAAAGTGTTTATTCCTTGCGTTTAGTGGTGTTAATACGTTATAATAAGTATTTACTCTCCGTTAAAGTAATAGACTGCGCAAATAATCTGTGAATAGTGTCTAACTTACAGTGAATATCAAGTCGTTTTGAATTCTCATATATCAGTGCTTATTCGATACTGTTCGTGTCCAAATTGCGGGAGAAGTCATTGTGCTCGGTATTGACCAGTATTACAAGTGCAAGCTATAGAAACTCGCTGGATTTGTAAAAAAGTTATAACGATCTCCGATTTGAAATTCTAGGCATTCACACTCACTCTTGTATCTTGCTGCCATCTATACGGAAGTGAGCGAACTAGCTATCACCCTGCATATTGGACACAGCTGATAGTTATGAACTGCGGCCGCTGGGTGGAGCAATACACTGACGATATAGGCATACACAACTAGTTAGTTCCGTCGCTAGTCGTCGGGTGGCGCTCAATGCAAATAATCTTTTATATATCAATTTATTAAAAGCAAAACCACAAAATTAACACACAATGAGCTGTAAAGGATGTAACGCTCGTCTTCTAGTTGGTGCTCCATTCCTAAAATGCTACTTGTGTAAAGGAAAATATCATTGTGAATGCTTAAATATCACCTCCATTGAATACTTTGATTTTACTAATGAGCTAAAGGCAAACTGGAGGTGCCCATCTTGCAATAATGTCACCCGTCGTGTCCGTTCCAATCAAAATACGCCTGTTCGTTCCTCATTGATGCTCGGTGTAGAGAATACCAATAGTGAACCACTATCTGCCTCCTCCATCAGTATGTCGTGCGACAATTTAGAGCCCGGCATGTCTGCTTCCAGCGACAACGATACAGCAACGTCACGTCTCCCACCAGCTCAACATGTTGATAGGCCACTGCTGGATATAGATCTCAGCAAATTTGTACTTGAGATACAAGCTACATTACAAACGTGGAGAACTGATATGGATAGGAGCATTGTAAAGATGGGTGAAACAATCACTAGCACACTCTCTGAATTAAAAAGCGAGATACACGCTTTGCGGGCTGAGAACTCATTGCTTAAATCTCAAATAGGTGAAGTGTCGAAAGTAATGGTAGAACTACAGTCCACCACCAATTATCAAGAAAATAATCACATGGATCTAAAAAAGCGTGTTGATGAATTGTCAACAGGAATGCAAACCGCTACTGATTATAATAACACCATTGATCTATTGGATATTAAAATCGACAACCTTGAACAACAAAGTAGACAATGTAATTTGGAAATATGCAACATACCAGAGAAGCGTGGCGAGAATTTGATGGCTATTATGGACTCTATTGGGTCAGCAGCCGGTTGTTCTGTATCTAACCAGGATATAGTGTCCATACATCGAGTACCACATGCCCATAAACTGAATAATAGACCTAAGAACATCATAGTGAAGCTGACCACGCGAACACTTCGAGACAACATTCTAAGCGCTTTTCGTCTAGCTAAAGGTCTAAAGACGGATCGCCTTGGAATAGCAGGCCCTCCTACTCCAATCTATCTGAATGAGCACATCACTCTCAAAAGGAAAAATCTTTTTCGTGAGTGCCGGGAGGCTGCGAAACTCTGTGGTTTTAAATACATCTGGATCAAGCACGGTACAATTCTCGCGCGTGAGTCAGATAATTCTCCGATCTTCTCAATACGTTCTCAGGCAGATATCAAGAAAATTAAATGTAGTGCTGGCTCTTATAATAAAAGGAGTTCAAATGCTGATGACAATATTTAATACTAACAATACTGTTATAAATTACAATCTTAATCTATATAATTTTTCGAAGCGTTCTTTTACCTATATATACATTAGTTTCCTATTATTTACTTGTACAACTATCCAACCAATGTACTTAGATGCAACCGGCAAAACCGTGATAATGACCATTACCTTTAAAAACATGCTCTTGAAAAAATTAATACGTTATAATTTAATATTTCTAATAATAATCTGCCATAATGACACTGGATAACTTATCCTTATACTATCAAAATTGCGGAGGCACTCGCACTAAATTACAAGAATTATATATTAATGTATTATCAGGCTCTTATGACGTTATCATTCTAACTGAAACCTGGCTTACTCCTGAGATTGATGATAGTGAATTTGTGGATCAGCGTTACATAGTTTATAGGAGCGACCGTGACCGGAAAGCTACAGGTAAAAAGGACGGAGGTGGAGTCCTCATTATGATGCGAAAAAGTCTTTGCTCCTCGCGCATCACCTTGTCCTTATCGACCCAAGTAAGTAGGTACTTTGAACAAGTGTTTGTGTCCACACCTAGCTCTGATCCTACAAAGCACCATGTTATCGGTGCGGTATACATACCTCCCGTTATGAGTAAGGAAACCTATGCACTGCATTTTGACTCGGTGTTGAATTTGTTCCAGTGCATGGACATAGATCATTTCTTCCTGGTCGGAGATTATAATTTACCGCATGTCGCCTGGACTCCTTCAAATAACTCCAACCGTGGTAGTGTTTGTAACGGCTCCTCATATATATGCGACAATCTACGGGCATTTATGACTTCAATAAACGTTTTCCAATACAATAATATAACGAATACACACAATCATAACAGAATTTTGGATCTATTCTTCTCTAATGTCGCTTGTTCTATTTGTCAGCCTTCACAGCTTCTTTTAAAGCCCAATATTTACCATCCACCTCTATTAATTTATGCCCCATTTTCGATTGCTCCTACTTACCTAAAAAAACAACCCGCTCCCAGACTTAATTTTCGCCGAGCTAACTATGAATTAATTAGCAAACACCTCGATAAAATCGATTGGAATTCCCTTTTATGTCCCCTGCCTTCAGAGCAGGCACTAGATGTATTTTACTCCACCATCTATAGTGTTATTAAGGATCACACTCCATTGGTTTCTAGAAAGGTTTCTAAATTCCCCGTTTGGTTCTCTCGGTCACTGATCCATATTTTTAATAATAAGAACAAAGCCTGGATTAAATGGAAGAAATACAAAAATCTTTCTGATTACGAGTTATTTTCACTTTACAGAGTTAGATTTAAGTCTGAATGCGCCAAATCGCTCACAAATTACATAAACGCGGTAGAGAATAGTATTCCTGCTGATATTAAATATTTCTGGACATTTTTGTCAAATAGAAAAGCTAAGTCTGGCTTTCCATCATCCATGGAATACAAGACACAGTCCAGTAAAGATCCACAGGAAATATGCAATATGTTTGCTCATTTCTTTAGTTCTGTTTACGAGCCTTCCACACTGAGTGACTCCTGGTCTCCGCCTGCCGATAGCCTGAATAGTAGTGTTCACCTTACTACTCTCTCAATTGAACCAGTTAAGCTTCTTAAGGCTCTCAGATCATTGGACCCAAACAAGGGACCAGGTCCAGACGGCATTCCGGCCTTATTCCTGAGACGCACAGCTCTGGGTATTCACCGCCCCCTACTCATTATCTTTAATAAATGTCTAATGGAAGGTACATTTCCTGCTATGTGGAAATCAGCTAATATCACTCCAGTGTTCAAAAGTGGCTCAAGAAAAAATATCGAAAACTATCGGCCAATTTCTATTCTTTGTTCCATGTCGAAGCTGTTTGAAGGTCTGGTACACGCTGAAATATATGCTCTTTTACATAGCACTTTGCTGCCTCAGCAGCATGGTTTTGTGAAGCACAGATCAACAACCACAAATCTAATCTGTTTTACAAGCACTCTGTTTGAGAATTTGGATAAGGGGCATCAAACTGACGCTATTTATACGGACTTTCTTAAAGCCTTTGACAAGGTTGATCATGAGCTTCTCTTGAGTAAATTGGCATTTAATGGTATTAAGGGGGATCTCTTGCGTTGGTTTTCTTCATATATATCAAATAGAGTCCAAAAGGTAGTTCTGAATGGGTATCAGTCTGGTAACATACTGGCTACTTCGGGGGTACCACAGGGTTCCATTATTGGTCCTTTGCTCTTCATTCTGTTTATAAATGATATAGATAAATGTTTCATTCATTCTAAATTCCTTTTGTATGCTGATGACCTCAAAGCATATCGTAGTGTCCGCTCGACTGATGATTGCCATATTTTCCAACAAGACTTGAACAGACTGGCTCTTTATTGTAAACATAACAAGCTCCACTTAAGTATTCCCAAATGCAACAGCATCACGTTTACAAAAAATAAAAACATAATTAATTTTACATATAAATTGAATGATTTTGATATCCTTAAAGTTTCATCTCTGCGAGATCTTGGCGTTCGGTTGGATTGCAAACTTCATCTTGATACACATATAAGTGCCATCGTAAATAAAAGTTATCAGATGTATGGTTTTGTCATGAGAGCTTGTAAGGACTTCAAAAAAGCTACTACATATCTAACCTTATATAAGACCTTGATTAGGTCACAACTAGAGTACGCTTGTTGCATTTGGAACCCACTGTATAATAAATACACTAACCAAATTGAAACAGTGCAACATAAATTTCTTCGTAGTATGCATTATAGATGCTTCCGCGTGCGTCTTACATACAGTGAGTTGTTATGCAAGTATAAGATGCTTTCCTTAAAATCTAGACGATGTCAACTTGAAGCAATGTTCCTGTATAATATGTGTCGCGGTTTTGTCGATTGCACCGAAATAAATAACAAAATATGTTACTTGGTACCGAGAACGGTTCATAGGCGTAAGGTGAGGACGCGTACTCTCTTTGCGACTGAGTCATGCAGGACCAATGCCGGTGTGCGCTCTCCCATACGTCGACTTGTAAATACATATAACGATCTCTTCACAGACGTTGATATATTCTCTCTATCAGCTTTTAAGTTTAAAAGCCAGATTACGGAGATTCTTGCAACGAATGACCCACTTTTTCAGTGAGTCGTTCTTTGTAGGATTCTCATATTTGTATCTTGCGCTATAATCCTAGTTAATAAAAAAAAAATATAAAAAAAAAAAAAACGTAAACTTTATAATGTTAAAGCCCCTTGTATGAAACACTATTATTTTAATCCGTGGAAAATGTTGTGGATTGTATATTAGCCTATACTTTGTAATTATTCTGTGTTGTAATTTTGTAATATACAATTGTTTGTTTTTCCTCAATAAATAAAAATAAATAAAAAAAATATTATTCTAAATTATTCTGGTAAAGGTGAGTAAAGTTAGCAAAAACTTATACATCTTTTTGGTTCATCTGTATATATAAAAGAAGAAACTGACTGACTGACTGACTGACTGACTGACTGACTGACTGATCGATCAACGCACAGCCTAAACGGCTGGGGTTAGAGACTTGAAATTTTGACAGTAGGTTATGACGTAGGCATCCACTAAGGAAGGGTTTTTGGATATACCACCCCTAAAGAGGTAAAATAGGGGATGAAAGTTTGTATGAAAATCCGTCATTTTTTAAGTTAAATTCATGAAAATTAGTATTTGGCCTTTTAGTTAAAAATAAAAAATATATGTTTCAGGATTTTTGTAAATTCTGCCTCTAGGGGGGTAAAATAGGGAATGAAAGTTTGTATGAAAATCCGTCTTTTTTAAGTTAAACGCATGAATATTGGTATTTTGTATTGTATACTTTTTCTCCCAAACATGAACTCCACGCGGGCGGAGCCGCGAGCAACAGCTAGTTAAACATATGTTTTGATCATTCCATGAAAAAAGTAGGTAACCAAAATACTCAAAGGTTTTAGTGAATCTCAAAAATCTCGATTTGAATATCAACTCGTATTTATAACATATGTGTTATCTAAAAGAAAAATAACAATTTTTTTTTAGATTAACATCACTCATTATGTTTTACGAAAATTCTCATGTAATACTTATCCAAATAAAAAATATTATGGTTTAGATAGTATCAGGTTTAGTGAATTAATCGCAATATTAATTTAATTACAAATCAATAGTATTTAGTAGCTATAATATAGTTATTATACAAAATAATCGAGCTATAACGAGCGATCTTTACATAAATTCACCAGCAACTCGATCAGTCCGATCCCAGTTCGCTTGATGTATATTTATTACACCCCATTGTGAGTAACGGTTGAGCACCCCTGAATAAGGAGTTACCAACAATTGGCGAACTGGTAAATGGTTCTGGTCGTATCCATTATTTCCTATTAAAAAACCTTTTTTCTTACAAACGTGTACTGAATGCATGCAAACATTTGTGACGTCATACTTTTATTTTGATTGGAATGGAGTTTTGTTAGATCTATAAAGTGTATTAGGTTGGAAATTTAACAGTGTGGAAAAAGCAGTGATAGCCCAGGAGACACTAATAGACCAACAAGACGTAAGTCGTGGGTTCGATCCCAATCAATGACACACTCGTGATTTCGAAGTTAAGTGTGTATTGTTTGCAAATTACTAGTTTTAACATGAAGAAAATTTGTACATAAGAACTCATGCCTGTAATTCTCGAAGGGGCAGGCAGAGGCGTAACCCTCAAGCGCTGGTAGACAAGGAAACAATGATGAGGACAGCGCTGGGAAAGGACAATAGAGGAATATCCGAAAAGGAGATATGATGACCAAGACAAGTGGCAGGAAGAGAGGAGTTGAAAGCTAAGGCAAACTAGATTAGGACGGGAAGAGTGTAATGAAGGCGATAATGAACCTGGAAGAAGATGGACAGAATGAAACTCCTATCAACAGTTGTCATAACTTTTGTAAACATATGGACAAGCGAACTCAATGGCCCATACATTCTTTTACAGTTTTTTACTGCCTAGTTAGACAGACGAACAGACGGGCCACATGATGGTAAGTAGACACCGCCGCCCATAGACTTCTGCAATGCCAGGGCACAAAAAGCCGCTGCCTACCGTTGAAAGGTCAAAATATATTTAATAAGGTATTTAAAATGTTGATGATGATTATTCAAAATGTTTACACAAAGAATAACTAATGCATGCTATACGATGTTCGGTCTACAATTTTTATTTGAATGACCCATCTCAAACATCTCCACATAAACACACATACCATAGAAATGTCAACGAAAATATATTTTTGGATGTAGTCAACGATGTTAAAATGATAGAAAGGTACGAATACGAGGGCCCATAAAATAAATCCGATAATTTCGCCTACAAAAATGGAATATGGCGCCGTTAGATTTTTTTATTTATGAAACGGCCGGAAGGACGTCCCTAAGGCGTACCTTTCAATAAATTTTGCAAACGATGCCCTGCGAAGGGTTTTATTGGTTAGTTTTTGAAGCTATAGTTGCCAACAGTAGATACCAAACGAGTAATGACATATTTCTATGCGGTTTATTCATGTAATGGGATAGAGTTGTGACATACGTATCGAGAGTCCATTGCATTATGTTCTTTTGACAGTTGTTATATGTGACAATATCTTCTACCGGCAACTTTGCCCGCGTGGTGTTATCTATCTCTGTGCCAAATTTCAACCAGATGCGTTCAGCCGTTCTGACGTGATTAAGGTGAGGTAGACTCAGAAAGTTCAGTTCAGACTACATTTTTAAACTAATTATTCGATGTTAAAAACTAAAAATATGAACAATATAAAAATTAGCCATGAAAGATGAACATATTTACAAAACGATTGTGCTTCTCGATACACGATTCATTAAAGTTGGCTCGATAGAAAATATTCGCAAAGATGCATCGAAATTTTAAAATGTCAATCCACACGACCCCAAATGAATCCGTAGTATACGGTTATAAAGAAAAATATTGAAACGAAAATTTTCTATAAAATTTTCAATGAACTGCATTAAACGAGTGTGTGAATATTTTATCACATTTCATTTATAAATAAAAAGAAATAAATGTTTTAAAATTACGAAACATGAAATGGCAGTTGTCTCCATGTTGAACTGATTTTTAAACATGAGGCGCATGTGCGAGACTTGTCAGACGGCAATTGGGCCGTGTTGAGAGCAGACGTATACGCGATTTTTCGCTCGCGCTGTCAAAAATATTTTTTGTGAAAACATGATGAATATGACATAAAGTGTTCACAAATAACACTAACTCATGATAATATATTGAATATAATCAAATATATTTAACTTATCATAATAATTTCAAACGATATATATTTTATTTATCATAATGACTGTCAATTCTTATCAAAAGTCGTGAATACAGGTTGATTGATTTGAACAAACTATTTGAGAATAAAATTATGGTATGATACTTGATATAACAAAAATATACTAATATTATAATTACGAAAGTGAGTCTTCCAGTTTGGAAGGTTGCATGGTTAAACCGCTGAACTGTTTTTGATAATAATCGATATAAATTAACACTAGTATTAATCCAAGTATCAATACCATTATTAAAATATTGGTGTTCGCGAGACGAGAGGAACCAACAGTTTATGTCCTAAATAGAGGTAGAAATATAAAATAAATACAACCAACCGATACACACATAGTCCTGACCCCACACTAGGTCAAACTTGTGTCCTGGGTATCAAAAACTACGAGGGACAATGGTCACACAACACCCAGATCCTAAACAAATGTCAGTCTGTCACACAAACATTTGACTCTGTGCGGGAATCCCACGGCCTCTCCTTTCACAACTTACTAATCGCCCGCTGCGCCAGGAGGCTGTCAAGAAATGACTAACTTATGTCCAGATTTGATTATTATTTTGTTAGAAATGAAAACCGTCATCAGCGGGCTCATACTATTTCCCACTACCATTGCGACTGATTACCAGATCCCTAGAGCTCGAAGACTATAATCGTGAATAACTGCTTTGGATACAGCACTTTGAATTTCTTTCAATTATATATCATAAGTTCTGCTATATTTATTTTATATCAGTATAAAATAAATATAGCATATATATTGTTATTATCGTATTTTAGTCTTGCGCAATCAGTTGCGCAAGACTAAAATACGATAATAACAATTCAAGTCAGTCTAAGGCGGGCGACTACAAAGTTCATTATTATATTAATTTAGCAGTTTGACAAACAATACGTTTTAAAGTACTCGTTTGTTTTCGGCGGACGATCGATTATACGTTATTGTGTTCGTGTCGGTAAAAGAGAAATAATATATAACTATTCTTGTCATTTCGTGCATGACGTCAGATATGGATGACAATATTAATTGTCAGAAGAATAGATCTTGCAAAATTTATGATTTCTGAAAATGCATCAACTGAAGATATATACTTTTTACCCGGCTCCACCCCTATCAAATATAATCTATACATTTTCTCACTTGTTTACGGCAATGAGTTACTATTATAATTTCCATAGCCAATTTTAATCCTATGATATCGCTGTTACTTTTTTGTATAAAAATTACCCTATTCAGTTTCACTTATCTCGATACCTGCTGGTGGTAGGATATTCATATCCGCCAGGGTAGCGACCACCGTACACAGAGTATAAAACCCGCTATAGTGGCACACGCAAGTGTGTCGCGTTCCGGGGTCAGCCAGTGTACCTCTGGTTTTTTCGGTGTCTAGAGTTGGGGTATGATGTTTGGCCGTGTTTTTCTGAGTACTCTGACACTAGACCCTCAACCGCTTCTTCACCTCCTTGCACCTTGGCGCAGTATGACAAACTGAACATCAGGCCGACATTGATTGTGTTGAGTAGCGAGGCATAGATTGTCTCTCGCTAGTTGGTACTTTAACTGGACGACACTGCGCTTACCATCTAGTGCAGTGTCGTCACTTGGTCAGGATAAAAAATTTCAGATTCCATCATCATCGGAGCCACCCTGACAAAATAGTAAATAGACAAACAGATATTTTTTTTGTAAATTCTTAATATCGATTTTCTATTACTATGACATTTGATATTACTTTTTGTTTTGACAGAATATTTTTTTCTAATAATATTCATTCATACCAACGAAAAAGTTTTTATTCCACAACGAAATATTATATTAACATTATTAATTCAATTTACAATATATTGAGTTCTATTATTTTGATAATAGAACTCAATATTCAACGGATTTATGACAATTCATACTTGACTCTCTGCATTGTGCAGTGGACGTTTAGTCGGTTGTGAAACAAGAAGTCCAAGTTGGATCCCGAAATCAAATATCGAAATGATACACTTCCTTTACCGAAGATCAAGAGAAGTGAAGGGAGATGATGATCGCGAGAAGGGTAAAGAATGGGAGGGTAAAATCAAAAGGAAACTGGACGGATTTGGCAGAGATGTGTGTAATCCCTAGTCTAGCTTAGCTTAGCTAGCTTAAGCTATTACATCTATATGATTATGTCTAGTAACCTTCGCCGAGCGGATACCGTGAGATTACGCGAGGATCTTATCATTCAGCTCAACCAGACCCTAGATCTCATGTTTATTTTTCTCAGGAATCGGGTTGAGATCTATAGCAAGAAAACCTAGGTGATCATGTTCTCGTGCAAGAAATCCCTGTTTCCTCACGTCCCCGTTCTTACAGGTGTTCCCTCCCAACGCACAGGATAAAAAAAAATATTTTCATAAAAATCGGTTCAGTGTTTTCAGTTCAGTCGTGAAATGTAACAAAAGAAAACTTTCAACCACTACTAATTGACCATTTTAGAGGCTACATTTAAAAAAATACGTGTACGTTTATTTGTTTGTTTGAACGCGCTAATCTCAAGAAGTACTGTTTCTAATTGAAAAATTCTTTTAGTTTTGGATATCCCATTTATCTGGGAACGCTATAGGCTATATAACATCACGCTATGACTAATAGGAGCCGAGCAGCAATGAAAAATGTTGCAAAAACGGGAAAATATATTCCTTTTGAGAGCTTGTTTTGCGTGCGCTGAGTATACAGTTAAAGTTACGCAACAATCATGTATGAATTGTTCCTCTTAAAAAGTTATATAACAAGTCCGCGATAGCATATATCTATCTTTTTCGGTTAGTTCACCTTAACCTGCCTCTGCCTTTTTAATGGTAATGAAATTTGTCCTAAAACAATACATTATTTGCGAAGGGGTTTTTATAAACTTGGTATTTATTGTATACTTTTGCTCCCGAAAATAACCTCTACGCGGGCGAAGCCTCGAGCAGCAGCGAGTAGTATGTAAAAGACGTGATTTCTTTCAATCATATTGCAACTTATTTCACTGAACGTTAAAAATGAGTAATAATTGTCACTGTTATCATTATAGTTTGTAATAATAAAGGTACATATAAATAATACACCAAAAAGTCACACACATATTTCTGACCCCACACTACGTCAAACCTATATCGTGGGTATCGAGAACTACGAGGGAATATGGTCCCACAACATCCAGACCCGAAACAAACATTAGTCTGGAACGATAAAATTCGGTAACTTTGTTACGAGAATCGAGCCCACTGCCTACCGTTTGAGGCTGAGGCTGTCATATAGGTTTTAATTTTAATAAAATAACATAATAGTTGAGGGTTTCTAACAAATAAAAAATTATGGTATTTTACGTTCTATTTAATCTGATTTATTTGACATTTGCTCATTTCACTGTTTTAAATAATGAACATACTTTATATGAGCGCCTATCGCTACTCGTTGGGGGGGGGGGGGGGGGGGCGCGCACGCCGCCGCCACCCGTCGCATCTCACCCCCTCAATCATACCACAACCCAGAGCTGACAAAGCCTTAAGTAACAAACATACATCCATCCAAACATTCGCATTTATAATATTAGTAAGATTACTTGATACCAAATATCTACAGACTGTCATTGTCAATTCCAAAAAAGTTTCTTGAAATTGATATCTAAGATACTATGCTCTTTTTATTTGAATACAACATAGTTTGGATTTAAAAAGCTGGTATCACAGTATATAAATATTAAACACCGTGTAAATGAGCATGTCCGAATGTCGGGGTGACCGCGAGGACGTTCATAGCTCGTAAACTGGTCACACAATCCCACCTTACACCCTCGGGGCGGTCCCTTATCAGAACGTGGCCGGCCTCTACATAATGTATGAACATGTCAAATATTAAGTCGCGGTAAAAATGAGTGATATTTTGCCTATCCCTATCATATACATTGCTCAACGAAGTCTAGGGAACAAGGGAAAGATAGTGTTTATTTTAAACTCAATATTTTGCTGTCTTAGATGTTATACATTAATAGAAGCGTAATTTAATATTCATTTTAATTTTGCAATTTGATAAAGGGCTTGTTAGTGAAACAATAAAATTTTATTACAAAAACCAAACATAGTCCTAGAACAAAAAAAAAACAACTTGATGTAAATAAAAAAAACTAAAGCATTACTAAAGCGAGCAAAAATTAATGAAAAATAATATTCGTAACAATTTATTAATAATCTGTTGGATCTCCTAAGGCATTAGCAACGGCTCTAGATCGGCGTGGCATACTGAGAATGCGGTTATGAATTGTCGCCTGTGGAATAAGGGTCTATACTCTGGTAAGGTGTGATAAAAGTTCTTCTTCCGTGTTCAAATTTTGGGGAAAATTACTGAAAGCTCTTCTCCCGAGCAAATCCCACATATGTCATCCCACTGTTTTTATACCATTTTCTTGATATCCTATGAAAACATGATCTCTAGGCTGCGGTTGAGCTCTATGACAAGATCCTCGTGTCTCCTCAGTGTATTATTAAGATGTTATAGCTGAAGATGCCTCCATGGGTTGTATATCTTTTCTCCCAAAAATAAATTCCATGCGGGCGGAGCCGCAGGCAACAGCTAGTGTAGCTTAAAAAAAATACATATATATTATTTTTACTTTATGAAAGTACAGACAAAACTCATGGGCAAAATTAAGCATAAAACCTTTGGGGCTTATTCGTTAACTCGTTAATTAGATCCGTCACGTAAGGTTTTCAAGACCGTCCATAATTATAAATTGTTGGGCTAATACAGGGCTTTGCGGATGGTTGTTTGTCTCTCGCAATCCATGGACCCTTGTCAAGATACGAGACGCGCGACCTGTGCAACGGGGTCTATACATTAGCAGGGACTACTGCAATTTTTGAACGCTAATTGTGAATTTAGCTTTGTTACCAATATTGCTTTATGGTAAGTTCATAAATAGGTACACCACATGCAAATAGTAATTATACTAGAATGTCATATTAACATTTACATTATCGAATTTAACGTAGCGCTGGAATCAAGAATATATTTTTTTTGTCTGCTCTAAATACTTTTTGTCTTTTCCAACTCCCTCCTATATTTTTATTTAATTAATTTTGTTACGGGGTAAAAGACAATTAAGCATTCCCAGAGACTCGCCGAGTGTCATTACTCGGTGTCGAAAAAATGCGTGACATTGTCGATCCTGGCCAAACAGGAGTAACATTTTTTTATCTTTGTACAGGAAACGAGTAGTATTACTCGGGTTCGATCCCCGGGTCGGGTAAAGTGATATTGGGTTTTTCTACCTAGAAATACTCAGTATTAACCCGGAGTCTGGAATGGTGCCCGGTGTGGCGATAGGCTCGCCCCCTATCACATTATGGGACCGAAATTCGGCGAAGAGTGGGTGTACTGGTTACACCTCTGCCTACTCCTTCGGCGATTACAGGCGTGAGTGTATATGTATATGTATGTATGTAATTATAGGTACTTACAACTAAACTAAGTAAGTAACTAGAAATAAAGAAAGAATATATTTAAACTAGTAACTAAAACATATAGTTTTTTGTCTACCTTAACATGTTGAACCTACATTATGTCAGTCATGTAAATGTAGTCTTGAAACAAAGCTAATACTAATACATAGCTAGCTACAAGCAAATACATACAAACAAAGGTTGAAGCGGGTGTTTCGAGCGTCGAAATTTCGGCTTTTAAAGATTTTTCTTTGTAATATTTTGTGCATAAGGAATCAACACTAACTGTTTTTTAGAATGCCTTTGTACATTATATTTGAACACCTCTTTTCTATTGAGACAGAAAGTTTCATCATGAAGCCATATTCAACATAAAAATAATTAATTCATTGTAGTAATTGAATCAGCATACTTCTCAGGAATGACGTATTAATGCAGGTCTCTCGAACTCGACTCGAAGTCATTTTTAAATGGCCTTAAAACAAAATAGCAAATCTCTTACATTCTGTATCTCCTTGTTCAGACGAAAATATTTACAAAGTATAAAGTATTCTTCATTGTAATCTGTTCGGCAGTTAAAATAAATAAGCGCGATTTATAAGAAACGAGCGGTTGTTTCGGCGTGTGCACGCACCCGATGCTCGGAATTAATGTTGTTTGTGCAGACTTTTATGAGAAATGTTCATTCTGGGTAAAGGCGGGTGACACACTTTTTAATACGGTATTAATGCAAGCCCTTTAATATGACCGATGTTTTTTGAAGTTATTTCTTGTGTGTATAGAATTAATTTTAGTAAAGATTTAGAAACACTTCATAGTACTATTTAAGGTGGATACCTTAAACGGCACATAAACGATGATCGCCACTATATTGATCCCTTTAATGATCAAAGTTACGCACCTCAGTGCCCACCGTTAACAACTCCATGTCAAGATGTACCAAATACCAATTAGGCACAAGTGCGCACGGACAACATAACGCTCTATGCTGAACTGCCACCAGACCAATAGTGGTATAGGACGATGGGAGGTGATGCTCACCATACGTCCGTACAGTAGACGGTTCCAGAACGGACTGTGCTCTAGAGCGCCCGAGCGCCCCTTTTAAAGCAAACCTTTACCCCCACTCCATTGGTAATTATCAATCTACCCATAGATATTTATGAAATTAAATTAAAAAATTAATTAAAAATCTTTATTTTCGGAACTTGTAACACAAATCTGTACAATGGTAATAAATGCACCATAATAACTGCATTAGTTAAAAACTGTGTTGCAGTTAGTAGGCCCTCCACGAAACAATTAGGGTTCTAGTGTATATAATAACAAAACATACCTAATAAAAGACAAAATAAAGATGTAGATAATACAACAAAATAACACATAATATCAAAAGAAGTGTGTGAGAGTGTGTGCGTGCGTGTGTGAGTGTGTGCGCGCGTGTGTGTGTATGTGTGTGTGTATGTGTGTGTGTATGTGTGTGTGTAGGTTAAATTTAATGTAATGTAAGCCACAAATTATACTATCAGATGATTTGATTGTAAGTAAGTAGATTTTCAGTGTAATCGTACGTGAGTTTTATAAGCCAGTTTAGCACACGAGCCTTGCATTGCTGCATGTTTAAAGGGAAAATTCTTAATTTTTTATTTAATTTATTATACAACATAGGACTTAAATATTGGAAATGACGAGAGGTAATAGCAAATTTGCTAGGATTATTGGGACATACTAAGTCAGATCTACGCTTTTTAACCAAATTTGGATCAAATGGAACTTGTTTATGTTTGCGAAGTATAACATGATATATAAAGAGTTGTCTTACGGTCATAACTTCACACAAATTGTAAAGATCAGATGTAGGGAAACGAATACGTTTGCTTAAAATTATCTTTAATATGCCTCTCTGTGCTCTCTCTGCGCGCATAAGATTTATTTTTCCAGCACCACCCCAAACAGTGATGCAGTATGATAGGATTGATTGAACCAGGGCGTAATATACAGCTTTAAGAGTATTTTTATCAGCAGATTGGCGTAGATTCTTAAAAACAAACATTAATTTTCGAAGACGAGAAACAACAAGGTCAATATGGAATTTCCAACTAAACGTACTATCAAGCACAACACCTAGACATTTCACATTATCAGTTCTCATGACTGTAATACAACCACACAAATTCCCTGAGGTTAAGTTGCATGTATGAGCTTTAAGATTAAATGACACGGGTGGAAGTGAGGATTTCCTAGCAGCAAAAGTTATGAATTTTGTTTTCTCTATGTTGAGTGTGAGCAAGTTATGTTTGAGCCATTTCATAACAGTAGCTAAAGCAGTTTCCGCATTATCCTTTGCCTCGAGCCACGTGGATCCCTTTATAAGAAGAGACGTATCATCGGCATAAGCTACTATTTTGCAGTGGGGAATCGCTATGTTACAGAGATCGTTGACATAAATTAGAAATAATGTAGGTCCCAACACACTTCCTTGAGGTACCCCGTAAAAAACTGGTAGTTCCTTGCTAATAAAGCCGTTTATTTTAACTTGCTGGGTTCGACCAGTAAGATAACTTTTGAAAATATCCAATACAATGCCTCTTACGCCAATATTCTCTAGTTTATTGATTAACAAGGGGATAGATACAGTATCAAAAGCCTTCGATAAGTCAAGAAAGATTCCAAGCGTCTTGATTTGTTTATCGATACTTTCTGCAATACAGCCTGTTAGGGTCATTATAGCATCTTCAGTTGATTTGCCACTTCGGAAGCCGTACTGATTATCGCTAATAATGTTATATTTTTGTAGGAACTTAACGAGTCTAGTGTTTAAAATCTTCTCCAATATTTTAGAAAGAGTGCTAAGCACGGCTATAGGTCTATAGTTGTTCACTATATCCTTGGCGCCATTTTTGTAAATTGGGTGTACTATTGCTTTTTTGAAGACTTGAGGGAATACGCCAGTCGATATACATAGGTTAAATAGGTGAGTTAAAATAGGGCTTAGTGTTTTGCGTGCGTTTTTTATAATGTTTGCTGAAATTTGATCCCATCCCACGGCACAATCAAACCTGAGACCAAGAATAATGCGGTCCACTTCATTAATGTCAACGGGGTCAATGGCCATAGAGTTGCATAGATTTTGAGGCCTTTGGGATGTCACAGTCATGTTTTGAAAGCTATATTTTTGAAGAGGAAAAGATGTTAAGATTTGTTGAGCTAAGTTTTTCCCAATATTAGCGAAAAAATCATTAGCTTCATTCACAGACGCAGATGAATCACTTTTTAATAATTGGCTCGCATATGAGGCTTTAGTATTAAGATTTGCAATTTCTTTAATCGCCTTCCACGTTGCCCTTGGATTACCTCTTGCCTTCCATAGCTCTGATTTTTCAAAATTTGTTTTGACATTCTTAAGGAGGTTATTGCAGAAAGTTCTATATCGCGTATATGTTATTTTTACAATAGTATTGTTTGGATCTTTTTTCGTTCTTTTATACAATTTGTCTCGATTTCGAATGCATCGTAAAAGACCAGGAGTAATCCAAGGTTTTATTATTCTTCTTCTGGAAGGAACATGGACAATTAAAGTGTGCTTAGTTATAACTGAAGCAATAATACTGACTAATGTCGCAGCAGTCTCCTCTGCATTATCTAGTTTTAATAATTGTGTAAAGTCTGTGTCCTTTAATTCGCATAACGCGGCTGGTACATTGACACGTTTCAAGGTTGGTACACAGACCTTATTTTGTGACTTGTAGTTGTAGTATAAAATTACAGGGGCATGATCAGTAATGAAGGAGTCTAGGACGAAAGTGATGGCGGGTCTATTACTTTTAAGAAAAATATGATCAAGGCAGCTTTCATTCCTTGTTGGAAAGCTATGAGCTGGTAAGAGTGCATGTGATGCAAGTAAATTTAAATATTCATCACAATTTGGATTATCGCCGTTTGCAATAATGTTTATGTTCATATCACCAACAACGATCAGAGTTTTGAAAGCTTGTAATGAACAAAGGATGCTATCAAGGCTTGCAAAGAAGTTTGCTAGATTTTTAATGGCTGGCGACCGATATAAAGCTATAATTCCGATTTCATTAGAGATTTTGATAATAAAGCAGTTTGCGTCCGCGAAATGAGGCTCCTCGAAAATACAATTTAATGAAGCCTTGACATACGCTACGAGACCATCGTTTTGGTTCGTGTACTGAGACATGTAAGCTGTGTATCCTTCCAGTGCAGGAATAGTGGACGATTTCATTAGCCAGCATTCCGAGAGGACTATTATGTCTACAGTAACACTTATTCTTTTCAATAGCAGTACCAGTTCATCAAAATTTCTACGAATGCTTCTAATATTAACATGAAAAATATTAAGTGAGTTTCCGGTACCATGAACATGACCAATACAATCTTCAGGGGAGCACTGGTATGACTCCGAGACAGAAATACTTTCAATATCTTTTGTTATAATTGTGTGATCGTTATCCATTTACAGATAAAACAATTTTAACAGTTTTATAGGAATTATGAGGTAGCAAATAGGTAACACTGCGACTCCAGCTTATTACCAGGGTTAATATATAAAATAGTTTATAGTCAGCATATTTATCGAAACTAATAATGGGCATTGTGGCGGTAAGGTAAAGAAAGTGTAAATATTGATGTGTGCAAATGTGTAATACTTGATATGTAAGATGTGTGGTGTTGGTAGAAAGAGTGTTGTAATACGTGTATCTGCAAATATCCTCGATATGTCTAATAAATGGGTCTTACCCTCACAATCTACCCACAGATATTTATGAAACTCCCTCGGTATGTCTAATAAATGGGTCGTACCCTAACTAAAGATTATTCATTGTAAAGTAAAGCTTTGATTTTTTAAACATCGCTGATCTAGAGTAAAGTTCATCTTTCACTTTTATTAAACACTAGCTTTGGCTCGTGGCTCCGCGTAAACACTGTGTTATACCGCTATTTTCGTAGGGATTACATTAATTTTTTTCTCTCGTGGTGCGTATACGATTTTTTCTTACTCTGGGATAAAAAGTTTGACTCGTTACTCTTTCAATAGAATATGGGTTTTGTAAGTGGGGTCCAGGGGCGAAGGCCTGGTGGGGGCTGTACTTACAAATTCGCTCCGATCTAGTAAGCATTAGATCGCCAGCTTTCACGCAAACAGGGAGATAAGCTAGTACACTCTAAATACTTTAAATTCACGAATAAAACACTTGAAACCTCTAGCTGGAAACGAGCTGCTTTGGAGTGTTTAAAAAGCTGACGTAGCAACCCTTATTAGGCTGGCATTTGGCACCCGTTTGGCGGATTTGGCAGCCGCGTTTACTGCCACTTGTACCGTCAGCGTGAATTTTGGGTGTGACGTGTTTTCACGGATTTATGTACTTCAGCTGCTGGCGGTTTAATTAGTTACGGAATTAATTATATAAAATCATGTTTGTAGGATTTAGCAAATAATATTACTACGACAGACTGTTGACAAGACGGTGTCACTTCTGATTTTTATAAGGTTTTGTGTATTAGTTAATTTATTGCTAATTTAATGGCGCAGTTGTAATTGCGCAAGCGTTACGACTGCTGAGGTCTCGGGCTCGATCCCCGAATCGGGTAAAGTGATATTGAGTTTTTCCTTAAGTTTTTCTATTTAGAAATACTCAATATCAGCTCGGAGTTTGGAATTGTGTCCGGTATGGCGATAGGCTCAACCCCTATCACATTATGGGACCGTAAGTAATTCAGCGAAAAGTGAATGTTCTATTTACACCTCTGCCTACCCCTTCGAGGATTACAGGCGTGAGTGTATATGTATATGTCAATTCAGAATTAAATAAAAACGGTGCCTCGGTGGCGCAGTTGTAATTGCGCATGCGTTACGATTGCTGTGCTGAGGTCCTGGGTTCGATCCCCGGGTCGGGTAAAGTGATATTGGGTTTTTCTATCCAGAAATTCTCAGTATTAGCCCGGAGTCCGGAACATGTGCCCGGTATGGCGATAGGCTCGCCCCCTATCACATTATGGGACCGAAATTCGGCGAAAAGTGGGTGTACTGGTTACACCTCTGCCTACCCCTTCGGGGATTACAGGCGTGAGTGTATATGTATGTATAAAAACGGTGTGTGTGTGTCTACATTAAGGATTATGCCGCCCACATTCATTGTAACTCCTGTTTAGCCAAAATTGACAATGGCATGCATTTTTTGCTCACCAACACTGGGACTGGGCGAGTCGAACATATTGAAAGAAAAAAACGCGAATTCAAAACGGAAAATTTTAGTTTTAATTGCTAAATATATTCACCATTTAAACTCGTTCAGAACCGGACAAATCCGGCGATTTATTACAAAACTAAAAACACGGTAAATATTTGTATACTCTGCACCTTTTTTTTTTTTTTTTTTTTATCCTGGCACGGCAAAGTGACCGTACTGTACCTGATGGTAAGCGCAGTGCCGTCCAATTAGAATATCAAGTAGCGAGAAACAATCTATCCCTCGCTCAACACGATCATGCCGGCCTGCTGTGTAGCTTCTTAACACTACGCCTAGAGCTGCGACAGTTTAACTCCAGTAGTGATGTACACCATTTAACTTGTCCTAACTTGATAGTTTCGTAATTTCGACGAGCGGTTATTCTGAAAACTTGCGGCATTATGTCGAACACTATTGTTGTTTTTATTTTATTTCATTTTGCAGGTGATAATGATTCACACTTTGTGCAGTAGGCGATGTGGTTGTGAAATAAGAAGCCGTGGGTTCTATTGCCGCACCGAGACTAATATTTATGTGATTTGTATGTATTCGTTTTGGGTATCTCACACTCTTGGATATCAAACATTGTATATTACAATGGATTTTGGACTTTTTATATGTCTGTTGAGTATTAGTTATATTTTTCATTTAAATATTTTAAATTTTCATTCTTTTCAAAAAAAGAATATCTAACGTTATTTGAATGTACGTTCTTCAGAATTAGCGGTATATTGTTTACTAGCTGTTGCTCGCGGCTCCACCCGCATGGAGGTCATGTTTGGGAGAAAAAGTATACAATACAAAATTCAAATTTTCATGCGTTTAACTTAAAAAATGACGTATTTTCATACAAACTTTCATCCCCTATTTTCCCTTAGGGGTGGAATTTCCAAAAATCCTGAAATATATATTTTTTATTTTTAACTAAAAGGCCAAATACTAATTTTCATGAATTAATTTTATAGTATTATTTTTTTTATACTGGCACGGAAAAGTGACCACACTGCACCTGATGGTAAGCGCAGTGCAGTCCAATTAGAGTATCGAGTAGCGACAGACAATCTATCCCCCGCTACTCAACATAATTATGCCGGCCTGCTTCTTTACAATACGCCATGGACAAGTAGGTGAAGAAGCGGTCGAGGGTCTATTGTCAGAGTACTCAGAAGGCTGCAAAACGGCCAAACATCGTACTCCAAATCTAGACCCCCGACAAAAACCGGATGTACACTGGCTGATCCCGGAACGCGACACACTTGCGTGTGCCACTATAGCGGGTTTTACACCCTGTGTACGGTGGTCGCTATCCGGGCGGATATTAATATCCTACCACCAGCAAGTAAATAATTAGTAATGTTCCAAGAAACAAAGATAAGATGCCAGTTTTTTACGGATTGTGTAATTATTTTTGGAACTGAGTGATTTCATTTAGCTTGGGACATATTTTAAGCGACTTTTGTCGATTAATTACCATTTCCATATCGAACACCTTTAGAATAAGCGCATAGAATAATGAATTCAAGCCACGTGGCTATACAGTTAATTGAAACCGAGCGAAGTCTCGCCCAAAGCAACAAGTGAGTGAATTAAACTGGGCCAACGTCTTGGCCTGACTAGCAAATGTTTGTGATGTTCGTAAACTTAGTAGTTTGGTAGTAACCAAGCTTGCTTGGTTAGTTTTGGGCTCGAAGGACCAAATTAAGGCATTTAAATAAGTAAATATACCCAACAGTCAGGTCAATCCTGTATCGTATCAACTGCTACGAGGGACTACTGCCACAACATCCCGATTTTTTTCTGGGGTGGGGATAGAACCCACCGCCTCTCGTTCCACAGCCGGCTACATACCCGCTGTGCCAAGGAGAATGAATTTTAACGGTAGGCCGCGGCTTTGCTGTGTCCTGGCATTGCAGAAGTCTATGGGTGGCGGTGACTACTTACCATCAGGTGGCTCGTCTGCTCGTCTGCCTATCCAGGCACGAAAAAAAATGAATACATCTAGCAGACATGCACATAGTCCTGAACCACATTAAGGTCCAAATCTCATATCGTGGGTATCTGGAACTATAAGGACTTTCAGTCCGACAACACCCAGAAGAAATGATTATATATTTTAATTAAGTTGTCGTATTAAAAATAAATATGGTGTAATGATTAAATATTCCGAAAAATAAACTATAAGCCTATTGCCGTACATGACCCTCGCGAGATCTATCTGTTTCAGACCTGCCGTTGGTAGACCAACTATTGCTCTACGAGGCCATGGGGAATTGCCTATCTTTGAAGGTACTAATATATATTATATAATACTAAAAAACCTGTATACTCTACGACTACGCTAGACCCTGTCGTAAAACTGCAGTCGAAGAATGGAGTATATGTGATATAAATGTTTTTAGACTCTCGCGATTTGAATACATATTATAAAATTAGGAACGGGTCTTAATCGCGCAATACTTTAATGGTATAAATACCACAATTATTTCCCGACGTTTCTACCGAGTTGCATCGGCCGTGGGTCACGGCTAGAGGATTCGATCCCGGTCGATTTTTCTAATCCCGGGATTTCGGGATTATCTACAGTTAATCTCGGGATCCCGGGATAGTCCCGGGATTGTATCGGTAATGGAAAGTGGTAACAAAAAGACAGTAAAACATATCAAAATATTTTTTTTATATATCTTTTAGTTTGGTGAGGACATAGAATATTTAAGTTTTAAATCTTCAAAAAGGCGGTTAAACAAAATTATACTTTCTTCTTATAAAATAAACATACTAGGCACTTCTGTAAATAATTTATGAAACTAACAAAACTTCAAAAAATTAACTTCCTTAGACTTATTTAGATAAACTATAAAAAGACTATATGCTAAAGAGATCAATGTTTATAGGTACCTACTCATATTTTTAAATTAAATTGACCAGAAACTGTATTCACTTATTTAAACCACGAAAATAAAATCTAAGGAATAACAACGCATCCAACGTCTCATCTGCAAGCATACTTCTCAATTTGTTGCACAAATATGAAGAGGCTGAAAAAGCGCGTTCAGGCTCGATGGAAGTTGGAGGAATCGTCAATAAAGTTTTATAAGTCTTCTCCAAATTATAACCTCGAGTGGAACTAGCCTCAAAAAGATTCATTTCTTGTTTAATGATTTTAGTAAAATCAGTTTCTTTATATATTTCTGGATTTAATGTTTTCATGCTGTTTTCTATTTCGTTCTGAAGCTTTTCTTTCAATGTTAAATCAGTTTGTTTGTCAGTTGTAAACGCAGGTTCAGTCTGCATCTGCAAGTCATTTTCTTCATTATCATAATTTTTAATATTTTCAGATAACGAAATAATCTGTTTTTTTATTGTTATCTTGCTTGGACCTGAAAATAACTCCTTTACATCACAATCAGTATCCAAATTGTTACTCTCAGTCTCCTCAGTATGAGGATTTTGTAGATAGTTTAATACTCCACTTAACTCATTACGTCGACGATCTTTTATGCGGTTAAATAAATGTGTCTTCAACCTAGAAGCCAAAATTGAGTCATTGTCACGCAATTGTTGAAAAAGAAACTTGAATGTTGCATCAGCCGTGCACAAATTGGCGTCAGAACGACAAAGTGCTTCTACAGATAATTTAACTGGCGCCAAGACCTTGATTATCTCATTAATGAGTTGAAAATCTGATTCCTCAAATTGTACAGGATTATTTAGGTCAATAAGTGCCTTTTTTATGCTATTCTTTAAAAGATCAAATCGTTCCAACATTGTAAAGAGACTATTCCAACGCGTTTTGCAGTCGAGCAATAAATTAAGCTCTCTTCCATGTTCTCTTTTAAAATATTTTTGAAGTATAGTATCATTTTTCAAGGATGCTCTTTTGAAAATAAGAACCACTTTACGAACTTTCTTTACTATTTCATTAATATTCCGATCATTAGTCAAGTCTCGACCATTTCCAGTTTCAATGACTAATCCTGAGTCCAGTTCTTCAGTATCATCATCCGAGTTATCAATATCATCACTGGTAGGTTCATTTGCAGGTATTTTTTTATACAATAAATCACAAACGGCTAAGTGAATACCGTGAGCAAAAAAAACGTGGTGTTCTGCTTTAACAAGTTTTCCAACCTTCAGCATGACATTTGGACCATCAGTCACTATTGCCACAATATCGGTATATAGTGAGATATGGAACTCAGAAAGCCGCTTTTTTAAAGTACGAACACAAGTTTCGGCTGTCAGCGATTCATTAATTCGAATAAGTCCCAAATTCCAATTTTCTTTGACTGAATGAATATTTAAATTCATATATCTCTTATTAGAGCTAGACGTCCATTCATCAAAACTTACACTAAAGCGTTGTCCTCCTTTTTTCAATGTAGAAAGTTCAGCTGTTATTTGTTGTTTTATTTTTCGGCTGTAGTCTACTACTCTGTTGCGGATTGTTGAGGCAGATTTAGGTAAGTCTGAGTAACCTTTTGCGAATAGTAACGATCTTAAATCTTTTGATGTCACAAATACGCTAAAAGATAAACCATCTAGCGCAGTCATACGGGCCAAAACATCGTCAAGAGTATCAGTTTTCACAAAATAGTCGGCGACTGACGTAATTTTTCGTTTCAAAGGTGGTCCTTCATTATTTTGGCCCGTAGAGGAAGACGCCTTAGCAGAATCTACTTTCACGAAATGTTTTGAAGATAGATGAGTATGTAAGCCTTTGGTCGATCCTCCTAAGGTCTTTAAAATAGATGAGCAACGCTTACATTGTGCTGAGTTACCCGCTTTATCGACTAAAAAGTGACTCCACACTGACGAAACATCTTCATCTTTTTTATGTTTGACATAAAAACTTTCTTTGGATAGTGACATTGTTTACTTCTTAAACCTAAACAAAAATGAAAAGAACATTTAAGTCTATGTACGACATTAACATAACCTCTTAGAGCTATAGAAAATAACACTTTTTCATCTATATTTAATTAGACACATTAATGCATTGTTGTTTTTTAATAATTTAATTGATTATCACCAATGAACAAAAAAAATATCAATACTTACACGATGTGATGCGGGAATTTTTACACACTTTTACGCATAATCCCGTAGTTATCAAAAACCAATGAAATCAGCTGTGTAAACAAGATGGCTGTCAAAATGTCAAAATGTCAAAAGGTAAGTGCGTTTCGTTTCACGCACATTTTTATTGACTTATTTAAAAAATGTACCAATCCCGAAAATTCCTGGGATTAATTAAATTTGATCCCGAAAATGTCGGGACTGAAATATGACCGGGATCCCGGGATCCCGAGATCCGGGATCCCGGGATCGAATCCTCTAGTCACGGCCGATGCAACTAATTTTATAATATATATGTGATATATTCAAAGTATTTAATATAATTAAAAATGAATTTCATAATACATTTAAAAAGAAAAAATTTAATGTTATAGGTACAGTCAGCAGCAGAAGTAGCTAAACAACCAAGGTGATCATATAATACTACGCACTCAAAGTGACCAAAATTATCTACACACCAAAAGTTTCAAAATGATATGAGCACTCAATCTGTCAATTATAACTGAGCACATACATTGTCAAATATTTAGTAGCAAACTGAAGGCCGTTGTTATGATAAACAATCTGGTATCTAAGCAGATTTCCAGAACCAATTAACAAACATGAATAATAAATCCTATATATATATGTATTTAGACTCATAATTGTTTGGAATAACATTACTATAATGCCGTGATTTGTCAAATGGATTTATTTTATCAAATACTAGTCAAGTATTGATTTCATTCCTTGTATGATGTCAGTGACATATCTTTGTTTCGAATTACTTGAATACTGTCCAAATTATGTGAAATCAAAATAAAATATATCCACTGATATATTTTCTTACGCGTACGATTCATACAAGCGCTCCTTACTCACCTGCCAAATCCAAAACCAAATAAATATAAATTATATTTTAAAGCTATAGATATCATAGCTTTCATAAATTCGTTGTGTATTATTATAATGTTAACATAATGTAACTTAAGATGTTGAATTTTTTTTTGTAAGATATAAATTACTATTTAAGATTCTTGTAATGTAGCATTAAATTATCCACATTATTAAAAATGTCATGCATGCCTATAATCGGTATGATTACATTGTATTTTAAATAATTAGTTTAACACTATGTAAATTGAATTAATATATAATCATTCTGTTGGTGTGCTAAAAAATAAAAATAGAGTGATTCGATTTTGCCTTCACCGTAACTAATCTTTACCAGCGGACCCACATGGAATGTATCACTAATTATTCTCTGAAATATTCTTTTAAAGTTAAAAAATATTAAAATTATAAAAATTTAAAATCGCTGTGATTTGAAACTCGTTGAAACAAAAATTTAAAATACGTCACCACTAAGAGACAATCACATAAATATAAGTCGGCAAGAAAATGAGATAGAATACATTACACAGTATATTATATTCTAGGTTTATGTATTTTTTTAATGTGTGTTAATACGCGTGTACGCGCCTGCGTATAACAAAGCTTACTCGTAGGTAATTTTTTTCATTTTAATTTTTTTATGTTAGTACGTGTGTTAATACGCTTGTATGCACCTGCGTATTATAAAGCTGACTCGCACGTTACTTTCTCAAATTTTAGGTTTTGTTATGTTAGTATGTGTTAATACGCGCGTATGCGCCTGCGTATTACAAACCTTACTACTAGGTTACTTTTCTGAAGTTTCAAGTTTTTTATGTTGGTATCTGAATGCGTATTTGCATATTAAAATGCTTACTCATAGGCATTGACATATATTCTACCGATAGACACGAATTGTCGTAGAAACAATATGTTCCAAATAACTTTTCCGCACGCTAATGCCATTTATCCATTTTCTAAGCCAAAGACCAAAGAGCATCACAATGAGCAGATACGACAGTTCATTTAAATTTTTGAGGAACTATCCTGGAGATTGTGTAGTTGTGTAAAATTTTATTTTATTACCCAACAGTGGCAGAGCCCAAAATAATGTATTTCGTCATCATGTATTTTGTTGAAACAAATTACTTTTATTTTAAACTTTTGTATTTACAATTATTTAGGTGACTCAAAGTGAGGTATTATTGAAACCACATAAATAAATAAATATAATGCAAAATTTAAATTTTAGTGTAAAATAAATAAATTACTTTAAATCTATAATCTATACTTATATATAAAGCTGAAGAGTTTGTTTGTTTGTTTATTTGAACGCGCTAATCTCGGGAACTACTGGTTCGAATTAAAAAAGTCTTTTAGTGTTGGATAGCCCATTTATTGAGGAGTGCTATAGGCTATATAACATCACGCTATGACCAATAGGAGCGGAGCAGCAATGAAAAATGTTGCAAAAACGGGAAAAAAATATTCCTTTTCAGAGCTTCCGTTGCGTGCGCTGCGAAAACGGTTAAAGTTACGTAACAATCATGTATGACGGAATTTTTCATCTTAAAAAGTTCTAAAAAAAAGTCTGCGATTGCATATGTCTATCTTCTTCGGTTGGCTCACTATAACCTTTTTAATGATTATTTACAAATTTGTTCTGAAATTTGTTTTTATAAACATGGTATTAATCCTTATCCAATTAAATACTTTATTCATCACAATTATTTAATTTTGAACAAAGTTGCCCTTACATCATTCGATTTCAATGAATATCTTAGGACATATAACAGTTTTAAAATATCAAAATTAATATTTTTGTTTGTGTGGTTTTTTGTTACCTTTTCACGACGAAACGGTTGAACGGATCGTTATGAAATTCAGGAGAGGAATATATTATATCCTGGGGATGGACATAGGCTATAATTTGATTTAAAAAATATCTTAAAGGGGGTGAAATAGGGGTTGAAAGTTGGTATGGGCAATCCGTAATACTTCAACTTAGGGATCTGAAAATTCATATTTGGGCTTTTGGTAAAAAATAAAGAAACACGTGTTTCAACGTTTTTACCAAATCACCCCTAAAAGGGCGAAGTGAGGAGATAACTTATGAGGTATATTCTTTAAATGTAATCTCAAGCTTCAGGCACAACACTCCGGGGGAAGCGGAATGAGAATAAAACGGTTATACTGGGCTAGCCGGTCTTATGACCCAGCACCCCCTCGCCCGGATGATGGCTATCTGGGCTGCCGCTGGGCCGAGTCCCTACCCCTTATGTACACCCAACCGGACACTACCAGCTAAAACCCCGCGGTGGATTTCTTCGGCACTTACGGAGCGATCCCGGGGTATTATAAAGAGTGCTAGAAGTTGAAAGTTAGGTGTTGTGCCTATCTTTTTTTTTTTTTTATCCTAGTACTGCAAAGTGACCGCACTTCTACTGATGGTAAGCGCAGTACGGTCCAATTAGAGTATCGAGTAGCGAGAGACGATCTATCCCCCGCTACTCAACACAATCATGTCGGCCTGCTCCTTCACACTACGCCATGGGGCAAGAAGGTGTAGAAGCAGTCGAGGGTCTTTTGTCAGAGTACTTAGAAGGCCGCAAAATGGCCAACATTGTACCCCAACTCTAGACCCCCAAAAAACCGGATGTACACTGGCTGATCCCGGAACGCGACACACTTGCGTGTGCCACTATGGCGGGTTTTTCACCCTGTGTACGGTGGTCGCTATCCGGGCGGATATGAATATCCTACCACCAGCAAATCTAGCCATCTAGACAGGCACAACACCTGAGTGTCAGGACGATCGCTATAGGTGCCTCAGTGCAGAAGACAACTCTTTGCATTGATACTTCTGCTCCCGAAAATAACCTCCACGGGGGCGGAGCCGCGAGCAACAGCTAGTTATATATAAAGCTGAAGAGTGAATAAACAATTATTTGAACGCGCTAAGCTCAGGAACTACTGGTTCGAATTGAAAAATTATTTTAGTGTTAGATCGTCTACATATCGAGAAGCGCTATAGGCTATATAACATCACGCTAAGACCAATAGGAGCGGAGCAGCAATGAAAAATGTTGCAAAAAACGGGGAAAATTTAGTCATTTTGAGAGCTTCCGTTACATGCGCTGCGTAAACGGTTAAAGTTACGTAACAATCGTGTATCACGGAATTGTTCCTCTTAAAAAGTTCTAAAAAAAAGTTCGCGACAGCATAGCTTCTATCTTTTTCGGTTGGCTCACCGACCTTTTTAATGGTTATCGAATTTGTTCTGAAACAATTGTATTATATTGCCCCTATCACATTATGGGACCGAAATTCGGCGAAAAGTGGGTGTACTGGTTACACCTCTGCCTACCCCTTGGGGGATTATAGGCGTGAGTGTATATGTACAATTGTATTATTTGGAAAGGGGTTTTTATAATCATGGTATTAATCCTTATCCAAAAGATACTTTATTTATCATAAGTATTAAATTTTGAAAAAAGTTACGTCTCTTACGTCATTTGATTTCAATGAATATGTTAGGAGATATAACAGTTTTATAATATCTCCACAGCAAAATTAATATTGTCGTTTGTATGATTGTTTGTTACCTTTTCATAACTAAACGGGTGAACGAATCCTAATAAAATTCAGCAGAGGGATAGATTATATCCTGGGGAAGGACATAGGCTATCTTTTTAACCAACGTCAAAAAAGGAGGAGGTTCTCAATTCGTCGGAATCTTTTTTTTATGTATGTTCCCCGATTACTCAAAGACGCCTGGACCGATTTGAGAAATTAGTTTTTTGTTTAAAAAGAAATACTCCCCAGGTCTCACTGACACTAAGTCAGGATCTAATGATGGGATCACAGAAAAATCGAAGGCTACCCTCAAATTTTATATAGACGCATAATTTATTTATTATTGAAGTCGGTGTACTTTTTATGAATTAAAAACATTTACTTATGTCTCAAAAAAATATCTTGAAGGGGGTGAAATAGGGGTTGAAAGTTTGTATGGGCAAACCGTAATACCTCAATTTCTTTTCTCAAATCTGGAAAATCTAATTTAGGCTTTTGGTAAGAAATTACCTTTTTTTGTTTGGTAATTTGGTAAGACTGCCTCGGTGGCACAGTTGTAATTGCGCATGCGTTTACGACTGCTATGCTGAGGTCTCGGGTTCGATCCCCGGGTCGGGTAAAATGATGTTGGGATTTTCTATCTAGAAATTCCCGGAGCCCGGAATAGCCCGGAGTCTGGAATCTGTGCCCGGTATGGCGATAGGCTCGTCCCCTATCACATCATGGGACCGAAATTTGGCGAAAAGTGGATGCACTAGTTACATCTCTGCCCACCCCTTCGGGGATTACAGGCGTGATCGTATGTGTGTATGAGGTAAGAAATTAAGAACTACCTACGTGTTTCAACGTTTTTACCAAATCATTCGTTATTATATAGTAACTTATGAGGTATTTTTCGAATGCAATTTGAAGCTTCAGGCACAACACCTGACAGTCAGGACAATCGCTACAGGTGCATCAGTGCAGAAGACAGTTAGTTATAAAATAAACGCTTTTATACAATACTAGCTGTTGCTCCGCTCGCGTGGAGGTTATTTTCGGGAGCAGAGGTATACAATCCAAGGAGTTGAAGTGGTAGAGCCACGCTGTAGACATATTTGTCTACAACATGAATGGGCCAGCTCGACCGGGGTAGAACCACTGTCTCACAGAAAACCAACTTGAAGTGACGGTTTACTGTTGCGTTTCGTATGGTAAGTGAGATATCCGGAGGCGCAGATTCCCCCTTCCCTTCTCTAATCTCTATTCCTGTCCTCTAAGGCCGACATACATGATACTTTCGGTATTGTGGATGTTCATGGGCGGTGGAGATCACTTAACATCAGGTGACCCACAGGCTCGTTTGTCGGACTATGCTATAAAAAAAAAATAATAATAATAATAAAAAAATTGAAATATATATATATATATATATATATATATATAGTAGGATTATTACTAACCCTGTATTAAACATTGTCCCACTGCTGGGCACGGGCCTCCTCTGCTATTGAGAGGGGTTAGGCCTTAGTCCACGCACGCTGGCCTAATGCGGGATCTACCTTAGCCTCAAGTTATTACAGTAGATTTATTGACATTTTAAGAAGTGTTTTTGCAATAAGTTTTATAATAAGCGGGCACTTACACGTTTAAAAAAGAAAAATTGGAATTGTATTAAAATTATGAGGATAAACAATACAAAGATAGAACAATACAATTTGCTGGTGGTAGGATATTCATATCCGCCCGGATAGCGACCACCGTACACAGGGTGTAAAACCCGCCATAGTGCCACACGCAAGTGTGTCACGTTCCGGGATCAGCCAGTATACATCCGGTTTTTGTCGGGGGTCTAGAGTTGGGGTACGATGTTTGGCCGTTTAGCGGCCTTCTGAGTACTCGTACAATAGACCCTCGACCGCTTCTTCACCTTCTTGCCCATGGCGTAGTGTGAAGAAGCAGGCTGGCATGTTATGTTGTGTAGCGGGGGACAGATCGCCTCTCGTTACTCGATACTCTAATTGGATCGCACTGCGCTTACCATCAGGTGCAGTGTCGTAACTTTGCCGCACCAGGATAAAAAAAAAAGAATTTGAAATAATACAGTAGTACAATTCATCCATCAAATGCCTATTTTGCAGCCTCTGGTCTATTGATCTATGACTGTTAGAAGCGTGATAACTCCGTCCCTTTTTGGGGGCAAAAATGGGACAAACTGATGGCCAATTTAGTTCTGAAAAATAGACTCTCCCATATTCAGAATTGAAATTATAATTATGTCATTTACCTTACATACTATTAAAGTTGCACTGTATATCAATTTCAGGCTGATTTGTTCGGAAATGTTGCTACAAATAATTAAAATTCATTCGACACTGAAAGATGTATTGAGGCGTGATTACTTCGGTAGCATGAAGCAAACTAATGTCAATGCGGTATCGGAACCGCAACTCGATGGAACATTATATTTGTTCTGGTCGCCGCATCTAGTACGTAGTACATATAGATCGCTGCTCATAGGTAACTTTACTTTTGTTTTTAATAATATTTTACGTTTCTAGTTATGTTAAAACGATATCACTTTCAGTTAGAATAGCTCATAGGCATTACAATGCCAGTTTAAATTATCCAATTTCCAAGTTGACATTGCTTGGAATCAACCACCCCCAGGGCGGACGGCAGTACTAAAACGCTTTCCCCGTGATAACAAAAAAAGTTTCTTCGTTACGTTTTTCTTTACCATTAAAGCAAGCGATAATTAAAAATGAATATACACGTAACCATAGAAAATACAGAGGTGTATGCCATTTGAGCTGGTTTTGAACATACTACTTTTTGACAGTTTAAACCACTACCAACTAGACAATTACTGCTATTCAATAAATTATATAAAAAATATACTACAAGTAAGTTAAATATCACAATTCAACAATGTGATAGCATGAAATGCCGCTGCGTAATAGAACTTAAAAAAGAGTTTATTGTATTTACGTGCATTTTATATGAAAAATCTTTTCACGCTCTGGGAAAGTGCTTACAATTAATATTAAGGACCATACATAACTTCTAGGGAATTATTTTTTAACCGACTTCAAAAAAGGAGGAGGTTAACAATTCGTCGGAATCTTTTTTTTTTATGTATGTTACCCGATTACTCGAAGACGCCTGGACCAATTCGAGAAATTCTTTCTTTGTTTAAAAGGGTATACTTCCCAGGTGGTCCCATTGGCACCAAGTCAGGATCTGATGATGGAATCTCCGAAAAATCAAGGGCAACCGTCAAATTTTGTAGTGACGCATAATTTGTTTCATATTGAAGTCGGTGTACTTTTTATGAATAAAAAACTTTTACTTATACGATATATCGAATCAAATTTTAGATGGGGAGTCATATAAATAGTAGAAAAAAAAACACTATATTATTATATATAAGGTATACAAGGTTAGTCAGAAAGGGTTTACTAAGCCGTGGCAATAAGGTTTCGGTGACAAGTATTACAATCGTGAATATCTCATCTCTTAAAGACAATATTTTTATTTTCATACAAAAATCAAATATTATTTATTTTTATATTAAATACGCACAACCCTGTACGTATAGGTTAGAGAATTGAGTCAATTCCTACTGTGAAGATTTGTTTACAAATATTTGAAAATCGAGTGTGTAGATCATTTTGACGCGATGGATGCTCACGATAATTTGACTACTTTTGTTGTGTAGATGTTATTGATTTTCTTGGGTGTATAGAATTATTTGAACACATTATGTGCTCATTTATATCTGCTGCTGACTGTACCAAGTTTAATGAATGGGCGACTCCAGGAATTTATAAAAGTCGAACTACTCTGTATGAGTTGTATGGAATGAAAAAATATAAATTTGATAGCGAATTCCTACATTACGTTAGAGACTACTCTATTTAAAAAAGCATGTAATCAAGCAAAAGCAAATTTTATAAGCAGGAAAATTAAAAACTCGTGTAACAAAATTAAGTCGACATGGGATATTATAAATAAAGAAACTGGGAATTTACGAACACGCGATAACCAGTTTGAGTTAAATATAAATAATAAAATTGTATGTGAACAAGTGGAAGTTGCTCAAGCATTTAATGATTTTTTCGCGAACATACCTGTAGCTACTACTTGCTCCTTAAATTCTTCACCTAGTCTTGCTGTATCTTTGCTGCGTGAGAGCGTGTCGCAGTGTAAATTATTATTTAAATTCGAGCGCATAGCTCCCGCTGAAGTAATCAGTATTGTAAAAACTTTAAATCCAAAAAATACGGGTGATTTGTGGGACATTTCTGTAAATTTTCTAAAAAAGATAATAGATCTAGTAGCTCCCTACCTTTCGGTAATTTTTAATAAGTGTATAGATACTGGTATCTTTCCAGATCTAATGAAATATAGTAAAATTATACCTTTATATAAATCAGGTTCGGAAAAAGACCCCGGTAATTTCCGGCCCATCTCAATACTACCGACCTTTAGTAAGATTTTTGAGAAACTTATACTGAAGCAGTTGATTAACCACTTCAAGGCTAACAACCTCTTGCACGCTAATCAGTTTGGTTTCTCAAAGGGTCGTTCGACTGCAGACGCGGGAGTTGCACTCATTCAACACATATTTGATGCGTGGGAGAGGTCGCAGAACGCCATTGGAGTTTTTTGTGATCTTTCGAAGGCATTTGATTGTGTGCACCATGACACGCTCTTACGGAAACTTCGTCATTACGGCATACACAACATTGCTCTTGACGTTGTTTCTTCGTACCTGCACCAAAGAGTTCAGTGCGTAGATCTGAATGGAGTGAAGTCCGAGGATCTTCCTGTACGACTGGGAGTGCCACAAGGTTCTATACTGGGTCCGTTCTTGTTTCTAGTGTATATTAATGATTTACCTTTTTATTTAAAAAACATGTGCAATACAGTGCTATTCGCTGATGACACTTCACTCGTTTTCAGAGTGGATAGGAATAGAGATAATTTTGACGAAATTAATAGTACACTTTCACAATTAACTCAGTGGTTTACGGCAAACAATCTTGTACTTAATGCCAAGAAAACTAAATGTGTAAAATTTGTAATGCCAAATGTCACAAATTTAGGACCTAATATAGTTATGAACAATGAGGTTTTAGAAACTGTTGATTCTACCGTGTTCCTAGGCATCACATTGGATAAGAAACTCCAGTGGGGCACGCATATTTCGTGCTTAGCTGGGAAACTTAGCTCTGCAGTGTATGCCATTAGGAAAGTTAGACAATTGACTGATGTAGAAACTGCTCGTCTTGTTTACTTTAGTTACTTTCACAGTCTTATGTCTTATGGTATTTTGTTGTGGGGTAAGGCTGCTGATATTGAGAGCATTTTTATATTACAAAAACGAGCAGTTCGTTCAATTTATCAGTTGAGTACAAGAGTCTCCTTAAGAGATATCTTTAAAGATATAGGTATTTTAACTGTTGCGTCCCAATATATTTATGCAAATGTAATATACATCAAGAAAAATATCAGTTTGTTTAAAAAGAAAAGTGATATACATACTCTAAATACTAGATACAAGCATAAACTGTGTATGCCGTATTTTCGCTTGCAAAAAGTACATGCTTCTTTTGTGGGGCTTAGTATTCGTTTCTATAATAATATTCCTGAGCCCGTGCAAAAATTGCCCATCGACCAATTCAAAGTCGAACTAAAAAACTTTTTAGTTAAAAGGGCTTATTACAATATAACGGAATATTTAAATGATAAACAACCATGGCCGCTCAGCTAAACACAACAACACACTGATAGGTACTTATTTTATAATATACATATTACTCATTTTATATAATGTATTTCGGTTTGATGTATATTGTTTTCACAGGACGCCGGAGTCGTAATAGTCTTGGCTTCTTGTTTTTTTAAAGCTATTTTCTTGTGAATTTGTATCTCTATCATTCTTTGACGCGATTAAGGTATGTCATGCTCGCTTAAGGGTCTGTGCTTGCGGCGGCGTTATGTGCCGGGTCGGTCACTTCCCTGTGTCATGGTTGAGGAGGCCGATGGCTGGCACATGCGTCATACTCGTGAACGGGTGCTGCTTGTGTGGACTGGTCTACCTGGATTGCCCATTGATTGTTAGTTAGAGAAAATAAATAACAGGTTGTATAGCCTCATTTACGACTCTCCC
This sequence comes from Laothoe populi, assembly GCA_905220505.1. Classification (NCBI taxonomy): domain Eukaryota; kingdom Metazoa; phylum Arthropoda; class Insecta; order Lepidoptera; family Sphingidae; genus Laothoe; species Laothoe populi. The sequence goes on from HG992168.1 coordinate 14,748,028, forward strand.
TTGTATTAACATGTACCGTACCGTTTTTTTTTGTTTCATGTGAATGTGACTTGTTTAAGGATGTATGTATTTTATATGTAAATTATTTTATAATGTAAATTGTAATGACAAATTACAAAAGACCTACGGCTGAGTTTCTTGGTGCTTCTTCTCAGACCAGTGGGCATTTCCGAAGCACCAGTAGACCTTAACATTATTATGACATGTAAAAAGTGCCCATAGTGGCCTAATTTACAAAATAAATGATTTGATTTTGATTTGAAATACAATTCAAAAATAATACCTATTGAAAAGAAACACTTTTGTGAAAAAGTTTATTACGTCATAAAACTTCAATAAAAAACAAATTATGCGTCCTATAGGGATCATTTTAGGGTTGCTCTCGATTTTTCAGAGATCCCATCATCAGATCCTACTTGGCGCCAATGGGACCACCTGGAAAGTATACCCTTTTAAACAGAAAAATAATTTCTCGAATCGGTCCAGGCGTCTTCGAGTAATAGGGGAACATACATAAAAAAAAGATTCCAACGAATTGAGAACCTTCTCCTTTTTTGAAGGATAAAAAGAAACTAAATTGATTCAAAAATGAGGCATTTTAAATATTCATTTATTTTACATATTAATTAATTCTATATTTTTAATATAGAATTACAATTATTTTAAATATTGGTGTGAATAAAAGTGGGTGCGTAGTCGGAACTCACTATATCTCTCGCACGTCTGTACTGTTATAGCCATTTTGAACCAGTGAAATGGCTTTACTGTGCCAATAATATATGGGAGCATATAATATAATCTCTTGTATGTTTTGGTTTCGCACTTACGCCCTTCTACACATGGCCCGTCGATATATTTGGCGCATTCAGATCTCGTTAACATGAAGTGACGTGGAATATTTTTTCTCCCAGCCAATCACGTCTTCGACAGCTGAGCCATAAATATGGACCTTCACTTTTGTCGTATCGCTGTAATTAATCTTGGCTGAGAAATGGCCGCGGCGATGCAGGCTGATACTTTGATAAATAGATTTTTGCGTCTTACCAACTCGTTCGGACTGTTTTGTGGCGTGATCTGGTGTTTCTAAAAATTTACTGGAAGCGATAAGTTTGTCAGTTTGCTCAAAAGTACTGCTCACGTAAGCTAGGATCGACTATGGCTTGTCTTCAGAATATCTAAGCAACTACTTTGGTATTTTATTTCTATTACCGTTTATTTGTGAACGTCTAAAATGATGTGCAGTATAAACCTAAATTTAAGATACTCCAAAACTGAATAAAGCTTTCGCTGTTATTATTTGAGATATTTCTCGAATTTCCTTTGTACTCTGCTTTCAGATCTTAAACGAAATCATATGGGATTCTTAAGACAATCTCTGTCGAATGTAAATATAATTTCAAACCGTCAAAGTAAGGAAATCTTAATAGTTGAAGATATCGAGGATCGAGTGAAAGTGGAAGTGGGAAGTGATTATATTATTGTTGAAATAAGTTATTGGTAAATATAAAATCGTAAGCTCTAACACTATGTTGATTGTTTTAATGCTTTAACGATGTTACTTGATTATTCGAATACACAATTGCATAAAACAGATATCATTACTCACGGTTCGGCCTCTATAGATTGCAGACGGGCGACATAACTCGATGTAATGTAAGTTTCACATCTGCCAATTGCACACACGCACTTTTTTTGTTTATGATTGCTTGTCAATAATTATAGAACTTCTTAGGCGTGCTTACATGAAGTAAAATAATCTGACGGTCACGCGAGTTCAGTGCTTTTCCCCATCCCAAAAGTGCCCAACGTGCCTAAAGAAGTTTTCCCTTCAATAATTAGACTATTACTAAATACTAAATGTAGAATTCCTCAGTCACATCCAGAAATGTTGAGCATACTTGGCCTATGTTCGTGTATTTCCCAATTTTTCCAGTAAGTATGCGGATCGCGGCGGGGAAAAAGAGGGCCGACCAATTTCTGTGAATGATTACTCTTACGAACGTCCGATATAGGCACAATATAACATCTATTCATGGCCTTTATGGATGTATGGCGTGATTCCATGGCTCTTTATAACTAATTCCGTACGTCTTTCGATTCAATGGAATTTGTTATTATTATTCTTGAAAACTTTGACAGAATGTGACAAAACGAGAAAGATCAACGAGTTTTTGGATGTATTAAATCCATGATTTAGCCAGTTTTTACAAGATAAATGATACTTTGACTTGATGTTTTTTTTTAATTTGATCCTGGGTCCTTTAGGCGTAAGGTGAAGAATCTAAACAGCAGGCCGGCATGATTGTGTTGAGTAGCGGGGGATAGACTGTCTCTCGCTACTTGATACTCTATCTGGACGGCACTGCGCTTACCATCAGGTGCAGTGTGGTCACTTTGCCGCGCCAGAATAAAAAAAAAAAAGATAAATTAATGATAAATATACCCAACGGTCACAATACACACAAGGTCACACATAGTTCTGACCCCCAACCAGGTAAAACCTGTATTGTGGGGTTTTTTTTTTATGGAAAAAGGGGGCAAACGGGCAGGAGGTTCACCTGATGGAAAGTGATCACCGCCGCCCATGAACATCTGCAACACCAAAGGGCTTGCAAATGCGTTCCCGGCCTTTCAGGAAAGAATATGCTCTCTTCTTGAAGGTTCCCAGGCCGTAATGGTTCGGAAAGACCGCCGGCGACAGCTGGTTCCACAGAGTGGTTGTGCGTGGCAGAAAATGCCGTAAAAATCGCGCTGTTGTGGAACGCTGGACATCGAGATGGTGCGGATGGAATTTTATGTTTTGGCGCGATGTCCGATGGTGAAATTCAGCGGCCGGGATCAATCCAAACAATTCCTCGGAACATTCCCCACGATAAATGCGGTAGAAGATGCAGAGTGATCCAACATCTCTACGCAGAGCCAATGGATCAAGCCGATCGGAAAGAGTTTGATCGTCGATAACCCGAGCTGCCCTACGTTGAATGCGGTCAAATGGAAGTAGCTGGTACTGGGGGGCTCCCGCCCAGAGATGAGAACAATACTCCATGTGGGGTCGAATTTGCACCTTATAGAGATTTAGACGTTGACCCGACGTGAAGTACCGTCTCGCCTTACTGAGCACACCAAGCTTCTTTGAGGCCAATTTGGCCTTACCTTCCAATTGAACGCGGAACTGGACGTTGCTCGAAATGTCGACGCCAAGTATTCCGATACTGGGTTTGGCAGACAGGGGAGTGTTCTCTAAATGAGGAGTCACGACAAATGGTGACTTTTTAGCGGTTAACGCGCAGACTTGTGTCTTTTTGGGGTTGAATTGGACTAAGTTTAGTCGACCCCAGTCCGAGACTTTGGTTAACAAGGACTCGACTTCAGACACAAGTTTCTTCCGGCTCTCGTCGACGTATTCCCGAGAAATATTAGCACGGCCAGTGTACAGTACATCCACAGTGCTATCGTCCGCATAGCAATGAATGTTGCTGATTTGCAGCATGTCATTTATATGCAGAAGAAACAGAGTAGGAGACAGTACACAGCCTTGTGAAACACCAACATTGACAAATTTACGATCAGAGCATGCACCGTCGACGACAACCTTGATGCTCCGATCTGCCAAAAAAACTGGTGATCCAATTGCATAATTTCTCGGGAAGCCCATAGGAAGGTAGCTTCGAAAGAAGCGCCTTGTGCCATACCCGATCAAAGGCCTTCGCTATGTCCAGGCTGGCTGCAAGCGCCTCCCCCTTGGTCTCAACTGCTTTTGCCCATCTATGAGTTAGGTAAACTAGAAGATCACCGGCTGAGCGACCTCGACGAAAGCCGTACTGGCGGTCGCTAATCAGCCGATGCTCCTCCAGGTACCGCAGGAGCTGGCAGTTGATAACGGACTCCATTATCTTGGAGAACAAGGAGGTGATGACTATAGGCCTGTAATTGGACGGGTCCGAGCGGTTGCCTTTTTTAGGGATCGGGTGCACTAAAGCGGCCTTCCAGGATTTCGGGACTACGCCTAATGTATAGGAGTGCCGGAAAAGACGCGTTAAAACCGGTGCCAACTCCGGAGCACATGTCTGCAACACGATCGGAGGGATGCCATCGGGCCCACTCGACTTATGAATGTCCAAGGACAGGAGTGCTTTGCGAACTGCACTTTGCCGGAACTTAACCTCCGGCATCGTTGCATCGCACCGCGGGATTGTCGGTGGTGAATTTCCTCGGTCATCCAAAGTCGAGTTGGACGCGAAGAGAGAGCCCAGAAGATCGGCTTTCGCCTTCGCGGCATGGGCCAGCGAGTCATCCTCCGTGTGCAGAGGTGGAAAAGATGGCTTACAGAAATTTCCTAAGACAGCCTTGGCGAGAGACCAAAACGCACGTGTTCCCGACGGGAGACGTGCCAGTCTCTCGCCAATTCTGCCAATGTGCTCTGACTTCGCCTTAGCAATGACGCTTTTGAAGGACCTAGAGGCAAAGTTATACTCCTTTTTAAATGCGCCGGTATTTACATCACTAGACGCCGACGCGTCAGCCCAGGCTTGGTAGCATTCCCGCTTTCGGCGTAATGCCGTCTTGCAGGAGCGACCAAACCAAGGCTGGGATTTGCCACCGATGGGCACTGCAGAGAACGGAATAAAGAGTTCCATACCCTGAAGTACCACATCAGTGATAGAGTCAGCAACGACGTCAGGATCATCCGGCGAGAAGCAAATCTGCCCCCATGGGTAGGACGCAAAGAATGACCGCATTCCGTCCCAATCCGCTGACCTATAGTGCCATACGCGGCGGCAGCCCGCAAAGCGAGGCCGTGTTGAGTGCGTGACTGGCACTGTACTCCGGACAAGACAGTGGTCCGACGAACCAAGAGGAGGATCGACGGATACCAGGTAGCCTTCCGGATGAGAGGTCAGCAGAAGGTCCAACAGGGAAGGTGTATGATCCTCCACATCTGGAATTCGCGGTGGCGAGGTGACCAGTTGTGTCAAATCATATGCTAATGCGAAATCGTGAACAGATCTCCCCGCATGATCGGTGGTGCGTGATCTAAGCCATTCGGCGTGGTGGGCGTTAAAGTCGCCGAGAATCACGATCTCTGCGGATGGGATCTGCTGCAGCATGGAGTCTGTAGCCATTTGCATGTGCTCAACAAGGAATAGCAAGGCCGGCTTCGCCGTCTCAAGATGGAAGTGGACGGCGTTCAAGTTGGAATTCAGCCCCCTTATGTTGCAAAAATCCACAGCAAGCGTGGAAGGGGTGGTCTTATGTTGCCTGCTCCGTTTGCCTCTTACACGTGCAAAATTGCCCCCCCCCCCCCCCCCCCCCCAGAATACGGAGGGCAGCCTGGGCATCCACGCACAGGTGGTGTTCGATCTGGGCGTGGACGCCCAGAGAGGGATTCTCCACCGCGATGTGCGCTGGTGGTACCCTCCTGGGGTAGATCAACCAAATCTCGCACTGCCATGTTATTTAGTGGTGTGGGGTAGGGATGGGGAGTGGGCCTCCGGGACTCTCACAGACCAAACGAAACGCGACAGTATAGCTGCCACTTGACGCCGGTTTTCTGTGAGAGAGTGGTTCTTCCCCGGGCGTACCGGCCCATCCCACCGTATCCCACCAGCGGGCGATGGGGTCGTCACGTCCCTACGCCCCTACGGTATCAATAACTACGAGGGACTACGGTCCCACTACACCTAGACCCGATACGAATGTCTATCTGTCACACAAATATTTGTCTCGGTACGGGAATCGAATCCAAAGCCTCCTGTTTCACAGATACTCGCCCGCTGCACCATGAAGGTTGAAGGATGTCGCTGTTGTCAAGATTTTTTTATGTTTTCCAAAGAAAAATGTTTGTCACTGTGTGACACCGCGAGCAATAGTTATAGTATAGTAATAATGGTACAAAATCAACAATAAACTATGCTATACAGGCAACCAAATATAACAATATAATTTCTATATTATTATGTGTGACGTCTTTCAGTCAGAGTAGTATTTGTCTATATTTGTATAGATAGACACTCTAATGAGAATTTGTCAATTAAGTCCGGTACAATGAATGTATATAATGACAGATATCGACATAGATCTTCCAAAGGGTCGGGAAGATATGTCCGCTAATTGTTTAACGTCTGAGTAATTTCATTGATTGATCAATAATGGCGTAGTATCTTCGAAACTTTCAGCTATTGCGCTTGGCGTATATCATGGAAATCCTTCAAGTGTATGTAACTGCGAAGGCTTGGTTTTGTTAGTACCTCGATAGGCAGACGGGCCACCTGATGGTAAGTAGTCTTCGCCGCCCATAGACCTCTGCAAAGCCAGGGCACAGCAAAGCCGCTGCCTACCGTTACTAATCAACATTATTAATTTTATAGTATTAATAATTAGTAATGTTCCAAGAATCAAAAATAAAATGCTAGTTTTTTACGGATTATTTATATTATTTTTGGGACTTAGTATTTTAGTTTGCGGCTTTCCCGTCGTATGGGCTATGAATCTTTTTATGTGCCATACCGGTTATTGTGATAGTAGGTACAGGCATGGGCGTATATAAGGGGGGGTTCAGGGGGTCCGGACACCCCCCTTAGCATACGACATAATAAAAAATCGCGGAATATTGATAGGATTGAATAAGCTATTTGATTTAAGTGTAAATTTTTGCGATATTGAGCTATATGCATATAGGACTTTTGAGCCTAGTTTAAATTTTTTGTGTACTTTGAGAAATGAGCCTTGTTTTACCAGTTGGTAAAACAAAGCTAATTTTTTTTTCAGGGCACATTTATTTATAAAAATACGAACAAGTCTTAAGTAGTCGCATAAGATACCATACCATAAGTACCTGAGTTCTAACATCTCATCTTGGTAATAAGCCACAGTGCCAATTTTTTACTAACTAGCGTTTTCCCATTCTATGTTTAAGTAATTTCTAAATAACTATGGTTTGAGTGGTTAGATGTTTAGCTTTTACCCGCGGACCCCCACCATGAAAAAGCTATTGCTACGTCACTGGGTACAGGGTCAGGGTTTTTAGGGTATCACATTCCCGAGTTCGAATTTTGTGTAGTCAAAACACCGTTCAGGCGGCTGCTTTCTGCTCATCACGTTTCTGGGTCGATTGCGTGTCCTGCTGCTGTGTGGTCAACAAGCCAAGTTACACCTGTGACAGTTTCCCAATCGAATGTGTGGGAATTGCAAGCAATTCAGAAGAACATACGACTGTTTTGTATTCATTATTAGCGGTATGAAAAATCTTATGAAAGCCTCCGTGATACAGCGGGCGAGTGGCTATGAAACTAGAGGCCGTGGGTCCGATTCTCACACCGAGACAAATATTTGTTTCGGGTCTGGGTGATGTGGTCCCTGGTCCCTCGTGGTTCTTGGTTCTGATACCTCTGATACAGGTTTTATCTAGTGTGGGGTCAGAACTATGTGTATTAACAACAGCTAGTATAAAATTGTTTCTATCTATGTCCGTTATAGACCACTCTACCGATTTCAATGACATGTGTGTGTGGTCCAACTTAAAAGTTAGGATAGTTTTAGATCCGATAGGTGGCGCTGTTGTCGAGATCTGAATTTCTTATTTTTCCAACTAACATCGAACGTAGAAGGCGGCTTATGGCAGGACAACGTCTGCCCGGGACCACTAGGCATAAATAAATAAAACACTACAAATCGATTTGTTTTTTTTTAAATATAAGTAAATGTTTTTTATTTTTAATTCATAAAAATTACACAGACTTCAATAAAAAACAAATTATGCGTCACTATAAATTTTGTGGGTTTCCCTTGATTTTTCTGAGATCCCATCATCAGATCCTGATATCGTGCCAATGGAACCACCTGGGGAGTATACCCTTTTAAACAAAAAAGAATTTAACAATTCCGATATGTTAACCTCCTCCTTTTTTGAAGTCGGTTAAAAATTACCAAGTTCATCTCTTGCAACTTGGTCCTAGCCGAGGTCATGCTTTTGTGGCGGTGATTTATTGGTAATGGACCATTTGTCTCTTATCAAAGGCTGTGGACAATCACAAGTACACGCATAATAATTCAATACGTGGTCGACCATTAAATGCAATATTGATCTCAATTAAGCTGTATTAGCACGACCAGATATATAGATCCATCTAGTTAGTGGCCCAAATAGCGAAATTTGGCCTGTGAACATATGGTTCGAATTGGTCACAATTGGTCAGCAACTTTGAGTAATGGGTCAGTACTCCTCCAAAACCTACAACAAATTTAAAATTTCAAGGTCATCGAAATTATTTTAGCGGCCCAAATTAATAAACAAACTGTAAACATAGAGTTCGAATTTGTCACGAATTGGTCACAATTGGTCAGCAACGTTGAGTAATTGGTCAGTACTCCTACAAATAGCATCGATAGCCTAGTTGGCTGCGGTACGGACTGTCAAGACGCAAGTCGTAGGTTCGAAATCCAAGTGGCATACACCTCTGACTTTTCTGAAGTTATGTGTGTATTAAAATGTTAATTATCGCTTGCTTTAACGGTGAAGGAAAACATCGTGAGGAAACCTGCATATCTGAGATTTTTTCGAAGGAATGAGAAGTCTGCCAACCCGCATTAGGCCAGCGTGGTGGACTACGGCCTAACCCCTCTCATTAGTAGAGGACGCCCGTGCCCAGCAGTGGGACAATGTTTAATACAGGGCTAGTATTATTATTATACTCCTACAAAAACTACAACAAATTTAAAATTTCAAGGTGATCGAAATTTTTTTAGCGGCCCAAATTATTCGTAGAGAACTGAACTAAAAACTAAAATTTCAATAGGTCACGTTACGGTCACAATTGGTCAGCTAATTTCGATGATTGGTCAACGTTATTCACGTATTAATTGCAAAAAAATAAAATTGAGCTCCATCTAGTTAGCGTCCCAAAAAGCGAAATTTAACCTGTAAATATATGGTCCGAATTAGTCACGAAATGGTCATAATTGGTCACTAACTTTCAACAATTGGTCAACGTTATTTACGTATTAATTTCAAAAACAAAATTTGAGGTGCATCTAGTTAGCGGCCCAAATAGCGAAATTTGACGTAAATAAAAAATATGAACACCTACCATCAGCAAATTCCTATTATCATGATGTAAATTTTTACCAAAACATGTACACTCGTGATGGTAAATGGTAATAAGAGACCTAACAAATAAATCAAGTTAGTTTGACGTACTAAGACGCTTCCGGAAATCTTAGTAAGCGTTCTCGGACAAAGCCGAGCGGAAGTGGTCCGACCCGTCGGTATCCGGTAAAATGGCCGCTATAGAACAACAATGGGAGGGCTTGCGTGATGGCTTGTTATTAGATTTTGCCTAATAATGTGTTTTATTTGTTATTCAAATGCGGCTAGTTTTAGGGTATGTTATGAATAGATTTAAGATTGTTTTAGGTATATGTTAATGCTGAATAAACTGGATAAGATAGGCATCGCTCATTTGAATATAAAAGAAAGGTGATGGGAAAATTTGCAAGATGGATATTTAGAAGGCACTAATACAATGTTTATAATTTATTAATTGATTTACACGACACTGTTACACATCTCAGTGCTTAATATTAACATAAACGCATGTCAGGATTCACTTAAGGCTTCTCTTTATAATTAATCTACCAACATTACCCTCTAAGCTGAACTACGCGGCCATTGAACTGTTTACACTTACTACCCCGCGAGCGAACCTAGAATATCCTGGCTGTCACTTAATCTTCTTCACAACTCAACTGAACTGAACACCGGAGCGCGGAAGGCACTCTGTTTTATATTAAACATTTACTACTGCCACTTAGGTTGTCATTATTAATGTACCCCCAACTAGTCTCACTTATCGATTTTTATTTTTTCGAAGTAAAAAAAATACAAGCCTTATATTAAACATGGTCCCACTGTTGGGGCACTTCTCTACTAATAAGAGGGGTTAGGCCTTAGTCCACCACGCTGGTCTAATGCGGATTGGTAGACTTTACATACCTTCGAATTACTTATGAGTATTCTCAGGTATGCAGGTTTCCTCACGATGTTTTCTTTCACCGTTAAAGCAAGCGATAATTAACAACGAATACGTAACTTTAAGACAAGCCAGAGATGTATGCAATTTAGGCTGAACATACGACTTTCGTCTTGACAGTCGGTACCGCAATCAACCAGGCTATCGCTGCTTTTTCCAAGTATTTTTAACCGACTTCAAAAAAGGAGGAGGTTAACAATTCGTCGGAATCTTTTTTTTATGAATGTTCCCCGATTACTCGAAGACGCCTGGACCGATTCGAGAAACTCTTTTTTTGTTTAAAAGAGTATACTTCCCAGGTGGTCATATTGGCACTAAGTCAGGATCTGATGATGGTGTGGCGGCACACAAGCGCCTCACACCGACGAGATAGCAAAGACGCCAGGCTCGATCGCGGTAGTTAAAAATTGCGCAGCACATTGTATAAATACAAGATACAAATATTAACGGTTGGAGGGGCCGCGGCCGGTCGGGCATAACACCCGCCTGACTGGAGATACCCCCCTTCGCTAGAGGAACACTATCACCCGTTCCCCTACAATGGGATCTCAGAAAAATCAAGAGCAACCCTAAAATTTTATAGTGACGCATAATTTGTTTTTTATTGAATTCGGTGTACTTTTTATGAATTAACAAACTTTTTATAATAAATATTTGATCGATTACAATGCTCCGTTCTTAAGTAATGCATTTACCAACGAACAGTATTTTATTTTTATTTATAAAGAAGAAGATTCATGTAACGAATATAGCATCATAACTCTAGCTTGCATAAAAATATTCAACAAAATGGTGTTTTTATTCAAATCATTGATGTCGTAGGCTGTTACAACTAAATATTGTGATAACTGTGCCACATAACTGCGGGAGGAACATACGGATGGGTATTTTGGGCGTGACGCTACGATTTATGTAAATGAAAAGTTTTTACAAGAGATAATAATTTGAAATTTTCACATCGAATGTCAAATTAAATCGACATTAAATAGTTGATTTTCTGTTTCTTTTCGCGTCTAGTACCTACTTGACAGCTTCTTTGGTGCAGCGGGTGACTAGCCAGCTGTGAAACAAGAGGGCGTGGGTTCGATTCCCGCACCAAGATAAATGTTTGTGTGACAAACTGGTATTTGTTTCGGGTCTGGGTGTTGTAGGAGCGTAGTCCCTCGTAGATTTGATACCCATGATACAGGTTTGACATAGTGTGGGGTCAGGATTATGTGTGTGACTGTTTTGTGTATTTATTTATTAGAGCATGAAACTTGGGGCTCCTTACTCCATATATTTCTATCGTTTAATCTAGGAAAGACCTGAACTCTGAGGATAGTCATATTGTGGGATTTTTCTTGTTGTAAAGCGACAAAAATAGCTAAAGTCGAGAGTTCATGATATATGGAAGTTTCTATTTGTACGGAAAGCTCAACAAACCTTATTGTCTCTCCAATCCCCATTACTTAAATTAATGATTAAACAACATGAATCCTTCGACGATCGTCAAAACTATGCCAGCCTGAATTAATTTAATAACAAACTTCTTAATTCAAACAATGTTTGTGTATTTGTATATTTTATTCTCTTATTGTGTTTTACTTGGCTGTGTAAAACCTACTTTTTATTGTATTTATTTATTTAATCTCGGAACTCTAAATATGATATAGAAAAATCGCAGCGTTTGCACACAGAGTTGTCGCCCGTATGTTTCCAAGCGCTATCGTGGCGTGTAGTGCAATAAAAACTAACAGCTTTCGGCGCGTGATACCGAATCCCAGCGCGCTCCTTACATTGCTGAATAAACCGCTACATTATAAACGCCGCGTTTAAAGAATATTTGTGGCTTTGAATGTGTTGTTTGGACGATGTTATGTATTTTAGGACCTGGTGTAGATTGATTTTTCAATTGTACTACGGAAGTAGGTTTAATTTCTTCAGAAGTAAGACAGTGTCTACTGTTAGGGGTTAGTGGGCTATCTGTATATATAAAAGAAGAAACTGACTGACTGACTGATCGATCAACGCACAGCCTAAACGGCTGGGTTAGAGACTTGAAATTTTGACAGTAGGTACCTTTTATCACGTAGGCACCCACTAAGGAAGGGTTTTTGGAAATACCACCCCTAAGGGGGTAAAATAGGGGGTGAAAGTTTGTATGAAAATCCGTCATTTTTGAAGTTAAATTCATGAAAATTAGTATTTGGCATTTTAGTTAAAAAAAAAAAAATATATGTTTCAGGATTTTTGGAAATTCCGTCCCTAAGGGGGTAAAATAGGGAATGAAAGTTTGTATGAAAATCCGTCATTTTTAAGTTAAACGCATGAATATTGGTATTTTGTATTGTATACTTTTTCTCTCAAACATGACCTCCACGCGGGCGGAGCCGCGAGCAACAGCTAGTTATTAATATAAGTCCCTAAATAATAGCTCAATGAGGAAACAAAAGTATTTTATGTGTTTTGTATAAATCTGCTGTTATTTAATGCTCATACACTTTGACAGACTCCATGGCACAGAAGGCTAGTAAAACGAGAGGCCGTGGGTTTTATTCCCACATCGAAACAAATGGTTGTGTGACAGATACTTGTTTCGGGTCTGGGTGCTGTGGGACCGTAGTGCCTCGTAGTTCAACCGACGATACAGGTTTGGCCAAGTTTGCGGTCAGGATTTTGTGTGTGATTGTTGTATTAAAATACAAGATTAAAACTATGGAGGTCATTACTCAAATTCTACGTAGACACATAATTTTTTTTTTTTATTTTTTTTAATTTTTGTTATGTTGATTGGTGAATGCTATGTATAGTTGCACGTATATCAGAAACTACGCCTTTTAATTACTATATTTAATGTCTTAGTATGTAGTGCTGTTGGTGTATATGTAATAAATAAAAAAAAATATTCTCCTAAAGGGGCAAATCAGGAGTACCTACAACCGTCGAAAATGTACGAGAAGATGTATGAGTGTGGAAGAGGTGAAAGAAGTGTGTCAGGATCGAAGCTTGTGGCAGTGAATAGTCTTTGCCTACCCCCATGTGATACGGGCGTGACTGTATATGTAATAAATACAACAGGCGCACCATATTTCTCGCAATTCATTGAACCAATGACATGCTGAAACGTAGTGAAGCATAGACACCGGTGTGGATGCACCATTGTGGTGTAAATGGGGCCTTTTGTGCCAGTGTGTCAGTGTCGGAACGCGATTGTCGTGACAATGGACACTCTTAATCACCAGTCGGTCTAGCATAAGCGCAAGAGACTGTCGACTCGTTTTTCAATAATTTTTTATTTGAAAACCTTTTTTTCAAGTTTTATGTATAATACTTTAAATTTCAACTAACCATTTACTTATAACTAAGCTACATTTCACTTGTTTTGATATTAATATTAAACAAAAATAAAAAACTATAAATCGGCATTTTGTCAGTGCTTGGAAGTGGATACCTGTGTCGGCGATAATTTTGACAATTGAAATATCAGGCACATATGCTACACGGCCACGTGTTTTATTTGAAAAAAAAAAGTATTTAACTTCTTAATATTGGGTTTATTACTTCTCCAGTTATACAAGCTTCTGGAGGCGCAGAGACATAAATAGCGCACCCAGGGCTATGTGAGCGTTCCGTGATAGAGATATTTGCCATTGATATTTTTCATCCCGGGCAACTTATGAACTTATAAACCTCGATTAGTAGTTAGTAACTCAGGTTTACTAGTTAAATGATTCAAATTTTTAGATCTCGGAACACAAGTTGCTACAACGAGCGACCATGGGTTTTTACAATTTTTAAGCGTAAATACCAATTTTCTGTAAGGTTTGCTAATTTTGATTTTACTTATTAATTTTTGATTTGTTTTAAAATTTTAATTATATTACTTTTTTTAGTGCTTATCATACATTATATGATCATAGGTAGTCTCCTTGATCTGAATGACTGACCGGTTGACGGATAGTTTTAAAAAAAAGTAAAAGCGAATTTAGAAAAGAGAAACAAGAAAAGACTGGAGCTGCTCATGGAATTAAAAAAGATTAAAAAACTGACGCAAATACAAATGATATTGCTTCATTTGTAATGATATCCTACACTTCCCATCAGTAAGATACATTACCTCGAGATACATTATAACAATGCATATTATAAATTCATACCGCCATTTGCATCATAATTTATTTCTACTTGCCTGATAATGGCGTAGTGGAGACAAACACCGGTGTACAGACGGTGTCTTCCCTCATGAAAACCAAATTAATACATTTCGCATTCAGTTGTAGATAATCATACACTGCGCTTCTTACTGGATGTGCTACATGTTTTTGCAGAGTGGAGACTTGCAAAGTGACGTCACGGTGGCTCATAAACAGATGGCTGGCTGAGCTGGACTCATATTGGAATGATGACAGCCTCCGTGGCGCACTAGGCGAGTAGCCGGCTGTGAAACGAGAGGCCGCGGGTTCGATTCCCACACCGGGACAAATGTTTGTGTGACAGACAGATATTTGTGTCCGGGGTCTGGGTGTTGTGAGACCAAAGTCTCTCGTTGTCCCTGATACCCACGACACAAGACTCATATCTTAGTGTGGGATCGAGGCTATGTGTGTGACTGTTCGGTGTTATTTATTATTTATTTATTTATTGGTCGAATCATCGCTGATAGAGGCACGTGAAAGAAGCTGCTTGTCGGATCTCTGGAAGAAAATCCTATAGCTGTACCTCATCTGGAAGGTAGGGTCTTTACCCTGCATCGGGACAATCAATGGAAATGTATGAATTGATGTAGTCTATTGCTGACGTGCACGCCATAAAACAGTCTTGAAGATTTTTTTGTAATATACATAAAGATTCAAACTCTGTTGTATCCCAAGCCCGTGAATTTCGAAGATGTTTTGAAGATACGTGTTTTGTATGTAATAAAACCGCATAAAATAATTAATTGTAATCTGCCGCTGGCAGGATATTCATATCCGCCCGCATAGCGACCACCGTACACAGGGTGTAAAACCCGCCATAGTGGCACACGCAAGTGTGTCGCGTTCCGGGATCAGCCAGTGTACATCCGGTTTTTCTTGGGGGTCTAGAGTTGGGGTACAATGTTTGGCCATTTTGGCCTTCTGAGTACTCTGACAATAGACCCTCGAATGCTTCTTCACCTTCTTGCCGAAGGCGTAGTGAAGAAGCAGGCCGGCATGATTGTGTTGAGTAGCGGGAGATAGATCGTCTCTCGCTACTCGATACTCTAATTGGACTGCACTGCGCTTACCATCAGGTGCAGTGCAGTCATTTAGCCGTGCCAGGAAAAAAAAAATACCAGTTTTATTTTTACTAATCACGTTACAGTTCCGAACCACAGGCAAGAGAGAAGGTGCGCGAGCGAGACAGCTAGTTCAGGGATACCACAATACGTATGTATTTATTGTTAATTATATCAATTGCTATAAAAAGAATACTGCTAAAAAACATGTATGTTTGAAAATTAAATATTTTAAAGGTACGTGAATAATACCAAACTAGGTTTACTAGGTTTTTGTCGGGGTTCTAGAGTTCCGGTACGATGTTTGCGGCCTTACTCACTCTGACTCTGTATTCTGATACTAGTGTCTAGACCCTCGACCACTTTTCACCTTTTTGTCCATGGCGTAGTGTGAAGAAGTAAGCCGGCATGATTGTGTTCAGTAGCGGGGGATAGATTGTCTCTGGCTACTCGATACTCTAATTGGACGACACTGCTGGATGAAAGGCCTAATAAGCCCATGCCATCAGTGTGATATTAAATACAGAACTGTGATATTCGTTTTCAAAGCGAACTTCTAGAATATTCATCCAAACAAAGACATAAGTCTGTTCCAGTCACCTAACTCCAGGAATAAGGTAGTCGCATCATTTCCAGCTCGCGGTGTGCACATTCAGCATTTGCATGTAAACAAGATGGCTGTCCTCTTCTGGTACATGGTTAATTACTGCTTCATGCTGGCCCGTATGGTTTTATCTGGTAGAGTTTCTGTTTGTTTTGATACTGAATGAGGGTTTTTAACTTTCTTGTTTATTTTTAGAAGACCAGCCTGTATTAGCGAATTTTAGTCAAATCAAATCTTTATTGGTGTAATTTTTGGTGTGCCTATTGCATATATTGTAATAATAAAAAAGTACACCGACTTCAATAAAAAACAAACTAAGCGTCACTATAAAATTTGATTTTCCTTGATTTTTCTGAGATCCCATCATCAGATCCTGACTTGGTGCCAATGGGACCATCTGGGAAGTATAAAGTAAGTAAGTATACCCTTTTAAACAAAAAAAGAATTTCTCGAATCGGTCCAGGCGTCTTCGAGTAATCGGGTAACATATATAAAAAAAAAGATTCCGACGAATTGTTAACCTTCTCCTTTTTTGAATTCGGTTAAAAATAGGTAATAGTAAAATAATAGTCGAACTAAGTATAGGTTTAAAAACAAGCAAGCAAACTAGTTTAGTTTGCTGGTGGTAGGATTTTCATATCCGCCCGGATAGCACCTTACACAGGGTGTAAAACCCAATGGCACACGCAAGTGTGTTGCGTTCCGGGATCAGCCAGTGTACATGCGGTTTCTGTTGGGATACGATGTTTGGCCTTTCTGCATTCTGAGTACTCTGACACTAGACCCTCTTTCTCTTTCTTTTGTCGTTAATTTGGTTCGTTTAATAAGAAAACACTTTAGTTGTTTACCAATTCTCTTCAAATACTTAATTGTAAACGATATTAAAGTACCTCTTGTACTTGGTTCGATAATGAGTTCCTGGATAAGTTTAGAATGGATCTCAAGTGGAATAAAATCCCCTTCAAGTATTTGCTTCGTAAATTTAACTGCTATATATAATTTTTGAGTCAGTAGATAAATTCTGTATACAAGTACATGACATCAAATACTAAAATACAAATGCATTATGGGCGTTAAACCTTTAATGCAATATTGGACAGGTTGTTATTGTAATGAACTAATCATTGGTATCGTAAGATTTAATGCTTTATACCATTATGAATTTGGTTTTGGGTTTTATTGATGATAGAAAAAGATTTTGTTAAAATGGAATTACTATTGTATATCTCTGTACAGCAGAGGTTCCCAAAGTTGACTGAACAGCGACCCACCTAACAAAAAGTTCCAAATTCGTCACTCACCTCGGTTGACATGGTTGGTTCTCATGAAAAAAAAACAACTATATAAATGGACTGTTCAAATAGGTTTTAATTATCCAGGTTTTAATTATTATAATCCGAAGTCGAAGTATACTCCTATTTCATGGCCCAACAAATATTCGCTGGCGATCCACTAGTGGGTCGCGACCCATAGATTGGGAAACACTGCTGTACAGAATTGAACTCTGGATCAAGTGGAGAGGTAGCTACTTAGAGCACTGGTAAAAGTTAGGCCAGATTTTATAATATAATAATCTTTATTTATTTCAGATAAAAACATCCATGCATAAAATATATTACAAAGCTAACTGATAACAATTATTTTTTGTATGCAGGAACCTTTAAGGCAGGCACTAATTTATTGTATATATCTGATTGACACCCGATGAGTCGTCATCCAGTGTCACACCAAAGTGCTATCGAGCCTATGTTCCACAAGACACGGCCTATTATGTTCGTTATCTGTAATATTCAAGTAAGCATTGTATTTGATTTGATTTCTAAATTCTAATATTAATAATAATCCCATTTATGTGTTATTTATATACTACTACTGCTGGATTCGGACCTCCTCTACTAATGACAGGGTTTAGGCCTTAGTCACCACGCTGACGATTATGATGAACACGTTTAAATTTTTTTTTGTAAAGTTATTATTTATTTCATTGCATACCATGCTAATTTCGAAGCTGCGACTTTCATCTCGGTAGTCCACATATCATAGACAGATGGTCGATGGAGCAGACATGTGCTGGAGTGGAGACCGTAGACGTAGTGTGGGACGTCCTGCTGCATGGTGGACCGACGACTTGAAGAAGGTTGGTAGCAGATGGATGCGGGCTACCCAAGACCAGGATGGTTGGTGTTCACTTGGGGAGGCCTATGTCCAACAATGGACGGCATCAGGCTGAGTATATATCTATAGTCCAGACAATTCTCAGCTTGGCTATCGCTATTATTATAAAATTATTTATTGTTTGTTTTGTATAATTATTTTTGTTAATTGTAATATTGTTTATAATTATTCCTAAAATTCCTTAGTACTTTAAGTTTCAATTTTGTGTAATAGATTTAATTTTTTTTTCTTTACCTCATTTCTGTAAAGCACCTTTAGAGACACGATGAAAATGTCCTTATATTGCAATGTAAAATTGTACCAACTAATGTAAATTGTAGTATGCGTTGATGATCGTAAATAAATATATAAATTAAACTAGCGGACCCGACAAACGTCGTCCTGACCGGGAAAGCAGTGCCACATTAAATATGATATTTTAAAGATCATAATCTTTGGAACTTCTCCCACAAATCCCAGCAAATCAAATTTGGTGACATACAGCAACGCCACCTACCCGGTCCAATTTTAATTTCAAACCATCCAGGAACCCATTGAAATACACACAACATTTCATCCAAACCTCAGTCGTTTAGGAGAAATTAGGTGACAAACACACGTACGGAAGTTATATATATTAAGATAAATAGTCTATTAGTAGTTAATTCGAACCCTTCGATACATTCCTTTCAACTAACCAATCGATAAATCATTGAAACAGTTTCCTTTACGTGGAGCATTAAAATCCATTCAAGGAACAAATTCGAAGGACCGTCCAATAACCCTTGCCCCCATACAAAAGACCCCATTATTCGTACGAGAATCGAATCTACAAAGACCATTTAAGCAAGCGATTTGAGGACATGACCCAAATGTTGTAGGTGTTAAGATTTTATGAGGGAGTACAAATGGGGTTGAGATTTAGTTTTGAAGCTTTTTATTGAGTACTAGATGTTGCCCGCGGCTCCGCCCGCGTGGAGGTTTTTGGAAGAAAAAATGCATGCAGGTATCTTGAGCTATTATACCTTTCTATATATCCTATCCCATTAGATGCGTGCATTTGTCCGGGATAAAAAGTAGCCTATGTCAATTTCTGATCTCTAATCTGCCAGTATGCAAAAAATCATGTCGAATGCACGACGAAAAACTAAACTATTCCAAACATTTCCAACTTTTTTCCAGGATAAAAAGTAGCCTATGTGTCTATCTCTGTGCCAAATCTCAACCAGTTCCATCCAGCTGTTGTAGCATGATTGAGTAATAATCATCAATCCATCAATCCATCCATCCAAAATTTTCATTTATAATAGGATGTACCTCGTTGATATCAGTGCTATGGAGGTCTAGGGTTCCTTGGCTATGTTTTTACAAACAAATGAGCAAAAGGGACAGCTGGTCATAATTGATATTTTGCTCACAAACACGTACAATATTAGAAAATAAATGATTAAGTAGTTGCAGCACATTGTGTGTTTGGAAATGTTACTTAATGTAAGCAACATTAAGTTATCACAACATCGGTTACCTGTGAGCTACATTCAGTACCGAGCCTTTTTTTTTTGTTGTTGCGGGAAAGCGTTTTATTACTGCCGCCCGCTCCGGGGGGAAGCGGAATAAGAATAAAACGGTTATGCTGGACTAGCCGGTCTTACGACCCAGCATCCCTCTCGCCCGGATGATGGCTATCCGGGCAGTCGCTGGGCCGAGTCCCTACCCCCTATGTACACCCCACCCATCACTACCAGCTAAAACCCCGCGGTGGCCTTCTTCGGCGCTTACGGAGCGATCCCGGGGTATTCTAAGGAGTGCTAGAATTGCTGCCGGAACCGCCTCTGCGCGGTGCTGCGTAGCAGCCCATCTTCATGGGAGGGCTTAGGAGCCCCCGCGCACCGAACAACGACAGCGAACGAGGCCTTACCACCCGCGCTGCCGTCCATCTCGGGGTCGCACGATGCTTCGAAACTGGGAGTGCATCGATTCGGGCTGAAGCCCCCCGCTGCGAGCCCGCGACCCCCGATGGCCCCATTAGTCGCCTTACATTTAGTACCGAGCCTGCCCATTCTTATAGTTTCTACAGTTGTTGTTGATTATAAACTTAATAGTTTCTTTAAACAAAAAATACTGACATCTGTTTGACAGCCTCCGTGGCGCAGTAGGCTAGTAGCCGGCTGTGAAACGAGAGGCCGTGAGTTTGATTCCCACACCGGGACAAATATTTGTGTGACAGACAGATATTTGTGTCCGGGATCTGGGTGTTGTTAGACCGAAAGTCTCTCGTAGTCCCTGATACCCACAACACAAGACTCGTATCTTAGTGTGGGATCGGGGCTATGTGTGTGACTGTTGGGTGTTATTTATTCTGTCACTACACTATAACATCACACTTGCTTCCATGCTTGGTGGGGTCCTTAGAAGATGCTGAAGATTAGGTAAAATGGAAGTATCTAGATAGGAAGGTGGATGCACCAAGCCAAGGGAGTAAGAAAAAATATGTTGATTTTTTGAATCGTTTTGATTTTCCTTTTGGCCCCTTTGTTGCTTACTGATAGTTAGCTCAAATAAGCCAATAATACACACGCCTAAAACTTTATGAGGCTAGTTAGAATTTCAAACGAACACTTCCGTAACAATCCGATTTCCCAAGGGTACAAAAGTTGGGGGATTTAGGCCCCCTCGGACCTGTTGGACGTTTAATTGAAAAGGATAACGATAAATATGTCATACTGTTCTTTGGGAGGCATGTCTCAGTGGTCAGAGCTGAATCTAGGGTGATTAAGATGGTCTTACGTAAACGACACAATCTATAAATTTAGACCATTTTGTTTTTTTTTCTACACAAATTACGGAACTTTGAGGACTATTTGAACCTTCTTTTACAACATACCTTTGCAAGATTTTCTGAACAAATTGTGAAACATGAATAATATAGATGAAGAATAATAAATTAGCATAATAGATTACAGTGTTTTATAGGAACAGTTTTACTAATTTTGATAGATATAACATATCTTTTTGTGGTTGCGTTTGTTACATTGAATTCTACCGCTCTGATCTAGACTCGTGCAAACTACTTTCTACTAATTTTGCAAACTGCCTGTGGGCCAGGATCCCCCGATACTAGCCTGAATGCAGCCCTGTGTAATCCTTAGAGGGCCGTATTTCCAAGCCCTCCTACCGCGTGAGTGAACTTATTGAATGATATTTTTGACATCGTAGATGATAAATTGCGCCGAAACGCCTTGTAAGTGTAACAGGTTGGTATTTCTCAGTGGTTTTAGGGAATTTATATGGATTTAGAGATGATGCCGATTCTATTGTAACAAAGTTATCTAAAGTAGACTAAAATCACCGAAATTTTTCCTGTCAAATGACATTTTGTATTTCAAATAGTGACTGGAATAAGTCTATCTATCTAAGTTACTCAGTTTTATCACGAATGTTTTTAAATAATTTTAACAAACATTATATGAAATAAAATTTATTTTACGGATTAAATCGGAGCTTTTATTTGGCCTTTTAGTCCTGGCGTTTCGAAAACTTTACAGTTTACTCGCCACATAGTTATGAAGACTTTGATTATGATAGTTTATAATTAGATTATGATTATATAATTATTTAATCTGTTATTTTAATAATTTTTTTTAATAACAATATAAAAATTGACAAGGAAATTTCTGTCACTGTACAAACCGAAATAGCAAACTGCCACTTTAAATTTTCTGACTGATAGGTTCAGCACCACGTAGCGGGTCCAATTGTGTTTTCAAACCATCCAGGAACCCAAAGAAATATACACACAAATTTCATCCAAATCGGTCCAGCCGCTTAGGAGGAGTTAGGCGACAATCACACGTATAGAAGATTTATATATATTAAGACATAAAACTGTACGTTACTCTACTCTAGTTTTCACTACTCAGAATGCCGGTCGGGGCCTTGACGTGGTTTACGACAAGATTAATGGCCAGTCGTATATTATAATAAAAAATCCTACAAGGATCAGAACAAGCACGTGTCGGAGATTTTTATCCCGAATATTCAACATTTCGCTCAAAATTGTGGAATAAAGTATGCCTTTGATGGTATATACATGTCGGGACGTCGGAATAGCCAGTCTGTCGCATCTTGTTTATTCGTGAACTTGTATCACGGAAATCTATGGTGGGCGTTAAACTCAAGGAAACGTTTAAATAAGTGGACTGTGGCGTTGACTTTACAATATTTTAATTTTACAGTTATTTAAATTACTTAAACAGTTAGGGATTACAATAATAATTAGCGATTTAGATGGGTTTGCGAATCACCACAACCTACAACCGCTGTCAAATAGATAATTAATTGACAAGACATTCGCACGCAATGACAAACGCAACTCCATTCGGTATTACCCGCTCTTAATTACAAAGAAAACCATAAGTCCTTAAAAATAATAAAGATAATGGATAAGTCTCAAAATTGATTGATTTTCATTATTCAATAAATACACATTCTTTACATACCCATAAGCTCAATTCTACAGGAGTAGTACCAACCCGCATTAGGCCAGCGTGGTGGACTAAGGCCTAACCCCTCTCATTAGTTGAGAAGGTCCGTGCCCAGTAATGCGACAGTGTATAATATAGGAGTGGTGTACGTAAGATATATTTCTCTCTATGAATTAACATTATTATAATAATAATAATATATAATAATACTAGCCCTGTATTCAACATTGTCCCACTGCTATAGTCCACCACGCTGGCCTAATGCGGGTTGGTAGACTTCACATACCTTCGAAGTACTTATAAGAATTCTCAGGTATGCAGGTTTCCTCACGATGTTTTCCTTCACCGTTAAAGCAAGCGATAATTAACATTTAATACACACGTTACTTTAGAAAAGTCAGAGGTGTATGCCACTTGAGTTTAGAACATACGACTTTCGTCTTGACAGTCCGTACCGCAACCAACTAGACTATCGCTGCTTAACATTATTATACATAATATTAATTCATAGAAAAAAGTCCATCTTTTCTATGAAAAATGTAACTCGCTTGTAAAATCAACCACGTTATTAATGTGTGAAAACGCCCGTATAGGGGTGGATGGTACAAGGCATAGGAGATCTGCTTACAATGTTTAATATAGCCTGATTATTACCAAGGCACACGCAGATAACTGGCCTTTTTTTTTTTTTTTTTTTGTTGTCGCGGGGAAAGCGTTTTATTACTACCGCCCGCTCCGGGGGGAAGCGGAATAAGAATAAAACGGTTATGCTGGACTAGCCGGTCTTACGACCCAGCATCCCCCTCGCCCGGGTGATGGCTATCCGGGCAGCCGCTGGGCCGAGTCCCTACCCCCTATGTACACCCCACCCGACACTACCAGCTAAAACCCCGCGGTGGCCTTCTTCGGCGCTTACGGAGCGATCCCGGGGTATTCTAAGGAGTGCTAGAATTGCTGCCGGAACCGCCCCTGCGCGGTGCTGCGTAGCAGCCCATCTCCATGGGAGGGCTTAGGAGCCCCCGCGCACCGAACAACGACAGCGAACGAGGCCTTACCACACGCGCTGCCGTCCATCTCGGGGTCGCACGATGCTCCGAAACTGGGAGTGCATCGATTCGGGCTGACAGCCCCCCGCTGCGAGCCCGCGACCCCCGATGGCCCCTATTAGTCGCCTCGTACGACAGGGAGGGGTTACCGTGGTGGAATTCAAACGCCCCCGTTCCACAGGGCGGGAGACGCCGGTCAGTCGTCCACCCGGCGCCTCCTACGTCTTCTCTGGCGGCGGGAGGGATCATTTCGTTCCCGATCCCTCTCGGCACTCTCCTTCTGCGAAATGACGTTCTCGCAGAAGTGGGCCACCGCACGCCAGGACCTCCGGCTGGAGACCATGGACGACACCACGGCCGGCAGCGAGAGGTCTCCTCCGACGACTGCTCTGAGAGCGCTGCGCTCTTCGTCCCAGGCTGGGCACTCCTCCAACGTATGTTGGGCCGTGTCCTCGTGGCAGTTGCCACAATGGTGGCACACGGCAGACACCTCCTTTCCGATCCGACACAGGAACGAACCGAAACACCCGTGGTCCGTCAGTACCTGCGTCAGCCGGAACGTTGGCGCACCGTGGCGCCTGTCTAGCCATCTCTTTAGGACAGGACGCACTGCCGCGACGGTCCTCAAGCCCGCACTTGGGCTTTCCAGCCTGGTATGCCACTCCTCCACAGCGGTTCTGCGAAATCGGGCCGCAATCTCCCTCGGGGCCAGTCTCACCTGACGGCGACTGGACGCCTCCTCCCGCCAGAAGAACGCGGACGAGAGGAGTTTTGCGTCCAACTCCCAAGGGAGGGTGCCGGCCAATACGCAGGCCGCCTCGTGGGAGACCGTGCGGTAGCCCCTTACTATTCGCTGCGCCAACAAACGCTGCGGTTTGCGCAGCAAGGCGACGCAGCGGGGTTTCAGGGACTGGGCCCATACGGGACATCCGTACAGGGCCATTGACCGCACGACTCCAGCGTATAAACTTCGGCAAGGGCTATTAGGTCCCTCCAGGTTCGGCAGCAGGCGTCCGAGCGCGCCCGCCGCCCGCACCAATTTCGGCGACAACTCCTTGAAATGGGCACGGAAATCCCACCGGCTGTCCAGAATCAATCCCAAGTACTTCATTGTACAGCCGATGGGAATCCGCACCCCCTCCACATTGATGTGGGGCATTAAAGGTGGCCGAATCCGAGGACCGTGAAAGTAAAGGGCCTCGGATTTGTTCAGGGCCACCTTAAGGCCCAGTCGCCGAATCCTGCCCACCACCTGTTCGGTTGCGAACGAGGCGAGCAGGGTGGCCTCCTGGAAAGACCTGGCTGTCGCTGTTACTAGCGTGTCGTCTGCATAACAGACGAAAGCGACGCCTCGGGGATTGGTACCACGGAGCACCCAATCGTAGCCGATGTTCCACAGGAGAGGGCCCAGGACTGAGCCCTGTGGAACACCGCAGGCCATCGCTCTTCGGTGCCACCTGTCGGCGCCTGGATACACTATGTACCTGTCTGAGAGATACGAGCGCACCAGACGCCGGAGATACGGTGGCACCACGTGGTACCGCAGTGCTTCCAGTA
Source organism: Laothoe populi (assembly GCA_905220505.1). Lineage (NCBI taxonomy): Eukaryota > Metazoa > Arthropoda > Insecta > Lepidoptera > Sphingidae > Laothoe > Laothoe populi. Next base: position 14,773,140 of record HG992168.1, read on the forward strand.
TGCAGGCCCAGGGCAGGGTGTTAAACGCGTTGGCGATGTCTAGAGACACCGCCACCACCACTTCACCCCGAGCCACTGCATCCTCCGCTTGTGCCTTGACCCGCAGAATCGCGTGTACTGTCGATCGGCCTTGCCGGAACCCGTACTGGCACTGTGCCAGGTCCGGCCCGACCCCTTCAAGATGCTCGACGAGGCGAGCGTGAATGATACGCTCGAAGAGCTTACAGACCTCGTCGAGCAACACGATGGGCCGGTAGGCCGATGGCGACTCTGCGGGCCGCCCCTCCTTCTTGAGCAGGACCAACTTCCCAGTTTTCCACTGAGACGGAAAACGGCCCTGCTCCAGGCACGCGGAGAACAGGCCACGGAGCCTAGTCCCCAGATGCTCGACGGCTAACACCCACGCACGTCCGGGGATACCGTCGAGACCCGGGGCTGTTTTCTTGCCCCGCAGCCGAAGCACCACCGCCCGAAATTCCTCGGGCGAAACCTCCGAAATAGCCCTTGCCGAACTCAACGACGATGACGTCGATGGATGTGACGCCATCGCTGGGGGAGTGACATCTTCAGTGGCAGGGAACAAAGCTGCGACGACCTCTTCGACTAGGTCGCCCCGGAGACTCTGCGTCAGTGGGGGCGTCCACGGGCGATATCTCCTCATCGCCACGCGATATGGACGCCCCCAAGGGTCGTTATCGAGAGTTCTTTTTTTTTTTTTTTTTTTTTTTTTAGTGCCTTGATAGGCAGACGAGCAGACGGGCCACCTGATGGTAAGTAGTCACCGCCGCCCATAGACTTCTGCAATGCCAGGGCACAGCAAAGCAGCTGCCTACCGTTCCCCGGAACTCCTCCTGAGCTGCAGACTTTGCCCTAGCTATTGCCACGCGCAGCGCTCTCTTAGCCTCCCTGTGGAGGCCGTGAAGCAGCCGCTCCTGGTCCTCGTCGCCGGGAAGACGGATCCGACGACGACGGTGTCTGGCGAGACGACGAAGGGCGGCCACGCAGGAGACACGTAACCGCGTGAGTTCCGCCGACCACCAGAACACCTGGCGCTTCTCGGGAAGACGTCGGACTCGGGGCATGGCCGCGTCACAGACGCGCGACATCGCTGCCCCGAACCACGACGCCTCCTGCTCGACCTGCATCGGTGCCTCCGGTGCAGGGAGCCACGCCTGGGCCAGTGCGGCCTCCTTCAGGGCCTCAACATCGAGGCGTTTTACAGACCAACGCGGGCCGTCCGACCGCGGGCCAGTCGGTCCTCCACTGGACTGGGGGTTAGGGGATAAGGCGACGTCGAACCGAATGTATCGGTGATCCGACAACGTCTCCTCGTCCACCAGAACTCTCCAGTCACGGACACGGCGGGCAATAGCTGGGGTGGCGAACGTGAGGTCCACCACCGATCCGCCATTATGCCGCACGCACGTGTTAACTGACCCGCGATTCACGACGGCCAGGTTGACCGAGATCGCCCATTCCTCCAGGGCCTCGCCGCGCCTGCTGGTGACCGACGAACCCCAAGCCTGAGACTTGGCGTTGAAGTCGCCGGCAACGAGAACGGGGCGAGGCTGACTGCCTTGCACCACCAGGGCCCCTAGCCGAGTGAGAAAGTGCTCAAACTCGGCCAGGGATCTATTGGGGGAGAAATACACACCCACAATCCAGATCCCCCCCAACAGAACCGCCACACATCCCGGCCCCTTCGCTACTTTTTCGAAGGGTGGGGAGCCGGCGGCGCCCCGAGTGATGACTGCCACCAAACCGTTAAGGTCCCCTGCCCAGTCTTCCCTGGGGGGAACAAAATAAGGCTCGGCGACCACAGCCACTTGTATCGACCACTGCGCCATGCTCTGGACTAACAGGTCCTGGGCCCTGGCGCAGTGATTAATGTTCGCCTGGAGGAAACGTTGTGCCATATTAATGGGCGATCTCCATCTGCTCCTCTAGGGGGAGCGCTGTCGGCTGGATCACAACCCCCGATACCTGACCACGATTTACGCGGTGAGAACGGGAGGAGGCGACGCATGCCTTGGCGCCCACCTGGTGCCCCGCGGGTTTACCTGCATCAGCGCAGACTGCGCAATGCGGCTCCGCGGAGCACTCCTTGGCCTTGTGGCCCAGTTTACCGCAGCGGTAGCAAACGTCGCTGCGGTCACACTCTTCGGTGCACCGTGCCCGCACATGTCCCCTGTGCAGGCAGCGGTAGCACCTCATAGGCCTCGACTCAAGGAGCTGGACGCGTGCAGCTACCCAGCCGATCAGCACTCGGCCCGAGCTTAATATTTTGTCGGCAGCCTTGGCAGGGCACCGTACCCACGCCGCACCAAGGCCCGACCGGTCGGGGCGGATCTCCCCGACCTTAACAATCTCGATGAGACAATCCCCAGCCCTTGCGAGGGCACCTGCTATCAGTTCCGGGTCCGCTGATGCGTCTAACCCGGACACTCTCAGTTCCGCGGTTTTACATGGACGGGAGATGCGAACGTCTCCCGCCAGCTCTGAACCACGGAACACCTCCCTTACTTTCTCCGCAAGGGAGTCGGCTTTCACTTCAGACTCCGGGCCGGGTACCTCGTACAGGTACCCGCCCGTTGCCATGAGGCGCGCCCGCGTCTCCGCAATACCTAGACCGGCCAGATCCACGCGTTGCTGGACGACACGCAACACATTGGCATACGTGACGCCCCGCGCCAGCCCCTCTGGCGTTACCGTCAACGAGACGGCTGCCTTACGGGGCAAGCGGATCCGCGGTTCTGGTCGACGCGGCTGCGGCGGTGCGGACGCCGCAGCACCCGGCATGGACTGGGGATGTTTCTTCCCTTTTTTGGCCACTACGTTCCACCCCTCCTCCATCGATGCAGGAGCAGGGGGAAGTGGCCGCGGCACTGTGGGTGGTCGAGCAGCAGGGGTGCCGCTTCTTTTTTTAATTTTTCCCCTTTTCCCTCCCCTTCGGGATGTACGAGGATTTGGGGACACCACAGACGTTGACGGTGACGTCAGCCCAGCAACTGCGACAGACGTAGGTCGGGGACAGGGAGCGCAAACAGGGGTAACCCTGTCATTGCTCCTTCCCTTTCCCAGCCCCTTTCCCTTCGGAGTGACCGGCCCGGCAACATCTGATAGGGCTTTTGAGGGCCCGGGTACTATGTTTGGCCTAGATGGCCCGGCGATGGCGCATACCGGCTGTGACGCCACTCCAGCTCTGGCCTTATCCGCAGCCAGAGGGGGCCGAGTAATGGGCTCCGGAGGTAGCCTCGAGCTTAATGCCTCCAAGCGCGCGTCTATTATACTTAATATACGGCGCTCGAACTGCTCAAAGCGACCTCTTTCTTCTAAACTGGCCCCATCTTGGGTCACCGGCTGCGGCTGTCCAAGAGACTGGACTGTCACCAGCATCTCCTCCATTACCTTTTGTTGGGCAGCCAGGGAGGCCTTGAGAAGTGCGATCTCTTGCGCCATTGCCGCCTTCTCAGCCTCTAACCTAGCCACCTCTGCGGAGGCTGACACCTCCATCGTTGCAGTGTCTGTCTCAGACACTGCAGCCGGGCTTTCCGACACGGCCATTACTTTGCGCGCCGGTTCAAGTCCGCTGTCGCTGTCGCTATCGCTATCGGGCGTGTCCCGTTGACGAGCTATTAGCGCCCTCTTTGACCGCGTCATCATTCCACTAATACCGGCTTTGTCTTCGGGAGCCAAAGCTTTGGAAGTGACTCCAACAGCCGCCTTCTGGGACTTACGCCCAGTATTGTCCGTCTTTCCAGGGTCACTAACGTCCCCCGGGATAGACGACTTCTCCATATCAACATCGTTTTTATTTTTAAAGTTTTTTGTGTTATTTTTCATTTTGAATCCCACGAGTATGGGGGAAATAACGGTCCATCCAGGCAGAGCCCCCTGTACCTGGGTAAGCCTGAGGTATCACGCACGGAGGGGCAGCAGGTACTCCGGCGGCGTGGTTCGCACTAGCGACCGAACTACCCATCGGCCATGCATCCCCTCGCGGTGCGCCGCCGCTTGGGATTCGGGGTGACTTTTTATAGAGGTTTTCTACCTCGCGGCCCAGGCGGTTAAGCCAAGACCCTCGGTCCAGTCGGAGCGCGAGACATGAAAATACGTTCATCATTTAAAAGGTAAGTTAAGGTATATTATCTCGAAAACGGTAAAGTTATTTTTCAATGTCTTGAAAGCATGACTAAGAATTCTCCTGAACAGGAAGACTCATATTTTAATATTCAATTGGAACACCACTTTCAGTGAGTTAACAAACAGACAGACAGACAAAGACACCATCATAAGTGTAGGAGACAAATAATAAATCCTCCATATATGGATTAATGTTCTTCTTAAATACATAATATATCAGAATTTCAAAATACAACGACCATTGAAATCTATTCATGTTAATAATATGGAATAACGGTAGCCTTATGATTTTAATTTGATGCACACAACGCTGTAACTTACACCTTGAGCCATACCAAAAGGGTCGAAACGCCTAAATCTTGGCAACAATAATGTTCGGAGATAAAATCAGCGGCAGATAACAAGTGTTATACGGGCCCACTCACTTTCACATCTACACGTTTTACAAACAATTTGAATAAATTTGTCCCTTATTGTACATATTTTATTCCATTAGTGCTGGTTGGCCAATTTATATAGAATGAGTTGTAACTCCATAGTAAGTTATCCGAAATACAGAACTGTGAAAGACACATTCTCATAATTTTTTTTTAATATCCTGTCACGGCAAAGTGACCACACTGCACCTGATGGTAAGCGCAGTGCCGTCCAATTAGAGTATCGAGTACCGAGGGACAATCTATCTCTGGCTTCTCAACACAATCATGCCGGCCTGGTTCTTCACACTACGCCATGGGCAAAAAGGTGAAGAAGCGGTTGAGGGTCTAGTGACAGAGTACTCAGATGCCGTAAAATGGCCAAAAATCGTACCCCAACTCTAGATCCCCGACAAAAACCGGATGTGCACTGGCTGATCCCGGAACGCGACTCACTTGCGTGTGCCACTATGGCGCGTTTTACACCCTGTGTAAGGTGGTCGCTATCCGGGCGGCTATTACACAGTAATGAAACAGTTATATATAAACATAACAGTCATCCATATAGTCCGTTTTTTTTGTTGTTACGGAGCGATCCCGGGGTATTCTAAGGAGTGCTAGAATCGGTGCCTTGTATGGGCCCATCTCCATGTGGGGCTTAGGAGCCCCTGCGCACCGAACAACGACAGCTGACGAGGATCGTGAGGAAACCTGCATATCTCGGATTTTTCGAAGGTATGAGAAGTCTGCCAACCCGTATTAGGCCAGCGTGGTGGACTAAGGCCTAACCCCTCTCATTAGTAGAGGAGGCCCGTGCCCAGCAGTGGGACAGTGTTTAATACAGGGCTAGTATTATTATACAATACCAAAATAATCAGTATCAATACCCAGAGTGGTATACTTCAGAACTTGTAGGCTACAAGAAACAAAAAGCTTTCTGACACAAATCATATAAATACCTCGACAACCTGCGATATTATATTTTAAGAAAATAGGCATTAAGTTGACATGGCTAAAAATAAAAACCAAATTTGACTTCACATTACTTCCAAATATTTATAAAGTACTCTTAAGTATGATAATTTCTTCACGATGCTTTCTATTCTGTTATCGCAAGGTCCTCCCATTGTCGGATCAATTATTATTGTAATTTTTTTATATGTGTTTTAACGTTCCGATAATAAAAAATCTTTCCTTTCTTTCTTTTAAGGAATAATTAACACACTATTGACTTTAACACACAGAAGTGTATACCGTCTATGATCTTAGGAATTTGGCCTAACCCGCGATCTCTGTCCCAGCAATCCGCTTCACTCCTCGCTAGGCTTTCGCTCCTTTTTGCAAACAGTATATAAATGAGGGATAAATATGTAATACATAATATATGCTAATCAAGCTACTCCCAGGGAGTGACAAAATTAATACTAACCCATGGATTTCCCCGGCGGCGACACGTCAAATAAACCTTATCGCGCGTGCCGCGTTAACGGGGACAGGGGCGTGCGGGGAGCTTGCGGGGAACGCGCGGGGAGCAGACAGTACGGTGACGAATTACTTCATGCAAAGGAAAGATAATTCTTAGGCCTTGAATTAATAAATTACGTTTTTAGACGTCGGTTGGCATAGCTACTTACGCATGTGAGACTAATTCTTACAACGGGTAATTCTGTAATAAGTTTCTATGATTGTTCTAGAAAATATCTAGATTCGAAGATTTAAAAACCTACTAACGATTTAAGTTAAATGTAAACCTGTCATTTTACATTGACTTTATCTGAAGAACATTTAGACAGCATCTGTGACTCGGAAGGCGAGTAGCAGACTGTGAAACGAGAGGCTGTAAGTTCGATCTCTGTTCTGACACAATTTTTATGTATGCTGGTTCTTGTGGGACTAAACCCTATAATAATCAAAAATACAACAATTCTATCTTATTGTGGCGTTCTTTATTAAAAATGGTCGTTCACAAGAACGGAGACGCAGGAAAACCCTAGTCAACAGTAATAAATCTATAGCATAAATTGGCAGCCAATCACGTGAGAGTCTCTTGGGTGTTAGCCAATAGAAATTAGCCATGTACCTCTAGTTAATTCAATTTGGCGCAACTGTAACTCGTAACATGTCTTGTAACGCAACTCTGATTGAACTGATCCGTCGGGAAATTATACAAACCACGGTGCCTTAATTAAATTAACATAAATAACTTTATATGTAGACTTATTCATGTTCGTTCTTTTTAAAGATCGTAGATCTTAGTCATCAGGTCAAATGTACTAAGGCCGTGTTTTAACTGTAGTTTTTATTAACTACTAGATGTTGTCCACGACTCCGCCCGCGTGGAAGTTATTTTTGGAGGCAAAGGTATGTCATCGATGGAGGCATCTTAAACTATTACACCTTTTTATACTTTGCTATCATAGGAAGCGTGCATTTTTCCGAGATAAAAAGTAGCTTATGCATTTTTGATCCCTAAACTGCCACTATGCAAAAAATCATCTAGATCCCTAGATCTATGAAGAACTAAATTATCCTAAGGGAACCATACATTATTCCCGGATAAAAAGTAGCTATGTGCTATTCCAGGCTATAATCTATCTCTGTGCCAAATTTCACCCAGATTCGTCCAGTCGTTGTAGCGTGATTAAGTAACAAACATCCATCCATCCAAACATTCGCATTTATAATATTAGTAGGATTGTTAAAGTCTTTTCTCATAGTCCAATAAAGGCGCATCAATATAACAAATAGTCAATAAGACTACCCTCCAGTCTAAACTTAGATGACAGAGGTAACAATAGCTTAACTACATACATATATTATCACGCATTTATCCCAAAACAGTAGGCATGGACTTTAAATGTCCATTTTGCACAATCCTAACATACCACTTTAGCTTCATCTATTTTAAATAATATGTTACGTTTTATTCACTTCGGTCGCTCGTGTTATATTTATTTTAATAGAAAACTAGAAAGTTAATCATTTAATGGTTCACGGTTACCCAAGAATACTCAATAATTACAGTTTTTTATCCTGGCACGGCAAAGTGACCGCACTGCACCTGATAGTAAGCGCAGTGTCGTCCAGTTAGAGTATCAAGTAGCGACAACCAATCTATCCCACGTTACTTAACATAATCATACCGGCCGTGTAGCTTCTTCACACTACGCCATGGGACAAGAAGGTACAGAAGCGGTCGAGGGTCTGGTGTCAGAGTACTCAAAAAGCTCCAACACGGCCAAACATCGTACCCCAACTCTAGATCCCCGATAAAAACCGGATGTATATTGGCTGACCCCGGAACGTGCCACACTTGCGTTAGCTACTATGGCAGGGTTTACACCCTACGGTGGTCGCTATCCGGGTGGTTACGAATATCTTACCACCAGCAGTACCATAATTATGGAAAGGAATGGCGATCAGAGAATTCATTTAGGCGTACAAGTGGCAATCGGTGACTGCCATTATTATGATGGCTGTAGAACGATAGTGCTGAGGTTCCTAAATTATTGACTAGGTTAACAGGCCGGCCATATTTTGATTACCAAGCATGGGTGATAATTATGAGCAAACCTCTTAGGTGATTCCCAATACAAATTAGCTATACGAGATTATTCAATTTGGACGTCTGTAACACGCAACGCAACGTGTAACATAGCAACACGATGTAAACCCGTCCGTTGGGAAATCTGAATTCTCTTGTAATTATTGAATTTATATTATGTGAGAATTTGTTTGTTGACAACTTAAGAGTTTTGGCGTGAATGCAGAAATATCATGTCAGCCATGAACGCCGCTAGGATTACTTTCAGGGCGGTGCATCTGTATCTATTTATTATATTAAACTTACTAAACTACCTGATAAACAAAAATATATGTATTTGTGTGTGCATCCCTATGCACCCTGCTGCCGGCGACCTTGATGTCAGCTGCTATTTAGGTACTATTATGCAAAAATTGTGTTTCTTCGAATGTCAATATTTAAAAATTATATTATCATAATACACACTAGTTTTCCCAATTAAATGTCCGTTTTATAAAATTAAAGAACGAGTATTAATCGCGCAATATTTAATGGCATAATATAAAATATTTGTGTGACAGGTAGATATTTGTTTCGGGTCTGGGTGTTGTGGGACCGTGGACCCTCGTAGTTCTTGATATACACGATATAGGATTTACCTTGTTTGGGGTCAGAACTATGTGTGTGACTGTTGGGTGTATTTTATTTTATTGGTTACATGGATAATTATAATTGTTGGTAGTCGCATATCATATTAATATTGTGTTATAAAAATAATACAGTAGTATCAAGAGTCTGGAATTGTGGCTGGTATGGCGATGGGGGTGATAGGCTCGTGATAGGCGTATCACATCATAGGACGGCATAAAGCTCGGGAAATGTGGGTGTACTGGTTACACCTCTGCCTACCCTTTTGCGGATAACAGGCATGAGCGTGAGTATGTAAATATTATAGCTATTATTTTTTTAAATTACTACCTGTCTCTATCACTTTCATAAGTACAACATATGGTAGAAAGAGATAGAACTAATTTAATATCTGTTATTAAACCCTTATTCAAGCTGAATTGATTATTTTAAGTAGCTGCGAAGTTATTTTCTTTATAATTGAATTTGTCTACGATTATTTTTCTATCCAAGAAATACTGTGAAAAGTTTTCTATATCAGAAATCAATGCAAAACTCTTCGGTGGAATTGTCGGCAACGGTTAGATAGAATTGATAAGCTTAAAGCGATTTTTTTTATATAGCATAGTCCGACAAATGAGCCAGTGGGTCACCTGCTGTTAAGTGATCTCTACCGCCCATGAACATCCACAATACCGAAAGTATCATGTATGCGCTGTCGGCATTAAAGGACAGGAATAGGGATTAGGGAAGGGAAGGGCGAATCTGGGCCACCGGATATCTCACTTACCATACGAAACGCGACAGTAAACTGTCACTTTACGTTGGTTTTCTGTGAGACAGTGGTTTAACCCGGTCGAGCCGGCCCATTCATGCTGTAGACAAATATGTCTACAGCGTGGCTCTACCACTATGAATGTAATATAATGTATATTTATTTTATTCGAATCCATGCATTCTAATTCTGCATCATAATTTCAATAAAATCTTAAATCAACTCAATTAAGTATTGCTTACATATTTAAATACTATATTTGCAAAAACCTTTATTTGTCTCGAAATAAAGTTCATTTTATTTGACCTTATCAGCTAGATTTGTGTTTTTATTTGTTTTTTTTTATCCTAGCACGGCAAAGTGACCGTTCTTCACCTGATGGTAAGCGCAGTACGGTGCAATTAGAGTATCGAGTCGCGAGATACGATCTATCCCCCGCTACTCAACACAATCATGCCGGCCTGCTCCTTCACACTACGCCATGGGCAAGAAGGTGAAGAAGCGGTCGAGGGTCTATTTTCAGAGTACTCAGAAGGCCGCAAAATGGCCAACATTGTACCCCAACTCTTGACCCCCAAAAAAACCGGATGTACACTGGCTGATCCCGGAACGCGACACACTTGCGTGTGCCACTATGGCGGGTTTTTCACCCTGTGTACGGTGGTCGCTATCTGGGCGGATATGAATATCCTACCACCAGCAAACCGTTTTGACTATGACTATTATATAATTAGTGCCAATTATTTTTTGAAAAGAACATACCTCTTTTAAAAATTATTGAAATCGATTCAAAAGACCATTTTTTATTATCAAACTACTTTCATGGTGTGTGTTTATTATGTTACATATTGTATAGTTAGAGATACATTTGTTGTTAGGTGTTTTGTAAATATCTGTGGGTAGATTGTGAGGGTAGGACCTATTTATTAAACATGTCGAGGGTATTTCATAAATATCCGTGGGTAGATTGACGATAATTATCAACTGAGTGGCGTGAAGTTGCTATAAAAGACAGCTCTCGAGCGCTCCAGACATAGTCCGTTCTGGGACTGTCTACAGCGTTATGCTGTCCGTGCGCACTTGTGACTAATTGGTATTTGATACATCTTGACAAGGAATTTTTAACGATGGGCACTGAGGTGCGTAACTGTTATCATTAAATTGATCAATACAGTAGCAATCATCGTTTATGTGCCGTTTAAGGTATCCACCTTAAAATAGCACTTTGAATTGTTTCTAATAGCATGTATTTTATAAGCTACATATACGCCCATTGTGCCTGGTCTTAATCGCTATCAGCTCGTGACTTGTGAGCTGCAATGCGAAGAGTTCCGTTCCTACATTAAGTTGCGAAGCTCCGTGCTCGGCGGCAGAATTGCTTTTTCTCACATTTTCTTGTACACAATTATAATAGTTTAGTGCAAGAGTCCGTACAGCTATTTTTCGAAATCTTTTTTATCAGTTCAATAGCCGGAAATACTTTTCTTTATATGATTAGGTCAGTGGTATCACCAAGTAAAGGCCTGAGATGATATTGTGTAACACGCATGCATTTCCAGTGCTGCGTCTGAGGGGGTCTATTCCCCAGACCGTAATTGGCCGTGTACAAGGCATTAAGCTAGTTGACTGTTCATTGTCTATATTATTAAAATATTATCATTAATAAACATAAAACATAAGTTTTCAAGATTTAGTTTGCATTTTTATAAACCAAATTTATTTTTCTCACCAAAACGCTACCAAAACTAACGACGTTTGGCTCAGCGTTTTACATGTTTCGAACGATGACGTCATGCATGACTAAGGAGTGTTTCATGCCACGTGACAAACTACTTTATATATTTATATATAAAGTACTATTAGTACATATATTTGTTTCTTGAAAATATTAAACAATCACATATAAATTAACAAATTGGTTTAATTTGCGATATTTTTAGACTAAAATCTATTTAAGAAACAAAATTCCATCAGGTTTTCAATTACTGTCAACTACCCTATTGCGTACCCCGTGGCTTTGGACATAAAGGAGGAAGTGGAGCATCGCGGGGTTTAGCCGGTAGGACGATCTAGGCCACTGAGTCCGACAATGAGCTGACGTCGGATAATCCTTTTTTATTCTAGCATGGTAAACTGCATTTGAGTGGATTTTGTGCTGTCCGATATCTTGCTTGGTAAGCTAGCGTGATGATTAGGAATTTAGAAATTATGTCAGTTATAAAACGAATATGACTATGAAAGGTTAAGTCGGTAGGCCAGTGAGTTAAATACCTAACATCGGATAATTTTATTCTAGCATGGTAAGCAGGTTACACTGCATGAGGGTGTATTTATTTAGGTGTGGTGAGTGTATAAGATATCTTTAAGGGCTAGCGCGATCATTAGAAACAGTATGTCATCTTCTGTAAGTGTTATAAAACGAGTATGACTATATAATCAAATTTAAATCAGATTTAAATCCTATTGATAGTTTTTCTTAACTGTTGTGTAGAATAACAAAAATAATATTTATAATTTTAAACTCTTAGCTGAAGATCTTAACAAGACGCACACTGTAGCTAATACCATTTCTAACATAATTTTACCATGTTATAGAACAGGTCCCGAGAAAAGGTTACTGTTTGTTTCAGATAACACAGAGTGCACTTACTACTTTCACTTAAGAAATACACATGTTCTCCTATCTGGGGTGTATAGAATATTGTACATCAGTAGGACAGTTTGGTAAATACAGTAATCCGTGGTAAAATTGCCCTAGTTTTTTGTATTTACAACACTTCAGTGTGCAGTGGGCGAGTAGCCGGCTGTGAATCGAGAGGCCATGGATTCAATTCCCGCACTGAGATTTTTTTTGTTTCGAATCTGGATGTTGTGGTATGGTCCCAACCTAGGTCCTGTCATTTGATGACAGCAGAATTGTTTCTAGCTCGCTTATTTTGAGTGGAAACACACGTTTCACAGCCGCCACGGAGCCTGTCAGGGTTTCACGATGCTTTACTGCCCCTTAAAGTGAGGGTAGATATCAAATACACGTTACAAATATTGTATTGTTAGCAATACGACTAGACACGCACAATGCACTGAGGAAAACTCTACACACACTGATTAAAATGCAAACGAAATACTTGAATTGGGCACAAACCAGCCTAGACCGAGCTGGACTGCACGTGACTGAACAGGACTGCCCTTTGGTACGCCGAGGGTCGCTCTTTTTAACCGACTTCAAAAAAGGAGGAGATTCTCAATTCGTCGGAATCTTTTTTTTATGTATGTTCCCCGATTACTCGAAGACATCTGGACCGATTCTTTTTTCGTTTAAAAGGATATATACTTCCCAGGTGGTCCCATTGGCACCAAGTCATGATCTGATGATGGAATCTCAGAAAAACGAGGGCAATCCTCAAATTTGATAGGGACGCATAATGAGTTATTTATTGAAGTCGGTGTACTTTTTGAGGCTATCATAATGGTTTTATTACAAACCTTCACCCCACTCAGTCTATAATTTATCAATCTACCCGTACTTATTTCTTAGAGACCCTCATATATATTAAATAAACAGGACCTTTCTAACAGTATTGAATTACTGTTCACAGTTCTACAACTGTCAGTTCTGGGCAGTGTGTGATCACACGGAATAACTGTAAAATGTTCCTCCAATACGCGTTCAACCATGCGCTTTATAACAACGCTTTCGTGTATCAACAACTATTTTTGTTTTTATTTTTTCATATTTCTCTTCTTCAGCCTTTCCATGACAGCCAGGACGTCCACTGCTGAACATAGGCCGCCCCTAAAAAAACCAGACCAACCTGTCAGAAGCGGCCTGCATCCAGCGGGTTCTTGCGACCTTTACGAGGACGTCTGTCCACCTTGCACCAATACTTAAATTGAAAAGAAGGATATTACAAGAAGTGTATTGATCCTGTTTGGTGCATTGATTCTTGTGCTGAGATCTTGGGTTCGATCCCCGGGTAAGGTAAATGTCATAATGGGGTTTTTTTTATCACGAAATACTCAGTATCAGCTCGGTGGCTGGAATAATGCCCCTGGTATGGCGATAGGCTCGATCCTCTCACATAATAGGACGGTAAAAAGTTTGGTGATGTGGGTCTGCCTATCCCTTCTGGGTTTGCAGGCGTGAGTCCGTATGTATTATTTTTATTGTATTTATCTTAACTCCTGGACCGGAGTTAATTCGTAATCTCGCATACATATAATAAAATGAGTATTTCTTAAAATTGCTATAAGAAAATATGCAGATAATAATTCTGAGAACTAAGACTGGTTGCATCTGGAATTAATATAAACAGCCAGAGGCGCCTCTCGTTTCAGTTTGCCTTTAATATTGGAAAAGCTGTTTGCAATGAGGTTTGCCGTTTCTCATATTTCTTTTCTGTTTGTACTGCCTGAATGACGAGACAAGATCGCACGTCTTGTGACGTCTTTCTTTAATCAGTCAGAATACAAGTTACAAAGTGGACAAAGTTAACATGGCATAACACTGCTAGCCACTTTAGACAATGTCCAGAAAGTACATTAGTTAATGCTCTTCCAACGTAAAATAGACACAGCTGTTTAGGACAAATAATTAATCAACGAAAATGGAATAGAATCTTAATTTATCGTAAATAGTACCGACCTTGTATTAACTGTCCCACTGCTGGGCACCGATCTCCTGTACCCATGAGAGGAGTGAAGCCGTCCCACCACGCTGGCCTAATGCGGGTCAGTAAACTGCACATCCTTTTGAAATTCTTATGTAAATTCTCAGTGATCCAGGTTTCTTCACGATTCCCAATCATTAAAGCAAGAAATTATCAATAGATACACAATCTATACCTAACTGGGATATCGCTGCTTGCTAGTTTAGATTTTTATATGTTACATTATTAGACTGTGAGACCAAAAATAAAATTGAATATTGTTGTTTTTTTTAAATATAAATAGATAATGTCAGGGTGCAACAGAAGTATGGTTTTCACGCTCCACAAAAACTTCTATTTTAATATAAATATACTTAACAAATAGTAATGCCAAATTTGGTCTTCTCTCTCTCAAGTCGCTCCCTCATGTCTGAGGATCGTGGTCAGCATCAGGGTTGTATCTGGAGCGGATGAACTGCCTCCACCGGGTTCTGTCCAGCGCGTCTCTCACGACCGTGTAGAATTTGGAGGACGACGAGTCCTTTACTTGGTCGGTCCATCTTGTTGGAGCACGACCGCGCGATCTTCTGCCTTCGGTGTTCCCAACCACAATCAGTTTTTCTAAACTGTCGTCGCTTCTGCGCACTGTGTGGCCGAAATACGAGTGAATGCGCTGCTGGCATATGTTGGACAGACGGGTTTTTATTTGTAGTTGTGTCAGGATCGATGCATTGGTGCGCTTCGCAGTCCAAGGTATTCGTAGCATTCGCCTCCAGCACCACATCTCGAGTGCATCAATCCTTTGCCTTTCTCGGGCTATGATTGTCCACGTTTCTACTCCATACAGGAAGATAGGGAATACCAAGGCTCGTATCAATCTAATCTTGGTTTTGATACCAATTCCTCTTTTCTTCCAGATGTTATTTAAACGGGTCATAGCATCTTTTATAATTTGGTCTTAATAGACAATATAACCGCTTTGTCTTGTTCTGCATACCATCAGCAGGCTTCGGCACCCTTTTGTTACACTGTCAAGATACTGAAGTGCAACTTGACAAGCTTCGTTGCGCAGCGGGCGAGTATCCAGCTGTGAAACGAGAGGCCGTGGGTTCGATTCCCGCACCGAGACTACTGTTTATGTGACAAACAGATATTGTTTCGGGTCGGGTGTTGTGGGACCGTAGTCCCTCGTAGTTGTTGATACTCACGATACAGGTTTGACGTAGAGTGGGGTCAGGGCTATGTGTGTGACTGTTGGGTGTATTAATTTATTAAATAAAATCAAAGCCTGACAACCCTATACTGCGTGCCAAAGTAAAAAGCCAAAATAAACAACGCGCAAAGCTAATGACTGGTTGTTTGGACTCGTAGCGTGTCAGTCGTTTGTTTCAGAAATAAATCGGAAGGTGGCTTTCGGTGTAGCCTTTGGTATCTTACGCTAGCTTCGACTGTCTCGCGGGATTTGCGCATTCAGCAGGGATGGCTTATCGTTTTATTATTACTTTATAGTATGTTATGTATACAAACAAAATAATAATAATCATTACTAAATTACGAATCTACAGCCGTAGGTTGCAAAAAAAGCAAACTTATTTAAACAAATTTAAGATTACAATAATTAAACTAGAGTAGTTGATTAATGGTAGATGTTATCCCAAGAATGAGGCGCCAATGCTTCGGCGGTTTCATGTGCCCTCCGGTTGACACCAATGGTAGGCATTTTCCGTTGACGATGCAACACGTGTCGGCGACTGTATCTGGGTCGATGCAGGCGTTGCAGCTTACGTATATTAGGGATGCGTAACACCTCCCCCCGAAGAACAGCGACTATTGAAGACATTCGTCGTAAATTGAGCTTTCATTACCCAAAGTTCATGAGGCGAGAAGCGCCCCAACTTCAGCAGGTACCGTCACTGATGTCCTGACGGACTGCTGAAGATAAGGCTCGCTTATTAATGAGAGGTTAGTCTTTAGTACGCCACACTACTACCATACATACATATATACACTCCCGCCTGTAATCCCCGAAGGGGTAGGCAGAGGTGTAACCAGTACACCCACTTTTCACCAAATTTATAACTGTCCCATAATGTGCTAGGGGTCGAGCCTATCGCCATACCGGGCACAATTCTAGACTCCGGGCTTATACTCAGTATTTTATTATAGAAAAATCCAATATCACTTCATCCCGACCCGGGGATCCGAGACCCCAGTAGTCGTACCGCTTACGCAATTACAACTGCGCTACCGAGGCATTGAAACAGAAACTTGTTATGTGCAACTAAAAGAAATCCAATATAAAAATTGCTTGTAAAAACAGTAAAAGACTTAAAGTTCCGAAGCGAGCGAGAATCAAAGAAAAAAACTGGTAAGAACAAACAAAAAATCCTTTTGAAAATTGTCTTCGTATAACTATCAAAGAACAGTTTCGTCTTCGTCGAATTTCCTTCATTTCAACCATAATCTTGCGGAACATCGAAGTGAAAACATACATTCTCCTCCAGTACACTTGAGCCAAGTTTGAAGAAGTTCAATATTTCATTGAAATCTAGTTTTATTTGCGAGTGCCGCAGGATGTGAAACAGCGATTAATTTAAAACTTGACGACTTGACTTGTTACTGGTCTCCGGGTTGGCAGCGGTCTAAGTGTTGAGATTTAAGTAATGAATACACTCAGCAATCACGCAAAAAGCCCTGACCTCACATTAACAAAAAAAAATAAGATACGAGTCTCGTGTCGTACGAATTAGGAACTACGAGAGATTTTAGCTCGCATATACCTATAATTATATCGGTGTATCTTGACATCTTATATCTATTTTATGAATATAAAAGAATACGTAATGCAATATTTTTATATATTCATATACACTCACGCCTGTAATCCCCGAAGGGGTAGGCAGAGGTGTAACCAGTACACCCACTTTTCGCCGAATTTCGGTCCCATAATGTGATAGGGGGCGAGCCTATCGCCACACCGGGCACCATTCCAGACTGCGGGTTAATACTGAGTATTTCTAGGTAGAAAAACCCAATATCACTTTACCCGACCCGGGGATCGAACCCGAGACCTCAGCACAGCAATCGTAACGCATGCGCAATTACAACTGCGCCACCGAGGCAGTAATTACTGCAATATTTTTAAACAATATTATTCTTATTTTAGGTTAAAGTCCACCAAATAGATAAAACTATGTTCTAGAATAATCTTTATATACGCAGTTGTAACATCCATTAAAGGTACTAGTGTCCTCTGAACTGAGTAAATACTCAATTGATACAATACAGGGTAGATTGTTAGATATGTATTGTAACAATAACGACGGGTAGATAGATAAGTTACAGACTCAGTGAGGTGAACGATTGCAGTAAAAGGAGTACCTCGGCGTTTCAGAGAGCAGTTCATTCGTAGTTCGGTCGTAGTTTGGTCGCAGTTCAGTCATAGTTCGTTCGTAGTTCATCAGTAGTTCGGTCGTAGTTCATTCGCAGTTTGATCATAGTTCAGTCGTAGTTCGATCGTAGTTTGATCGTAGTTCGTTTATAGTTCAGTCGTAGTTCGTTCGCAATTCGCTCATAATTCAGTCGTAGTTCGGTCTTAGTTTGCTCATAGTTTATTCACAGTTCAATAGTAGTTCAGTCGGTGTGCAATCAGTTCGGTTTAACACAGTTTGGAAAAGAATCAACTCAATCCTTAGTATACGTATTTATTCATCTGATTGTATGTCGCTTCTCGCTTGTACATTAACACATATAAACTTTATATAAGTAAAAATTTAAAACTCAATAGTTACTGTTGTTGATGTGATTTAGTATGTTTATGAAGTATTTCACTCCTCGGGGCTGCATACGCACCCGGGATATCAAATATTAAGTTTCACTGATATTCTGAATACGTCACACACTACACTGCGCATCTAAATGGAATGATATATTCCCTTTATATTTTTTGATTTTGATTTCGAAAATTTTCTTGGCTTTATTTTAGTACTACCATAAAATTGTATTGTGACTTTTAAAACGTCTGATAATGTATCAACCGATATGCTAAGCGATAAGACACATTTTAGTGTGATTCTCAAACATTCTTCTTGGTGTAGGCATCGAACCCATATACTGGCGCTTCACAGACAGCTCACGCACTGCGTCAAAGAAGCTGTCGAAATAATAACTCGAAATAAAATTGCACTTACTAATTTAATGCAACAAAAATTCGGAGCAACACTTGAAAGTATAATACTTTCAAATAACTTTATAATCCACACTGTTGAGAAAATTTAATTTCAATTCTAAAATGTATATAGCTTTAAAATTCATACTGTTGAGAACATTTAATTTCAATTCTAAAATGTATATAGCTTTATAATTCATACTGTTGAGAACATTTTAATTTAATTTTTAGTCTTTGTTTTGTATTTATTTATTTTTTGTTTAGATTCGTTTTTGTTTTGTATTTATTTATGTATACGTCTGAAGGACTAGTATCCATGGACATGAATAAATTAAAAAAAAAATACTTTCAAGATGGCGTCGGTTGTTTACTGTTGCACAGAATCTCGTGGGATACTGGATTTTGTGAAATATTTTAACTCAAAGTTCTTGAAGTTTGAGAATTCTCGCTTTATTATTGTTTCGTGCTATTAATGTACTCGACATTGTTCAAGTAAACAAATAAATAAACGCATGTTGCATGTTTTCAGCTCGCATTTAAGTTGAATATGTTATATGATTTTATTTTAGTTTTAAATATAAAAGTAAAAGTTTCGTGCACCCGTGATGGTGCATTTTTTATGTTTTTTATTTAGTTCTATTTATTGTAAAAGCATTCGTGTTTTGTTCGACGCAAAGTAATCTTTTGTATAGAAATGCTGAATTTGCATAAAATGTGAGCATTTGAATGTAGTAGAGCGTAAAAGTAATGTAATGCAAAATAAATTTAAAAACCATATTTTATTAGTCACGGCTTTAGCCATCAATTCAACTTGAATACTAAATCCATACCAATACTATAAATGCGAAAGTAGCTCTGTTTGTTTGTTTGTTTGTTACCTTTTCACGACTAAACGGCTGACCGGATTGTGAGAAAATTTGGCAAGGAGATAGTTTGTATCCTGAAGAAGGATATAGGCTTCTTTTTTTTCAAAAAACAATCTTGAGAGAGGTGAAATAGGAGTTCAAAATTTGTATGGAAAATCCATAATTCCTAAATTTGCAAAATCATCCTAAACGTTATAGCCAGTCTTATTCATACTAATACTAAAGGTGTGAAAGTATCTCTGTTTGTTAGTAAGTGTTAGTTGAGGGGTCTGAGAATAACAAAGACTTTTTTCATCCCGGAAAATGCACGGCTCCTATGGGATAGCAAAATACAAAAAGATGTAATAAATAAACATGTCTCCATGGATTTAATACCTCTTCTTACAAAAATAACTACTACGCGGGGGAAGCCGCGGGCAAAAGCTAGTGAGCTATAAATGTGTACTACTTTTTTTATCCTGTCACGGCAAAGTGACCACACTGCACCTGATGGTAAGTGCAGTGCCGTCCAGTTAGAGTATTAAGTAGCGAGAGACAATCTATCCCCTGCTACTCAACACAATCATGCCGGCCTGCTGTGTAGCTTCTTCACACTAAGGCTAAAGGATCCATTTACCCTGGACTTTTCAGCAATTCATTTATTTGCGTGGCTATAGAGCTATGTTATGCTACTCACGTCCAGGAAGTTGTTGTTGTTCGACTTAGTTCCCGTGGGACGCCTCTGGGTAATCGACTAGCACATTCTGCAGATATATCGATATTTTTTTTCCGTATCTTTATCGCACCATCAAGTTGTGGAACAGTTTGCCAGCTACCGTGTTCCCTCCTTCCTATGATCCTTTAGGCTTAGTATGAAGGAAAATTGACGGCAAGCTGAACCGATTAAAAAAGGTTTTAGTTTCCTAGGTGATCGGGAAGTGTCAGTGATTTTTGCACTGCAACAAGATGTCGGTTTTTGGTGTCGTTTTTCATTGTTACACTTTTTTCGGTCAAGCCGCTCAGTCCGCAAACAAATGATAACGTGCGATAAGGAACTCTGTTCCAAACACATGTTAAATTGGTGGAATATACTTGAAGAATGACCTCCAAAAACTATGGCTATCTGCATTAAACGTTCCAAATAAAATTATTGGATATAAAAATTAAATACTGTTTTTGCAAACACGTCACTTGAGAATGGACGGGTTGGGATATTTTTTTAGTTCGTAATAGTTCGGATAAGTTTTTCAGGGAAAAAGTTGGCCGCAAAGTTTGAAAATTGGGGGATATAAAGTGCTTTATTCTGTAGTTTTTAAGTATTCTAATACCGACAAACGATGTCATATGTAAGTTTAGTATCAAATAAAAAACATTGAAAGTACCTCAAACGGTGGAAACCTCCACTTTAATCACCCCTTGTGTAGGATGATTAGTGGTCATATGGTCAACGTCATTAATGTGAGGCACAGCTTTAAACTACAAATAATTTAGGAACTAATAACGAATAATGTTTTTATTATCTGACATATCGGTGTCAAGTGGACTGCTTTGAGTATAATGGGGGGATGGAGGCAATAGCATACATTGTTTCTCCTTACTTGTTACTCTAATTGGACGGCACTGCGCTTACCATCAAATGCTGTGTGGTCACTTTGCCGTGCCAAGATAAAAAAGCACACGTCACCCAGCGCTTGTTCCTATTATTACTCTCAGCACGTTGTATTTCATCCAAGTTCTAGAATAAAAATAGAAACTTTAAAATTAATTTTATTTTAAAACTCGCTTAAAGCCACTCGATTTACATTTGCAGCGCTGTAATAGTAGAGTGGTTATTGTTGAAACTTCTTTCAGACTCGCTCGATTTTGCTTAATTACCCGGTTTCTTTGTTCAACCTTCAAGTGTAAGAAAATAGCGTATAATGAGATGGCGAGAAAAATTCAGCTTCAGGGCTATTTTTAGTTATAAGTGTTCATTTAAAATTTGTAAGGTATATTTAAAAATATTTTATTTTAACAATTAATTACACAAGGGTATTTGTATAGTGAGGCAGGGATAGAGTTGTGGTTTGTAGAAAAGGAAACAGAAATCGTGAAGAAGCTAAACAGCAGGCCGGCATGATTGTGTTGAGTAGCGGGGGATAGACTGTCTCTCGCTACTTGATACTCTATCTGGACTGCACTGCGCTAAAAACCAGGTGCCGCGCCAGAATAAAAAAACAATTGTGCGTAGGTGTAATAGTTGCTGGTGGTAGGATATTCATATCCACTCGGATAGCGACCACCGTAGCCAGGGTGTAAGACCCGCCATTGTGGCACACGTATTAGGATATTTCCTATTATTAGAAATACCGAAGGTATAACGGAGGTATTTAGGAGACTAGTTGGGGGTAGTTAATAATGACAACCAAAGTGGGAGTAGTAAATGTTTAATATAAAACAGAGTGCCTTCCGTGCTCCGGTGTTCAGTTCAGAAGACTAGTGGTGTAGCAGTGAGTTGGTAGTGAGAACATTCGTGGTTCGTTCGCGGGGCAGTAAGTAATTGTAAACGGTTCAATGGCGTTGTTCGGTTTAAAAGGGTAATGCTGGTAGAATAATTATAAAGAGAAGCCTTAAGTGAATCCTGACATGCGTGTGTGTTAATATTAAGCACTGAGATGTGTAACATCGTGTAAATCAATCAATAAATTATAAACATTGTATTTGTGCCTTTTAAATATCCATCTTGCATAGTTTTGTTGATGTTCCTAACACACGTAACTGTATCGCGTTCCGAGATTCAGTCAGTGTACATCCGGTTTTTGTCGGGGGTCCAGAGTTGGGGTACGATGTTTGGCCGTTTTGCGGACTCCTGAGTACTCTGACACTAGACCCTCGACCGCCTCTTCACCTTCTTGCCCTTTTTTTTTTTTTTTTTTTGTTGTCGCGGGGAGAGCGTTTTATTACTACCGCCCGCTCCGGGGGGAAGCGGAATAAGAATAAAACGGTTATGCTGGACTAGCCGGTCTTACGACCCAGCATCCCCCTCGCCCGGATGATGGCTATCCGGGCAGCCGCTGGGCCGAGTCCCTACCCCCTATGTACACCCCACCCGACACTACCAGCTAAAACCCCGCGGTGGCCTTCTTCGGCGCTTACGGAGCGATCCCGGGGTATTCTAAGGAGTGCTAGAATTGCTGCCGGAACCGCCCCTGCACCTTCTTGCCCCTGGCGTAGTGTGAAGAAACAGGCCGGCATATTTGTGTTGAGCAGCGGGGGTAGATTGTCTCTCGCTACTAGATGAGTATCTAACTCAAACAGGGCACTGCGGTTACCATCAGGTGCATTGTGGCCACTTTGCCGTGCCAGGAAAAAAAATTGCGGTAATCGAACTCGCATCCGTCCTTCACTCTAGCTATCCGCCATGCCTCGAGGTTTGTAGATTGTGCACATTATGCCTTCGTAAGCAGGTTATTATACAAAGTGTCCGCAAGAGTTATGGTAACGTGAATAATACATACTTTTGTTGGTGTTTTCCACATACATTAAAGTAATAAGAGATTCAGGGTTATTTGACCGCAAGCTTACTAGTATAATATCTGTAAATCTGTAAATTGGTAGTGGTAGAGCCACGCTGTAGACATATTTATCTACAGCATGAATGGGCCGGCTCGACCGGGGTAGTACCACTGTCTCACAGAAAACCAACGTAAAGTGACAGTTTACTGTCGCGTTTCGTAAGGTAAGTGAGATAACCGGAGGCCCAGATTCCCCCTTCCCTTCACTAATCCCTATTCCTGTCCTTTAAGGCCGACAACGCGTACATGATACTTTCGGTATTGTGGGTGTTCATAGGCGGTGGAGATCTCTTAACATCAGGTGACCCACTGGCTCGTTTGTCGGACTATACTATAAAACAGTTGATCTCACAAACATTTCTCCCGGTATGGGAGTCGAGCCCACAGCTTCTCGTTTCATAGCCGGCTACCCGCATACGGCACCACTGTCGAAAACAGATGTTATTTTTTAAAATCTACAATACCGGTATCCGACAAGCTGAAGATAAGATAATTATTTATAAGCTAACAGATCACGTTCCGCATAGTTTCCCAATTTCCCGAATTCGTAAACTTTTTGATTTAAAATCAAAGTTTAAAAGGGCTTCTTGTTTAAGATTAATCGCTGTTAAATATTTATCAAAGTTAAAGTAAACGAAAAAGTTTTCCTTTTGAGGTTTTGTTTTAATTTCAATTCAGAAGTTGTTGAAATATTTTTTTATTTTTTTGGATGACGTGTAATTAATGGATGAATAAATTTTATCAAAGTGTGATTTTACTAAATTTGACGATTTCAACTATAATAAAACGAAAATGGTGATGTGCTAGCCAGTGGCGGCGTAGCATGGGTTGCCACCCGGGGCGGTTTTCTATTGGGCACCCTCAAAATAAAACAATAAATTCTAATCGAAGGGGGGGGGGGGGGGGGGTTGTCAGAGGTCTAAATCCCTAGTGAATACATTAAATCCAAGTTTGTAACTTTGACGAGTGTTCGCCCTGGGTTTTATTCGCAAAATCTGGGTTTTTGAACCTCAACTGTAGATCCCACGGTTAAACCCGTTCAATACAAAATTGAAGATATTATGTTGTTTAGTATTTTCACGGCAGTAAAGTTTTTTAAAAAAATCATCACAATTAAAACATCGGATTCCTAAGTCTTCAAAGGCGGATTTTCGATCCACTGCGCGTCGTCGACGTTCGTCGCAGGCCCATATCCTCCCTGTACGGATGTCCCGTATGGGCCGAATACCTGAAAGCCCGCTGCGTCGCCTTGCTGCGCAAACCGCAGCGTTTGGTGGCGCAGCGAATAGTAAGGGGCTATCGCACGGTCTCCCACGAGGCGGCCTGCGTATTGGCCGGCACACTCCCTTGGGAGTTGGACGCCAAAATCCTCTCGTCAGCGTTCCTCTGGCGGGAGGAGGCGTCAAGCCGCCGTCAGGAAAGACTGGCCCCGAGGGAGATTGCGGCCCGGTTTCGCAGAACCGCCGTGGAGGAGTGGCATTCCAGGCTGGAGAGCCCGACTGCGGGCTTGAGGACTGTCACAGCAGTGCGTCCTGTCCTAAAGAGATGGCTAGACAGGCGCCGACGTTCCGACTGACGCAGGTATTAACGGACCATGGATATATTGGTTCGTTCCTGTGTCGGATCGGAAAGGAGGTGTCCGCCGTGTGCCACCACTGTGGCAACTGCCGCGAGGACACGGCCCAACATACGTTGGAGGAGTGCCCAGCCTGGGAAGAAGAGCGCAGCGCTCTCAGAGCAGTCGTTGGAGGAGACCTCTCGCTGCTGGCCGTGGTGTCGTCCATGGTTGCCAGCCGGAGGTCGTGGCGTGCGGTGGCCCACTTCTGCGAGAACGTCATCTTGCAGAAGGAGAGTGCTAAGAGGGGTCGGCAACGATATGATCCCTCCCGCCGCCAGAGAAGACGTAGGAGGCGCCGGGTTGACGACTGACCGGCGTCTCCCACCCTGTGGAACGGGGGCGTGTGAATTCCACCACGGTAACCCCTGCCTGTCGTACGAGGCGACAAATAGGGGCCATCGGAGGTCGCGGGCGCGCAACGGGGGGCTGTCAGCCCGTATCGATGCACTTCCAAATTCGGAGCATCGTGCGACCCCGAGATGGACGGCAGCGCGGGTGGTAAGGCCTCGTTCGCTGTCGTTGTTCGGTGCGCGGGGGCTCCTTAGCCCTCCATGGAGATGAGCTGCTACGCGGCACCGCGCAGAGGCGATTCCGGCTGCAATTCTAGCACTCCTTAGAATACCCCGGGATCGCTCCGTAAGCGCCGAAAAAGGCCACCACGGGGTTTTAGCTGGTAGTGTCGCGTGGGGTGTACATAGGGGGTAGGGACTCGGTCCAGCGGCAGCACGGATAGCCATCATCCGGCGAGGGGATGCTGGGTCGTAAGACCGGCTAGTCCAGCATACCCGTTTTATTCTTATTCCGCTTCCCCCCGGAGTGGGCGGCAGTAATAAAACGCTTACCCCGCGACAAAAAAAAACAAGGCCCGTATCCTCTTTTCTGTCGCGACATATGATATATTTCTTTCACAGCAACCAAGTCCGTCACATGTTGTATGCGCTCTATTATTTGTCACCCCCATTCATTACCACGTCCACGGTCCACGACCGCTTCTTGAAAAGAAATTCTGGCAGCTTCCAAGTGGCGCCTCAGTCCTAAAACTTTTGATGGCTAGACAGGCGCCACGGTGCGCCAACTTTCCGGCTGACGCAGCTACTGACGGACCACGGGTGTTTCGGTTCGTTCCTGTGTCGTATCGGAAAGGAGGTGTCTGCCGTGTGCCACCATTGTGGCAACTGCCGCGAGGACACGGCCCAACACACACACACGTTGGAGGAGTGCCCAGCCTGGGACGAAGAGCGCAGCGCTCTCAGAGCAGTCGTCGGAAGAGCCTCTCGCTGCCGGCCGTGGTGTCGTCCATGGTCGCCAGCCGGAGGTCCTGGCGTGCGGTGGCCCACTTCTGCGAGAGCGTCGTCTCGCCGAAGGAGAGTGCCGAGAGGGATCGGGAATGAAATGATCCCTCCCGCCGCCAGAGAAGACGTAGGAGGCGCCGGGTGGACGACTGACCGGTGTCTCCCGCCCTGTGGAACGGGGGCGTTTGAATTCCACCACGGTAACCCCTGCCTGTCGTACGAGGCGACTAATTGGGGCCATCGGGGGTCGCGGGCTCGCAGCGGGGGGCTGTCAGCCCGAATCGATGCACTCCCAGTTTTGGAGCATCGTGCGACCCCGAGATGGACGGCAGCGCGGGTGGTAAGGCCTCGTTCGCTGTCGTTGTTCGGTGCGCGGAGGCTCCTTAGCCCTCCCATGGAGATGGGCTGCTACGCAGCACCGCGCAGGGGCGGTTCCGGCAGCAATTCTAGCACTCCTTAGAATACCCCGGGATCGCTCCGCAAGCGCCGAAGAAGGCCACCGCGGGGTTTTAGCTGGTAGTGTCGGGTGGGGTGTACATAGGGGGTAGGGACTCGGCCCAGCGGCTGCCCGGATAGCCATCATCCGGGCGAGGGGGATGCTGGGTCGTAAGACCGGCTAGTCCAGCATAACCGTTTTATTCTTATTCCGCTTCCCCCCGGAGCGGGCGGTAGTAATAAAACGCTTTCCCCGCGACAAAAAAAAAAAAGTCCTAAAACTTCCAAAATAATTTCCAGTGCAGAAAATTCATCATAGATTTTGTCAGAATTGGAAATGTACCACGAAGTTTGCGTGAGCAGAACTTAAGGCTGAACATCACTAAATGTTATGAGAATGACATTAATTGCCTTGTAACTATGATCTAGGTCTCCGTGAAATCTATTAAGACGTTCTAAAATAAATCTCTGCAGCTCTTCTGGCAATCTTAGTCCAGCATATTGGGTCATTTCTCCTGGCCGCCCGTGCCGTCCTCGTCGGGCATATGAGATCCTCAAACAGTGACTGAGTTGCTCGAGTGAGTTATCACCACGTTGGCACCCCTTGGTGCTTGGTACCCGGGGCGGACCGCCCCCACCGCCCCCCCCTTACGCCGCCACTGGTGCTAGCCACATCTTAAAGAAACGTGGACTAATCTAAGAAACAATGGTTAGACTACACGAGAAAAATAAAGTGTCAAATTAAGGTGAAATTTTTACTCTTATTACATATTGAATTATAACAGTAATAAAGAAATAGCTAACCCATAAATTACATGAAGATATGTCGCAATCACACAAATTTTTTTTAAACACTCAAATAATATACTATATTATTTTTTATAGCGAGGGATGCAGAATGCGCCGAATGAAATATGTTCCATTTAATAAAACAATGTATTGTACTAATTACAGAACTGCACCCAGGTGATTCTACTGTAACGGTGTCTTAGCTTTAGCAAATAATCCCAACAAGGTGCAAGTTATTAACTTCCCCAAAGACCGATAGTAACTGAAGGACGAAGGACGGTGCACCATTGTCATTAGAAACTAAGAGAATCTTGACACCGCGATCTAATTTAGCGCCATCTATTGCCGTATTTCGGAACTGTGTTACAGTTTTTTATTTGTCGTACTGTAGTTTGGGAGTATATATTGTAGTACCTATGACTACAAATGCTTAATTTAGCGATATGACTCTACTTGGCTATAATTCTTGTATACACTAATGTAATATATCCAACTTGTTGCGAAGTTTTATATAAGGACTATGGCACTTGCTTTTATGCTAAAAAACAAATAAATATCACCATCTTTATTGGCTAACCCAGATAAATGACATACACAAAAGTTCACTATTTTATGAATCTCTATCAAAGATAAATATTTCAACTAGAACACTTCTTTGAAATTCCGTAGTAAATCTAAGGAAACTTATCGTAACTAACTCGAGCGAGTCTACGTAGTGTACTGCGACGAGGCTACGCCGTAGCGACGATTTCGTAGCTTCTACGGACGCAAAGTTTAAGGCGGTTGATATACAACTGATTTTCTTTCAAGTATAAAATACATTTTTACTGAATATATCAGAATATATATATATATATGACTGCCTCGGTGGCGCAGTTGTACTTGCGCATGCGTTACGACTGCTGTGCTGAGGTCTCGGGTTCGATTCCGGGTCGGGTAAAGTGATATTGGGTTTTTCTATCTAGAAATTCTCAGTATTAGCTCGGAGTCTGGAATTTGTGGCCAGTATGGCGATAGGCTCGCCCCCTATCACATTAAGGGACCGAAATTTGTCGAAAAGTGGGTGTACTGGTTACACCTCTGCCTACGCCTTCGGGGATTACAGGCGTGAGTGTATATGTATGTATGTATGTATATAATAATATAATATTTTTTTAATGTATGCACATCATATACAGGGTGTGGCGTAATGAATGGATAATAAGGTACCTGCGGGTAGAGGCCATTATGCAGGTTCAGATAAAAAAATGTTATGTTCATTAACAGTGTCACGGTTTATAAGATACTAGCTGTTGCTCGCGGCTCCACCCGCGTGGAGGTCATGTTTGAGACAAAAAGTATACACTACAAAATACCAATTTTCATACAAACTTTCTTACCCTATTTAACCCCCTTAGGGGTGGAATTTCCAAAAGACCTGAAATATGTGTTTTTAATTATTAACTGTAAGGCCAAATACCAAATTTCATGCGTTTAACTGCAAAAATGACAGATTTTCATACAAACTTTCTTCCCCTATTTTACCACCTTCGGGGTGGAATTTCCAAAAATCCTGAAATATATATTTTTTATTTTTGACTAAAAGGCCAAATAATAATTTTCATAAACTTAACTTCAAAAATGACGGATTTTCATACATCATCCCCTATTTTACCCCCTTAGGGGTGGTATTTCCAAAATCCCTTCCTTAGTGGATGCCTACGTCATAAAAAGTACCTACTGTCAAAATTTCAAGTCTCTAACCCCGGCCGTTTTGGCTGTGCGTTGATCGATCAGTCAGTCAGTCAGTTTCTTCTTTTATATGTGTATATACAGATTCGACATTTTCGAAATTTTAACAATATTTCTCTCTTCGTTATTCATTTTGACGCCAAGATTGCAAATGAAGAGATTTTCCTATCTGTTTTTTTTTACACACAACTTTTAGAAATATAATCAACCCTCATTTGGGCGCGTATAACACTGCTTATATTTGATAAAGGCAACCAACCATGACCACCATATATAGTCGTTCGTGTGGACCGTGCCTTGTCATATGTGAACTTACATTGAATATGAAATGATTTCTTATGAGGAATATTTTTTAAGTTAG
Source organism: Laothoe populi (assembly GCA_905220505.1). NCBI lineage: Eukaryota > Metazoa > Arthropoda > Insecta > Lepidoptera > Sphingidae > Laothoe > Laothoe populi. The sequence goes on from HG992168.1 coordinate 14,802,063, forward strand.
ATGTAGTTTGCACAAGTGTTTTTTGTATAAATGTGGAAGAGGCGAAAGAATTGTGTCAGGATCGTAGCTTGTGGCACTCAATATTCTCTGCCTACCCCCATGAAATACGGCCGTGAGTGTATACGTATGTAGAACACAAGTTTTCTTATAGGTTTTTTATACTTTCACAAAGTGACCACACTGCACCTGATGGTACGCGCAGTGCCGTCCAGATAGAGTATCAAGTAGCGAGAGACAGTCTATCCCCCGCTACTCAACACAATCATGCCGGCCTGCTGTTTAGCTTCTTCACGTTACGCCTAAAGGACCCAGGATCATAGGAGGGAGGGACCACGGTAGCTGGCAAACTGTTCCACAGCTTGATGGTGCGGCAAATATATGAATTTGCGAACCTCTTGGTTCGGGCCGGGGTAGTAGACACCACGAAGCTGTGGCTCCGCAAGCCAGTACGTTCTGTGTACGTGGTTAGATTTCTTTAAAATGAAATTATTCAGGAAAATATGTTATTTTATTTATAAAATAAAGAAAGATTTCGTAAAGGCATTGAATGTCTTTTTAAAACAGAAACTTTATTATAATTAACTAGATCAATACACGAGTGCGTCGCTGGGTCATCTATGTGATCGATCGTTACTGCTCATGAACATCCACAATTCCACAGGAACCATGGATGCATTACCATCAAAGAAAGGAATGGGACATGGAATTCCATTCACCATACAATTCAACACAACAGCATACTGTTACTATGGTCTAGCCAGCCTATTTATTATGTACGTATGTATGTATTAGGCACTTTTGGGATGGGATCGAACGTGGGGCCCCTTGTCAGCCGGATAATCGCTACGGCGCCAAGACTATCAACGTATTAAATTACTTATTCATTTTTGAGACAGTGTTAAACAGACGATAATAGCACAAAATGTTAAATTACCATTTTTTTTTATTTTCGCGCGGCAAAGTGACCACACTGCACCTGATGGTAAGCGCAGTGCCGTCCAGATAGAGTATCAAGTAGCGAGAGACAGTCTATCCCCCGCTACTCAACACAATCATGCCGGCCTGTTGTTTAGCTTCTTCACATTACGCCTAAAGGACCCAGGATCATAGGAGGGACGGAACACGGTAGCTGGCAAACTGTTCCACAGCTTGATGGTGCGGCAAAAATACGAAATTGCGAACCTCTTGGTTCGGGCCGGGGTAGTAGACACCACGAAGCTGTGGCTCCGCAAGCCAGTACACGTATTTGTAATTAAAGTGCTGTCACGTGTCAGGCTGAACGTCCACTGAGCTGTGAAATCTATCATTGATCTTTTCCCTGAACCACTGAACAAAAAACGATGTAAAACAAACATATAAATTGCTACGTCTCATTAAGGATCCTGAGAGTTCAGTCTAAAGATTTTCCTCTCGCACATAAATCTCGAAGCCTTCGTCCGGCAGTACTCGGAAAAATTCTTGTTTTTAACTGAATTTCCCCAGCTGCGAATAATTTAATAATGTTGCCACTGGCCACCTGAATTTATAGTGTGGTCGGAGATTCGCTTTTGTTTGAACTAAGTAGTGCTAGACTAAAGAAATTCTTCTGTGAATGAGAACTACCAGATTAATATTAAGATTTTTTGGTTTTTATTTTAAATTCATATGGTCGATGATATGATGGGTCACATCAGTTGGTTTAAAGAAGGTACCTATTATATAATCTCATTCTATTACTCACTAGCAGTTTTTTTTAAATCTGGCTATTTTCATTTTATTCACGTGTACTCTATTCGTATGTTCGAAACCCAAATGGCACACACCTCTGACTTTTCTAAAGTTATTTGTGTATTAATTGTTAATTATCGCTTGTTTTAACGGTGAAGGAAAACACAGTGAGGAGACCTGCATGCCTGAGTTTTCTCATAAGAATTTCAATTGTGTGTGAAATCTACCCGCATTAGGCCAGCGTGGTGGATAGACTAAGGCCTAACACTTCTCATTAGTAGAGGCGGCCCGTGCCCAGCATTGGGACAGTGTCTAATACAGGGCTAGTATTATTATTATTAATATTTTGGTTGAATGATTTTCATTTATTTTTTCAGTTGAGGAATTAAGGAACTAGCATCGATTCCCTCCACTCACTAACCTTCCATCAACACTACTTCACTGAAGATTCACTTCAAAACGACATGTTTTGGCCCTTTTCAGTTAAACTGAAACTCTATATAATAGAGTTCGTTAAATCGACCGTAAAGTTGTGCGAGGCCCAACGACACAGAGAGCGGAGGAGGGGGGTCGGATGTGGGAGGGGGGACAATACCGACAGTCGAACGGCGTGGGTGAGGACAGTAACGCGATTTATTACTTCCTAGTTCAAGTGTAGAGTCATTAATGTATAGATACGTCGTCGAACTATAACATACATATGAATGCACGCTTGTAATACTCAAAGGAGTAGGCAATTAAGATTAACATGCTCATAAAAACATGGCCTCAAACTCAGCATGTTTGATAGTGGTAGAGCCACACAGTAGACATATCATCACATATCATCTTATATTTATGCTGGCGATACTCTTTGACCCTTGCTGAAAATCAGTGTCAGATGGACCCTCCCACCTGGCGGACGCTGACCCTGTGGCCTTTTTGGTCATGTTTTGGACACGGATGACTGGGGCGCATAAGTATGCCGGAAGACTATTGTGTACTTGTAGCTTTAAGATTTATGTGTTATTTGTTTTAAGTACTTATTAAGTTTCATGCCACCTGGTCCGGAGATTATGGGTACAATCAAGTATTTTCTTTCTTTCTTTTCTTCCATATTTGTCTACATCATGGATGAGCCGGCTCGACCAGGGTAGTACCACTGTATCACAGAAAACCAACGTAAAATGACAGTTTATTTTCGCGTTTCGTATGGTAACTGAGATTTCCGGAGGCCCAGATTCCCCCTTCCCTAATCCCTATTTCTGGTCTTTAAGACTTGACTCCAAATAATTGATTTCATTTGTATGTAATTAATTGATGTAAATGTAACCAATTATTATTTGGTTTTTAGGTGTGTCTGGGTTTTTTGAAGACGGTTTTATTTTTATTTAAAAAGTAATAGTTTATTTTTTGCTTTTTAGTTGTACGAATATAAAATAGGTACGTTGGATAGAGTACCATAAGAAAACACCACTGAAAACGTCACAGAAAAGCTAAATTTGCAGTTTCGTATATTCGGACAACATATTTTTTCAAGTTATTTCGGTTTTAAAACCAAACTACTCAACCGATTTTGATAAAAATATATATTGGACCAATATGGGAGTATATTCTCTGTAATAAAAGAAGAATTTTCCAAATCGGTCAATAAATGACGGAGTTCTGAGGTAACAAACATAAAAAAAAATACACGTCGAATTGAGAACCTCCTCCTTTTTTTTGAAGTCGGTTGAAAAAAAACAGTGCACGGGATCAGTAACTAGTAAACTCAAGTGTTTAGCTTCCGAAAACATCACTAATGCGTGTGAAATAAATATGAGCATTGTGCAGATAAGTAGGTCGCAAAAAGAAAAATGAAAAAGACAAGACAAAGTTTAGTGAAACGGTCATAAGTTTGTAAAAAATGGATAGATTGTCTCCCGCTACTCGATACTCTAATGGAATTTCTCACTATGGAATCTACTCTAAATTGGATGGCACTGCGCTAACCATCAGGTGCAGTGTGGTCACTTTGTCGTGCCAGGATAAAAAAAAAGATACTTAGAACAAAGCATATCCCTCGTTATTTCAATTAAAAAAAACGCAGAATTATTCTTTTTTGGAGTTGGTTAAAGTACTATGTTTTTTTTAGGTGCGCGATCGAGAAGGGAAACCGTGACGCCCGACGAGAAATCTTTCGCTTAATATCTTTATATATATAATTCTACTGTACGTGTGCATGTCACTGAACTCCTCCTAAACGGCTGGACCTATTTGAATGTTTTTTTTGTATGCGTTTGGGTGGCGCCCTGGATGGTTTAGATTCACAAATCAGCTCGGCGGATGGCGCTGCAGTCGGTGTGGCGCTGCTTTTCCGGGCAGGACGATGTCTGCCGGGCCCGCTAGTATTATATAGAAATTGTCGTGTGTCGCTGTCTCCTTTCTCAGACAAAGGAAGTTAATGCCTTTCTAAATAAAATACTGAAATATAAACGATAAGCGTATATAATGCATCAATTTCAGAAAATATAAACCAAAATTATTTCGCAATTTAGGTCTTATCTGTTCATTTTAAGGTCGATCGAATATCGCATCTTTTAAACTGTCGAGAAAAAGTTATCTCCGTATAAAACCGTTTTACCGTTGCGACTAGACGGTGCGCGGGTTAACATAGACATTATAGCAATATAAATTTCATAACTAGCCGAGCTCTATGCAGTTTTGCACAGAACCTACTATAAATATTATGTAGCGTGTATCGGCCATTGTCTCAGGACCAGATGGTAGTAAGTACATACACACAACAGCACAAGGGACACATTACGAAAAAATTACATACAGAGACTGCCTCGGTGACGCAGTTCTAATTGCGCATGCGTTACTACTGCTGTGCTGAGGTCTCGGGTTCGATCCCCGGGTTGGGTAAAGTGATATTGGGTTTTTCTATCTACAAATTCTCAGTATTAGCCCGGAGTCTGGAACCTATTCTCGATATGGCGATAGGCTCGCCCCCTATCACATTATGGGACCGAAATTCGGCGAAGAGTGTTGTACTGGTTACACCTCTGCCTACTCCTTCAGGGATTACAGGCGTGAGTGTATATGTATGTATGTATGTAAACATACGGTATGACGATAGGGTTCGCCCCTATCACATCATGGGGCGGTAAAAAGCTCGGGGAAATGTGGGTGTACTGGTTACCCCTTTCCGTGATTACAGGTGTTTTATTTATGTAGTCTTTGGGATAACATTTTTGAATTAACACGTCAATGTTATTTTATGTGAAAATATTTAATTAAATACAATCAATTTTCTGAATTTATATTCTATTATTATTATATCTATGTATACTATAATAAAATTGCAGAGGCACTTTATCGAACATTAAATATTTTTGCAAAATTTTGATCATGTTACGTTATAATATATAACATAGGGAATATAGAGACAGAAAATTGATATAGAACTTAAAACAATTGTTTTTGGAATTATTGTCTTTATTTTTAGTGCCTTGATAGGCAGACGAGCAGACAGGCCACCTGATGGTAAGTAGTCACCGTCGCTCATAGACTTCTGCAATGCTAAGGCACAGCAAAGCCGCTGTCTATCTGTCTGTCAAGGCATCACATCTAAGGTACTGTGTTTTTACAAAATAATCGGCAATAAAATTAAAGAGCATATATCGAGATAACATTTAGTCTCTATTTCGTTAAAATCGGTTAATTCAATAAAAAGTTATGAGTATTTATAGTTCACAATGGCTGTATTACAGCGATAAGGCGTGGTCAGATATGAAGTGATATAATTAGTAAAATATACCAAGCTTGGAACCAAAAATAACATGCACGCGGGCAGAGCCGCGGTAAACAGCTAGTTACATAATAAAGAGGTAAGCTTTGTTTATTTGTTTGTATGTAATTCCCGAAGGGGTAGGCAGAGGTGTAACCAGTACACCCTCTTTCTCTTTCTCACCTTCGCCGAATTTCGGTCCCATAATGTGATAGGGGGCGAGCCTATCGTTATACCGGGCATAGATTCCAGACTCCGGACTAATACTCAGAATTTCTAGATAGAAAAACCCAATATCACTTTACCCGACCCGGGGATCGAATCCGAGACCTCAGCACAGCAGTCGTAACGCATGCGCAATTACAACTGCGACACCGAGGCAGTGTTAATTACAATTAGGAAGACTTATGACATTTCTAAAATATCTGATAACGCTACATCGCGAATATTATCGAATATTTAGTAACAAAATTTCCTAATTTTCAGATGAGCCCCCTCCAACTCATATAAAGATTTTAAGAGACTTTCAGAACAGCTTCAAGCTAGTAATACTTTATCATGGTTACAAAATTAATCTTGGGTAATTTTACACACTGAAATATTGTGCCTGGAAAACAAACAAACCTTTTACTATTTATTTGACAGCCACCGTGGCGCAGATGGCGAGAAGCCGGCTGTGAAACGAGAGGCCGTGGGTTCGATTCCCACACCGGGATAATTGTTTGTGTGACAGACAGATATTTGGGTCCGGGGTCTGGGTGTTGTGAGACCGAAAGTCTCTCGTAGTCCCTGATACCCACAACACCAGACTCGTATCTTAGTGTGGGGTCGGGGCTATGTGTGTGACTGTTGGGTGTTATTTATTTAATCTAGGGTAATTTTATAAATTGAAATATTATGCCTGAAAAAAAACCTTTTATCATTGCACATTATTTACGAGCAACTAAAACTTTATGTTTGAATAAAATAAATGAAAGAAGGAAATTAAACAAAATATGTTATAAAGCATAATTTTAATAAATCAAAAGGAGCAAACAATTTCAAATAATAATATAATGTTAGCAAAACGACTAAACACTCACACTGTACTGAGGAAATAGGTACACACAATGTTATTGCAAAAGAACTACTTGAATTGGGCACAAACCAGGCTAGACCGAGCTAGACTGCACGAGACTGAACCTTGGTACGCCGAGGCTCGCTCTTTTATTACAAACTTTAAACCCACTCAGTCTATAATTTATGAATCTACCCGTACTTATTTCTTAGAAACCCCCCTGTATTTTAATAAACAAAGTCTACCCTAACAATAATATTATTAATTTACTGTCACACTCCTTCCAATTAGGTATCAATTAGACGATCGTCAAGTAATTTATAATCTTTTAAATAACGGTGACTCATCATCATTACATACTGCGAATTATGTTCTTTTAATATATCATTTTATTAATTTAATATTAATATAAATGTTGTTTCACACCTGTAATTGGTGAGTAGACTAGTCCCTAGATTGTACAAGTATAATTAAGCATGTTTGTATTAGGATATTTCCTTTTATTAGAAATACTGAAGGTGTAACGGAGGTATTTAGGAGACTAGTTGGGGGTAGTTGATAATGACAACCAAAGTGGGAGTAGTAAATGTTTAATATAAAACGGAGTGCCTTCCGCGCTCCGGAGTTCAGTTCAGAAGGCTAGTGGTGTAGCAGTGAGTTGGTAGTGAGAACATTCGTGGTTCGTTCGCGGGGCAGTAAGTAATTGTAAACGGTTCAATGGCGTTGTTCGGTTTAAAAGGGTAATGCTTGTAGATTAATATATAATAAAGATAGATAAAGAGAAGCCTTAAGTGAATCCTGACATGCGTGTGTGTTAATATTAAGCACTGAGATGTGTAACAGTGTCGTGTAAATCAATTAATAAATTATAAATATTGTATTTGTGCCTTTTAAATATCCATCTTGCATAGTTTTGTTGATGTTCCTAACATTTGGTCTTCTAGTTTTGAAGCGAGTAGCCGGCTGTGTAATGGTAGGCTGCAGGTTCGAGCCCCACAACGAGATAATTTTGTGTGATCCACAAATATGTACTGCAATGGACTGTAGTCGCTCGTAGTTCTTGTGATACCTACGACACCGGTCTGACCTAATGTGGGATCATGACTCTGCATGACTGTTGAGTGTCTTGTTATTATAGGGGACTAAATTCGATGGTTACGGTTAAATTCACAAAACTGTACAACATTTTTACTGACAATAACAAAGATTAACTTTCTCTTATGTTGCAGTTTCTTAATCTAAGTGCATGGTTTATAAACCCTTACTGAGCGCGTCGGTTACAAATCGGTCATTTTCCGAAACTTAGTTAATTAATTAGATATTACATCGAAGTTGAAGCGAAAACACACAACAAAATAATAGACTTAGAAATTTGAAATTTTACTGATTTTATCGCGTTTTTTTACTTTTGACGTAAAGCTTTACAACCTTCATGGACACAGGACAGACCGAGTTGTATGTCGTCACGGTAGGATAGTTTAAAGCTTTTGAAATATCGGGACTATAAAGAAAGATATACCGCGATAAAATCGGTAGAATTCGTTATTTCAATATGTAATATTCAAGTTATTTTATTTAAGACTTTCTATACACAAAATGTATAAAGGCGGACTTAATGCCAGAGGCATTGTCTACCAGTCTACCTACGGGTGATGCAGAGACGAGACAATATGGGTGTAAATACAGTACGAAAGAATATGTTGACAATCAGTGTTAAAGACAAAACACTAATACATAAATAAATGTACCTAATAAAATAGACATTACCAAAAATAACCTAATAAATTATAATCCTAAAAAATTGGATTACGAATCCACTGAATACATTCTAAGCTCTACAGTCATTGTTTGTGCTTAACTAGTACCTATATATTTTCAAGCTGTTAATTTTCACTTTATTCCCGTGTATTCAATTTACTTGTACTCAGATGTACTGAATTCTGTAAATGGTAGCCCAAGATACAGGCTATGCCTAGTTTGGGTGCCCCTGGAAATACTAGTTTTAAGGATCTCATTTTTGTATAACATCATTTTTAGGTAGTAATAAGTCTCTTTAAGTCTATATTTTTAATAAACGTTTTCTCATTTCATTTTCATAAATATTTCTAATAATTTATAGAACATTTACAGTTTAAACACGTCTGCTGTGAGGTTGAATGCTGGGATGAAGTCAGAGAGCTTGCAGCAGTACGTGTACTTGTCGTTGGAGGATATCCAGGATATTTGTCCTGGCAGGCACACGGTCTGGCACAACACTTGGCTATCATTCGGTATTGGCTCGTTCACGTATACAATCGCCAGTGAGTCACCATCACTGAATGTCACCACCTACATAATAAGCATTATATTAACAATGTTAGTAAGCTGTAGCCTACAGTACTATACAATATGGGGTTCTTCAAGAAGGGAGTAAATAGGTTTTTGATAGGCAACGCGCATGTGATGCTCCTGGTGTTGCAAGCGTCCATAGGCTACGGAAACCGCGTACCATCAGGCGGGCCGTAAGCTTGTTTGCCACCATTGTGGTATAAAAAAAGCCTAGTTGGGAGTACGGACTGTCAAGACGAAAGTCGTAAGTTCTCTTCTCTAAAGTAGCGTGTATATTCATTGTTAATTATCGCTTGCTTTATTGGTGAAGGAAAATATCTTGAAGAAACCTGCACAATCATATTTGCTTGGTATGTGCTGACTTGCTGGTCGCTCAGCGTCAGGTTGAAATGAAATGAAATGAAATTGTTTATTGATCATGTAGGTAATTACATAGCTCTTGTGACAAGTCAGTACATTAAAAAAAACGTAAAGAAATTTAAGAAAAGGGATATCAGCTAATGTATACATAGCATCATCAATACACTAGCAGTTACTTTATTCATTTATAAGGTATTTATAATTTTCATTTTTAATATTATACAAAGAAATACCAGTCAAATATACATATTTTAAATGAGTTTGATATGGACCATGGGTATTTCCGAGACGTCGCACGTTTTAAAAGCTACCACCGGATCCAAACGCGACCCCGCCTGAGAAGACACGGCGAAACAAACTCAGCGGGCTTACATTACCGCTGGATACTACACGGCGCGACCCAGTCCTGAGACAATCCAGCAAATTAAACTCAGCGGGCTTGTTTTTGGTCCGGTTCATTATTTCTAGTAGATGACCTGATTAACTGGAAAATTAGAATGTGCGAACTTCTTACGTTGATATGTGGATGACATATGAGCCGTCTCATTCTTAGTCTGTTCGACATACTGTTGAATGATACAGTGTTATTCAGGCGAATCAGCCTATTCATGTTAGTGTCTCTACCGATATTCAAGAACAAAGTTAAAAACCTTATTATAATAACAATACTAGCCCTGTATTAGACATTTTCCCACTGCTGGGCACGGGCCTCCTCTACTAAAGAGAAGGGTTAGGCCTTAGTCCACCACGCTGGCCTAAAGCGGGTTGGCAGACTTCTCATACCTTCGAAAAACTCTCAGATATGCAGGTTTCCTCACAATATTTTCCTTCACCGTTAAAGCAAGCAATAATTAACAATTAGACTATCCCGCCCACACACCCGCCATTGTAACTCCTGTTTAGCCAGGATCAACAATGGCACGCATTTTTTCGACACCGAGTAATGAAACTCGGCGAGTCTCTGGGAATGCTTAATAACTGTCTTTTATCCCGCAACGAAATTAATCAAATAGAAATATAGGGAGGAGTTGGAAATATAAATTGTCCACTTCCCTCCATAGCAAAGCGGGAGACAAATACTGAACTAAAAAGGTATTAACCTCCAATAAAAGACATTTACGTCTGGAGAAGCCAGACGTAAAGCACCACGGAAGTTACTTAACGGGTCCTATCATGCGAGCTGTTACGCTTGATTCCAATAATAGGTATGGCAAAAACGCCGGAAAGCACGGAAATTCCTCCCAGTCTCCACAAGGTCCATATAGTATACAACTCCAGATGTTATCTGCATACTGTCAAGCATAATGTTGCGCTCATTTTGCCAGAGACTACACTCCCAAATAACATGATGCGCGGACTGTTCGTACTCACAGTTTGGTGTAGAACATGGGCACGCAGGCGAATCAACCAACTTAAATGAGAATAGTTTGCTCTTAAAGTTGCCATGACCGGTGAGAAATTGTGAAACACAGTGATCAATTTTTAGCCAAGTTTTTGTTAGACGATCGCGAACCAAAGGAAAATACTGATATAAATGCCGCCCTTTAATTGAATTATCCCATCGACATTGCCACTCGTTTAGCAATTCGTTGCATATTTCGGAACGCTGTTTAAAAAGTCTACCGATTCTCGAGAGTTCGCGCGACGTAAGAAAGTTTTTGTCCATATCCTCTCTCGTGGAGTAATACATAGCGGCGCGACGCTGTGCCTCCAGATCGACTGGAAGTACACCCGCAAGGACAGGTAAAGCTTCAGTACTAACGGTTCTATACGCCTTACACAAGAATATCAACGCCAAACGTTGACTCTGGAGCAATTTTCTTCGCACAGCACCGATAGTAGCCCTATCAGCCCATACAGGTGATCCATAGCAAATACTGCTCAAGTAAGTAGCCCCATAGATGACTTTTAATGTGTTAAAAGATAATCCCCACGTTGAAGTGGATATCCTTGTCAAGGCATAGAAATTGCGTTTCGACTTTTCCCCGACGGATTTTATATGCTCTAAGAACGAAAAGTTTCTCTCCAAAACTAGCCCTAGGTAACAGACCGATTCTTTGCGTTTTATATAAATATTATTGAATTTAATTCGCGGCGGTGTTTTAAGAATGCCCTTTAAAAGTAGTTGGTAAGTTTTATGAGGTGCGAACGTCAGACGATTTCTTTCACCCCAATCAAAAATTAACTTTAAACACGCGCTGGCTAAATTTTCTAGTCCCGATCTACTATTCGACTGAACAAGCAAGAGCCCGTCATCAGCATAGCCGGTTAAGGAGCAACCTTGAGGTAAAGGGAGTGCGAAAAAATCGTCGAAGCCTAAATTCCACAAGTACGGACCGACTACTGAGCCTTGTGGACAACCCATCGTAAGAGCTTTCGACGCTTCGTGGTGACCAAGTTTTAATTTGGTTGTGCCTAGACAAAAATATGAATAAATAAGTGAATATATATTTTTAGGACAACCTCGGATTTTCAGCTTAAGTAGTAGCATTGGCCACCACGCATTATCGAAAGCACCGGATATGTCCAAGAATATACCTAAGACGTATTTACTATTCGAGTTGCTAACAGTTCTTCTAACGGATAAAGCGGCGTCAACAGTAGATTTCCCTACAGTAAAACCGAATTGCTTCTCATGAAACTTTGGACCGCCCGGTATTAGCCGAGGAACAATTAGTCGTTCAAGCAATTTACCTAAGGATGGCAATAACGTTATAGGCCGATAAGATTTAGGGTCGTCGGGTGGCTTGTCACCACTTTTTGGTATTATCCGAATAAAACCGCATCGCCAAATTCGAGGAAAAACACCTTCAGCAATACATCGATTAAAAACTATTAGAATAGAATCGCCCGCTGCTTTACACGCTTCCTTGATCATTTTATTAGATATTTTATCCTCACCGGAGGCTTTGTTCACAGGTAAAGATCTAACGATATCGATAAATTCTTCAAAAGACGGGAAATCCGACGAGGGGGTGTTCGGTAGTTCCGCGGCCCACATCCGTATTTGGTTATGATATTCGTTATCACGCGCTACTGTATCATCGGGTATTAGGGAGTTTAACAGGGATTCCGTTGTATCCTCTATACCAGTTGTATAGGTGTTGTCTATTTTAATATTCTGTATATAGGCCAGATTTATTGACCTATTTGCTTTGAATTCATGGTATAGAGGAGACCACGGACCTTCCTTATCCAATCGTTCTACAATTTTACGCAATAAAATACCTTTCGATTTATTCACCGCAGCTTTATAATGTGATCTGGCAACCTTGAGTGCGATAAAAGCAGCTGTAAATGCTTCTCCTGTAACACAGCGTTTTTTAAGTCGGTTAAACCTCCTACGAGCCCTGCGAAAGGTACGACGCAGGTGAACTAGATAGTTATTCCACCAATCACATCTACGAGTATTAGTAATGGAGCCCCGACCGATTGTGACGTCCGCACAGTATGTAAACGTTTCCGACATAATTTCGGCACACGTTTCAGCTGAGAAGTTATTGCGAGTGAAGTCCCCGACATGTTGAGCAAATAAAGCGCTAAATAAATTCCAATTGGCACTTTTAGATTTATATCTATAATTAAAGTTGCTGTAAATAGGACCCTGCGTTAATCTAGGCGTGAACTCGTACACAATCAGGCGATGGTCACTACACGACGCATCCGGAAGGACACGCCACCTATCTAGGTGAACGTCTCCACTAGAAAGTGTGACGTCAATAGAAGACTCGCCCGTAGGGCTGCAATATGTAGGTGGTGCATCGGGGGTATTATGTATAATAAGATTCATCTCTGCGATGAAATCTTCTACGGCACAACGCCTTTCGGTATCAGTAGAACGATATTTGCCATACCAAAGTATAGATGACGCATTAACGTCCGCGCCTATTATAACTTTCTGACCTACAAGAGACCGCAGAACATGACGAAGATGGTGTATGTGAATAATTAACAATTAGTACACACATAACTTTAGAAAAGTCAGAGGTGTATACCATTTGGGTTTCGAACCTACGACTTTCGTCTTGACAGTCCGTACCGCAACCAACTAGGCTATCGCTGCTTTAAAAACCTTACCTTCCATAAATACCGAGGCACCATCACTTTTTCCTGTTCACTATATTCGCTCGCCCCGGACCACAATGTGACTGCGTCAGTGTCTTGCAAAAGCTCTTCTATAGAGGACCAATTGAACTGGAAATAATTAACATGTTGTGCTTCAACTGATTATGTCAATATTTATGTTTTATTCAGTAAAGTCTTGCAGTGTTTGTAATTCAGGGTTTGGGTGAAGTTGATATTATTTTCAACATGCATGACATTTATTTTACTGCCTGGATAGATAGTCGAGCAGACATGCCACCTGATGATGATAAGTAGACCTGATGGTAAGTAGACACCGCCGCCCATTGACTTCTGCAATGCCAGGACACAGCAAAGCTCCTGCCTTTTTTTTTTTTTTGTTGTCGCGGGGAAAGCGTTTTATTACTACCGCCCGCTTCGGGGGGAAGTAATAAAACGCTTTAATAATAAGAATAAAACGGTTATGCTGGACTAGCCGGTCTTACGACCTAGCATCCCCCTCGCCCGGATGATGGCTATCCGGGCAGCCGCTGGGCCGAGTCCCTACCCCCTATGTACACCCCACCCGACACTACCAGCTAAAACCCCGCGGTAGCCTTCTTCGGCGCTTACGGAGCGATCCCGGGGTATTCTAAGGAGCAAAGCTCCTGCCTACCGTACCGATATTCAGCTAAAATTAAGTAAAGATTAAAGTTTAACTACTTCACTAAGAGAGCCGTTTAAATTAGCCTTAAGTGGCAATTAGTTGATCATCATTAACTATTTAAAATAACGGCCACTCTTAGAGACAAAATCGATACTTGCTTCACGTATACTCCCAATACATAACAGATTAAAGGATGCATAATGCGTAAAACTCATCAAGTTTTGTCAGTAACTTTTTATGTGTTAATTCAAACAATTAAAGGTATAAAGTTCATAAAAAGTACACCGAATTCAATAAAAAACTATATGCGTTTTACTATTATGCTTCACTATAACATTTGAGGGTTGCCCTTGATTTTTCTGAGATCCCATCATCAGACCCTGACTTGGTGCCAATGGGACCACCTGGGAAGTATACCCTTTTAAACAAAAAAATTATTTCTCGAATCGGTCCAGGCATCTTCGAGTAATCAGTATATACATAAAAAAAAAGATTCCGAAGTCGGATTTTTTGAAGTCGGTTAATAATAAAAATGCGATTATTAATTTACATTTTTATTACTGGCTTCAATGGAGGATTACTTCATTTTGAATGTTGTAATTTATTAATCTTTACTGAATGTTGGGTAAATAGTTGAATAAGGATTCTGAGTCCAGCAATTAATCTATAGCTGAGAAGTTTTTTTTTCGAATACTGTAATAACGATTTCGACTAAATTCATTATTAAATATAAAACTCTTTGAAACTGAAATTTTGCAGCTTTGATGCCACAGACAGAAAATGAAATCAAGCAAAGCATAAGCTAAAAATATAGAATCCCTCTTTTTGAGTTTAGGATTTATTAAAAAATTATTCGCATCTTTGCCACGCGATCAAACTGTGCAATAGTGTGCCAGCTACTGTATTCCATTTCTTATGATCCTGGGCCCTTTTAACGTAGTGTGAAGAAGCTATTCAGCAAGCCAACATGATTGTGTCACGTAGCGAGGTATAGTTGTATCTCGGTACTTGGTACTCTACATGGACGGCTCTGCACTTACCATCAGGTGCAGTGTGGTCACTTTGCCGTGCCAAAAAAAAAAGTACCCGCAGCTACTCTCCAAAACACCTTCGATATACCTTCGGTATTTCTAATAATATGAAATACCCTAATACCTATTTTTGTTGCAATAAATTTGTTAATTTTATTCTTATATTTAAGGTATTTGGCTATATTGTCGCCAATAACAACGTGGTGAAGAGGCTCGTTGCTACACACATCGAACCAGAATCAGGGAAGTGTTTTTTTTTTATTTGACGATCAATATCATATTGAATCCAATTTCGCAGTTTCTCCACATTTAAATGTCCTACACTCTAACACTTTCATCCGGTTTTAAAAGTATGAGTTATAAATTGCTAGAATAAAAATAGGAAAACTTACCCTGGAATTATCACAAGACTGCCAAAAGGCTACTGTATAGGGTCTTATGTAGGTGGCCCGCTGAGGCGCGCCGAATGCGACGACGCTGGGCTTGACGAGCTGCGTCTCAACGAGACAGCAAGTAGACGAAGATTGTTTGCAAAAGTTTGAGTTTCGACTTTCCGATGTATTCTTGAGATCGTACAAATAAGGCACAGTTAGAGAGACCTTATTGTAATTAAAATTTGTCACCCGCGAATACAGTGGTACCCTGAGTGCCTCATCAAAACAAACACGGTATATTTCTTTGTTCGCATAGTGCACACGTGTCATTTTTGTGTTTTCGTTAAGACATTGGCCTTTTGAGTGATACAAAAGTGGCACAATGGGAATATTACACTGTAAATCATGATGTTTATATATAGTTCCATTGACTGAGAACCTATCTTGGCCGATGCACGAAGCTCGGATCTCATCGGTGCCTGGTAGGATTTTAAACGAGTTATGATCAGAGTCTAGGCTGTCGCAGGAGAGAATGATCTCCTTTTGATTAGGTATCACGAGGAAGTCATTTATTATTTCACTGTATATCCACGTTCTATTTTCAGATAGCATTATCGGAAGTTTGTTCTTTTGGTATTCTTCTTCTGTTCTCTTGTGTATAAGACAATCTGGTGACATATAGATTAGGTCAATAGGTTTCTGCACTAGACAGTATTAGCTGAGCCACATCCTTTTGCCGTTTGCGTAATTTTTTCTATTACTATTTATACTACTAGTTATCATTTAAGCTTTTAAATATAAACACCTGCGGTTGTATGTACTCCGCAATGATTTTGCTAAAAATCGAAACAAAATTAAATCTGTAAACGGAAAAGTAATGTAGTAGTTACCTATAGTTGGTAACTTTTTAAGACCATGCCATAATCATGTATATTTGTTGTTAATAATAATAATGCTAGCCCTGTATTAATCATTGTCCCACTGCTGGGCACGGGCCTCCTCTACTAATGAGAACAACTACTAATGAGAGGGGTTAGGCCTTAGTCCACCACGCTGGCCTAATGCGGGTTGGTAGACTTCACATACCTTCGAAATTCGTATAAGAATTCTCAGATATGCAGGTTTCCTCACGATGTTGTCATTCACCGTGGAAGCAAGCGATAATTAACATTTAATACACACTTTAGAAACGTCAGAGGTGTATGCCACTTGGGTTTCGAAAGAACGACTTTCGTCTTGGCAGTCCGTATCGCAACCAACTAGGCTATCGCTGCTTGGCTGAATCTAAATAGTGCATAGCATTTCATGGATTTTATAATTACTTTGATTCAATGTACACATGACTTCAAAGTCAGAGGTCCATTTGGGCTGGTTTAAGTTATGATTTATGTAGTGATCAGCCCTTGCAACTACCAACTAAGATCTATATACATAAAAATGAATCCCTGTTTCTCTTGGTAACAGCATCACGCGTGGAAGCGCAAGACAGATTTCGCTAAATGTTTATTTGCTATTGTCAGGAGAAGGTTGTTAGGAAAATAAAAGTTTTTTTATTCATAAAAAGTACACCGACTTCAAAGAAAAACAAATTATGCGTCACTATAAAATTTGAGGGTTGCCCTTGATTTGTCTGAGATCCCATCATCAGATCCTGACTTGGTGCCAATGGGACCACCTGGGAAGTATACCCTTTTAAACAAAAAAGAATTTCTCGAATCGGTCCAGGCGTCTTCGAGTTATCAGGTAACATACATTAAAAAAAAAGATTCCGACGAATTGTGAACCTCCTCCTTTTTTGAAGTCGGTTAAAAAGAAAGTTGAGCAAAAATTAGAAAATTTAAGAATACTTAACTACTATATACATTTTTCTAATGTAACCTTAGCGCGTTTGACATAACTGTCCGTCGTTTGACAGTTCGAAAAAAACAGAAACATGTAATAGCTTAAGATGATTGGATTTTATACCTTTTCTTGCAAAAATAACTACCACGCAAGCGGAGCCGCGGAATAAAGCTAGTTATTCATAAATAGTACCTGATGAAGTCACGTTGAAACTTCTCTGCACGGAGCCGAAAACATTAGTGACATTACAATTGTACTGTCCCCATGCAGTAATTGTCAGCTGGTCATCGTTAGACATTACAGGAACCCCTTCATATAACCATTGGATCTATAACATGATGGAAAAAAGTTGAGTCGTTCACGGGTCTGGTGGTCTAACGCAGTCAAGTCGAGGACGCCCTAGCCTCGAAAAGAGCATACAAATTTAAAAGTTTTTTTCGAATGGATTTATGCTGTTAGCTTATAGTTGCTTTTACAGCTTCTTCATCTGACATTGTGGTCGGCGCTTTAGCCAGAAAACATATCTGTTAATGTATAAGCTCCAAGGCGCCTTCTTCAAAGACATTCATTTGAGTCATTGCGTCGATTGGATGAGTCATCGCGTCGCTTGGATGAGCTATCTCGTCGCTTGGACGAGTCATCGCCGCGCAAGGTCGCTTTAATTGAATTATTTTGACAGTCACGATACAGTGAGTAACTAGTTGTGAATAAAATATTGGGGGATCGATCCGTATATTGTAGATCACTTAACACACTTAACACCTTAAAACATATATTGTCGAGGTGTTAGGGGGCTTTAGTCCTAGTTGTTTAATCAAATTTGAATCGTATTTTAATTGTATGACTATATATTGTTAACCGGTTAACTTCTATAGCGAAACAGCATTACGAATTAGGGTTAAAATAATAATAATAACACCCAACAGTCACACACATAGCCCTGACCCCTTGTGAGATACTAATCTTGTGTTGTGGGTATCCGGGACCTCGAGAGAATTTCGGTCTCACAACACCCAGACCCCTTACACAAATGTCTGTCTGTCACACAAACATTAGTCCTGGTGTGGGAATCGAACCCACGGCCTCTCGTTTCACAGCCGGCTACTCGCTTACTGCGCCACGGAGATTGAATGAATCTAAATAATGTACAGCATTTCACGGATTCAATAAATATTTCATTTAATTTGATTCGTAGTTCTTGATACCCACGACATAAGACTCATACCTACCATACCATACTGTAGGGTCAGGACTGTGTGCTTGTAGGACATTTTTTTATAATGATAGTGGTCAAACGCAAGGCTATTTGGGTAATAAAAGCTTACCGTCGGGGATGGTTCAGCGTCGACCGTACAGTCCAACGTCCCAGCTCCGTTCCAATTCGTGATTTCATCTTGATAGGCCTTGAACGTTGGAGGAGATCCGAAGATTACTTCGTAGGTATCCATGGCATATCCGTGGTCATTGCTGACTCGACACGAGTAATTTCCATTCTCAGAAACTTTGGTGTCCAAGAGGTATAGAGTGTTGGAATGAGGTTTAGTGCCGTTTGTAGGTTCAGGGTCCTGAAATATATTTATTACAAAATCCACGCCATCATCCACACGGTCTACCAACCCGCATTAGGGAGCGTGGTGGACTAAGGTCTAACTTCTCTTATTAGTAGAGGAGACCCGTGCCCAGCAGTGGGACAATTCCCAGCAATTCTGCAATTGCTGTAATTCTGCAATATTTACAGGGCTAGTAATAATACTAGCCCTGTAAATATTGGCCTGCTTTTTTACACTACGCCATGGGCAAGAAGTTGAAGAAGCGGTCGAGGGTCTAGTGTCAGAGTACTCAGAAGGCCGCAAAACGGCTAAACATACTCTAACTCTAGACCCCAGACAAACACCAGATGTAGACTAGCTGACCCCGGAACGCTACACACTTGCGTGTAGCGTTTCGTATAGCGTGACACATCACTATGGCGGGTTTTACACCCTGTGTACGGTGTTCGCTATCGTGGCGGATATGAATATCCTTCCATCTGCAAATTATCGTTTATGTGCCTTTTAAAATACCCACCTTACATAACTCTGAGTTGTGTTTGCCAAAATTATATACATATTTATGTACACTCAAAGATATTACCCTCCTTTAAGGGGCCGTCGAGTAATAATAAAGTAACGCTATTGTCTACTTACGTGGAACCATGTAACTGTATCTGATTCTGTATGAGGCACAAGACATTTCAATTCAAACGTTGCACCTTTTAACTTGTAAATTTTCTTGACATTGTCGTATGATGTAATTTTATCTGAAATAACAAAATGTTTATGTTAAAAACCAGCAGCTAAATACAATATCGCTCATTCGCTATACGATTTTTTTAAATTAGTATTTTGGTAAGAATTTCGAGGTTAATAAGTTACATATGTATATATCACTTTTTTAACGTGATCATGGTGTAGAAACATGAGAAGAGGTACCCACCTTCCACAATCCCTTCGAAAGTCTTGCGGTCTTCTCCTAATTTGTTAGTAGCTGTGCATGTGTAGTTGTGTGTGTCACTTATAACTGGGGGTCGAACGATCAATGCACCCTCTTCAAAGGCGTATTTTGAACCTAAAATTTACAAGAATTTACTAACGTACACTGATATATTATTTACCACTAGACTGCCTCGGTGGCGCAGTTGTTATTGCGCATGCGTTACGACTGCTGTGCTGAGGTCTCGGGTTCGATCCCCGGGTCTGGTAAAGTGATATTGGGATTTTCTATCTAGAAATTCTCAGTATTAGCTCGGAGTCTGTGCCCGGCATGTCGATAGGCTCGCCCCCATATTCATCCATCACATTATGGGACCGTAATAACTTAGGCGAAAAGTGGGTGTACTGGATACACCTCTGCCTACCCCTTCGGGGATTACAGGTGTGAGTGTATATGTATGCACTAGACTGGTTGCTACATATTTGCTACTACGTGTCAAGAAGAAATTAGAAGCGCCACGTGCGAGTGTCTCTGGAACTAATATTACAAATGGCTGCCGAAGTAATCAAACCATTTTTAATTACAACTGTTTTAATTACTTATTTTAGTATTGAAGCATTTTTTTATTGGATTAATATTTATTATTAACCTTCCACAACCTATGTTGCTTATCGAGCGAGTAGCTGGCTCTGAAACGACAGGTCTGGGTTTCAACTCCCGCGTTGAGACAAATGTTTGTGTGACAGATAGATATTGGTTTCGGGTTTGGGTGTTGTCGGACCGTAGTCCCTCGTAGTTCTTGTTAGCCCTACAGGTTTGACCTAGTGTGAGGTCGTGTGTTGATGGTGCGGCAAAGATACGACTATCTATTTGAATCGGCCCATTCATACTGTAGTCAGAATTATCTACAACGAATCTTTGCCACACTACTGGATCGGACACTTACAATAATTGTTCCAAAGATTGTATGAATATTATGAACGTATACCTGCGGAAATAGGCTTTTGATCAACTTTCCACGCGATGGTTGGCTTCGGATATCCCAAAGATCGGCACGGTATTCTTAAAACACGGTCGCTTTCCGAAGCTGTATACTTGGTTTTGCCATTTTCTAATACTATTTGAGGTCGAGCTGTAATATTGTACAAAACATTTTAATACCTTGTCTGCCTACCTGCCTTTGGATGCCTCCGTCATAAAAGGTACCTACTGTCAATCTTTCAAATCTCTAACTCCAGCCGTTTTGGCTGTGCGTTGATCGATCAGGCAGTCAGTTTCTCCTGTATATTTATATACAGATTTTACAGAAAGATTCAACTTATGAAAGCTCAAAAGATGAAAAGAGGAAAATAAACGATGAACTTGTTTGTATATATTCCCAATTAACATACGAAATGCATTCTAACAAAATAGTGTGATTGGAGAGGGATACAAATAGCAATCCAATTCATGGACTTCCTTAGTTAAATATGTCGGAGCCTCATGATATAGCTTTAATTATTGTAAACTGTGGGTACCGTCACTTGCTTTGCTATTTTGAAGGTCGTTTCGAGTTGTTTATCGCATGATCTCACCCACGGAGTAGGGCACAACGAAAATCACAATATAAAAGAGCACCTCGCCATTTGACGGGCAATGGAAGAGTAGCCGTTGAACAGTTAGTAGCTTTAGAGGTCGTAATGCCGAAATTCGATTTAACGGATGGTGCCTGTCTAGTTTATAGTAACCCTTATTGTTCAAAGAAGTTGCGTGGGCTGTATGGTGTGCTCAATCCTGGATGAGGGGCAAGGTAGTTTGGTGCGTAGTGAGATAGTCGAAGGGATGCAGTTGTCTGGGCTATTAATTGACGAAGGTCAGGGAGTGAGTCGAAGGGATGCAGTTGTTCGGGTCGTATTCTGGGTTGTAGACCTAGGGGGCGCTGTTATCCGGGCAGCACTGCCCTGGTTGCGTTGTAGTTCTAAGTAGTTGTGGGTATTGCCAGGATTGGGAACATCAATGGTTTGAGAAAGTAGTCGATGTACCAATATTAATCATTGCAATTCAAAGTGCTGTGTTTAAAAGAGCAACCATGGGGTTTCTTGCCAGACTCTTCCCTATGGATAACCGCCTTCCAAACTGGCCGCAGTTTAATAAACTTTGAAGTGTTAATCTTGAGCTTTTCTACGGAACTATCATACGATTTGCATCCTGACTATATCTGGCGATTGGAGAGGGACGTGTAAGCCCTCTCGACAGCCTTCGGCCCTGGCGCTTTTTGGCTTCTTACAAATATAATAACAAAGCCTAACTTATAACCCCTTACTTATGAAACCGGATGAAAGTAAAGTGAAGTGTAGGACATTAAAATATGGAGAAACCGCGAAATTGGATTCTGTATGATATGAATCGTCAAATAATAAAAAAAAACACTTGCCTGATTCTGGTTCGATGTATGTAGCAGCGAGCCTCTTCACCACGTTGTTGTTGGCGACAATATAGCCAAATACCTTAAATATAAGAATAAAAACAACAAATTTATTGCAACAGAAAGACAGATATAAGTACCAAAGGAAAAATTAGGTTATTTTTATTCCGGCACGGCAAAGTGACCACACTGCACCTGATGATGGTAAGCGCAGTGTCGGTGAAATTTTCAGATATCAGGCGTGATTTTCAGAAAAAGAAGTGACAAGTTTTTAGAAGATATATACACAATATTCATATCAGATACTTACCAAAATACGGAACAACTGCTTTGGTGGTTCAAACGGAGTAGTCGCATACAAACGCTCTATTGTATTGATCTCCTCTAGAGTTTTTTCTAGTAAGACATTTCCGTTAACATCCAATAACTGGACTTTAGTCAATTTTACATCTTCGCCTTTCAATACATTTAAGTCAATCAACAAGTGGGATTTGACATCTGTGAAATAGGAAATACCAGGATTAAAGCACCCGGTTAATGATTTATTGCTGAATTGTTAAATTAATTTGACACATGAAATGTATCAAGGTTTATTTAATAGTTCATGGACAGTATTTAGTACTACATAATTCATATTTGCAAATGTTTTAATTTTTTTTATTCTGACACGGCAAAGTGACCACACTGCACCTGATGGTAAGAGCAGCGTCGTTCATCATTTTCGTGTTGGGTTTCAGTGTCTTTGTCTTTTTACTTTAAATTAATGTCTTTTAATGGCAAAAGCTAGTGTGTAATAAAATTGATTCTTACCTGGTTGCGGTTTTAGTGTGGACTCCTTTATTGTCGTGGGTGTGCTTGTAGAAAATCCATGTTGGAAGTCAATTGTAGTTCTCCCTTTCACAATAACGTTTGTGTTACTCGTGCTGCCTATTGTAGCCGTGTGTAGCCCGGTCTTTGTGCTCTCAATCATGACGACCTGAAATAAAAAAACAAGACAGGCTTGAAGGTCACAACTATGTGGTTGTCTGTGGGTGGGTGTATTTAATTAACATGAACATAGTAAATGTCGTATTTATAATGTTTTTTTTTTTATTTTTTGCTGAAAAATTATATCTGGGTTACGAACTTAAAGCTATTTTTTTTATCCTGGCATGGCAAAGTGACCACACTGCACCTGATGGTAAGCGCAGTGCCGTCCAATTAGAGTATCAAGTAGCGAGAGACGATCTATCAACACAATCACCCCACACTACGCCATGGGCAAGAAGGTGACGAAGCGGTCGAGGATCTATCGACAGAGTACGCAGAAGGCCTCAACACGGCCAAACATCGTACCCCAACTCTAGACCCCCGACAAAAACCCGGATGTACACTGGCTGATTCCGGAACGCGACACACTTGCGTGTGCCACTATGGCGGGTTTTACACACTGTGTACGGTGGTCGCTATCCAGGCGGATATGAATATCCTACCACCAGCCAGAAATTTGATCTAATTATGTTTGGAATGTCCGTCGTTCGCATTCACTTACCGAAACTTCTTTTTCTCTTACGACATCTGTTTTGCGTGGTTTGTAACCCTCAGGTCCGGTGACGTCAATAGTCGGCCATCTTCCTGTTGCTGATATATGTACTTTCCCAGTGTATTCGTCCATGTTAAACTGTAAAGGGATAATTTCTTTACTAATGTCTTTATCGATGGATATGAGTATCCAAGCTGTTTGATTGAATGGGATTTTTATATATGGTGATCGTACTGTGTATGTGAAATGAAATGAAATCGTTTATTAATCATGTAGACAATTACACAGCTCTTATGACAAGTCAGTACATTGAAAAAAGGAAAGAAATTTAACAAAAAGAATATCAGCTTATGTATACAGAACACACATAGCATCATCAATACTTTAGCAATTACTTTATTCATTTATCAGGTATTTATAATTATTTTTAATATTATTCAAAGAAATACCAGTCAAATATACATATTTTTAAATGGGTTTGACATGGACCATGGGTATTTCCGAGATGTATACGGAGTGTTGTAAAAACGTGGTACTAATTAAAAAGCTATGTAGAGTTTCCGATACCTAACTTCGATAAGTTACGTATAGCAAATATTACATTACCAATGTAAAGTTAAATGTGATATGAATTTTTTTTGGCATCGTCAGACTCCGTAGCCGCTATACCGATTTTGGCGAGCTTTTCATCATTAGGTAGAAAACTTTCCGGAGAGTACAGAACTCTTTTTATTTTAGAGATATAGATTTCTGTGTATATTTATAAATTGTCCAAATACTGCACGCTTATACCCAGAATTATTACAATTTTTGATATTTAAAATACCTTATAAAAGTAAACGAGATAACATTGTTTATTCAGCAAACCACACGAAGTTGCGGCGATTAGCAAGTATCAAATAATGAGGAAAATTAGTAACATATTCCACAAAAGTAGCACCTGTTAACGAGTAGGTATTATTTAATACGTTTATTATAGTGTGCCTTTATAATTAACAGTTACTTTAGAATGTGAGATACGATAAAACTTTTTGAATTATTTCTGTAAATGTCAGTGAACAAGTGTCAAAATCCATCTAGTTATGGAACGAAATAGATATATGAATGAAATATATACACAAGTTGTCCCTGGAAGTATGGATCAAATCGAATAGGAGCATGGGCAAGGTCATTTCCAAATTTTTAACCTTTTTTTATATTTATTTATTTTTAACCCTGAAAATGTTGGTGCAATTTTTGATGGTTCAAAAGTTATGAACAATTTTTGTATTTTTCAATCAATTCGCAGTTTTCAAAGAAAAACATCATAAAAAATAAACTATCGGAGCTAACAATGTAGTTTTTTTGGGAACGTTGTACAAGAGTGGGCCTTCCTGACGTAATACTGTTGCGCAGCTAGAAAACGTGTTCAATAAGAAAAAATATTTACCGCAAGTTTCGGTCTGGTACAAATTTAACTCAATTTTCGAGCGATTTTCATTGGAAATAGTTACACTAGCGAAAGATGACTACGTTAAGAAACTTGTCCAAGTCATAAAGATTATTTGGAGGTATGAATCACTGGGATATTTTTATTAGTTTGAAAGTTACAGAATTTTATTTACAAGGACGTCGTATTTTTAAATTTGTCATAACTTTTGAACCGTAGAAAAATGCACCAACATTCCTAGGATTAAAAATTTGGAAATGACCTTGCCCATGCCCCTATTGGATTTGATCCATACTTCCAGGGACACCCTGTATATCGCTGAATGACGGGAACTTATTATTGGGACAAATAGCTTTTGTTTCTTAGTTTTTTTATTGTGTTTGTTCTGGCAATAAAAGTCTTTTCCTTTCTTTCTTTTATACATACACGAATTACGGTTATGTTTATACTATTTGTATTATTTAATGAAGTGGAACTAATTTTACCGTTTTTATCACGGTCTATTTTTAATAATCATTTTTTTTTCACGTCAGTCCACCCCGTGAGTCATTACGATGAAGACTGTAAAGCTTCCGAAATGCCGGGATTAGAAAAATAAAACCGTGATAAAATCTGTAAAATAAATTTTATTCAATCTGTAACAAACTTACGAATATTTCTTCAAGTCAAGAGTGAATAGATATCTTCAAGCGTGCTCCACCGTAGAACACATCATCACTTACCATCAGGCGAGATAGTGGTCAAACGCAAGCCTATATATGATAAAAATCAATTTTCTAATGAATTACTCATTGGTCTGAGATAAAATTACTTAATATCACTAACTGTTGAGCCATTTACTCAATTCCTTTGGGTCATAACGTGATGTTAGGTAGCCTTTATTCTAAATAAGCTATAATTCAAAAAAGTATTTTAAAATTAGCCGTAGGCTGAATATACAGCGCGTTTAAACAATATCATTGGCTTTAATACATTAGTATAGATTTGTGATTGATATTTTTGAGTAAAAGTTACTTACGTCAAGTTTATTATTTGGTCCGGGTGGAAAGTCAGCCTTGGCTAATTCAACCATCCTTCCTCGTATGACTTCTTGCACATACTTTAAAATCTGCAATAATTAAAATTTTATACAAATACATGTCGACGGCGCATGTCCACAGGCCGAGGTCGTGAGAGGGCTTACACGTCCCTCTCCGATCACCAGATATAGTCAGGATGCACATCGTATGATAGTTCGGTAGAGAACTCGAGATTAACACTTCAGACTTCAGAGTTTAATAAACTACTGCCAGTTCGGAATGCAGTTATCGATGGGGAAGAATCTGGCAAGCAACCCCATAGTTGCTCTTTTAAATCACAGCACAATCTAAGTTACTATAACTGATACTAATTACAGTTTCACGTCAAGTTAACTTATTACTTTAAACAGTATTTCGGCATTACGATATCTGAGTTACTAGCTATTTAAGGTTGAATGTGGAATTCTTTTGTAACGACAAGGTGCAACCTGTTTATTGTGTTATTTTCTATTGTGCTCCACTCTGTGCGCGCCACACCAAACTACTCAAACCCACCGTCAAAATAGCAAAATAGAGGGCAAGCCAATCGCCATATCGGGCACAATTCTAGACTCCGGTTTGATACCAAGTGTTTTGTGATAGAATAACTCAATATCACTTTACCCGCCTGTATATAATATTGCCTGGGGATCGAACACGAGACCTTAGCACTACCAATTTCTACTGCGCCTCCAAGTGTGCAGTTAATGTTGAATATGTAGGAAGAAATTACTGTACCTGATCAATGTTATTTTCCCAAGTGTAGAATACTTGGCCTGAGGTCACCTTCGCTAAATTCTCATATGGCACTTGTCCCGACGAATTGCCATCACATCTACCCGTGAGAATAAAATCAATCTGTAATCATAAATAAGTAAAAGTTTTGAAATTCATATAAAGTACACCGATTTCAATAAAAAAATTATGCGTCACTATAAAATTAGATTTTTCAGAGATTCCCTCATCATATCCTGACTTGGTGCCAATGGGACCACCTGGGAAGTATACCCTTTTAAACAAAAAAAGAATTTCTCGAATCGGTCCAGGCGTCTTCGAATAATCGGGAAAGATACATTAAAAAAAAGATTCCGACGAATTGTTAACCTCTTCCTTTTTTTGAAGTCGGTTAATGACGATTTGTTGATCCACCAATATTTAGTTGCTCTATATCGTGATTTATAGCCATAAAACTACGCACTGCAATTTGGTTTAAAATTATCCCATTCTCACTCCCAAATAATTTGCTAATTGTACGCGAAACTGGCTTAATATTTATTTATTTAGAAATGCCAGGATATGCACTAGAGTAATACATAAGTACCCGAAAAAACTAAGTTGAGGATCCACTCGTAACAGACAACAATGAGTAGCTTCGACCACATAGGTACTTACGGGTTTAATATTAAATAATTTATTATGACCACAAATAAAAAGCAGCGATAGCTTAGTTGGTTGCGGTACGGACTGTCAAGACGATAGTCGTATGTTCGAAACCCGAATGGCATACACCTCTGACTTTTCTAAAGTTACGTATGTATTAAATTAAAAACATCGTGAGGAAACCTGCATACCTGAGAATTCTCATAAGAATTTCGAAGGTATGTGAAGTCTGCCAACCCGCATTAAGCCAGCATGGTGGACTAAGGCTTAACCTCTCTCATTAGTAGAGGAGGCCCGTGCCCAGCAGTGGGACAATGTTAAATACAGGGCTAGTATTATTATTATTATCAACAAATATACATGATTATGACATGGTCTTAAAAAGTTACTTAGTATAGGTTACTACTATATTACTTTTCCGTTTACAGATTTAATTTTGTTTCATTTTTAGCATAATCATTGAGGAGGCATGCCTTTTAAGTTTTGTCGTTTGAAGAAAAAAACACAACTAGAACCTTATAGAACTTTTCATTGTTTTTCAAAGTAATTACCACGTAGCTTAATACAGATTCCACAGATTTCATTAAACAATAGCATTAATTCCTAGTACTTTCAATTGTTTTGATATTCAAAATTTAAACACATTCGAATATAGAACAGTTCCAAATTCAAAATTGCCAGGAAATATAGAAACCACAGAACTTAAAAGGCATGCCTAGTACATACAACCCCAGGTATTTATATTTAACAGCTATGTTGAGCTTATTTTGTACAGAAGAAGCAATCGCTGTATTGAATCCTAAATTACGTCTGAACACCAAACAAAACTCCGCGGTTGTGCTACATACATAAATATACATTCACGCCTGTAATCACCGAAGGGGTAGGCAGAGGTGTAACCAGTACACCCACTTTTCGTCAAATTTCGGTCCCATAATTTGACAAGGGCGAGCCTATCGCCATAACGGGCACAGCTTCCAGACTCCAGGCTAATACTGAGAATTTCTAGATAGGAAAACCCAATATCACTATACCCGACCCGGAGATTCAACCCGAGACCTCAGCACAGCAGCATGACAGTCGTAACGCATGCGCAATTACAACTGCGCCACCGAGGCAGTCTTGAAAAATAATAATAATAATACTAGCCCTGTATTAAACATTGTCCCACTGCTGGGCACGGGCCTCCTCTACTAATGAGAGGGGTTAGGCCTTAGTCCACCACGCTGGCCTAATGCGGGTTGGCAGACTTCTCATACTTTCGAAAAACTCTCAGATATGCAGGTTTCCTCCCGATGTTTTCCTTCACCGTTAAAGCAAGCGATAATTAACATTTTAATACACACATAACTTTAGAAAAGTCAGAGGTGTATGCCACTTGGGTTTTCTTCAGTCTTGAAAATGTTATTAAAAATGTATAAACTAATTACAAGGAATCTATCCAATATACATCAGTCAGAATAGAATTATCTTCACTCTAAGCGATGTAATTGTTTGCATACATGTGATTTTGTGATACCTGTGAGGATTTCTCCAGGGCGAGCGTCTTGACCTCTTCCTCTTTATAATAATCCTTAGCTGATGCATCGGTGAATACGTACAGATTGGATCGTGGCAGGCTCGCCTCGAGAGCGAGTTTGATGCCTGATAACGAATATTCTGGACAATCATGACCTCCATGCACTCGTATATTGCGTAGGCCTTGTTTAAACTTGTACCGATCAGTGAACACAACGGGCTTACCAACTCCTAAAATAAACATTTAACATAAAATCTAAATTGACAATTTAGATAGAACCCGCGGGTTTTTTTTAATGCCTGGATTGATGAACAGATGAACATGGACCACCTGATGGTAAGTAGTCCCCGCTGCCCATCTGCAATGCCAGGGCACAGCAAAGCCCGTGATGAGCAAATATGTGACTGTTCAAAAATTAAGATCATTAGCAAGAATGAAAGAAAATGTATTTAATTGCTAGAACAAATAAATAAAACAGAAAAAGTACAAAATATAACTTAAACCCAAAAAAATGGACTATTTGCTCCAGCAACAGGTCCCCTCATTCAGCGATATGCTACAGTACAGCAGTGAGCAGTATTGGAGCCCTAATTTTCAATGAGTATTTCAATCATCATTAACGTGACGTATAGTCAGTGAAAAAAAACAAATGGCACATATTAGAGGGCAAGAAGACGCTACGATATTAAATACATAAATAAATACACCCAAAAGTCTAACTAAGTCAAACCTGTATCGTGGGTATCAAGAACTACGAGGGACTACGGTCCCACGACAGCCAGACTCGAAGCAAATGACTGACTGACTCGAAGACCTGTCTGTCATATAAACATTGGTCACGGTGTGGAAATGGAACCCACGTCCTCTCATTTCACAGCCAGCTGCTCTCTCGCTGTGGCACGAAGGCAAATATATCTAGAAACGTAAAACAATAAATAAATAAACTTACCAGGATCATTAAATGTTACTAAGACGAAATTTTCTATTTGTGAATATTCAGAATTCATTACAGTATCGAAAATTTGGTTTGCATGTCTTTTTACATCATTTATAACTCTTCCCATAGAATATGTATCATCGATGACGAAAACTAAACTACTTTTGAATGTATTTTCACATCTCACAACACTTTGTAGTAGAAATGATACTAACAAAAGCTTCCAAGCATTCGCCGCCATGACGATATTGTCACTGGCAGGCTACTAGGTATTAAATGAAGTTTAACAACAAATTTGTCCTTATATATACTTTTTCATTTGCAAATGGAAAACCCATGAAACCACAAACAGTTTGATTTTACTATTATCACTAACAATAACCATACTTTAAATGTTATTTCCTCTTAATTATAATTGTTTTTCATTAGAATCGAAAACAATCAGGGTAAATACAGACAGAACTCTCATGTAGGCTACTTTAAAGGTTACAATCCTCGAAGGAGTAAATAAGGGAGGGATTACTATTGATCGCCGAGCATATTTTCTTATCATGATTCTGAAATTGTAAATTTATGTACAACATATTGCTAACCGGTGTGAAAAGAGTAAAGCTAGAGTTTCTTGCCCGTTCTTCTCTAGCGAAACTGCATTCCTGGTGATTGAGTAAAAAAATTACTAGTAACAATAATACTAGTCTTGTATTAAACATTGTCCCACTGCTGGGCACGGGCCTCCTCTACTAATGGGTTAGGCTTTAGTCTTAGTAATTACTAGTGTCTCAGAGAAAAATACCTACTAGTATTTGTTACTACTTTGCTTGCTTTGTATGGTGAGTAATATTTCGGGAGGTCCAAATCCCACTACTCTTCCCGATTCCCATAATGCTTAGTTGTATTGTAGTATGTTGAGACGAAAGTCATAGGTTCGAAATCAGCCCAAATGGCATACACTGACTTTTCTAATGTTACGTTTGTATTCACAGATAATATGCTTGATTCAGCGGTGATGGAAAATATTATGAGGAAACCTGCATACCTGTGAATTTTCATAATTCAAAGGTATGTAACGTTTAGCAACTCGCATAGGCCAGGAAGGCTAAGAACTTTGCTAGGATAGTCATATCCGCCCAGATAGCGACCACCGTACACAGGGTGTAAAACCCGCCATAGTGACACACGCAAGTGTGTCGCGTTCCGGGATCAGCCAGTGTACATCCGGTTTTTGTCGGGGGTCTAGAGTTGGGGTACGATGTTTGGCCATTTTGCGGCCTTCTGAGTACTCTGACAGTAGACCCTCGACCGCTTCGTCACCTTCTTGCCCATGGCGTAGTGTGAAGGAGCAGGCCGGCATGATTGTGTTGAGTAGCGGGGGATAGATCGTCTCTCGCTACTCGATGCTCTAATTGGACCGCACTGCGCTTGCTATCAGGTGCAGTGTGGTCACTTTGCCGTATAAAAAAAAACTAGCGTCCTCAATTAGTAGAGGGGGTCTGTGCCCAGCGAGACAATCCTACTAATATTATAAATGCGAATGTTTGGATAGATGGATGGATGTTTGTTACTCAATCTGACAGATCTGGTTGAAATTTGGCACAGAGATAGATTATTGTCTGGATACACATAGTCTACTTTTTATCCCGGAAACATTTACAGTTCCCGTGGGATAGTTTTCAAAGAGCAAGGGATCGACATGATATTTTTCTTAATGTCAGTTTAGGGATCAGAAAATGAAATAGATCACTCTTTGTCCCGGAAAAATGCACGCTTCCTATGGTATAGCAATATATAGAAAAGTGTAATAGCTCAAAATGCCTCCATGGATTGTAAACCTTTTCTTCCAAAAATAACCTCCACGCGGGCGGAGCCGCGAGCAACATCTAGTGTTAAATAATGATTATAAGAAGCCTTTGTGTTAATCCAATATACAACTTATTCGATTCTGAATTTCACATAAATCACGTTACGTCATGTTATATGTCAAATTCTTGAGAAGTATGCTGACTCCATCACTACATTGAAAATTGGTAAGTCATATATTTATAAACCACATATTTTCAATCAAAAAATAAATATGTACAGTTGGGATTAGTAGTTTATTACATTGCTTTATTAAAAATTATTAATATTAATATTTTTTCTTTTTTGTTCCATTGTTTTAATTTTAATTCACAGGACAGTCACCGCTGCGCCACGGACAGTCTCCGTGGCGCAGTAGACGAGTAGCCGACTGTGAAACTAGAGGCCGTGGGTTCAATTCCCACACCGGGACAAATGTTTGTGTGACAGACAAATATTTGTATCCGGGGTCTGGGTGTTGTGAGACCGAAAGTCTCTCGTAGTCCCTGATAACCACAACACAAGACTCGTATCTTAATGTGAGGTCGGGGCTATATGGTGACTGTTGGGTGTTATTTATTTATATTTGTTTAGGGGTTTCGAAAAAATAAAGTACCCTATATCCGGACAAGTATCCTAATAGTAAATTTTATTGTCCATTGGTTTAGCTGTGAAAACGTAACAGAAAGAAATCTTTCAACCCCTACTTCACCCACTTAGGGGTTAACATTTTGAAAACGCCGATACACGTGTACATTTATTTCGAAACAGTATTGGTATTTGAATATATTGGTATTTCGTGCTTCTTACTTTGAAAATGACGGACAACCGTTACAACTGTTTTTCCCTTATTTTACACCCTTATACTAATATTCGCCCCTAAGGACGAAAGTTCCAAAAAACCTTGGTTTTATGTTACAATACACTGTGTTTAGGACGATGACCGTTTTTTAAATAATTGGAATATACCCATTTCAAAAATCACTGAAATCAATTCAATAGCTAATTGTTAACATATTGTAGGTAGAATGTTACATGTTGTATAAACAGGAAAAAAGTTATCAGTGCGCATATTTGTTTTGGTTAGCGAGTACCTATAAATAGTAAAATTAACAATATCATTTATTTAGGTATTTTATTTTTCCTACGCCGGTGTACCGACTAAAACCCCGCGGTAGTCTTCTGCAGCACATGTGGGACGATCCCAGGGGATCGTGAGTGTACTCTGGATTGCTGCCGGAACCATCCCTACGCCGTGCCTTTACGGCCCGTCTCTTCTTGGGCTAGATTTTACAGCAGCAGCGCTATGTTTCGCGCTGCCACCCATCTCAGGGTCGCACCATGAAAATATATATATAAGGCCGTTAAAAACTTTGCCGTGCCAGGATAAAAAAAGGGAGAAAAACAGTAAACATGTAATATTGAAATTTTCGCATTGATTAAAACATTACTATGTGTAAAGATAATTTATATGTATCAAATTGTATGCTGTGCTTTGATATCGTATCACTACCTGATCACTACAGAACGTCTGCACGGATTTGGGTATTTTTAATGTTCCTCATAATTCGAATAAGGGTTTAATAAATTAATAATTTAACGGTAGGCAGCGGCTCTGCTGTGCTCTGGCATTGCTGAAGTCTATGGGCGGCGGTGACTACTTACCATCAGGTGGCCCGTCTGCTCGTCTGCCTATCCAGGCACAAAAAAAAAATATAAATTGCCTGGAATTATTTAACCGAAATCTCCCACGGGACCCATAAATATAGTCCATCATACAAAGATTTTTTTTTATCCTAGCACGACGAAGTGACTGGACTTCACCTGATGGTAAGCGCAGTACGGTCCAATTAGAGTATCGAGTAGCGAGAGACGATCTATCCCCCGCTACTCAACACAATCATGCCGGCCTTTTTTTTTTTTTTTTTTTTTTTTTTTTGTTGTCGCGGGGAAAGCGTTTTATTACTGCCGCCCGCTCCGGAGGGAAGCGGATTAAGAATAAAACGGGTATGCTGGACTAGCCGGTCTTACGACCCAGCATCCCCCTCGCACGGATGATGGTTATCCGTGCTGCCGCTGGGCCGAGTCCCTAACCCCTATATACAACCCACCCGACACTACCAGCTAAAACCCCGCGGTGGCCTTCTTCGGCGCTTACGGAGCGATCCCGGGGTATTCTAAGGAGTGCTAGAATTGCAGCCGGAATCGCCCCTGCGCGGTGCTGCGTAGCAGCCCATCTCCATGGAGGGCTAAGGAGCCCCCGCGCACCGAACAACGACAGCGAACGAGGCCTTACCACACGCGCTGCCGTCCATCACGGGGTCGCACGATGCTCCGAATTTGGGAGTGCATCGATACGGGCTGACAGCCCTCCGCTGCGCGCCCGCGACCCCCGATGGCCCCTATTAGTCGCCTCGTACGACAGGCAGGGGTTACCGTGGTGGAATTCAAACGCCCCCATTCCACAGGGCGGGAGACGCCGGTCAGTCGTCCACCTGGCGCCTCCTACGTCTTCTCTGGCGGCGGGAGGGATCATATCGTTCCCGATCCCTCTCAGCACTCTCCTTCTGCGAGATGACGTTCTCGCAGAAGTGGGCCACCGCACGCCAGGACCTCCGGCTGGCGACCATGGACGACACCACGGCCGGCAGCGAGAGGTCTCCTCCGACGACTGCTCTGAGAGCGCTGCGCTCTTCGTCCCAGGCTGGGCACTCCTCCAACGTATGTTGGGCCGTGTCTTCGCGGCAGTTGCCACAGTGGTGGCACACGGCGGACACCTCCTTTCCGATCCGACACAGGAACGAACCGAAACACCCATGGTCCGTTAATACCTGTGTCAGTCGGAACGTAGGCGCCCCGTGGCGCCTGTCTAGCCATCTCTTTAGGACAGGACGCACTGCCGCGACAGTCCTCAAGCCCGTAGTCGGGCTCTCCAGCCTGGTATGCCACTCCTCCACGGACAATCATGCCGGCCTGCTCCTTCACACTTCGCCATGGGCAAGAAGGTGACGAAGCGGTCGAGGGTCTATTGTCAGAGTACTTAGAAGGCCGCAAAATGGCCAACATTGTACCCCAGCTCTAGACCCCCAAAAAACCGGATGTACACTGGCTGATCTCGGAACGTGACACACTTGCGTGTGCCACTATGGCGGGTTTTTCGCCCTGTGTACGGTGGTCGCTATCCGGGCGGATATGAATATCCTACCACCAGCAAAAAAGTAAGCTGTGTAGTCTGTCATTAGAATTTGCATACGAGATCGGACCTACACATATACTCGTATTTATAAACAAGACATAACTTTGTCTCAAGCAATTACTTAAGTAAGTCATTTCGTTACTTAAGCATCGGACATCGCTGCTAATAATGCTTTGCATAGAAATCTTACGTCAAACGATTGTCATTTGGTTAAGAATTCTTAACTATAAAAAAGAATAAAATAGAATCATTGCTCAAGTAATACTTTTACTCAAGTAAAATGTTTTTCTCAATTATAAATACGGGGGTTAGAGATCCCAAAGCAAAATTTGGCAAAAATCTTCCGGCATGTTCGAAGACCTCAATCTTGACTAATGATGCAGACCCAAAACCAAATTTGGCTTTCTTTACAACAAGCCAATTTATCAACATCATCGTGACGTACATTACTTCGGGTTTGGAGATTTCCCAAAATAGTTCTTTAGTTTATGTAATAACGTATATTTTTGCATGTCCATGGTTGTATGCACAAAAACAAGCGACGGGACACGCTATTTTCTTTTTTGATCACGCAAACAGTTTGTATGTAAATATGTAAGTAATTGCATAAAGTGTTTGTAGAAAAACAGGATATTTATGGTTCTAAAGAAATAAATGATTACTTTACAAATTAGTAAGAGACAGGGGTAGGGTATTTCCTAGGTATATGGGAAATATTTAAGAGACTAGTTGGGGGTACATTAATAATGACAACCTAAGTGGGGAGTAGTAAATGTTTAGCATAAAACGCAGTGACTTCCGCGCTCCGGTGTTCAGTTGAGTTGTGTAGAAGTGATAGCCAGGATATTCGTGGTTCGTTCGCGGGGCAGTAAGTAATTGTAAACAGTGCAATGGCCGCGTAGTTCAGCTTAGAGGGTAATGCTGGTAGATTAATTATAAAGAGAAGCCTTAAAGTAAATCCTGACTTGCGGTTGTGTAAATATTAAGCACTGAGATGTGTAACATGGTAAATATTGTATTTGTGCCTTATTAAATATCCATCTTGCATAGTTTTGTTGATGTTGCTAACACGCTGAATAAATCCATGAGACCGCGATGAGACAAAAATGCCTTCTACATACTCGTGAAAACACTATTCGGCCAAAGTGTGATGTAGGTTTTAAGTATAATTAGAGCAGAATCGAATTATCAGAATCTTTTTGAATAATATAAATGTAATATTATAAGTATTTAGCTTAACAGTGTAAAGAAGAAAAGAAACATCATATTAAATAAATAACGTATTGTTTGTATTCTTCTTCTTCAGCTGCCTCTCCAATAGGGAAGTTGACAGTAAGTAAAAACCTGATAGAATTTTGTCTTTTATAATAGACTAGCTGTTGCTCGCGGCTCCGCCCGCGTGGAGGTCATGTTTGGGAGAAAAAGTATACAATACAAAATACCAATATTCATGCGTTTAACTTAAAAATGACGTACTTTCATACAAACTTTCATTCCCTATTTTACCCCCTTAGGGGCGGAATTCCAAAAATCCTGAAACATATATTTTTTATTTTTAACTAAAATGCCAAATACTAATTTTCATGAATTTAACTTCAAAAATGACGGATTTTCATACAAACTTTCATCCCCTATTTTACCCCCTTAGGGGTGGTATTTCCAAAAACCCTTCCTTAGTGGATGCCTACGTGATAAAAGGTACTTACTGTCAAAATTTCAAGTCTGTAACCCCAGCCGTTTAGGCTGTGCGTTGATCGATCAGTCAGTCAGTCAGTCAGTCAGTCAGTCAGTCAGTCAGTCAGTCAGTCAGTCAGTCAGCTTCTTCTTTTATATATACAGATTTTACTCTAAAAATATCGTAAGTTAAACCAATTTGTTAATTTATGTGTAGTTATTTTATACTTTCAAGAAACAAATATGTAAAAATAAAGCATTTTGTCACGTGACATGAAACAGCCATCAGTCATGCATGACGTCACCGGTCAAAACATATATGAAAACACTGAGCCAAGCTTCTATTAGTTTTGCAGATGCTGACGTCACACGAGGGGCCGTGACAGTTGCTAGCGTTTTGGTGGTAAAAATAAAGTTGCTTTATAAAAATGTTAATTGAAAACTTATGTTTTATGTTTATTAATGATAATATTTTAATAATATAGAACGTAAAGAGTGGTGGTAAGATGGCAAGTAGTCACCGCCGCCCATAGACTTCTGCAATGCCAGGGCACAGCAAAGCCGCTGCCTACCGTTTACCTACAATAGCAAGTGCGAGCTGGCTCGTAATATGCTGGCTGTTGCTTATCGTGAAATTACATTCCTCGTTTGGAGAAGCATATGACGTAGCACTGGTTTCACAGACATGGATATATGGATAAAAATAATTATCAAAATCTGTTATAAATAAGTAATAATCATAAAATTTATAATAATACTAGCCCTTTATGACACATTGTCCCACTGCTGGGTACGGGCCTCTTCTAATAATAAGAGGGGTGAGGCCTTAGTCCACGCTAGCCTAATGCGGGTTGGTAGACTTTGAAATTCGTATGAGAAATCTCAGGTATGCAGGTTTCCTCACCATGCGATAATTAACAGTGAATATACACGTAACTTTAGAAAAGTCGAGATGTGTATGCCATTTGGGCTGGTTTCGAACATATGACTTTCGTCTTGACAGTCTGTACCGCAACCAATTAGGCTAGCGCTTCTTGCTTGCTGTAAATAAGTACCACAAAAATACACTATACGTGCAATACAATATACGTCCCTCATCTCAAATCAAACTTGATATATTTTGCACAGTAAAAGTTAAAATGAAGGTAGACTCAACAAAGAGCAAACAGCAGGCGAGTTAATCCAAGCTACAATGCCAATTTAGTGGCACCGTTTCCGATGGCGAAGTCGATGAAATGAGGACCTATTGCGAATAACAAACGGAATTGTACGAAGGCCGTCACGAAAACAGCGATTTTATCATAATGGATCACACGGATTGATTGATTGAATGGATTTAACTGTAGGCAGCGGCTCTGCTATGCTCCGGCATTGCAGAAGTCTATGGGCGGCGGTGACTTCTTACCATCAGGTGGCCCATCTGCTCGTCTACCTACCCACGCACTAAAAAAAATAACTGCCCATAAACTGTCATGATTGCATCCAGACACACATTCATTCCTGACCCCACAATAGGTCATAGATAAATAAATAATAAATAAATACACCCAACAGTCACACACATAGTTCTGATCCCACACTAGGTAAAACCTGTATCGTGGGTATCAAGAACTACGAGGGACTACGGTCCCACAACACCCAGACCCGAAACAAATATCTGTCTGTCACACAAACCCACGGCCTCTCGTTTCACAGCCGGCTACTCGCCTACTGCGCCACGGAGGCTGTCAAGATGTATGCTTGGTATCAAGAACTACGAAACAAACGATCACACAACCATGTTTATTTCTACATTATACCTGATAAGATGGAAATGAGCAGTAAGCCTTTGAAATCTTACTTTGGACACCAAATTTGAAGAACTAACTAAGGTAGTGCTTTCAACGAAATGCAAGTCTATGGTGGAGTTTTCGTCTAGTACCCATTTAGTGGCATGATCAAGCAGACATTTTGATGGCAGCACGACCATCAAGGTCAGTGTTGCCAACTTGACGGATTTCCCGCCAGTTCCGACGGGTTGGACGAATGGAAAACGGGAAAAATATGGTCTGACGGCTGACGGATTTTTTGACGGGATTCATATTTTGGGAATTCGGTACTCGATGGTCATACTAAATATGTAAAAATTAAAGGTGATGTTAAAAGGTGATGTTAATATAAAGTACTAATCGTTTACAAACGAGTCGTCAAACACCCCCCCCCCCCCCCCCCCCCCCTCGGGAACAAAAAAAACAGTTTGACGGGTTTTTGACGGAATTTCCTACTTAAGTTGACGGGATTGAAAAATTATTGTTGGCAACACTGATGAAGGTACTGCTTCTATAGATAGATACATATGGAGATGTAATATATGTAGATTGTAATGTTGTTGATGTTAATACATATTTACAGCCCTGTGTTATACACTGTCCCACTGGCACGGGCCTCCTCTACTAATGAGAAGTGTTTGAAATTCTTATGATAATTTCTCAGGAAAGATTACCTCACGATTTTTCCTTCGCCGTTAGATCGAGCGATAATCAACAATGACGTTGATGTTAATTGTATTTACAATTGTAATTTGAGTTTATTAACCTTAGAATTCTCCTCAACTACCAACAATAGGGTAGTTTCCTGTGTTTAATTTTGTACATTATTCTCTACGCAATCGAATATAATACGCAAAAGAAACTCTTTTGCGAAAATATAATCCAAATTGCTTGAAAAATGAGGTCACAATATTTATTTTAAATATTGGTATGAGCAAATACTCACAGGCATAAGCGAAAACGATGGCGTATTGGGAACATATCGCTATCTCCCTCGCACAACGGTACAGTACAGGCGATACCGTACCGTGACGTCACGATATCAGATATGCATCCTAGTACTGTAATTTGACAACTACCCCTTCCAGCAGATTTGAGTGGTGTCTAATTTACTTATTTTTGTTCGGATTCATAAAATTCTTTCGATAATATGTTTTAGGTAATGTAACTTGTTGATTAAATTAATAAAAAAAATCGAGTCAACTACTCTATTGCAAATTCTATATGCAGTAATATTTATTTTTTTATGAATGTAATATTGAGTGATATAAGGCTTGATGCACGATTATTATATAACGTTTTACATACATACTTATACACTCACGCCTGAAATCCTCGACGGGGTAGGAATAGGTGTAACCAAGAAACCCACTTATCGCCGAATTTATTACGGTTCCATAATGTGATAGGGAGCGAGCCTATTGCCAGACTTCAGGCTGATACTGAGTATTTCATAATTGAACAATCCAATATCACTTTACCCGACCCGGGGATCGAACCCGAGTCCTAGGCACAGCAGTAACGCATGCGCAATAACAACTGTGGCACCGAGGCAGTCATGTCGAGAAATACAACATTTATAATGTTTTCTTTAGTGCCTCGAAAGGCAGACGAGCAGACGGGCCACCTGATGGTAAGTAGTCACCGCCGCCCATAGACTTCTGCAATGCCAGAGCACAGCAGAGCCGCTGCCTACCGTTAAAGTTAGATAAAATCTATCTATTAAAGAGAAGCTTGAGCCATGAGCTATAAACTTATTGACAAGCGTTCTTCATGGCCCAATCTCAAGAGTGTACCTCCTTGACGATTCAATCCGCTAAAAGCTCTCTTTTCCGTTGCTTTTTTAAAAGCCATGTAAAGAATAAAAAGAAAGGAGGCTTGTTTGATCAAGTGTCGAATTTTCTGTTTTTTTATGTTATTGACCGGAGATGAAACGAACGCTGGCATGTTCTACATTGGTAATTATTTTGAGGATTTGGTAACGGTGAATTGGAGCGTGTATTCAGGGTTCACGAGGATTTAAGTATACAAAAATGTTAATCAATCTTGGAAGTTATTCTAAATGCAATATAATTTATTATATATTTAAACCAGTACCCGCTGAGACTGAGGCCGTATTTGTTATGAGCACATTATTTTTCCTATTTTTAACCGACTTCAAAAAAGGAGGAGGTTAACAATTCGTCGGAATCTTTTTTTTTTATGTATGTTACCTGATTACTCGAAGACGCCTGGACCGATTCGAGAAATTCTTTTTTTGTTTAAAAGGGTATACTCTATGGGTATACTTCCCAGGTGGTCCCATTGGCACCATGTCAGGATCTGATGATGGGATCTCAGAAAAATCAAGGGAACCCCTAACATTTTATAGTGTCGGATAATTTGTTTTTTATTGAAGTCGGTGTACTTTTTTATAGACTAAAGCTAGGTAAGTGTACTATTGTGTCAAAAAGGAAAAAATATATACCTACTGTTTTAACATGTTTAGTGTCAATTTCGATTTATTGTGACAGCCTCCGTGGCGCAGTTGGCGAGTAGCCAGCTGTGAAACGAGAGGCCGTGGGTTCGATCCCCACACCGGGACAAATGTTTGTGTGACAGACAGATAGTTGTGTCCGGGGTCTGCGTGTTGTGAGACCGAAAGTCTCTCGTAGTCCCTGATACCCACAAAACAAGACTCGTATCTTAGTGTGGGGTCGGGGCTATGTGTGTGACTGTTGGATGTTATTTTTTATTGTAATTTCTTTTAGTTTTT
This sequence comes from Laothoe populi, assembly GCA_905220505.1. Lineage (NCBI taxonomy): Eukaryota > Metazoa > Arthropoda > Insecta > Lepidoptera > Sphingidae > Laothoe > Laothoe populi. The sequence goes on from HG992168.1 coordinate 14,843,232, forward strand.
ACCTATATAACTAGTTTTTAATGCTTGTAACAAATAAAATATTTCTTTCATTCTTTCTATTAAACCATGAAGATAAATCGTGATAGTTGGCCTATTGCACCGTAGGGATTTGGGGTTGCGAAATGACAGCCTCCCTGGTACAGAAGTCGTACAAAATGTGCAAAATGTTTGTTTCGGGTCTGGGTGTTGTGGGACCGTAGTCCTTCGTAGTTCTTGATACCCATGATACAGGTTTGATTTAGTGTAGGGTCCGGAATATGTGTGTGACTGTTGGGTGTATTTATAATTGTTATAGATACGTTTTGCAGGTTGGATAATCCTTCGTGAGAGATGCTTAATTATATGAGAATGCGTATACGTCTAGTCTGGTGGTAAGATATTCATATCCGCCCGGTGTAAAACCCGCCATAGTGGCACACGCTAGTGTGTCGCGTTCCGGGGTCAGCCAGTGTACATACGGTTTTGTCGGGGGTCTAGAGTTGGAGTACAATGTTTGGCCGTGTTGCGGTCTTCTGAGTACTTACCATCAGGTGCAGTGTGGTGACTTTGCTGTCCCAGTATATAAAAGGCTCGAACTGAAGCTATTTTTACACCAAACCAAATATATATTTTTTCTTTTTTTATTCTGGCACGGCAACGTGACCACACTGCACCTGATGGTGAGCGCAGCCCAGTTAGAGTATCGAGTAGCAAGAGACAACCTATCCCCCTACTCTACTCACTACCGCTACTCAACACAATCATGCCGGCCTGATTTTGATTTTTATCTATTGATTTTGGTAATTTATTGGGAATACATTGTTTACTGTACCGTATGCAGTATCATCGATCAAGCTGATGATTAATTGCTTCTCACAATCGACAGCCGGGGCTCCATTCAAAAATCCATTAGTGTTTAAGAAGGCAGGCATGGCCGAAAATACGCCTCTTGTTTACTAACCAGATGTATAAACATATTTTTTTAATATTTTAACGCCTACGAGCTTTACAAGCGGCTGAGAAATCATGGGTTCAAATCTCAGGGCAATCGTAATAACCGTCCGAGTTAGTCACTTTGAAAAAAAACACATTTGCCCGGGATTGGTTTGTGATTTTGTAAATGAAGATGTTGAGACAGATGTTGTTAACTTTAGAGATGATACTGTCCGGTTTATTAATGTTTTATTTAGAGCTGTACAGCAGCAGCTTTACACATCTGTAAATACACACACACATACACTCACGCCTGTAATCCCCTAAGGGGTAGGCAGAGGTGTAACTAGTACACCCACTTTTCGCCGAATTTCGGTCCCATAATGTGATAGGGGGCGAGCCTATCGCCATACCGGGCACATTTTCCAGACTCCGGGCTAATACTAAGGAATTTCTAGATAGAAAAACCCAATATCACTTTACCCGACCCGGGGATCGAACCCGAGACCTCAGCACAGCAGTCGTAACGCATGCGCAATTACAACTGCGTCACCGAGGCAGTCTGTATCTGTAAATAATAAATAAATAACACCCAACAGTCACACAGACATTCCTGACCCCATACTAAGATACGTGTCTTGTGTCGTGGGAATCAAGAACTACGAGGGATTACGGTCCCACAACACTCAGATCCGAAACAAATATATGTCTGTCACACAAACATTTATCTCAGTGTAGGTATTGGATCCACGGCCTCTCGTTTCACAGCTGGCTGCTTACTCGTGCTACGGACGCTGTCAAATCAGGCTTATTCGTATCTAAAACATAGGCTGCAAAATTGCTATGGCGATGAACCAAGGCCCAATTTGATGTACACTTCTAGATTTCAAGTCTACATTTGTGTTTTATAAAACATAATTCAACGTAATACAGATCCAATCCTGCAAAGTATATTTCATGGAACAGAACGAGCAAACTGAAAACTTATTGGTTACAATAAAATATTGTCTGCATTTTGTACTGTTCAATTTAATTTATTAAAATTTTGGAGTGAACTTAAAAAGAGTTACTTCAGATGGCTAGTTTATCTTTATTTGTGTCGCTCGTTCAATTTTTAAACAAATCATTCCTTATTGGGACCATGAGCAATGTGAACCTGGTTGTGTGAACAAGGCTACCCAGTATGATAGCTCTCTTGATATTAGAGGCACTAGTATTTATGAGTATTTCTTTTTCATGAGTAATAGTATATTAAAGTAAATATGGATCATAAGATATATTGGTTGGGGACTGCCTCGGTAGCGCAGTTGTAATTGCGCATGCGTTACAACTGCTGTGCTGAGGTCTCGGGTTCGATCCCCGGGTCGGGTAAAGTGATATTGGGTTTTTCTATCTAGAAATTCCTCAGTATTAGCCCGGAGTCTGGAAAATGTGCCCGGTATGGCGATAGGCTCGCCCCCTATCACATTATGGGACCGAAATTCGGCGAAAAGTGGGTGTACTAGTTACACCTGTGTCTACCCCTTCGGGGATTACAGGCGTGAGTGTATGTGTGTGTGTGTGTGGTTGGGGCAATAATTTCACATTGATTGGGTTTAAAATAATTATAGTATAGTGTATACAATGAAGCTATGGAGCAGTTTGCCAGCTAATTTGATTTTGTTTTATTAATAACGTCAAAATCTTAAAATGCAAACAAATGTCTATTTAAACCATACCATATCCAAAGACAATTTCCATTATCAGTTTCGTCTGAAAAGAGATAAACAACCAGTTCTCTTGTGTAAGGGATTAAAGCCGCTCCAGTGGCCAAGACAAGCGAGGCTCGCCCGAGCGACAGAAAACCTTGCTCAATCTATACAATACAAGATCGGAGACTTCCAGCTGTCCGTATTCTAGCTTTTATTTAAGAAATATTTGTTTTTTCCTCATAGCTCGTTCATGAGAAAGAACATTTATTAAATATGTATGAATGTATCCCGCCTGTAATCTTTAAATGGGGAAAGCATATTGTAACCAGTACACCAACATTTCACGTAGCTTATTACCGACCCATGATATGATAGCGGGCGAGTCTATCACAATACCGGTGACAGTTCCAGACTCCGGGCTGGAATTTCCAAATAGAAAAATTCTATGTCACTTTTACCCGACCTGGGGATGGCACTCGAGACCTCAGCACAGCAGACGTACCGCGTACGCAATGAAAACTACGCTAACTATGTACATCCTATTAGCTTCATCTGTATCTATGTATGCATGTTTGTAAGTATGACGACGTTTCAAGACGTCCGATTCACTAGAAAATTTGCAATTTTTCACAATTATTTTTTACTATTTAGTTCAGCTAGATCTTAAAACGTGTTTTTTAACTATAATTTATTCTAAATAGTCTATAGTGACAGTAATAGGATCTTCCAAAATATGTTTAGGGTGACGATGGAAGACCAATAAACATTCAACAACTTATTTATTAAACTTTTGTTTCTTCTTTCATTCCATTACGATTTAGTTTTTCAGTTTGGCCTTAACATATTTACTCACAGTATAAAAACAGCTCGTAGTTTTATGGAAATATGCAGGTGCTTAAAATTTTAATGTGTGCCGGGAATTGTTGACACACACGTCGGAGCTCGTTGCGCGACTTCGATGTTTACTCTTTGTCTTGCATTCAATGTTGCGAGCTTGACATACTCTTTTCCAGGATTAACATTATTTATACGATTATTTTTAGAGGCTAGCAAATATCAGTCAGTAAATATGGATAGACTAGTTGGTAGTGGTACGGACTGTCCAGACGAAGTTGAATGTATTATCGAAAGCGAAATGACATACATTTACTTCTCAAAAGTTACGCATATATTCATTGTTAATTATCGCTTGCTTTAGCGGTGAAGGAAAACACCGTGTGGAAACCTGCATACCTGAGAATTCTCATACGAATTTCCAACTTATGTGAAGTCCACCAACCCCCATTACGCCAGCGTGGTGGTCTTAGGCCTAACCCCTCTCATTAGTAGAGGAGTCCCTGCAATGGGACAATGTTTAATATAGGGCTATTATTATTATTATAGCAAATATCCAGGTCATCTGATGGTAAGCAATATCCATCGTTCATAAAACCCCAAAATACCATAATGGGTGCGTTGCAAGATGAGGGTTGGTATGGATTTGGATCCTCTGGAATCTCATGTACGGTACGAAATGCTTGCAAACACTTCACGTCGATTTTCTGGAGACTTATGGCAGTACCAATCCCACAGTTACCTACCATTTGTGGAACGATCTCAGTCCCTTGGTCAGTACTTTGGTTGATTAAGCTGTAAGTTAGTGATATTACCGGTGGCCCAAATATCCTTCCTTTCCCAGTCCTTATTCCTTACTTACCCATAAAACATCTGGTAGCCATTAAACGTGGAGGAAATCATTCACCGTTTAACAACATGTTAAATTGTATACATCTTCTGTTGTAAAAAAAAACCCGGATTGTTATTGTTAGCTGGCAACACCAACGCAGTGAGGGGTTGTATTATTTCGTTAGTCGCAAATGCAAGCTTAAGTTGGCGATGTCAGTTGAATCCTCATATTGTTTTGTTTACTTTTACGTGAGACTGGAGTTTTGCACATCGCTTAAGATGGGGATAAGTTGCATAATTACAGTTTATGAAGACTTTATTTCTCATAAAGAATTTACAATTATAAGTTGCATAATTATTATATCTTGGCTTCTAGATGTATAATAGTAGGCTGAAGATAACAAATGTGGTTTATCTTCACAGCACCCATATACTATGTGTAAGGTAAACCCTCACGAAATGGAATCGGTAGTAATAATAACACGCAATAATCCAACTGACAAGTCGACTGCCTCGGTGGCACCTGAGATTTTAGGTTCGATGCCTGGGTCGGGTAAGGTGATATTGGGTTTTTCAATTTAGGTTTACTCAGTATCAGCTCGGAGTCTGGAATTGAGTCCGGTATGGCGATTGACTCGCCCCCTATGACATTATGGGACCGTAATAAATTCGGTTAAAAGTGGGAGTCCTGGTTACACCTCCGCCTACTCCTTCGGGGGTTATAAGGTGTGTGCATGACCTAGGATTAAGTCAAAACTTTATCGGTATCAAGAGCTAGGTGTGACTAAGGGGTCTACAACCAGACCCGAAGTAACATTTATTTAACTCAGTGTGAGGATTGAACTTACGGCCCTCAATTCACTAGCTACTTACTACTTGTTTAACATTATTTAAAACATAAATTATTTAATCAAAACAAACGAATCTGGAATTTAATCCACTTTAAAACAGCACTTCTCAACTTTAAAATGAAGTTTTGTGGGTATCTGCGCTCAAAGACCGAATGGCGTCGAGATTAAGTAAACAAGAGCGAATAAAACTTGAACGATGTTAACATAGTTCCTGGATCAGATGCAGTTTGAGACGGATTTGAAGCACGTTAACTCTGCTGATAGTAGCTATATATCGCTATACTTACGAACGTTGAATAGGCTCTCTGTTGTATAAATAAATAACACCCAACAGTTACACACATAACTCCGACCGTGGGGTCGGGGTTATGTGTACTAAGATACGAGTATTCTGTTGTGAGTTTCAAGGAATACGAGAGACTTTCGGTCTCACAACACCCAGACCCCGGACACAAATATCTGTCTGACACACAAATATTGGTCCCTGTGTGGAAATCAAACCCACGGCCACTCGGTTTGCAGACGGCTACTCGCCAGCTGCGCCACGGAGACTGTCAAGCCCTCTGTATGGAGGTAGAAAAGTGGCAAAGTGACTATACTGTACCTGACGTTAAGAGCAATGCTGGCCAGTTAGAGTATCAAGTAGCGAGAGACAACTATACCTTGGTACTCGACACAATCATGCCGGCCTGCTGAGGAGCTTCTTCACACAACGCCTTAAGGGCCCACGATCATATGAAGGAGGAAACAGGGTACCTGGCAAACTGTTCCACAACTTGAAAGTGCGGCAAAGCTATGAATTTGCAAAACTTTTGGTTCTGTCCGGGGTAGAAGATACCCTGAAACTGTGGCCCTGCAAGCCAGAACGCGTGGTTCTGGTGTGGAAGAGAGAAGATAGAATAAGATTAAACAATTCGGCACAATACAGACGGTAAGAACACACTATGCTTTTTAAAATTAAATAACTTAAATTTAATTATTTTGCTTGAAGCTGATTTCGCTTCATGTATTGATATATATATATATTATATTTGCCTATTAATTTTTTGGGTAGTAAGTTAAATATTAAGGTGAAAATAACTAGATGACGAGGTATTTGAGAACTGTAACAAACATTTAAACCTGAAATCGATTATGCCTATTCATTTAAGCGAAATGCATTATTAAAGCCACGATTAATAAATGCAGCTCGGCTCACAAACAGGGAAATATTTCACGTAACATAAGCTTGTGGCGTGCATCATAAGTCTTCCGGATAGACCATTTGCGTGTATGTATCAACGAGTCAAATTGTGTGCACAGGTGCGGACCAGACACGTTCCGCGCTCATATAAAATGTTTTATACACTTCATATCCTTCCGTCCGTCAGTCAAAGACATGTATAAAAAACTACTTGTAAAGCAATAGAGTAGTTGACAGGAAGTGAAAACCTGATAGAATTTTGAATTTTATAATAGATTTTATTCAAAAACATCGAAAATTAAACCAATTTGTTAATTTATACGTGATTATTTTCAATAAAAAATATGCAAAAATAATGCATTTTGTCACGTGACATGAAACACACATCAGATGATGTCACCGTCTGATACATCTATTAAACGCTGAACCAAACGATTATTAGTTTTGCGGATGGTCACGTCACACGAGAAGCCATGACAGTTGGTAGCGATTTGGTGGGGAAAGTTGGTTTATAAAAATTAAATTGAATCTTGAAAACGTATCTTTGATATTTAATAATTATAGACCATGAAGAATAAAAAAAACGGTTTTCTAAAAACAGTCAACTAGCCTATTCAGACGGTTACTACTTAGGTATCTACTTGTAAAGCAAATCCGACGGACAAAAAAAAATACAAGGTATATATGCGGACTTAATACCAAAGGCATTCTCTCCCAGTCAAACTTAGGGTGACGCAGAGATGAACAAGGTAAGTGCATACAGATATAGAGGAAGAAGATAAATAAAAAGATTTTTTTTTAAATATAAGACTTAATTATAACATACATACGCACTCACTTCTGTAGTCTCCGTAAGCAGAAATGTAACCAGTACACCCACATTTCACCAAGTTTATGACCGTCCCATGATGTCACAGGGGGCGAGCCTACCGCCATACCGAGCAAAAATCCAGACTTCGGGCTGATACTGAGCATTTCGTGATAAAAAACCCTGTATCACTTATAACTTATCCTAGGACGCGTACGCAATCGCAACTGCGCCACCGAGACAAAACTTTTAATATGTTTTAAAGTTACAAGTTGCGTCTGTTGCATGACTCATGCCATACTAAGAGTAGGGTTCACTTCAACTCGCATACGCAGTTAGTGACGGACGTGTGTCTCGCCGTTTAGCTGTTTAATTTGAAATTACACATTTGATTTTTAATCTCTAATTCTGATTGGCCTATATTCAAAGTTTGGATTCCTTGTTCCTCGTGCGGTGTTTTAACCTGTGGACTCCATCTACTGGGAGGAGCTAGAGCGAGACGACCAATTTCTGTGAGTTTCGTATCTATACTCTTAATTGCAGTTTGGGAGCGACAAATTACATCGCATAAAGTGAAACATTGCGATTTTAATATTGGAGGATTTGAACCATCGTCCCCGTTCTTTGCACTCCGCGCGCCTCGCAATCGAGCTATCAACGAGTGTACTCCGCGCATCGAAATTGTCAACCGGTTGAGCTTACAAGGCGGGGGAAAATAAACCGTACAGTTATTTCCGATACAGTTTCTCGGATTGTATATTATTATTATTTTTCTTAATAATATAAGTTGATTGTTAATGATGGAGTGGGGATGTTGTGATACAGATGATAATAATGAGAATTATCTACAGTGCACATTATGTAAGAAGGCATTTCATCACTCCTGTTTAAATGTCGACCTAACTAACGAATTATCATCGTGGACATGTCCCCTTTGTAACTCCAAAACTCCTAAGGGGCAAAACAATGACAACACTCCTGTACGCTTTAATCCAAACATAACAATACGTCCAAATAAAAGGCAAGCTCTGCAGTCTCCTCCTGAACAATCGTCCTCAGCTTTGACGGAAGATGGAGTGCGTACTATTATACAAGATGTGATGCAGTCGCAACTAAGCTCCCTGTTGGGCAAATTCACGTCGACTATGACCACATTGCTGAACTCCGAACTTAAGTCAATGCGTGATGAGATTCAACAGCTCAAAGATTCGGTAGCTCACATGAGCGACCAATATGACAATATTATGAAGCAGAGTAAGGAGTCTGAAACAACGATGAAAGAGTTATCAGATAATAATAATAAAACCTGTCTAATGATAAATGACATGACGTTACGAATTAACAACCTGGAAAACGATACAATTTCACACATGGAAAATAAAATTGATTCGCTGGAACAACAAGCCCGCAATTGCAATATAGAAATCGGGAATCTTCCCGAAAAAAGGGGTGAAAATTTATTACAACTACTGGAGACCATCGGAGAAAATATTAACATTACTATTTCGCAACAAGATGTTGTTTCAGCACACAGAGTTTCTCATGTTCATCCAGATAGCAAGCGTCCAAAGAACGTTATAGTAAAACTAGCTTCCCGTATCTTGCGTGACAACGTACTGAGTGCTTCTCGCCTTGCCAAGGGCCTCAACTCTGATCGTCTGGGTATTGCGGGTACTCCGCATACCGTTTATATAAATGAACACCTTACGTTACGAAATAAGCAGTTGTTTCGTAAGTGCAGGCAAATTGCTAAAAGTTATAACTACAAATATGTTTGGATTAAAAATGCCACCATTCTGGTTCGTGAAACAGACAACTCACCTGCATTCGTCATACGTAGTGAACATGATATCGCCAACATTATCAGGAAGGATAAGACAACATAGACTTATAAGTTTTATACTAGTAAATAACTATTTATATATTAGCTGTAGACATATAAAACAACCCTGGCCTTGCATTATTTTGCACCTTCAGCGTGAATTTTATTGTTATGTGTTCTTTTATAGTTTGGATTTTTCTACTTGGTTTTATTTAGTCGATGCTTTTATGAATTTTTATGAATTTTATAATGATGTAAACATGTTAATGTTGTTGTACGCTTCTTGTTCATATTACATTACTTTTAAATACATTATACCAAGGCTTAACTTTGAGAATGACTAATACAGTTGCAATTTACTACCAAAACTGCAGAGGTATTCGCACCAAACTTAATACTCTGTATTTGAACATTTTAGCACACTCGTATGACATAATAATCCTGACGGAAACATGGCTCATAGCTGATATATCTAACAATGAATTTATCGATCAAAGGTACTCTGTATTTCGGTGCGATCGCTGTCGTAGTGCTACTAAGCGGAAAGATGGCGGTGGTGTTCTTATTGCAGTTTTACGCGATTTGTGCCCTAGTCAACTCACACTAACACCGCCCTTACTTCTTCCTGAGCATGTATTAGTCAAATTACCCTGTAAGGATCATGAAAGATACCATATTATAGCTGCTTGTTACATACCCCCGAATACTAAGAATGAAATTTATATACAATACATGGATATATTATCTTCTATGTTGGGGAATTCGAATGTAAGTGGAGTGGTAGTTGCTGGCGATTTTAATTTGCCTGACCTCGATTGGGTTAACAAGCATAATCACATGGAGTGCTTATCACATACCAGTGATATGCATGCCGCTGGTTCACTATTCAATACTTGCTCTCAACACAACCTAAAGCAGTATAACTACCTCAACAACTATAAAGGTCGCATACTAGACCTATTTTTTTCTGATATTCACTGTACTGTTTCGAAAGTTGTGGACCCTCTTCTGCCAATTGATAATTTTCATCCCCCTTTCTATGTTTATGTTACACTTAATTTACAGGCTGAAACACACAGATGCAAGCGTCCAGGCAAACTTAATTTCCACAGAACAGACTACCCTCTGGTAAATCTTGGTATACGCAGTATTGATTGGTCCCAATCTATAAAGACTTTAACGCCCGAAGAAGCACTCGCTTACTTCTATGAAAAAATATATGCAATAATTAAGTCATACACGCCGTTATCACGTCCTAGAAATGCCAATTACCCTATCTGGTTTTCAAAATCCTTAATACATATAGCTAAAAATAAGGCTACCGCTTGGACTAAATGGAAAAAATATGGAAATGTTAGTGATTACGAGATATTTTCTTTATATAGAAAGAGATTTAAACGTGAGTGCCACAAAAGCTTCAAAAGATACATTAGCTCCATCGAGGATAGTGTCAATAATAATATGAAATTGTTTTGGTCTTATGTCGCTAATCGTCGAAATTCCTCGGCTATACCTTCCACCATAATCTATAGAGATACTTCGGCTGACGATCCAGCCACCACTTGTAATTTGTTCTCTGCCTTTTTCCAGTCTGTATACAAGCCTTCGACTTTTAACCCTGATAGTTGGAAGCCCCCCATTTCTAGCACTGATGAAGATTTAAATATTTGTGACCTGCACCTTCCTTTAAATAAAATACAGAAGACATTAAAGGGTCTTGATGCTTCTAAAGGGGCTGGACCAGACGGAATACCGCCATACTTTTTAAAAAACACCTACAAAACTATTTCTCTTCCACTTTTTATAATATTCAACAAATGTTTGTCAAATGGGGCTTTCCCTGATATATGGAAATCAGCAAATATAGTACCTATCCATAAAAGTGGTCCAAGAAATGATGTGGAGAAATATCGGCCTATTTCTATTCTTTCCACGCTATCGAAGGTCTTTGAAAAACTTGTACACGATGAAATATATCCTTTTATGCAACGCATTATCTCGCAGGCACAGCACGGATTTACCAGACACCGTTCCACAGTTAGTAATCTCATTCTATTTACATCTTACTTATTCGAGAATATTGATCAACGTCATCAGGTTGACGCTGTGTATACAGATTTTGAGAAGGCCTTCGATAGCGTGGATCATGAACTATTACTAAATAAAATTGCTTTTAATGGAATCAGGGGGAATCTACTGCGGTGGTTCGCTTCCTATGTCACCAACAGAACACAAAAAGTTGTTATCAATGGATTTCATTCAAGCTCTATTACTGTCACCTCGGGAGTACCACAAGGTTCTATTTTGGGTCCATTACTGTTTATTATCTTCATAAATGATGTCACGGCTTGTTTCCTACATTCCAAATTTCTTCTTTACGCAGATGATCTTAAAGTTTACAAAAGAATAACAAATTATAACGACTGTCTACTTCTTCAATCTGATCTCGATCGCTTCTCAGAGTACTGTCAGATAAATAAACTTAATTTAAGCATACGAAAATGCAATCATATCACTTTTACAAAAAAAAATAACGTTATACAATTTGACTATACTCTTCAACAATCTTTAATTACAAAAGTGGATACTATTCGTGACCTTGGCGTACAACTGGACTCTAAGATGCATCTAGATTTGCATATTAATAATATTGTAAATAAGGCCTTTAAAATGTATGGTTTTGTAATGCGTTCCTCACGTGACTTCTGTCGACCATCCACATACTTACATCTTTATAAGTCGATCATACGCCCTCAAGTTGAATACGCAGTTCCTGTATGGAACCCGTACTATAACAAATATAATGAGGAATTGGAGAGAGTACAGCGAAAATTCCTGCGATCGATGCACTACAAATGTTCTCATTCAAAATTGCAATATAAAGACTTAACTTATAAATATAATCTCTTGACACTACAATCTAGGCGTTTGCTTTTAGAGGTAATGGTATTGCACGGAATATGTCACAACAAATTTGATTGCAACGACTTGGTTATCAACTTGAGTTACGCTGTTCCTCGCACTGTTACATGTCGAGCGGTGCGTAAGCGGCACCTCTTTGCTGTTGGCTCGTGTCGGTCTAACGCTGGTCTGCGTTCACCCTTGCGCAGGATGGTCGAAGCGTACAACAACACATTCTCGTCAATAGACATAATTTCCACTTCAGCAACTAGTTTTAAGGCACAGGCTATTTCGCTACTCGTCTCACAGCAGCACAACTATAATGTTAGATGAAATAGAACCCTATAATATAATACACAATTAGGTTCTCAATACTTATAATGTACGGCCTCAGAACTCTTTGCAATGTTTATGTTTCCCAATTCTAAGTTTATATTGGTTTGTTTATATGTAGAAATAATTAGCTAAATAAGTAATATGTCACGTCACTAGCTTTAAACATAATTCTTTGTGGATAGCGTTGTGGGTAGTATATTTAACTATTTGTATTGTGAACATACCTTATGAAAAATGTATAATATACTACTGTTTGCTAACCTGAATAAATAAAAAAAAAAAAAAAAAAAAAAAGGCTTACATACTCTTGAGACGGCTAGACAGGCGTCACGGTGCGCCAATGTTCCGGCTGACGCAGGTGCTGACGGACCACGGGTGTTTCGGTTCGTTCCTGTGTCGGATTGGAAAGGAGGTGTCCGCCGTATGCCACCACTGTGGCAACTGCCGCGAGGACACGGCCCAACACACGTTTGAGGAGTGCCCAGTCTAGGACGAAGAGCGCAGTGCTCTCAGAGTAGTCGTTGGAGGAGACCTCTCGCTGCCGTGGTGTCGTCCATGGTCGCCAGCCGGAGGTCCTAGCATGCGGTGGTCCACTTCTGCGTGAGCGTCATCTCGCAGAAGGAGAGTGCCGAAAGGGACCGGGAACGATATGATCCCTCCCGCCACCAGAGAAGACGTAGGAGGCGCCGGGTGGACGACTGACCGGCGTCTCCTGCCCTGTGGAATGGGGGCGTTTGAATTCCACCACGGTAACCCCTGCCTGTCGTACGAGGCTATCGGAGGTCGCGGGCAGGCAGCGGGGGGCTGTCAGCCCGTATCGATGCACTCCCAATTTCAGAGCATCGTACGACCCCGATATGGATGGCAGCACGGATGGTAACGCTTCGTTCGCTGTCGTTGTTCGCTGTGCGGGGGCTTCTAAGCCCCCATGGAGATAGGCTGCTACGCGGCACCGCGCAGGGGCGATTCCGGCAGCAATTCTAGCACTCCTTAGAATACCTCAGGATCGCTTCGTAAGTGCCGAAGAAGGCCACCGCGGGGTTTTAGCTGGTAGTGTCGGGTGGCAGTACATAGGGGGTAGGGGCGCGGCCCAACGGCTGCCCGGATAGGCATCATCCGGGCGAGGGGGTTCTGGGTCGTAAGACCGGCTGGTCCAGCATAACCGTTTTATTTTCATTCCGCTTCCCCCCGGAGCGGGCGGCAGTAATAAAATGCTTAAAAAATAAAATTGAGTAGCGGGGGATAGACTGTCTCTCGCTACTTGATACTCTATCTGGACGGCACTGCGCTTACCATCAGGCGCAGTGTGGTCACTTCGCCGCGCCAGAATAAAAAAAAAAAAAAGATGCAAGAAAAAGGTATTTTTTTATTTCTTCCATAAAAGTTCGATAGCCTTGGCGGCACAGTACATATATGTACTGTCTGTTTTGATTACAAAAGATTAAACAATAATCACACGACGGTGTGAATGTAACCATTTTCCTGTTATTTTAATCGCACCGGCTGTGGGCTGGGGGTGGGCAGTGATGTAGCGTATTCATTGCGGATACGTTTACGATACCCGCAGATAATTTGTGGCCTAGCTCCTACATAACTTTAATATCTGGCTTAAGTGGTATAATTTTAATTAAGCATTGTTTATTTAGGACAGGGCCGTATTAGCCATGCTGCTAGTGGAATTAAGCCCCCGTTAAATAGTAGGAAAATTTCTTATAGCACTTTATTTACAGACAGATTTAAGTTTCAAATTGAGATGGCGGACATATCTTAGTATAAGAAATGGATACACTACATAAATGCGAAAAATTTTATTCCGAAAGTCACAAATACGGTATTTCAAAATACCGATTTTCATAATTCGGAATCGTTCAAAATTCTTAATATAACAACTCCAATTTATCATTTATCCTAATTTTATAATTCCAGAATTTCAATATTCCTAACGTTGTACGGTACTCTTTATTTTTTTATTAACCGACTTCAAAAAGGAGGAGGTTAACAATTCTTCGGAATCTTTTTTTTATGTATGTTACCCGAGTACTCGAAGACGCCTGGACCGATTTGAGAAATTCTCTTTTGTTTAAAAGGGTATACTTCCCAGGTCCCATTGGCACCAAGTCAGGATCTGATGATGGGATCTAAGAAAAATCAAGGGCAACCCTCAAATTTTATAGTGACGCATAATTTGTTTTTTATTGAAGTCGGTGTACTTTTTATGAATTAAAAACCTTTTATAACAGATTTTTTCATTTTAAATTTAAATTTGTATATAAAAAAATACATTTAAAAATATAAAAATGTGCACCCTCCAATGGCGAGGCCTAGCACCCAAACCACAGTTAGGACCCCAGAGTGAGGAACCTCCTCACGATACGTGCCGTGTCCAATAACTAACGTTTATTATAAAAAAAAAATATTATAATTTTTTTTAGACGCGTAGTGCCGTCCAATTAGAGTATCGAGTAGTAAGGAATAGATTGTCTCTCGCTACTCTAATTGGTCACTTTGCCGTGCCAGGATAAAAATATATACTGAAAGGTCTTTGTCTACTCGCCAGAAATGAACCGCAAAGTTGAATCAATGTAAAGTATACCGCGAATAACTAAATTACAAACAATACGTCCTTATGCAATCGATATTCTATAATTTAGTTACGTAATAGCGGCCCCGTACAAACATCCAAATCAGGCCCCGCCGGCGAGGCTCACCGCGGTTTTATTATTATTAAGAACCGGGGTTATCTATGAAAACAATATTAAGCTTTATGCTTCATATTAATTATGTATTTATGCCGATGTTTGTTTGGTCGCCTTAGGATATGATATTGGGATTAGTTTTGCTATATACAAGATAACAGTTTCCTATTCATTTATTAATGAATAAAGTTCTCCAACAGTAAATTTCTTAAATCTTATATATAATATCTATTAAAGGAGAACACAACATTGCCTACCGCTATTGTATTATAAATTAGCAAATTCTAAAACAGCAGCGATAGCCTAGTATAAGCAGCGATAGCCTAGTTGGTTGCGGTACGGACTGCCTAGACGAAAGTCGTAGGTTCGAAACCCAAGTGGCATACACCTCTGACTTTTCTAAAGTTATGTGTGTATTTAAAATGTTAATTATCGCTTGCTTTAACGGTGAAGGAAAACATCGTGAGGAATCCCGCACATCTGAGAATTTTTCGAAGGTATGAGAAGTCTGCCAACTCGCATTAGGCCAGTGTGGTAGACTAAGGCCTAACCCCCTCTCATTAGTAGAGGAGGCCCGTGCCCAACCGTGGGACAATGTTTAATACAGGGCTAGTATTATTATTATTATTGTATTCTAAATTACGTATTATTGATAGAATTCATAAAATTATTTCCAGAATAAAATTTAATTAAACTATATCCTACTTCCTACTAATATTATAAATGCGAATGTTTGGATGGATGGATGTTTGTTACTCAATCACGCTACAACAGCTGGACGAATCTGGTTGAAATTTGGCACAGAGATAAATTATAGTCTGGAATAGCACATAGGCTACTTTTATCCCGGAAAAATGTAGGGTTCCCGTGGGATACTATAGTTTTTCACAGAACAAGGGATCAACATGATTTTTTGCATAGTGGTAGTTTAGCGAACAGAAAATGACATAGGCTACTTTTTATCCCGGATAAATGCAGGCTTCCTATGGGATAGTGTTGGCAACCCAACATTACAATTTTGATTTTTATATTTTTATAAGTTTGCAACATTTAATTAAATGTGGCTGGCGCTCTCTTCCTCCCGGGCGGCCATTGCGTTAACAACCTGTTGTGTTTTATTTTACTTATATTACAATCCAGCGTTACAATACAGTCCACTTTACAGCCCTTACATTTTCCTTCATGGTCCTTCAGACCCTCCATAAGTGATTTCCAGCATAAGCAGGTTTGGAATATTCGCCGAACTTACAATATTTTACACGGCGAATTACATCCATTTCGCATCGAGCTCCGGGTAAGTTGAGCATCGTGTCGCATCGTCGTCATTGGCTGGCTACGGTGTGCAGCGCTCGTAATTGGCCGATTGCCGGTTACTTGCGAACCGCCGTGCGGCGTGCCGTCGTCAAGCGATCGATACATCCACGCGTTCACCGCCATTTTGTCGTGTGTGCAGGCGCAGTCCGCCACAAAGCGAAGTGTGAAAATAAGTGTGCGTGAGGTGTTTACAAGTACAAGTTTATATAGGAATTACATATTTCAGTTACAAGTACAAGTTTATATATATAGGAATTACATATTTCAGTACATTTGTTGTGTGTGTGTACAATGGAAATCCAGCATATACAACGTAAAAGGGCAGCCCTGAAAGGGTCTATGACAAAGATTGCAAAAGCCCTTACGGCAACTAATGTTGCTTTTACAAAGCAGTCGCTGCAGTTAAAAGAAGAACGTCTCCGTGATGTGTTCGCCAAATATGAGGAGCTCGAGCTGTCACCCGAGATCACGGCCATGGATACCACGGACGACGACTTTCTGGACACGGAGGAAAAATATATGAAGACGTTGTCCATCATAAAAGACTTACTTCAAAATTTAGATTGTAATATTAATAATTGTTCTCCTAAAATGCAAACCAAATTGCCACATATTAGTGTACCAACATTTACAGGTAAATATTGTGAATTTACTACGTTTTTGAACCTATTCGATTCGTTAATACATAAAAATAATAGCCTGGATAATGTACAAAAACTATATTATTTACAAAAGTTTTTGCAAGATGAGCCTCTCGACTTAATTAAAAATTTATGTTTGTGTAACGAGAGTTATTCTGAAGCCAGGACTATTATAATTGAAAGGTACAGTAATAAATATAAAATTACAAATGAACACATACACATTTTAATGGATATACCAACAATTGTAAGATCTACAGCTACTAATATTCGCAGTTTTTTTATCCACTGTAAAGCAACAATTAGCTGCATTACGAAACTTAGGGCATTTAGTGGAACAATGGGACCCCATTATACTTTGCATTCTGACGAGAAAGCTAGACTCTTTGTGTAGTAGGGAATTTCAGCTATCAAGAGAGCAGGAACCTAAGGTCTCACAATTAATTGAATTTCTAGAAAAACATAAGCTTGCGCTTGAAAATGCTGATCATCCTTTAGATATTAAACACTCTGAGCGCACTCCGAAGAGTGTTCATGTAGCTATGGTGAAGTCTGCACCAGAGGGCCAACGGCAGCACCCGAACCAGCCAACTGTAGATCTCAAGACCTGCTTAATATGTAAGTCTATTCATAAATTGTTTTTATGCCCCCATTTCAAATTAATGTCATACAGTGACAGAATAAAATTTGTCACAGACAACAACATATGTACAATTTGTTTAAATAAGCATTATAAAAAATGTAGATATGATTTCAAGTGCCAAATTTGCAAAAAGAAGCACAATACACTGCTCCATGAGGACGGATCTCCATCACCAGTCACATTAATATCCGAGGCGGCCACTGAACAGGTACTGTTACCTACAGCAGAGTTAAAGCTCATTGCGAGTAATGGTACTGAGTTTCATGTAAAGGCTCTTCTCGACACTGGCTCACAAGCCTCTTTTGTAACTAAAGAACTGGTGGATCTTTTAAAATTAAAGGTTGAAATTTCAAATACACCAGTCACCGGTATATGTAATACTAAAAATTATTTAAAACAAAAGGTTAAATTACAAATTCATTCCCTTAGTCAAAATTACTCAATTGCAGTAAACTGCCATATACTGGACAAAATAACCTCTACATTGCCACAGAGGAAATTCAACCTAAATAAATTAAATTTGCCCTCAAATATTACATTTGCTGACAAAAGGTTCAATGAACCCAGCAACATACATATTCTATTAGGTGCTAATGTTGTATTCCAGGTGCTGATGCCATCTGAGCCTCTAGTTGATCTACAGCCCAGCTATGAAGGAGACTGCAACAGCATCACCAGCGCTCCAACATTATTAAACACCAAGTTTGGTTATGTCATTGCAGGCAATATTCAAACATTACACACTCATCCAGTCATTACATTATTTTGCAATACATGTGATTCTGATCTCAATCAATCACTTACAAAATTCTGGAAGTCTGAGAGTATTACAGAAGTTTTTACAGAGACACATTCTGAACATGACTTGTGTGAACAAGTTTTTAGTGAAAATGTGCAGCTAGACACCCAAAACAAACAATTACAGGTTGTCTTGCCCCTTAAGCTACCATTACATTCTATTAATCAGAATTTAGGCGATTCATTACATTTGGCTTTAAAAAGGTTCTATAACCTAGAAGCTAGACTTTCAAAGGAGCCTAACCTATACATACTATACAAGAAATTTATTCATGAATATTTAAAATTAGGTCACGGTACAGTCATTGATATCAGTCAATACAATTTAACAACTGATCCAGTGTACTTCCTACCTCATCACCCAGTGCTTAGATTAGACAAAAAGACAACTAAGTGCAGGGTTGTATTTGATGGGTCAATGAAGACCAATATAAAAACTTCATTAAATAATTTACTTCTTAATGGACCTGTAGTACAAAAAGAACTGGTAGATGTTTTGTTATTATTCAGAGTAGATGAGTTTTTCTTTATAACAGACATTAAAAATATGTTTCGAAATATTTCATTACATCCAGAGTACAGATCGTTACAAAATATTTTATGGCGGGATACCCCTAATGAAAGTGTTAAATGTATTCAACTAAACACTGTTACATATGGGTTAAAAAGTTCATCTTACTTGGCAACAAGATGTTTAAAATTGTTGGCTGATCTATACAATGATGAATTTCCCATTGCTGCCTTTATTATTAACAATTCAATATATGTGGATGACATACTTTACTCAGATACATCCTCAGATAAATTAATAGAAGCCAAACGTCAATTATGTAGTTTATTGAGTTTAGGCAGTTTTCAATTACATAAATGGGTTTCAAACTCAGCAGAATTGTTACATTATATTCCAAAAAACCAACAACATTTTGATGATGTTGACTTGGAGAAAAATAACTTTTCATTAAAAACGTTAGGAATGAATTACAATACACAATCAGATTCATTTATTGTTTCTAGTCCTAAGGCCATGGACAGCATGCCCCAGTCCAAGCGTGAAATTCTTAGCTTCATAAGTAAATTTTATGACCCGCTTGGCCTAGCTGGCCCTATTGTGGTCGGTGCAAAGGTTATTATGCAACGGTTGTGGCTTGCTAAACTGGACTGGGATTCATTGCCTGACAGAGAACTTTTTCAGTTATGGCATGAGTTTTATAATAGCTTGCTTTCAATGAAACCTATACACATAAACCGGTACATAGGTTTACAAAATTTACGGCTTGCACAAATTATAGGGTTTGCAGATGCATCAGGCACTACTGCTTATGGGTGTTGCATTTATTTAAGGACAGTGGATTCATCATACAATATTAAGATTTCTCTGCTTTGTTCTAAGTCACGAATAAATCCCATTGCTCAAAGTCTGTCTGTTCCAAGGCTTGAACTCAACGCTGCTCTATTGCTTGCCAAACTTGCTAAGAGAGTTCATGACACTATGTCTGTTAAATTGGACATACATGATGTTATTCTCTATTCAGACTCACAAATCGCACTTGCCTGGCTTAAAACTAATATAAACACACTTAAGGCGTATGTTGCTAACCGTGTTAAGGTCATATCACAGCTTACAAATTCATACACTTGGTCATATGTTAGCTCTATGGAGAACCCTGCCGATTGCCTTAGCAGAGGAGTCATGCCAGACAATCTAGCAGATCATCAGCTGTGGTGGAATGGACCAACATTTCTTAAGTCACGTGAGTACAAACCAGAATTAAATCTTATTCTTCCACAAAACTTACCTGAGGTCAGGGACAGCTCAGTATGTTTAAGTGCAATGCTTTGCACATCCAAGGAAATACAAACCTTATGTCTCGACTTTCTTGATAAATTTTCTAATATCAATACAATGCAGAGAGTATTAGCATACATTTTACGCTTTTGTCAGAATGCAAAGAATAAGGTAAATAAAAATAAACTTAATTATGTAACAAGTCAAGAACTTGAATGTTCAATGTCATTAATTGTAAAACATGAACAGCAAAAATATTTGTTAAATGATATTCATGCTTTAAAATGTGGCAAAACTATATGTAAAGGTAATTTAAAACCCCTGTGTCCTTTCATTGATGTAAATGGCTTAGTTCATGTTGGTGGTCGCTTACAGAATGCTTGCATTACCTATTCACAAAAGCATCCAATAATTTTGCCACGTGACTCACGAGTGACTGATCTAGTCATTTTAAGTGAACATCTTAAAAACTTCCATGCGGGTCCTAAGCTTGTTTTGTCAACTATAAAGCAAAAATATTGGATTGTACACGCACTAAGGCAAGTCAAAAAAGTTTTGCATAAATGTATAATTTGTTTTAGATTAAAAGCAAAAGCATCCAAACAGTTAATGGGTTCTTTACCCCATGATAGGGTCAATGCATGTCGTCCTTTTCAAAAGGTCGGTTTGGATTATGCAGGGCCTATTCCACTTAAGTTGGCTAGAATTAGAAAGCCATAATTTCAAAAGGTTATGTATGTATATTTGTATGTTTCGTAACCAAAGCCATACATGTAGAACTAGCATCTGATTTGAAAACTGAAACATTTATTGCATGCTTGAATAGGTTTATATCCCGAAGAGGACTGCCTACAGATATTTACAGCGATAATGCTTCAACTTTTAAATGTGCTAGAAGTCACTTGGACGAGATGTACCAATTACAAAGTTCAGCCATTCATCAAAGACAAGTTTGCCAGTTTACAGCTGAAAAGAGAATAAATTTCCATTTCTTACCTTGCTACTCTCCTGTCTTTGCTGGATTAGCTGAAGCTGGTGTTAAAAGTGTAAAATACCACGTAAAAAGAATTTTGTTAAAATCTATTCTTAATTATGAAGAATTATGTACAGTTTTATGTCAAATTGAGGCTATTTTAAATAGTAGACCTCTCATGCCATTGTCAAATGATATTACAGACTACTCTTGTATCACTCCAGGTCATTTTTTGATGTACCTATCAAATTCATATCCAGATTCTAATGTAAATGTAATTACTAGATTACAATTTTGGAAAATCTGTAATTATATGAAAGCATCCACTCCACTCCATTCCACTCCAATCCATTTCACTCCACTCCAATCCATTTAAATTCAATAAAATGTTTTCTTACAAAAGTATTTTTTTGTATAAAACATAGTATTTTGTATTTCAGATACCATTCCAGAAAGTATTTTATATCTTGTATCTGAAATGCTTAATTTGAAAGTATCTTGTATTTTGTATTCTAAATACTTAGTATAAGTTATCTTGTACATCAATGCCTATAATACATTAATTTTGTTGTATGAAAATTATAAGTTTTGTTTATTTGTTCTTTAGGTAAGCTATAAGTACTATAGCAATACGTACCTAACTTTGTTTAAGTTTATACATTTCTGTATTGATCATTTCATAATTTAAATTACCTATGTTGCACAGTGGGTTAAAATAAAACTAAATATTTGTTTTGTATAACAATTTAAATTTTTTAACAGCATATATTGCAGTAAATTCATTGTGTTTAATATTGTTATTTGCCCCGGCAATATGTTGGCAACCCAACATTACAATTTTGATTTTTATATTTTTATAAGTTTGCAACATTTAATTAAATGTGGCTGGCGCTCTCTTCCTCCCGGGCGGCCATTGCGTTAACAACCTGTTGTGTTTTATTTTACTTATATTACAATCCAGCGTTACAATACAGTCCACTTTACAGCCCTTACATTTTCCTTCAGATAGCAAAATAGAAAGGTGTAATAGCTGAAGATGCATTCATGGATTGAATACCTTTTCTTCCAAAAATAACCTCCACGCGCTGGAGCCGCGGGCAACATCTAGTTAAAGGTATAAATAATTAAAAGTATCGGGTGAAATAACATATTTTTGTTATTTTGTATTCAGGTTCCGTAATAATATAATGGATAACTCGGTATAGTTGTAAAACTAATGCCGCACTAAACATTAGCAACAATTAGTACATATCTAGGACAGTTTGGCTACTACAGTTTGGCTTCAGGGACTACGTGAGACTTTCGGTCTCACAACACCCAGCCCCGGACACAAATATCAGTGACACAAATATTTATCCCGGTGTGGGAATCAAACCCACGGCCTCTCGTTTCACAGCCGGCTACTCGCCCGCTGTAGCACGCAGCAAGCATCGCTGTTATTATTTATATAATAACTTATCACGATTTAGAGATATAATAATATCCTTAAATTTATCAAGAATCAATTTAACACCTTTACCAGTCCATTATAATACCACCTAACTTGAGATTTAACGCAGACGTTACGTCAGTTAACGTTGAAATATTAATAATTCCTTTGAGCCGCGAATACATAATTATCCAAACTTAATAACGATAGGAATTAGTTTGTCGTGTGCAATCCATTATTAATCACTCGACTCACTCGGTATATTTTAATTGATACATATACTCATGCCTGTAATCCACGAAGGAGTAAACAGAGGTGAAACCAGTACACCCGATTTTTGCTGAATTTTGGTCCCATAATGTGATAGCGGGCGAGCCTATCGCCATACCGAGTACAGGTTCCAGAATCCGAGCTAGAAAAACCAAATCACTTTTCTCGACCCGGGGATCGAATCCGAGACCTCAGCACAGCAGTCGTAACGCATGCGCAATTACAACTGCGCCACCGAGGCAGTCAGTATTTTAATTAATGTTCTAAGAATTTTAAATGTCTACATTCAGTCTCTTCCTGGTGGACAGGACCTCGTAAAGGTCACAGGAACTAGCTGGATGCAGGCCGCTTCTGACAAGTTGATCTGGAAACCTTAGGGGAGGCCTATGTTCAGCAGTGGACTTCCAAAGACTGAATATGATTAACTCTCTTAATAATAAGATAAGATTGTGATGTCCACATTCCCGTGTAGTACAAGGTTGCCGCCCGCAGAAAAGAATATTAGGTATAAGTTAAATTTAAGTATTGACACCCTTGTTAATAATTGTAACAAGGTAGAACTTTTTGACATTAATACTTACTCTAGTAAGTATAACATTAAAAATAATTTTGATAGCAAATTTATAAAAAGGCTTATAGCAAAATCGCTATATCCTTATTTTTTTGACAAAGCCAAGGTATTGGCTATTCAAGTTGCTTCTATTGAGCAGCCTATTCTTGACATAGAGGATAATACTAGTGTATGTATCCCAAATAATTTAAATTAGTTCAAAAGACAATAGAGGACACCTCTTGCATTCATAATAAAAACAGGAATATTGACATATTAATTAAGAATAATAGTCAAAATAATAATTTAATAAATATAAATTCCACTCTACCTGCTTTTCAGAATAAGTTTATCACTAAAGGTAACAATATCTTAAACCTAGCTCATCAGAATAGTCAGGGTATACTAGGTAAAGAATTACAGATGGAATTGTTCATGGGTTGTAAGGATGTTGATATCCTTTGTTTAACCGAACATTGGCTCAGATCTGAACAGCTCATGTTCAATTTTAATAATTATACAATTGGTAGCCATTTTTGTAGACAAAATGCAATACGTGGAGGCTCACTTATAATATTAAATACAAAACTTAAATTTAAAGAACGGAAGGACATAGTGAGTCTCTCCGTGGAGCAGACTGCAGAAATATCGTGTGTTGAACTGGAGCAGCTCATTGTTATCAGTGTATACAGGCCACCCACCTCATCATATGAAAATTTTGAATATGTACTTGAAGAAACATTGAATAAATTAAATAAATCGAATAAGAGATTGCTAGTTTGTGGAGACTTTAATATAAATTTACTAGAAAATAATTCCTTATCTGTAAAACTAAAAAGTTTTTTTATGTCATTTGATTTAGTGCACTTGTTTTCAGAGCCAACTAGAATAACTAGTACAAGTGCAACCTGTATAGATAATATCTTTACAGATATAGTACCATTTAATAAACAAATTATTAATAATCTTGACTCTGATCACTGTGGGCAATTAATCTCATTTAGTAGTAAATTCCAGATAACATCAAATAAAAAACACACTGTTATACCAGTAACAAAGACCCGCTTAGAGAAATTTAAATGTAAATTAAATAATACATTTAACATTACATTAAATAATAATAATCCTAATATATTATATAATTCTTTCTTTAGCACCTTCTGTGAGGAGTTTAAATCAGTTTTTACATCGAAATCGGTTTCTACAGGCAAGAATTGCACTTTCAGCGATTGGGCCACTATAGGAATTCATATCAGTAGAAGGAAATTATACGATCTCTATCATCAAAGATCATATAATCATAATAGTGATTTTATTGATTATGTTAAGAATTATTCAAAAAATTTTAAAAGAGTATGTCATTGTGCCAAATCAATTCACATAAGTGACTTAATAAAAAGCTCTAAAAATAAAATTAAAACGACATGGACTGTAATAAGCAAAGAAACTGGAAAAGCTAAACTTCGTGACACCGATTTTAGCTTAAAAATTGATGATAAAATCATTAATTCTGATATAGATGTAGCTAGGGCATTTGAAACTTTTTTCACTGATATTCCAGTTTCTACCACAAAAAATTTAAATTCGTCGTCAACCACAGCAGAAAAATTATTACTAGAAAATGTTACAAGGTGTAAAGATTCATTTGAATTCCAATGTGTTAATAGTACGGACGTTATAAAAGTTGTAAGAGCAATTAATATTAAGAATACATGTGATCTATGGGGAATATCTACAAAAATTTTAAATTTTGTTATCCCTGTTATAGCTCCCCAGCTAGCTGTAATATTTAATTCCTGTATTAATAGTGGTATATTTCCTGATAAGTTGAAAATGAGTAAAATTATTCCTCTTTTTAAAACGGGTAGTACAGCTGACCCCAATATTTATAGACCTATTTCTGTGCTACCTTCGGTAAGCAAAATTTTTGAGAAGCTTATGTTAATGCAAATGCAAAAATACTTTTCTCGGAATAACATGTTGCATCATAAACAATTTGGCTTTACAAGGGGTCGCTCCACCACTGATGCTGGTGTTGAGCTACTAACTAATTCAGCCAGTGGCCATTCTTGTGTCAGTCTGTCCGTCTGTCACGTAGAATGGTTCGGGATTGCGACCCCGGCCACTCGAGCCGTCAGCGCTGCGTTCCATCACTCCCCCCGTGGCTCTGATGTCCTCCTCCACCCTTTCCCGTCCCGTTACTGGTGGTAGGGCTCAACTGTAAGTGAATTTTATTTACTTATGGTTGGGCCCGAACGGATTGGTACCACCGTCTAGCCTATTTCTGCCGCGAAGTAGTAATGCGTTCCGGTGGAAGGGCTAGAAAGCCGTTCCCTCTGTCCTCTCCTTTCCCTGGTGGTACAGTTTAGACGGTACCCGTGATATGTGGAGCTGTAGTGTTGGTCGTCGCGTGGATCTCATCTGTGGGGGGCTGGCGTGGGGTACAGGGAGACCCGATGGGAACGGCCACCGCCGGCCGCCTGCCGGTCAGTAGGGGACCTGAACCCGGGGATACACTTTTTAAAAATTCCCTCCCCGGGAAGCTGTCCCACCAATCGGCGAAAATCCCGTAGTCCAGTCGTCGTGCCAGTGTGGGAGACTGGAGTGGATCCCGGCGACTGTACACGGGGGGGCATCGGGGGCCCTTCCGTGCCTCGCGCCAGCTCCCCGCATTACCCACGTGACCACCCTGCACCTGGCTCTGCGACTATATGTTGCGAGTGCCGTCTAAATTTCACTGCCCCCTCATATCTCCTTTCCCCCACTACCAAATCTAATATGAAGGCATATGAAAAAAATTAAAAAGAGTAAACGTACTTCGGCGGATACCATATCCACTTTAACAGTAGACTTCTGCAATGTCAGGGGTCTGCACAGTAACCTAGACGCCGTACATTACCACCTAGAGTCGGCGCGGCCTGCCCTGCTCTTTTTAACTGAGACGCAGATATCTACCCCTGACGATATCTCGTACCTCAACTACCCCGGTTACGTGCTGGAACATTTGTTCCTGCGTAAGGCCGGGGTGTGCGTTTTCGTCAGGGATGATATATGTTGTCACCGCCTTCGGGGCCTCGAGCATCGGGACCTGTCAATCTTGTGGCTATGCGTACAGTACGGGGGTCGTACCCGAGTCTACGCTTGCCTTTACAGGTCCCATGCCGGTGAAGCGGGGTCTTCTCATTTGTTCGAGAACGTCCAAGTGGGGACTGACCGATCTCTAGAGCAGTACCCATCCGCGGAGGTGGTGGTCCTTGGAGACTTCAACGCTCACCATGCTGAGTGGTTGGGTTCTCGGACCACCAACGCTGCGGGTCGGTCTGCTTATGAGATGGCTTTGGCTTACGGTCTCACACAACTGGTAACTCAGCCCACCCGAGTTCCGGATGTTGAGACCCATGAGCCCTCTCTGTTGGATCTTCTGCTGACCACCAATCCTGAGGGATATAGGGTAGTGGTCGACCCCCCTTTGGGGTCATCAGACCACTGCCTTATTCGAACCTCAGCCCCTGCGGTTTATCCCGATCGCTCTTCAGCGACTGGGTTCCGCAGGGTTTGGCGGTATGGGTCAGCTGATTGGGAAGGGATGCGTGAATTCTTCGCGTCCTTCCCATGGAAGCGGTTCTGCTTCTCCTCCGAAGATCCTGATGCTTGTGCGGACCGCGTCAGGGACCTGGTGGTCTTGGGGATGGATCTGTTCATCCCCAATTCCAGGGTACCTGTCAGGCGGCGCAGCCGGCCCTGGTACAATAGTACCTGTGCCGAAGCTGCATGCCTTAAGCGGTCCGCATACGGGGCGTGGAACGAAGCCCAAAAGCATCAGGGTCCAAACGCAAAGGAGGAGAGGCGGAAATTTAATGCCGCTTCTAGGTCCAACAAAAGGGCTATAGCCAAGGCCAAGGCAGGACATATTGGCAGAATTGGCGAGCGGCTAGAGAGTTATCCGTCTGGCAGTCGGGCTTTCTGGTCGCTTGCCAAGGCTGTCCAGGGTAACTTCTGCCTGTCCAGTCTCCCACCACTGCGTAAGACCGATGACAGTTTGGCCCATAGTGCAAAGGAAAAGGCCGATATCTTGGCCCAATCCTTTGCCTCGAACTCGACTTTGGATGACGGGGGAGCTACTCCACCTAAACTTCCCCGGTGCGAGTACTCCCTGCCTGAAATCCGCATCAATCAGCGTGCGGTCAGGCGGGAGCTTAGGCTCCTTAACATCCGAAAGTCGAGTGGGCCGGACTGCATCCCCGCAGTGGTTCTTAAGACGTGCGCCCCTGAGTTGACCCCCATTCTCACGCGCCTTTATCGTCTTTCGTACAACTCCAAAAGGGTTCCTGCTTCGTGGAAGGTTGCCCATGTCCATCCGATCCCTAAAAAAGGTGACCGGTCGGACCCTTCGTGTTATAGACCGATAGCCATCACATCCTTGCTCTCTAAAGTCATGGAAAGAATAATTAACGCCCAGCTTATGGGGTATCTGGAGGAGCACCAGCTGATTAGCGATCGTCAGTACGGTTTCCGTCACGGTCGCTCAGCTGGTGATCTTCTTGTTTACCTCACACATCGCTGGGCGGAGGCTATAGAGAGCAAGGGTGAGGCTATGGCCGTCGGTCTAGACATCGCGAAGGCGTTCGATCGGGTATGGCATGGGGGCCTTCTATCGAAGCTACCATCATATGGAATCCCCGAGGGACTCTGCAACTGGATCGCTAGCTTTTTGGATGGTCGGAGCATTAAAGTCGTCGTAGACGGCTACTGCTCCGACGCTTTGTCCATTAATGCTGGCGTTCCACAAGGCTCGGTGTTGTCGCCGACACTATTCATTCTGCATATCAATGACATGCTGTCTATCGATAGCATGCATTGTTATGCAGATGATAGTACTATCGACGTGCGATACACCGGCCAGCAGGGTATCCCTCGGAGCACTTTGGAAGAAAGACGGTTAGAACTTGTGTCGGAAATCGAGAGCTCTCTAGGGCGGGCCTCTGAATGGGGTGAAAGGAACCTAGTTCACTTCAACCCCACGAAGACACAAGTTTGCGCGTTCACCGCAAAGAAGGACCCATTTGTCATGGCGCCACAGTTCCAAGGAGTCACTCTCCGGATTTCCGAGGGTATTGGGATCCTCGGCGTCAATATATCGAGCTTGGTCCAGTTTAGGAGTCAAGTGGAGGACAAAGCCAAATTGGCTAGCAAAAAATTGGGGATCCTGAACAGAGCGAGGCGGTATTTCACGTCGGGCCATAGATTGGCGCTTTATAAAGCGCAAGTCCGGCCCCACGTGGAATACTGTTCTCATCTCTGGGCAGGAGCCCCGAAATACTTGCTAGACCCACTTGACTCCTTACAGAGGCGGGCCGTTCGAATTGTCGGGGATCCTGATATCACGGATAGCCTGGAGCCGTTGGGGCTGCGGAGAGACTTCGGGTCTCTCTGCTTGTTCTATCGTTTGTTCCACGGGGAGTGCTCCGAGGAACTGTTTAAAATGGTGCCTACATCACCATTTTATCATCGCACCACCCGACACCGCAACAGAGTTCATCCATACCACCTGGAAACGATTCCGTCTAGCACGGTTCGTTTCCAGCGTTCATTTTTACCACGTACGTGCAAGCTCTGGAATGAACTCCCTGCTGCGGTGTTCCCTGAGCGCTATGACATGTCCTTCTTTAAACGAGGCTTAAAGAGAGTAGTCCTTCAACGGTAGGCAGCGGCTTTGCTGTGCCCTGGCATTGCAGAAGTCTATGGGCGGCGGTGACTACTTACCATCAGGTGGCCCGTCTGCTCGTCTGCCTATCAAGGCACTAAAAAAAAAAAAAAAAAACTAATATCTTTGATGCTTGGGAGGATTCACGGGATGCTTTGGGTGTGTTCTGTGATCTATCTAAAGCCTTTGATTGTGTACACCATGACACACTTCTCACGAAATTGAGTCACTATGGAATTAATGGTATTGCTCTTAAGTTATTTAAGTCATATTTAAGTAATAGGGTTCAAAGTGTAGACGTCAATGGAAAATTATCTCCTGGGTCTGTTCTTACCATGGGAGTTCCACAGGGCTCGATTCTTGGACCCTTTCTATTCTTAGTTTATATAAATGACTTACCTTATTTCATAAGGGACAACTGTGAGGTAGTGTTGTTTGCAGATGATACTTCTTTAATATTCAAAGTAAGCCGACATAATTCTGTTCTTGACGATGTAAACAACACGCTCGCAAAAATAGTACATTGGTTTAGCGTTAATAATTTACTATTAAATAGTCAGAAAACCAAATGTATTCGATTTTTAACACCTAATGTCAAAAAGATCGACGCCAATATTTATATGAATGGGGATAAATTGAGTCTTGTGGAGACAACCAAGTTTTTAGGCATAACATTAGATCCCAAACTTCAATGGGGATCTCACATATCTGTATTATCCAAAAAATTAAGTGCCGCAGCTTATGCTGTGAGTAAAATACGTCAATTGACCGACGCTGATACGGCTAGGTTGGTCTATTTTGCGTATTTCCATAGTTTGATGTGCTACGGGATTCTACTATGGGGTGGTGCTGCTGACATCAATATCATCTTTACTCTCCAAAAGCGAGCTATAAGATCTATCTACTCGCTAAATTCTAGGAGTTCTTTGAGAGAAAAATTCAAGGAAATTAATATAATGACAGTAGCATCACAATTTATATTCGCTAATTTAATGTATGTTCATAAGAATATACAACAATTTCCAAAAAATTGTGATGTCCATAGTGTAAATACTAGAAATAAGAATAATCTTGTTAGTTATAAAACAAGGCTCCACAAAATCGGCAACTCTTTCAAGGGGCTTTGTATACGCTTCTACAATAAGGTTTTAAGTAACTTAATGAAAGATGCTTTAAAGCTACTATTAAGCGAAAACTAAGTAATAAAGCCTATTACAAAATTTCTGAATATTTAGATGACCGAAAGGCTTGGAAATAAGTTATCCTATTACTTAGAAGTTAGTCATTAACTTATTATTGGGAACTTTATATGTTTGTATAAGAGTTATATATATTAAGTT
This sequence comes from Laothoe populi, assembly GCA_905220505.1. NCBI lineage: Eukaryota > Metazoa > Arthropoda > Insecta > Lepidoptera > Sphingidae > Laothoe > Laothoe populi. Next base: position 14,873,545 of record HG992168.1, read on the forward strand.
ATGCCAATATTTTATTTGCTTAACATTGCGAACTTATATGCCTTACATGACTTTACTTGATATTATTGTCTTAGTATTTAATTGTTGTATTTAGTCTGGGTATGTCATGCTCGCTAAAGTGTCTGTGCTTGCTGCGGCGCCATGTGCCAGGTCGGTCTCTTCCCTGTAACATGGTTGAGGAGGCCGATGGCTGACACATGCGTCACTACTCGTGATCGGGTGCGGCTCGTGTGGACTGGTCTGCTCAGACTATTTCAGTAAGGACCAACTGCTTTAAGAAATCGAGATTTCACTCTCACGATGGTCATGTGCGGCACTAGGTGCTGTAATGAGTTTTATTTCACAATCTTGCAATAAGGCAGCTTAACACACATTGAGCTGCTCTAATCTAATGTAATTAAATTAAAATTGTATTACCAAATATTGTTAACCAATGTTGAAAAAGAGCAACGCTAAAGTTTCTTGCCCGTTCTTCTCTAGCGAAACTGCATTCCGAACTGGCGGTAGAGTAAAAAATTGACTGAATCTAAATAATGTATAACATTTCATGGATTCAATAAATATTTGATTTTGATTTGATTTTGATAATGAAAATAACAACCTTGACAACGACGGATCGCTATTTTGATAACGCTATTTTAACCTCTCGGGCCCGGCCCGGCTGATTATAGCCGGACCAAAACAGGCGAAAGTCACCCTTATTAACATGTATTAGAGGCGTATTTAAGGTGATGGCCGCCGACGCGACGGTTTGTTTACATTCATTATTTTTTTTTATCCTAGTCTGCCAACCCGCATTAGGCCAGCGTGGTGGACTAAGGCCTAACCCCTCTCATTAGTAGAGGAGGCCCGTGCCCAGCAGTGGGACAATGTTTAATACAGGGCTAGTATTATATTATATTATTATTATCCTAGCACGGCAAAGTGACCGCACTGCACCTGATGGTAAGCGCAGTGCGGTCCAATTAGAGTATCGAGTAGCGAGAGACGATCTATCCCCCGCTACTTAACACACTCATGCCGGCCTGCTCCTTCACACTACGCCATGGGCAAGAAGGTGAAGAAGCGGTCGAGGGTCTATTGTCAGAGTACTCAGAAGGCCGCAAAATGGCCAAACTTTGTACCCCAACTCTAGACCCCCGAGAAAAACCGGATGTACACTGATCCCGGAACGTGACACCCTTGCATGTGCCACTATGGCGGGGTTTTCACCCTGTGTACGGTGGTCGCTATCCGGGCGGATATGAATATCCTTCCACTAGCAAAATAATATTTATTATATCATTTTATGTTGGTATAAGTGCGGTTCCCACATGATAGTATTTTGTTTTTCACAGAGCAAGGGATCGAGATGATTTGCATAGCGGTAGTTCAGGGGTCAGAGAATGACATAGGCTACTTTTATCCCGGAAAAATGCACTGTTCCTATAGGATAGCAAAATATAGAAAGATGTAATAGCTTAAGATGACTACATAGATTTTATAACTTTTCTTTCAAAAATAACTACCACGCGGGCGGAGCCGCGGGCTACAGCTAGTAGGAAATAAGTTCACAATTAACGATAAGTGAGCAAAATATCGTGTTTTAAACACTTTTATAAGTGCCGGGCGATACGCCAGTTTGGCAAGTATACAATGCAAGATACATAGTTGACCGACATAACTTCATTGTAAAAGTTTTATTTAGTTATGCGTAATTGTAGCTGTGTGTTCACGATCGTTATTTATAATAGCATAAGTTTTAATAATAAACACCAAAACTTGAAACTGATCAAGTTATAAGTTTGATTTCGTTTTTAACAAACTTCTTAGTGCCACTTATATTATATCAATATATTTCTATAAATACACCCAAAAGTCACACACATAGTCCTAACCCCTCACTAGGTCAAACCTCATCAAAAACTACGAGGTACTACGGTCCCACAACACCCAGACCCCAAACAAATATTTGTGGATCACACAAATTAACTTTTTCAAGTCGCCTCCGACGCCGCCGCGGCGCGGCCTCTCGTTTCACAGCTCGGTTACTTTTTTTTTATATCATAGTCCGACAAACGAGCCAATGGGTCACCTGATGTTAAGTGATCTCCACCGCTCATGAACATCCACAATACCGAAAGTATCACGTATGCGCTGTCGGCCTTAAAGGACACGAATAGGGATTTGGGAAGGGAAGGGGGAATTTGGGCCTCCGGATATCTCACTTATCATACGAAACGCAACAGTGAACAACAAAACTTTACGTTGGTTTTCTGTGAGACAGTGATACTACCGGTCGAGCCGGCCCATTCATGCTGTAGACAAATATGTCTACAGCGTGGCTCTACCACTTTTGACTACTGCGCAACATAAGCTGACTTTTTTCTTAGAAATACTTTTTCTTGGCTTTACTTAGAAACTATCTACGTATCCGGACCAAAAAAGCGATACAAAATATTGTATAGCATGGCATCCTTTGAATAATATCCAGTAAACATCAGTGAACCGTTCAATATTGGGCGTAAAAAATAATGGCCCGGTATCCCCTCTTGTACCTATGGACCGGACCATTCATAAAATGTATAGAAGGTTTTAACGGTAAAGATACGCTAAGAAAAGCCTGAAGTGAATGGGGTATTACGCATTATTGTATGCTTTGGCTAATGTTACGGGCACACGTGTCGGACATTGGATGATAGCGCGTGGCTCTATGTAAAGATGGAAAGAAAGAAAATATTTTTATTAGTGGTTTCTTGTAACTTATTTACTACGTCCATAAAATATTAAAATAATGGTAAACCAATAATAGGATCCCCCATTCAGCCCCATGCCGCAGTACGGCAGGATTGTAATGCAGCGCTGATTTTCGATGAGGGGTCCGGGTGACGTGTGGACGCTAGGTCGGCGGACTTTTTTTTTTGCGTCTACAAAGTAAGTAAAAAAAAATAACCAAAAAAATTCACAATAAGAGAAAAAAAATGAAAATATTGCAATAATAAAAACTAACTAAAATAAAAGAAATAAAAAAACAGTACTAAACAAACTTACATATTTAACAATAAATTCTCGACATCAGGTACACTAATGTATTGCATATGGCATGTCGCGTTGGTCGTAGGTAGTTGTTGCATATGTCGCAAAAATGTAAAATTTACATTGAGTTGTAACAAATCCTTGAGTAGTGTGCTAATCAAAATATACATATACACTCACGCCTGTAATCCCCGAAGGGGTAGGCAGAGGTGTAACCATATTTTCGCTGGGCCGCGCCCTTTTTTATTCTTTTGTTGTCGCGGTGAAAGCGTTTTATTTCTGCCGCCCGCTCCGGGGGGAAGCGGAATAAGAATAAAACGGTTATGCTGGACTAGCCGGTCTTACGACTCAGCATCCCCCTCGCACGGATGATGGCTATCCGTGCTGCCGCTGGGCCAAGTCCCTACCCCCTATGTACACCCCACCTGACACTACCAGCTAAAACCCAGCGGTGGCCTTCTTCGGCGTTTACGGAGCGATGCGTATTCTAAGGAATGCTAGAATTGCTGCGGGCTTAATATCTGGCCGGACAAAATGTCAACAAAGTATTAACATATTTCACAGAATTTTAGGTCACAATGTGGACTAAACTGAGTTTTAACAGCACACCTCTGTATAAAACGAGGAATTTAATTAACAACACAGTAATATGTAATCTTGGGAGTAATCCGTCCATTGTCTATTACGAAATACGAAATTTATTACGTGTGTTATATTCTATCTCATCCACTCATTAGAATGTTCTACAGGTGAGATAGAGACGGAATAGAAATTGTCGCTTCGTAGGCAGTTCAATCATTCCTGGTTCTACAGACGGCACACTAATATATCAATTTGTTGCGAGTTAATTCGGCTTATGTGTTTCTTATACGTGTCTATTAGGTATGTTTCTTAGAATTATTCATTGGGGACATTTCGTCTAATCAAAGCTTTGATATATCGAAAAGATATTTTCACTTCAAAAATTTTCAATTCAAAAATGAAATTGAAATATAAATCCAGGTGATAAGACCATGTTTATATTAAAAAGCGACTGACACATATATCAGCAGCACGAAATGTAGCGTTTTAATTTGCAATTTTATTTTTTTGTTGTTGAAAATGTAGCTAGAATACTTTTAGAATGTCTCAACACTTCCTTAATGTAAGACGTGAATTGAAATATTAAGACAATTTTGTTGAAAAATACCCTGGTGGCGCAGTTGTAATTGCGCATGTGTTACGACTGCTGTGCTGAGGTCTCGGGTCGGGTAAAGTGATATTGGGTTTTTCCATCTAGAAATTCTCAGTATTAGCCGTGAGTCTGGAACCTGTGCCCCGTATGGTGATAGGCTCGCCCCCTATCACATTATGGGACCTTAATAAATTCGGCGAAAAGTGGGTGTACTGTTTACAACTCTACCTACCCCTTCTGCGATTACAGGCGTGAGTGGATATGTATGTTTATTAAAAAGCTGGTATTATCTGATAATTTAAGATTTCTTCTATACGGTCAAAGTCTTCTTCTCTTCTACATACAGATGTGGTACTCGAACCCACTCACATGACTCCGGGTCATAAGAACACAGTAGCTGGCAAACTATTCCAGAGCTTACGGTACGGTAAAGATACTATACCACGAACCTCTTTGTTCGGGGTAGTAGACACCACGAAGTAAGCTTCGCAAGCCACACGTAGTTCTTTCTGGTGTGGCAGAGAATGGAATAAAATTAAAACTGATAAAGACTACAGTCCCATGGGACTTTTGAAATGGAAAATGAAAAATGGAAATGGGACTGGGCGGGCCACGTCTGTAGAATGCACCCAGACAGGTGGGCGAAAGTCGCTACTTACTGGATACCACACGACGGTCGGCGAAGACGTGGAAGGCCAAGAATGCGATGGCGGGACGACCTGGATTATTTTTGTAAGCAATGGCGCAATATGGCTGATGACAGAGAGGAGTGGAAAAGGAAGAGGGAGGCCTTTGCCCAGCATAGGGACATAAAATAGGCTATAGAAAAAAAGACTATAGATTGTGTTAATGTGATTAGATACTTTGTACATTGATGAATGAAAGCGCGTTTTATGATGTAATTAAGCGTTGTTATTTGCGTGGTGGTGGAGTGTAAACGCCATCAAGTGTTGAGACGACGTCCGCTGCGTTATGGTTGAAGCTATTATCGTAAATCGAAATTACCATTATGAATACGGGGCAAGTTATAAGCTGATATGTATTAAATATCTCGGGAATGACCTTGGATAACAACCATCTAAAATAGAAAAGTTTTTTAATTCGTAAAAAGTACACCAAGTTTAATAAAAAACAAATTATGCGTCCCTATAAAACTTGAGGGTTGCCCTCGATTTTTCGGAGATCCCATCGTCAGAACCTGACTTGGTGCCAATGGGGCCATCTGCGAAGTATACCCTTTTAAACAAAAAAATAGTTTATCGAATCGGTCGAGGCGTCTTCGAATAATCGGGGAACATACATAAAAAAAAAGATTTCGACGAATTGAGAGCCTCCTCCTTTTTTTGAAGTCTGTTAATAAATAGAACACTAGATCAAGACGGTATCAAGAACTGCGGTCTCACATCACATAGACTCGAAAACAATATTTGTGAATCACACAATTCACGGTTCATGATGCCATTGCATTTGACAGTCGTGTTGGTTGCTCTTTACATAATGTTAAAAATTTAAAATATTTTAGCAGCGAAAGAAATGATCTATGGTGTCTAGTTTTTAAGACACCAATAAGTAGTTAGATCAGAATAGTAACTGTTGGATCACTCTGCATCTTCTACCGCATTTATCATGGGGAATGTTCCGAGGAATTGTTTGGATTGATCCCGGCCGCTGAATTTCACCATCGGACATCGCGTCAAAACAGCAAATTCCATCCGCACCACCTCGATGTCCAGCGTTCCACAACAGCGCGATTTTTGCGGCATTTTCTGCCTCGCACAACCACTCTGTGGAACCAGCTATCGCCGGCAGTCTTTCCGAACCGTTACGACCTGGAAACCTTCAAGAAGAGAGCATATTCTTTCCTGAAAGGCCGGCAACGCATTTGCAAGCCCTCTGGTGTTGCAGATGTTCATGGGCGACGGTGATCACTTTCCATCAGGTGAGCCTCCTGACCGTTTGCCCCCTTTTTCAATAAAAAAAAACTCATTAGATGCTTTAAACAATAACAATTTGATTATTGATGAAATTTATCCACTTACGCTTATAACTGGGACCACAGTAGTGTCAGTGTGATTGCCATTAGGTCAGAATTATTGATATTGCGAGATATATACAGGATATTATTGCAGTGGCATGGAATTACGGACTATTTACAACATATTTTTATTTATGTTTTAATATGTGAAAACATCTAACTGGTACTTCAACAACCATACTGTTAATTTCATAAATTATTATTTTACTGTTTGTTTTCCAAATAAAATAAAATAAATATTTGATAGCCTCCAAGGCGCAGCGAGTCGACTGTGAAACGAGAGCCCGTGGGTTCGATTCCCGCACAGAGACAAATGTTTGTGTGACAGGTATTTGTTTCAGGTCCGGGTGGGACCGTAGTCCCTCGTAGTTCTTGATACCCACGATGCAAGTTAAACCTAGTAATGAGATCAGAACTATGTGGGTGACTGTCGGGTGTTTATTTACTATTTATTATTATAAATAGAAATGCTGCATCTCGGCCGTCAGATACCTCCTCTATAGTAGCTTCTAATTGAGCGGTTCAATACAAAAAGCTTTTACATAATACCTAAAAGTAAAATAAAGTCATCCCTATCTAAACATAACTAACACGCTATCGCTGTTTTAAAATATCGGTAATCCGGGAAACGTATGCCAGCAGTAACAGGCTTACCTATCGGTTATCGGGCTTACGTAAAATACCTGACTATCGGTGCTAAGCTCGGTAACGGGATATATCAATATTTATATGAGGGTCAAACGCTCGTATGCAAGAACGCTTTTTTTTTGCTGCACTGCACCTGATGGTAAGCGCAGTGCCGTCCAATTAGAGTATCGAGTAGCGAGAGATAATCTATCCCCCGCTACTCTTGAGACTGCTTCGGTACGACTGAGGTGCTGAGGTCTCGGGTTCGATCGGATAAAGTGATATTGGAATTTACCAGTAGACCTTATGGTCTAAGAGCCCGTGAACCCCAGACCTACGTTATTTTATAAAAGCTGAAAGTTTGTCAGCGCATGCTCCCAACACAGGTAAGAACGATGGACCATTATGAAGTTTGGGTTACAGTGGCTTTGGCAGGTAAACGTCACTAAAGGTGTGTAAAATACCGATCTAAATACATCAAATAATAAAGTGCGATTTTTTGGTATTACCTTTAGAATATTATTAAAAATCACGTTATTCATTGCCAGACACTTAACATCGTGGCAACCCCTTGCCAGACACCCTTAATGGTCATGAAATTATAATTTTACTTACGTTATAGTATAAAAGCTGATTTTTATAAATAATACTTGGGTAATAAATAGATGAGGTTTCCTCATTAGCCAGACACTTTTGATAGTTCCAACCCCTTGCCAGACAAGCATGTAGGGTAGCTGTAGGAGAGCGCGAGTATGGATTGTACAGTCTTACTATTTTGTAGTTTATGATGGTATCAACCAGTCAACAAAGACAGGCCAATAACTGATTTAAAATTCACAATTATTTTCAGTTTAATTATTAATTGTCAGTTTATGATCTAGGAACACATAAGTACTAACAATCACAATGTTATTGAAATAAACTATTATTTGAACTGCAATATAATTTACAAAGTGGTACAACATGATTAACTTTCTGTATTGACTAAGAGTAGTTATTAAGATTTGTTTTATATTGTAAATTTGAGAAAATTTTAAACTTTGTTGTGGTTACAGCAACACTAAATCTCTTACCATAATATCACTGCCTAATTAGCAGTTAAACAAAAACTTCAAATATTAATTAAAGTACCATCAGTTTTAATAAAACTAAAAGAAGAATTACCATCAGATTTTAACACAAGAAATTAAAACAAAAATCAATAAGGTAGGAAATAGAACCTGGTATTTTTAACTTAATGAATTGTTTAGTTTATCAGAATGAACAAAATTAAAACTCATCCTGTAAATTTTAAAACCAGAAGCGACTCACCAAATTTTAAATACATCCATAGGAACATGACCTATGTAGGTAGGCAGGCAAACAACCAGCTATCTCAGTACTTGCACTACCAGAGAACAGCCTCAACTACTCAACAGCGCCAGGGGACACCATCCACAGCAAATGGAATTTTAATACCAAAATCATTAACACAGTAAACATTGACACTTAATTTTGACTATCGTTTAAACGATTTAGTTTGGAACATAAAATAAATCAAAATGATTTACAAAACTTAAGGGACTTACTATAATTTATAAACATAGCACATCCAAATGATTCTCAACATTCGCAACCTTGAAATTTACTGGAGACTAGCAAATTTACAGTACCGTTGAGCACTTTTTACCACGTGTAAAGCGGTAGCATATTACATTTTACCATCACTATTTTATTTCGGATGATAGAATTTCAATAATATATAACCTTTTGCACAACCCAAAAAAGTGCATAAAACTAATGATTAATGTTTTCCAAACTCTCAAACAACAAAAATAACATGGTACGAGACTGTAGGATTTACATCACCTGATTTACGATAGTGGATGTCGAGTTCAATCCCACTTCTGATATCCAGGTTCTATGTGTTGTGGTCAGAATGGCTGAGGTCATGACGTCATCATAGATCATGACTATGAGGGTTATTCATCCTTCTTTGATCTTCAGATAACCAGGATGCATAGCGTACGATAGATACGATACGATACAATTACACTTTTTACTTATTCAGTCCAATAATTAACAAAAATGACAACCGGCCTTCAATTATAATATTTTTACATTGTATTTTAACCTGTTATTGACATAATAAATTAAATTTTTTAACAATTTAAGGTAGTTGTAGCATAGAATGTATTTTCTTAAAATGTTTATAAAATTTACATAGACTATCAACAACAAAATAACAACTGCGCAGTGAGGGACCGCGGTAGACTTAACTCGCTATCTCACTCGCACTCACCTATATGCATACTGCCTCGCGCTCTCCTACAGCTACCCTACATGCTTGTCTGGCAAGGGGTTGGAACTATCAAAAGTGTCTGGCTAATGAGGAAACATCATCTATTTATTACCCAAGTATTATTTATAAAAATCAGCTTTTATACTATAACGTAAGTAAAATTATAATTTCATGACCATTAAGGGTGTCTGGCAAGGGGTTGCCACGATGTTAAGTGTCTGGCAATGAATAACGTGATTTTTAATAATATTCTAAAGGTAATACCAAAAAATCGCACTTTATTATTTGATGTATTTAGATCGGTATTTTACACACCTTTAGTGACGTTTACCTGCCAAAGCCACTGTAACCTAAACTTCATAATGGTCCATCGTTCTTACCTGTGTTGGGAGCATGCGCTGACAAACTTTCAGCTTTTATAAAATAACGTAGGTCTGGGGTTCACGGGCTCTTCCTCTATTAACATTATTATGACATGTAAAAAGTGCCCATAGTGGCCTAATTTACAAAATAAATAATTTGATTTACCACGAATTACTCAGTATCAGCCCATAGTTTGGAATTGTGCCGGATTCTTAGTCTCGCCCCCTATCACTTCAAGGGAAATAGGGATGTACTGATTATACCTCTGCTACTCCTTCGAGGATGTGGTACTCAAAAGTGCTCTCTACCTCCCACAGATATTCACAGTACTAGGAAATATATAAATGCTAGGCCTTTAAGAAAATGAATGGGGATTGCAAAAGGAGATAATTCAAATTGGAGTCGAGCCATTTCATTCACAACATTTTAATTTCCATTGAGAGCCTCTATGGTACAGTGGGCGAGTAGCCGGTTGTTAAAGGCCGTGGGTTCGATTCCCGCATCCAGAAAAATATTTGCGTGACACAGATTTTTGTTTCTGGTTTGAGTGTTGTGGAACCGTAGTCCCGCATAGTTCTTGATACCTACAATACCTATAGGTTTCACCTAGGTTGGGGTCAGAAATATGTGTGTGACTGTTGGGTGTATTTATTTATTCGTAATTATTGGAATGATATTTCGAACATATTTTTTCATGCCTCAATAGGCAGACGAGCAGACGGGCCACCTGATGGTGAATAGTCATCGCCGCCCATAGACTTCTGCAATGCCAAGGCACAGAGCCGCTGCCTAGCGTTTATATTTAATAACGATTCGCCTTCTGATTCACATACAGTATTCATGTGTCCATATACAAATAAAAGATAATTTGCGCTATTTATTCGCGATTGTCCAGCCGATGCTGTTGTCCGGTTAGCCGAATTGAGGGGTTTCGCTAAACAAAAACACAATATTAACAACGCTGTTTATAACGCATTGTGTACTTTTTGACAGTATTCCGTGGTTTGGTTTGTATTTTGAGTCCATGATTATTGTGATAAAATGAAACTGAATAGCATTGTTCATTTTTTATGTTCAATATAGAGTGTTAAATAAAAAATTAGGCGGTAATTGCAAAGGTCGCTTCAAAATCTATAAGTGGTTTGTTTTTAGTATCATAGACTGACAAACTACCTAGTGGGACTATAATCCCAACCGTTTCTAAAGATCTAAATCAGAAGAATCATGGTTAAACATTGGGTTTCACTTATCTAGACACCCGGTAGCGTGTCAAGCCAAGTTCAAGCTAACAGAATGGCGAGCCGTACCGTGTGTGAAAACTAGCTAAGTCAGACTTTAGGCTTCAGCATATTATCCTATGAGATATAACTTATTATAAGAAGAAGTGATAATTTAAGTTGTTATAAAGTATTTTATGTTGTTATAAATAAATTTCAGGACTGACTATTGAACTTGGCACCGATTTAGATCTCATTTCTTTTGTCGTTGAAGTCAACAACTAAGACATATATCATAATATTGAACTTGGCTCTCATTTCACATTTATGTTTTGATGGGATGACTCTTCACAGCAGGATACTCGACCGCTCACCACGGAAGCTTTAACAATTAACAATACATTATTGTTATTTTTAAAACTAGCTTTTGCCTGCGGCTCGGCCCACATGTTAGTTATTTTTGAAAGAAAAGGTATAAAATCCACGGAGTCATTAAAGCTATGTTTCTATATTTTGCGAACTGTCAAATGACTGACAGGTATGTCAAACGCGTTAAGGTTACATAAGAAAAGTAATCTGGTCGTTAGTTTTCTTAAATTTCTTATATGTCCGCGCAACTTTCGTAATTTTTTTCATACGAACCTTCTACTGACAATAACAAACAAAAAAAAAGAATTAACGAAATCGGTTCAGCCGTTCACGCGTGATCCCGTGACTAGGGAAATAGGGATTCATTTGTATATAATACTAGCGGACCGTGCAGACGTCGTCCTGCCAGGAAAAGTAGCGTCACACCGACAGCAGCGCCACCTACCGGGTCCAATTGTGAATCTACACTATCCAAGGCGCCACCCAAAAGCATACAAAAAAAATCATTCAAATCGGTCCAGCCGTTTAGGAGAAGTTCAGTGACATACACAGTACAGTAGAATTATATATGTATAGGCTATGGCTGCCTTTTATTATTATAATAATCGTAATAAATCATCAAGGGGCCAAGGGATTCCAATTAAATTGTGAATGCAAAAATTCAATTTATCCGCAGAATGAATGATAATAAATGCTATCACATTTATCATCTTTTCATGACATTGTAAGTGGTGCTTGGATCGTTTCGTAAAGTGCATTTTCTGCCGGAATTTGGTGAACTTTTATGCATTGAGAATTTTGGGCGGAAAGTTTGTTTGTTGGTCGAAATAGATGGAGATAGCCGCTAGACTGAAATACCTTTTGTATAACTAACTCCTTTATGCGTTGTGATTTTTCATCTACATCACAACGTATTTCGCAGAATGGTTATTGTGAATTTAACATTGTGGGAAATGAATACAAAATTTGGCTGGAAGTTAGCCTTTCAGTAAGTTATAGCTAAGAGGAGAAAAGTCTTTAATCTATGTTAAATTGTTAACTATATAAATACAAAAAATAAATACACCCAACTTACATAGTCCTAACCCCACACTAGGTAAAACCTGTATCGTAATATCAACTACAAGGGACGAGGGTCCCAATGCACCCAGACATGAAACAAATATCTGTCTGTCAATCAAATATTTGTCAATAAACGAACTCACGGCTTCTCGTTTCACAATTTACTCCTGCTGCACCTCAGAGGCTCTTATAATTATTTGTAATTATATTGCCGATTGCTATACAATAAAAAGTTCATAATTTTTTCATGAAATAGAATTTCTTCCAAAGTCTCTTCAACTTATAGTAAGAAGATATTTATCAAATAAAAATTGCATAATGAATATCTTTATCGATTCACATTTTGAAACCAAAAAATCTTGTGATGTGATAAAAAAATCTATATCTTGTACGACATTCTAAACAAAAGCTAATTTAACAAATAAAAGCATAGAAACCTGTTACCACGCTGATTCCACCTCGATATCGCAAGATTTTTATCCGACTGTCCCAGAACGGAAAATAATGTTTTTGTACAAGTCAACAGCGCCCAAACATTAAGGGCCAAGGGCTGTTCCTGTTGTCAAAGATAGAGATCATCACTGAAATTAAGGTTCTTGAAAGTTCTTATACAATTTTCCTCTAGTACTTTATAATAAAAATAATATATTTAAGGATATTAGGGTTATAAAACTAAACTAAAATCCGACCAAACCTGCAGGATCTCCAGTTATGAAAAACTTTTGTTCAACAACTTTTACATCTACGAGATCGGCCTCTTAATTGCACGGAATAAAAACCCAATTAGACTGAAAGCATTCAATCTCGGATGCTTGTTTACAAAGAAATATAGCTGAAGGATGCGGCAGGTATGTCTATTAAATACTATAAGCTAGCTGCACCCGCATGCGTTGCAATCCCACATAAAGTAACATTGATTAATTGCGATCGGTTGAACGGTTTTTTTTATTCTGGCGCGGCAAAGTGACCACACTGCACCTGATGGTAAGCGCAGTGCCGTCCAGATAGAGCACCAAGCAGCGAGAGACGGTCTATCCCCCGCTACTCAACACAATCATGCCGGCCTGCTGTTTAGCTTCTTCACGTTACGCCTAAAGGACCCAGGATCATAGGAGGGAGGGAACACGGTAGCTGGCAAACTGTTCCACAGCTTGATGGTGCGGCAAAAACACGAATTTGCGAACCTCTTGGTTCGGGCTTGGTAGTAGACACCACGAAGCTGTGGCTCCGCATTGTATTGGCTCCGAATTGGTATTGAAGTTGATGTTCTGCATCGCCATCTGCCGAGTTCTTTTTAATTTTTTTGGGCTAGAAACCATCGCGGGCGTTTAAAGAAGAACTTACTTAAGATTCATTATAATCGGATGAATAGTTTAGGAGTTTAGAGGAGAGACATACGTTTACATTAATTTTTATTTTACTATGTGAAAGTAGCTCTGTCTGTCTTTACGTTTTCGCGGCTAAACCTCTGAACCGATTATGATGAAATTTGTTATAACCCCGAAGACACACCGAGGGTACTGTCTTTTTTTAAATCAACCCTTAATGGGATGATAAGTTTTTTTTTACACGTGCCCGATGTCTATGTATTAATACTATTCTACCAAGGCCTGTATTACCCACAGACCATATATTTACGAAAAAATATCTTATCCTTTACCAACTATGAATTCAAGATCCTTTATCACATTCAGTGATTTTGTATCCTTGACGCGAAGGTTCGCGGTTTCTTCGCTGACTAATTAAAAGGCGTCGGTTAGGCAAATTACCGACATTATGGTTTCATCAAGCCATTATTACTTCCGCCTTAATAGCCTGCTTGCGAATGCCACGAAATTTTACCCCTAATATAACCCTAGATCATACCAGATCTGCGGAGAATCTGGATGAGGGAAAGTTCTGATTGCTTTAACTAGCTGTTCCGTCTTACTGCTGGACAATTCTCCACATTTCCTCTCCTAATAATGCAATGAATTCGGCTCTTATTATGGGTAAGTTTTATAACGGTGTATTGAATTTAGGCTTAAACCTGTTAATGCCATATTCTCAATTCCTCCGAGGCTCAGCAGGTGACTAGCCGGTTGTGAAACGAGAGGCGGCGGATTTGATCCCATTCCAGGACAAATATTTATACAATCCGTGAGACCGAACATATCTCGTAGTTCCTGATACCCACGACACAAGACGCCTCCCTTAATCAGGACTATGTATTTGACTGTTTGGTTTTTCTTGATCCACCTTGCTTTCATCAGCAACATCATAATTACCCTATTTTTGTACACTGCTGGACATACCTGAGTATACCTCTGAACTTGCTGTAGAATACAGTGTATGCGAAATGTCAAGCTATAATATGTGATATATTATGAATGTGATAGTTATATTATCAAATGCTGGCAAACGGTGTAGTGGCTTAGATGGTATTCAACATTTTTGACAACTTAATTTTATCAGCGCTAGATTTCCTTAATAGACTGTTATTGTTGTTATTGTAGATGATTAGATAATATAACTGTGTATTTTTGTCGAAAAGCACTAGTCTACGTGCTCTGTTTTAAAGGATAGAAGGTGGTGAAATTATTTGGCAATTTGGTATGACTGCCTCGGTGGCGTAGTTGTAATTGCGCATGCGTTACGATTGCTGTGCTGAGGTCTCGGGTTCGGTCCCCGGTCGGGTAAAGTGATATTGGGTTTTTCTACCTAGAAATACTCAGTATTAACCCGGAGTCTGGAAAAGTGCCCGGTGTGGCGATAGGCTCGCCCCCTATCACATTACGGGACCGAAATTCGGCGAAAAGTGGGTGTACTGGTTACACCTCTGCCTACCCCTTCGGGGATTACAGGCGTGAGTGTATATGTATGTTGTTATGTTACATGCAATATTTACGGGTTATGAATGGGGTGCGGTGTCATGCAAATTGTGAATTCATGTTCTGTGTGATTATGTTAATGTATACAGGCAAGCGTGGCTTTTCATTTTATAAAAATAGTAAATTTTAAAATAACCAAAAACTTGATAGTGTATAAACTAAAAAGAAAACCAACTCTATGAAAACATATTTCAGAGTCGGATAAGCATGTTATAAAAAATTAAGAGATTGGCAAGTAAAGTTTTTAACATCAAAGGGTTTAGGCATTAGAGGATGTAGAAGAAATAGAGATGTATAGAACCACTCGTTAAACATTGTCTTCACTTTTGTAGCAGTCGGATAAAACGTAGTTCACACGGAAATCTAAAGTACCTTCCGACCGCGTGCTATCTGAATTCGTGTAACGTTTAGCGGTAAACAAAATTTATTGTGCTGAATAATAAATAGGCATTCATCTACCAGATTAGAGTAATGGCCGAAGTACAAATAGCGCAAATAAAATATACAGGCTGTTCCAAAAAGTCGGTGTAAACAATACGTCGTAAAGAGGTTGGTATTCAGATTCTTGAGGTACAAGATTTGCTTATTTCAAGACTCGAATAATGTGCTCATTAGTTTTAATGACATTGCTAATAAACGATTTATTATTATCTTATTGATGAATATCAAGGCAAGTATACTTCATCTTATCTGAGTAGTTGGAATTTAAATTTGTGGAGAATCAATCGTTTTATGAACGTTGATGCTGCTGACAAATGATAATTATTTCGCTATATCCAAGTGTATTTAATCATTAAATAATTTATTGATACTTTATCAGTTATTTCATGAATTTAACTTCAAAAATGACGGATTTTCATACAAACTTTCTACCCATATTTTACACCCTTAGGGGTGGAATTTCAAAAAATCCTGAAATATATATTTTTACTAAAATGTCAAATACTAATTTTCATGATTTTCATTTAACTTCAAAAATGACGGTTTTTCATACAAACTTTCAATGGAAATACCACCCCTAAGGGGTAAAATAGGGGATTTACCCCCTTAGGGGTGGTATTTCCATAAACCCTTCCTTAGTGGATGCCTACGTGATAAGAGGTACCTACTGTCAAAATTTCAAGTCTCTAACCCCAGCCGTTTAGGATGTGCGTTGATCGATCAGGCAGTCAGTCAGTCAGTTTCTTCTTTTATATATACAGATAAAAGTACAACAATACAATTTTCTGTTCGCGTTACACTAATTGTTTTGAACTCCAAAATATAGAATTGTTGCTCTGAGAGTAAATAGATGTTAAAACCAGACTAATGGTAATTTAATTAACACATTTTTTTATTTAGTTTTAATACTACAATTAATTTGAAAATGGAACAAAACAGTTTTCCCTTCTGTCGATGATCATAATGACATTTTATTATTCACCTTGACCAATACTTACTAATCACCAATTTTATATATAGTGCTGTCCTTCGCATTTTTTGAAACATGATGTATAATTTTGTTTTTCTCGGCGCTGTAATAAAATTTGGTATGTGAAAGCGTGCTATTGTTTTTCTAACTCCCCCTCTTTGCTTTAGTAAACGTTTTGGAAATCCTTGTACATCTTTATTGCATTATAGAGCTTTGGAGCATCAGTTGAATTTATCCTGTCATGGCAAAGTGACCACACTGCACCTGATGGTAAGCGCAGTGCCGTCCAATTATAGTATCAAGTAGCGAGAAACAATCATGCCGGCCTGCTGTGTAGCTTCTTAAGACTACGCCATGAGGCAAGAAGGTGAAGAGGCGGTCGAAGTTCTAGTGACAGAGTACTCAGAAGGCCGCAAAACGGCCAAAACTCGTACCCCAACTCTAGACCCCTGACAAAAACCGGATGTAATCTGGCTGACCCCGGAACACGACACACTTGCATGTGGTAATATGGCGGGTTTTTTTTTATTTTATTTTATTTATTTGGGATAAAAAACAGTTACACAATAGTTAGTAAGTACATTAATAACATAATACAGGAATATAATTGTATAACCCACTACTTTATCCACAGTTTATATAAGTAAAAGCTTTTTAATTCAAAAAAAGTACACCGAATTCAATAAAAAACAAATTATGCGTCACTATAAAATTTGAGGGTTTGCCTAGATTTTTCTGTGATCCCATCATCAGATACTGACTTGGTGACAATGGGACCAACTGGTAAGTAAACCCATTTAAACAAAAAAAGAATTTCTCGAATCGGTCCAAGCGTCTTCGAGTAATCGGGTAACATACATAAAAAAAGATTCCGACGAATTGTTAACCTCCTCCTGTTTTGAAGTCGGTCAAAAAAAAAAGATTCCGACGAATTGTTAACCTCCTCCTTTTTTGAAGTCGGTTAAAAATAGTTATAGGAGTAGATGAAAACAACAAAAAGAAACAAATCAGAAAGTTCAAAAAGGAGAAAAAACAAAAGTTACATTCGAATTGGATTTACACCTAATGAGAATTTATAAAAATTTGGAAACCGTTTTTTAAATGTGTCTTGTACGGTATAAATATCTGTATGTCACACAGACATTTGTCTCGGTGCAAGAATCGAACCCACGGCCTCTCACAGCAGGCTACTCGCCCGCTGCGCTACGAAGGTTGTCAATAAGTTGGTGCGAATAAGGTTTAGTGGAAGAAAAAATAAAAAAAAATTGCCAATGTGACTACGCACGTAATACTAACAAAAGCTTACTAATAATTATTGCGTCTGTCCTAGCATAATAAGGATAGTGTGTCAATTGAATGACATGGTTATTTAAATATAGAAGTCCAATCATCATATCGTCAGCGATAACCGCGTGTGGTTACGTCAGCAAGTCACGCATTAACGATGTGCTGAATGCAACTAAATCTATGGAAGAATGTTTTTTTTTATTCTGCCACGGCAAAGTGACCACACTGCACCTGATGGTAAGCGCAGTGCCGTCCAGATAGAGTATCAAGTAGCGAGAGATAGTCTATCTCTCGCTACTCAACACAATCATACCGGCCTGCTGTTTAGCTTCTTCACACTACGCCTAAAGGACCCAGGATCATAGGAAGGAGGGAACACGGTAGCTGGCAAACTGTTCCACAGCTTGATGGTGCGGCAAAAATACGAATTTACAAACCTCTTGGTTCGGGTTTTCTAAGGTTTGACGTTTCTTTGACGTGTGCACAATACAGTTGCGTAATATTGACGCTGCATAATAACGCACGCGTTATGACGAGCATCACAGATTACTCGATACATATATGTGGTTGACATCCTCGTGGCGCGAGCTATAAAACGAGAGATCGCGGGTTCTTTTTTTTATGCTGGCACGGCAAAGTGACCACACTGCACCTGATGGTAAGCGCAGAGCCGTCCAATTTGTATCGAGTAGCGAGAGACAATATATACCCCGTTACTCAACACAATCATGCCGACCTGCTTCTTCACACTACGCCATGGGAAAGAAAGTGAAGAAGCGGTCGAGGGTCCATGGCCAGAGGACTCAGAAGGCCGCAAAACGGCCAAACATGGTACCGCAAATCTAGACCCCCGACAAAAACCGGGTGTACACTGGCTGATCCCGGAACGCGACACACTAGCGTGTGCCACTATGGCGGGTTTTACACCCTGTGTACGGTGGTCGCTATACGGGTGGATATGAATATCCTGCCACCAGCAGATCGATCACCAGGTTCGATCCCCGCAGCAAGACAAATATTTATGTGATCCACAATTTGTTTCGGGTCTGGTAATATATACATATACACTCACGCCTGTAATCCCCGAAGGGGTAGGCAGAGGTGTAACCAGTTCACCCACTTTTCGCCGAATTTATTACGGTCCCATAATGTGATAGGGGGCGAGCCTATCGCCATACCGGGCACAAATTCCAGACTCCCGGCTAATACTGAGAATTTCTCGATAGAAAACCCAATATCACTTTACCCGACCCGGGGATCGAACCCGAGACCTCAGCACGGCAGTCGTAACGCATGCGCAATTACAACTGCGCCACCGAGGCAGTCTATAATTAATAATACACGCAACATTGAAAGGTTAAACACGTGGTGTGAATACAGCGTGCATGTCGATTTGATACTTCTTAAACATATACACTCACGCCTGTAATCCCCGAAGGGGTAGGCAGAGGTGTATTACACCCACTTTTCGCTGAATTTATTACGATCCCACAATGCGATAGGGGGGCGAGCCTATCGCCATACCAGGCACAATTCCAGACTCCGGAATCACTGCATGCGCAATATTAATTGCGCCACCGAGGCATACTTCTTAAATTTTCTGTATAATGCATTATGTGGCGGATAAAATTGAATCGAATGTTATGAATCAAGCCTTTAAATTCCACTTTACTAACCTTTAGTCACAGTTGTCTCATTACTTTTTCAAGATGAAATCATTAAGAAAATATCTACAATCAAATCAAGCATCAAGAAATTAAATATTAATTTCTTGTCTATATAGCTTCAGATATAAACATTTTCGCTTAATTTCTCTACAAATATAATACAGACTCCAATAGCCACAGACACTCCACCAGCATCAGAAATCTGCAAACTTTGCCTAAACTAGACAATTCGCGATGTTACATGTTTTTTCTCATTATGGTTTTTTGGTCATCAATCAAACGTCGTATCCAGGTAGGGGCCAATTGTGAACTCTTGTGTGCGGAAACTCCCAGTCATTTCTCAAAATGACAGACTTTTCACGTATAAATCTGCGTCAGTGGCATATGGTGACACAAACAAGGTGGAATTCAAAAGGTCAGAATGTGAAATTGACATGATTATGGCAAAAAAACTTCTCATTGATATCGCATGATTAATTCAGATGCTGGCAAACAAGCAAATGCAAATGGAACGCCAGTTATATTAAATTTAAATTTCGTTACGCGTCCGATCGGCGCCAGAGAAGCAATGCACGCATAGCTGGCATATAGAAAATAAGAATAAGAAACTTGTGTAAGTAGGTTTTTGTGCTTAAAAACTAATAGAATAATGTAGGAACATAATATTGTAGAAATTACGAATAAGAAATTTTTTGGGCACCATAATTATAGTGATATATTACTAAAAAAATTATTTTATAATTAGGAACATAGTGTTGCTACTATGATCCTAGAATATTCTATAAAATTTTCAGGTTTAGCTCTGAACCATGATCCTGATGCTAATATATTTTTTATAAGCCAATTTATATTATTGGTTTTGCTACAGGAAGCACCGCACTCCTTTTAAAGTTACCTCTGTTAAAAACCCTCCACGAGACAGGCTTAGCCTAGTGTGGAGAGTTTTGTATAATGTACACATTGTCAATTAAATTTCTATAAATAAATTTTATCATTTTTATATTATTACTTACTTCGCGAGCTGACATTTCATGGACATGAAGATTAATCGGCTTTTACTATAGTAATGCGTTATCAAATTAATTATATGGCACGTTTTCTCGTAGTTTTATATGGATTAATACTTACGTGGTCTGATTGGATAAACATTTGTGTTATTTGACACAGTTTAATCCTTCTGTAGCACATAGTTGTTGTGATCAAATCCGCTTGATTTATTTTTGCCTAAGGTTTTTCCTGTATGCGGCAAAGGGAGTCGGAGTATGAATACCTGTTATTTATGATTCCAAGTCGCCATGTTTAATGCGTATTCGATAAAAACGTATGCATACGACATTCACTTCCCTATTGCAACACTTCCAAAAAAGAATATGGGGGTTAAATTAAAAAATACGTTATTGTATGGTAACGTTCTGCTCTCTGAGAGCTTCCATAAATTACGCCGAAACTGAATGTGATTTACGCCGGCGGAAATCCATTTTCAAATGTCTGTATATAACGCGTACTGGATTGCGAAGCCACAGCTTTGTGGTGCCTACTACCCCGGCCCGAACTAAGAGGTTCGCAAACTCGTACTTTTGCCGCACCATCAGGCTGTGGAACAGTTTGCCAGCTACCGTGTTCCCTCCTTCCTATGATCCTGGGTCCTTTAGGCGTAGTGTGAAGAAGCTACACAGCAGGCCGGCATGATTGTATTGAGTAGCGAGGGATGGATTATCACTCGCTACTTGATACTATAACTGGACGGCACTGCACTTACCATCAGGTGCAGTGTGGTCACTTTGCCGAGCTACGATAAAAAAAAAAAAAAAAAAAAAAAAAAAAAATATAAATTACACTACTCGTGTTCAGAGGGAAGACATTGTATTTAAATGAACATAGCTTTTGACAGCAGCTTTACATGTAATAACGTTTATCGATACAGTGAAATCACAAAACAAATAAATTTTCTTTCTTACCTTTTTTGTAAAAAACTAAATTTGCTGTTTCGTTTTGTACGGCGAGTGAGATTTCCAGGAGAAATTCATCTCAATTTATCCGACACCTCATTCATAATTCTTCTGGTACGTACATACACATTCACGCCTGTAATCCCCGAAAGGGTTTGCAGAAGCGCCAATTTTCTCCGAATTTATTACAGCCCCATAATTAGGCCATAATTTCTGACTCTGGGCTGATACTAAGTATTTCATGATTGAAAAATCCAATATCACTTTACCCCGACCTGGATATCGAACCTGGGATCTCAGCACAGCAATCGTAACGCATGCGATTACAACTACGCCACCGAGGCAGTCATTTCTACTGGTATAGTGTTTATGGGCAATGGAGATCGCTCACTATCAGGTGACTCAGTTAATTGTTTGTCTGCGTGCTAAATAAAACCCTTATATTTTGTCATTACTTTTTTTAAGTAGGACAACTGTTGACACCCACCATAATTAATCAAAAAGCATTATCTATTCTTCTCTTTTTGAATGAAGTTGAAAAGACCAGCCAGTGTGAATGGAATTATTAATTAAAAAAAATAAACAAAAGAACAATGCGAAATAAAGTCATATTTTTGTATTTTTATGTATTTTTAACCGACTTCAAAAAAAAGGAGGAGGTTCTCAATTCGACTGTATGTTGCTTTTTTTTTTTTTTTTTTTTTATGTTTGTTACCTCGTTTCTCTGTACTGTGTGAACCGATTTCGACCATTCTTTCTTTGATTGAAAGCTGGTGCTTGTCATTTGGTCCCATAAAAATATGGTGAAGATCTGATGAATATCTTCGGAGCTGGAGAGGGTAACTCCTTAAAATTAAGTAGTATTCCAGTGGTTCTTTTTGCATTACGTTCATTATAAAAGTTAAGTTTCAGTGAGAGAGGGTAAAAGGGGTGGGGGTGAGGGAGGCGGGGTGATAAAATTAAAATACACGTAAATTCTAATATCTTCAGCAGCTTTTAACCGATTTTATATAATTTACCACTAAAAAGCAAAAAATAAATTATTACTTTTTAAATAAAAATTAAACCGCCTTCAAAAAAACCCAGACACAACTAAAAAGCAAAAATAATTGGTTACATTTAAATCAATTAGTTATATGCAATTTAAATCAATTATTTGGAGTCGGTGCCAGCCAAAACATGGAAAAAACAGAATAATCAGGCATACAAAAAAACAAAAAATAGATCCAGACTTGGTTTTTATAAATCTAAAAGTAAAGAAAACAACACCGGCACCGACTCCAAAAATAATTGATTTAAATTGCATATAACTAATTGATTTAAATGTAACCAATTATTTTTTGCTTTTTAGTTGTGTCTGGGTTTTTTTGAAGGCGGTTTAATTTTTATTTAAAAAGTAATAATTTTTTTTTTTGATATATTGTGTGAATAAATATTGAACGAGCGCAGGATTTTACAACGAATTGTTTTCTATACAGAGTGTTTAGAATACATTAGATTTTTAACTGAAAACTTGTTTATTTATTTATTTATTTATTTATTTATTTATTTATTTATTTATAGGGTCATCAACGTAATGTACACTAACAAAACCGAATACAAAATCAATAATAATTATTAAAGCTAAATGTAATTACAATTACAGATGACCACAGCATGCGAAGTTATGAACAACTTAAGAATTTATTAATTAAATAATTTAAAAAGAAGTAGAACATAAAATGCATCAACAATACAATAATTCAACTACAAAAATAATCAATAAATAATCAAATAATCAAACCCAAAAATTTAGTAATAGTCAATTAAAAAAAAACATAAACAATCAATAACATAAAATAATAGTATTGCAAGTTATAATTCTTAGACTATACACAAAATATCCTATCGAGGCACTAAAAAAAAATATATATATATATATGTCGGAGCGTGATGAATATGGATACTGAATTGAACTTGCTAATAACTTTATTTATTGTAAACTGTGGGTAGCGCCATTTGTTTTGCTATTTTGAAGGTGGTTTCGACTTGTTTATCGAGTGATCTCACTCGCAGAGGAGTGGGTCACAACGAAAATCACAATATAAAAGAGCAGCTCGTCTTTGGCTAGGCATTCGTGTATAGTCATTGAAACTGTTAGTAACTTGTCGGTCGTAATGCCGAAATATTGTTTAAATAGTAAGTTAACGTAATGTGAAAGTGATATTGTGTACCACATATTGTAATGTAAACTGTGATGTGTTTAAAAGTGCAACCATGAGGGTTTCTTGCCAGCTCTTCCCCATGGATGACTGCATTCCGAACTGGTGGTAGCTTAAATAGACTCTGAAGAGTTAATCTCGTGTTTTATTACCGAACTATCATACGCTATGCATCCTGACCATATCTGGAGATCAGAGAGGGACGTGTAAGCCCTCTCACTGTCTCGGCCGATGACCGCCCGACCCGTCATCAGAAGTGGGATAAAGGATCAACACCCACTATCGTAAATCAGGTGATGTAATAGTACACACAGTACCAAAGTGTTATTTTTGTTTTTTTTGACAGATTAGACAACATTGGTTGTTGGCTCTATGCGCGAACTTTATTGGGTTATCCAAAGAGACTCGATTAAAATTCTATTATCAAAATAGTGATGGTATAGGTTGCCCCAAGAATACTACAGTGTATTCTATAGTGTTGTACTTAGTAAAGAGTGCGCAATGCACTGTGGTCTACTGTAAATTTAAAAGTTAGGCGTTTTCGAATCAATTTGATGTTCTATGTTGACAAATTGTAATAAGTCTCTAATTAAAGTCGTGATTAAACGATCGTTATGAACAATCTGGAAAATATGAAGCGTTGATGATTACTGTGTTAATGATTTTGTGTTTAAATTCCATATGCGGTGGCTGAGCTGTGGCGGATCTGTGGCGCAACTGTATCGGTGTGGTTGAGGTGTACGAAGTGCAATGGCGTGTACATTGCGTGTTTACACATGTTGTGTGCGCGTGGATTTATGTGAAATTTGGTGAGTCGCTTCTGGTTTTGTTTTTTATACCCCCTGTTAAAGCGAGCAATTAATTGAGATGTTAATATGAGGGTTTAGTCTATACCTTGCGTCCGTAGCCTGGTTATTGTCTACTCAATGTATTTTGAGTGACCTCGGGTCCGCGGTCCGCGCTTAAGGTATATGAGGGAGGGTCTGTGTGAGGGTCTGTGTGAGGAGCCTATGTGGCAAAGGTCTGTGTGAGGAGCCTATGTGGCAAAGAGGTCTGTGTGAGGAGCCTATGTGGCAAAGAGGTCTGTGTGAGGAGCCTATGTGGCAAAGAGGTCTGTGTGAGGAGCCTATGTGGCAAAGAGGTCTGTGTGAGGACCCTATGTGGCAAAGGAGTCTGTGTGAGGAGCCTATGTGGCAAAGGAGTCTGTGTGAGGAGCCTATGTGGCAAAGGGGTCTGTGTGAGGGGTTCTATGTGGCAAAAGCCTATGTGGGTCCAATCTATGTGGGTAATAAGATTAGGTCAGATATGGCCGACCGTGAATGATACTGTGTGGTATTTTCTTTTCAGGTACATCACACTGGGACGTGTGAGCTGTCAGGACGGGCGTGTCGGAGCGTGATGAATATGGATACTGAATTGAACTTGCTAATAACTTTATTTATTGTAAACTGTGGGTAGCGCCATTTGTTTTGCTATTTTGAAGGTGGTTTCGACTTGTTTATCGAGTGATCTCACTCGCAGAGGAGTGGGTCACAACGAAAATCACAATATAAAAGAGCAGCTCGTCTTTGGCTAGGCATTCGTGTATAGTCATTGAAACTGTTAGTAACTTGTCGGTCGTAATGCCGAAATATTGTTTAAATAGTAAGTTAACGTAATGTGAAAGTGATATTGTGTACCACATATTGTAATGTAAACTGTGATGTGTTTAAAAGTGCAACCATGAGGGTTTCTTGCCAGCTCTTCCCCATGGATGACTGCATTCCGAACTGGTGGTAGCTTAAATAGACTCTGAAGAGTTAATCTCGTGTTTTATTACCGAACTATCATACGCTATGCATCCTGACCATATCTGGAGATCAGAGAGGGACGTGTAAGCCCTCTCACAGCCTCGGCCGATGACCGCCCGACCCGTCATATATAAGTATAATTACAAGTTATAAATTATGATTATCTTTCATTAAACGTTGTTAAATAATTTGTTATCAGAGATTTGAACTGGCCTTGTTTATTGTGGAAGATGTCTATGCCAACCGAAGCAAGTGACGCATCATTATACAGATTAACCAAGCGCACAATAGGTGAGTGTTTACCCAGATTTGTTTGGTCAAATACTACCACTAAGTAACAGCAGCAACCGTCATTGTATTAATTTAATTGTATTATAATAATTGATATAATATAAAATAATATTATTGTTACTGTAAAGACCACTACCATCTATTTTCTGGTTTAAATTGTTGATCCAGCGCAGAGTGAAATCTTAGGTGTACCTATGGTTTATATTTCTACATACAAGCATTCGCAAAACATTACATTGACAGCTTTCGTGGAGCAGTAGGCAAGTAGCCGGCTGTGAAACGAGAGGCCGTGGATTCGATCTCCAAATCGGGACAAATGTTTGAGTTACCGACAGACATTTGTGTCGGGTCTGGATGCTGTGAGACCGAAAGTCTCTCGTAGTCCCTGATACCCACGACACTAGACTCGTATCTTAGTGTGGGATCGGGGTTATGTGTGACATTGTTGGGTGTTATCATTATTATTATATTATGTATGTCTTACCATTTTCACGGGACTGTGCAGTATACTTTGAATGTATTACAAAGGTCCAGTCTTTGAAATATATGTTAGACAATTTTAATCTAATTGACACATTATTACCCTCTCTTTCGAGTCGGGTAAAACAATTTTTTCGTACTTTCAAAATCAACATCCTATCACACATTATAATAATAATAATAATAATAGCCCTGTATTAAACAGTGTCCCACTGCTGGGCACGGGCGTCCTCTACTAATAAGAGTGGTTGGGCCTTAGTCCACCATGCTGGCCTAATGCGGTTTGGTAGACTTCACACACCTTCGACATTCCTATGAGAATTCTCAGTTATGCAGGCTTCCTCACGATGTTTTCCTTCACCGTTAAAGCAAGCGATAATTAACATTTAATACACACATAACTTTAGAAAAGTCAGAGGTGTATGCCACTTGGGTTTGGAACATACGACTTCCGTCTTGACAGTCCGTACTGCAACCAACTAGGCTATCGTTGCTTTTTGTTTAATATTTTTAACCGAATTCAAAAAAGGAGGAGGTTAACAATTCGTCGGAATCTTTTTTTTTATGTATGTTACCCGATTACTCGAAGACGCCTGGACCGATCCGAGAAATTCTTTTTTTGATTAAGAGGATATACTTCGCAGATGCTCCCATTGGCACCAAGTCAGGATCTGATGATGGGATCTCAGAAAAATCAAGGGCAACCCTCAAATTTTATTGAAGTCGGTGTACTTTTTATGAATTAAAAAGCTTTTATTATTATCACACATTTATTAAATACATTTTTGCTAAAGAGATTATCTTCTGTTAGAAATGACAGCATACATTTATTTTCACAAAACTTGAATTCTCAAAAGAGTAAAGATAAATTCCAACAAAAATAAATAAGTAAAGTTAATTTAGTTCAGAAAACCTTTTAAGGATAAGCTTTAACGTTGTTTTTTGTAACGCAAGTACAATTACCAGTTTGGGCTTTATTTAGGATGCGGGGACAGGTTGGAAAAACGAGATTTGTGACTTTGAACATTTCTTTCACACGAGACAAAGTTAATTTAAAGTTTCTTCTGTTTCTTGTTTATATCATACTAGTTGTTGCTCGCGGCTCTGCCCGCGTGGAGGTCATGTTTGGGAGAAAAAGTATACAATACAAAATACCAATATACATGCGCTTAACTTAAAAATGACGGATTTTCATACAAACTTTCATTCCCTATTTTACCCCCTTAGGGGCGGAATTTCCAAAAATCCTGAAACATATATTTTTTATTTTTAACTAGAATGCCAAATACTAATTTTCATGAATTTAACTTCAAAAATGACGGATTTTCATACAACCTTAGTGGATGCCTACGTCATAAAAGGTACCTACTGTCAAAATTTCAAGTCTCTAACCCCAGCCGTTTAGGCTGTGCGTTGATCGATCAGTCAGTCAGTCAGTCAGTCAGTTTCTTCTTTTATATATACAGATTGATTTACTACCAACTAGCAAATTGCCTACTAGACAGGTGTTTGATATGGTAAATATGACAAATTTCAAAATTTAATTCAATGTAACCTCGGTGTCGTAGTTGTAATTGCATAAACAGTAAGATTGCTGTGCTGCGTTCCCAGGTTCAAACCCCGGGTAAAAGGGATGTTGGGTTTTTCTAGCACGAAATACTCGGTATCAGTAATCAGCCCAGCTATTCATATTGTCATATAGCGTGGCGACGCATCACGTGGCGACGCGTCGCCATGCCAACACTCGGTCTGAACCGCCTCAATAGATTAAGATTTATTTCGAAACCCTTACATAAGTTTTACAACATGGCATTGGGCTGCGCATTGAGTTAAAACTTGTGTCGCGCGGTCTTACAAGTTATTAAGACTCGTCTTAATCAAGCGTGGTGCAGCAGTCATCAGTTCGAAAAATCATATAACAATATCTAGCATATATGTTACTTGACAAAAACAATGTGTAACTCTGACATAAGTGTAATATATAAAAATAAAATAAATACTGCATATATACCTGTACACGAAAGTCATTTTCAAAGAAAGCATTTGAATCTCCTGAGATTAATGTGTCAACGCCCGTAATCTCCGCACCGAGACAAAAAATTGTCTGATTTGCGAATATTTGCTTTGGGTCTGGGTATTGTGGGACGATAGTTCCTCGCAGTTCTCGGTACCCACGGTACAGTTTTACCTTGTGTCAAGTGTGGGGTCAGGACTATGTGTTTGATTATAATGTATACGGTTCGTGTTTATTATAATTAAAAAGTAAATCATTTGTATAATGTTGGGCCTTTAAGAGGAATTTGTTCACACCTTTAATGATGCTGCTAATTCATGATATGTATACACAAGTTGATGCTTTCTTGTATCTGTTTTTATGTTCTACTGACTTCTTGTAAGAGTAATGTATATAAATAAATACTGATTTGTCGTAAGAGTAATGTATATAAATAAATACAGCCAACAGTAATCTAATTGCCTACATGCTCAATAACCGAATTGCATTTCATTTCACTTCTCCAGCGTGTATGGCATAATTGTGTCTAATAGTCTGGTAAATTTTCCATTGTATTCGAAAGAAGGGTCCTGATTTTCTATTCTCCCTTTTTCTCCCTCTTGTAATTTTTACTATCGAAACTGGTTGTGCCCGGCCATGCTTCGCTGTGGAAAAAACAAAATACTGCTACAAGGTGTTTGCTTGGAATTTACCGTTCCCGTGGGATAGTTGAAATGAGTATATAAACACTCTTATATAAAAATGTAAAGTTGTCAAAATTCAAGTCAATCTATTGACGTCTTTTCGAGTTTTGCGATCACATACATACTCATGCTGTATTTTTATATATATGGAAGACTAGATGTTGCTCGCGGCTCCGCTCGCGTGGAGGTTATTTTTGGAAGAAAAGGTATACAACCCATGGAAGCATCTTAAGCTATTACACCTTTCTATATTTTGCTATCCCATAGGAAGCATGCATTTTCCGGGATAAAAAGTAGCCTACATGCTATTCCAGACTATAATCTATCTCTGTGCCAAATTTCAACCAGATCCGTCGAGCCGTTGTGGCGTGATTGAGTAACAAAAATCCATCCATCCATCCAAACTTTCGCATTTATAATATTAGTAGAATAATTACGTTAAAATAATCGATTATGCAGCCGAGGCAGTCAGTTAAGGAAATAACACTACTGTATCGTGCAATGAAATCAAACCGCAAATCGCGGAAAACCCGCGATCAAACTGCACACATCTGATGCCGATTTGAGGTTAGCACTAGTAAATGTAAACTCTAGTCGAATGTACTGGCCAGTATAAAATCATTCATCCATCACGCTTACTCAGACTTTTGAATTTAAAAATGGAACTAATATGTACCATTGCATTTTTTTCTGGTACAAATAAATAAGCCAGCGTTTAGAGCATTTATTTAAAAAAAACAAAATCACGTTGGCTATGACTTTAAGTTTAAATGCCCTATGCTGTGGTTAGATAAGTATTATGAGATTTGAAAAAATAATGACAGACAAGGCTACTTTTTAAAATTGGAACTTTAATTCTTAAAACTTCGCTCTTGATGTTTAACATTTTAAATTTCTTTTCATAGTTTTTAAAGGAATTACCCATATAGTTACCTCGTAAACAAAATGTAGAATATGTTTAGAGAACCGGTGATATCATTTACAAGCATTAATATTAATCTCAGTGTCAACCAGCGTGTCAGTAGGTGGGCTTGAATAATTTACACACGCTAATGGGTTGCGTTCGTTCAATATGATTTTTCCCTTTGAAATAGTCAACATAGTTTAACTTTATGTTAGTCTGTAATTGGGCCCTGTTAAACAGAAAAGATCTAACCATTTTTTTATGAAATCGAGTTAAATACATAGCCATAATAAAGTTTCATATATGTGCACAAAACATCCAGGCAGTTTGATGACGTTTACCTAAAAAACTTGCCTTGTTTTATTACCCCACTAATTTTCAATTAGTTACAACATAGTAGGTACTATTTTTAAATTCGCTGTCAAACTTTAAACTGCATTTACTCAAAAGTATGAAAACTTCAGTTGAATCTTTTCTGCTTAACAGGGTCCAATTAACTAGAGATATATTTTTTTCTCCTGGTACGGCAAAGTGCATCACACTGCACCTGATAAGTGCAGTGCCGCCCAGTTAGAGTATCAAGTAGTGAGAGACAATCTATCCCTCGCTACACAATCATGCTGGCCTGCCTTATAGCTTCTTCACACTACGCTTAACCAGGACATATGATTTTAGAATATGTGCCCGCTATGGCGATAGGCTCGCCCCCTCACATTGTGGGGCCGAAATAAATTCGCCGAAAAGTGGGTGTACCGGTTGCACCTCTGCGTACCCCTTCGGGGATTACAGGCGTGAGCGTATATGTATGTATGTATTTATGATTTTATTCGATAGTTACACACGATACACCTTTGGAAATAGGGTTTCATAACACCTAGACCTAAGAAAATTGATTTAAACCAATATATATGAAACTTTTGTTTCAGTGCGGGGATTGAATCCGCACCCTCTTAGTACACAGGCGTTAACGAGTTCAGTATGTACAGTTCGGTTTTGCGGTGAGTCGAGTGAGCGACTGAAGCCAAGCAAATTGCTGGTCAAATTAGGGATCACAGTAAGGATTCGTTTGCTGTGTTAACGTACATAATAAAATTCGCGATTAAAAGTAAATCCTTTTGGTCATTTAAATAAATAATATAATAATAGCTTAATCCCAGTATTTAAACATCATAATCATAGTAGTTATAATATGACTAAGGCTTAGTTTACCTTCCTGTTGTTAATATTACTAATATATATTTTATAAGCTCATTACTGTTATTGTTTTTGCTACTTGATACACTGTATTTTATTCAAAGTTACTTCTGTAAAAAATCCCCCACCTAGCCTAGTGTGGAGAGTTTTTGTAAAGTTTGTTTATTTTGTAAGTTGATGTAAAATTAGTTTTTTTTTATGTGCCTCGATAGGCAGATGAGCAGACGGGCCACCTGATGGTAAGTAGTCACCGCCGCCCATAGACTTCTGCAATACCAGGGCACAGCAAAGCCGCTGCCTACCGTTAGCCGCTGCCTACCGTTTTAGTTTCTGGAAATAAATTTATTATTATTATTATAATAATATTAGCCAATACACACCTCACCACAATAGACCAGTATCCATTTTATCCATCCATACAATAGTCCTACACCAACCGGGGGTTGAACTTGGGTGCACTTGAATAGTGTATACAGGGATAACCGTCGGCTGGTGTCACATCAAAATATTAGAGTAAAATTGTCTAACGGGCCTCTGCGTGTTGGCTTCGGCCCCATGCAAGCCTTCCAAAGGTTCTGCACTCCATAGTCCCGTGAATATGGTAAGACATACATAATAATATTAGATAAATTATATAATATAAATTATTTCATTTCATTTTCATTAAATATTGTCCCACTGCTGAGCACGGGCCTCCTCCACTGATGAGAGAGATAAGGCCTTAGTCCACCACGCTGGCCGGTAGACATGCAGGTTGGTAGACTTCACATACCTTTGAAATTCGTATGGGAATTCTCAGATATGCAGGTTACCTCACGATGTTTGCACACCTCCCTAGCAAGCGATAAATAACAATGAATTCACACATGCCTTTTTTGTCAGGGTCTAGAGTCGAGGTACAATGTTTGGCCGTTTTGCGGTCTTCTGAGTACTCTGACACTAGACCCTCGACCGCTTCTTCACCTTCTTGCCCATGGCGTAGTGTGAAGAAGCAGGCCGGCATTGATTGTGTTTAGTAGCGGGGGATAGATTGTCTCTCGTTACTCGATAACTGATTACTAATTGAACGGCACTGCGCTTATCATCAGGTGCAGTGTGATCACTTTGCCATGCCTGGATAAAAAAAATGTTGTCCTTTATAACATTTTACAAAACTACACTTATTTGTTCGCTGAATTCTCAACATCAATGTTTATAGCAACATTTATTGTAGATTTTACGGCCACATGATGCAATAACAGCGAGCATCGGACCGAAAATGCCAGAAATGACTTTTCTACCTTAATATTTTTGTTTAATTTAATTTTTTAACGAGCGTGTCTGTGATTGGTGTGAAAAGTGAAAAGATATTTACGAAGTTTTTTTTTATGTTAAAAGGAGGCAAACGGGCAGGAGGCTCACCTGATGGAAAGTGATCACCGCCGCCCATGAACATCTGCAACACCAGAGGGCTTGCAAATGCATTGCCGGCGTTTCAGGGAAGAAAGTTAACGGTAGGCAGCGGCTTTGCATGGGCATTGCAGAAGTCTATGGGCGGCAGTGACTACTTATCATCAGGTGGCCCGTGTGCTCGTCTGTCTATCCAGACAAAACAAAAAATTAAAGGACAGATTTTTAAAAACTCTTTTATTGGTTTATTGAGTGCAGAGAAATTTTGATCCTGACTGACAGGAGTTACAGTGTCTGGAGTTTAGACGGTATAGTTTTGTATGCGGGATATGCATGCGAAACTTCATTATTTTTATTCTGGCAAAGTGATCACACTACACCTGATGGTAAGGACAGTATCAACCAGTTAGAGTATCAAGTAGAAGGGGAACTATATCTTAGTTAGTACAATCATGGCGGCCTGCTGATCCGATCCGAGGTCATAGGAACTATTAAATGACTGTCCTGTTGAGTTGACTTGTAACCCAAAAAATAATTCACATAATATTACCGATATCGAACCCAAAACAATTGTTTTTTCTGTCATTTGTCTGTCTGTCAAGGCATCATGTCCAAAGTACTATATAACGACAAATGAATCGACAATAAAATCATAGAGTGCATCTCAAGGTAACAGGTAGTCTTTATTTCATTTAAATCGGTGCATTCAATCAAAAGTTATATCTGTTTGAACGAATAACTGTATTATGCGAAGAGTAGTTGTGACAGCTGAAATGTTTTTTTAAATATTATAAGACATGAGTAACAGCCTGGAAGCTG
The DNA here is from genome assembly GCA_905220505.1 of Laothoe populi. NCBI lineage: Eukaryota > Metazoa > Arthropoda > Insecta > Lepidoptera > Sphingidae > Laothoe > Laothoe populi. Next base: position 14,906,637 of record HG992168.1, read on the forward strand.
CATAGGGATTTGTCCTAGCTTAGCGTGTTCTAACGTCTGTATCATGGCGAATGCTCTGAAGAATTGTTTGATCTTATCCCATCCTATCCCTTCCATACCAGAACCACGCGCACTGGATTGCGGAGCCACAGCTTCGTGGTATCTACTACCTCGGCCCGAACCAAGAGGTTCGCAAACTCGTATTTTTGCGGCACCATCAAGCTGTGGAACAGTTTGCCAGCTACCGTGTTCCTCCTTCCTATGATCCTGGGTCCTTTAGGCGTAATGTGAAGAAGCTAAACAGCAGGCCGGCATGATTGTGTTGAGTAGCGAGGGATAGACTGTCTCTTGCTACTTGATACTCTATCTGGACGGCACTGCGCTTGCCGCGCCAGAATAAAAGAAAAAAAACGATTTAGCCGCAGGTAACAGCAAGTTTATTAATATGTCGGGGCGTCATGAATACGGACACTGAATTGAACTTGCAAATAGCTTTAATTATTGTAAAATGTGGGCACCGTCACTTGCTTTACTAATTTGATGGTGTTTCGAGTTGTTTATCGTATGATCTCACTCACGGAGTGGGGCACAACGAAAATCACAATATAAAAGAGCGCCTCGACATTTGACAAGCAATTGTAAAGTAGTCGTTGAACAGTTAGTAGCTTTAGAGGTCGTAATGCCGGATTACGATTTGGAAGACGGTGGCTACCTAGTTTAAAGTAACTCTTATTGTTCAAAGAAGTTGCGTGGGCTGTATAGTGTGCCCAATCCTGGATAAGGTGGCAATGTGGTTTAGTGCGTAGAGAGATAGTCAAAAGGAAGTTCTTAACCGGGCTATTAATTGACGTAGGCCAAGGAGTGAGCCAAAGGGATACAGTTGTCCGGGTTACGACCAGAGATTACGCTCTGGGTTGTAGATTGAAGGGGCGCTGTGATCCGGGCTGCACTGCCTTGGTTGCGTCGTAGTTTCAAGTAGTTGTGGGTATTGCTAGGATTGGGAACATCATCAGTGGCTTGAGAAAGTGATCGATGTACCAATATTAATTGTAATCCAAAGTGCTGTGTTTAAAAGAGCAACCATGAGGGTTTCTTGCCAGCTCTTCCCCATGGATGACTGCATTCCGAACTGGTGGTAGCTTAAATAGACTGTGAAGTGTTAATCTTGTGTTTTACTACCGAACTATCGTACGATGTGCATCCTGACTATATCTGGAGATCGGAGAGGGATGTGTAAGCCCTCTCACAACCCTGGCCTGTGGACATGCCGCTCACAAATATTTTGGTCATATTCTTATTCTTTTAGTTGTGAAATTAATTAAAGATATTCACTACTGCATCTATAACGTAAGCTCTTCTGTATTTTCTTGTAATATTTGCAGCTTCAAGAATCTCCCATACACAATGGTATTTTGTTTTTGTAATTATTACGGTTCTTCGAGTACCATTACCAATAAGTTAGTTCCACATGCTCTTAGATAGTTGTTAAAGCGTAATGTATATATCATCCAATTATTCAACCCTTTCACACATGACTAATCTTTCACACAATAGATCTTTTACGAAAGCCAAATTAGTATTGAAAATTTCTGAAATCTCATTTCGATGATCATGAGTTACAACTTTTCAATAGCTGATTCCTCATTGCGAAGTTATTAACAATTTGATACATTGTCTGCCGTTCACATCGAATCTTTAAATAATCAACCGAGTCAAAAGTGAGATTCTCCGAGTATCTAAACTTGAACTTAAGTTAAAGTAAGTGAGTTTTCAGATGGCAAGAGAGCGCATACTGCGGTGATGGTGCAAGTGGTGAGATGAAGCGGTAGCGAAGGATCATTCTAACATATTGTTTATTAACATACATACATGCCAATATAACATACACGCCTGTAATCCCCGAAGGGGTAGGCAGAGGTATACCAGTACACCCACTTTCTGCCGAATTTATTGCAGTCCCAAAATGTGATAGGGGCGAGCCTATACCAACCGAGAAAAATTCCAGACTTCGGGCTGATATTGAATAATTCTAAATAGAAAAACCCAATATCACTTTACCCGACCCGGGATCGGACCCGAGACCTCAGCACAACAGAGGTAAAGCATGCACAATTATAACTACGCCACCGAGGCAGATTATTAACGTGTGTTACACTCATATCTCAGATCTCGGAGCAAAGCAGCGATAGGCTAGTTGGTAGTATGGATAGCTGAGATGAAAGTTATAGGTTCGAAATCAGCCCAAATCGCAAAACTTTTCTCAACTTACATGTGTATTCATTATTTATATCTCTTGTTTTATTAGTGAACGTAAATATCGAGAGGAAATCTGTATACCAGAGAATTTCATATAAATTTTAAATGTATGTGAAGTCTACCAACACTCATTAGGCCAGCGTGGCGGACTAAGGCCTATTCTCTCTCATCAGTAGAGGAGGCCCGTGCCCAGCTGTGGCACAATGTTTAATACGGGGTTAGTATATTGGGTTATTATTGTACTCAGACCTAGGTATTATTTTTCGTATACACTAAAAACTTAATTAAATATGTAGTAGATATTAGGCTGACACTGTAGATACTATAAAAGAAATGTTGAAATGTACGAGTTGTACAACTTCGATTGATCCCATTGTTATGAGGTGAGTACTGGATCGCCTCAAGGATATTTCCAGATTTAATAATGAATAAAAAATACACTTCATAGTATTACTCAGGCACAATGTCTTAACTTTACCGGCTTTATCTTTGAAAAATATGAGATAATTTCACTAGTAACAAACAAAAAATAAATAGACTTCTTAATAGATAGAATAGGGTGTTTGACTGGTGTAACCAAAATATATTATAAAACTGGACTAAAAGAAAGGATAGTGGGCAAACATATTTTTTTTATTTTAAATGTATTATAAACATTTTATTTTCGTCATTAAAATTTAGAATTTTTAATCTGTATCACTCAGGGCCTAAAACGTAGCAATACCGGCCGCCATTACTCGTGACGACATCGCACATAAACATTGCATCCTACGACAAATAAAATTGTAAGGAAGAACATATTTTTCGATGTGTAAACGTGTGGGAATATGTTAATTTCGTCTTCAAGTCTACTATCAGAATGGAAGAAGGCATTACAAGGGCTGATAGTCGAAATTTACCACTTCTTTCTTAAAACTTTTGATTTTGGCACATGGATGAACAATTTATCGGGATTTAGTGTCGAGTTTTTACACAAAGGCATTGAACAATATTTATATGCTGGCTCATTCATTTTTGCGGAAAAACTAACAGATAAATGCAAATAATTTGTTATGTTGTTAGGTGTCACGAATGTTTGTATATATGCGATGACGTCATATAGAGATAATGTCACGTGACAACGCGTTTTAGCGCGAAATTATATGTGCAAAAATAAAATCACAGATTTTATATAAATTGAGTATATTTCAATAATAATAATATTACGGGGGCTATAAGTGAAGAGTCCTCTATCGATGTCCATCAATTTTCAAAAATTGACAAATACCCTATTAGATAAAAAAATGATATAATTACGAAATATTACCGCATTGTCGTTACGCTTGATCAATTTTATTGTGCTTGCTTTTTGTCTAAAACTTTAAAGAATTAAGTTAAGTCGCTCCTGCATCCGCTCATCACTTATACGGAGGTGTTCGTCAATCCGAGTTCTCCCAACGGCGAAATCTGTTTTCGTAACGAACTCCAACTTAAATTAGAAAGCTTAACCCGCCTGAGCTTTTACATTCGAGTAAAATTGCCTTTTAATATGTTTTAATGCATTGTTGATAATTAGGAAGTAGAATTAATTACGTTAATTACTTTAATAATTTATTTTAAAATGATTAAATTCTGTTTGTACACAGTTTGGTTTCGTGCACTCGTCAGTCATGGAAGTTTTGTTTTTTCTATTAAAATATTAGGGTACTACATTTTTTATTATAATTTGTTTTGGACTTATAAGCTCCTAGATTATGTATCTAGGAGTTATCTTTTTTGTAAATGATTATAATAAGTATGTATATGTAATTTAAATCTGCATAGTATACCACCAATTGCATGCTTTACGACTGCTGTGCTGAGTCCTCGGGTTCGATCCCCGGGTAGGGTTTTTTTTTATGCTGGTGCGGCAAAGTTACGATACTGCACCTGATGGTAAGCGCAGAGCCGTCCAATTAGAGTATCGAGTAGCGAGAGACCCGCCATACTGACACACGCAAGTGTGTCGCATGCCGGGGTCAGCCAGTGTACATCCAGTTCTTGTCGGGGTCTAGAGTTGGAGTCCGATGTTTGGCCGTTTTGCGACCTTCTGATTACTCTGATACTAGACCCTCGACCGCTTCTTCACCTTCTTGCCCATGGCGTAGTTTGAAGAAGCAGGCCGGCATGACTGTGTTGAGTCGCGGGGGATAGATTGTCTCTCGCTACTCGATACTATAATTGGACTGCACTTTGATGTGCCAGGATAAAAAACCTGTAATTTCGGTAAACTTGAACCGCATTTAGATACCACTAAACGCAGCCACGTCAAATCAAGTTTGCAAATTTTGATCAAACATTTGTCCAAACGATAAGATAATCTATCTCTTGTCTCAGACGTCACGCGCCACGACTCGGAATGAAGCCGATTACAAAGTTGGAATCTAAGTAAAGCTTACGCAAGATCTGTTGACCTTCTGTAATCGAATTTGTTGTGGACTATGGGCAGGATAAAAGCATGAAAAACAACTTGATTAAACTGACTTTCTTTTTGTGACCTCCGGTTTTTGGGATGTTTAATTCCTGATTGAAGGTAGGATTATAGGATGGTAGAATACATTTTCTCTTTCATTATGTACCGGGATCTATCTACCCTATATATAAGAAGTTAGACTATATTTTTGAAAACTCAACACTAAATAATAATTATAATAAATAGACACATAGTCCTTGTTGCAGCATTAAAGCTTTTTAATAAGTTTAATACCGCAATTATTATCATGTATTGTACGAACTATGTAAACGCCTGATTATACGTAATAGCAATCAGACCTATTTGTGCTGTATAATTTGCTATAAGCAGCGATAGCCTAGTTGGTTGCGGTACGGACTGTCAAGACGAAAGTCGTATGTTCGAAACCCAAGTGGCATACACCTCTGACTTTTCTAAAGTTACGTGTGTATTAATTGTTAATTATCGCTTGCTTTAACGGTGAAGGAAAACATCGTGAGGAAACCTGCATACCTGAGAATTCTCTAAGAATTTCGAAGGCATGTGAAGTCTACCAATCCGCATTAGGCCAGCGTGGTGGACTAAGGCCTAACCCCTCTCATTAGTAGAGGAGGCCCGTGCACAGCAGTGGGACAATGTTTAATACAGGGCTAGTATTATTATTTTATTATTAATATGCTATCAGGAGCATTGTTGTTAATTACATCCTGTCTTTTTAACCGACTTCAAAAAACACAGGTTAACAATTCGTCGGAATCTTTTCTTTTATGTATGTTCCCCGATTACTCGAAGACGCCTGGACCGATTCCAGAAATTCTATTTTTGTTTAAAAGGGTATACTTCTTCTTGCTGGTGGTCGGATATTCGTATCCGCCCGGATAGCGACCACCGTACACAGGGCGAAAAACCCGCCATAGTGGCACACGCAAGTGTGTCGCGTTCCGGGATCAGCCAGTGTACATCCGGTTTTTGTCGGGGGTCTGGAGTTGGGGTACAATGGCCATTTTGCGGCCTTCTTAGTACTCTGACACTAGACCCTCGACCCCTTCTTCACCTTCTTGCTCGTGGCGTAGTGTGAAGAAGCAGGCCGGCATGAGTGTGTTGAGTAGTGGGGGATAGATCATCTCTCGCTACTCAGTACTCTATTTGGACCGCACTGTGCTTACCATCAGGTACAGTGCGGTCACTTTGCCGTGCCAGGATAAAAAAAAAAAACTTTCCAGGTGGTCCCATTGGCACCAAGTCAGGATCTGATGATGGGATCTCAGAAAAATCAAGGGCAACCCTCAAATTTTATAGTGACGCATAATTTGTTTTCTATTGAAGTCGGTGTACTTTTTATGAATTAAAAAAACTTTTACTTATACTTTAATTAAAAAATCGTTCTTACGTATTCATACGTGGTCGTTACAGTTTATTGAAAAAGTTCAATATTACTGATCCTTGTTATCCATATTCTCACTAAACTATACAGTCCTGACCCCACATTAGGTCAGATCTGAGTCGTTGGCATCAACACTTCGAGGGACTATTGTCATAGAACACCCAGAGCAGAGACCAGAAGAAACAATTATATCTGTCATACAAACATTTGTCTCGGTGCGGGAATCGTACTCACTGCCTCTCGTTTCACAACCGGCTTTCCCATTCCACCAAGGAGATTCTCATTTTTTTTTAATCTTAAGTTGAATTTATCCAATTAGTTCACAAATCAAGGGTAAAATCTTCAACTAAATATCTACTTTTAGTTAGTAAGTACATCACTAACCAAAACCTCGTTACAACTTTGTGTCAATCTTTGGTGCCGAGTTTCTTCACATGTGTAATTTCTGAATAATCTAACATCGTGTTTGACTAATGTTCCAGATATTTGTTAAGTAATAACGATGTGAGCACCTCTTCATAGTTATTGATGAATTTATTCGGTGATTTAATATATTCAAGAGAATATGGAGAAAGAGTAGCTTTCTCCTACTGACTAGCAAGAAAAGTCGTATGTTCGAAACCCAAATGGCATACACCTCTGACTTTTCTAAAGTTACGTCTATATTCATTGTTAATTATCGGTTGTTTTAACAGTGAAGGAAAACATCGTGAGGAAACCTGCATACCTGAGAATTCTCATAAGAATTGCATAGGTGTGTGAAGTCTACCAACCCGCATTAGGTCAGCGTGTTCACTAAGGCCTAACCCCTCTCAGTAGTAGAGGAGGCCCGTGCCCAGCAGTGGGACAATGTTTAATACAGGGCTAGTATTATTTATTATAATATTTAGTAAATGGTTCTTACTCTTCATTGTTATTGATGAACTATTTATTCAGTGATTTCATATTTTCAAGAGAATATGGAGAAAGAGTAGCTTATAGGCAAATAAGTTTATAATAATAATACTAGCCCTGTATTAGACATTGTCCCACTGCTGGGCACGGGCCTCCTCTACTAATGAGAGGGGTTAAGTTAATGAGTTTAGAATTCTCAAAATTAATGTCGAGGTAATAATTGATGTGGGTATTGCTAGCGAAAGCTAGAATAATATAGGATTTAAAAGTCCTGGCCCTAAACCAATTTACACATAAAAATATTTGTTCGTTTATTTCGCGGTTAAGTAAAAACTTTGATGATTGATTGGGCGTAAATTCGCAAAGCTTAATTATAAATTAAAAAATAATTAATAGATATATAATATTTTTTACTACGCAATTTTCAGTCTCAATATAAAAATCCGAATAATAAATGATGCCGGTTTTATGCAATTTATACAATACAATACAATACAAAAACTCTTTATTGTGCACACAAAAAAAATATATATACATAGAAACAAACAACATACAATCAAATTAGAATGCACAATCTTATCGCTTTAAGCGATCTCTTCCAGACAACCTAGTAAGGAGAGTTATAGTAATTACTGATGATTACATAAAGACGGTGGTGCACAATATGTAATAACAAAATAAATTTATAATATATATCATATATATCTTCACAACTAACTAGTATGTCGTTCATAAAAACTAGTACTGTAACAATAACTGAGCTACTTACATAGCCAATGTTCAGAAAATTTTAAATAAAAGCTTCTCAAAATTGTTCCACGTTGCTTCATGGACGTAAGGTACTTACATTCCTAACTACACAACCAAATATTTTTTTACTTCCAAAAATCACACTCGTACTCTTGACCTCATATCAAGATCCGAGCCTTGTGTCTTAGGTCAGAAACTTCAACACATTCAGGCTCATAACACCAGAAACAAATATTTTTGGGTCACATAAACCGTCTTGGTGTGGGCATCGAACCCGCAACCGCTCGTTTCACAGTTAGCTACTAACCCGCTGAACCGCAGACTATCTAATTTTGTATAGGGCACAGAACGTTCAAATCAACAAATTAATTGACTCAAGGTAAAGCCAATATTAATTCCGTTTCACGTTAAACTTTCGGCAAACTGTCTAAGCTGTAGTATCTATAAAACGTATAAATTACCTTAAATTTAAGGAATAAAATAATTAAAACAATAAAACGACAGTGGGTAACAATTCCCGAATTAATCACTTGGCTCTATTAATTTAGAAGATTAAATTCGATAACTTAAGCTCAGTGTACGGAGTTTTACGATTTCACAGAACTTGCAAGGCTGGTTGTGCTTGGAAGTTAGTTAAAGATTGCTAAAGTAACTGAGGCAAAATACTTAGTGAATGTAAGCGATGAGCGAAAGACAAAGGAGGATATAATTTACAAGCATTTGCTCGCCGGTTTCGCCCGCATAAAAGTTTTTTTTTAGTGCCTCGATAGGCAGACGAGCAGACGGGCCACATGATGGTAAGTAGTCACCGCCGCCCATATACTTCTGCAATACCAGGGCAAAGCAAAGCCGCTACCTACCGTTCCTAAGTTATAGACAGAAGAGTAGGAGGGGGTTTAAAAAAGTAAGAAAGAAAAGGTTTTTTATTGTCGGATGTTAAAAACACATAACAAAAATAGAAAAAAAAGCACAATTATAATTGATCCGACAATGGGAGTCCCTATTCAGCTACATGCTGCAGTACAGGCTAACCCATACTGCAGCGCTGGTAAGCTATGTCCGTCTTTGAGATTATAGGTATATTCATACTAAATCTTAAAATCGGTTCATTGGTTTAGTCGTGAAAATGTAACAGACAGAAAACTTTCGACCCCTAATTTATCCACTAAAGGGTCAAATTTAGAAAAACACCAACATACGTGTATGTTCACATTTGACCGGAAGCCTGTAAACGAAATTTCATACTTCCTACTATGAAAATGACGAACTTTCATGCAACCGTTTTTCCTCTTATTTATTACCCCTTAGGAGCGAAATTTTCGAAAATCCCTTCTTAGTGGATGCTTATAACATAATGAGCATCAACTGTAAAAATTTCAATTTTGTAGCCGGGCTACGCGTTGATAAATCAGTCAGTCAATCAGGGCAAGTAATTATATATGTATAGATAGATATAGATAATACGCTAACGGTTTGATGTGCTGAGATCTCGGGTCGAACCCCGGGTTGGTTATAAGTGATATTCGATTTTTCTACCACAAAATACTGATTATCAGCCTGGAGTCAGAAATTGCGTACAGAGATAGACTCACCCCCTATCACACCATGGGACGGTAAAACGTGGTAGAGCCACGCTGTAGTCATATTTGTCTACAGCATTAATGGGCCGGCTCGACCGGGGTAGTGACACTCTCTCACAGAAAACCAACGTAAAGTGACAGTTTACTGTCGCGTTTCGTATGGTAAGTGAGATATCCGGAGGCCCAGATTCCCCATTCCCTTCCCTAATCCCTATTCCTGTCCTTTAAGGCCGACAGCGCATACGTGATACTTTCGGTATTGTGGATGTTCATGGGCGGTGGAGATCACTTAACATCAGGTGACTCACTGGCTCGTTTGTCGGACTATGATATAATAAAAATAAAAATACACCTCTGCTTACCCCTTCGGGGATTACAGTCGTGAGTGTATATGTATATATCTTTCTATTTTCCTTGTCTTTTCTCTTCACTTCACCCTTGTTATGGATATCTATCTCGGAGACAGCGCACTCTAAGAGAGCTTTCCTCACTACTTCGCTCCAGGTGGTTTTGGCTTTTTCCTTGGATTTACTCCCAGATATGGATCGGCGCAGTGTTTGGTTGCCGATGTAGTCAGATGGCTTACGCTTTATAGGGCCAAACCACTTTTTTGCAGGAAATGCGCTATATTATTCCCTCTTGCTTTGGGGGGAAGCGGAATAAGAATAAAACCGTTATGCCGGTTAACTTTATGATATGGACTAGCCGGTCTTACGACCCAGCCACTCGCCCCGATGATGGTTGTCCGGGCAGCCGCTAGGCCGAGTCTCTACCCCCTATGACCACCCTCCCTAACACTACCAGCCAAAACCCCGCGGTCGCCTTCTTTGGCGCTTACGAAGCGATCCCGGCGTATCCTAAGACTAAACAAGACAAACTGCCTGCTCTCCTAGATAATAATTTAAATTTAACGTTGAAAGAATTCAAAGGTAAAATAAGCTTGAATAAAGATTTAAGGTACTTATTTGTTGCGAACAAAATAAATACAACAAAGGTTAATCTTTTGTGCATTGGGCGTTCAGTGATTCAGCAAGAGATTATATACTGCGCGGTGCATTAAATGCTGACTCTTTAAAATTTTATCTACAATTTTATAGTTTTTTTTTATTCTGGCGCGGCAAAGTGACCACACTGCACCTGATGGTAAGCGCAGAGCCGTTCAGATAGAGTATCAAGTAGCAAGAGACAGTCTATCCCTCGCTACTCAACACAATCATGCCGGCCTTAAGTGTGTGAGATACAACTTGGCATACGCGCGAAATAATTCGTTTATTTCGTTTATTTATCAAAGAATTGGCAACGAAATCTTGTCCACGACTGACCTGTGAATACTAAAGTAATAGCAATAAAATAAAGTAAGTCTGGTTTGTGCTTTCACGGACTAGTGAAGTACGTACGTTAATTTGTGTGATAAAATCTTATTTATGTTCTATTTTTGTAGTAAAAACTTCTTTGGGTGCGTTGGGCACTTTTGGGATGGGGAAAATGCACTGAACTCGCGTGACCGTCACCCTGAAAACCAAAGTAAAGTGACAGTTTACTGTCGCATTTTGTATGGTAAGTGAGACATCTTGAGGCTCAGATTCCCCCTTCCCTTCCTTAATCCATATTCCTGTCCTTTAAGGCCGACAGCGGATACATGATACTTTCGGTATTGTGGATGTTCATGGGTGGTCGAGATCACTTAACATCAGGTGATCCAATGGCTCGTTCGTCGGACTATGCTATTATAAAAAACCCAGATTATTTTACTTTTAACATAAGCACTATGCCTATGAAGCCTATGAAGTTCTATAATTATTTAGCAATCATATAAAAAAAGTTTATGGATGCTGTTTCAAAAAAGAACACAGTAATTGAAAAGTTTTCAGTTTACACTTGCGTGGGTAATCCCCGTGACTGCCTACGTTTTTTCTTGGGTAGATTGAAAAATACAGCGTTTCACAAGTATCTATAGACTGTGGGATATTAATGACACTATACTATACTCACATACAATAATATGAAGATAAGATTTGATGTTTATACATTTTACGACACAGTTAAAATGTGCAACCAAGCACACAATCACAGTTCCCGCCAAATCTTCTTTGTAATTTTTTTATTGTAAGGACTGGCAAAGGAAGTACTTAAATTCTGTACAGCCTCGACTGTTATGTTTCCAATTTATACGATGATTCGCAACAGTGCACATTGTGTAAAGCCCTCATCAATTTTACCTCCAGATAAAACACGTATATTTTGTAGATGTTTTGGCTTCAAGACTTACCTTTGCAATATGACGGCTGTTTCGACTAAAATGATTGAACCCGACATTTTATGACAGTTAAAATGTGCTACCAAGCACACAAGCACAGTTCCCGCTAAATCTTCTTTGTAATTTTTTTATTGTAAGGACTGGCAAAGGAAGTACTTAAATTCTGTACAGCCTCGGCTGTTATGTTTCCAATTTATACGATGATTCGCAACAGTGCACATTGTGTAAAGCCCTCATCAATTTTACCTCCAGATAAAACACGTATCGTTTGTAGATGTTTTGGCTTCAAGACTTACCTTTGCAATATGACGGCTGTTTCGACTAAAATGATTGAACCCGACCGGTCTGATTGGATCTTTGAAAATTTGTTGTTGATCTATATATTGGCATGTATTTAGGTCGAAGGAGTTCCATCTACTCATATCCGCTCCTTCTAGCTAGCATGCACGCCATGAGTATTTTATTAATTCATTTTTATATGACTATTAAATCAGACTTGATTGACTCGGCTCTTTAAATGTAGAGGAATCATTTTTCGGTATTTTTTATTACAAAACCTAAATTAACAACGTAATTTTATCGTAAATTTGACCCATTTACCTGAGATATTGACAGCCTCCGTGCCGTAGGGGGTGAGTAGCCGGTTGTGAAACGAGGGGCCGTGGGTTCGATTACCACTCTAAGAAAAAAAATTGTGTCTCAGACATATATTTCTTGTGGGTCTGGGTGTTGTGAGACTTGAAAGTCCCGTAGTTCCTGATACCCACGAAACAGGGTTGACTTTGTGTGGGGTAAGAACTATGTGTGTGGCTGTTGCGTGTGTTTATTTATATTTTTTTCATGAGGTATTTCGTAGGAAGCATGCTAGTTCTATAAGCCTTAAGTATTTTGAATTTTCTTTTTTATATACAAACCTTTTTTCAATTCCCCTCTGTTCCCTCGTCACTTAGATCAACTTAACGCTTGGATGAAGTTTAGAAGTTTAATGCGTCATTAGCTTTTGATATGATAGAAAAAAATAATGGTTTCAGATAGCTAATGTAAGTTATAATGAACGATAGAAAATTGCATGTTTCCAATCATAGTTGGTATTTTTTTTTCTGGCTCGGCAAAGTGACCACATTGCACCTGATGGTAAGCGCAGTGCCGTCCATATAGAGTATCAAGTAGCAAGAGACAGTCTATCCCTCGCTACTCAACACAATCATGCCGGCCTGCTGTTTAGCTTCTTCACACTACGCCTAAAGGACCCAGGATAATAGGAAGGAGGGAACACGGTAGCTAATATTATTACTCAGATTAATGTGGTCATAAATAGTATGTCAAGCGAGCAAGTGAGTCATCTGATTCTAAATAATCCATACCGAATACAAACCAATATAGAAGAACCAAATGAACCGAATTTCTAAGAATTGATATTGAGACTGCCTCGGTGGCGTAGTTGTTATTGCGCATGCATTACGACTGCTATACTCAGGTACCGGGTTCGATCGCGGGTAATGTCATATTGAGTTTTTCTATTTAGAAATAGTATCAGTCTGGAGTCTGGAATTGTGCTCGGTATGGCGATAGGCTTGTTCACTTTATGAGACCGTAATAAATTCAGCGAAAAGTGGGTGTCCTGGTTACACCTCTGACTACCCCTTCAGAGATTACAGGCGTGAGTGTATATTGTGTTGTGAAGGGAGGGATGATCGATTTGGACTTTTACTCACTGTAGGAAATGTAACAGAAAGCTGTTAATATGAGGTTTCTGTAAAGCATAGGTCTATATTCATGTTTTAGACAAATCTATCTACAGTACAGATACAGTACTGTACAGTACTACAGTATAGCACTACCACTTCAAGCTCATGTTCAATTCATCTCGTAACTGGCAAGGTTTGTTTGAAGTTTAAACTAGCTTTACTTTCTGTAGGTGAAATATTCTGTTGTAAATGAAACAACGGCTAAGTGTATGTTGGATCACACAATAAGGGTTCCGTAGAGATGAATATTCAGGATAAAATTCAATGTTGATAAAGTTTAATATCCCTTTAAAATAATAATAATAATCCTTTTTGTTGTATTTTTTTAGTTCCACACCTTTTTTTTTTCTTTCTACATCTTTTATGTCGGAGGAACAGATAATCATTTCTGAAATTATATGTCCTAACTAATGATTGAGAATATAACAAAAATAATACCAAAGATCTGCCTCTTCTATGTATTCTTATGTTTTCTTTTATCCCTCATGACATGAAGTGTCACCCCTAATTTTTTTTAATTCATTATACCTTTGTATGGTGGTTTCTAGAATACACATTTTAAATCACTATAAGATAGACAATAGTTTTTTTTATCCTGGCATGGAAAAGTGACTACACTGATAGTAAGCACAGTGCTGTCCAGTTAGAGTATTAAGTAGCGAGAAACAATCTATCCCTCGCTACTCAACATAATCATGCCGGCCTGCGGTGTAGTTTCTACAAACTACGCCATGGTTTAAGGAAGTAAAGAAGCGTCAGAGTACTCAGAAGGCCGCAACATGGTCAAATATCGTACCCCAATACTAGACTCCGATAAAAACCCGATGTACACTGTCTGACCCTGGAACGCAACACACTTGTGTGTGCCACTATCGCAGGTTTTACACCCTGGGTTCGGTGGTCGCTATCCGGGCGGATATGAATATCCTACCACTAGCAGTTCCGAGAAATGCGGTTGTGCCGACAGACGGACACAAGAAAAATATAAAAGTTACATTTTTCCAATTCAGCTACGGATCTCTAAAAGGCAACGTAAACCAGTTCACTAAAACAAATATATGCTAACTCTTTCAATCCGCACGGATTTTCAACACTTTATCTGTATTTTTTCGCTCAGCGCAAAACCCTTGATCCAATATTCCCGAAATCCTGACAGATAATATGAATGCGACATTATTCAGGACTACTAAAAAATTCCTCAAATGTATTATTTACAAAGAAAATACAACACGCAGCGAGTTGATCGAATAAAAACATTCGCCGGACTAAGCTTGTTCGCTATAGGCATGTATTAACGTGGCGAAATGTTATTGTAGATGGGCGGCTAAAAATATAATGGATGCGCCTTTTTTACATCATGATTTATAAAGTGGACATACATATACACTCACGCCGTTATTTCATGGGGGTAAGCAGAGACTATTGAGTGCCACAAGCTACGATCCTGACACACATTTGCTGGTGGTAGGATATTCATATCCGCCCGGATAGCGACCACCGTACACAGGGTGCAAAACCCGCCATAGTGGCACACGCAAGTGTGTCGCGTTCCGGGATCAGCCAGTGTACATCCGGTTTGTCTCGGGGGTCTAGAGTTGTAGTACAATGTTTGGCCATTTTGCGGCCTTCTGAGTACTCTGACAATAGACCCTCGACCGCTTTTTCACCTTCTTGCCCATGGCGTAGTGTGAAGAAGCAGGCCGGCATGATTGTGTTGAGTAGCGGGGGATAGGTCTTCTCTCACTACTCGATGCTCTAATTGGACCGCACTGCGCTTACCATCAGGTGCAGTGCGGTCACTTTGCCGTGCCAGGATAAAAAAAATAAAACACTTCTTTCGCCTCTTCCACATTCATACATTTACGACGGTTGGAGGTACTTCTGATTTACCCTTTAAGGAGAAAACGTTTATCTGATTCGTAAACGTTCTCCTTGAGCGCCCTCTACCCACTCGTCCAGTCACTATACAGTGGAGTGTTTTGAAATTGGCTTATGTATTGGTTATTTTTGATAGCAGCGATAGCCTAGTTGGTTGCGGTACGGACTGCCAAGACGAAAGTTGTATGTTCGAAACCCAAGTGGCATACACCTCTGACTTTTCTAAAGTTATGTGTGTATTAAATGTTAATTATCGCTTGCTTTAACGGTGAAAGAAAACATCGTGAGGAAACCTGCGTACCTGAGAATTCAACGGTAGGCAGCGGCTTTGCTGTGCTCTGGTATTGCAGAAGTCTATGGGCGGCGGTGACTACTTACCATCAGGTGGCCCTGCTCGTCTGCCTATTGAGGCACTAAAAAAAAAATATTCTTATAAGAATTTCGAAGGTATGTGAAGTCTGCCAACCCGCATTAGGCCAGCGTGGTGGACTAAGGCCTAACTCCTCTCATTAGTAGAGGAGGCCCGTGCCCAGCAGTGGGACAATGTTTAATACAGGGCTAGTATTATTATTATTGGTTATTTTTAGGTAGACTTCACATACCTTAAATAAATAAATACACCCAACACACATAATTCTGACCCGATACTAGGTAAAACTTGTATCGTGGGTATCAAGAACTACGAGCGACTACGGTCCCACAACCAGGCGGGTTACTCTTGACACCCGATTCCAATTTAAAATTGGGATTGGATTCGAAAACTGTACAATTGGCACTCTTGGACGCAACACCAGCGCACGATTTAACTGAATGCGGCGGAATTTTTAGTAACTTAATGGAATAGAGTATTTACGACCGCTAGTTCGCAAATATTCTATTTAATTTAGTTCAGTGAGATAAGAGTTCCATTATCTTCTAGATTTGAATTGAAACTGTGTCGAGTTGGAGATTGGAATTGATTTCAAGTGTAGACCTACAGACCCGAAACAAATACCTGTCTTTCACACAATAATCTCAGTGCGGTAATCGAGCCCACGGCCTATCGTTTCACAGCCGGCTACTCGCCCGCTGCCCACGGAGGTTGTCTCTCTCACCTTTGATATACTCATGCGAATTCTCAGATATGCAGATTTCTTCGTATGTTTTCGTTCACCATTAAAACAAGCAAAATACTAATATGAAGTGGAAGCACACTGTTTCACTTCCGCAGTTCCAAATGTCCTTCATATAAAATTTACTTACCTCTGCCCTCTGTTACCGAAGCTGCTCCTATATTAACGCGTCTCAAAAAATCCTTATTGTACAAACTGATGCCCACATTTACATATTCCGGGTCCCCAAACACTGTTTAGCCATTATAAGCAGAGAGCCCGAGGGACAGACTTAAGGTGTTTTGCCAAAATGATTTATGTTGTTTTCCACATTGGATAATGTGGGGTTGCTTTTCGTGTGCAGGTATCGGTTTTTTCCGGATCACTCTGTTTTTGTGTTAGGTGTTAAAAATGAGGGGTTTGATTTTTGCATATATATTATAGAACATACATGATTGTAGATTAGGGACTCGGCTGATTGAACCTTCTTGGTCCGAGTGACTGGCTGGTTGTGCATTTCTTTTATTCTAGATTTTAAAAATAGAATGCAAAAAAAGAGGCTGTGAAAAATGGAGGGAGAAATTGTAACGTTGCAAAAATTCAAAGAACATTGATATAATAGACGATATGGTAAGATAATAGATAGTAATGGTATAATATTATATCTTACACTTCTTATACACAAAGACAGCTCTTCTCAACAATCCATATATATATGATTAAAGCACTATACTAATATATTTCGAGTAAATAATCAAATCGAGAACGTCAGCATTTATATGCAATTTTTAAATAAATGGTGGAATTCTCGTTCGTAAACTATTCGTTTCTGATAAGTTATATATTCCGAAGTTAGAGTACATATTGACTATCTGTTGCCCGAGGCCCTGCTCGGGGAAAAATGTTAGACTGACGAAGATATTTTTTTGTTGGTTTTTCGAGTTCTTTCTTTTCGTCGAATATTCGACAAGCAATATTTTAATGGTTGGAAATTGGCGTAGAAACCTAAAATGGAATATTTTTTTTATATTCTTCGTACATACAGGCCGCCCTAGAGATTGATGTTGAGGTCAAGTGGCCTTAAAACAATGTGGCTTATTTTTATTTCCTATTTTCACCTTCAAAGTGGTTAAATTTAGAAAACGCCGATACAGATGTACATTTATTTCTAAAAAGAAGCACTTATACGAAATTTCATGCTTCTTACTTATAAAATAATGGATTTTTCCCCCTTAGGGTTAAAATTTTCAAAAATCCTTTCGTAGTGGTTGATTACGACATAAAAGGCATCAACTGCCAAAATTTCAAGTTTGTCTCAGCGGTTTAGGGCCTGTGTTGATGAATCAGTTAGCGTCTAGCGAGGACAAGTAATTTTATATGTATAGATGTAGTTATGATGATGTTTTGATATTAATGATTTATTGATACTATATCACTTCTTGGAATGGGTACAGACGGCAAATCCTTCTAATATTATAAATGTGAATGTTTGGATGGATGGATGTTTGTTACTCAATCACGCCAGAACGGCTGGACGGATCTGATTAAAATTTAGCACAGAGACAGATTATAGTCTAGAATAGCACATTGACTACTTTTTATCCCGGAAAAAGGTACGGTTCCCGTGAGATAGTTTTGTTTTTGTTTTACACAGAGCAAGGGATCGACATGATTTTTTGCATAGTGGTAATTGAAGGGTCTGGAAATGACATAGGCTACTTTTTATCCCAGAAAATGCACGATTCTTCTGGGATAGCATAAAATAGAAAGATGAGATAGCTTAAGATGTTTCCATGGATTTTATACCTTTTTTGCAAACATAACTACCACGCGTAGCAAATATTGTTGTAACCTCTATTCAAACCCATTAATACAGACGTGGGATGTAATGTTAAGAATATTTTTAATAGGTACATATCGACGGTAGGCGGGCTATTTGATTTGAGGTTCATTTTTGAAAAGTAACAATTTCAGTTTCTTTTTTTTTGGTTTTTAGACAAAAAATAACTATAAAAATATTACATGGATTTTAGTAGTATTAATATATTACTTGTGTAAGCACGTTTTGTATATATAAGGCTTATTATCTTGCATTTATGAGCAATATTTTCTTAAATAAATGTGCCCTGAAAATGAGCCCTGTTTTACCAGTTCATTTGTTGATTTGAATAAACTCAATCTTTTTTGTGCCTCGATAGGCAGACGAGCAGACGGGCCACCTGATGGTAAGTAGTCACCGCCGCCCATAGACTTCTGCAATACCAGGGCACAACAAAGCCGCTGCCTACAGTTAATATTGCAAAAATGACGCTTAAATCAAATAGCCGATATATTTTGATAAATTTAAGTAGGATACGTAGCCAGCCTAAACGAAGGTAAAGAGATAAAACATTCTTTCACTTAAAAATCCATTCCCGAAAAGATGTATTAAACACTTTCCCATAAAATAGACCCCATAGATGTCCGCTCGCCACTCGACGTTGTAGATTAACGCTGCCCGACCTCGAACCCGGGACCGATTGATTATATTCACACGTCATTAAACACACGCATTACCGACCTATCTGAGGACCGGAACAAGACATTCCAAAAAGGTTTTTCAATTACTTCAAACGGGCTTCTTTTAATGCGAGTTACGGAGTTTTGTGAATTGTGTAAATTAATTGAATAGAATTTATTTAACGTTAGTACGTAATTATTACTAGAAATATAAAAAAACTAAGAAATTATTAATTGGAATATGACACTTGGCTTAAGACACTGACAATTCAAAATAAAAGCAAACATAACAAAATTATATAATGAATTGACCAGTATTGATGATGTTATGTAGCTGGTGATAGGATAGCGACCACTGTACACAGGGTGTCAAACCCGCCATAGTGGCTAACGCAAGTGTGACGCGTTCCCGGGTCAGTCAGTGTACATCTGGTTTTTGTCGGAGGTCTACAGGTACGAAGTTTTTTATTATATCTCGAATCCTAATCCTAATCCTTTTGGCTTCGGATCGTAAGTTAAAGATCAGTTACATTTACAAATGAATGTTATTTTATTAGAGGTGACTTTATAAGCTATCTAAACTGAGGATTTTCATATTATATATGAATTATATTATATTAGGTCTAGTTCTAACCAGCGCTAAGCATACTGCCTAGCCTAATGCAGAACTAAGAACCCTTTAAGGCATTTTTATAAGACACACGCTACCCGCTACCCTTTTATATTTTGTTTTTGTAGCCCCAATTTTATTTTTTTTATGTTTGTTATCAGTATTTCTGTTTGTGTTGTCTCTTTTTGTGCTGAATAAATGTTTTTTTTCTTTCTTCTTTTCTAATTATACAATAGACTTTGAAATGAAATAATTTTATGATTTTAAAGTGGCTTATTGTAAATAAAAAACCGTTATAATGACTTTTGTTTTGTGTAATATTCGTATATATGGAAGTGGTAGAGCCACGCTGGAAGTGGTAGAGCCACGCTGTAGACATATTTGTCTACAG
Source organism: Laothoe populi (assembly GCA_905220505.1). Lineage (NCBI taxonomy): Eukaryota > Metazoa > Arthropoda > Insecta > Lepidoptera > Sphingidae > Laothoe > Laothoe populi. The sequence goes on from HG992168.1 coordinate 14,926,424, forward strand.
CATGAATGGGCCGGCTCGACCGGGGTAGTACCACTGTCTCACAGAAAACCAACGTAAAGTGACAGTTTACTGTCGCGTTTCGTATGGTAAGTGAGATATCCGGAGGCCCAGATTCCCCCTTCCCTTCCCTAATCCATTTTCCTGTCCTTTAAGGCCGACAGCGCATACATGACACTTTCGGTATTGTGGATGTTCATGGGCGGTGGAGATCACTTAACATCAGGTGACGTACTGGCTCGTTTGTCGGACTATACTATAAAATCTATACTATTATATAAAGCTGAAGAGTTTGTACGTTTGTTTGTTTGTTTATTTGAACGGGTTAATCTCAGGAACTACTGGTTCGAATTGAAAAAATCTTTTAGTGTTGGATAGCCCATTTATCGAGGAGCGCTATAGGCTATATAACATCACGCTATGACCAATAGGAGCGGAGCAGCAATGAAAAATGTTGCAAAAACGGGGAAAATTGATTCCTTTTGAGAGTTTCCGTTGCGTACGCTGCGTTAACGGTTAAAGTTACATAACAGTCATGTACGACGAAATTGTTCCTCTTAAAAAGTTCTAAAAAAAGTCCGGGATAGCATATGTCTATCTATTTCGGTTGGCTCACTATAACTCCTTGGTATTAATCCTTATCCAAATAAATATTATATTTGGATAAGGATTATTATTCATCACAAGTATTTAATTTTGAACAAAGTTGCCCTTTACGTCATTTGATTTCAATGAATATCTTAGGAGATATAACAGTTTTAAAATATCTCCGCAGCAAAATTAATATTGTTGTTTGTATGTCTGTTTCTTACCTTTTCATGACTAAACGGGTGAACGAATCCTAATGAAATTCAGTAGAGGGATAGATTATATCCTAGGGAAGGACATAGAGTATCTTTTGTCTCAAAAAAATATCGTGAAAGGGGTGAAATAGAGGTTAAAAGTTTGTATGGGCAATCAGTAATACTTCAACTTAGGGATCTGAAGATTCATGTTTAGGCTTTTGGTAAAAAAATAAAGAAATAAGTGTTTCAACGTTTTTACCAAATCATCCCTTAAAGGGCGAAGTGAGGAGTTAACTTATGAGGTATTCTTTAAATGTAATCTCAGGCTTCAGGCACAACACTTTTTTTTGTCGCGGGGAAAGCATTTTATTACTGCCGTCCGCTTCGGGGGGAAGCGGAATGAGAATAAATCGGTTATGCTGGACTAGCCGGTCTTACGACCCAGCACCCCCTCGCCCGGATGATGGCTATCCGGGCTGCCGCTGAGCCGAGTCCCTACTACTTATGTACACCCAACCGGACACTACCAGCTAAAACCCCGCGGTGGCCTTCTTCGATACTTACGGAGTGATCCCGGGGTATAATAAGGAGTGCTAGAAGTTTAAGTGCTAGGAGTTGTGCCTGGCTAGCCATCTAGACAGTCACAACACCTGAGATTCAGGACGATCGCTATAGGTGTCTCAGTGCAGAAGACAACTCCTTGCATTAATACTTCTGCTCTCGAAAATAACCTCCACGGGGGCGGAGCCGCGAGCAACAGCTAGTAATATTAAAGAAAGAAATATTAAGTGTAACTATTTACTTATTGACTAAAATTTACTGAGCTGAGGTCTAAGGTTCGGTATACAGGTCGGGTAAAGGTTATATTGGGTTTTAATAACACGAATAGTCAGTATCAGCCTAGAGTTATGAAATGTGCTTTGTATGTCGATGGCCCGCCCACATCACGAGACGGTAATCTGCTCGAGGAAATATGTGGGTGTACTGTTTACACCTCTGCCTACACCTTCAGGAATTCCAGGTGTGAGTGTCAATCTTCAATAAATTATAAATTTAACTTTAAACGTTGTTCGAAACATTATTATATGTATATAATTCTACTGTACGTGTGTATGTCACTGTACTCCTCCTAAACGGTTAGACCGATTTGAATGATTTTTTTGTATGCGTTTGGGTGACGCCCTGGATGGTTTAGATTCACAAATCAGCTCGGCAGATGGCGCTGCAGTCGGTGTGGCGCTGCTTTTACGGGCAGGACGACGTCTGCCGGGCCCGCTAGTAGGTATATAATATATGTGGCTCTTATTCTTTTTAATCTTGCTGGGGGTAGAATATTCATATCCGGATCCTGGATAGCGCCCACCGTACACAGGGTGAAAAACCCGCCACAGTGTCACACGCAAGTGTGTTGCGTTCCGGGATCAGCCAGTGTACATCCGGTTTTTGTCGGGGGTCTTGAGTTGGGGTACGTTTTTTGGCCGTTACGCGGCCTTCTAAGTACTCTGACATTAGACCCTCGACCGCTTTTTCACCTTCTTGCCCATGGCGTAGTGTGAGGAAGCAGGACGGCATGATTGTGTTGAGTAGCAGGGGATGGATCGTCTCACGCTACTCGATACTCTAATTGGACCGCACTGCGCTTACCATCAGGTGCAGTGCGGTCACTTTGCCGTGCCAGGATAAAAAAAAATATACAATATATTTCTAAATAAATGTAAACATCTATACCATAATATCTAACTATATATTATTAAGTCAATTCTGTGAACCACGTAATACATATAAACCGCTGTAAGTTAAACTAATGAACCAAAGTTATGAAACTACTCAGTTTACTTAAGGGATGTGGTAATTGGGCGATTTGAGTTAACAGCCCAGACAAATGGAGCTTTTTGACTTTACTATGCATAATAGAAGTTCGTTGTTCACAGCTCGATTTCTTTTTAACCAACTTAAAAATAGGAGGAGGTTAACAATTCGTCGGAATCTTTTTTTATGTATGTTCCCCGATTACTCGAAGACGCCTGGACCGATTCGAGAAATTCTTTTTTTGTTTAAATGGGTATACTTCCCAAGTGGTCCCATTGGCACCAAGTCAGGATCTGATGATGGGATCTCAGAAAAATCAAGGGCAACCCTCAAATTTTATAAGGACGCATAACTTGTTTTTTATTGAAGTCGGTGTACTTTTTGTATACAATAATGTGATAGCAGCAATAGCTTAGTTCGGTGTGGTATGACTGCCAAGACGAAAGTCATAGGTTCGAAACCTGCCCAAATGGTATATACTTTCTAGTTACGTGTATATTCATTGTTAATTATCGGTTGCTTTAACGGTAAAAGCATCGTCAGGAAACCTGCATACATGATAACTCTCATAGGAATTTCTAACGACAGACATGGCTGCATGGTGGCGAACCTTTGTCTTCTCTTCTATACTTATAATAAATCTGTAGAGAGGTCAATTCTGTACATGAAATATATTTCCAAAATAACTATCAGCGGGTGATTAGTGATCGATACTGACGCCAAAAATGCAATCAGTAAAATTTTTGTCTGTCTGTCTGTCTGTATGTTCGTTATAGAAACAAAAACCACTCGACGGATTTCAACAAAACTTGGTACAATTGTTCTTCATACTCCTGGGCAGGTTATAGTATACTTTTCATCACGCTACGATCGATAGGAGCAGAGCAGTGAAGGGAAATGTTGGGAAAACAGGAGAACTTACTCCATTTTTTAAGCTTCCGTCGCGTGTGCAGCCTTAATAGTTAAAGCTACACAAAAATCATGTATGACGGAAATGTTCTCCTTAAAATTATATAAAAAATATTCCACGACAGCAAATGTCTATATTTTATGGTTGACTCACAATAACACGTGTAACTCCCGATAGCTTAGCAGTTCAGAGATTTCTGATTATATTTGTCTACTCTTACGTTTATAACACTTTCAATCATCCCTAATTAATAAACGTTAACATTATTACCTATTTAATTAATTTAATAAAAAAGAATTATAGAAATAGGTACAGAAACACCAAAGTTATACATGAAATACGCTAATAAGCCATCGCGCGTGAATACTGAATCATGCTATAAGGATTATTTTTGTGTGACCGTCGCGTCGGGTCGCCGCGGGAGGTATAAAAGTTCGGGGGATCCAAACGCGAACTTCGTACAATGTTTGGTTGTTGATGCGAGTCTTAGAGTATTTAACACATGCGAGTAGACGTTCCGAGCATTCGACCTTATTGACAGGCAATATTGTTTATCAGCGCGACTTTTAGTCTTTAAATTAATTTAGTTTTCTTTTGTTGTTATTTCATAAAATAGGTATTAGTTATTTTGGTAGCGTGTTATATTCGTTCAAATTACAAATTATTAATCTGTATATATAAAAGAAGAAACTGACTGACTGACTGACTGACTGACTGATCGATCAACGCACAGCCTAAACGGCTGGGGTTAGAGACTTGAAATTTTGACAGTAGGTACCTTTTATCACGTAGGCATCCACTAAGGAAGGGTTTTTGGAAATACCACCCCTAAGGGGGTAAAATAGGGGATGAAATTTTGTATGAAAATCCGTCATTTTTGAAGTTAAATTCATGAAAATTAGTATTTGGCATTTTAGTTAAAAATATATGTTTCAGGATTTTTGGAAATTCCGCCCCTAAGGGAGTAAAATAGGGAATGAAAGTTTGTATGAAAATCCGTCATTTTTGCAGTTAAACGCATGAAATTTGGTATTTGGCCTTACAGTTAAAAAATAAAAACACATATTTCAGGGTTTTTGGAAATTCCACCCCTAAGGGGGTTAAATAAGGTAAGAAAGTTTGTATGAAAATACTTCATTTTTGAAGTTAAATGCATGAAAATTGGTATTTTGTAGTGTATACTTTTTGTCTCAAACATGACCTCCACGCGGGCGGAGCCGCGAGCAACAGCTAGTAATTAATAAAACAATAACATAAACATGGTAGTATTAATTTAAATATCTCGTAGCGATATTTGTTACAAAAACAAGAGTAACAGAAATAGTAAAGAAATAATTCTCAACAAAGCCACAATTGAATAAACCTCAACAAACTGAAGACACATTAAGACCTGACTATTGTTAAAAAAAGTACTTTTATCACAAAATATTCAAAGGATTTTAAACACAGAATGGAGTCATAAAAATATATTTATTCAGAGTATATTTACATTTTATCTTTATATGAAAGTAAAAATACCTTTATCCGTGGAATAGCATTTAATTTTACTCCGGCGCTGAATAACGACGGGGTTGTCTGGGGCTTGGCGCAACCACAGACCTAGACCTAATAGATGACACATGTGTACTCACTTTTTAAGCTGAAATTATAAGAAAATTGTGGACAAAGTTATGTGTACTCACACTATGACATAATGTGCTCACGATGTTGCCACAGTAAGAGTTCGAGAATCGAACACACAAAAATGCACTCACGCCTGTAATCCCCGAAGGGGTAGGCAGTTAACATTGTACCAACATTTCGCCGAGCTTATTACTATTCCATGATGTGTTATAGGGCGAGCCTTTTTTATCCTGGCAACGCGAATTGGTAAGCACAGTGCCTTACCATCAGGTGCGAGTATTTCTAAATAGAAAATCTCAATATCACTTTACCCGACCCGGGGATCGAACCCGAGACCTCAGCACAGCAGTCGTAACTCATGCGCAAATACAACTGCGCCACCGAGGTATTCTCATTCATGTTTCTCATCCTAAATAAAATATGTGTTAGCAACTACTAAAAATACGTTAAAATATTTTTCATATAGATTTTAGTATTTTTTCTTGCCAAGAAAATCCAGTAATGCGGGTCTCTCCTTCCAACCCACCGACTCAATGTCGTGAGGACGACTACTTCATCAAGACCTAACAAACCCTTGATTGCTTTCCGTAGTACCTGAGAGACCTTCAGAGAATTCTGAATTGCCACGACCACTCTTCTGTTTTTTGCACCCTATTTTAAGGGATCTTCAATAAGAGCATCACTAAAAGTGATTCTTTAGGGTCAAGAATTTGGCATTATACTAACACCTAAAGCTTTTATATCAGCTTCCTGAAGTATTTGCACGAACACTTCAGCTTTGCATTTCAGAGTACCTGCGTCGTCTAAAAAATTTATGTCTGCGGTAAAACGCTGTATTTTCTAAACACCGCATTTGTTGGGTCGGCTACCTTGCCATATCTGCATGCGTCTACAGGGTTGTCAGGGACGTTGAATTTAATATTTATTTCCATAGGAATTTGTCATTGCTAGTTCTCGTCTTAAGAATTTACGAGACAATACGAATTGATGGTAGGCAAATGTAATAAAATAAGCATTGAATAGATGAATTGTTATCTATTTAGTATGGTCTTGGTAATGAATATTTAAGTACCGTTATAAATAAATAAATATAACAACAGTCATCCACATTGTCATGACCCGATAAGAGGTCCTGGGTATCAAGAACTACGGACGAAACTAAGCAATATTACTTTAAAAATAAATAGAAATAAAGTTAATTTTAGCATAGCAAATACGTTATTCAACTAAAAAGCAATGTAACTTTTAAAATCAAAAGAAATAAAGTTCATTTTGCCATAACAAATACTATGTTATTCTCCCAGCCCTACAGTTGAAGTCTTGGCCATAAAAACTTGGTTTTCTAATAGAGATAACTGCGAAATGTGTATACTCGCAGGAGCAAATTAGATGTTTTTATGAGCTTGCCTCTAAAGACAGTACTTTATTTACATTATACATATAACATACATGAGTCCACGGCGCAGTAGGCGGGTAGCCGGCTGTGAAACGAGAGGCCGTGGGTTCGATTCCCGCACCGAGACAAATTTCTGTGTGAAGACAGATATTTGTTTTGAGTATAGATTTTGTGGAACCATAGTCCCCCGTTCTTGATACCGACAATACAGGTTTGACATAGTGTGGGGTCAGGACTATGTGTGTGACTGTTGGGTGTTTTTCATTTCCTAAGCTTCTATCGTCGATGATGTAGGTTATTTATTTACATACGATCGCATCTATATCTTTGAAGGGGTAGGTGCAAGTATATACAACTATGGATGGGGGGCGAGTTACGAATCAAATAGCGGAACCTCGGACCCTTGTGACAGTATCAGCCCGGAGTCTGGAATTGTGCCCGGTATGGCGACAGGCTTGCCTCCTATCACATTATGGGACTGTAATAAATTCGGCGAAACGCGGATGTTTGGTTTTGAACTCTGTCTACCCCTTCGGGGATTACAGGCGTGAGTGTATATGTATTTTGTATATTATAATGATTATTCAAACATACAAAAATCACAAAATATCTAAAAAAAAAACCTTTTCCTACAATGGCTGCAGAATTGAATATTACACACAATAGCAGACATACCTTGGTTCATTACCAATGCTGAAATTCATGAGGCCTTAAAAGTCAAAACAGTCAAAGAAGAAATAATGATATCCTCCACGAGGTATAAAAATCGGCTTGCAGACCATCCAAATGATTTGGCAACAAAGCTGCTTCAAATCAGCTATCCAAAGCGCCTAAAACGTAAAGACATCCAAGAGCTGGGTGCTTGATTCCGTAAAGAGTTGCCCTCACTGGTCGGCACTCTGTAGCCTGTGACATCAATAAGAACACATCTGCTCATACTTCATGACTGATCGCAGATTATAATCATACTATACATAAAAAATAAATTTCATTCAGTCAAAGTTTATTTACCCATCGGTGGCTCATCAAAAATCATACACTTGCCTGTACCCTAATAATGCAAATCCAGAAGCAGTTGACCATCACATGTTCGCAAACGAGTAAAGTTCCAAATGAGCTAACTTTACGTCACCTGCCCGCATATGAGTTCGCAGTTTTGATGGAACCCCTTCATATCTTCAGATTTAAACTTTGCGACTTACTGTACGCAAGACCGTTTTAAGCTCACATGCGTAGAATTATGAAGGGTGCTATGGATGTGTGTCACTTTAATTGTAATATAGAATAACATACATATGCACTCACTCCTGTAATCCCTGAAGGAGGGCAGAGGTGTAAAAGTAAAGGTAAGGTGTAAAAGTAAGGTGGGTAAACGAAATCGCCGCTTTGGTGTTTTTTGTATGGAATATTCCTTATAGTAACAAATTTAGTTTCTCACGTAACCACTGGAGGCGCTGTATGATTGTCATATAAATATTTTACTTTTTTATTAGCGAATATAATCTAAAAACTCATGTTTGAGAAATAGTATACTCATTTCGCGGAATTTATTAGCGTCCCTTGATCGATCGGACGCTTTGAATATTTAAATACTCAGAGAGTGGCCGCGATAAAATCTGTATTTTTTTATATCAATCCATGCTAATACCATAAATGTGAAAGTAACTCTGTTTGTTTGTTACATTTTCACGACTAAACAGCTGACCAGACTATGATGAAATTTGGCAAGGAGATAGATCATATCTTGGAGAAGGGAAATCTTAGGGAATCTGAGGGTGTGCCTTATTCCTGTGGCGTGTTGTATAACTATATATTTTTCAAATACATGTTTTTTATATTGGCACGGCATAGTGACCACATTGTACCTGATGGTAAGCGCAGTGCCGTCTAATTAGAGCATCGAGTAGCGAGAGACAATTTATGCCCCGCTACTCAACCAAATCATATGTTCTTCATATTACGCCATAGGGCAAGGAGGTGAAGAAATTGTCGAGGGTCTAGTGTCAGAGTACTCAGAAGGTCGCAAAACGGCCAAACATCGTACCCCAACTCAAGACCCCCGGTAAAAACCGGATGTACACTGGCTGATCCCGGAACACTGGCACACGCAAGTGTGTCAGCTATGGCGGGTTTTACACCCTGTGTATAGTGGTCGATATCCGGTCGGATATATATATTCTACCACCAGCACATGTAAACAAAACACCTTCACACAAAGAACGTAATATCTTACAATACTTAATTTCCTCTCACACATTTTCCCCTCTTAATAGATTAAAGTCTTATGGTGCATGGGGTGCAAATGAAATGATATTAAACGGAACGCTCCTATGGGGTGAATAGATGGGGCTGTTCAAACATTACACCGAACTGCTAGGGGTGCTTTTTTATGGTGTCCTCAAATTCTATGGGCTTTTGTGTGTTTGTTCATTTTAATAGACTCTTCTTTCGTGATTGCTAGGGGTTTTAATCGTTTAATAACTGCTTTTGTCAGTTTATGGTGATGAAAACTCTTAGAATATTTTATTTAAAATGGTGTATTTTGACTGACTTTTGGTGACTGCCTCGGTGGCGCAGTGGTAAATGCGCCTGCGTTACGACTACTGTGCTGAGGTCTCGGGTTCGATCCCCACATCGTACCCCAACTCTAGACCCCCGACAAAAACCGAATGTACACTGGCTGCTCCCGGAACGCGACACACTTGCGTGTGCTACTATGGCGGGTTTTATACCCTGTGTATGGTAGTCTTTATCCGGGTGGATTTGAATATCCTACCACCAGTAGCTAGTGATAAGTTTAAAAATGTAATAAATTTATTATGTCAATATTTTTTTTATCCTGTGACCACACAGCACCTGATGGTAAGTGCAGTGCCGTCCAGTTAAGTTTTAGAGTATCAAGTAGCGAGAGACAATCCATCCCTCGCTGCTCAACACAATCATAATATATAATACTAGCCCTGTATTAAACATTGTCCCACTGCTGGGCACGGGCCTCCTCTACTAATGAGAGGGGTTAGGCCTTAGTCCACCACGCTGGCCTAATGCGGGTTGGCAGACTTCTCATACCTTCGAAAAACTCTCAGATATGCAGGTTTCCTCACGATGTTTTCCTTCACCGTTAAAGCAAGCGATAATTAACATTTTAATACACATGTTGAGGACGCCGAAGAGACTGTCGCGTAGGCTGGCACCCGTGTGAAGTTGCGAGCCTCGGGCGGTGTGCGAGCGAGACGGAGGATCGTTCCTCGCACCGACGGACCGCCACGGGATTGGTCAACGCGTCGGGCCATGTGCGAGGGAGAGAGAAGACGCACAGTCGGCCTGTGATTGGCCAACGGCCTAGTGAACGTACTCGCACCATGTGCCAGTTGCGAGACTAAATTATTGTACATATGTAGATACATTGATGGAATAAATTGTAGTTGTTCGGAGTTCTCCTGTGTTTCATTACGTTAACAAAATATATCGAAGTTGAAGAAGTACTGCGAGTCATCGGTAGTAAACACCCACAGTACATATTTATATATTTATATACAGTCCACTACAGTGTTTATGGTCCTTCGAGCCGGATAGAGGATACAGTGTTTATGGTCCTTCGAGCCGGATAGAGGATACAGTGTTTATGGTCCTTCGAGCCGGATAGAGGATACAGTGTTTCTGGACCTTGGAACCGGATCGAAGTTAGTGTGCGAACCGGATCGGTAGTGCGTGCACGGGATCGATATAGTGAACCGCGGCTAGGATAGTGTGTGAACCGGATTGCTGAAGACGGATCGCGAAAAACGTAAGACACGTTCAGGACGTGAGTCGGGAAGCTTCACCGAGTGAGGAGGCCGTACCGAATCAAGTAGGGATTCGGATCAAGAGGCTGCTCGGAGTAAGGAAGCCGTAACGATCGTCGTTTTTCGTGAATATCATCGTTCACAATGGTTGTCACAAGGAGCCAAGGTGATAAGGCAGAGTTGGAAGAACCAGGACGAGAACAACTTACCACGAGCCAAGAAGAGAGACGTCGGATTCAAATCGAGCGAATTAGGCGCTTGTCGGTAAATCCGCCGGCGTCACCCACTTCGAAGCTCACTTCCACAACGGTGGAACATCGCGCCGCTACCGGAGTATCTACAATGATGGCAGGTACGTCGGGTACAACGCGGCATGAAGATCGGCCGAGATCGCCTACGCATTCCGTACGCTCGCATAGATCGACGGCGAGCGTCAATACTAGGCTGCGCATGGCAGAATTGGAGGCGGCCGAGAAATTGGCAGTACTGCAAAGGAAGCAGTTAGAGCTTGAAGCCGAGCTAGTTAAGAAAAGACTAGCGGCCGAAGTATCTATTATCCAGGACGATAATGATAGCGTCCATGAAGAACCGCTGGGTCCGCAGGAGGGACATCAGCGCGTTAAGGAGTGGCTGCAGACCGATCCCAGGGAGGAACCTAGACAAATACGGTTCGAGGCGGCGAGAGGAAGATCGCCAACACCTATAAAGGGAGGCGTCGAGCAGCTCACAGAAGCCTTGGAGAAGATGGCTCGACCAAGGTTACGTCACACCGACCTACCAACATTCTCCGGAGCCATAAATGAATGGCTGCCTTTCAAAGCAGCCATGAGAGACAGTACAAGCCTGTACAACGTGTCCGCGGCAGAAAACATACAGCGACTGAGAAGCTGTTTGAAAGGGGAAGCCAGAGACGCGGTGGCTGCGCTACTACATACTGCAACGAATCCGGATGACATTATGAAAACGTTAGAACAATGCTTCGGGAGGCCGGAAATAATCATCGACAAGGCCATTGAAGACTTGAAAAGGCTACCGAAGCTCGGTTCGTCGGCGACGGAATTAAACCAGTTCGCTGTTCGTTTGCAAAACGTGGTTTGTGTTCTGAGAACCATTGATCGACGGGGATATCTCTACAACCCTTTGTTGACTCGGGAGATATTGGAAAAGTTAAGCCCTCACATAAGGTCAAGATGGTGCGACTACGCCAGTGAGAATGAAGATGCTGCAGATCCAGAGGTCGTCGTGTTATCACGCTTCTTGATGCGGGAAGCGGACCGAGCATTGCGCTACACGTATGCTCCATATACAAGCACAAGCACAACGACAAGGCGAGAAGTGCAAGTACCAGCAGCGAAGCCTAAAAGAAAGTTAACCACAGTTTACAACACCACCGACGAACAGGAAAAGTGTTTGGAATGTGAGCAGGCCCACCGGTTATACCAGTGCCCAAGATACAAAGCGCTGACGGTGAAGCAACGCTGGGACCTGCTAAAGGAGAAGAAGGTATGCTTTAAGTGCGCATACCAAAAACATTGGCGAGGAAATTGTCACGCCAAACCATGTGGTCAGTGCAAACGGCCACATCATGCGACGCTGCACTTCGAAGAGAAGTCGGTGGCAGCATCGGAAGCTTCAAGGAACGCTGAAGCTGTGCTGTCAATAGGCACCAGAAGAGCTGCGGGCCCAAACGCAGTATTGTTGAAGATGTGCCCCGTGGTAATCGCTGGACCACGGGGGGAGGTTAACACCTACGCGCTCCTGGACGAAGGAGCAACCGTCACCCTGATTGACGAAGAAATAGCGGAGAAGATTGGCGCAGAAGGTCCAACACGACCGCTGAAAATTAATGGGGTGAACATGTCCCAGACCGAAGGGGACAGCAAGGTGGTCACGGTGCAAGTCCGCGGCAAAAGCGAAGGAACATCGCACAAAATAAGGGCAAGAACGATGAAGGACTTAAAGCTACATCGGCAGATGGTCCCGATGGAGCTAACAAGATTCCAGCATCTCAGAGATCTCAAACATGGAGATATATGCTACGAGAGCGCGCAACCAGGGATCCTTTTGGGCGCCGATCATTGGGAAATCATAGTGTCCCGAGAGTTACGCGTCGGCAAGCCAAACCAGCCTGCGGCCTCAAGAACTCATCTCGGGTGGGTAATACATGGGACGTTACCCCGAAAGATGTTGCTGAAGACCCGAGAAAGTGTGCTGCACGTTTACAGCTACGAACAACACGTCTCGCAGGATGAGGAGCTTCACAACACCGTAAAGTTCCACTTCAAGATAGAAGCTTTAGGCGTGGCACGAGAGCCCCGCGTTAGCGATGCTGATCGCAGAGCAATGGATATAGTGAAGAACACTATAAGGAAAACCGAAAATGGTTACGAAGTCGGTTTACCTTGGCGGCAAGATAATATTAAGATGCCGTCAAGCTATGACATGGCGTTCAGGCGTTTGAAGAGCATGGAGCGGAAGATGGACGCTGATCCGAAGTTCGCCGAAGAGTATACCTCCCAGATAGAAAATCTGCTCCAGAAAGGCTACGCCGAATTATGCGACGGCTCTGAAATGAGCAGCGCAGTTTGTTGGTTCCTGCCTCACTTCGCTGTACAGAATGTAAACAAGCCCGGCAAACAGCGATTGGTGTTCGACGCCGCGGCAGTAAGTGGCGGAGTGAGCCTCAACAGTCAGCTGCTGGAAGGCCCGAATCTGTTGTTGTCGCTACCCGGGATATTATTCCGATTCCGGGAGAAAGCGATCGCCGTGACAGCTGTCATCCAGGAGATGTTTTGGCGAATAGGGATACGTCGGGAAGATCAGCCAGCGCAACAATTTTTGTGGCGTGGGGCGGACAGAACGAGTCCGCCCAGACATTACAAAATGAAGAGCATGATCTTCGGGGCCGCAAGTTCCCCATTCATGGCACACTACGTGCGGAACTTCAACGCTGAAGAACACGCCCAGGAATACCCGAAAGCCCTGGAAGCGATTACGGGAAGCCACTACATGGATGACTTTGTGGCGAGCTACAGCAGCATCGAAGAAGCGCGGCAGGTCATCAGGGAGACCAGGGAGGTACACGCACGGGCAGGGTTGACCCTGCGTCAATGGAGCGCCAGTCACACGGACGTATTGCGCGACGTGCCCTTGGAGCTGCACGCCGTCTCGTCCATGCGACTGAGGGGAGACCAAATAGAGATGATCCACTGGATTCGACACGACGCCCGCCGATATACACCATTCGTGGCACATCGGCTTGGCGAATTGGCTGAGCTCACACATCGCGAGGAGTGGCGATGGTTACCCACAGCTGAAAACGTGGCGGACGACGCCACCCGACTAAGTACCTGCGCAATCAGCGACAGCGACCGCTGGTTCCAGGGACCACGGTTCTTGTACGAACCAGAAGACAATTGGCCCAGCCAAAAGGACGAAGAAGAGCTGGACCAAGATGAAGTCGAGGTCTTACATCTCGCCAACGAAGAGGCGAACGACTCGCACACATGGCTGCCGGATCCAGAAAGGTTCTCGAAGTACGAGACATTGGTACGAGCGGCAGCGAGAGTCTTGGCCTTCATAGACATGTGTCGACACAAAGCCGAACGAATGGAATATCGGCACATAGAACGAGCAGAGAAGGAGCTCATCAAGCGAGCACAAAAGGAAAGCTTCGCCAAAGAGACAGAACAGGTCAAGGGCTCCCGTCCAGTGTCAAAAGGAAGCAAGCTCTTTAGGTTGGATCCAGTAATGGAAGACGGAGTATTGCGCGTGCGCGGTCGGATCAATGTAGCCGCAGCACACGAAGACACGAAGAGGCCAATCATTTTGGATGGACGACATCGCCTGACTCGACTCTTGGTCTTACGAGAGCACTGCGCTGCAGGTCATGCAAGCAGAGAACGCGTGACGAATGACCTGCGTCAAAGATACTGGATCATACACCTCAGACCTACAGTGAGGACGGTAGAAAGAAACTGCACTCTCTGCCAATTAAGAAGGGCAAGGCCACGAGTACCCGTCCCAGGCGACCTACCAAGAGCTCGTCTGGACCCGTTCCACCGTCCGTTTACCAACTGTGGAGTAGATTACTTTGGCCCCATGCTCGTCAAGGTGGGACGTCGTCGAGAGAAGCGATGGGGCGCACCTTTTACGTGCCTCACTACGCGCGCAGTGCACATAGAGCTCGTCACGTCACTAACCAGTGATTCGGCGATAATGGCACTACGTAGGATGGCAGCAAGAAGAGGATGGCCGCGTCTCATGTACTCTGACAACGCGACCAATTTCCGAGGCGCCGATCAGGAGCTGCGAGCGGCGTACGTCGAGTGGGCACCAATCCTCAAGGAAGAAGGACACCTTCATCGGATGGAGTGGCGCTACATACCACCCGGTGCACCCAACCAAGGGGGTGCCTGGGAAAGGCTGGTGCGATCGGTGAAGGCTGCCCTCGAAGCGACGCTGCGGGAAAGAGTTCCGGCAGAAGAAGTGTTGCTCACGCTGTTGGCGGAGGCGGAATTCGCAATTAACGCCCGCCCGCTAACCCATGTTAGCGTGAGCCCCGAGGACCCCGAGGCGCTAACACCTAACCACTTCCTGTTAGGTTCATCGACCGGCTTGCCATCAACGGGACCATGCACTGAAGCCGACAAGAAGACATGGCGAGTGAGCCAGGCATTGGCAGATCACTTCTGGCGGCGGTGGCTTCGTGAGTACCTTCCGAGCCTGGTACCTCGAGGCAAGTCTCATCGCGAAGATCGACCGCTGCAAGTCGGCGACCTAGTGCTCATCGTGGATGGCACCCTTCCCCGCAACGTTTGGCCCAGGGGAGTCGTCGAGCGCATCTACAAAGGTCCTGACGGCGGCATTCGAGTGGTGGACGTCAGAACGAAAAATGGAGTCTTCAAGCGGCCCACAACCAAGATCGTCCTCCTCCGAGTAGAGAAGGCTGCGCAAGCTACGCCGGGGGGAGGATGTTGAGGACGCCGAAGAGACTGTCGCGTAGGCTGGCACCCGTGTGAAGTTGCGAGCCTCGGGCGGTGTGCGAGCGAGACGGAGGATCGTTCCTCGCACCGACGGACCGCCACGGGATTGGTCAACGCGTCGGGCCATGTGCGAGGGAGAGAGAAGACGCACAGTCGGCCTGTGATTGGCCAACGGCCTAGTGAACGTACTCGCACCATGTGCCAGTTGCGAGACTAAATTATTGTACATATGTAGATACATTGATGGAATAAATTGTAGTTGTTCGGAGTTCTCCTGTGTTTCATTACGTTAACAAAATATATCGAAGTTGAAGAAGTACTGCGAGTCATCGGTAGTAAACACCCACAGTACATATTTATATATTTATATACAGTCCACTACAACACACATAACTTTAGAAAAGTCAGAGGTGTATGCCACTTGGGTTTCGAACCTACGACTTTCGTCTTGACAGTCCGTACCGCAACCAACTAGGCTATCGCTGCTATTCAACACAATCATGCTGGCCCAAATATTATTTATTGTTATAATATTTATTCACTTTATTATTTCTAGATTCTAAGCGCACTTGTACGTCATGTACACTCTAATTTATAGTTACCCTCAACATAACAAAGATAACTAAAAACCTTTTACTTTGAACTTTGACTCTACCCACTCTACCATCGCAGAAAGTTTTTACAATGCAGTCCCAGTTTCCTCTAAAAAGAAAGTACAATTGTAAGCAAGCGCATCTTCCCTCAGGACTTTCATTAGACAAACACAAAAGAGTGCGCGAAATAAGAGGCAGTATTTTTTCCCGCAAATTGCCTATAAATTTTTATTATGGCCACTCTTATTTGAGGTACAGAGGTTTTCGAGATAAATCGGCTTGCTTTATTATATGAGACTGACCATGATTTATTTGGCAACGTATTTTAAGTATTTCTTTTGTGACCTGATTGGGGTTTTGAAGTTAGGAGAGAATTATATTTTACAAACTTGTGTATTATATTTTAATATTTTTTTCATTATTTTTTTTTTATCGTGGCACGGTAAAAAATTGCTTAGCTTAAGCTTACATAGCTTTTGATGGTAAGCACAGTGCCGTCCAGTTAGAGTATCTAGTAGCGAGACACAACTTTACCTCGCTACACAATCAAGCTGGTCTGCTTAATAAATTCAATTATATAATATACCAAGTTATGTATATTATATCATTGAATTTATTTCAATCAACTTTTTAAGCAAAATTAAACGAAGGTATGATGTCATAAGTACGAAATATTACTTTAATTAAGATATTAGAGAAACCATTGAATTTCTTTATCTACTAGAGGATTTTTGGACTATTAATTCCAGATTGCGTAGGGAACACTGTATGCGTACTTTTAGACGTCATATAATCTTAATGTTTTTGCATAATTTTCTTTTTTTACATTAAGAAGTGCAAAGAACATGTATTATGCACCTGGTAATAGCACAGTAATGGCAATAATAACTCTACATAAAACATAAGGAAAACTATTTGCTAATTATTACCAACATGCCATTTCAACAACAGATTTAAATTCAAACTGAGACATTTATTGATAAAAAAAATAGGTTTAAATACAAATTTGTTATATACGGCATAGCTTACATTGCCGAGTTACTTATGTTTCGATCTCGGGAAACAAACAGCTCCCTAGGGAGAAATGTCACATGCGCCAAGTTGCTGAAGAAATACCGGGTTATTCCCATTTGTCTTACTGAATACTCTTAATATGTACTCATAATTGTAGTTGATAGGGGAAGGGAATGTTAAGTATCTATGCTGGCGGTAGGATATTCATATCCGCCCGGATAGCGACTACCGTACACAGGATGTAAAACCCACCATAGTGGCACACGCAAGTGTGTCGCGTTCCAGGATCAGCCAGTGTACATCCGGTTTTTCTCGGGGGTCTAGAATTTGCGGCCTTCTGAGTACTCTGACAATAGACCCTCGACCGCTTCTTCACTTTCTTGCCCATGGCGTAGTGTGAAGAAGCAGGCCGGCATGATTGGGGTGCGAAGTCAGGAAACCTCCACGTGGTGCACCCTGGGCAACGGCGGTCACGTTGACCGACGGCCGATATCCTGACAAAAGGTGGTTGACGGTTGTCGCTTGCTGCGGCGGCCTTTAATCAAAAGTCCGAGCTCATTTATCGAGCTACTCCCGGGTTCTGTCTCGGGGGTGTCGGCGGGCTCGGTGTGCGCTCACCCCGCCGCCGAGCGGGCAGTGGGGGAGACGCTCTCTCTCCTGCTGTCACCGTCGTAAATCGTAATTCGGTCTGGAGGTCTGTGGTCATGTCTCGCGCTCCGACTGAACCGAGGGTCTTGGCTTAATCGCCCGGGCTGCGAGGGAGAAAACCTCTATAAAAAGTCACCCCGAATCCCAAGCGGCGGCGCACCGCGAGGGGATGCATGGCCGATGGGTAGTTCGGTCTCAAGTGCGAACCACGCCGCCGGAGTACCTGCTGCCCCTCCGTGCGTGATACCCAAGGCTTACCCAGGTACAGGGGGCTCTGCCTGGGTGGACGTTTATATCCCCCATAATCGTGGGAATAACTATGGAAAAAATCTTAAAACAAAACAATGAGTCTGTAGAGAAGTTGTCTACCCCTGGGTACGCTAGTGACCCTGGGATGGATGACACTGGGCATATGCCCAAAAAAGGTACTGTCTGCCGAGGCCGTCCCAAGGCGAAGGCTGGAACAAGCGGCGTTATGACGCGCTCGAAGAGGGCGTTGATAGCTCGAGAACTGGACGCATCTGCAAGCGACAGTGATCCTGAACCGGCGCCAAAAGTGCTTGCTCTTTCAGCAAGCCCGGCTGTGGTGTCTGATGAAGACACTGCGCCGATGGAAGGAACGGGTGACCATGACTGGCGCTTGCAGATGTCGGCCATCATCCGGGACGTGGCACAAAAGTCCCCGCACCTTAAAGGGACGGAGCAGCGGAGGCTGAACCTCGCGGCGAAAGAGCTGTTGGAGAGAGCCGAGGAGTCAGCCTCCACAGAGGTGGCCAAGTTGGAGGCCGAAAAGTTGGCGATGGCCCAAGAAATCGCCTTCCTCAAGGCCTCCCTTGCATCCCAACAGCGGACCCTGGAGGAGATGATGGCGACTGTCCAAGCGATACAAGGACAGTCGCAGCCGGCGGCCCAAACTGGAGCCGTAGCTGGAGAGGAGGAGTGCCTCAAGCAGTTCGAGCGCCGATTTTTAAATATCTTGGACGCGCGCTTGAGCAATATATACTCGAGGCTACCTCCAGAGCCCATCATGCGGCCTCCGTTGGCCGCCGATAGGGCTAAAGCTCCGGCAACGCCGGCCGTTGCTGGGCCATCAATGGCCCCACCAGTCGCCGCCGGCCCACCGGCCACCCCGAAAGGAAAAGGGCAGGGAAAGGGCAAAAGCAACGCCCAGCCCGCCCCTAATGATAGTCCTCGACCCGTGCCTACTGTTGTGGCTGGGCCTGTACCATCAACGTCCGCTACGTCTCAACTTCCTCCTCTGAGTACGTCCCGCAGAGGGGGAAAGAGAAATAAAAGAGGGCGGGTCGCTCCACGAGCCCAAACACCCTGTGTGCCCCGGCCGCTACCCCCCGCTCCTGCGTCTATGGAGGAGGGGTGGAATGTTGTGGCCAAAAAGGGGAAAAAGAATCCCCAGCCCTTGTCGGGTATTACTGCTTCCGCACCGAAGTCGCAGCCGCGTCGGCCCGGGCCACGGATTCACCTGCCCCGCAAGGCAGCCGTCACGTTGACGGTGACACCAGAGGGGTTGGCGAAGGGCATTACGTACGCCCATGTGCTGCGTAAGGTGCAGCGATCCGTGGATCTGGCCGGCCTCGGCATTGCCGACATGCGAGCTCGCTTAATGGCGACGGGCGGGTACCTGTACGAGGTGCCCGGCCCAGAGTCCGAAGCGAGGGCCGACTCCCTCGCCAACAAAGTGAGGGAGGTGTTCCGCGGGACGGAACTGGCAGACGATGTCCGTGTTTCCCGCCCGTTCAAGGCCGCGGAACTTCGAGTATCCGGTCTGGACGCGTCTGCCGACCCGTCGATGATTGCTGCAGCCCTCGCAAAAGCGGGATGTAACGCAGCAGATGATTTTAAGGTCGGGGAGATCCGCCCCGACCGATCGGGCCTTGGTGCGGCGTGGGTGCGCTGCCCCGCCAAGGTCGCCGATAAAATTTTAAGTTCGGGCCGAGTGCTGATTGGCTGGGTAGCGGCACGCGTCCAACTCCTTGAGCCAAGGCCCATGAGGTGCTACCGCTGTCTGCACAGGGGACATGTGCGGGTGCGGTGCACCGATGAGTGTGACCGCAGCGGCGTCTGCTACCGCTGCGGTAAACTGGGCCACAAGGCCAAGGAGTGCTCCGCGGAGCCGCACTGCGCTGTCTGCGCAGATGCAGGTAAACCCGCGGGGCACCAGGTGGGCGCCAAGGTATGCGTCGCCTCCTCCCGCCCCCGCAATCGTGGTCGGTGGACGGGGGTTGTGACCCAGCCGACAGCGCTCCCCGTAGAGGAACAGATGGAGATCGCCCATTAATATGGCGCAACGTTTCCTCCAGGCGAACATTAATCACTGCGCCAGGGCTCAGGATCTGCTAGTCCAGAGCATGGCGCAGTGGTCGATACAAGTGGCTGTGGTTGCCGAGCCGTACTTTGTTCCCCCCAGGGAAGACTGGGCAGGGGACCTCAGCGGTTTGGTGGCCGTCATCACTCGGGGCGCCGCCGGCTCCCCACCCTTCGAAAAAGTAGCGAAGGGGTCGGGATGTGTGGCGGTTCTGTTGGGGGGGGTCTGGATTGTGGGTGTGTATTTCTCCCCCAACAGATCCCTGGCTGAGTTCGAGCACTTTCTCACTCAGCTGGGGGCCCTGGTGGTGCAAGACAGTCAGCCTCGCCCCGTTCTCGTTGCCGGCGACTTCAACGCCAAGTCTCTTGCTTGGGGTTCGTCGGTAACCAACGGGCGTGGCGAGGCCCTGGAGGAATGGGCGATCTCGGCCAACCTGGCCGTCGTGAATCGCGGGTCGGTTAACACGTGCGTGCGGCATAATGGCGGATCAGTGGTGGACGTCACGTTCGCTACCACAGCTATTGCCCGCCGTGTCCGTGACTGGAGAGTTCTGGTGGATGAGGAGACGTTGTCGGATCACCGATACATTCGGTTCGACGTCGCCTTGTCCCCTAACACCCAGTCTAGTGGAGAACCGACCGGCCCGCGGTCGGACGGCCCGCGTTGGTCAGTAAAACGCCTTAACGTTGAGGCCCTGAAGGAGGCCGCTCTGGCCCAGGCGTGGCTCCCTGCACCGGAAGCACCGATGCAGGTCGAGCAGGAGGCGGCGTGGTTCGGGACAGCGATGTCGCGCGTCTGTGACGCGGCCATGCCCCGAGTCCGACGTCTTCCCGAGAAGCGCCAGGTGTTCTGGTGGTCGGCGGAACTCACGCGGTTACGTATCTCCTGCGTGGCCGCCCTCCGTCGTCTCGCCAGGCACCGTCGTCGCCGAATCCGTCTTCCCGGCGACGAGGACCAGGAGCGGTTGCTTCACGGCCTCCACAGGGAGGCTAAGAGAGCGCTGCGCGTGGCAATAGCTAGGGCAAAGTCTGCAGCTCAGGAGGAGTTCCGGGGAACTCTCGATAACGACCCTTGGGGCCGTCCATATCGCGTGGCGATGAGGAAATATCGCCCGTGGGCGCCCCCACTGACGCAGAGTCTCCGGGGCGACCTAGTCGAAGAGGTCGTCGCAGCTTTGTTCCCTGCCACTGAAGATGTCACTCCCCCACCGATGGCGTCACATCCATCGACGCCATCGTCGTTGAGTTCGGCAAGGATTATTTCGGAGGTTTCGCCCGAGGAATTTCGGGCGGTGGTGCTTCGGCTGCGGGGCAAGAAAACAGCCCCGGGTCTCGACGGTATCCCCGGACGTGCGTGGGTGTTAGCCGTCGAGCATCTGGGGACTAGGCTCCGTGGCCTGTTCTCCGCGTGCCTGGAGCAGGGCCGTTTTCCGTCTCAGTGGAAAACTGGGAAGTTGGTCCTGCTCAGGAAGGAGGGGCGGCCCGCAGAGTCGCCATCGGCCTACCGACCCATCGTGTTGCTCGACGAGGTCTGTAAGCTCTTCGAGCGTATTATTCACGCTCGCCTCGTCGAGCATCTTGAAGGGGTCGGGCCGGACCTGGCACAGTGCCAGTACGGGTTCCGGCAAGGCCGATCGACAGTACATGCGATTTTGCGGGTCAAGGCCCAAGCGGAGGATGCAGTGGCTCGGGGTGAAGTGGTGGTGGCGGTGTCTCTAGACATCGCCAACGCGTTTAACACCCTGCCCTGGGCCTGCATACTGGAAGCACTGCGGTACCACGTGGTGCCACCGTATCTCCGGCGTCTGGTGCGCTCGTATCTCACAGACAGGTACATAGTGTATCCAGGCGCCGACAGGTGGCACCGAAGAGCTATGGCCTGCGGTGTTCCACAGGGCTCAGTCCTGGGCCCTCTCCTGTGGAACATCGGCTACGATTGGGTGCTCCGTGGGACCAATCCCCGAGGCGTCGCTGTCGTCTGTTATGCAGACGACACGCTAGTAACAGCGACAGCCAGGTCTTTCCAGGAGGCCACCCTGCTCGCCTCGTTCGCAACCGAACAGGTGGTGGGCAGGATTCGGCGACTGGGCCTTAAGGTGGCCCTGAACAAAACCGAGGCCCTTTACTTTCACGGGCCTCGGATTCGGCCACCTTTAATGCCCCACATCAATGTGGAGGGGGTGCGGATTCCCATCGGCTGTACAATGAAGTACTTGGGGTTGATTCTGGACAGCCGGTGGGATTTCCGTGCCCATTTCAAGGAGTTGTCGCCGAAATTGGTGCGGGCGGCGGGCGCGCTCGGACGCCTGCTGCCGAACCTGGAGGGACCTAGTAACCCTTGCCGAAGTTTGTACGCCGGAGTCGTGCGGTCAATGGCCCTGTACGGATGTCCAGTATGGGCAGAGTCCCTGAAAGCCCGCTGCGTCGCCTTGCTGCGCAAACCGCAGCGTTTGGTGGCGCAGCGAATAGTAAGGGGCTACCGCACGGTCTCCCACGAGGCGGCCTGCGTATTAGCCGGCACACTCCCTTGGGAGTTGGACGCCAAACTCCTCTCGTCAGCGTTCTTCTGGCGGGAGGAGGCGTCCAGCAGCCGTCAAGAGAGACTGGCCCCGAGGGAGATTGCGGCCCGGTTTCGCAGAACCGCTGTGGAGGAGTGGCATACCAGGCTGGAAAGCCCAAGTGCGGGCTTGAGAACCGTCGCGGCAGTGCGTCCTGTCCTGAAGAGATGGCTAGACAGGCGCCACGGTGCGCCAACGTTCCGGCTGACGCAGGTACTGACGGATCACGGGTGTTTCGGTTCGTTCCTGTGTCGGATCGGAAAGGAGGTGTCTGCCGTGTGCCACCATTGTGGCAACTGCCTCGAGGACACGGCCCAACACACGTTGGAGGAGTGCCCAGCCTGGGACGAGGAGCGCAGCGCTCTCAGAGCAGTCGTCGGAGGAGACCTCTCGCTGCCGGCCGTGGTGTCGTCCATGGTCGCCAGCCGGAGGTCCTGGCGTGCGATGGCCAACTTCTGCGAGAACGTCATCTCGCAGAAGGAGAGTGCCGAGAGGGATCGGGAACGATTTGATCCCTCCCGCCGCCAGAGGAGACGTAGGAGGCGCCGGGTGGACGACTGACCGGCGTCTCCCGCCCTGTGGAATGGGGGCGTTTAGAGAATTCTACCACGGTAACCCCTGCCTGTCGTAGGAGGCGACTAATTGGGGCCATCGGGGGTCGCGGGTGTGCAGCGGGGGGCTGACAGCCCATATCGATGCACTCCAATTTCGGTGCATCGTGCGACCCCGAGATGGACGGCAGCGCGGGTGGTAAGGCCTCGTTAGCTGTCGTTGTTCGGTGCGCGGGGGCTCCTAAGCCCCACATGGAGATGGGCCCGTAAAAGGCACCGCGCAGGGGCGGTTCCGGCAGCAATTCTAGCACTCCTTAGAATACCCCGGGATCGCTCCGTATGCGCCGAAGAAGGCCACCGCGGGGTTTTAGCTGGTAGTGTCGGGTGGGGTGTACATAGGGGGTAGGGACTCGGCCCAGCGGCAGCACGGATAGCCATCATCCGGGCGAGGGGGGTGCTGGGTCGTAAGACCGGCTAGTCCAGCATAACCGTTTTATTCTTATTCCGCTTCCCCCCGAAGCGGGCGGTAGTAATAAAACGCTTTCCCCGCGACAACAAAAAAAAAAAAAAAAAAAGGCCGGCATGATTGGGTTGAGTAGTGGGGGATAGATCGTCTCTCGCTACTCCATACTCTAATTGGACCGCACTGCACCTGATTGTAAGCGCAGTGCGGTCACTTTGCCGTGCCAGGATAAAAAAAATGTACTTATCTGACAAATACATCAGTGCGTTGTTAACCATCAAGCGTTTCACTCATATTTTGCTATTACTGCTCGTTAGGTATCGAGATGGAAGGTTAGTCACATTTAATAGTTGGACGAAGATACAGAGGCGAGCGTTAGACATTTTGTATCTAACGCCATAATTAAAGCACCAGTTACGGCAGTTATGGTGATAAGCTCGCCCCCTATCACATTATGGGACCGAAATAAATTCGGCGAAGAGTGGGTGTACTGGTTGCAACTCTGCCTACCCCTTCGGGGATTACAGGCGTGAGTGAGTGTGTATATATGTATATGTATGCACATATGGAAGCACCAGTGACGTCGTGTGCTATTGATTACAAATTGGATTTATATTTTTTCACTGTCATTTTGGTGCCTCGATATGCAGACGAGCAGAATGGCCACCTGTTGGTAAGTAGTCACCGCCGCCCAGACTTCTACAATGCCAGAGCACAGCAAAGCCGCTGCCTACCGTTGAAAATAGCCCCAAAAAGATCTGGTTCAGAAAGCAAGGGAAAACCACTGCACTAATTTCTCGAAAAAACCATATTATATTATTTATATGGTTACGATCCTCATTAGTGAGAGAAAAAGAAGAAGCTAAAAAAACTTCGTATTCGCTTGGAAGCAAATACTCAAATCCCTGCGACCTTTATACATTCTAACATTCAATCACATTGCAGTAGTTTGCAACAATGTGTTTTATTGAAAACCTGTCGATAGTAAAGCAGTGATTTTATTGGTGTATAAAAGTGTCCACTGGGTTTAACACTGGAGTTCAGTTCTCATAGAACGTGATATCGTAACCGAGCACGCACCGGTGCACCGGTGTTCTGAGAGGTCTACCTCTTTTGACCCAATAAATAAATAACATTAGTAAATAATACACACCTTTTTTTTTTTTTGTTGTCGCGGGGAAAGCGTTTTATTACTGCCGCCCGCTCCGGGTATGCTGGACTAGCCGGTCTTACGACCCAGCATCCCCCTCGCACGGATGATGGCTATCCGTGCTGCCACTGGGCCGAGTCCCTAACCCCTATCTACAACCCACCCGACACTACCAGCTAAAACCCCGCGGTGGCCTTCTTCGGCGCTTACGGAGCGATCCCGGGGTATTCTAAGGAGTGCTAGAATTGCAGCCGGAATCGCCCCTGCGCGGTGCTGCGTAGCAGCCCATCTCCATGGAGGGCTAAGGAGCCCCCGCGCACCGAACAACGACAACGAACGAGGCCTTACCAACCACGCTGCCGTCCATCTCGGGGTCGCACGATGCTCCGAATTTGGGAGTGCATCGATACGGGCTGACAGCCCTCCGCTGCGCGCCCGCGACCCCCGATGGCCCCTATTAGTCGCCTCGTACGACAGGCAGGGGTTACCGTGGTGGAATTCAAACGCCCCCATTCCACAGGGCGGGAGACGCCGGTCAGTCGTCCACCTGGCGCCTCCTACGTCTTCTCTGGCGGCGGGAGGGATCATATCGTTCCCGATCCCTCTCAGCACTCTCCTTCTGCGAGATGACGTTCTCGCAGAAGTGGGCCACCACACGCCAGGACCTCCGGCTGGCGACCATGGACGACACCACGGCCGGCAGCGAGAGGTCTCCTCCGACGACTGCTCTGAGAGCGCTGCGCTCTTCGTCCCAGGCTGGGCACTCCTCCAACGTATGTTGGGCCGTGTCTTCGCGGCAGTTGCCACAGTGGTGGCACACGGCGGACACCTCCTTTCCGATCCGACACAGGAACGAACCGAAACACCCATGGTCCGTTAATACCTGTGTCAGTCGGAACGTAGGCGCCCCGTGGCGCCTGTCTAGCCATCTCTTTAGGACAGGACGCACTGCCGCGACAGTCCTCAAGCCCGCAGTCGGGCTCTCCAGCCTGGTATGCCACTCCTCCACGGCGGTTCTGCGAAACCGGGCCGCAATCTCCCTCGGGGCCAGTCTCTCCTGACGGCGGCTGGACGCGTCCTCCCGCCAGAGGAACGCTGACGAGAGGAGTTTGGCGTCCAACTCCCAAGGGAGTGTGCCGGCCAATACGCAGGCCGCCTCGTGGGAGACCGTGCGGTAGCCCCTTACTATTCGCTGAGCCACCAAACGCTGCGGTTTGCGCAGCAGGGCGACGCAGCGGGCGTTCAGGGACTCGGCCCATACGGGACATCCGTACAGGGCCATTGACCGCACGACTCCAGCGTATAAACTTCGGCAAGGGCTATTAGGTCCCTCCAGGTTCGGCAGCAGGCGTCCGAGCGCGCCCGCCGCCCGCACCAATTTCGGCGACAACTCCTTGAAATGGGCACGGAAATCCCACCGGCTGTCCAGAATCAATCCCAAGTACTTCATTTTACAGCCGATGGGAATCCGCACCCCCTCCACACTTATGTGGGGCTCAAAAGGTGGCCGAATCCGAGGCCTGTGAAAACAAAGGGCCTCGGTTTTGTTGAGGGCCACCTTAAGGCCCAGTCGCCGAATCCTGCCCACCACCTGTTCGGTTGCGAACGAGGCGAGCAGGGTGGCCTCCTGGAAAGACCTGGCCGACGCTGTCACTAATGTGTCGTCCGCGTAACAGACGACAGCGACACCTCGGGGGTAGGTACCACGGAGCACCCAATCGTAGCCGATGTTCCACAAGAGAGGGCCCAAGACTGAGCCCTGTGGAACACCGCAGGCCATCGCTCTTCGGTGCCAACCGTTGGCGCCCGGATACACTATGTATCTATCTGAGAGATACATGTGCCTTGACCCGCAAAATCGCGTGTATTGTCGATCGGCCTTGCCGGAACCCGTACTGGCATTGTGCCAGGTCCGGCCCGACCCCCTCAAGATGCTCGACGAGGCGAGCGTGAACAATACGCTCGAAGAGCTTGCAGACCTCGTCGAGCAACACAATGGGCCGGTAGGCCGATGGCGACTCTGCGGGCCGCCCCTCCTTCTTGAGCAGGACCAATTTCCCAGTTTTCCACTGAGATGGAAAACGGCCCTGCTCCAGACACGCAGAGAACAGGCTACGGAGCCTAGTACCCAGATGCTCGACGGCTAACACCCATGCACGCCCGGGGATACCGTCGAGACCCGGGGCCGTCTTCTTGCCCCGTAGCCGAAGCACCACCGCTCGAAATTCTTCGGGCGATACCTCCGAAACAACCCTTGCCAAACTTAATGACGATGGCGTCGATAAATGTGACGCCATCGCTGGGGGAGTGACATTCACAATGGCAGGGAACAAAGCTGCGACGACCTCTTCAACTAGATCGCCCCGGAGACTCTGAGTCAGTGGGGGCGCCCATGGGCGATACCGTCTCATCGCCACGCGATATGGACGCCCCCAAGGGTCGTTATCAAGAGTTCCTCGGAACTCCTTCTGAGCTGCAGACTTTGCCCTTGCTATTGCCACGCGCAGCGCTCTCTTAGCCTCCCTGTGGAGGCCGTGAAGTAGCCGTTCCTGGTCCTCGTCGCCGGGAAGACGGACCCGACGACGACGGTGTCTGGCGAGACGACGAAGGGCGGCAACGCAGGAGACACGTAACCGCATAAGTTCCGCCGACCACCAGAACACCTGGCGCTTCTCGGGAAGACGTCGGACTCGGGGCATGGCCGCGTCACAGACGCGCGACATCACTGCCCCGAACCACGCCGCCTCCTGCTCGACCTGCATCGGTGCCTCCGGTGCAGGGAAATAATACACACCTAGTCCTGACCCCATACTAAGATACGTGTGTCGTGGGTATCGGGCACTACGAGAGAATTTCGATTTCACAAAATATTTGTCAAGTTGCGTAGATCAAACCTGCGGCCTATCGATTCACAACCAGCTGGCTATCCACCCATCACGTGATGAGATGATCTTCATTCTCTTCGGTTTTTTATATTTCCTGATAATGAACCATCCACAAGAGGAAACAATAGCTGTGAAAAAATATCTGAATGCAATGTAAGGAAGTTTTTTTTAATGAGGATCACTTCTGTATGTCTTAAGTTGTAGTAATGAACCTACATAGTCATAAATATACTATAGTAAGAACTTTAGCGCAATACGTGGTTAACCTTGTTCATCAGTTAATGTTGATTAGTTTGACATTATACTGTCCCACTGCAGGGCACGAGCCTCATCTACAAAGGAGAGGGGTTAAGCCATTTATTATTCAGGAAATATAGTTAAAGACCATATAATGGATTCATTTTTTATTAGGTTAACTATACTAGTCGATACACTAAATACAAGCTTTTAATGAAGTAAGAAAGTATACATATCTATTTATATATAAGAAAAAAATAATAAAAAAAAAATACATAATAAACAATAAAGTTCACGACCTTCTTGTAGTGAACACTTCATACTTTGCTAGCAATATTACAAAAATACTATAACTACAACTAGTTGAATAGTAGGCTCTGCATAAAAACACGAACAGACAGATACGTCCAGTTCCAAGCAAATATTGCGGTGTGACCAAAAAAAGAACCTGAAACGATATCGCGGTATGAAGAGTGGCGAAACAGCTCTGTAGCTATGTTGAAAAAATAAAAAAAAAACCTTCGCAAATATTTGAGGCGTACGTTTCGGGATTGGAAAATTGTAGGAGATGAATGAAACCTTTTAGTTCTTTTGTGTTACAGAAACTATCAGGTTGTAGATTAATACCTGGCACAGCGTTTTCCAACTGAAAATGTACGATTTAGAAGGAAGAAATTATAGTGGAAGTGAATGCACATTTTATTAGAGTTGTGTAGCACTTACCTACTATTAGGTACCCAGTAGCCATTGTAAGTTTTATTGTGTATGTGTGATGGCTAAATTAGGCATTTAATGGGCTTTATTTAAAATATATCTATGGCCAGGCTACGATGCAGCAAATAAAATACGTGAAGGATAATAATACTAGCCCTGTATTAAACATTGTCCCACTGCTGGGCACGGGCCTCCTCTACTAATGAGAGGGGTTAGGCCTTAGTCCACCACGCTGGCCTAATGCGGGTTGGCAGACTTCTCATACCTTCGAAAAACTCTCAGATATGCAGGTTTCCTCACGATGTTTTCCTTCACCGTTAAAGCAAGCGATAATTAACATTTTAATACACACATAACTTTAGAAAAGTCAGAGGTGTATGCCACTTGGGTTTCGAACCTACGACTTTCGTCGTGAAGGATAATCCTCATTAATTCATTATCACCTCTAATTAAAAAAAATGTTTGTAGGCTTTCACTGCCATTCTGTCTGTCCATTGATGATATTAGTTCCTAGTAGGTTAATTTAAGCCTTACTTGAAATCAATTCAATCGAATGGCAGCTGTGACATAAATGACGACCCACTACACAAGACTCGTTCTAGGGTACGAGTGCCATAACCAGTCAGTCACCATCAGTGGGGTTACGAGCCTACGACTTTCGTGTCAGCAGTTCTTACGATTCCCAATCATCATCGCCATAATTGCTTGTTTATCATTCATAAACAAATTTATAATTAAATTAAATAATTAATAAACAATTTATTTCATCCCATAGAAGTATTTGTTTAACGACACTGCTAGCAAGCTTCGCAAAACCTTTGAGGCAGGAAGCGAATAATATGATAATACCTACTTGAATTTCAATGATAAGTTTTATGCTAGTATCTAAAGATCACGTTACATAAAATTAAATATAAGTAAGGCCTAATTACCATTATAATTTGGTGGAAGTTGTCAAGGGATCAGGTTGTGACTTCACCGCTCAGTTTGGCCATTATAGTGGAGTTGTGCGAGAGAGAGGGAGATAATGAGTTGTTGCCACTATGCAATCACTTTTGCTCCTACCAATATTTAAGATAATAATTGCTGCCTTAGTTTCGAACCAATTTTGACCTTTTTCTTTTTATCCTGGCATAGTGACCACACTGCACCTAATGGTAAGCTCAGTGCCGTCCAATTGGTGTAGTGAGAGAAAATCTATCCTCCGGTACTCAACACAATCTTGCCGGCCTGCTTCTTCACACTACGCCATGTGCAAGAAGGTGAAGAAGCGGTCGAGGGTCTAGTGTCAGATTACTCAGAAGGCCGCGAAACGGCCAAACATTGTACCTCTACCCTCGACAAAAACCGGATATATGCAATATGCAATATGCATGATATGATGCATATGAAATGGCTTACAAGATTTACACCTAAAACTACCCTATCAACAGTATATAGAATTTAAAATGCAAAAACTACTTAAATACTAAAAGCTGGCACGTCTGCTCTCAATCAGCTTTGTTTTGCTCCCATCTGTGGTTAAACTTCCATTAATCAGACAATGTTCAAGTGCAGCACATGCAGGACGGTGTCACCTGGCAACGATATATCATTGTACGTAATGCATTCTAGTATAGAAAACCATTTTCATCAGGATGTAGATTTATCAGATAGAAAAGCTGGAGTAGCGTTTTAAGAATATATACAGCTTACATTTGTAGCATCTGAGGAGTAAGCAATAGCTTGGGTTAGATAAAGTATTATGTAAATGCGTTTTTAGTAAAGCAGACGTCTCATTATGTGTCTTTGCTTCAGTCAGGCGTCTAAAAGTCTCCAATACCTAAATGTATTTTAAAGTAGCCACACTGTAGACACATTCTCACATAAAACCGACGTGTATTAACAGCTCGCTGATGGAATCTGTACTCTTTGTCCCGTGGGGAAAATACATCTTACGGATACCTTATCAACCTCAGGGAAGGAGAGATGGTTATGCGGACTCACCAACCTTCCGACCCAGTTTACCCAGCTTACAGTGACTAGTAGATCGGGGCCCTAACTAATTTTCTTACTCCGGTGTACCGACTAAAAACCACGCGTTGGCCTCTTGCGGCGCTTGCGGGAGCGTCCCGGTGGATCCTAAGTGATTAAATCTCTGGATTGTTACCGGAACCATCCCTGCGCGGTACCTTTACGGCCCGTTTCTTTTAGGGCTGGATGCCCTCCACATTCTACGGCTGCACGAGACATCGCACCACCATACGCCTCGGGGTCGCACCATGAAAATATATATGTAATATTTATGAAGGCCGCACATCCCCGCTGCGCAGCCGCTACCCTCGTGACCCCTTTTAGTCGCCTCTTACGGCAGTGAGGGTATGCCGTGATAGTCGGTGATAGAATTCTTCAAAGCCCCCAATCCACAGGGCGGGACACGTGCAATCGATACCCTGGGATGAACGCACGGTTATTAGCAATAAAAAGCACCCCACGCATTTTTGACAATGAGAGTATAAAGTAGAAATATTTTATACTTTTTAGTTCAGCTAGCTATTAAAGCGTGTCTTTTTAGTTTTTTAAACTAGAATGCAGTGAGGCAAACATCTTGATTTCGAATGGTGCAAGCGAGAAAAATTACTCACTGCGGTGCCACAAGAGATTAATTGACTCAGCAAATAAAGGCTCATTTTTATTGGTCGTTAATTCAGTCGTTATACAGCAGGCGGGGAGTCCCCGAATATAGGCTATCGACTAATGAAAGTAGGCTATCTATATCTTGGTCGATATATGGCATGCGGGTATTCCCCGCACGAGGCCTATCAACCAATGAAATGCATCGGTTGGTGCAAAGCAAGCGTGGCGCCGGGACTCAGTTGAAGTGAAGCTAATAATTTGCTCTTCAGTAAGTCACAAACAGATAAAATTGCTCCATACAACATTAACCGTCGATCCATAGCAGGTACCTACGTCTGCTCAGTACCACTCTTTCAAAACAAATGCGCGGTGAAGAATATTTAACAATCCGCAAGCGGGCCCTATCGACTAATGAAAACGGCTATCGCATGCTAGTCCTATGGCATTCTTAAGTAGAAATCTCCCGTTACCCGCATGCGGGCAATGAAAACTAGTACAGCATGCGGTCGCTATTGCATGCGTGAACAGAAATCGAAATAAGTAAAAGTTTTTTATTCATAAAAAGTACACCGACGTCAATAAAAAACAAATTATGCGTCACTATAAAATTTGAGGGTTGCCCTTGATTTGTCTGAGATCCCATCATCAGATCCTGACTTGGTGCCAATGGGACCACCTGGGAAGTATACCCTTTTAAACAAAAAAAGAATTTCTCGAATCGGTCCAGGCGTCTTCGAGTTATCAGGTAATATACATAAAAAAAAAGATTCCGACGAATTGTTAACCTCCTCCTTTTTTGAAGTCGGTTAAAAAGGAGTGTATCGGATATTACTACAAGGTGTGAGCAGGCGGTAGTAATAGTAAAATACGGAATGGACATTAGTACAACATAAAATGGCTTAACAAAATGAATTATCGGGCAGAAAGCCAGTGCAGCGCCTAATGAGAATTTCTGAGCAGTGGATTTTAAATTGCCTTTGTATATTTCTAACGTGAGTAGGAAAACAAGCGAGCAGGATATAGTATCATATAATCAAGAAAAAACAGGTGAAATTAAAAAAGATTAATACATTAATACAAAAAGTATAACGCATATAAATTGTATAAGTCTAAATATAAATCCTACTACTATTGTAAATGCGAATGTTTGAATGGATGGATGTTTGTTACTCAATCACGCTACAACGCCTGAACGGATCTGGTTGAAATTTAGCACAGAGATAGATTATAGTCTGGAATAGCACATAGGCTACTGTATTACCCCGGAAAAATGACCAGTTCCCGTGGGATAGTTTAGTTTTTCACAGAGCAAGGGATCGACATGATTTTTTGCATAGTGACAGTTTAAGGATCAGAAAATAACATGACATGGCTACTATTTATCCCGGGAAAATGCACTCTTCTTATGGGATAGCAAAATACAGAAAGGAGTTATTACTCCTTAAGCTATTGCTTAAGACGCGTCCATGGATTGTATACCTTTTCTTCCAAAAATGACCTCCACGCGGGCGGTGTCGCGGATAACATCTAGTTAGATAGATTTTTGAATTACAATTTTTGGCGATGGCATAACTCTTAAACGTTTTGTACATTTTATGTATAGAACATTCATAACCAGAGGATCTTATGAAAACAACAGTGGTGCCAAGAGTTAAGAACAGGACATTGTTAGTAAAATATTCGAGATGGCTCCTTCATGCTGTAGAAATTTGTAACAGCTTAGCTCCACCACATAAAACAGACATTATCGCTGCCAAAGCGACCCCACATCACTCCGAATTCCCAAAAGTGCCAGCAAATAAGCCTATTTCATATCAATTGCGAACTTTTGTCGGATAAACTCCGATGTTCGGGCCCTGTTTTGTTTATTCCCTCGGCTCGTATTATCTTGTTTATTTATAATATACTTATTATACTTTTTGTATTTTTATCAAAATATGTATAAAATGTACAAATTTGCAATAAAAAAGCCTATAAATTTATGATGTAGTTTCCTACTGCTTAGTCTACCAAACCGCATCTGGCTCGTGGTGGGCTTAGGTCTAGTCCCTCATTAGTAGAGGAGGCCCGTGCCAACTAGTGGGACAAGTTTAATACAGGGCTGGTGTTATTCTTAGCAATCTTAGCCTATCTCAGGATACCCCAGAACCTGTTCGTAAGCGGTAAAGAAGGACATCA
This sequence comes from Laothoe populi, assembly GCA_905220505.1. Lineage (NCBI taxonomy): Eukaryota > Metazoa > Arthropoda > Insecta > Lepidoptera > Sphingidae > Laothoe > Laothoe populi. Next base: position 14,959,643 of record HG992168.1, read on the forward strand.
CGGGTTTGTGTTTCGTGCAGTGAGTGAGATTCGCATAGGTCCAAATCCCAATTCAATTCTCTTGTAGTTCGTACACATATTCAACTGATTTATACCTATTCCACACATTGGGTGAGACCTGTCCGACGCGCCGGCCGCGGTCCGTGGCAAATTGAAAGGAGACCATGCCAATGAAAATTGTCCTTCACTTTGTGTTCGCTAAAATACCTTCCACACAATACGATTTAATTGCCAATCAGTAGGCCTACTCTTAAATTCAATCTCGAACTCTATACAGTTTCTATTCCCATCTAAAAGATATTGGAACTCTAACTCACTCAACTAAATGAAATAGAATAGAGTAATTACGAACTAGCGATCGTAAATACTCTATTTCATTTAGTTACTAACAATTCCGCCGTATTCAGTTAAATCGAGCGCTGGTGTTGCGTTCAAGATTGCCAATTGTACAGTTTTCGAACCTAATCCCAATTTTAAATTGGAATCGAGCGTCAATATTAACCCTCCAGATGTGCCAATTAAATTGACTACAATCTGGTTCTCCTTCCACGTGTACAAAATATCACCAATTTTAATTTTATTTTGTTGCCTCTGCCCAGTGCTGTCAACTCCCAAAAATATTTATCCCTAAGTCTAAAGTCAAACCACTAAAATTGTCACAACTAAAAGGAAATCCCCATAAAAAACACAAAAAATAATTTACCCTTATTACAGAAAGGTTTGTTAAGGTTGTACATACATACATACATACATATACACTCACGCCTGTAATCCCCGAAGGGGTAGGCAGAGGTGTAACCAGTACACCCACTTTTCGCCAAATTTCGGTCCCATAATGTGATAGGGGGCGAGCCTATCGCCATACCGGCACAGGTTCCAGACTCCGGGCTAATACTGAGAATTTCTAGATAGAAAAACCCAATATCACTTTACCCGACCCGGGTATCGAACCCGAGACCTCAGCACAGCAGTCGTAACGCATGCGCAATTACAACTGCGCCACCGAGGCAGGTGTTAAGGTTGTAAGATGTAAAAAGTCGCTAAATCAACAAATAAATATGATTGTCTGAATTGAATTAGTCATGGGCCTATATATTAACCTAACCTAACCCTCAAAAGACCTAGTCCCCTTATTTACCCCCAAAATTTGGGAGAAAACTACAAACGACCTTGGATTTCATATTTCTATCCACACTACACAATTCGATTGTCAATCTAGTCAAATTGGACGTAAATCGTGTCGTGTGGAAGCCGTTTAACGTTTTAATTTTTTTCTGACATTCTGACGTACTGTCGCAGGCCGCTACTCGTTTGACTGCGGTGTGCCACTCGAGTCGCAGCTACAGTGATCGTTTAACTTTCGGAGTGCGCACGCGTCGCTGTTTTCGCTCTGTTTTGTGAACAAGAACATGACTATCGCGTATGATAAGTAAGTTATTCATTTACAAATTGATTTTAGATGGCATTAATATCGATATTGCTCGTCAATACATCAAAGCGTTGCAATTTCGTTCAGTCGTGTCGACATATTGAATGCTTAACAAACACAGGGCGTCTTGCAACAGCATACTGTGTCTATGTTTCATTTGTTTGTGTATCTAAAAATGGCGTGTTTTTTTGTTCGTGTTTAGTTCAGTCGTTATAAGTAGCCTGTAAGTCTATTTTTTGTTTATACATTAGTCGACCTTCAAACGTTCTTTGAATATCATAATAAAAGGAACGCGACCAAAAATTATCAACATGTGCGTGAAGCGAACTTTTTTGCAGTTTTCTTGTAATATACTTTTAATAGATCCGGCTTTTGCAGCGTTATTGTGTTTATAATAACCACGAGTATCACTGTTATATGTAACAAGATTTTAATATTGGAATAAAATGAATTCACGGATTCTATCGCGGTTTATTTTTACGTTTTAGTCCCGACGTTTCAAAAACGACAGCCTTCAAACTTCAGTATTATTTCTACGTTTAAGCGTAAACACAAGAAACCACTATGGTTTTAATATTTCTTTTTTATTAGTGACCGACCTAAGGTTCGGTTTCGGCAAAAAAATCGAGTTTCGGTACCAGTTTCGGTTTCGGCAGAAAACTTGACGAACCTTCGGCCGCGCCGATACTGCATTCGTGAATTATCGCACGTCGCTCGGTTGCCTCAGGGAGAGTCTTTGACCAAGGAATATAAATATTTATATATCAATGGGGAGAGTTCGTGTATGGTGTTCACCCACCATCGTCAGCTGTGAAGTCTATAGTAAAAAACGAAAACCCAACAACTGAAAAAACACGCTCTAAAAAGTATGAATCAAGGTATAATAAATATTTTATTGAATCTCATACATATTCATAGTGGTGTTCTGGGATAATATGTTTCGGTTTTTTTTTCAAATTATGATTAGTAATTTAGAGGTTATGACGGAACAAATGACCATAAATGCATACATACATACATAATTACATACTTACACACCAAGAAACACTTTGCGAAGCCGTAGTCGGGTAAAAAATTCGTTTTTATGACTTTAACGATCCCGTCAAATATAACTATAACTCGCAAACGGTACGTTTGACAAAAATATGACGTACCAAACCCAACCTTCATTTTAAAATCCATGTTCAATGATACCTCACACGATGGGGTGAGGCGAAAAAAAAAATTCGTTCACGACTTCTTGCCTCCTAGAGGGCGCTATTTTCAATTTAATGTGACGTCATATAGCCTATAATCAGCGGATAAACAAGACGCTTCCAACGACAACTCATTTGTCAAATTATGAGAAGCAGTTTAGAAGTTATGAGGGAACGGATGAACATACATACATACTCAAATACCGGTCAAAAACATAACCCTTCCTTTTGCTTCGCCGTAGTCGGGTAAAAATAATGGCAATATCAAACAAATATATAATTATTTCACATACTTCAATGATTGTTTTTTATTTAACTTAACACGTGTTCACTGTCTGTATAATGTATAAGTGTATGAAATAAGCCAAAATTCACGAAACAATAGATTTTAACATGTTTGAAAAGTTTCGGTTTCGGTTTAGGTTTCGGCCGAAACTGTAACATACCGAACATACCAAAGATGCGTTTTCAGTTTCGGTTTCGGTAGAAATTCCTGTTTCGGTCGGACACTATTTTTTATTATTCTTGTAATGTACTTTTTGATTTTGTGGGTACTTGTGTGTTCTTTTTTTAATTTTGTATTTCAATCTGATCTGAATAAAGCTGTTCTTATGGCATCTTACATCCATAGATGGGAGATTTTAGCAATATAAAACATAACTGAATCCCTTTCATGTTCTTGTGTAAGCATCTATTCGGGGATAAATTGGGTACGTATTAAATTTGAGAAATTGGACCAACTCAGATGTTGGCCAAATTTGTTTTAAACATGAACTAGTTTTTCTTTAAATAGTAATTCTAGAGCCAGCTTTATTATCTTAATGATTATATTAGGCATTATAATTACAATATTATTATTATCGACATTATGACGTTTGTACTTTAACGATTTGTATTTAGTCACGTAAATAACGCAATTAATAGCTTGTTTAAACAATTTACGTTACGTTAGCTTGTTTTATTTTTAATGGCTCGACGATAACAAAAGAGATAATAGCCATACCATAGGGGTAAAATATAAATAGAAGTCTTCATTTTGTTTGTGCCTTGGTGGCGCAGTTGTAATTGCGCATACGTTGCGACTGCTGTGCTGAGGTCTCGGGTTCGATCCCTTGGATAAAGTGATATTGGGTTTTCCTGTTTAGAAATACTCAGTATCAGCCCGGAGTCTGGAATTGTGCCCGGTATGGCGATAGGCTAGCCCCTATCACATTGTGGGACCGTAATAAATTCGGCGAAAAGTGGGTGTACTGGTTACACCTCTGCCTACCTCTTCGGGGATAAAAGGCGTGAGTGTGTATGTATATGTCTTCATTTTGTTGGTTACCTACTTATGTACTAATGTATTGGACACGATTTTTTTAATCAACAATTACATTACCTAGAAACCTATTATCGAAAGAATTTTATAAACGCAAACATGAATATGTAAATTAGACTCCGTTCAAATATGCTGGACAGGGTAATTGTCAAATGACAGTAAAAGGATGCATGATATTAGCCGTGACGTCACCTCTCAGAATGGCCATTACGGTGCTGTTGTGCGAAAATAATGAGATGTTCCGACTACGCAGTACGCACCCGTTTTTGCTCATACTAATATTTAAAGTAAATATTGTGAGCTCATTTTTCAAGAATTTATCATTCTGGTTTCGCAAAAGGGTTTCTTTTGCGTATAATATTTGGTTGCATATTGAATTATGTGTAAAATTAAACAAAGGAAACTATCTTATTATAAAGATATGTAATTTTGTGAAAAGAAAGTTGTACAGAAAACTCATTGTTTGATGATTATTGGTTTTGGGCGGTTGATTTATTTAATGAGCACATACCTAGTCAGGTCATAAATTCTGTCACATGTTTAATATAAAATAATTGAAACAAGTTTATTCATTATGTAACCATTTATATACCAAAATGAACTTAACAAAACATAGATTCTTATGACACTAAAGTTTATTCAAAATGACCTCCGTGATTTTGAATACATGCCTTTAATCTGCGCGGCCAGTTGTCTATCGCAGCACGAACGAGGTCCATGTCAATATCGGCGGCTGCCTTAATCAAGGATGTCTTGAGTGACTCCAAATTGGGATGAGGCTTTGAGCACGCCTTTTCCTCCAAGTGTTCCCATATCTTGTAATCTAACGGATTCAAATCTGGACTGGAGGAGGGCCAGTCTTCGTGCCGGATGAAGTCGATTTCACGCGCCGCCAGCCAGTCTTGTGTGCTCTTCGCTCTATGAGCTGGCGCCGAATCTTGTTGGAATACCCACTGCCTGTTATTGAACATGGTATGAGAAACAGGTTCCACAAGGTTCGTCAGGACTGTATTTTGATACACAACTGCATTCGTTTTTACACCTTTCTCACAAAAATGTACCTCTGTTAAGCCCCAATAAGAAACTGCCAACCATACCATGAGCGAGGATGGAAAATGACCTCGTTGGACACGCGGAATACGGTTGCTCGCTTCTTCACTACTGTGTGCGTACACCTTATAATTTTGTTTGTTGTAGCTCTCTTCTACGGTAAAAATTTTTTCATCTGAAAAAAGAATTTCCCGATATTTTTTTCCCGCGTAACGCTTCAACAAAGCGCGGCATCTCTTCAGTCTCAGGTCCATTAAACGAGCATTCAAACGATGTCCTATTTTTCTTCGATATGCCCGAAGCCCTAAGTCTTAATTTAACACCCTTTTCACCGTGGTTCTGCTTAACCCCATCTGAAGGGCCAACAGTTTCTGCTTACGTTTGGGATTTCTTTGAATTCGCGCCTTCACAGCTTTTATCACTGCTGGAGTCCTAACAGACCGAGGGCGACCACTTCTTGACCTGTCATCTACACTAGAGTCTTCAGTGTATCGTTTGATGGTACGATAAACGAATCTTTTGGTTATATTCAAATTTTTAGTATGTCAAAAATTTGAATTGGCGCGTAACCGCAACGATGCAACGCAATTACTGCAACACGGTCTTCTTTAAGCGTCCACTCCATATTTAAAAATGAGTAAAATTCTAAAAAGTATACATTTTTATTTTCATGAACAATTTGAAATTCGAATTCAATAAACTTTTTTGTGGCCAGCATTCTAAAATAAAAGTTTTTACTGTGTGACAATACTTATGACCTGACTGTGTATATTGTTGAGCGTATTATTATTTTTGTTTATAGAATTTTGCTGCTCTGTCTATACATTACATAACGGGCCAAAGCCAAGTGATTGTCAGTAGGGTTCGAAACTAAATGAGGGGTCGGCGTAATAACTCTGTTTGCAAAAATATTTTTTATAATTTTATTATGTGATTTATTATAACCTTAAGAAATAAGCTGTACAATGTAAAAATATTTTTTGAAATCTGACTAGTAGTTCAAAAGATATACGCGTTCAAACAATCTCTATGTATATGTTTGTATGTATGTATATGTATATGCTATATATGCGTGTGTGAGTTTGTGTGTGTATGTATAATAAGTATGTATGCTGTTTTGTTGGCATCCGACGGGCATTCGTAAGGCCTAGGCAGAATACCAGCGCTAGGCAGTACTTTACTACCTGGCAAATGCTGAGCCTATGGCCGTTTTGGTCATACTTTGGACACAGGTGTTCCGAATTGAGGAGTAGCGGGTGTACTTGGGGTCTATAATTGTTTTTTTATTTTTGTTGTATTACTCCTTGTGTTTTTTAATATGTATGTTATGTTGTTGTGTGACCAAATAAAATTTATTTTCTTTCTTTCTTTCTCTCTATCTATGAGTTTAGAGAATTTCTTATAAAAAAAATCTTTACTCAATTATTGCAATTACTATGAGCGTCACTAATTAACGAAATAACTTTAAATGTTCCTTTTTGTGTCTAGACAATAATGTATGTATGTTCGTGTATTGTTTGTAATACATTGTTTCCGTCCTTTAAACTCTTAAGCCTTTTCGAAGAAGTAAGACAAAGGACTGTGTTAAACCTTTTCTCGCCGTAGATAATGTGTAGTTGGTTTTTGTGTGTCCAATATCTCGTAAATAAATACTTCTGTTACCTGCTTTAATCTTTTTATTCTTAGCATAATATTTTAAGATATTTTAAATTTATTTGCGTTCCGCATGGTCTTTAAGTAACTACAGTTTAGGATGAACTTATGAGATAGTCAAACGGGGAGTAATGCGAACTGTCAGGATGGAGCCACAAACTCTGAAGGCTGTATGTACCTTGGTACAAGTGGTTGAAGCGGGAATTTCGGTCACCCGAGCCTTTGTGGTTTTTATTTATTCTATTTTTCTATTAAACAGCTTTGAAACAAAACGTATACTTGCTGCAGAATCGGACGTAGTTAATACAACTAGCTTGACGTCATGAATAATTGTGATAATTTGTTTTATTTCTTGGTCTATTTCATCTATGTACAACTGTCAAATAATTGAATACTAGATGTCACAATAATATCATTAATTTTTGTTTTATAATAAAAGTACAATCATTTTGTAAGACTACTCCACTCAGGCTCTCAAGATACAGACTCGCCTAGTTTGAGAGTCACTGATTTTGTATTTTATGTGTACCTACTATCCTATGCTTAAATAAATGAATAAAAATAAATTGCGTGGCATCGACCCAGTTACGACCAAATTCCAGTTTTGTGCAACAAATAATGATGTTACAAATCATGATAGCCTTAATTATTGCGTTTGCAAATTGCATATTGTACATATAGGCTGACGAAGCAACGATTACGTCTTGATATTGTTTGATATTAGAACACGTAAATTCACCTAAACTCAATCAATCTGCTTCGGTGGCGTAGTTATGATTGTGTACGACTGCTGCGCTGTGGTCTCGGGTTTTTCCCCGGGTCGGGTTAAATGATATTTGATTTATTTATGACGAAATATTACGTTGAACCCTAAGGTACACGTACAATTGTGACGTCATTTTTATCATTTTAATTAATAAGCTACTTGTAATACCAACTAGAATATTGGAGCTAAAAATATATAAATTGGAAGCCCTTGAAATCTGGTGAAAGGGATAACATAGCAAGGATTACTTTTGTTTAAATTTTGTTCTATTTCTTTTTTAAATAAGAAAAAAATGGAGTCATATACCCATTGATAAATACACTAGTTCGTTTTCAGATGTCCTTATGAATTTGATATCATCAACATCTTGTCCGTTCTGAACTATCCATCTGTAAAATAACCTATCCAAATCCGTCAGCTGTCAGTTAGAAAACACACTCGGTCGTTTCACTGGCATTTGTTTTGTTCAACAGTAATAAGAGTAATCCGCCAACATATTGGATCCGTTACGAAGTTTTAGTCTCAATAGAAATTTTGTAAGTACATACATATACACTCACGCGTCAAATCTCCAAAGGGGTAGGCAGATGTGTAATCAAGACACCCACTTTTCGCCGAATTTATTACGGTCCCATAATGCGATATGGGGCCGGTCTATCCTCATACCGGGCTCAGTTCCAGCCTCCGGGCTGATACTGAGTAAATCTAAATAGAAAAACCCAATGTCAACTTACCCGACCCAGGAATCAAACCAAAGACCTCAGCACAGCAGTTGTAACGCATGCAATAACAACTGCGCCACCGAGGCAGTCAGAACTTTTATGTTCTGACTGCCTCGGTGAGTGGTGTTCGGATGGCGATGAGACGTAGAGACCGGGCATACCAGAAATACAGAAAGGACCGTTCTGAAAATAAATGGAAATTATATAAGATTGCAAGGAATCGGTGTAACCAGATGATACGTAACGCCAAACGCCGCCACATTCTCAGTAACATTTCTTCCTCCTCTCCTGCTAATATTTGGAAGTTCCTCGGAACTCTGGGTATTGGCAGACAGAAAAGCTTTGATTTCCAGAAGACAGTTGGCTTGGACGAAATCAACTGCCATTTCACCACTTCTGTTCCCATGGTTCGTCAAACCAAGTGTCGTACTCTGGATTACTTAGCTGGACTTCCTCGCGCCAACATTGAGTTATTTCACTTTTCTCCAGTTGCATCCGATGAGATTAAAAAGATAATCCTTTCTATTAAAACCAACGCCACAGGCTGTGACAGCATCAGCCGTCGCATGATTGTGGTAATCCTTAACCATCTTCTCTTTCCTATTACCCACTTAATCAATTTTTCTTTTAGCAGTGGTATTTTCCCGTCTTTGTGGAGAAATGCCTTTGTTATCCCTCTTCCGAAAATTCCAAATCCGGCTAGTCCCAACCATTTCCGACCCATATCCATTTTCCCATTCCTATCCAAGGTGCTCGAGGCCTGTGCTCACAGGCAATTGTCCGAGTTTGTTTACCGGAATAATTTGATAAGCTCCTATCAATCCGGTTTCAGACCTGGGCATAGCACGACATCCGCTCTCCTTAAAGTGACTGGCGATATGAGGACGGGCATGGAGGATACCAAAGTCACTGTCCTGGCTTTGGTTGACTTTTCAAACGCATTCAATACCGTCAATCACGACATACTACTGTCTATCCTTTCCCATCTTATGATCTCGTCGGATGCGCTGGATTGGTTCTCAACTTATCTTCGTGGACGTCAGCAGTCGGTGCGTCTCGGTGATACTTCATCGGTGTGGAATATGCTCGACTCTGGCGTTCCTCAAGGTGGTATTCTTTCTCCTTTATTGTTTTCAGTTTTTATAAATCTAATAACTCAGGATCTTCACTGTGCGTATCATCTGTATGCTGATGACTTGCAATTATACGCTCATGCCAAGGTTGATTCCATCTCTTCTGCTGTGGACAAAGTGAACAGAGACCTGGAATACATTAGTAGATGGTCAGAGAACTTTGGCCTCACTGTAAATCCAACCAAGTGCCAAGCTATCGTCGTGGGTAGCCAACGGCTAATGGGTAGATTGGACACTGCGATTATTCCACCTATTGTATTTAATGGCACAGTTGTTCATTATTCTTCTACTGTTAAGAACCTTGGGTTGAATATTGATTGCACTTTAAGCTGGCGAGCCCAAGTGACCTATGTTTGTCAAAAAGTCACTGGAATACTTCGCACTCTCTATCGCCTGAAGAACTTCCTCCCATCCAGGACAAAGACAATGCTTGTGCAAGCTTTAATCCTCCCTATAATTGACTATGGTGATGTGTGCTATTTTGACCTGAATGCAGATCTGCTCAATAAATTAGACCGACTTCTTAATAACTGCATTCGATTCATATTTAATCTTCGCAAATACGATCATGTGTCCTCCTTTCGTTCCCAACTCAAGTGGCTATCTATTCGTCAGCGCCGAAATCTTCGCGCGCTTTCTACTCTTTTCTCACTTCTTACGTCTACCACTGCACCTTCCTACTTAGTTCCGTACTTTAGGTTCCTTCATTCTAGCCACGAGAGAATTCTTCGGTCGTCGAATAATCTTCTCCTACTTTGCCCATCCCACAGCTCTGACTTTGTTCATTCCTCTTTCCCTATACAATCTATACTCCTCTGGAATGCGCTCCCATTAGAAATTAGGATGTGCACGAGTCGTTACGCGTTTAAGTCGAAGGTTCGTAAACTGCTGTTAAACGAATTTGCAGGATCATCACAACAGTAGTTATGTTGTATATATATATATATTTATTGTTATATCCATATATATTTAGATATATATGTATCTATGCGATGTATATATCTATGCTATATGTTTAGTATGTATTCATGATATTCATTATTTCTATTAGTATTTTATTACTTAGTAGCATTCAAAGTATTTTAAGTTATAAATTATATTTTCAAACCTACTTCATTCTATCTCTGCATCACCTAAGGTTCGACTGCAAGAGAATGCCTCAGGCATTAAGTCCACCTTTACATATAAATGTATGTATGAAGTATAAATAAATAAATAAATAAATAAGTATTCTCCAATAATATAGAAAAAAAAACTTTAAAAGTACAGATATGTTACATCATTTTTTATGCAAATTGTGATAGGAATTAAAATAAGAAGGATACGTACAGCCGTTATTAATAGAAGTATTATGACACCCTAAAAAAATGCTCCTGGCTGCATATTCTACTTTCCATAATTAAATCATAACATGTATATCAGACGCCCGATACCTCCACTTCATCTGATGATTTTAAAATAAGAATTTAAAATCAGAAATAAGTAAATTAGACGCTATTCAACTCTGCTGGAAGGGTGATTGTTAAATGACAATAAAAGTATGCATAATATTATGATGATATTATCCCATGACGTCACGATTCTCAGAATGGCCATTAGACTGTGCCGTTGTGCGATAGTGGTATTTTCCCACTATGCAACCATTTTTGCTCATACCAATATTAAAAAATAAATATTGTGTCGTCAATTTTCAAGCAATTTTGATTCTGTTTTCGCAAAAGGGTTTCTTTTGCGTATTATATTCGATTGCATATCGAATAATGTACAAAATTAAACTCAGATAACCACCTTATTATAAAAGTGGGTTTTTCTCTAACGACAGTATTTTACTACAATATGAGTATAAGTTTTACCAGAGCCTGGGATCGAACCCGAGACTTGACAGCAGTAATACCTCGTACGGAATTACAGCTGCGCCACCGAAGGAGTATACCCAAACATATTACTATATATGTATATCTTTACATAGTATAAAACAAAGTCGCTGTCGCTGTCCGTCCCTATGTATACAATGTATATAACCGACTTCAAAAAAGGAGGAGGTTAACAATTCGTCGGATTTTTTTTTGATGTATGTTACCCGATTACTCGAAGACGCCTGGACCGATTCGAGAAATTCTTTTTTTCTTTATAAGGGTATACTTCCTATGTGGTCCCATTGGCACCAAGTCAGGATCTGATGATGGAATCACAGAAAAATCAAGGGAAACCCGCAAATTTTATTGTGACGCATAATTTGTTTTGTATTGAAGTCGGTGTACTTTTTATGAATAAAAAAACTTTTACTTATCTTACAAAAATAACCTCCACGCGGGCGGAGCCGCGAGCAACAGCTAGTTACTATATATAATCTCATTCGTCACTCAACTCAGCTTTCATTACATCAATGTTTTGAAGATTTGTTTTTATAACAATTGTTTAACCGAAGAGAATTTACCATTGTCTCTTGTTTAAATTATTTATTTTGTTCGTCATCTAGTGATATGGGATGAAATCGTAATTGTGTAATATTTTTTCATTCATTTGCGGTATTATAGGCGAAGGTGAAAATTGTTAAAAAGGAAGCCAGTACTAGTCTTTTATAAGTAGAAATTAACAGCTGTGGTGATTTAAGATGTTTTTAAACAAAACCTTTTCAAGAAATTTGCCTGTTAAATTCGGAAAAATATTAAACCGCTATTTTTTAATAAAATAACATAATTACTACTATTCATATTTTTAATTGAATATGGAAATAAATAATATATAAGATACAATATTTACAGAAGGAACCTTCCCAACTGATTGTTGAAATTAAGACTACATTTAAATTTTGAATCTTTAAATATATTTAAAAGTAGATTAAAAATATATACATGGAAAATATTTTATCAAGCTGTTAGAGGTATTTTCTTTAGTCTTTAATATTTTATTTTTCTTATGTAAGATTGATTGGCCTAATTAATAATTAAATTTACCAATACTGATTGTAAGTGGACTTTTTGTCTTTTATGAGTAAACAAATTCTTTAAACCCAAACCCACATTTTGAGACTCATATTTATTTTACTCATATACATCAAAATGTTAATACAAAATTTGCGGTTAGCAAACAGCAAATATTTTTATCAATTTTAAATCAATCATGACTTAAACTCATTACTCAATCAAGGGTCATTAGTGTGATGTAATTTAAATTACCGATCTATGGAATCTATGGAAAATTTATTGACCAATCGAATAAGTATTCGAAATTCGAAGACTGCTTCGGTAATGCAGTAGCAATTCTACGCGGTACGTCTGCTGTGCTGAGGTCGCGGGTTCGATCCCCGGGTCAGGTAAATTGATATTGAGTTTTTCTATCCCGAAATGCTCATTATCTGCTGAGTGTGAATTTGTGTTTGTATGGCGATGGGCTCGTCCCCTATAACATAATTGGACCATAATAAGCTCGGCGAAATGTGGGTGACTATAATTAAAGAATTCGGAACGCAACCGGATGTATATTTTAGTTTCTTAGAGCTGATATAATAATACTAGCCCTGTATTAAACATTGTCCCACTGCTCGGCACGGGCCTCCTCTACTAATGAGAGGGGTTAGGCCGTAGTCCACCACGCTGGCCTAATGCGGGTTGGCAGACTTCACATACCTTCGAAAAATTCTCAGATATGCAGGTTTCCTCACGATGTTTTCCTTCACCGTTAAAGCAAGCCATAATTAACATTTTAATACACGCATAACTTTATAAAAGTCAGAGGTGTATGCCACTTGGGTTTCGAACCTACGACTTTCGTCTTGACAGTCCGTACCGCAACCAACTAGGCGATCACTGCTATGCCTGAGAGAGCTGATATACCTATTCACAAAAAATAATTTACCTTTTTGTAGTAGTAAATAAATAAATAACACCGAACTGTCGCACACATAGTCCCGAGTCTTGTGTCGTGGGTATCAGGGACTACGAGAGACTTTCGGTCTCACAACACCCAGACCCGACACAAATGTCTGTCTGTCACACAAACATCTGTCCCGGTGTGGGAATCGAACCCACGGCCACTCGTTTCACAGCCAGCTACTCGCTTACTGCACCACGGAGGCTGTAGTAAGTGTTTAGTTGGCCTTGTCTAGTTAGGTAGGTTCGAATCGATTTCGTAAACGTCAAGGTGTTCTTGATTGCTAATGGCTGCCCTTTGAACATGAGTATAGCTTACTAGCTTTATATCTCGGCTCCACTTGCGTACAATACCCCACGCGAATCACCTTGACGATTTCAACGCTTACTGCGCCATAAAAACAGCGGTTATGCTCAGGTTTCGAACGCACACGTTTCGTTTTTTTATGTGTTTTTATTTCGTATTTTGTTCGAAAGTTGAAAATGTAGAGAAGATTCGTTTTTTAAGGATGTCATAAAACTTATTTCAGTATATGATACACGTGACAAGGTTTATAGTAGACTAGATGTTGCCCGCGGCTCCGCCCGCGTGGAGGTTATTATTGGAAGAATAGATATACTATCCATGGAGGCATCTTTAGCTATTACAACTTTCTATATTTTTCTATCACATAGGAAGCGTGCATTTTTCTGGGATAAAAAGCGGATTATGTCATTTACTGATCCCTAAACTGTCACTATGCAAAAAATATACCGATACTTGCTGTGTGAAAAACTAAACTATCTCACGGGAACTGTACATTTTCCCGGGATAAAAAGTAGCCTATGTGCTATTCCAGACTATAATCTACTTCTGTGCCAAATTTCAACATGATCCGTTCAGCCGTTGTAGCGTGATTAAGTAACAAACATCCATCCATCCATCCATCTAAACATTTGCATTTATAATATTAGTAGGAGATAGGATTTACTACCTGTAAATCCTATTTGCTATTTGCATCAAAGATCGGTACCATCAACTTTAAAAAAAAATTGTAACTACATTTATAGTAATTCTATTGAGTCAGAAAGTAAGCAATGCAAGAATATTTAAAATATTGGTTCAGCAAATTGATTATACATTTCCAGTAATTTTGAATGATTAGCGCGAATTACCTTAAAATATAGCTCCGCCTAGTTTGCTATCATTATGACTGGTGACTTTACCTTAAGCTATTTTTAACAATTACTTTGTAACAATTTAATGGTAGGCAGCGGCTTTGCTGTGCCCTGGGGGGTTACTCTTGACACTCGATGCCAATTTAAAATTTGGATTGGGTTCGAATACTGTACAATTGGCACTCTTGAACACAACACCAGCGCACGATTCAACTACGTCGGAATTTTTAATAACTAAATTAAATACAGTATTTACGATCGCTAGTTCGTAAATACTCTATTTAATTTAGTTGAGTGAGTTAGTGTGCCAATGTCTTCTAGATTGGAATTGAAACTGTATCGAGTTCGAGATGGGAATTGTTTTCAAGAGTAGGCCTACTGGCATTGCAGAAGTCTATGGGTGGCGGTGACTACTTACCATCAGGTGGCCCGTTTGCTCTTCTGCCTATCGAGGCACTAAAAAAACTATTATTTCGATACCTCTTACGGATGTGCGTACTACGCTAACTTAAATTTAGGTATTTTATGTTTAACATTAGGTGTTTTTTACAGGAGCGGCTTATAAAGGAAAAACGTCGATAATTCATAAGTTACTAAAGATATTTTAATGTAATTTACTTAACACGTAGTTCAAATATTTTATAGATAAGATAGGACATTATGGAGTGATTTTCCGTACAAAACGAAAGTAAGTTTAGCGCAGTATTCGTAGGAGGTGTCGGTATACGGATATACTGTGACTTGACATTACTAACATAATATGACAAAGTAAAATGGATCTTACGTTGTGTTGTGGGTACGCTTAAAAATAATACAAATAAGAAACCGAGCGTTGGAAAGAGAAGCACATGTATGCCTTGTCCCTGTCTCGCTTGATGCCTCCAGCCTTATTATTACCCACACATCATAACATGTGCGTATAGGCCGATGCAGTAACAAAGTAGGTAATTAAATCCCCCGGCTGTGAGTATTGGAGCTGCGCTATATAATGGCCGCTGTACTGGGCCAAGGTGCTGGGCCAGCATGTTGGACCAACGTGTACAGCGGCCATAACATGCCTATCTATATAGCTTGCTGCGCAACATTGAACGTTACACTTCTTTAGTTTTTCTACCGATGTCGATTCGTGTTAGTTATCTCAATCACTGCAAACCACATCCAAATTGGTCTATTCATTATCGAAAATAGCTTGGTCATTCAAACGAGCTGTTGACAATATTATCTGGTTAGACGGGTAATTTAAAAATACTTTATTATATTTTCAGGCCGGCATGATTGTGTTGAGTAGGGAGGGATAGACTGTCTCTCGTTACTTGAAACTCTATCTTGACGGCACTGCGCTTACCATCAGGTGCAGTGTGGTCATTTGCCGCGCCAGAATAAAAAAAAATTAAGACTCTTCAGATCAAACTGAACTTATACCACTTTTTACAAAACTTAATACTATAAACAACTTTTTTGGTTTCCGTTTTACCACGTGACCCTCAAAGTAGATAGTCGCGGGTAAATAGAGCAAATTCAATGTGTTCCGCTGCAGCCATCAGCGCCTGCTTTCCTTGGCTACCTTGACCTGATCATTGGTCTTAGCGCTCACAGCCCAACAAACACCGGTTGAAACATTTCGGGTACTCTAGGTACGGCGTTTTATATAACTTAATAGAGTAATTGACACGTTTATTTAAATTAATTAAATCAACAAGTTACATTACCAAATCCTATTAAAGAATTTTATGAATCCGAACATCATCATCATCATCATCAGCCGGTGTCAGTCCACTGTTGGACGTAGGCCTCTCCCAAGATGCGCCACTGAGCCCGAATCCGAACAAAAATAAGTAAATTAGACGCCATTAAAATCTGCTGGAAGGGGTAATTGTCAAATGACAGTTAAAGGATGCATGATATATCCCGTGACGTCACGGTTCTCATAATGCCCATTACTGCGCCGTTGTGCGAGGGAGATAGTGATATGTTGCAACTACGCAACCATTTCGCTCATACCAATATTTTAATTTGGATTCTGTTTTCGCAAAAGTGTTTCTTTTGCGTATTATATTCGGTTGCGTATCGAATAATATACAAAGTTAAACACAGCTAACTACACTATTGGTTTTTTAATTTTTGGTCAGGAAAGATAATCCTATTAGGTCCTAATAGTTTAAATATAAAAAGTACACCGACTTCAATAAAAAACTAATTATGCGTCACTATAAAATTTGAGGGTTGCCCTTGATTTTCCTGAGATCCCATCATCAGATCCTGATTTGGTGCCAATAGGACCACCTGGGAAGTATACCCTTTTAAACAAAAAAAGAATTTCTCGAATTGGTCCAGGCGTCTTTTACACTTTTCTTTGTTCTTTTTACACTTTTGTTTTAATTTACATTTGATTTGTTATTTGTATCTTGAAATTAGCGTACGAAAATAATTTTGTATTTTTGTCTGCATTATTAGAAATCTTTGAAGTTTCAGCAATAGCCTAAATTAATGAAACAGTTTAAGTAAGAAAACCATTTGTTCAAATAGGTATGAATGTTATTTATCGATTCGTAAACGACATATCTGAATACCTATAATATATACAAAGCGGAAAATTGCGCCGAGTTCCAAGAAATTCTTGAGAAGTGTATTGATAAACTTTTTTAATTAAATATCCATGTCATTATAAAACTTTCCGTATCAATAGAATTTTAAATTTTGACAGCCACAATGGCGCAGCGGGCGAATGGCCGGTTGTGAAGCAATAGGCCGTGGGTTCGATTCTCGATGACAAATGAACGTGTGACAGATATTTGTTTCGGGTCTATGTGTACTATAGTCCCTCGTAGTTCTTGATACTCACGATACAGGTTTCACCTAGTGTGGGGTCAGAACTATGTGTGTGACTGTTGGGTGTATTTATTTTTTATTTAAATAATGTAGAAAAATCTTAAAAAGTTTCTGGTGTCGAAGTTTAATGCAAACTGACAAACTACTAAGTATTTTCACGTGTATTTTTAACCGACTTCAAAAAAGGAGGAGGTTAACAATTCGTCGAAATCTTTTTTTTATGTATGTTCCCCGATTACTCGAGGACGCCAGGACCGATTCGAGAAATTATTTTTTTGTTTAATAGGTTATACTTCCCAGGTGGTCCCATTGGCACCAAGTCAGGATCTGATGATGGGATCTCAGAAAAATCTTTTTTCTTCTAAAAATAATCTTCACGCGGGCCGCGGGTAACATCTAGTGGGATATATAATCGTAATCACACATGCAAAGTCGTAAAAGATTTTATTTTCTTGTATATTCATCAATCATTTTCCTTGTTTCTTGGAATCGATGTAAAACACGTTTCTATGTTTCAAATGTGATTGTACCTTACTAACAATACTATCTTATCTATATAATTCTACAAATTGTCTTTGATTTCGTGCAAAAACAAGTTAAGGCACGTCGAAGCCATTCACCAGGCATAATAATAATACACCCAACAGTCACATATGTAATCCTTACCCACAGTAGGTCAAAACTATATTATGGGTATCACTACGAGGGACTACGGTCTTACAACAATCAGATCTGAAACAATTTTTTTTTTATCCTGGCAAGGAAAAGTGACACTGCACCTGATGGTAAGGACAATCTATTTTTCGCTAATCAACACAATCATGCCGACCTGCTGTGTCATCATCATCAGCCTTTCGCAGTCTACTGCTGGACATATCCCTACCCCAAGGTTCGCCATTGAACCCCATCTTCGTTTTGCCGCAGTTCGTCGCTCCATCTAGCAGGAGGTCGTTCCAAACTAAGTTTACCTGTACGCGGTCTCCACTCAAGAACCTTATTACCCCAGCGGTGATCGGTTCTACGACAAATTTGACCGGCCCATTGTGTATCATTGTTATATTCGCCTATACTTAAATGTATAAAGTGTGTTAAATAAATATTCTATCTGGAACTATAACCACTGATCACAGACTACCAAATAGTAACATTTAATGCTATAGTGATTAAAATAAATATTAAAAATTAATAAAAAGGTGTCGACATTAATAAACTAACGATTTAATCTGTGTACAAGGGTGGTAACGGTTAGAAAAAATCCAAATATCATAAAAACCAATTTTGCTGGTGACGGTTAATTGAAATTGTGCTGAGTCCACAAATTAATTCTTTAGTATCGTTTATGTCAGAAATTGTTGCTATAGGTTTCAAAGCTATAAATTTTTAAGTCACTTTTTATGACGTTCATTAATTAATCCCAAGAACACAGATTGCTACAATCGGTGTTCTTTGCCAAAGGTTTGCAGATTGCCAAATCTGAGATAATGATTGGAGCTTTCCTCTGACTATTAAGCAACTGCATACCTTATAATTGGCGTAAACAAGAAAACATTTATTTTCTTTCTTAAAGACTGTTATATGTTTCGTGGAGTTCAGTTCATCAAAAATTAAATGATAACTTTTTTTTCAGTATGTCGACGACCTCGCGGTCGGAGCAGCTTTTCACCAAGTGCTGCTGCTGCATCCCTCTTAGGGTTGGCTGCTTCATCCTTGGATATATCAGCTTGGTGAGGACTGACTTTAATTCCTTTTTCAATAATACCAATCTTTAAAGCAAGGAGTAAAATCCATAAAATTACTAAATTTTCCCAATAAAATGCATGATCCTTGTGTTTTTGGTAACGATAACTATGAAAGACTTTTGTATTCTCACACGAGTTTGTGGTAAACATATATTTGTCGTTGTGGGAATCGAAGTCTTTCCTAATTGAAGTGATCTCTAATGGAATCAAATCATTTATTTAGTTATTATGCCATCGACCATTGCTTTGGAATTACCCACTGGTCATAGAAGAAGCACCTAAAAACCTAGGCGTGGGTCTTTTGTATTTTTTGTCAGCACAAATTACAGCCGGCAATTGCATCATTGAGACTGGCAGATCTTTCTTTCTTTCTAATAACTCCATCCAAATATGTTTATCTTTCCAGATTATCAACACCTACCACACCCTATTGCTAGTTACCTTCACCACCTTCCTGGGATTCTACACCAACGGCTTCGACCACATTGACGCGGAACCAGTAACTTCGACGTACGACGATGTCGCTGACGTGGAAGCCGTCCAGAGGCCACTCTTCACCCAGATCGGCATTCTCCTGATGATCGTCATAGTCGCCAATGTCTTGTGGCTCATCATCAACATTGCTTGCCTGGTTGGACTGCATAAGGTAATTATTTTTCAAATTGTTTTGAAAATAATTAGTTTTGACACATTGTGTATTTAATACTAGAGGTGGACAAACTAGCAAATGAATCCTCTTATAATGATCTTCACTACCCATGGTCACAGACAATAACAGAAAAATCATGGGTGTAGCTGGCGTTAAAGGAAAAAAGTTAAATAAAAAAAAAGATTCTTTAAGGCCTGCTGGAATCTATTCTCCATGAGAAACTCAACAGCAACCTGGTAATTCACATCATGTTTCTGTGAGATAGTTGTACTATCCTCGAGTTAACACGGTCACCCGAAAACTTCTGAAGTGATGAAGAGTTGAATGCAATCCCATGCACTAAGTAATTCAGTAAATAAAAGTGATAGAGCCACGCTGTAGACATATTTGTCTACAGCATGAATGGGCCGGCTCGACCGGGGTAGTACCACTGTCTCACAGAAAACCAACGTAAAGTGACAGTTCACTGTCGCGTTTCGTATGATAAGTGAGATATCCGGAGGCCCAGATTCCCCCTTCCCTTCCCTAATCCCTATTCCTGTCCTTTAAGGCCGACAGCGCATACATGATACTTTCGGTATTATGGATGTTCATGGGCGGTGGATATCACTTAACATCAGGTGACCCACTGGCTCGTTTGTCGGACTATGATATAAAAAAAGAAAAAAAAATCAACGTAATTGGTAAACCTACTCTATTCATGCAGTAATTGGTACTCCTATTGTTTATGGACAGGTGTTTACCATCAGACTAAAAAAAATTAATTAATTTATTCATCATGTAGGCAATTAGGTCTTATGACAAGTCAGTACATTGAAGAGAAAGAAAAACACTATAGAAAGCTTATCAACTTGTAAATACATCATTTTTAAATACACTAACGATTTGTTCATTTATTTAAATGTGTTTATAATTATTTTTATTGTTATTCAACGAAATACAAAGTCAAGTAACAATATATTGAGTGGGTTTGGTATGGAGCATGGGTATTTCCAAAACGTCACGTTTTATAACTACCTCCAGATGCAAACGTAACTGCTTGAGAAGACCTGACGAAACAAACTGAGCGGGTTAAATTACCGCTAGATACTATTACTATATACGCGGCGCAAGCCAGTCCTGAGACAATCTCACGAATCAAACTCAGCGGGCGTGTTTCTGATCCGGTTAATTAATTCTGGTAGATTTCCTGTCGTAGATAAGTTGCCAATTAAGTACTTAATTCTATTTTTATACGTCATAGTGTTGAATGACTAGAATAAAAATTAAATGACCATATCATTCAGTCTTATAGGTGTGTAATAAAGATCGACGCGAATGCGCTCAATAAAGAGTAATTATATTACATAAGAAATTCCATAGAGTATAAAGTATTCCAACTTGGACTGACCACTAATTAAACTAAATGAACGATTATTCCGACGGGGTTTATTAAAGGCTATCTTCAGTCTCATGTGCTCAAAGGTCAAATATTAAAAAAGTATTGAAAAAGAATCTTAGATATCTATACAAAGCACTCGATCAACCCACGCTAGATTAAATTTATTGTTATATGATGCAAACTGAGTTGTGCAGGGCGTCAATTAAGATTAGGTGATTACATACATATACACTCACGCCTTTAATCCCCGAAGTGGTAGGCAGAGGTATAACCAGTACACCCACTTTTAGCCGAATTTCGGTCCCACGATGTGATAGGGGCGAGCCTATCGCCATACCTCACACAGATTCCAACTCCGGGCTAATACTGAGAATTTCTAGATAGAAAAACCCAATATAACTTTACCCGACCCGGGGATCGAACCCGAGACCTCAGCACAGTAGTCGTACCGCATACGCAATTAGAACTGCGCCACCGATGCAGTCTGATTATACTCTGATTTTTAATCAAATAGACTAAAATGACATTTGGTGGGTTGCCACGTTATAATAAATTAAAAATAGTGTTGTATCCTGAGTTATCGAGTATTTTGATAGAAAATTGTCATTAATTTTCTTTAACAAAAAATTGTTTAAAATATTAGTTTGAATTTGCGTTGATCAGTAAATGAAAAACCGAACTATTTTAAGTTCTGTAAGAGCGCAAGGAATATTCGTACAACTAATCGCGAGCGAAAAAGGAAGACCAATGACGCACAAAATGGCGGATGCCTACCATTGTTACCATATTAATACTATTAGTAAGTCTACATAGGCAATAGAACTATTACACGAATAAAAAGAGTAAAAAAAAATAAGTTCAAAAACTAAAACACGATTACTGTAAAATCACGCTCTAACAAGTATGAAACAATAACGAAAAAAAATATATTGTTTTGATTTTTCAGTAATCGTGTTCTAGTTTTTGAATTTATTTTTTATTTAAAGTATTTTGGGGTTTTTACAGAGCCACATCACATTTATTTCTGTTTAGGTTTTTAGTTAAATTATGATTGGAAGTTTGGGGAAACAAACATAAATGCATAGATACATACGTACTCGTTCATACATATATATACATACTTACATCATCAAACTCTTTTATTTTATTGCCGTAGTCAGGTAAAATTAGCTTTTATGGCTCTGAGGGTAAATATCTCGCAAACGGTACGCTTGTCAAAAATATGATGTACCAAACCCTGCCTTCATTTTAAAATCCCTATTCAATGATACATGATGATGTGTGGTATCATTGAACCACAACGCACCGAAATGAAAGCGGTTGGCGCGAAAAAAATCCTTGACTTCCTGCCCCCTCGAGAGCGCCATATTCGATTTAATGTGACGTCACATAGCCTATAACCAGCGGACAGACAAGACGCTTCCAACGATATCTCATTTGTCAAATTATGATAAGTAGTTTAGAAGTTATGAGAGAACAGATGAACATACATACTTACATACCGGTCAAAAACATAACCCTTCCCTTTTGCTTTTTAATTTCCTTTTTTTATAATTGATTTATTATTTATTACAAGTAAAGATAATATAATATAACAAAATTGTTTATTAAATTTGTTATATTTATTTTATTGCTTTTATATTTATTAAACATTTAATAACACCAGGAGTGAAATTAAATCGAAAGGTCATGTCACAGCAGGTCGATGAATCATTCATAATCGGCCATACTACAGCACTATGCTCTACGCTTGCAACATTAAAAAAAAGGTCGATCGCAGCTGTCAGTTTAGTCTATTTGATTAAAAATCAGAGTATAGGTGATTGTAAGGCCATAAACATTTAGTTGTAGTCACAA
Organism: Laothoe populi; assembly: GCA_905220505.1. NCBI lineage: Eukaryota > Metazoa > Arthropoda > Insecta > Lepidoptera > Sphingidae > Laothoe > Laothoe populi. Next base: position 14,982,398 of record HG992168.1, read on the forward strand.
TGAGCAATGATATCATCGCATGACGTGATAGTGTCTGCATCGATGACGCAGTTGTAATCGTACGCGGTACGACTGCTGTGCTGAGGTCTCGAGAACGATCCCGAGTCGAATAAGTGATATTGGGTTTTTGCGTCATGGAAGATTGAGTATCAGTAGTCTGGAATTATTCTCGCTGCGGCGATAAGCTACCTGCCACCTTGGGACGGTAATAAGCTCGGCGAAATGTGGGTGTACTCCTCTGCCTACCCTTTTGGAGATTTCAGGCGTGAGCGGGATGTATGATGGGACAGGGTTCAAACCATTTCCTATATTGAGCCCAATTCCAACCCCGGACAAATCAGCTATTTATTCCAATCCAGAACAGAAGTTTTAATTGCCTCATCAATAAGGCAATAAAAAGAAAATAATAGTACATTAATGTCGACGACGTTCAATAACCTACCATTTATCGCCGTTAACTTTGAGACAATCTCCAGAGGATTTGATAATTGAGTTTGTTATTCAAATTGCTTTGAAACTTCACTGAGTTGGGATCTGATTGCGTACGGGGATAAACATCGAACTGTAAGTAGAGATTTCTGTGTATTTAAACATTATAAATTGTATGAGCAAATATTGTTATGCAGTGTTCGAAAAGAGAAAGAGAGTTTCTCGCCCATTCTTCTCTAGCGAAACTGCATTCCGAACTGGCAGTAGAAAAAGATTGACTGAATCTAAATAATGGATAATATTTCGATTTTGATTTGGTTTATATACTGTATGAGAATACTAAATACATGCGGTCGATGAAGGCCTTGATGGAGCTGGATATACGGGGATAGATAGCCCAAATGCGGGGACATGCCATGTGCCATGTTAAGGCTTCCAGAGGATATCAAAGCCAGTCTCCTAACATCTCCTCAACTATTGGTCAAGTTCGTCAGGTTAAATCAGTATTCCTCAGTATTAATAGAATTTCTATTCGCAATATAGAGTAAATTTTAAACTCCGAAGATGTCGTTTTTAATGTCATTTGTAAATATGTCGCACTTAGCACTCGTGCAAGTCGTACAATGCTCTTAAATCTGGTTTGGTAAGTGTTTTGGGTGGTGAAGACCATTTACCATCAGATGACCCCCCTTTTTATATTATAGTCCGACAAACGAGCCAGTGGGTCACCTGATGTTAAGTGATCTCCACCACCCATGAACATCCACAATACCGAAAGTGTTATGTATGCGCTGTCGGCCTTAAAGGACAGGAATAGGGATTAGGGAAGGGAAGGGGGAATCTGGGCCTCCGGATATCTCACTTACCATACGAAACGCGACAGTAAACTTTACGTTGGTTTTCTGTGAGACCTTGGTACTACCCCGGTCGAGCCGGCCCATTCATGCTGAAGACAAATATGTCTACAGCGTGGCTGTACCACTTTCCTCTTCCACTTGCTCGTTTACCAGCCTCTGCTACAAAAACTTTTAATGAAAGCAGCAACATTAATCATGCTAATAATAAAACTGAACTCTTCAAAGATCGGATGTAACCCACAACTTAATAACGATGAGTGGTGAGAAACTTTTATGCAAGTTAAGCATCTAAAAGAAAAATCATGCAAATTCACACTATAATAAATTCAAAAGTGGAGCATGAAACTTCGATGCCAAGTCACACGTACTGTTAGAAGTGTGACCCACTTTAGCTGGACTATTGAAAACAAAATTATTTTTAGCCTGAACGTGAGAGAAGTTGTTAAGAAATACTTTGATCACTTTGTAAGCAGAGTAAAAAGCATTTATACAACTAATGATATGGGTCGTTGATAAGAGCCCCAATTGCTAATATTCAGTAGCATAACTTCTCAAAACTTTGCCCAAAATACTGAACTATATCCCTTATTATTATACAAGGTTAGACATAAAGGTTGTTAAGAAGAAAATACATAAAAGTATACGTGATTCTGAGGAACCTTTATAAGTGTAATAAAAAAACTAGAGTTTCCATAGTCACAAGAATTATAGTTAATATTGCACTTTAAAGATTCTATTTATAATAGGCAACCATAACAGTGTTCTTTTTTATATTAAGGTACCAAGTCCTTACCATAAAGCCAGGGGTTTTTAAAATAATTTTGAATATGAATAATAAAAATGTATGTTTACAAGATGATAGAAATCAGTATATGCCATACTTGGCCTCGGTTTAGTACATTGTATCTGACTAACCTTGTATAGACAATCAATCTTAAAATGCCGAATAAATTCACTAGTTTCAATATTCAAACTGAAAATAAAAGGTCAACACACCACTGCTTAGATAAAGACTTTGAATTATGATACCTACCTAAATATCATTTAAAAGAGATCTACAACCCGTTGGCCCTATATAAACAATTTGAATAAGATAAACTTCAGGCACATATCAATTCTTTTGACACTTAAAAAATCATGTCGATCCCTTAATAAAAAAGGCAATCCTGTTGGAACCGTACATTTCCGGGTAATAAGTAGTCTACCACACGCGCGATCGAATGGTCTAGCTGTATTCTAAATTTCACGATGATTGGTCAAGCCGTTTTAAGTTAAAACCGGAAATACAGACAGACACAGAAAACTTTTTTTTAAATTGCAGTTTCGGTATTTGTGAGTCATAAAAAAATATTTCACGCAAAATCAGGTAAATTATTTAGGGTAGTATAGATTAGACAGTGCAGATGTCATGTTTATTTTAATACTAGATGATGCTCGCGGCTCTTTGGAAGAATAGATATACAGTCCATAGAGGCATTTTAAGCTATTACAACTTTCTATATTTTGCTATTCATTAGAAAGCGTGCATTTTTTCCGGGATAAAAAGTAGCCTATGTGCTACTGCAGACTATTATCTATCTCTGTGCCAAATTTCAACCAGATCCGTCCAGCCGTTGTAGCGTGATTGAGTAACAAACATCCATCCATCCATCCAAACATTCGCATTTATAATATTACATACATACATACATATACACTCACGCCTATAATCCCCGAAGGGGTAGGCAGAGGTGTAACCAGTACACCCACTTTTCGCCAAATTTCGGTCCCATAATGTGATAGGGGGCGAGCCTATCGCCATACCGGGCACAGGTTCCAGACTCCGGGCTAATACTGAGAATTTCTAGATAGAAAAACCCAATATCACTTTACCCGACCCGGGGATCGAACCCGAGACTTTAGCACAGCGGTTGTAACGCATGCGCAATTACAACTGCGCCACCAAGGCAGTTTATAATATTAGTAGGATAATATAGTGATATGCAATCTGGTTTGTACAGAATCCCAATAAGTAGAATAAATAATACGTACTTCCCTTTAGTTGTGGGAATAACTACCAGAGACTTTTGGTCACAACGCAAACCGAAAACAAACATTTGACGCCATTGAGACTTTGGTTCGGTTATGTAACCGGTCATAATAATAATATGTTTAGATAATTTTTAAACAGAAATATCAATTTATTGCGTGAATGTACGGCATCTTGCGCAATATCTAATCTATCTAATAGTGGTATGTATTCTTTTTATTGATTTGATTTTGTTATTTTATTTTATTAATTTTCATCCAAGTTATAAAATTTTAAGGATTATTTGTTAATATGCGCATAGATTTAATGAATGCTGTGTACTCCTTTAAATAGGTTGTGCATCAGAATGTGACGTTTGTTAGAGTACACCTATATTAATTTAATGTACAACCTGTTGGAGAACCATAAAATAAATAAATAAATAAATAAATAAATATCTTGTGAAGAATAAATAAATAAATAACCTAACAGTCACACACATAATTCTAACCCTACACTAGGTCAAACCTGTATCGTAGGTATCAAGAAAGAGGGATTACGGTCTCACAACACCCAGACCCGAAAAAAACATCTGTATGTCACACAAATATTTGTTTCGGTGCGGGAATCGAACCAACGACATCCCGTTTCACAACCGACTCGCCCGCTGAGCGACGAAGGCTGTCAAAAATAAGTTGAGGATTCTTTGCAGAACTAAAATTAGATTAACAATTAACTATAAATTTATATCCATGTGTGTGTCATTTAAAAATCATTTCATTTAATCATCATTTGTATTTCAATCTCTTTTCAATAATACACATTATTTTGGAAATAAGGGAAACAAACACAGCTAAAAGTTGTACTCTGGAAGTAATATCACTCGAATGTGTGATAAAAAAGGGCTTCAGAGCTCCTCTCTTTATCTTTTATCGAATCAAATTATTTATTGAATTCGTGAAATGCTCAATATTTATATATGAGAGAGCTGACCAATTGTGACAATAGGGTAGTTGACTCGATTTTTTTTATTAATTTAATCAACAAGTTACATTACCTAAAACCTATTATCGAAAGAATTTTATTAATCCGAACAAAAATAAGTAAATTAGACACCACTCAAATCTGCTGGAAGGGGTAGTTGTCAAATAACAGTACAAGGATGCATATCTGATACCGTGACGTCACGGTACTATGAATCGCCTGTACTGTACCGCTGTGCGAGGGAGATAGCGATATGTTCCCAATACGCCATCGTTTTCGCTTATGCCTGTGAGTATTTGCTCATACCAATATTTAAAATAAATATTGTGACCTCATTTTTCAAGCAATTTGGATTCTGTTTTCGCAAAAGAGTTTCTTTTGCGTATTATATTCGATTGCGTAGAGAATAATGTACAAAATTAAACACTGGAAACTACCCTATTTTGTTACCAATTGAAATCGTTTTAGATTAATTAATTTTCTCTACGATTAATTTTAGCCGCGATAATAAGCTCACAATGAGTTTTTGAAGGAGTACTGATCAATTACTCAAAGTTACTGACCAATTGCGACCAATTCGGACCATATTATCTTCTCAAGAGGAATTTTGCTATCTAGGCCGCTAACTAGATAGAGCTCAATTTGATTTTTTTGCAATTAATACGTAAATAACGTTGACCAATCATCGAAATTAGCTGACAAATTGTCACCATTTCGTGATCAATTTTAGATCTGTTCTCTGCGATTAATTTGAGCATCTAAATTTTTTTCGATGACCTTGGAATTTTAAAGTTGTCGTAGTTTTTGTATGAGCACTAACCAATTACTGAAAATTACTGACCAATTTGGATCATATGTTCAAGAGCAAAATTTCGCTATTATGGCCGCTAAGTAGATCAAGAAACTCTAGCGTTGCCCTTCTCGAACTCCGGTTAGCAATATTCTATGTCAAAGCATCGTGCAACACACAAACTTGTTGGCAAAGTGCAGAGTCCGTAATGCACTGCAATGGACGTTGCCCAGCCGACTAACTCAAATTGTTAGTACATTATAACTCGGTTGGGGAGACTAGAGATTTTTAATTAACGTGGTGATGTTTAATTTTGTTATGAACGTGATTTCTATTTAAAATCCATGTGTTCCTCGTGAACTCCCAAACGGCGGGAGTGATTTTAACGAAGTTGACAGTGAACGGGAGGCCGCGGGTTCGATTTCTGTAACGAGATATTTGTTTCGTGTCTGGGTGTTGTGGGACCGTAGTCCCTCATGGTTCATGGTACAGGTTTGACCTAGTGTGGGGTCAGAACTATGCATGACTGTTAGATGTTGGGTGTATTAATCTTCAAGTTAGCCCAGCAGGTGATCCTGTAAAGTTTGGTAGCAATCGGATCAACAGATATTTTTTGGCTTTTTGTAAATTATGTGTTGTATTTTCCCTACAAATTATAATTTTACAATGTTCTATTCTTCTGAGATTTTTTTGTTGCTGTGATTTCATAAGGCTTTTTATTCTAACAGGGATTATACTTAGCTAATATTACAGACGACTTTGAATACTTATTCACATGGAATAAGATTCATATTTCCGTTTCTCGTCAACGGATCTGGTTAAAATTTAGCACAGAGATAGATTAGAGTCTGGCATATAGCAGCGATAGCCTAGTTGGTTGCGGTACAGACTGCCAAGACGAAAGTCGTATGTTCGAAACCCAAGTGGCATACACCTCTGACTTTTCTCAAGTTATGTGTGTATTAAATGTTAATTATCGCTTGCTTTAACGGTGAAGGAAATCATCGTGAGGAAACCTGCATACCTGAGAATTCTTATAAGAATTTCGAAGGTATGTGAAGTCTGCCAACCCAGGCCAGGCCAGTGTGGTGGACTAAGGCCTAACCCCTCTCATTAGTAGAGGAGGCCCGTGCCCAGCAGTGGGACAATGTTTAATACAGGGCTAGTATTAGTATTATATAGCACATAGGCTACTTTTTATCCCGGAAAAATGTACGGTTCCCGTGGGATAGTTTGTTTTACACAGACCCCTTGTTCTGTGTAACACAAACCGCAGGCAAAAGCTAGTGATTAATAAGGACCTTAGAGAATGGGTAATTCCATATAAATAAGGAGTGTAGATTTGTTTTTTATTTACTTATAAACGGTAGAGACTTGATCATTAGTTCTTTATATTTTTTATAATCTTATTTTAATAATGTCTCATTATTTCTATGTTACATTTTCACGGGCATGCGAACAATTCTCCATGTTTGATCTCAATTGTTATTATAAAAAAACATATAAAATAAACAAATAAACATATTATATGTTATAACATTATATGTTCTTTGAAGACTTTTCAATAGGATTATTGATTTTTTTAATTATTTTTATCGATACATTACTCAAACGCTATTATCGAAAGAATTTAATAAATCCGTTCAAAAGTGGAAGCTATTCAAATCGAGTGGGAAAGGCATTTGTCAAAAGACAGGAAAAGGATGCACGATAAGTCATGACGTCACCTCACAAAATGGCCATTAAAGTGCAGTGTTATAAGATGTGATAAAAATGAACGCCACTCACTTCTGAACAAATTAAATAGATTGGATGTAGGTCTAATACCAGAGATTTTATCAAAGCCAAAATCGGAGGCAAAAAAATTATATCATTTAGTGACGATTATAAAGTAGTGACTAATAATAGTTAAAATTAAGATTGTAATTTAAATTTTTAATTTATATTGTAAAACGTATAATGGGGTTGGCATTTCCATGGATATTTCTAGGTAGATTATGTAAGTACAGCTATGTAAATTGAAATTATTCTTATGTTTAGATTTTTTTTTATATTTCTGTTTCTTTTTTTAGTCATGCTGAGACTACCTGTTATAAAGGATGCAATAAGTAAAAAGCACTACACATGTTTAATTATAAGGTTAATATTGTAATCTGCGTTGATGGTCCATAATAAATAAATAAAAACCCCCATATAAAAATCTGATTCAAAAAGGGCAGTGGTGCGATGGAGATAGACATTACGCAAGCATTACGCACATACTTTTGCTCATACCAATATTTAAAATGACAATTGAGACCTTTTGAATTAATTTTGAAATTTTTTGTCGTACTATTTACAGTTGAATATAAAATTAGACAAAGCAACGTATGTTTGTTCTGCCATTATGTTTCAAGGTGCCACATCGTCATTTATTGCGCCTTGAAATGTTCAACATTTATCCAATATAATATGTTATTTGTTATCGTTTATAGACATCGAATAAATTATATGGGCGTCATGAATAGTGTTCTGTTTCACAACAGCGCACAGAAATACATTGCACAATAATGCACAGCGCTGTCTCTTTCTTACATGAACAATTTATTATAGCCATCTCTCTTTAGTGTTTGATAAGGGTCAAATGGTTGGAGTCGGTTATTTACGTACATCGTGCATAAAGTGAATATTCGTATTTCACAATAGTTAGGTTGAAATAAAATCACACTGATGACTTGACTAAACTATCTGATTAATTGACAGCGGCTGACAGGCGAGTAGCTAGCTGTGAAATGAGGGGCCGTAATTTCGATTCCCACACCAGGACAAACGTTTGTGTGACAGACAGACATTTTTGTCCGGGATTGATACCCATAACACAAGACTCGTATCTTAGTGTGGGATCAGGGCTATGTGTGTGTTTTTTTTTTTTTTTTTTTATCCTAGCACGGCAAAGTGACCGCACTTCACCTGATGGTAAGCGCAGTACGGTCCAATTAGAGTATCGAGTAGCGAGAGACGATCTATCCCCCGCTACTCAACACAATCATGCCGGCCTGCTCCTTCACACTACGCCATGGGCAAGAATGTGAAGAAGCGGTCGAGGGTCTATTGTCAGAGTACTTAGAAGGCCGCAAAATGGCCAACATTGTACCCCAACTCTAGACCCCCAAAAATACTGTTGGGTGTTTTCTATTTATTTAATTGTGTAGTAAATGATTGCTAGCGCATTTCACGAAAAACAATTCTTCAGAGATAATAAAAGAACAGATACAATAACATTTTTAAAACTAAAAAATATTACTGTTACCAACTACTGTTGAAGAAGTAATTTAGCCGTTTAATCTTGCTAGCTGTTGTATTATCAAAGTATATATTAATACAAGTACTGCAACTAGATTGAAAATTCAATTTTGAAGTATATACTGCAAAACATAGGCACGCGAGCTCTTTGCTTTCAAAGTCTAACCTTATTACATTGATTTATTCAGCGTTTAGTTCATAATTACTCGGTTACATTGTGCTGTGTTACACATTAGTGTGCTGTTTGTCGTTTGCATTTGTTTGAATTACTTCAAGTTGACAAACCATATTCGTATATAGTTTATTATATTAGTATATACTAGCTTTTGCCCGCGACTTCGTCCGCGTGGAATAATGACTTCCGGAAAAAACAATTTATCCCCCTTTTCTCCCCGTTGGGAGGGAATTTCCAATAATCCTCTCTTAGTGGTAGCCTACTCCTCCCAACAAACACACAGGCCAAATTTCAGCTCTCTACTGCCAGTAGTTTCGGCTGTGCGTTGTCTGTCAGTCTAATAATAAAACCTACTTCACTTAAAACTAAATACCTATAACTACTATAATTAATAATACCTATACCTATAATTAATAAAAGTACCTACGCTTTTACTTACTTATAAACTATTAATAATTTGTAATTTGAACGAATATAACACGCTACCAAAATAACTAATACCTATTTTATGAAATAACAACAAAAGAAAACTAAATAAACTAAATTAATTTAAAGACTAAAAGTCGCGCTGATAAACAATATTGCCTGTCAATAAGGTCTAATGCTCGGAACGTCTACTCGCATCAACAGCCGCGGCGACCCGACGCGACGGTTACACAAAAATAATCCTTATAGCAGTTCAGTATTCACGCGCGATGGCTTATTAGCGTATTTCATGAATAACTTTGGTGTTTCTGTACCTATTTCTATAATTCTTTTTTTATTAAATTAAATAGGTAATAATGTTAACATTTATTCATTAGGGATGATTGAGAGTGTTATAAACGTAAGAGTAGACAAATATAATCAGAAATCTCTGAACTGCTAAGCTATCGGGAGTTACACGTGTTATTGTGAGTCAACCATAAAATATAGACATTTGCTGTCGTGGAATATTTTTTATATAATTTTAAGGAGAACATTTCCGTCATACATGATTTCTGTGTAGCTTTAACTATTAAGGCTGCACACGCGACGGAAGCTTAAAAAATGGAGTAAGTTCTCCTGTTTTCCCAACATTTCCCTTCACTGCTCTGCTCCTATTGATCGTAGCGTGATGAAAAGTATACTATAACCTGCCCAGGAGTATGAAGAACAATTGTACCAAGTTTTGTTGAAATCCGTCGAGTAGTTTTTGTTTCTATAACGAACATACAGACAGACAGACAGACAGACAAAAATTTTACTGATTGCATTTTTGGCGTCAGTATCGATCACTAATCACCCACTGATAGTTATTTTGGAAATATATTTCATGTACAGAATTGACCTCTCTACAGATTTATTATAAGTATAGACCTCTCTACAGATTTATTATAAGTATAGATTGGCGTAGTGTGAAGAAGCTAAACAGCAGGCCGCCGTGATTGTGTTGAGTGGCGAGGGATAGACTATCTCTCGCTATTAGATACTCTATCTTGACGGCTCTGCACTTACTATCAGGTGAAGTGTGGTCACTTTGCAGCACCTATGAGAAGTTAGCAAGTGAGTGTGGAATAACGGAATTAAGCTATAGCCATTTGATTGTACCGGGTTTGTACCGGATTGTATCGTCGCGGTTATGGATTTTATCTCTGAATAAGATGTTCGTTCGCCATCCACAATGATAAAATCATCAAAATGACGTTTAGTTTAGAATTTATGAATGAATTTAATTATAAAATTAATAATACACCTGTGAACTTTTGGCGGTGGCTGATAATATTTCCCCCCCTTCATATTTTTCCCCCCCTTGAGGTACAAACAAATTAAAAAATGGTACAATCCGGTACAAACCCGGTACAATCAAATGGCTTTAGCTAAATTCCATTATTCCACACTCACTTGCTAACTTCACATAGGTCTTTGCAGCGCCAGCATAAAAAAAATATCGGGCGCCTACACTGCTAACGCTGGCATATATTGTGTTGTATATCTTAAAAATATCTACACAAAAGATGCGATTGCATGTGTCTCTCTCCTAAGGTCTCGTAAAGGGTCGGTAACGCGCATGTGATATTCCTGGTGTCGCAAGCGTCCATAGGCTACGGTAACCTCTTACCATCAGGCGGGCCGTAAGATTGTTTGCCACCATCGTGGTATTGAAAAAATGTTGGAAGCCATGGCCAATTGCCGTCCAGTTAGAGTATCAAGTAGTGAGAGACAGACGTTAGGATAGTTTAGGATCGACAATGACACGAATTTTTTCGACATCGAGTTAGGAAACTCGGCGAGCCTCTGGGAATGCTAAACTGTTTAATTTCGCAGCGAAATCAATTAAATAAAAGAGAGGAGTTAGAAATTAATAATATTATTATTTATTATTTTGTCGGGGGTCTAGAGTTAGGATACGATGTTTGGCCGTTTTGAGGCCTTTTAAATACTTTTATATATTTTAAATACACTAGACCCTCGACCGCTTCTTCACCTTCTTGCCGATGGCGTAGTGTGAAGAAGCAGGCCGGCATGATTGTGTTGAGTTGACTAATTGGACGGCATTGCGCTTACCATCAGGTGCAGTGTGGTCAATTTGCCGTGTCAGAATAAAAAAAATATTAGCTCCTCCTTAGTATGTGTGTGACTATTGGGTATATTGTAATTATTATTAATTTTATTTTGCAGAGACGTCCCGGATCCGTCAGGGTTTACATCGGGTTCGCCAGCGTCCGCCTGTTGCTCAGCATTGCAAGCTTCATCCACATGGTGATATCTGGTACAGCTCAGACCGATACCATTATCACGTTCGGCATTGATCTTGGTAAGTAAATTTCGCGAATTAAACTGTTAAAGTAAAATTACTAACGGTTTAAAGTTGCACTTTAAGAATAACGTTGAACAATTGTGTTGAATGTAACAAAGCTAGCCTGTGGCTGCCAGTTGAAATAGTTGTATCTTGTCAAATTCTCGATTGATACATGACTTTATTTGATATTTTGTGTCTAGTATTTCAATTGTTGTATTCAGTCTGGGTATGTCATGCTCGCTAAAGTGTCTGTGCTTGCTGCGGCGCCATGTGCCAGGTCGGTCTCTTCCCTGTAACATGGTTGAGGAGGCCGATGGCTGACACATGCGTCAATACTCGTGATCGGGTGCGGCTCGTGTGGACTGGTCTGCTCAGACTGTTTCAGTAAGGACCGACTGCTTTAAGAAATCGAGATTTTTATCACTCTCACGACAGTCATGTGCGGCACTAGGTCTTGTAATGAGTTCTATTTCACAATATTTCTAATATTTCTATAAGGTAATTAAACTTAAATCGTATATATTATATGACCTATTATTATAACTATATGACCAAATATTGTTAACCGATGTGAAAAGAGCAACGCTATAGTTTCTTGCCCGTTCTTCTCTAGCGAGACTGTATTCCGAACTGGCCATGGCGGTAGAGTGAAAAAATTGACTGAATCTAAATGATTTATAACATTTTATGGATTCAATAAAAATTTGATTTTGATTTTTTTGATTTTGATAAAAATCTTAATAATACTAGCCTTGTCTTATACATTGTGCTACTGCTGGGCACGGGTCTCTACTAAGGAGAGGGGTTAATCCTAAGGTCCACAACGCTGGCCTTTTACGGGTTGGCAAACTGCAGTACGCCAGCGCTGCAGTATGGGTTATCCTGTGCTGGAGCATGTAGCTGAATAGGGACTCCCATTGTCGGATCAATTAATATTATTGTTATTTTTTATATGTGTTACTTCTATTTAACCTGTTACTTCTATTTTTCCTATAGTAAAAATTCTTTTCTTTCTCTCTTTCAACTGGCATGTAGGTTTCCTCACGATGTTTTCTTTTACCGTTTAAGGGTTTTGGATTGGTTTCGAACCAGCGACTCTTGCCCTGGTAGTTCGTTCGACATCCCACTAGGATATCGCTGCTGTTTTCTTGTATAATAAGCTTACCTTATTTTATTTTCAGCCTTCGCGACCTACTTCGTACTGGTCTACTATGTGTACGCCGGGCAGCTTGAACGTGAGAATGCCCAGATGATGCAACGTCCTGAGGTCCAAGTCAACGATATTGCCTTCATCTATCCAACCAAGTTGGACAAGGAACACCTTGTTGCTTAATTGGACCAAAATATCAACGAATATTGGTCCAAATATTTGATTATTGTATTTAGTTTTCTTATTCCTTACGCTCATATAATCTCATATTAAGATCTGTGGTACATGTCAGTATCTTTTCAAACTGTTGATAAAAAAAATCCATATTTCTATTCTTTCGCGCGTTTCTTTAAAATATAAAGAAAAAAATATTATAATTTCATAAAATTTTCCAGCCATTCACATTATCTTTTAAATATATTTTATTGAATGCATTTTCAGATTTATTCTTTTCTTTTTTACTTTGTAAGAATCTCTATTGAAGCGAATATCTTTTTATTTTTTCGCTAATTGCAGGTATTATTTATGTACCTCAATATAAAAAGAATGTATGTACCTTATAAGTTTTCATATAATTAAAAAAATGTACTCGCATCATTTTAATTTTAATAATGTGATAAATGTATGCCAGTTTAATTAAAAGACAATGATTACTCCCATTTTTATTTTATCCTCTATATTTTTTGCTGACTGGCTCGGTGGCGCAGTTGTAATTGCGCATGCGTTACGACTGCTGTGCTGAGGTTCTCGGGTTCAATCCCCGGGTCGGGTAAAGTGATATTGGGTTTTTGTATCTAGAAATTCTTCAGTATTAGCCCGGAGTCTGGAATTTGTGCCCGGTATGACGATAGGCTCGCCCCCTATCACATTATGGGACCGAAATTCGGCGAAAAGTGGGTGTACTCATTACACCTCTGCCTACCCCTTCGGGGATTACAGGCGTGAGTGTATGTGTGTGTGTATTTTTTTGCGTATTGAAGCATTATGAAACTCCACTTCATAACACATAATTATGTTATTATTCTTATGTATAAAGGGATAGGGAGAGAAACCTACGTTTCGTCAAGCTTATATCCGTCCCATGATGTGATAAAAAAGTAAAAAGTCTGTAGTCGTATCAAAAATTTCTCATTTTGTAATGTTACAAACATACTATAGGGCAGTAAAAAATAATATTATATGGACTAACATAAAACACTTCTAAATTAAAATGTTTTTTTTTTATGCTGGCACGGCAAAGTGACCAACTACGCCTGATGGTTAGCGCAGTGCCGTCCAATTAGAGTATCGAGGACCGATAGACAATCTATCCCCCGCTACTCAACACAATCATGCCGGCCCACGTCTTCACACTACGCCATGGGCAAGAAGGTGAAGAAGCGGTCGAGGATCTAATTTATCAATTTAATTTTAGTAACTAATAATAATAATAATCGATTTCTATAAAGTGCTACTTATACAGTGCAGCAATTTCATTATGCAATATGTCATCACACAAATACTGAACCCATATAAACTCACTAGCTGTTGCTCGCGGCTCCGCCCGCGTGGAGGTCATGTTTGGGAGAAAAAGTATACAATACAAAATACCAATATTCATGCGTTTAACTTAAAAATGACGGATTTTCATACAAACTTTCATTCCCTATTTTACCCCCTTAGGGGCGGAATTTCCAAAAATCCTGAAACATATATTTTTTATTTTTAACTAAAATGCCAAATACTAATTTTCATGAATTTAACTTCAAAAATGACGGATTTTCATACAAACTTTCATCCCCTATTTAACCCCCTTAGGGGTGGTATTTCCAAAAACCCTTCCTTAGTGGATACCTACGTGATGAAAGGTACCTACTGTCAAAATTTCAAGTCTCTAACCCCAGCCGTTTTGGGTGTGCGTTGATCGATCAGTCAGTCAGTCAGTCAGCTTCTTCTTTTATATATACAGATTGTTGTTTAATATAAATGTAAATCAAACATTCTCTATTTAAATGTAACGTGAATTAATGGTAAATGGAATTGCGCAGGTCAAGAATGATTGATAACCGATGGTCGCATTTCCGCATGGTACTGAGCTAGGGTTGCCACCTGGCAGGTTGTTGCAGATTTTTGAAAAATATTTAAACATTCTAGCAAAATATGTAGCTAGCCGGTATGGGTAAATGGCTGGTATAAAGCTCGGTAAAATGTGGGTGGTACACATCTGCCTACTCTTTCGCAGATAATAAGCATACGTACATATACACTCACGCCTGTAATCTCCGAAGGGGTAGGCAGAAATGTAACCAGCACACCCAATTTTCGCTGAATTTCGGTCCTATAATGTGATAGGGGGCGAGCCTATAGCCATACCGGGCACAGATTTTAGACTCTTGGCTAATACTGAGAATTTCTAGATAGAAAAACCTAATATCACTTTACCCGACCCGGGGATCGAACCCGAGACCCCAGCACAGCGCCACTAATGCAGATTATTAGCGTGAGTGCTTATGTATAATAATATATTGGCAACCCTATTGCGAACGTAGTGCAAACATCCAAGCTCGCAACAATAAAGTTATTTGCATTTCTTTTTCCGCCTTTTGATAAACATTGTTTTTACCATCCTGCCTCTTTAAATAGACGTTAACTTCAAAGCAAAACTATTGGTATGAAGAAAATGATTTTATCAATATTTTTTGACATCAAAGAAGTTATGCCTGTAAAACAGACCGAGGCAGTAGTTGCGGAGTCGATCCAGTGGTGGACTAACGTCGGGTGGCCGGGGCGATGAAACTAAACGTCCCTTTACTGCAGATTTTCATGTATGTAAAGTTACCCGACATTGGGAACCTTTGATTTGGGTGCCATCCAAGAACTCAGGGTGGGCTGCCCTTTACGCAGACTTAGTCCGCTAAAAAATCTAATTTGAGACCACTGAGGACACCTCTTTGATTTTTAAGGGTTACCTGTCTATTCGTTGATTATATTTAGTTACAGTGAACGAACCTTGTATACCTGACATGAGAATTTCGAAGGTATGTGAATTCTACTGAAATCAGGTTGATTCTCAAGAAATCTAAACCAAAAAATGCTTGTATAAAAGAAGAATATTTTACTTTCTAAAAATGTATACTTCTATACTTCTTCACAAATCTTATGCTAACACCCAACGAATATCCTATCCTACTAATATTATAAATGCGAATGTTTGGATGGGTGGATGGATGGATGGATAGATGTTTGTTACTCAATTACGCTACAATGCAAAGGCTGGACGGATCTGGTTGAAATTTGGCAAAGAGATAGATTATAGCCTGGAATAGCACATAGGCTTTTTATCCCGGAAAAATGTACAGTTCCCGTGGAACAAGTTTTTCACAGAGCAAGTGATGAACAAGATTTATTGCATAATGGCAGTTTAGCGATCAGAAAATGACATAGGCTATTTTTTATCCCAGAAAAATACACACTTCTGGTGTGATAGCTTAAGATGCCTCGATGGATTGTATACCTTTTCTTCCAAAAATAACTTCCACGCGGGCGGAGCCGCGGGCAACATCTAGTTCATAATAAACAAAGCTAAAAGCCCTGACGCAGACCCCAAACTTAAGCACTTACCACTCGAAACAATTTACGTCAGTTGTACAAAAGTAGTTGACAGTTCAGCAAAACATTAGAAAAACATTAAAAAGCAATACTCAAAATGTCCCTCTTGAGAACAGCAGACAGATAAATTCACAATTTTGCTGCTTTAAGCGTCTAGACCAATCTTACGTTTTCGAAATGTATTCAACACAAACATGATTTCTTAAAAACAGCTATATCTTAGTGGGGAATGGAACGGACTATCGTGACGACAGTAACAGACACCTCTGATTTTGCTAAAATTTTGTGATGGGTTTATTGTATTAAACATTGTCCCACTGCTGGGCACGGACCTCCTCTACTAAAGAGAGGGGTTAGGCCTTAGTCCACCACGCTGGCCTAATGCGGGTTGGTAGACTTCACGTACCTTCAAAATTCATATGAGAATTCTCAGATATGCAGGTTTCCTCACGATGTTTTCCTTACACGATACGATGATACACATGTAACTTTAGAAAAGTCAGAGATGTATGCCATTTGGGTTTCGAACATACGGCTTTCGTCTTGACAGTCCGTACCGCAACCAAGCAGGCTATCGCTGCTTATAAGGTAGGTATAGAGACCGAATATCATATCTTAGTAGGTCAAGACTGTGTGACTATTGATTGCTTGCATTTTAAATTAAACTAGCGGGCCGGCAGACATCGTCTGGCCCGGAAAAGCAGTGCCACACCGATTGCAGCGCTATCTGCCGGGCTGATTTGTGAATTTAAACCATCCAGGGCGCCACCCAAACGCATACAAAAAAAATTATTCAAATCGGTCCAGCCGTTTAGGAGGAGTTCGGACACATACACACGTACACTAGAATTATATATTTATATAAAGATAGTATTTTTTCTTAAACCGATACGTATTAACTACTTACTCTTTTTTACTATTTTAACAGATTTTTATCTGTGTATTCGATGCATGTTGATTGTATTTTTTTTAGTATGTCTATACAAAAGTTCAATATTTAGCTTTCTCATTGAATTTCATTCTAGCGTCAAACGACAGATGCTGGGTTTCGTACTTCTATTTTTTTTTTTTTTGCCTCGATAGGCAGACGAGCAGACGGGCCACCTGATGGTAAGTAGTCACCGCCGCCCATAGACTTCTGCAATACCAGGGCACAGCAAAGCCGCTGCCTACCGTTTCTAGCTCTTCCTCTAATTCATTCCAAGGTTTATACTTTTAAAATAAGTAAGAGAGTTCACTCAACAGTCACACATAGTCCTAACACCTGTCAAACCTGAATTGTGGGTATCTAGAACTACGCGGGATTCGGTTCCACAACGCCCAGATAACAAATACTTGTGGATTCACACAAAAAATTTGTCTCGCTGCGAGATCGAACACCCTGCATCTCATTTTGCAGCCAGGTGCTCGCCCACTGAGCCACTCAGGCCGTCGAAAAGTCCGCATTATTAAACTCTCACCCTCAACACGATTCAAAAGCAATCGAGGACATAATATACTAAATAGATTTCAAAATAAAAACATAAATATTACTAACGACGGAAAAGAAACGATTCCTGCTAATGAAGTTATATTCCATTAAAACTCGGAGGTCGTAAAATTGAACGTCAACATAAAAGAAACCTCTTATTCGAAGGCCCCCCAAACTGAGGGTAAATAATTAGATTAGAGAGGAAATGTCCTGAATGTATTGACTCAATTATATTGGATTGTTCTCTTGATTGGACGGCATGGAGATTTTTTGACTTCGCCTGGTGAATTTGACTGCGAAATAGAACTTTGTGGTACTTATTTTAATAATAAATAAATACAGCCAACAGTAATTACACACATAGTTCGGACCCCATACTAGATCAAACCTGTATCGTGGGTATCAAGTACTACGAGATGGACTACGGTCCCACAACACCCAGACCCGAAACAAACAAATATCAGTCTGTGACACAAACATTTGTCTCGGTGCGGGACTCGAACCCACGACCTCTCGTTTCACAACCGAGTACTCTCTCGCTGCGCCACGGAGGCTGTAATTTGTTTTTTGTTGTTTGTCATTTCATTTTGTTTCTCTGATGCATTTCTGTGCGCTGCAGAGTGATAACATAAGATTTTTTCCTATAAAACCCCTTTTTTAACCGACTTCAAAAAAGGAGAAGGTTCTCAATTCCTCGGAATCTTTTTTTTATGTATGTTCCCCGATTACTCAAAGACGCCTGGACCGACTCGGGAAATTCCTTTTTTTGTTTAAAAGGGTATACTTCCCAGGTGGTCCCATTGGCACCAAGTCAGGATCTGATGATGGGATCTCAGAAAAATCAAGGGTACCCCAACTCTACACCCCCGAGAAAAACCGGATGTACACTGGCTGATCCCGGAACGCGACACACTTGCGTGAGCCACTATGGCGGGTTTTATACCCTTTTTTTTTTTTTTGTTGTCGCGGGGAAAGCATTTTATTACTACCGCCCGCTTCGGGGGGAAGCGGAATAAGAATAAAACGGTTATGCTGGACTAGCCGGTCTTACGACCCAGCACCCCCCTCGCCCGGATGATGGCTATCCGTGCTGCCGCTGGGCCGAGTCCCTACCCCCTATGTACACCCCACCCGACACTACCAGCTAAAACCCCGCGGTGGCCTTCTTCGGCGCTTACGGAGCGATCCCGGGGTATTCTAAGGAGTGCTAGAATTGCTGCCGGAACCGCCCCTGCGCGGTGCCTTTTACGGGCCCATCTCCATGTGGGGCTTAGGAGCCCCCGCGCACCGAACAACGACAGCTAACGAGGCCTTACCACCCGCGCTGCCGTCCATCTCGGGGTCGCACGATGCACCGAAATTGGAGTGCATCGATATGGGCTGACAGCCCCCCGCTGCACACCCGCGACCCCCGATGGCCCCAATTAGTCGCCTCCTACGACAGGCAGGGGTTACCGTGGTAGAATTCTCTAAACGCCCCCATTCCACAGGGCGGGAGACGCCGGTCAGTCGTCCACCCGGCGCCTCCTACGTCTCCTCTGGCGGCGGGAGGGATCAAATCGTTCCCGATCCCTCTTGGCACTCTCCTTCTGCGAGATGACGTTCTCGCAGAAGTTGGCCATCGCACGCCAGGACCTCCGGCTGGCGACCATGGACGACACCACGGCCGGCAGCGAGAGGTCTCCTCCGACGACTGCTCTGAGAGCGCTGCGCTCCTCGTCCCAGGCTGGGCACTCCTCCAACGTGTGTTGGGCCGTGTCCTCGAGGCAGTTGCCACAATGGTGGCACACGGCAGACACCTCCTTTCCGATCCGACACAGGAACGAACCGAAACACCCGTGATCCGTCAGTACCTGCGTCAGCCGGAACGTTGGCGCACCGTGGCGCCTGTCTAGCCATCTCTTCAGGACAGGATGCACTGCCGCGACGGTTCTGAAGCCCGCACTTGGGCTTTCCAGCCTGGTATGCCACTCCTCCACAGCGGTTCTGCGAAACCGGGCCGCAATCTCCCTCGGGGCCAGTCTCTCTTGACGGCTGCTGGACGCCTCCTCCCGCCAGAAGAACGCTGACGAGAGGAGTTTGGCGTCCAACTCCCAAGGGAGTGTGCCGGCTAATACGCAGGCCACCAAACGCTGCGGTTTGCGCAGCAAGGCGACGCAGCGGGCTTTCAGGGACTCGGCCCATACGGGACATCCGTACAGGGCCATTGACCGCACGACTCCGGCGTACAAACTTCGGCAAGGGTTACTAGGTCCCTCCAGGTTCGGCAGCAGGCGTCCGAGCGCGCCCGCCGCCCGCTCCAATTTCGGCGACAACTCCGCGAAATGGGCTCGGAAATCCCACCGGCTGTCCAGAATCAATCCCAAATACTTCATTTTACAGCCGATGGGAATCCGCACCCCCGGGTTTTACACCCTGTGTACGGTGGTCGCTATCCGGGCGGATATGAACATCCTACCACCAGCAAGAGTATAGCTAGTCAGTCTTCTTCATTATAAGTATCATTACGGTAATGACATTTTTATAAGATCTATTGATCTTTTGTTCTAAATTGTATATGATCCAAGTGTGGATCTTTGATTAAAGTAAAAAAAACGATTATTAAATGTAAATTTGACGGCTTGTTTTTAGAGTCAAACAATACATTTTAGAGTCAAATACAAAAGTTGCTGTGTTCTTAATTTTTTTAATTATTTTAAAGAAAGAACTTAATTTTTATTTCAACAACACTTTATTTTATTTATACACTTCATATACAAGGTATATAGGCGGACTTAATGCCAGAGGCATTCTCTCCCAGTCAACCTTAGGGTGATGCAGAGATGAACAAGGTAGGTGCATAAGATATAGAGGAAAATGGTAAACAAAAAAAACTAATTAACACAATAATATGTAAATACATACATAAATAAATCCAAATACATAACATATGTATACATATATAGACATAAATATAAAATATATTTCAACTACATATATACTTATGTATATAAATATATATAATATATAATATACATTAATTGTGAGATGATTCTGCCACTCCATTCAGCAATAATTGGCGGACTCTCAGCTTAAAAGTCGACCGGCTGGTGCACGATCTGATATCGAGAGGGAGCGAATTCCAGAGAAGTATTGATTGGATAGTGAAAGAAGAGTGTAAGAAGTCAGAGCTGTGAGGGGGACACTTAAGGAGAAGATTGCTAGATGAGCGAAGATTTCTACTGTGACTGTCACAAAGGTATTGAAAGCGTGAAGATAAATAAGAGGGGGGTGTAGCAGACGTAAGTAACGAGAAAAGAGTAGTTAGTGCTCGTATAGATCGGCGCTGGCGAATCGGTAGCCATTTTAATTGCGAGCGATAGACAGAAACGTGGTCATATTTACGAAGATTAAAAATGAATCGAATGCAGTTGTTAAGAAGACGGTCAAGTTTGTTGAGTAGGTCTGCATTCAGATCATAATAGCACACATCACCATAGTCGATTATCGGAAGGATTAAGGCTTGCACGAGCATTGTCTTAGTTTTAACAGGAAGAAAATTCTTCAGGCGATAAAGAGAACGAAGGGTACCGGTGACTCTCTGACTTACAGAGTTCACCTGGGACCGCCAGCTCAAAGTGGAGTCGATGTGCAGCGCAAGGTCCTTAACACTCGGGCACCAAGGAATGACTGAGCCATCGAAAACAACAGCCGGAATTGTCATAGAACCCAATCTGCTTGTAATCCTTGAACTACCCAAAATTATGGCCTGACATTTCGTGGGGTTCACAGCTAAACCGAAACTGTCAGACCAGCTTTTTATATGTGCTAGGTCCGAGTTTACCCTTTCCACAGCGTCGGCCACGCATTCGACTCTGGATTGAAAATATATTTGCAAGTCATCAGCGTACAAATGGTACGCACACTGAAGGTTTTGAGTTATAAGGTTAATAAAGATTGAAAATAGCAATGGGGAAAGTATGCCGCCTTGAGGGACTCCAGAGTCAATATCGCACCAGTTTGATGAAGAATCACCAAGGCGCACCGACTGCTGGCGCCCCTGAAGATAAGAGGAAAACCATTCCAGTGCTGCCGGAGAGATCAAATAATGGGAGAGGATTGATAAAAGGATGTCATGACTGGCGGTATTGAAGGCATTAGAGAAATCAACCAAAGCCAACACGGTGACTTTGGTATCTTCCATGCCCGCTCTAATATCGCCAGTCACTTTGAGGAGGGCGGAAACGGTGCTGTGGCCAGGCCTAAAGCCAGACTGCAGAGGACACAATAGGTTATTTAAGTGCACGAACCCAGTCAACTGCTTGTGTGCACAGGCCTCCAGCACCTTGGAAAGGAAAGGGAGAATGGATATGGGGCGAAAGTGCATCGCCAAAGAGGGGTTAGGGATTTTGGGAAGAGGTATAACAAAGGCTTTCCGCCATAAGGACGGAAAAACACCAGTGCAGAAGGAGACATTAATGATATGGGAAATGGTAGGGAGAAGATGGTCCAGTATGGGAATAATCATGCGACGGCTAATATTGTCGTAGCCAGTCGCATTGGACTTGATGGAAAGGATAACTTTTTTGATTTCATCTGGCGGCACTGGAGAAAACTGGAAAGGGTCGATATCAGGCCTGGGGAGACAATCTATGAGATCCATGGTACGACGTTTGGTTTGGAGATCAACTAAGACAGCAGTAGAGAAGTGAACATTAATATCATCCAAACCAATAGTCGCCCCACGAAAGTCCAAGCTTTTCTCCCTGCCAATTCCTAATGTCCTGAGGAACTTCCATATACTAGCAGGGGAAGAAGAAGTGATATTATTAAGAATATGACGGCGTTTAGCATCCCGTACCATCTGATTACACCGATTCCTTGCAGCCTTAAAGAGGCACCAATTTTCATCCGAACGGTCCTTCTTATATCTACGAAAAACTCGGTCCCTTCGCCTCATCGCCATCCGAACACCACGTGTCATCCACGGTGCAGGAGGACGCTTCAATTTAACTTTTTTGAAAGGGGCGTGGACGTCAAAAAGTGCGAGGACGTTGATGTTGAAAATTTTCACTTTATCGTCAACTGAAGTGGCCGCTAAAAGAGAATTCCAGTTTAACTCAGCAGCATCCCTACCGAGGCTGTCCACGTCCATATGGCTAAAACAACGCACGCGCAATACCTTGGGATGGGGTTTAGCAGGTTTAGGGCGTAGCATAAGTAGATGAGGTCATGGTGAGAGAAGCCAGGAGCAGGAAATTGGCCATGACAGGAAACGAGAGAAGGATCTGAGGTGATGAGGAGGTCAAGCCAAGTGTCATGCCCATCAGCATTGTGGTAAGTGGCATGCAATGGTAGGACATGGAGGCTAACGGAATTAAGCATTTCAAGAAGCTTAAGGGACCGCGTGGATTGGTGGGTAAGGAGGTCGGTATTGAAATCACCCATGATGATGTGATGTGCATATTCAGATCCTAAAGATTCCAGAACTGATTCCAGACTGGAGAAATAATTAAGAGACGGGGGACAATAGACAACACCAAGTAAGGATTTCACTCCATGGACCCAAACCTCAAGGAAGAGATATTCGGCAGAGGGAGAACAAGAAGGTGAGGACGAGGCAACTATTTTATATTTAAAATCGCTACGTAGAAAAACAGCAACCCCACATCCTCTCCTGTCAACTCGATCATTCCTGATTAAAATGAAGCCAGGAAGAGGGTATAGGGCTGAAAGAAGATGAGGTTTGAGCCAACTCTCAGATATCAGAACAGCATGGACGTTGACATCACTGAAAGCCTCCAATAAATCGCTGTAGTGACTTGGTACACTTTGCGCATTAATATGGCACACAATGAAATCTTTAACAGTTGGTTGATTAAATGTTTGGCGTATCAAGTCACCGAGGCCATCATTGGCTGAGCAAAAACTTTCATCAAACTTTAGATGACATACAAATAAAAAAAAATACATAAAGGAATTAATTAATGAAGTATATGTTTAATTGAAATCTAAATGTAATTCGTAATGCAAATACAAAGCATTATAATCTACAATGCAATGAACCTAACGTAAGCTTTACAAAACTTACAAACCGATCTATCACTGTCACTTATACAGATTAAGTTGCGGAAGTCGTGGGAACTTGTTGTTCCAATCTTTGTAGCAGACTCGTCTTGTATTCCATTGAGAATGCACCAGGTTGCTTTGTAGACTACACGGGACTGAAACGATACAATAGCGTTATGGTTTATGTTCATAGCATTGAAATGGTGTATTGAATAAAACTTTGTTCTGTGATAATCAACTTTAATTGGTCACAAACGGTAGACAGCAGCTTTTCAGAGCCCTGGCATTGCAAAAGTCTATGGGCGGCGGTGATTACTTACCATGAGAGGGCCCGTCTGCTCTGCTGCCTATTGAGGCACTAAATAAAAAAAAGTTTAGAAATTAATTATACTTGCTTTTGTTTTTTTTTTTGTATATTATTTGAGAACACTTATAGAAATTCTATTGAGACAGAAAATTTTAATTTCGTAATTAAGCCACATTTAACATATGTTTTTAAATAGCGATTAGTTCAACAGATTTCTCAAGATACTCATGGAGCGATTCGTTTAACAGATTTCTCACGATATTCTTAGAGTTCTACGTATTTTTTATAATTTTCACGACAATGTCTTTAATGTAGATTTCTACAAATAATAAGTACCCACCCCTAGCGGAGATCCTTGATCGTTGGTATTAATTAAAGTGTTTCCGTAGCAATCTATTTACCCAGCACTAGTCCTTGAGAATTATCAAAAGGCCAAAATAACCCTTTTAACGATATAAAATCGACTAGTTACCTTGTTGGAAATTAGTTTTCGATGAGTCTAAGGGGATATTTGAAATTTTGTTAGCTTATTTTAAGGTACTATTTAACGAAATTGGGATTAGAACTACACCAAGTCATGCCCTAGAGGATAGCTTTGCTAATTTAGAAATATAAATTCTATTCGAATATTCATCCAATGATAAAACCACTGAACACTTTAATGTAATACAAAGTATTAATAGACATATTAAACCTGCAAAGGCTGTGTCCATATAATGCTATATGAAGACATAGTTTTTGTAAATTCTGAACTTTTCTATATACATATATACTTATCAAGGAGGCCATGTTGTTTTAAATGTAGTCAAGTTATAACTACTATTATGTCTTTTTAAAGTTAAATATAACTTTCTCGCATAATTTCTGCTATTATCACACTTCACTATTGTGATTATATAAAAGTATTTTTAATTCCTAAAAAGGACACCGACTTCAATGAAAAACAAATTATACGTCTCTATACCATTTGGGGGTTTCCCTCGATTTTTCTGAGATCCCATCATCAGATCCTGACTTGGTGCCAATGGGTCCTCCTGGGAAGTATACCCTTTTAAACAAAAAAAAAGCGGCTGTAAAGCCTTCGAAACGTCTGGTTAAAAAAGTAAAGTAAACCGCGATAGAATATTCGCGTAAACATAAGAAACCATTATTATGTATCTGCTTAAAGCGTTGACATTAAAGAAGTCTTTACAGAATCCACTTTTATATATCCCGTCTCGGATGTCAAAATATGCGTCCTGGTGACCTGGGCATGCCGCAGTACTATTAAAGCCAAACTTTAATCAGTTTTCCTACTTCCTTAGAGTTCCTTCTACTCCATATAGTTGACTCTTGCATGCAATTTCGTATGGATAATCTAGAATCGATTCCAAATGTGAATATTTCTAGGTTTACAAAGGCTGTTTAGAATTGGTTTAAGGCATGTCTAAAATATATCGTGGTATTGATGTAGATTGACGATTGTGAAGGGTGTTTTGTTTTTTATTTATATAGTTGTTATTATAATGTGAAAACGAGCAGCGATAGCTTAGGCGGTTGCGGTACGGTCAAGACAAAAGTCGTATGTTCGAAACCCAAATGGCATACACCACTGACTTTTCTAAAGTTATGTGTGTATTAATTGTTAATTATTGCTGTAACGGGGAGGGCAAACATTCGTGAGGAAACCTGCATACCTGAGAATTCTCATAAATCTACCAACCCGCATGAGACCAGCGTGGTGGACTAAGGCCTAACCCCTCTTATTAGTATAGGAGGCCCGTGCCCAGCAGTGGGACAATGTTTAAAATGTATTATTATTCCTAGCCCTGTGCCTAGGATTATTATTATTATCTATTATAATGTTATTTAATCACTTTTTATGTATGCGATTTATTTAAATATATTGGATTAATCACTGTGCAGCTGAAAATGAATACATTAACGGTAGCAGCTACTTTTAAAAAATCTCAAGCTAACCTTTTCTCCTTGAACCTATTTAAATAAACAAATACATATGTACATTACATCTATACTTATAATAAATCTGTAGAGAGGTCAATTCTGTACATGAAATATATTTCCAAAATAACTATCAGTGGGTGATTAGTGATCGATACTGACGCCAAAAATGCAATCAGTAAAATTTTTGTCTGTCTGTCTGTCTGTCTGTCTGTATGTTCGTTATAGAAACAAAAACTACTCGACGGATTTCAACAAAACTTGGTACAATTGTTCTTCATACTCCTGGGCAGGTTATAGTATACTTTTCATCACGCTACGATCAATAGGAGCAGAGCAGTGAAGGGAAATGTTGGGAAAACAGGAGAACTTACTCCATTTTTTAAGCTTCCGTCGCGTGTGCATCCTTAATAGTTAAAGCTACACAGAAATCATGTATGACGGAAATGTTCTCCTTAAAATTATATAAAAAAAATTCCACGACAGCAAATGTCTATATTTTATGGTTGACTCACAATAACACGTGTAACTCCCGATAGCTTAGCAGTTCGGAGATTTCCGATTATATTTGTCTACTCTTACGTTTATAACACTCTCAATTATCCCTAATTAATAAATGTTAACATTATTACCTATTTAATTTAATAAAAAAAATAATTATAGAAATAGGTACAGAAACACCAGGCTATTTTAATTGCAAGAAAAAATAACTCCTTGGATTGTATACTTCTGCTCCCGAAAATAACCTCCACGCGGGTGGAGCCGCGAGCAACAGCTAGTTTAACATAAAACTGTAATTGAGACAAGAAACGAAACATGGGCCTTACGAACCGCCAAACTCAGAGTCAGTAACGAACTTGCGTTTTTATTCATAAAATCACTGTATTACAGGAAAGATAACTATGTAAACTTAATAGCACAACCTTATCTAAATACAAAATTTCATCCAAATCGATAGAGCCATTTCTGAGATACGAAATATACAAGAATTCCTCGTTTAAATATATCAGTTTAGTGTCAGTAAAAATACGTCAAATTTGGTGATTTTAAAAGCTTTTATTTAACTTTCAATGTGTATGTAACAGAAGCTTTTATATCATATAAATTGTGTAATGACGTCATAAGTTGACAGTAAAAGTTTTAAAGTAAAAGTTTATTTCATTCTTTTGAGCGCATTTAAATAAAAGCTTTTTTGTAAGAGGTTTTTTTATTTACACTACTAATAGTAGGATTATTTGAAGCAACACATAAATAATATAATTACCGATGTAACTTGTAGGTGAAATATCAAGATTTATTTATTTATTTGACCCACTTTATACAGTTAAGTACCTATAGGCAGACTTAATACCGGAGGCATTCTCTGCCAGTCAACCTGAGGTGGTGCAGTGATAAATTTTTCTGATTTGCTGGTGGCAGGATATTCATATCCGCCCGGATAGCGACCACCGTACACAGGATGTAAAACCCGCCATACTGGCACACGCTAGTATGTCGCGTTGCGGGAACAGCTAGTGTACACCCGGTTTTTTGTCGGGGGTCTAGGAGTTAGG
The DNA here is from genome assembly GCA_905220505.1 of Laothoe populi. NCBI lineage: Eukaryota > Metazoa > Arthropoda > Insecta > Lepidoptera > Sphingidae > Laothoe > Laothoe populi. The sequence goes on from HG992168.1 coordinate 15,009,742, forward strand.
GTACGATTTTTGGCCGTGTTGTCTTCTGAATAATCTGATACTAGACCCTCGACCGCTTCTTCACTTTCTTGCCTATGGCGTATTGTGAAGGAGCAGGCCGGCATGATTGTGTTGAGTAGCGGGAGATAGATTGTCTCTAGCTACTCGATACTCTAATTGGACGGCACTGCGCTTACCATTTGGTGCAGTGTGGTCACTTTGCCGTACTAGGATAATTATCTGTAAAAGTGACCGTTACTTAAAAGATTAACCACCGCACTCAGTCAGTAATGAAACATTAAGCCATCCCTTGGTAAAGATTTAAAAATTGCGGCACTCAGATTGAGGTAATCTTCCATTAGCGTCAGTAAAAGTTTTGTGCATTTTACAGTAATAGTCGCATTTATTTTTCTTTGAGGCAACACGCAGCAATAGTTATTTACCAAGAGTATATATAATAAGTTAAACCATGATCAAATTAATTTATTTTACAGCTACACACGCAAAATAATATTTTAAGAAAAAAGATTTTTATTTCATAAAAAGTACACCGACTTCAATAAAAACCAAATTATGCGTCACTATAAAATTTGTTTTTCTTTGATTTTTCTGAGATCCCATAATCAGATCCTGACTTGGTGCCAATGGGACCACCTGGGAAGTATACCCTTTTAAACAAAAAAAGAAATTTCTCGAATCGGTCCTGGCGTCTTCGAGTAATCGGGTAACATACATAAAAAAAAGATTCCCACAAATTGTTAACCTCCTCCTTTTTTGAAGTCGGTTAATGAGCCTAAATTATTGTTTTGATTGTTGTTATTTATTTAAATTTATTCATTTTACATGATTTACATGCTTTTTGCGTTTTATCTTGTTTAATTAGTTTCTTTATGTCTTCTCGTCGTTACAGTACTCCTAAGGCCGGTATGATTGTTTTTAGTAGCGAGGGATAGATTGTCTCTTGTTGTAAGATACTCTAACTGGACGGCACTGCACTTACCATCAGATGTAGTGTGGTTCACTTGCCGTGCCAGGATAAAAAACCTACCTGTATTTTTTATTTTATTTAAAATTACGCTAATTTTGCTGATATATTACCAGAGGGAACTACCGACTTCCATTCATTCTCCTTATGTATATTTAATCTTCCATCATCTGTATATATAATAATATATATATAAAAGAAGAAACTGACTGACTGACATATCAACGCACAGCCTAAACAGCTGGGGTTAGAGACTTGAAATGTTGACAGTAGGTACCTTTTATGACGTAGGCATCCACTAAGGAAGGGTTTTTGGAAATTCCACCCCTAAGGGAGTAAAATCGGGGATGAAAGTTTGTATGAAAATCCGCCATTTTTGAAGTTAAATTCATGAAAATTTGTATTTTGTTTTGTATACTTTTACTCACATGACCTACACGCAGGTGGATTCGCGAGCAACAGCTAGTCATACAGTAGGTGGCCAAATTATTAGGGACAGTAGTCAGATTTTTGTGCTTCCCAGATTAACTGACTTCACAAAACAAAAAATTGGTTTTAGGTCTTGTACGTATTTTTTATTTGTAAGAGTGTATTATTGAGATCATAAAAACAACAAGATACATAGGCGAAATCATTTATTTTTATCGTAAAATTTATTTGAGTATTCACAAATGTTTGCTGCTATTAAAGCTTCTATGCGTCGAGGCTTGCTCTCTATACAGAATTTTGCGTTCTGTGGGAGTTCAGTATTGTGATGCCATTGTTTTATGAGAGTTTCAATTAACTGGCGATTAGTGGTAATCACTTCCTTAGCGATCGCCCGTTTCGTAAGCTCCCACATGTTCTCTATGGGGTTCATGTCAGGTGAGTTCCCTAGCCAGGTCAAAACGGTAATGTTTTTTTCAGCCAGGAATGTAGTAACACTCCTGGCTTTGTGATACAGTGCTGAATCGTGCATAAAAATGTCCTCTTTATCACCAGGGAACCATTCTTCGAGCTGTGGCAGTAGCCGAGTTTCTAATACTCGCTTGTACTGGTCTTGCCTCATGGTCCCTTCCACGGTGTTTAGGCGTTCCATGCCTTTGGCTGAGATCACAGACCACACCATGACACCGACAGGGTGCTTAACCCCCTCAAAAAGGCAGTCTGGATGAAACTGTTCCCCAGGGCGTCGTCGGACGAATGAACTTTTGTCAGCCAAAATCTGAAATGTTGATTCGTCGGAGAAGCATACCTTAAAAATATTACAAAAATCACTATTGACGAACTTCACAGATAAAAATGGTCTGCTTACTCGACCCCAGTCTGCAACAGTCATATTTCGGTGTTGCCTGGCCCATTGCAGTCGCTTCTTCTTCATGGCTGCAGTGAGGCGTGGTTTTTTGATAGGCCGACGGCCGATCAGATGTTCTTCAGCCAATCGCCTCCGAACTGTCCTTTTGGAAACTTCTATTCCCTCGTCATTCATCATCGTAGTCAAACGGGCAACACTCTTTTTACGGTTTTCGAGACAGATATCCCTGATTTTATGATCGGTACGAAGAGTGGTGATCCTTTTTCTGCCACATTTTCCGACGCTGCCTGCTTTCAGAGGTTTATTTTGATCGATTTTTATTTTTATTTTTATTCGGTTAACGACAGACTTCGAAACACCTGCAATTGTTGCTATGTCTCTCTGCGAATGCGTGGAGTGAAGTAACAATGTTTGTATTTCCCTAAATTTTTTTGGGGACGTGTCTGAAGATTTAACCATACTAAAAAACAAAAAAATTGAGGCTATCACGACATACTGCTATAAAAAAATATTTACCACAAATAAAACAATAAGAAACATTACTTACGTTCTGCTTATTTAGAAGCGGAAAACTTGCGAAAAACTGAATACCAAATATTTTATTCAACCTCACTAAAACAGCAGTTTTCAACTAATTTCATCTTCGATCAACTTGTATTGTTGATCGAAGAATTTCATCAAGTGAGAAGTAACACTAGTTATTTGATAAATACCGCCGACTTTTAGTGTTGCCACATATCAAAAACAATAGTAATGATACCACGTGCAGTAACACATAAAACAATCTCATAAAAAACAGTCCCTAATAATTTGGCCACCTACTGTAAACATATCAACAAAATTTGAATTCAGTAGAATATTTTATCAAAGTTATGCCGTGTGTCCATATATCTCACACAACCGTCCCTGCAGGAGCGATTCTTATGATGAACGTCTTACAAGTTTCTCCTCTGAGGATCGAGTCAGCGGACCATGGGATATGTACGGACCAATTACGGGATATTTGTTGCGGACGTTTTGCGTCGAATATATGGTAGAAAGCTGTGTTGAGGTAGCGTAGACTAAAATGATACGTGCAATTTGTACTCTACACTGTTTATAAAGTCTTTTAGGAAGTTATACTTCTTTAGGCGCGTTATGAAAAAATGATGACAGTGGAATTTTAAGATGCGCGTTACACAAAAGTCACACCTCTGAAGTTTTCCTAAGTACCAGGCTAGCAGAAATGAAAGGAGATCATTTAAATGTGGTGTATTCGGAAATACCGAATTAGTACTATACAGTAATATTATTTAGGTCTTTCATGACACTGTAAAGTACTGGCCATTAAAATATTTTGTTGATATTCTTTTTTCATCTTAAGTACCAGACTCCCATGAAATGTAAGGAGATTTGCGACTCGTTGGACACGAGTGGCAAATCTAAGGAAGGAAATAAAAAATAAATAAAAAAAATACAAGGCAAAATCAATTTTATTTCTATAACATTAAAGTTAATATTAGCATGTAAGAATGGCGAAAGTGGCCAGTGTTTGAGCTTATGGTACATGACTGGCTTGTGACTTCTAGGTAGATAAACCTTGCATTTTCATTGAAGTTATATTTGTTTAGGCGCGTTATGAAAATATAGTTATATATTATCATATTTTTTAATGAGGCCAAAGAAGTATAACTTCTCACGCGCGTACATAATACATAAGTACACACACCCATTTTTTGTGAGAAATAAAATAGCTTGATAAAATGTAGACATATATTCCACAATTATAATTTGTGCTTTTATTGAAACTTGGGCATGGACCTAGATTGAGTTTAAGTACATATACCTGCCAAGTAGTGGATTTATAAAGAACCCAATATTTTTAACCGACTTCAAAAAAACGATTTGGAAAATTCTTCTTTTATTACAGAGAATATGTTTTCAGATTGGTCCCATAGAATTTTTATCAAAAACGGTTGAGTAGTTTTTTTATAATTTGTTTTTTATTGAAGTCGGTGTACTTTTATGAATTAAAAAACTTTTTATACGGTAAAACATAAGTATGTTACGGACTGCCAAGACGGAAGTCGCAGGTTCGAAACCCAAGTGGCATAAACCTCTGACTTTTCTGAAGTTATGTGTGTATTAAAATGTTAATTATCGCTTGCTTTAACGGTGAAGGAAAACATCGTGAGGAAACCTGCATATCTGAGATTTTTTCGAAGGTATGAGAAGTCTGCCATCCCGCATTAGGCCAGCGTGGTGGACTACGGCCTAACCCCTCTCATTAGTAGAGGAGGTCCGTGCCCAGCAGTGGGACAATGTTTAATACAGGGCTAGTTTTATTATATTATTATTATAAAACATATCCAGCCTATAAACTATTTTTTTTACAAATTTCATCCATATCCGTTCCGTATCCGTGGTATAACAAAATCTCACATTTATAATATTAGTAGGATGTATTAATAGCGATTTACATGCTTAATAATAGAAAAGCAGTGATAGCCTAGTTGGTTGCGGTACGGACTGTGAAGACGTCGTCCTGTCCGGTAAAGTAGCGCCACACCGACAGCAGCGCCACCTACCGGGTCCAATTGTGAATCTAAACCATCCAGGGCGCCACCCAAACGCATACAAAAAAAATCAATCAAATCGGTCCAGCCGTTTAGGAGAAGTTCAGTGACATACACACGTACAGTAGAATTATATATAAAGATAAATAAATACACCCAACAGTCACACACATAGTTCTGGCCGAACACTAGGTCAAACCTGTATCGTGAGTATCAAGAACTAAGAGGGACTACGGTCCCACAACACCCAGACCCGAAACAAATATCTGTCAGTCACACTAACATTTGCCTCGGTGCGGGAATCGAACCCACGGCCTCTCGTTTCACAGCCGGCTACTCGCCTGCTGTGCCATAGAGGCTTTCATACACACACATACACATACACATTCACGTTCACATTTCTTATGTACTTGATATTAATAGTTGCTAGTTTTTCTCAGCTTCCCATCAGTCCCTGTGGCGCAGAGGATAGCGCGTTGGACTTCTAATCCAAAGGTCGTGGGTTCGATCCCCACCAGGGATGCAAGGATTCTTTATGATAAATTAAAGAACGACAGGCTATTTGTGACACAAAAACTTATGATTAATGATGTTGAACTTAACTTTTTTATACGATGGAGATGTCGTAACTTGTTTTTTTTTACAATTTTTCCTGTTTATGTAAAAGAAAGTGCAAAGGTTCTCTATCATGCAGCCTTCGATGTAACTTCTTTTATTTGTCTATAATAGTTTTATTTACGACACAGATGACAAAATTTTGTCAGTTAAATATAATATACAGGCAAATAAAATTATAATAATTGAGGTAGTAAAAACGTACTGATTATTTTTTAATAATAATCAAAGGTATTTATAATTATTATTATTTCTTTAATCATTTATTTTGTTAACATTTCATGAAAATTATTATATTTTTCAAATTAAACTTTACCGCCCTACCCATCCCGTGTATAGTATACATCGGTCATGAACTATGATATACTAGATTCGATTCCCAGCTCAGATTTTAGTAACTATAAATCAAAATGAATTGTTTAAAATCAAATGGGAAAGTGATCTTGCTAGTGGGTAAATATTGGACATAACTTAAAGACCATCAAAAAGTTTTCAAAAAAATGCAAAGTGAAAAAATGAAACAAGCGCCTAGTGAAACAAATTAGCCGAATTATCTTAAAACAGTGTTTATCGAATAAGAATGAAATTTATATGTTATTTTTGAAGTAAAATCTTCTTTAGGCTCTTTAGGCACTTTTTGGATGGGGAAAAAGCACAACTGGCGTGACCGTCACGCTCAGATTATTTACTTTTAACTTATGCACGATGCACGCGTATGAAGTCCTATAATTATTGACAAGCAATTATAAACAAAAAGAAGTTACTACTTCCTGAACGCCGTTTCAAAAAAGAACAAGTAATTCCAAATTTTTTTGTTACACGTCTTTCGGCGGTACCCATGCCTATATTTTTTTTATAATATGCAGAGGAAGATATGCACGTTGGTTTAATAGCAGCATACTTAAGATGAAGTTGGTGAATGGTGAAGGACTAGGTTCGGTCCCCAGGTCAAACGTATGATTTTATTTAATCATCTGCTTAGATGCTTACTCCTCAGCGTCTTCAGTGAGCATATATTAGATTTGGTTACTTTTAAAATATTCCAGGTGGTTTCCAGTAAATGTTCAGAGATTTTCAGAGATAGTGATCGAGTCAGCCATGGAGGTTACATAAATTGATTGCACTATGAGAATTCCATTATGGAAATATATAAGAGAACTAGAAACTTAATGATGAGAAGATGCTCGCCTGATGGCACTACGTTTATCATTTTAAGACATAATTTGAATCATGAAGCAGGAAAATTGAATGGCATCAATGTCCTTTATGCCGTACTAGGTGTTGCTCGCGGCTCCGCCTGCGTAGAGATCATGTTTGGGAGAAAAAGTATACAATACAAAATACCAATTTTCATGCGATTTACTATTTACTAAAAATGATGGATTTTCATACAAAATTTCATCCCCTATTTTACCTCGTTAGGGGTTGTATTTCCAAAAACTCTTCCTTCGTGGATCACTACGTCATAAAAGGTAGCTACTGTCAAACTTTCAAGTCTCTAAGGCTCCGTTTAGGCTGTGCGTTGATATCTCAGTCCGTCAGTTTCTTATTTTATATATACAGATTGTGATTAATAGAATACAGTAATAATAATCTCTTGAGTTCAAAAACTTGCTCGAATATACTTCGAGATCAATAATCAATGATAAGAAACAATTCCGCTCCGTATTTTTCCGTTACCAATCGTCCAATTGTCAAAGACAAAGACGATGGAAAGGAGCCAATCCATTAATCCAATTTGCCATGTCAGCTAAACGCAGACTGAGGCGATATTGGATTTCGCACGATGAGTTTAGTTAGCGCCGAATGAAAGTTGAAGCAAACAGCTCTTCTTTTTAGCTGGCCTGTCGGACGCTCGGAAATCCCGAGGGTTTTAAGCTAAAAGTCATTTCAACTGGAATTTTCCGGGTGCAAAGGCCGTGAAAGCCTTGTCATTGTGTGGTTAAGCAATGTTCTCCGTGGTTGGTGATTTTTAGTGACATGTTTTGACGCCTTTGGTTGAGTTTTGTCTTACGACTTAAGTATACGTTAGAGTTGTCTTGTTAATAGTATAGAGAATTGCTTAGACGGAGTTAACCTTTGGTCTAATTCGGTCTATTATTGTTTGCATTGAATCTCATAGGTTCCTCAATCATGCCCTCAGTCCCCTCCACTTTTATTAATGAACTCTTGCCCAGACAGTTTACATGTCTTGGGACAATATATAATGCAGGGCTGGAACTATTATTAAGAATAATTAAGAGTATTTTGTACTATCGAGGAAGTAGATTGCACTTTTTTTTGTTGTCGCGGGAAATAATTTTTTTACTGCCGCCTATCCGGAGAGAAGCGGAATGAGAATAAAATGGTTATGCTGGACTAATCGGTCTTACGACCCAGCACCCCCTCGCCCAGACGATTGCAGTCCGAGCTGTCGCTGTCCTTACCCCCTATATACACCACACCCGACACTACCAACTAAAACCCCTCGCCTTCTTCGGCGTTTACGGACCGATCCCGGGGTGCTAGAAAGGAGTGCTAGAATTGCTGCCAGAACCTCTCCTACGCAGTGCCTTGTAGCGGCCCATCTCCATGGGAACGACAGCGAACGAGGCCTTACCACCCCCGCTGCTCGCCTGCGAGCTGCTGCCCCGATGGCCCCAATTAGTCGCCTCGTACGACAGGCAGGAGTTACCGTAGTGGAATTCAAACGCCCCAATTCCACAGGGCGGGAGACGCCGGTCAGTCGTCCACCCGGCACCTCCTATGTCTTCTCTGGCGGCGGGAGGGATCATATAGTTCCTGATCCCTCTTGGTACTCTCCTTGGAGAAGTGGGCCCCACACACCAGGACTTCCGGCTGGTGACTATATTTTCTTATTACTATATTTATATAATATATAACTATATTTCCACATAGTCACCAGTCAAAGCGAGTCACCTTTTTATTGAAATGTATTTTTCTCTTTATTTTTAACTGTTTAATTCCACTGTTCCTAGATCTGACTGAGCTATATATTTGTGTACTATAATTAATCACAGGAGAACTGACCTGTACCCTCGTTCTAAAATAATGAGTTTTTGCAGACCCTACAGAACTTAGGTCATTTATATACAAAATATATCAACACCGGCCGAAATAGTTTTCAGTTGAACTCGGCTTGGCCAGCTGTCTACAATGCTAACAAACCGTGAAAAACTTGTCGACAAACGAAATTTTAGTAAAATTAAAATACTCTAAGAGTTTGTTCGCTTGTTTTCAACGTGATAAACGCGTTCTTAATGATCTACAATTCGCAGGAGCGACTCTATTAATAGAATTAATTGAGACAAATATACAGACTTAAATAATTAATATTACAACCAACAGGCAAATTCTTTTCATCGTTTTAAACAACCTTAATTGTACGACTTTTACAATACTTCATACTTTTATTATACATATACCTATGAAATTCTTAGGTATGCGCAATTCTTCGAGTGTTTTCCTTCACAGTTAAAACAAGCAATATAAAACACACGTGTAACTTTGAAAACTAAGATTAAGCTATTTAGGCTGGTTTCGAATCTACGAATGTCGTATCTTAATTGCCTTTTCCTGTCTTAGTTCGCCTGAATTTCTTTCGAAATATCTTTGAATATACTTTAGAAACAACGATTGGATTTTCAAAATAAAATACCTATTTTTACTTTAAGTATTAACTTCTTCTTTAACAATAATTTTACCTTTTTCGTCGTTCCCCGTCTCCCTTCTCTCAAATACATGTGTCTGGCATCCCTTCTCTCTCACCGTTCTTTTTCAAGTACATTTTACATTCCAATTATGTGTGGTATACGACATTTTTTGCATCAACAAACTCAAGAAATAAAAATGATATCAAGTCTTCCCTAATCTGACCTACTTTTCCCAAATACCGTCAAAACTCAGTAATTTGAACTGGTAAACGTGTGACGGCGGCGTGTTCTCATCAAAGGCTGCTTCATTATCATTCCTGTTATGCACCTTTCTACTGGGACATGTTACGGCGTTCCCTGAATTTATAACAATTGTAATTCGTCCTTGGAGTCAAAACATACATATTGAATTCAAAATATATATTGTGGTGTTGCTATTATTTGCCATCTCTAATGAGTCAAAGACAGCGAAGACGTTGAGAACCGAAAATTCCTAGTATCTGTCTTCAAGAAGTTATGTTCCAGTATAGCAGAAGAGCTGAAAAGGGTCCTTAGAACGCATATTGATAATAATAATAAGCCCACAGGGCAGCTTGTGGCGAGTTGTTGGGAATTAGCGATCCCACGTACTTGAGTGCTCCCGGGGGAAGGCCCTGTTCTTCATATTTAGCTTGCCTTTACCAGCTGGCTGGAGTGAACAATGACGAGGAACAGATCCCCCACCGTTGGCTTGCCTTCACCGGCCGGTCAAAGTGGAGTCGCGAGAGCTTTACGCTCGGAGGGTGGATTTGAAACGTAAGTGGCGAGTGGGCAACGTGATGGGACCCTAAGGAAGCCAATGATCGTTGTATAAAGTACAGTGACACCTCTCCACCCTTTAGCCGCTCAAATAATGTTGCTCTTTTGTCGCTTTTTCTAACGACTATTTTGCCATTTACCTGAGTTGGCGAGTTACCATCTGCCTATTTTATCCGTGTTATTAACATTGGTTAGGCAGGTGCCATAGTCCTTTCCATAGACCCAATTATCCAATCCACTAACACCTTACCTCAATAAACCAGCATAACTTTTTATCCATCCATACAATAGTCTTATACCAACCGGGGGTTGTCCGTGGGTGCACTTGTATAGTGTATACAGGGATAACCGTCGGCTGGTGTCACATCACAAAATTAAATTAAAATTGTCTAACGGGCCTCTACGTGTTGGCTTCGACCCCACGCACGCCTTCCAAATGTCCGGGACTCTATAGTCCCGAGATTACGGTGTGACAAACATAATAATAATAATAACAGTCACACACATAGCCTCAAACCCCAACTAAGATACGAGTCTTATGTTGTGGGTATCAGGGACTACGAGAGACTTTCGGCCTCACAACACCCAGACCCCGAACAAAAATATCTGTCTGTCACACACATTTGACCCGGTGTGGGAATCGAACCCACGACCTCTCGTTTCACAGCCGGCTACTCGCCTACTGCGCCACGGAGGCTCTCAAAAGGTAGACTTTCGATCATCGTGTTAAACGTCAGTGATAGCAATCTTTTATTTTACTTAACGCGAAGTGAAAATTGAAATTAGGTTTTGACTTTACGATTCAGAATTATATCTCAATCAGCCGCTTAACTACTGCGTAAAACCGTCTAGAAAATTAATTTGGTTCCACCGTGATCGCACTGTCGTGGGTCACTGCGGGTTTCGGGCTCGTTTTTACCTCATTTGTTCAACAGGATGTAAAGCTTGTAATGTTGTCTTGAGCTCTGAAAGGTGATAGTTGGATTCCGTCAAGCACATACAAAAAAAAAACATTGGATATAATAACTAGCCCTATATTAAACATTGTCCCACTGCTGGGCACGGACTTCCTCTACTAATGAGAGGGGTAAGGCCTTAGTCCACCACGCTGGCCTAATGCGGGTTGGTAGACCTCACACATCTTTGAAATTCGAGCAAGAATTCTCAGGTATGTTACCTTACGATGTTTTCCATCACCGTTAAAGCAAGCGATAATTAACAAAGAATATACAATAGTTTTAGAAAATCAGAGGTGTATGCCATTTGGGCTGGTTTCGAACATACGACTTTCGTCTTGACACTCCGTACCGCAACCAACTAGGCTATCGCTGCTCTTCTAAACACAGAACACTTGTGAAACATAGATCCAAAAAAACATTAGATAAATAAAATTATAAAACTTTAGTGTGAATTAATTCTCAAATATTTCACGTCCCTCGTAAATTATTCACGTTTAATTGGCTCCATTGAGTGCGATTTACATTCTAAGCTAATGAAAACTGGCTGATTTCCCTGGACGGTACATTTCATTACGGTTTACTCACTTTACGTTGGCCTAAAAGTTTGGCGTATGGGTTTTGTAACCAATGTTTGAACAAACATGTGATTCTATGTATAGAATACAAATTAATTAAAAGAGAAATTTTACAAATACTGACATGAGTTAGGTTAGATTAAGATTATTCTGAATTAGTATATCTACTGTTAGAAAGTTTTCATGTGGTAGTCGACTGTTCGATTCTCGTACCGAGCCAATATTTGTTTCGAATTTTGGTGTTGTGAGACCGAAAATCAAACCATTCTCAATACCCCCGGAACGAGATAATTGTATGCTAGTGTGTGATCGGGACTGTGTCAGACTCTTGGATGTTGTTTATTAAATGTACCACCTTCAGTTTGTATTTATGACTGCTGTGCTGAGGTCTCGGGTTCGATCCCCGGGTCGGGTAACATGATATTGGTTTTTTCTGACACGAAATGCTTAGTATTAGCCTGGAGTCTGGAATTGTGCCCGGTATGGCGATAGATCCGCCCCCTATCACACCATGGGACGGTAATAAGCTCGGCGAAATGTGGTGTGTTACACCTCTGCCTACCCTTCGAGAATTAGCTTGAGTGTATAATAATATTTTGCATTAAATGTAAATTTCTCAAATCCTACAAAAGGTGTGCCTTTCGTTTTAAACTAGAAAATATAACTACTTAAGTACCCTATATTGTGGTTTCTCATAGGATGCTGAAACGCACTCTATTCAGTGCCAACAAAACAAAGTGATACAATTCTGTAAACAGTGGAGACATTTTGTCTTTAGTTCTTTCACACCGGTTAACGATATTTGGTCATGCAATTTATATACGATTTCAGTTTAATTACATTAGATTAGAGCAGCTCAATGTATGTTAAGTTAATTCGTAATTAAATGTTAGTTAAGTTATTCAATTCCCACTCCAAGATAAATGTGTGTGTGTCAGGCTTATGTTAGTTTCGGGTCTGGGTGTTGTGAGACCTAAAGTCTCTCGTAGTTCCCGATACATACGGCTTTGATCATGTGTGTGTGTATGTGTGTAACTGTTGGGTGTTATTTATTTGTTCGATAAAATCACTTTGTCCTGCCAGAATAAAAAAATATGGATAGAAAAAACAATTTAGAATATTTATTTCGGTAACCAAATATCGGTAAACGGTGTTTGGTTTGTCTACTGGTCAGTATATAAATTACTTTTGTTAAGAGACCCCATATCTTTTTGAAACTTATTTCTTATAAAACAAATAGACACTATCGAATGAATAATCCCAGCTAATTTATTTCCCTTGGCCTTTTCTAATTAAACGCCTCTTATACCCAAAGACCTTTGTACTTCGCAGTTCTCGTATTGATTATAGCTTAACTTGATTATCCCATTAATCGGATATAGACAGTCTTTGCCGAAACCTGTTACAATAGTTGAAGGTTGGATCAATACATGGATACAATAACTGGATCAAATATTACATCCAACAGCCGTGAACCCAGCGGACTGTTTTACGACAACTTGTCATTGTAAATTACATGAAACATCTTTATTTTTCGCGTCGCGTCTTACTTTTGTTATTTGCGAAAGTGATAGAGATGAAAATGAGAATTTTTTTATATTCGTAACAGTGTCTGGGCTATAATTTAGATGGTTTGTAGAAATATACCCGAATACCGTGCATGAGGAGTTATGAAAAACTAATCGAATCGAACTAAAAAAGCCGCGATTATTATTTGGAAGTGGTACGGACTACTAAGACGAGAGTCGATATTTTGAAACCAACCCAAAATGGCATACTCTTTTTAGTACGTGAAAACAGTTCATGTAAATGCTGATGTTCGATTCATGTTGATTGAAAGTTTTTGCTGTAAGTACAAAAAAATGTAAAGTTGTATTGGTTTGGATTTGTTGGAATATTCATTCAGTTAAAGAAGTTTAGAATTCCTTCAGTTGTCATTGTTACGATAATAAAACTTATATCAAAAATTATATAGGAAACATTCTCCTGGAATTATTTGCATTTTTATTAGGCTGGTGGTAGGATATTCATATCCGCCCGAATAGCGACCACTGTACAGAGGGTGAAAATCCAAAATTTCTACTTATCTGAACCCAAGAAACTCCACAGATTTATTCGTACAATTTACACGATATAAATAAAAAACTATATTCGACCGATCTTAACGTGTTCTTTAGTTATATTTCCATGATATATTTATGCAAGAGCCTAAAACCACATCCGCCCAATTCCAATCTCAGCAACGCATGTAAGACTTTTCGAATGTACAACTTAAAAAAATGTCTTTACATAGGTTTTGAATTCAGAACCTCACGAGTACGCTGCATCTATTCCAATGAGATGGTTTTAAATACTATAATAAAAGTGGAAAGTTAGAAAGTGGTAGAGCCACGCTGTAGACATATTTGTCTATAGCATGAATGGGCCGACTCGACAGGGGAAGTACCACTTTTTCACAGAAAACCAACGTAAAGTGACAGTTTACTGTCGCGTTTCGTATGGTAAGTGAGATATCCGGAGGCCCAGATTCCCCCTTCCCTTCCCTAATCCCTATTCCTGTCCTTTAAGGCCGACAGCGCATACATTATACTTTCGGTATTGTGGATGTTCATGGGCGGTGGAGATCACTTAATATCAGGTGACCCACTGGCTCGTTTGTCGGACTATACTATAAAAAAAAAAAATTAGTATTCATTTTATAAGTTTCTTAATGTTATTGTATGTTATCTGCCTATACCTTGACGCCTTGCAGTCTTCCTTTACATCACATTACATTACAAGATTTGAAGTCTTACAAGCGATTATCGTGTTTTAATACCTCATGTAAGCCCTTAGTGGTATTTAAAGGCCTTTGCCACAAACTCACTCGAGCAACTTAACTAAGTGCTTAATGTTACTTAAGTGTTGCTTAGAAAAAGGTAACGGTCGGTAACTTCTAAACAACTTAGTGAAGTACCTACGTATTATCTACGAAGGTTGTAACTAGGAAAATAAATGGGGAATCAAGTTTACATAAGTTTTATTTACGTTACAGCTAGAAATACATACATACGCACTCACATCATCTCCGAAGGTGTAGAAAGAGTCGTAACCAGCACACTTACATATCGCTGAGCTTATTACCCTCCCATGATGTGTTAGGGGGTGAGCCTATCGCCACACTGATCACAATTCCAGTCTCCGGTTGATACAAAGTATATCGTGGTAGAAAAATCCAATATCTTTACCCGACCAGGGGATCGAACCCGAGGCCGCATCACAATAGTCGTACTGCATACGCAATCAAAACTCTGCCATCGAGGCAGTTCTGGTTGGTATGATATTTATATTTAGGTACTGTAAGGGAATGAGGTCAATGCAAGTCATTTCTTTGTGTGTGCCATTTAGGTGTGATTTATTTATTACTAGATATTGCTCGCGGCTCCGCCCGCGTGGAGGTTATTTTTGGAACGAAAGGTATACAATCTATTACACCTTTCTATATTTTGCTATCCCAAAGGATGCGTGCATTTTTCTGGGATAAAAAGTGGCATATGTCGTTTTCAGATCCCTAAACTCACTATGCAAAAAATCATGTCGATCCCTTGCTCTGTGAAAAACTAAACTATCCCACGGGAACTGTACATTTTTCCGGGATAAAAAGTGCCTATGTGCTATTCCAGACTATAATCTATCTCTGTACCAAATTTCAATCAGATCCTTCCAGCCGCTGTAGCGTGATTGAGTAACAAACATCTATCCATCCATCCATCCATCCAAACTTTCGTATTTATAATATTAGTAGGAGTAGGATTAAATAAACGTGCCTGTTTTAACACCGGACATATTAAAATTATACCAGATGGGCTAGCAAGCAATAATGCTTTTTAATGTTAATTTATGTGTAAATTATATTGTTTTTTTTAGTGCCTTGATAGGCAGACGAGCAGACGGGCTACCTGATGGTAAGTAGCCACCGCCGCCCATAGACTTCTGCAATGCCAGGGCACTGCAGAACCGCTGCCTACCGTTTTATATTATGCTATTTGTACAGACTTTAAGCCGTAACAATATGTGGAATCTTGTTGTCAGCAAATTGTTTACATAATTTTATATACTACAAATAAACTATTAGTCTGTAAACTTTCCTAAATAAATAATAAAAAAAGCTGCATAATATCCTCATTGACATTGCTAAAGTCTTTCCTAGCAAAAAATAAGGAAATTCTATCGTGGTCCAAACAATAAGAGTACGTAATTTATTATAAAAACGTATTCAGGACCGAAATAAAATAATTTATTCAACGTAGCCCTCAAACACCTGTCGTATCGAGCAGCAAGAACGAAAATTCGGTTACTCGACTGTCAGGATATAAACTTTCTTGAAGAGTCGTAATTATATAAATAATTTTGATTATCATTTTTTAAATCCTTAGCACTTAGCTATGACGAAGGGTAAAGATGCTGATGTTTTTTTTATCCCGGAACGGCAAATTGACCACACTGCACCTGATGGTAAGCGCAGTGCTGTCCAATTAAAGTATTGAGTAGCGAGAGAAAATTTATCCCCCGCTACTCAATACTATCATGCCGGCCTGCTTCCTCACACTACACCATGGGCAAGAAGGTGAGGAAGGTGTCGAGGGTCTAGTGTCAGATTATTCAGAAGGCCGCAGAACGGCCAATCATCGTACCCCAACTCAATACCCCCGACAAAAACTGGATGTACACTGGCTGATCCCGGAACGCGACACACTTGCGTGTGCCACTATGGCGGGTTTTACACCCTGTGTACGGTGGTCGCTATCCGGGCGGATATGAATATCCTACCACCAGCAAATGTTATTTCCACTTTCAGAAAATAATTATTACTTGGGATTAGGCTAGTTGAATGTTTTTGGGAAACCGTTATATTTTATTCTTCATGGTCTATTAAAATATTATCATTAACAAACATAAAACATAAGTTTTCAAGATTTAATTTTCATTTTTATAAACCAAATTTATGTTTCCCACCAAAACGCTACCAACTGTCATGGCCACTCGTGTGACGTTACTATACGCAAAACTAATAGACGTTTGGCTCAGCGTTTTAGATGTTTCGCTGACGGTGACGTCATAAATGAGTAATGGGTGTTTCATGTCACGTGACAAAATGCTTTATTTGGACATATTTGTTTCTTGTAAATATTAAATATAAATTAACAAATTGGTTGAATTTTCGATACTTTTAGACTAAAATCTGTTATAAAAAAACAAAATTCTATCACGTTTTCACTTACTGTCAACTACCCTATTCGTGATTCCTTGAATTTCTTGATTTTTTACTCACAGAAACGCATGCCACTATATGATATTGTGTATATTCCAGGAATAATGCATACCCTCAGACACCCTGAACCCACAAAAACCACCCAAAAAAAAAACATTTCGGTGCGGGGATCGAACCTGGGGCCTTTGATTTCACAGTCCGTTACCACTGCGCCACGGGGGTTGTCAACATTGAAACAGTTTTGATACCGGTATTCTTCAATAGACTGAGTATTTTCTTTTAGTATATCTAAATGCTTTTTATAACCATGCTCTTGGCTGCCTCGGTGGCGCAGTTGTATTGCGCAGATGTTACTACTGCTGTGCTGAGGTCTCGGGTTCGATCCCCGAGTCGAGTAAAGTGATATTGGGGTGTTCTATATAGAAATTCTTAGTCGGAGGAGTCTGGAATCTGTGCCCGGTATGGCGATAGGCTCGCCCCCTATCACATTATGGAGCCGAAATTCGGCGAAAAGTAGGTGTACTGGATACACATCTGCCTACCCCTTCGAGGATTACAGCCGTGAGTGTATATGTATGTAACCATTTTCTTAAATCACCTTGGTCAGACTACCGCATCCAGCGTCGCTATCCGCCCAAAATCAGCTAGTTTGCATGCGGCACACGCCGTATTCGGACGCCCGAAGACTCTCAACTAGTCCGTCCATTATTTTATACAAATTGAAATGTCACCAGTACGATTTGACTATCATGTAGTGGATGTAATGTTACCCGCGTTGGGGCCGTTTTTTGAGGCGGGATTTTGAGATGGTTTTTGTTATTATTGGTACGGTCTTGGGAGTTGTATGTTGGGTTGAATGAATTATGATATAAGCTATTTACTTGACTTTGACTACCCCGGTTTGTAATTGCGCAAGCGTTACTACTGCTGTGCTGAGGTTTCGGGTTGGATCCCCAGGTCGGGTAAAGTCATATTGGGTTTTTCTATTTAGGTAGACTCAGTATCATCTCTGAGTCTGGAATGTGCCCGGTATGGCGATAGACTCACCCCCTATCACATTGTGGGACGGTAATGAGCTCGGCGAAAAGTGGGTGTACTGGTTACACCCCTGCCTACCCCTTCGAGGATTACAGGTGTGAGTGTATATGCAAAATGTGCCTTCAAGACATATTTATTAAAAATATTTTTTTTAAGGAGTGGCATATAAATGACCAAATATTGTTAACCGGTGTTCGAAAAGACAAACGCTAGAGTTTGTTGTCTCTAGCTAAATTGCCATTCGAACCGTAGAGAAAAAAAAGATTATCTGATTCTCAATAATTTATAGCATTTCATGGATTAAATAATAATTATAATAGTTGTAAAGGTGTAACATTTATACTTATGCTGTGACACCTTAAATTGTTATGTAGTAAAATTTATTTACATTTAAGAACTACAAATAAATTACCAAAATACCAGCCCATATCCCATCTCACCCAAACGATGCAACCAAACAAAATATTACTTCGTAACCAGAAACGCTGGACTCGATATTTCAACGAAATCACCACTATCACTAAGCCCCTACCATCTGGCTCGTCGTAAAATAGCAATCTATCTTACATTCCGAGGTCGTACAGCTCTGACGTGATTTGGGCAAATCTGTCACCATCCCGAGCACGTGTTACAGGTGTATTAGAAACGATAACGTAATTACTATTTGATGTGTTTTAGTCTTAAGGTCATAAGTTGTATTCGTGACATTTTGTAGATGAGATGGGTCCTTAAAACATGTGGTATGACTTTGTATGATAACTTGGTGAAGCAACTTCATAAAGTAAATAAAACACACCCAATAGTCACGCACATAGTTGTAGGTTCTACACCACACTTGGTGAAACCTGAAGCGTGGGTATCAAGAACTACGAGGGACTACGGTCTCACGACATCCAGACCCGAAACAAATATATGTCTGTCACATAAACATTTGTTTTGTGTGGGAATCGAACCCACGGCCTCTCAAGTTAAAGAAGATTGCTGAATTTGCTGGTGGTAGGATATTCATATCCACCCGAACAGCGACCACCGTACAGAGGGTGTAAAAGCCGCCATAGTGGCACATGCAAGTGTATCGCGTTCCGGGTCAGCCATTGTATATCCGGTTTTTGTTGGGGGTTGGGGTACGATGTTTGGTCATGTTGCGACTTCTCAGTACTCTGACACTAGATCTAAGACCGCTTGTTCAGCCCCTTGCCCCAGGCGTAGTGTGAAGAAGCAACACAGCCGGGCGGCATTATTGTGTTGAGTAGCAAGGAATAGATTGTTCCTCGCTACTCTTTACTCTAACTGGACGGTACTGCACTAACCATCAGGTGTATAGGCATCAGGTGGGTAGTCATAGGTGTAACCAGTACACCAACTTTTCGCCAAATTTCGGTCCCATAATGTGATAGGGGGCGAGCCTATCGCCATACCGAGCACAGATTCCAGACTCCGGTCTAATACTGAGATTTTCTAGGTAGAAAAACACAATTTCACTTTACCCGACTCGGGGATCGAACCCGAGACCTTAGCACAGCAGTCGTAACGCATGCGCAATTACAACTGCGCCACCGAGGCAGTCTTTCTACTTCTTTTACTTTCATACTATATTTCATTAAGCTCGGTCCAATTGTCTAACCAACTCTGCAACGTGCAACGTTTGTTAGACTCACTAGCACATTTATGATATCATCTGGAATGTATATAGGCTTCCCGGTCTAAGAAATTAACTAGGAGTCAAATCTTTCAATGAATTGAATTAGTATTGATAAATAATAATGTAATCAATAAAAAGATGTGTATAGGAGATGATAGGTAGGAGATCGCTTACCATACTTATTTAACATTGTAAATGTCTCCACGTTTTAAGACGAACTATGTAATCTAGCGCAAATGTCATCTGTTTTAGGTTCATTCGACCTTACCCCAGAAAAATATTAACGAACCCACAAAAAAGCCATGCCATGTTGTTAAGAATTATAAAAACTTCTTTATAGTATTTCAAGCTTCTCATTACGAAATTGCTCTTGTGAAGCTGTAAAGCTTAAGCTAAAATGTGACTAGTTTCATTTGGATGGATTTACTTGTGGTTCTTATTAAGAAGATATACATCTCTGTGTTTTATAATATTTCTCTATCCCATGATATATCTCTATAATTTCATTTACCATTTCGTACATTCGATTTAATATCTTTAAATCGTCGGCACTGACCATTCCCAAATAACTTATGGCCAAGTCATTTCCGATTTCCTGTTATCGGTTATTTTCTATTTCTCTCCCATTTAACAGATTGTGCCGCGCGGCTGGATTTTGCTGGTTTTGTTCAATGCCCTTACTACGGGTTATTGTTAATGATACATTCATATTTTTGTTTTATCTGAAAGTCATGGGAAAAGTACAGCAATTTCATTATTTATTCACGATTTACTTACAGTCAGTTATAAGAAAAATCGTCATTTTAGTAATCGTAGTACTTTAATATTTATTCAACGCATGCTAGGTTATAGATCATTTAGATTTAGTCAACCCTTTTTACTCTACCGCGAGTACGGAATGCAGTTTCGCACTGGCACGAACCTCTATCGTTGCTTTTTCGAACACCGGTTAACAATATTTGGACATTCATTGACAGCATTCGTGGCGCAGCGAGCGAGTAGCCGGTTGTGAAACGGCCGTTGGTTCGATTCCTACACCGAGACAAATGTTTGTGTGACAGACAGATGTTTGTTTAGTTTTAGGTATTGTGGAACCGTAGTCCCTCGAAGTTCTTCTTACCTACGATACAGGTTTGATCTAGTATGGGGTCAGTACTATGTGTGTAGTTATTGAGTATATATGAATGTATGTATTTATTGGGATTACAGTACTAAACATAAATGATAACACTACAGATTTCATCTAGTGTGGTGTCGAAACTACGTGTGTGACTGTTGGGTGTAATCAACAAAGTAAACTAACATACAATTAAAAAACATAACCCTCCCTTTTGCTTTACCGTAGTCGGGTAAATACAACGCTAACTAGCGGCTTTGTCGTGCTCTGGCATTGCAGAAGTTAATTACACCTTATGAGGTGCCCGTCTGCTCATCTGCCTATCAAGGCACTAAAAAAAATTGATTACATTAGGTTATTGTTGCCTTATTGTAATGCGAAAAAGATAAACAACATTAATATGAATGAGACAATAAACTTCCAAAAGTAAAGTGTCTCGAGAAAGCAATAACAAAATGAATTCGACAGTAGTGGCGTGTGGAACCGCTTCAGCGACTGAACGTACATTAACTATCGAAAATATAAAGCGAAATTGATAAAAATCAATTAACTCCTACATTTTTGTAGTTTCTTATATATTAGTTGGAATTCACTTTATTGGTCTAATAAAGTTCACCTGCAATATGGTTTCGTGGAATTTTATGAACGGTGGAGTTTATTGGCTATTGATTTAAAATAAATGGCTGTTTAGTTCGTTTGTATTGTAAGCACTATTTTACTCCGTTTTTTTCTGTCTGGATAGACAAACGAGCAGACGGGCCTAGTGATGGTAAGTAGCCACCGCCGCCCATAGACTTCTGCAATGCCAGGACACAGCAAAGCCGCTGCCTACTGTGTATCTTTTTAGGAACTGATTTCTTTCACCTATTTTACTTTAATAACCCAGTTGATATTTTTAATTACTCTAATCAATAAGCTTCGTTACGTAAAGTTTATTACGAATTTTTTTTATTAATCCTTTACAAAAATTGTAAGATAAAAGCCATAATAATCTGGTGGAAGGGGTAAATGTCAAATGGCGGAAAAAGGACGGACGATAAGATTAAAGACGTCACTGGTCGGAATAGCCATTACGGTGCAAGGGAGATAGCACGGTGTTTCCACTACGCAACCACGTTTGCTCATAACAACATTTAAAATAAAAATTATGGGTCCTTTTTAAATCAAATTTTATTCTGATTTTGCAATAGGATTTCTTTTTGGTATTCTTCTTAGTTAATAAAATAGATCCATACTTGGTTTATATGAATCTAAAAGTTTTTTATTCATAAAAAGTACACCGACTTCAACAAAAAACAAATTATGCGTCACTATAACATTTGTTTTTCTTTGATTTTTCTGAGATCCCATCATCAGATCCTGACTTGCCAATGGGACCACCTGGGAAGTATACCTTTTTAAACACAAAAATAATTTCTCGAATCGGTCCAGGCGTCTTCGAGTAATCGGGTAACATACATAAAAAAAAGATTCCGACGAATTGTTAACCTCCTCCTTTTTTGAAGTCGGTTAAATAGTTCACAAATGCAAATACCCGATTATCATCGATTAAAATACTATCATCAGCTGTTGGTAATAGTAGTATTTTATTATCACAATAATCTTTAATTATAATATCTTTGGTTGTATACTTCTCACCTTTTTTTATCCTGGCACGGCAATGTGACCACACTGCACCTGATGGTAAGCGCAGTGCCGTCCAATTACAGTATCGAGTAGCGAGATACAATAGATTTTATCTCGGAGGATAGATCCTCCGCTACTCAACACAATCGTGCCGGCCTCCTTCTTCACACTTCGCCATAGGCAAGAAGGTGGAGAAGTGGTCGAGAGTCTAGTGTCAAAGTACTCAGAAGGCCACAAAACGGCGACACAAACCCCAAACGTACCCCAACTCAAGACCCCCGACAAAAACCGGATTTACACTGGCTGATCCCGGTATGCGACACACTTGCGTGTGCCACTATGGCGTGTTTTACACCCTGTGTACGGTGGTCGCTATCGGGTCGGGTATGAATATCCTACCACCAGCAACCTCTGGGTTGTTAATTCCATTTAATACAATAAGAATTACTAACCTTATCGGATCTTTTACGGGGTCAATAACTAACATATGGTAAAAAAACATGTGCAGTCATGGTAGAGTTGCCAACCGTCCTGTTTTCCCAGGACATGACCTGGTTTTTAGAGTGTTCTGAGGAGTCCTGAATAGTTTTTAACACTGTCCTGGGTTTTTAAAGGGTCTAGATACGTTTTGCAGTCATTACATTAGGGGCGGCCCCACGGCTCGTGAGTATTCGCGATGTTCGAGCTGTTTTAAAACAAACACGCGTCCTGTTTTTATACTTAATTGTCCTGGTTTATCCACATTTAAATCCTAGATTTTAAAATGCAATGTCAAACCTAAGTCATGGGGACTACCGACTGTAGTGAAAACTTAAAACTTTGGAATTACTGTTTTTTTTTACACAGCGTCCATGAAGTACAGCATTTTTGGATTATTTTTGCTTATTTTATCATTCTTTTGGTCTGCACTAATTGAAATTGATCTAGATCAAATACCATCGATATTTACTCAAAGTTTATTACAATCCTATTTATACTAAGTATGTTCATTAGTCCAGCAAATATTGTGGTATGTATTAATTTGTGCATTAAACTGAGCACTCGTAGTTTCATATTATATATTGATAGGGTGTTATTGCGGATTAATTAAATTTCTAAAATTAAACATATATATAAAACTCAAACAAATCCATATAGGTTAGAAGCTAACTTTTTGCGTTTTATTTATTTTGTAAAAGGTTTTTTTGTAAAGGTTCTTTTATAAAAGGACTATACGTTGAGTAAATATTTTGTTTGTCAATGTTATATGTGTTATTTAATAATTCAGATTGAACGGCAACGGCACACCAAGTGATAAATATTGATATTACTGAAATATGTTATTTGTATTCAGGTTTACAATTACAGTCACTGGGGATAAATCTTTTAGGCAGTAACAACTAACTATGCACATCTGAATGCATTATTCTTGGGTTTTGTTATTCATAAGTTTTAAAATATAATCACACACCCTCGTACATATACACACCTACACATTCATTAATTTCACAGAGAGGCACAATACAATATTATCTTCCATAACCACTTGATTTCAATTTTATAATTTCATTTTGAGACAGAGGCTACTGTAAATTTAAGTAAAGTTTTTGAAGCGGCGCCAAATGGTGAGGTACAGGTTTTTAACCTATACGGATGCTATTAATTTTTAGGTGACTTAATTAATACAGCCTATTTTATTTGTAAATTTATTTAGGTGTTTGTTTATGGAAATAAATGAAATTTATTAAATTTAATAAAAAAAATATATGTATACAAGAGATAATAATTCATCGATACTTACTCATGGTTACCTGAGTGTCGCAGTGAGCATGTAGCAGCTGGTTGTGAGACGAGAAGTGCTGGTGACACTGTGGGATTGCCTTCGCTGAAAATCAGGGTTAGGTGGACCCTCCCACCTGGCGGACGCTGAGCCTTGGTGGTGCTTCGGACACGGATGGCATGGCATAAGTATGCCGAGGGTCTTTTTGTGTATAGTTTTATTTGTTTTATGTATTAGATAAAAAGTATTCCTATGTTTAGCTTTTCTCAATGTTATGTTGTATGCTCAGTGCCACCTTGAGGGTTACTCTTGACAATTTAAAATTGGGATTGGGTTCGAAAACTGTACAATTGGCACTCTTGTACGCAATACCAGCGCACGATTTAACTGAATACGGCGGAATTTTTTGTAACTAAATGAAATAGAGTATTTACGATCGCTAGTTCGTTAATATTGAATATTTATTTAGTTGAGAGAGTTAGAGTTCCAATATCTTCTAGATTGGAATTAAAACTGTATCGAGTTCGAGATTAGAATGGATTTCAAGAGTATTCTTATAGTAGTATTTTCTTTCTTTCTTTCGACACCCAAGTCACCCGAAATGAGACATTTTTTTTAAATCCTGGAATGGCAAAGTGACCACACCACACCTGATGGTAAGCGCAGTGCCGTCCAATTAGAGTATCTAGTATCGAGAGACGATCTATCCCTATCATATTATCTAAGTATGGGAGCTGTGTGTGCATCTACAGATAAACTTGACCAAAAGGATTTTATTTCCATACAAACCTTGCAACTTTTTTCACCCTTAGTAGTGATTATTATCTATTTATTTCAGGAACCCGTTTAAATTACAACTTTTTGGTTCAGCATTGAAAGTTCCGTGAATTAATTATTCAGGATCTTGATAATTTAAATTTTATAAGATCACCGCATTTTTATGGGGTTTAATAAAGTTGTACATAGAACTATGTGTACTGGATAGCAGGAATAGCTTTTGAATCAGAATTCGAATCGAGACACAAGAAGCGTCTCACACTGGCGTAGGTATATATATTATAGGTATATATATATATTCAAGTGTAACAGGATAATAAAAATACAAATTTTGTTGCATTTATTTTATTTTTATTTTCTGTCAAGCAACGTTTTGATCAAAATCTCTTGAAAATACTTATCTGCTATTTAGGACCAAATGTTACTTTACATCTGTACACAAAAACTATTTTTTTACTTTATAACAAAATTGAAATTACTTTTAACATCAAAAATAACATAATATGTAATTAAATGCAATGGCTAACTAAAGTGTTATCATAATCAGAAGCCGGTTCGAAGTTATTTATAATGTTTTTTTAGTGCCTGGATAGGCAGACGAGCAGAGGGGCCATCTGATGGTAAGTAGTCACCGCCGCCCATAGACTTCTGCAATGCCAGAGCACAGCAGAGCCGCTGCCTATCGTTAAAATACACAGTATACCATTATAATGTATTCGATACATACAGTTTTATCCTCAACTAGCATCATCAGAATCATCAAATTGAATGGCATCTCAACACTACAAGTGCACACCTTCCAAAAGCATGTGTCAGTGAAGATGGAGGTTGAAAACAAATGCTTAAACATTACGGGATCAGAAGGAAATTTGAGTTGTAATTTTGTAGCGCTATAACTGTACCTAAAAGTAATATATAAAATTTAGAATAGTCCTATAAGAGAGTATACAGGCATGTCGAATAATAAGCTACGTCTTTGCATTGACAGTAAAGTCGCCTAAATTTCCACCAAGTGTTAATTGTAAAAGTAAAAGTGAGTAAAATAAAAAAATAAATGAGTAAATTATATTTCTAGTAATAATAACGGTCAAGTCGACCAACATCTTCAGAGGCTCTCAATTGGTCGTTGGGTCAAAAGCCAGATACAAAAGGCAGTATTATTGGATACGGTACGCATTGTGAGGAGGTTCCTCACTCTGGGGTCCTAACCGCCGGTGGCTTGGGTCCTAGGCCTCGCCATCGGAGGGTGCACATTTTTATATTTTTAAATGTATTTTTAATAATTTATATTTAAAAATGTAAAAAAAACCTTTTAAATAAAGAGTACTGTACACGGTCAAGTTATATGAAATAACTAGGTGTTGCCCTGGAGGTTATTTTTGGGACGCAAAGCCCCGCAAAAGAAGCACTCAAAAGGAATAGTTTTTCCCCGTCTTTGAAACTTTTTTCATTGATGCTCCGCTCCTATTTGTCACAGTGTGATGTCATATAGCCTTCCTCTACAAATGGGCTATCAAACACAAAAATATTTTTTCAATTCGAACCTGTAGTTCCTGAGATTAACAAACAAAACAAATAAACTCTTCATATAGTATAGATATACAAAAAGTAACATAATAAACACATCCTGAATTCAGCTATCTTTAAAATGTTTTTATAATTAGTTCGAAATAAATCACCATCGTAAAACAAAACTAACGAAATTGAAACAGAAGTCCTGGTGATAAGGTATCTTTTAAGTAATTTTTTTTAACAAATATAGTTTTAAACTCATAAGCAACACTTACGTTGATCACAGTAAATTTCAGTGTGTGTATTACGATTGTTACTTTGTCAATTGGTGTGTGCGTTATTCCTGTGACATGCTGTATCGTATAGTATGAGAAAGTAAACTCTTATGGCCGCTGGTGCTGGGCCAGCATGTTGGACCAATGTGTAGGAATTCTTGGCGTATATTGGTAACTACCAACAATTTTTTTTTTATCCTAGCACGGCAAATGACCGCACTGTACCTGATGGTAAGCGCAGTGCGGACCAAATAGAGTACTGAGTAGCGAGAGACGATCTATCCCCGCTACTCAACACACTCATGCCGGCCTGCTTCTTCACACTACGCCATGAGTAAGAAGGTGAAGAAGGGGTCGAGGGTCTAGTGTCAGAGTACTAAGAAGGCCGCAAAATGACCATTGTACCCCAACTCCAGACCCCCGACAAAAACTGGATGTACACTGGCTGATCCCGGAATGCGACACACTTGCGTGTGCCACGATGGCGGGTTTTTCGCCCGGTGTACGGTGGTCGCTATCCGGGCGGATATGAATATCCTACCACCAGTAACCACCACCTACCAACATTGGACAACTTGTCCATTGTGTACAGCGGGCATTAGACTTTTAGGTACAATTTTTGATTACAGCAAACAACTTCGATTGTTACCAGATACATTGAATAAGAATTAAAATTAGTTTATTTTACAAATGAATGTGCAAAATTTACAAATCGTATACAAACTATGTTAGTACTCAGTCCTATTATCTCACATAACACAAATTCCGTTCCACATGAATAAAATACAAACATAACATTTCATTTATTTCTACAAAATTGATATGTTAATAGAATTCACACATTTGTTCAATATATCTTCTAAAATCATGACAGACTTTTTACAAAACACCGTAACATTCGTAAAATGTATTTCAAATAAATCTTTCATTCGATTTACAACGTGAAATAAAATTCTAATTAAGAATATTTATCATTCGTTATATAAAACTAATTTCACCGATAGAAGAAATATTAAAATTATTTTTTAGAACTAAATTACCAGCTCTCGGGTACGATCTACGTAGGTTTTTATAAAAGAACCCTCTAATTTTATAAAGCGGTAAATTCTGTAGAAAAAGTTGAGAGTGGTACACATAAGGGATCTGTTTTCTCCGTAGACTTATCGACATTAGCTCCAGGAAGCGACCAAGTCGAGCTACCAGCTGCAGTAATCCTAGGTCCCATATTGTCGTACGCTGACTTTAAAAAACAAGTCCTACTACGTCTAGGCAATGTAGCACCACCTCCCAGCAAATCTGGGTACTCATCATTATGCCCAGCAACTTGGACTGATATAAAAATGTTCCCATAAGGAGCTGGTAAAGCGAATTCAGCTGGTGGGGGAGGAAAGGTCCCTGGCGGACCTTCTATGGTTATCTGGACTGGCTCTAAGCACCTGGTGTCTTCGCTTTCCAAAGACATTGACCTATCCAGCATTTCGAAACCGTATGATGAGCCTAAATCACCGCTGGTCCTGTCGCAACTTGCCGCTAAGGATGTGTCAAGAAGTTTCTTCTCTTGATCAGTGAAACTTCTGCTAGGTGGCATTCTTCGACGCCGCGTCTTCCAGCAGACGCAGGCAGAGAGGAAACCTGCTGTGGTCATCGTAAATAAGGAACCAGCTATCAAGAAAAAAGTAGAATAATCCGGGGCAATCCTAGCCGGCGCTGACCTAGCTTTCGGCAAAAAAATAGTCAGATAAGCAGAGGACTCGCCTGCTAAACTTTTAGCACTACATTTCCACTGTCCTGCTAAGTCACTCGTCACGTTATTGATGGTCACGTTGACCCATTGAGCACTTTTGTTGAAATAATCCTCACTGTACTCGTCGAAACGACTCATTTGATATTTTTGGATAATAATGTCACTAGTTACACTTGTACTATTGTGTACTTGGGTTTGGTGGAGCGACCATGATACCACGGGCATAGGGTCTCCACGAACGAAACAACCGAAGGATATGTCTGCTCCGGTTTCTGTTCTGATCACTATTGGCGCAGTCATTGCTGATGGTGGACAAACAAAGTCTTCTCTTTTTAGGAAACGCCATGAAAATTTTGATTTATTATCTGGACCGTTGCAAAAGACATCTTCATTTCCAAGGTTACTGTTCAAAAACCATTCATGGAATTCTCGTAACCTACAGTCGCAGAACCACGGGTTGTCTGATAGTGTAAGTGTTTTTAGTAGTGGCAAATTAAACGTATCTTGGTGCAGATGACTTAACAAGTTTTGATGTATATTTACAGTTTCTAATGCTCTTAAATTAATAAAAGCGAACGGATGAACAGTCTGGAGCATGCATCTCGAAACCTCAAGTTTCTTCAGATATTTTAATGGAGGAAACTGCTCCGAGACTAGAGTTGTCAAAGGATTGTCGTTAAGTATTAAAAGCCTCAAGCGGTCGGTCCCTTTGAACGTGTCAGGAGCCAGTTGCAATAGTTCGTTCTGTGAAAGATCTAATTCTATTAATATTCGAAGTTCCCTGAATGCATTTGAATGTAATGTTTTCAGTCCTGTGGAACTCAGGTTCAGTCGTTGCAAGTTTAGTAGTTCGATGCTTGCGAATGCGTCTTCGTGTAACATTCTTAGTGGGTTCCCGTGGAGGTCCAGAACTTGTATATCCGATGCTAATTTTGGTAACTGTTTCAGTCCAGCTGACACGCAAGACGCAGTTTTCTTCCCTGATGACCATTTGCAGTGGCATTCTGATATTCTTGCGCAGTTGAGCCAGTCGCTTCCAGCCAGTGTGATGGTCAGGATGAAGACCACCCATCCGGACCATAGCCGCAAGTCCATTTCATATCAAAATCTTGTGCTTGTTACCTGAAACAATATAGTTACATCGTTAAACAAATTATATTTCTAGTATTTGTGTAACTTATTTCGTAAGCTGAGTATGTTTCGTTTTCGATACGTGACCAGAATTCCGTCAGTTCATTTTACGTCTTAAAGGTTTTGGTAACTTTATATCGTTATATAATCTGTGGTCTGTTGGGCGTTTCGGTATTTTCATGGCTACATATGCAGTAATAACGTTATAGCCGCCCGAATCTAATATCAAATCAATAAATAGCTCACTGACGCATGGCCGCAGATTAATGGAGTCTCCATAATCTCGCATGTCTATATTCTATGTTACATAAATGGAAAACATTTATAGCCAAAAAGCAATATCACTATGTTAAATGGATTATTATTTATGAACGTCAGACGGAAAAGACAGTCTGTTTAGATAGATCTGAATTGGTTTGACCTGATTCCTGCGTCAATACATGAGATACCATTAATTTATAAGCAATTAACAATATTTGACAGCTTTCGTGGCGAAGCGGGTGCGGCTTCCGTCCCTCAAATCAAATTATTTATTTCGTAAATTAGGCCACACTTTTTATAGTATTATATTTTATAGTAATGTTAAAGTCTACTGGTGCTCCGGAAATGCCCAATGGTCTAAGAAGAAGCACCAAGAAACTTAGCCGTAGGTCTTTTGTAATTTGTCACCTGCCCCGAGACTAAAAATTGGGTCATCCACAATATTTGCTTCGGGTCTAGGTGCTGTGGGGTCGTAGATTTTCGTAGTTCTTGATACTCATGCTATAAATCCGGCTTATTGTAAGGTCAATATGTGTACGACATAATATGTGAATTATTATTATTCATTCCCCTAGATTGATTGAATCACTTTAATTGTTAAAACATCCACACATTGTATTTTTAATATGCACAGCTAATCAAAAAGTAAAATTGATTCTGTATGATCCTTAATACGATGAAAGGAGGCGTTAATAAAGCGATATAGGGTAAAGTGACGCATGAACGGATGGGATAAAGCCTGGGGCGTAATTTAGAAGGCGTTGACATGTCGAGAAATGGAAGTGATTGAACGGAAAGGACTCAATTCACATGTCACTTACGAATTATTGACATTTTAAGTTTAGAAGTGATAATGGTTTTTTTTTATTTATAAATACTCAGTATCAACCCGGAGTCTCGAATTGAGCCCGGTATGGCGATAGGCTCGCCCCCTATCACATTATGGGACCTTAACAAATTCGGCGAAACGTGAGTATACTGGTTACACCTCTGCTTGATTGCCTTGATTCCCCTACATTGGTATTTATACTATCCATATTGCACTAATAAATCCCGTTCTTTAATTTGATGAGTAAATAGTCAGTCTCGTAAAATAATTAAACTTCTATATTAGAAACTAGCTGTTGCTCGCGGCTCTACCCGCGTGGTGGTCATGTTTGGGAGAAAAAGTATACAATGCAAAATACCAATTTTCATGCGTTTAACTTAAAAATGACGGATTTTCATACAAACTTTCATCCCCTAATTTACCCTCCTTAGGGGCAGAATTTCCAAAAAACCTGAAACATATATTTTTTATTTTTAACTGTAATGCCAAATACTAATTTTCATGAATCTAACTTCAAAAATGACGGATTATCATACAAATGATCATCCCCTATTTTACCCCCTTAGGGGTGGTATTTCCAAAAACCAAAAGGTACCTACAGTCAAAATTTCAAGTCTCTAACCCCAGCCGTTTTGCCTGTGCGTTGATCGATCAGTCAGTCAGTTTCTTCTTTTTAACCGACTTCAAAAAAGGAGGAGGTTAACAATTCGTCGGAATCTTTTTTTTTATGGATGTTACCCGATTACGCGAAGACGCCTGGACCGATTCGAGAAATTCTTTTTTTGTTTAAAAGGGTATACTTCCCATGTGGTCCCATTAGCACCAAGTCAGGATCTGATGATGGGATCACAGAAAAACCAAGGGAAACCCTCAAATTTTATTGTGACGCATAATTTGTTTTTTATTGAAGTCGGTGTACTTTTTATGAATATAAAAACTTTTACTTATATATATGTATATACAGATGGTAAAACGTCAAATTAGTCCAAAGTATCTTAATCTGGTCTGGTCAACAAGGTCTTTAAGCAGATATGTTATATTAATGAATGAATCTCGTTATCTAGCTAAAATTATTATGTTTGTTATATTTTGATTGCTTAAACGACAAAACGACACAACTGCTTAATAAGCGGTCTCTATGTTCTAATGACTCGTAGTTAGCCTAACAGGAATCTCTAACCAAAGGTTTCATTAAAACATTCATAAATTGCCATAGTAATTAAAATAAATTCAACGCAGCAAATTTTCTCATCTAAAAAGCCGTCGACTGCAGTTTCCGACCATGTAAAGATTTGCCTATCGGCTTCATCTCGCTACGTGACTAATGAATCGCCGAGCCGCTGTCTAATTAACAGACCGGGTCACTGCTGAATATCTTCCAGTATCCTTTGAGATGCTTTTAGTGTCTTTGTGTTGTTGTTATGTAGATTGACGTGGTCATTAACTGTGAAGTGCATTTGATGATGGCAAAATTGTTTTATATTTTTTCTTTAATTTTTTTTATACAGCATGAAATGGCTGGAAAATGTTTCATACAGTGAGTGAAAGTCCTGGAGTTTCAAAGAAGTCTTCCTTTTCCCATTGTACTGGAAGTTCCAAATTTTTGTAATGTAATTGAAGTCATGAAGTTAGTTTTCATATACATATACACTCATGCCTTTAATCTCCCTGTAAGCAGTACACCCAATCTTCGCCGAATTTTGGTTCCATAATGTGATAGGGGTGCCTATCGCCATACCGGTCACAAATTCCAGACTCCGGGCTGATACTGGGAATTTCAAGATATAAAAACCCTATATCACGTTACCCGACCCGGGTATCGAAGACCTCAGCACGGCAGTCGTAACGCATGCGCTACCGATGCAGTCAGTTAGAGGCAGAGGGAGTTCCGATGGTCTCATCTAGTGTTAGAAGTAAGCGTCAATAACAGTATCATATATTAACTCCCGTACTGAATGCGCCAGTGACGCTGTGCCAACTAACGCTAATCTTCAATGATCTGACGTAGACTTAATGTTTCATAGTAAGCGACTCCAAAAAGACCTCGTCTATATTATTTTTGAAACTATCCATATTATTTTTAACTTTCCAGTAAAGTTTAGATGCCGGTTTTTTAATAAACCCTCATAATAACACAATTTTCTTGCGTATTAATAAAATTACAACCACAAAAAAGGTTAATTCATAAATCAATCTGTTTTACAAAGTAATACATCAAACAGAGTCAGTGAACCGTGCATGAATTATAAACAGAGTTGCTAAATTTAACTCGGGTCGGTACTGCGGCTGACCAAGGAGATGTTTTCGTTCTAATTGGGAGCTTTAATACGGCCACCGACTTGTATAAGGTTTGAGTCGGTAAATGCATTTACTCCCTACATCTCTAAGGGTTTTTAGCAATACACGAGTGGATGTATGGTTTAGAGACATCTGGGCTGAGGCCTTAGGAGTTAAATTTCAATGTACTACGCTGGCCTAATGGAAGTTAGTAGACTTTCTTGCCTCCAAATTCTTATTTAGAGTTCTAACTAACTAAACTTTGTAACGTCTGTCATCCATAGTCCTCTTACACGAAAGTATCTGTAAAATTACTTTACGATACTGATAAAAACCATTTCAGAGGTTTAAAATTTAATTCGATTCCAGTATATTATTTGTTTATCAAGTTTAAATTAAACAAAAACATAACTTTGAGGATTTTACGTGTTTTAAATTAAAAAGGGAATTAGCTAAAATATGGCTGTACCTATATTTGGTCTTCTTACGAGTTTTGACCACAATTTACAAACATGGCCGGAGTACAAGGGACGATTGCTACAATTTTTCGTCGCGAATGATGTCGGTGCAACAACCGACGCTTCGGGCATCAAGCGGCGTGCGATATTGTTGAGCGCACTCAGCGAGCCTACGTATAAGCTCGCAGCAAATTTGGCTCTGCTAAAGAACTCACTTCAGTCCCGTTCGAAGACAGTTTAGGGCTATTGGATGGACATTTTGTACCTCAAATATGTGGTTTTCACGAAAGGCATAGGTTCTACTCTGCGGTACAAACTGAAGGTGAAACTTATTCCCAATGGGCAGCGAGGATACGTGGGCTATCGGCACACTGTGGATTCCTAAACGTGGAGGAAGCATTACGGGACCATTTCGTAATGGGAATGCTACCAGGAACGGAGTGTGAAAAATTATTCGCTCAGGATCCACAAAGCCTAACTATGGCAAAGGCGGCGGAGTTGGCAGAGAGGATCCGGTGTGCGCGTGCAGGCGCCGCAATATCATTGGCGGCGCCAATGGCTGCGTCGCGCGCCGATCAGCTACTCAAGCACGAAACTAACATAGTGACTAGTAAAAAGATGTGTTCCGTTTGCGGTTTTAAAAATCATACTTCGACGCAATGTAGATTCGCCAATTATAAATGTAAAAAGTGTAATGTTAAAGGGCATTTGCGTCGTATGTGTAAAAAAAAAATATGTTATGGAAAACGCGGACACTAACGGGGATGACGGTGAGTTTTTTAACATTCGCTCTTACAACGGTGAACCAATGACTGAGGTTGTAACCGTTTTAGATAAAACAATGAAATTTGAGGTTGATAGCGGGTCGGCGGTCACTGCGATTTCTGAACGAACCTATTTAGAACATTTTAAAGCCGTGGTATTGTGTAAAACGACCAAACGATTACTCCCATATACGGGTCGGCATATTGAATGTTTAGGTATTGCGCGATTGCCTTTCACATATAGGGGAAAAACACATACATTAATGTGTTCATAGTTCGTGGCGGTGGTCCACCACTTTTAGGAAGAGATTTTATATCTTTTTTTCAATTACAACTGCTTCCCGTTAACTTTTGTGGCAAACCCTCAGATTTAGTTTGTCAGTTAAAAGCCGAATTTCCTCGTGTTTTCTGTGACGAATTAGGAAAATTTAACAAATACAAAGTAAAGCTTAATTTGAGAAATGACGCAAAACCATTTTTTTTAAACCGCGTCCTGTTGCTTTTGCTTTGCGAGATAAACTAGACAAAGATATACAGCGACTGGTGCACATTGGCATATTAAAGTCTGTGGCGTTTTCTGAGTATGCGTCGCCCGTGGTTCCGGTGTTAAAACGTGACGGTTCCATTCGTTTGTGTGCCGATTATTCAGTCACAATAAACAAACAGCTATTGGTTGATCAATATCCATTGCCTACCTCCAGTTCCAAAAGATGTTGCTAAGTTGCAATCTTTTTTGGGGTTAGTAAATTACTATCGCAATTTCGTTCCTAACGCGTCTTCGATTCTCAACCCTCTGTATTCTTTACTACGAAAGAATTGTAAATGGCGTTGGACCACAGAGCATAATATTGATTTTAATAATATTAAAAAAATATTGGTATCCGAGCAAGTTTTAGCGCACTTTGATACAAACGCGAAGGTAATTTTAACTGTAGACGCTTCACCGTCCGGGTTAGGGGCGATCTTGTCACAAGAAGACGCCACGGGGGCGGAACGACCGGTATCGTTTGCATCGCGCACACTGAATGCGGCTGAACACCGATACTCGCAGATACAGAAAGAAGCTACAGCCATCATCTTTGGTGTTCGTCGTTTTCATCAGTATCTTTACGGGAGATCTATTCCGTTTATTCTTCGAACTGATCACAAGCCTTTAATTACAATTTTCGGTCCTCATCGAGGAGTTCCAGAAGTTTCAGCTAATAGACTACACAGGTATGCGATTTTCTTAAGTGGTTATAATTTTTCAATAGCATATGTCAAAAGTGCTAATAACTGCGCAGATTATTTGTCCCGAGCAAGCGTAAGTGACAGTGAATCATGTGAGATGGATGATTGCGAAACTAGCGGAACGCCAGAGTATGTTGATGATAAGACTTCGTATGTTAATTTTGTTGTAGACTCTAGCATACCTATAACTCTATACACGTTACGCGTAAAACGTACACAAACTCGTAAAAATGTAGTCTTAACAAAAGTTGTAAAATATATTTTCAATGGTTGGCCGGTAAAAATTACAGATGAACAGGTTCGTCCATATTTTTTATGTAGAGACCAACTGTCATTTGAAAATGGCGTAGTTATGCGGGGTTATAAAATAGTAATTCCGGACACGTTACAAAAAGAAATTTTGTTAGAGCTTCACAAATCACACTTAGGGATTGTTAAATGTAAAGCTGAAGCTCGCAGTAGATTTTGGTTTCCGGGTATAGATAAAGCGATAGAAAGCATGATCGCTGATTGTAACATTTGTACGCAGCTCAGACCGTCTCCAGCACGAGCACCACTTGCTGTATGGCCACACCCTACACAACCATTTTACAGAGTTCACATAGACTTTCTCGGACCTGTTAACGGTAAATTATATTTGGTTATAGTAGATGCACATTCCAAATGGGTAGAGGTGTACAGAGTAAATTGTTCTTCTTCGAGTACAGTTATATCCAAATTATATGACTTCATGTCGAGGTTTGGTCTAATTCACACGTTGGTCAGTGACAATGCTACATGTTTTCTATCGGAAGAATTTTTAAATTTTTTATCGGCAAACGGAATATCGCACGTGACTTCGCCTGCTTATCATCCAGCTAGCAATGGCCAGGCGGAGAGCTATGTTAAAATAATTAAGAAAGGTATTAAATCTTGTTTATTAGCTAATTATAATTTTAAAGAAAGTGAAGATAACTTGCTAAAGTACCTTTTCGATTATCGGAATTCAGTACATTCTACAACTGGCTCATCGCCTGCGCAATTAGTTTTTGGGCGGAAACTTCGTTCACGTTTAGATTTATTAAATCCGAACTCACCGTCATCTCCACCTAGCATCCTCACTGAAGTCGTAGAGCGTCAACAGTGTTTACAGAGTAGAGCCTATGGAGGAATTAATAGACAGTGCTTTAAGGCCGGTGATAGGGTTATGTATAAAAAATATGAAGGTAATAAACATTTCACTTGGAATCGAGGCATCGTTACTAAACGAACAGGGCGATTAACTTATTTAATTAAGGATTGTATGACTTGGGTACAAGTAAAGAGACATAAAAATCAACTCATACCTTACAAGGGGAAACTTCAAAGGAACAATCACAATGCTGTCGACGTGTCAGACTTCGTACCCGAAGTTTACGAAACGACCGCGTCTTCTAGTGAGAAGGAAGTTGTAGAGCCCCAAAATTGCGTCCAAGAGGAAGAGGGTGATAAAGAAATGATATGTCCTGAAACTTGTTCCACTGAAATGCCATCAACCATGGATTCAGAAGATGATGAATTCATTGCGGCTACATCAAATTTAGAAAACCAGCAACCTGGATATGAAACTGAGCCCGATCAAAATACTAGACAGGCGGATAGGTTATTGCGCCAAATTCCTAGAGTAGATTATAAACAGTTTTTTTGTATGGACATGTAGTTTTAATTGTATTTGTGTGTTATTGGTTTTTAGGTTATTTTTTATTTAGGAGGGAGATATGTTATATATGCTACTGGTAGCTTATGGCTGTCCTGAAATGTCAAAATAGAAAAATAAAGCAGTGCGTTTTCAACTGTCAATTCGTTGGTCCTGTTTTATTAATATATTATATTTTAAACATAATATTCGCATATTCAACAGTTAGGAACGACATAAAACAGAAAAGGATGCAAAATATGCGTTTTGACGTCACCGCCCAGAAAAGCCATTACGATGCATTCGTACGAAGGCGATAGCGAGATGTTCCCACTACGCACACACTTTTATTATTGTGAGAATATTAGTATGACTAATATTCTCGCAATAATTCATATTATTGTCGTTTGCTTATTAAACAATGTTCAGAAAGACAAACAAAACCCTATTACAAATAATCATAAAGAACAATTCACACGAAAACAAACACAATATGTTAATTCCAGCCACCGTTTTCCCAAGCGCTGCGACCGGAGCAGCACATAATTTTATTTACCTTCATGAGTTAGTATGTCGTCGCTCCACCGTGACAGTATATTATGAAGAGTGCTTTACAGAAATTAGTGTACGTTGCTACGTGAAATTTTGGAACTGCATTAGCCAAGCCGTAGCTAAGCACCCTGGGGTTTGTTAAACTGAGGCTAGTTCGGTCGATGACGTGTATGAATATTCATCACTTGTATGTATGCTATCTTTTAATTATATCGTGATATGTATATCTGTATATATAAAAGAAGAAACTGACTGACTGATCGATCAACGCACAGCCAAAACGGCTGAGGTTAGAGACCTGAAATTTTGACAGTAGGTACCTTTTATGACTCAGGCATCCACTAAGGAAGGGTTTTTGGAAATACCACCCCTAAGAGGGTAAAATAGGTTAAGAAAGTTTGTATGAAAATCCGTCATGTTTGAAGTTAAATGCATGAAATTTGTATACTTTTGCTCCTGATATGACCTCCACGCGGGCGGAGCCGCGAGCAACAGCTAGTACAGTATAAACTTTATGTATCGAACTTATATTTAATGAAAATCTTCTTAAAACGTAAAAATAATAATAACACCCAGCAGGTAAACACATAGCTCCGATCCCACGCTAAGATTCGAGTCCAGTGTCGTGGTATCAGGGACTACAAGAGACTTTCGGTCTCACAATACCCAGACCCGACACAAATATTTGTCTGTCACACAAACTTTTGTCCCGGTTACACCTCTTCCTACCCCTTCGGTGATAACAGGAATGAGTGTATTGTATTGTATGTATGTATAGGTTATGAGCGATTGGATCACCAAATTCTGAGGAATATCTCTCATAGCGTAACTTTTACCATATGCATGACAACCTTAAAACGATGCAACCATATAAATAATCTGACCTGAATTTTATTTAAACACCCCAATCAAGGTCGGCGCGGTATCTAGACGTGTATATAATGAAACATGTTATCTTTGTATGAAATATGCTATTTTCGCCCAAGCCCTTTGTTTGTAAAATAACAAGTATGCATATATAAGCTTCTCTATTATATTTGTTATTCTGTAGACTTGAATAACGCCATCTGTTAACGTAAGTTCGAAACCCAAGTGGCATACACCTCTAACTTTTCTAAAGTTATGTGTGTATTAAAATGTTAATTATCGCTTGCTTTAACGGTGAAGGAAAACATCGTGAGGAAACCTGCATATCTGAGAATTTTTCGAAGGTATGAGAAGTCTGCCAACCCGCATTAGGCCAGCGAGGTAGATTAAGGCGTAACCCCTCTCATTAGTAGAGGAAGCCCGTGCCCAGCAGTGGGACAATGTTTAATACAGGGCTAGTATTATTATAATTTTAACTCATTTCACCCGAGTTAGAGCTAAAAGTGAAGCGTAATCAAAATAAAAGATAGCTGCAAAGGTGTCGACAGGTAATCGGATAGACTCGCCGTTAATTCCCTCCCTAATGACATTACACCACAGACAGTCTAGCGTATTTTCAAGCCAGTTTATTAAGAGCTTTACTGCGGTCTACTCTCAGGTGTTGGAGAAATGTTCTTGTTTTGAGTAAAGTTTAATTTGTTCGCTGGTTAGTTTTACTAGTTCGTGAAGATTGATGTTCGCTGGAATTAAAATACTTTCAGTACAGTTACAAAATAATAGGGCAGTTTGTTTAATTTTATAAATTTGATATGAACCGAAAATACGTAAAAGGAACTTGCGAAATTGTATCGAAATTTAATTAAAAAATGAAGTTGCAATTATCTTTCTCGCACGACTGCACCGTATTGGATGATGACGTCATAAATCATATCGTGTATCCTTTTCTGTTATTAAACCATCATGAATTATAAGCTAACATGATCCCTACCATCATGTTAGCTTTTAGATTACTTATTTTTGAGCGAATTT
Source organism: Laothoe populi (assembly GCA_905220505.1). Classification (NCBI taxonomy): domain Eukaryota; kingdom Metazoa; phylum Arthropoda; class Insecta; order Lepidoptera; family Sphingidae; genus Laothoe; species Laothoe populi. The sequence goes on from HG992168.1 coordinate 15,048,948, forward strand.
ATAATTTTTTTCATACTAGGATCTTTGAACTCTCACCGAGATTCGGGTTTTGTGTGTAAAGTGTTAGTTAAGTAAGACTGCCACGGTGGCGCAGTTGCAATTGCGCATGCATTACGACTGCTGAGCGGAGGTCTCGGGTTCGATCCCCGGGTCGGGTAAAGTGATATTGGGTCTATCTAGAAATTCTCAGTAGTAGCCCGGAGTCTGGAATTTGTGCCCGGTATGGCAATAGGCTTGCCCCCTATCACATTGTGGGACCGACATAAGTTCGACGAAAAGTGTGTGTACCTCTGCCTACCCCTTCGGGGATTACAGGCGTGAGTGTATATGTATGTATGTGTTAGTTAAGTTTATGATTATATTAACTTAACAATATACCTGTACGTTCGGTGGCCGCCGAGGTTCTGAAACAATATTAATGTGTAGCGGACCGTTGGCTCCAGGCCAGATGTGCTGCATCGGCCGGGATGATTTAATTTCTAGCGAATTTAGCAAAGTGGCTGCGACGGCGGCTTCATTTAATAACTCTGCCTACCTTCGAGCATGTAGCATTTAATATATTGTGCTTTGCGGAATTGCGAATGTTGGGTAGAAATAATAACTTAAATACTATTTTCTTGGATAAGTAGAGCGAAGTACACGGGTTTGTTACTCAGATATATTAACACGGTTTTTGAAATATGGAACATAAAGATATTTGCGAGAATCTTCTAAGATAAGATAAACTTTATTGCACACAAAAGAAAAACATACAGTAACACATAACATAAATTAACCTAGAAATAAAATATCTTATAAATAGAGTAATGCTAAGAGTACAGCGATGTGTTTGATTGAACTCTGGTGTCCAATTAAAGAACTAACTTGTGTTATGAACACCAGGGATTCATATCGTACATTTTAATTGACTTTAAATTCTAGTTATATAGCTTTGAATACTTGTAGCACTAAAGGATTACAAAATTGAAATAGTTACTTCCTCGGTGGCACAGTTGTAATGCGTGCGTTACGACTGCTGTTTTATTCCCGGGTCGGGTAAAGTGATATTGTTTTTTTTTAAATAATCAAATTAATTATCAGCGCTGAGTCTGGAATTGAGCCCACTTTGGCGATAGTATCACCACCACCACCTGGGAAGTATACCCTTTTAAACAACAAAAGAATTTCTCGAATCGGTCCAGGCGTCTTCGAGTAATCGGGGAACATACATAAAAAAAAGATTCCGACGAATTGAGAACCTCATCCTTTTTTTGAAGTCGGTTAAAATCAATAGGTTATTATTCGATTATAGTGTCATAACCTAATTAACGTCACTCACGTAAGATTCTTACCGTTACCATCGGAAGTCTTCATCCCACGTCTTAATCGCCTTACTTAAAATTCAGCCTGGTATTTGACACCTAGTCGATTAAGTCACGGGTGACTGCGGAATAGTTCGGGATGTTCTCCATTTAAATTTTAGTCTAGAGTTTCCGTAGCTGAGATTTAGGGTCGACAATAGTTTGCATACGATTTATGATACACTAATTCTCGCCTGTGTATCGGTTCATTTAAAGGTCAGATTCGAATGATACTTTATATTTTCAACAACTAGGGGCTGTAATCTGTATATATAAAAGAAGAAACTGACTGTCTGATCGATCAACGCACAGCCAAAACAGCTGGGGTTAGAGACTTGAAATTTTGACAGTAGGTACCTTTTATGACGTAGGCATCCACTAAGGAAGGGTTTTTTGAAATACCACCCCTAAGGGGGTAAAATAGGGGATGAAAGTTTGTATGAAAATCCGTCATTTTTTAAGTTAAACGCATGGAAAATGGTATTTTGTATTGTATACTTTTTCTCCCAAACATGGCCTCCACGCGGGCAGAGCCGCGAGCAACGGCTAGTTTTATATAAGACAGTCTCCTTTGCACAACGGGAAAGTAGCTATGAAACGAGAGGCCGTGGGTTCGATCTCCGCACTAAATAAACGTGAGTGTCAATTAAGTTGCCTTATTGCAATATTGTGAAATAAAACTCATTACAAGACCTAGTGCCGCACATGACCATCGTGAGAGTGATGAAAAGTCGTGAGAGTGATGAAAAACTCGATTTCTTAAAGCTTAAGTTAAGTTTGCTCTTAGAGCTTCGTTTCGGAGACACTCCATTATCACATGATGGACGTCTTCTATAACACCTCACTCTGGCCATGGACTTTATACTAAAATATTAGTCAAAGTTTTCCAGAAATAAAACTGTAACTTTGTCTTGTGCGCCGGTTCTTTCATGGCTACTGCATTTTTACGACTGATTCTGGGTGGTCTGTGTAAATCGTTCGCTATTTTGAGTTTATGTTGACTCAGATCAATAAACTTTGCCGTTTTTAAACGAACCTTTTTTATGGGTTTCAGTGGAACTCCAGTTACATATTACTGTATATTTTGTTGTTCTCAAGATGAGGGTATGTGCACACTGCTGGTTTTGTTGGACTTTTCAAGGGCCTTTGATTCTATAAATATTAATCTTTTAATCTCTAAATTGTCCTTTTATGGTTTTGATTCTATGGCCTTAAAATGGTTTAATAGTTATTTGAGTAATCGATATCAGTATGTTAAGCTCAGGCGTAGTGATGGATCCTCATTAACATCTGATAAAATGGCTGTCACTAGGGGAGTGCCTCAGGGCTCCATCTTGGGGCCAATTCTGTTTATTTTATACTCTGCTGATATTACCATGCATATTAAACATTGCAAATTCCATATTTATGCGGATGATATACAAGTATATATCTCCTTCAAACCACCAGAAATTGATAGAACAATAGCCAAGCTGAATGAGGACCTTTTAAGTATTGCAGCTTGGTCAACTCACAACTGTTTGCTGCTCAATCCTGACAAGACAAAGTATTTAATGTTCGGTAGCCAACATCAAATTTTGAATACAAGTCCATCTCTGAGTGTCATGCTTCTGGGGAAACCTATTGAGCGTGTACATGAAGCTCGCAATTTGGGTTTGCATATGGACAGTAATCTGCGTTTTGAAAAGCATGTTGTAAACTCAGTAAGAAATTGTTTTTATAAATTGAAGGTGCTCTATAGACTGCGGCCATATATACAAGAAAAATTACGTTTGCAGTTGGTGTAGTCTCTTATCCTATCTAAATTGAACTATATGGACCCAGTTTTTGGACCACGCTTGCTGATCAAAACGCAGAAACTTATTCAGCGAGTGCAAAATGCTTGTGCCCGTTTTTGCTATGACATTCCTATGAGAGCTCATGTCACTCCATATCTAAATGCTCATACAATTTTAAAAATGAAGCACAGGCGTAAACTACACCTAGCTTGTCTTCTCTTTGGGGTCTTGAAACATAAAGCACCTAGCTATCTGTTTGATAGATTGTCATGGGTATCAAGCCACAGGTCATATGGGCCCAGGCGGTGTGCTGAACAGCTCTCTACTAGATGTCATAGGTCTGCTGCATTTAGAGGTAGCTTCCGCTATTCTGCTACCAGGTGTTGGAATAATATACCACCTCCAGTTAGGAGTCTGCAAAATATTAACAGCTTTAGGATCATGTTGAAAAAAATTATCTTTGAACATCAAAAAGCTCAGGAGATGCTACAACATGATACTAGTGCCATATAAAGGAATAGCTATATAGGTGCTTAATATATATGTATATTTAATTTACATTAAGGATTTTACTAGTATTATTTTATTTATCAGCTGTACAGCAGACTTTTTACTGTATTTACTTATATTATTATTATTAATATTGACATGTAGATATACGATATATATAAATAACTCACCTTCGCTTTTACTCCTTTAACTATAATTTGGTATTTTAACCAAGCTTCTGTACGACAAGTCTTAGAAAATAATGTATTATGTTGGTCCTTTCATTTCATTTCTTTATATATATATATATATATATATATTTCTGCTCTTTTTACGATCAGCATATCGGCACAATGTTCATGGGTAGATGTTTTCATACGCGTTTGTGAGCTAGCACGTATTACTGGTAAGAGCTTGAATTGTGTCTTATTTTAATTTTGTTGTTTATAATTTTTACTTTCCTTGCCACGTTTTTTTTAATGCCACGTTAGCGCGATGATGACATTTCAATATTTGTATTTCAATTTAGGTTAGATTAATATGAATTATGAATGCCACGTCACATTGTCAGTGCTGCCAGACCAAAAATTTTTGAATCGCGTGATGTCACCGAACGGCCCATCGGAAGACCAGCACTGGTATTTAAACCAGTACACGCTGAGACTGTGGCCGTATTTGTTATGAGCACAAAATTTATATCATTTTAAACTTATTTTGTATAAACACAAGGTATTTATTTATTTTTTCCCCTGTGTTTTTACATGTTTAGTATAATTATCGTTTTATTATAATTTCTTTTAGTTTTTTTCTTTTCTTTCTTTCTTTCTTTCTATAATGAGTACGTACTTACTTAAAAATCTGAGAAACAACATTAAAACTATTTCACACCTATAATTAGTCTATAGATATTAGTATATCTAATTAGTAGCATGTATATAGCAGCGATAGCCTAGTTGGTTGCGGTACGGACTGTCAAGACGAAAGTCGTAGGTTCGAAACCCAAGTGGCATACACCTCTGACTTTTCTAAAAGTTATGTGTGTATTAAAAATGTTAAATATCGCTTGCTTTAACGGTGAAGGAAAACATCGTGAGGAAACCTGCATATCTGAGAGTTTTTCGAAGGTATGAGAAGTCTGCCAACCCGCATTAGGCCAGCGTGGTGGACTAAGGCCTCTCATTAGTAGAGGAGGCCCGTGCCCAGCAGTGGGACAATGTTTAATACAGGGCTAGTATTATTATTATATCTAATTAGTGGTGGACTAAGGCCTAACCCCTCTCACTAGTAGAGGAGGCCCGTGCCCAGCAGTGGGACAATGTTTAATACAGGGCTAGTATTATTATTATTTTAATTAGTCTATCTATAATTAGTCTATACTAGTCCATATCTTAATCAATATCTATAGAAATGTTAGTCTATTAAAAGTTGGTATGCCGTTTACAAAAATATTATAAATAAATAATAAAATTAAAATAATTGTTCACATACACTGCAACGGTTTTATTTTAATAGTAATAATTTATATTAAACCGTATTATTTTATTCCTCATGGTCTATATTATTAAAATATTATCATTAATAAACATAAAACATACGTTTTCAAGATTAAATTTGCATTTTTATAAACCAACTTTATTTTTCGCACCCAAACGCTACCAACTGTCATGGCCTCTCGTGTGACGTGAAAACGCAAAACTAATAGACGTTTGACTCAGAATTTCATAGATGTTTCGAAAGGTAACGTCATACATGACTGATTTGTGTTTCATGTCACGTGACAATTTTTTTTATTCTATATATTTGTTTCTTGAAAATATTAAACATATAAATTAACAAATTTGTTTCATTTTCGATATTTTTAGACTAAAATGTATTATAAAAAGCAAAATTCTATCAGGTTTTTACTTACTGTCAACTATCCTATTCTAAAACCTTACACCACTTGTAAGTTACTGAACTTCGTTATTCGTTTCAACATGGAACAAAGCTCGCAAAGTCGCAACGCCTAATTTAAAACAGCCATTCGCGAGGGATTCGCGTACGTTACAGATTAAAAAGTGGCCAAGAATCAGCTGCATTTTACCCTCCCATTAATGAACCCATTTGCAGCCAGAAAGAGTACAGCTATTTGTACTGTAAATGTACTTTTTAAGTTAATGTAAGCAGCTTTGAAAGAGTTTATGATTATAAACATGTTGCCCGTCTGAGTAAATGTTGTTAGTGAGATTATTTTTAAGTTCTTTTAAGAGTGTGTGTGTATGTAGTGAAACAAAAATGAGCCCAGTTGTATTTCATAGTATTTCTACGTATTAACTTTGTTTCTTTAGATTTGAAATAAGCACCTACAGTATTAAATAGACATCCGACAGTCATGACGTCATAACCTATTTGTTTATCACAAGAAGTTCAGGAATTACAAAATACAGACAAAAAATATATATTTATACCTACAATTTCAAACTTTCTGATCTATTCATCAAAACAATACATTTTGGCGCCGGTAAACCCCGCTTTTGTTTCTGTCTGTCTGAAACTTGGTATACCGCCATGATTAAATAATATATTACTATCCCTATAAACATTGTCCCACTGCTGGGCACGGACTTCCTCTACTAATGAGTGGGGTTAGGCCTTAGTCCACAACGCTAGTCTAATGTGAGTTAGTAGACTCGACATACCATCGAAATTCTTGTGAGATTTCTCAGATATGCAGGTTTCTTCACTAAGTTTTCCTTCGTTAAAGCAAGCGATAATTAACAATGGGTTACATTTTGGGTTTGAATATACGACTTTCGCCTTGACAGTCCGTGCCGCAACCAACCAAGCTGCCGCCACGAATGGCTTTAACATTACTTTTTACTGTGTACATCAAAAAAACCTTAGTGTTGCATTTTAGATTTGCAACATATTTGCCTGACATTGGCAAGTAGTAATTTAAGCCAAGTTTGGCATTCGGCCGAAAACCTACGCGAATATTCCAGCAAGTTACACAAGTTGGAGCAAACAATACTAAGTTGGGAATAACACGCAAATATTTGTACAGACTAAGGGATTATATTGTTATTGGTGCTAACCTAAGCGTTTAACTGATTAATGAATATGTCGGAAGTGGCTTTTGAAATTAATTTTAAACAAATTCTTCGTTTATGGCTGTTCGTTCGGAAATCATTTCATTTCATAAAATTGCGTCGAATGAAATGAATGAGAAGCCTGCTGAACCAAACGCTATATCCTCCTTGCCCCATGGCGTAGTGTGAAGAAGCTATACAGCAGGCCGGAATGATTGTGTTGAGTAGCGAGTGATAAATTATTTTTCGCTACCTGATACTCCAACTGGATGGCATTGGGCTTACCGTCAGGTGCAGTGTGGTCGCTTTCCCGTGCCAGGATAAAAAGAAAATATATGTAAAAATGTTAAATATGAAGGCATCATTACGAAACTTATTGTCGCAATATAATTTCTATTCGTTTTCAAATAAGGTCAAAATATCTTGAAATATCGATGGCACCGATTTTTAATGCGAATTGTCTGGAAAACTACGAACTCTAATCACTTTTATGACATAAAATACGAACCAAGTAACATATTCAACTCCACTACAAATATTAATAATACAAATACAACCATTAAAAAGCTGCATCTCGAGCGTCCGAAACTTCAACCACTTTTTCATAAAACCAAGAGCGGACAACGAGCAAATCGCCAAGATAATCGTAGCAAAGTTTTTATGCAAATTATGTTGCAAAACGAGCGCATCTCGCCATCAAACGTAAAAGTTTGACGAGTGTAGTACATTATGCATGTGTGATTGTATTTTTTTATAAATAAGTGGTAGAGCCACGCTGTAGAAATATTTGTCTACAGCATGAATGGGCCGGCTTGACCGCGGTAGTACCACTGTCTCACAGAAAATCAACGTAAAGTGACAGTTCACTGTCACGTTTCGTATGGTAAGTGAGATATCTGGAGGCCCAGATTCCCCCTTCCCTTCCCTAATCCCTATTCCTGTCCTTTAAGGCCGACAGCACATACAAGATACTTTCGATATTGTAGATGTTCATGGGCGGTGAAGATCACTTAACATTGGGTGACCCACTGGCTCGTTTATCTGACTATGCTATAAAAAAATACAACCATTAAAAAGCTGCATCTCGAGCGTCCGAAACTTCAACCACTTTTTCATAAAACCAAGAGCGGACAACGAGCAAATCGCCACGGTAATCGTAGCAAAGTTTTTAAGCAAATTATGTTGGAAAACGAGCGCATCTCGCCATCAAACGTAAAAGTTTGGCGAGAGTAGTACTTTAAGTATATGTGATTGTATTTTTTTATAAATAAAAAAAGTAATCTGCCTCGGTGGGTTTTTCTATCTTGAAATTTTCAATATTAGCCCTGAGTCTGGAAACTGTGCCCGGTATGGCGATAGGCTTGCCCCCTATCACGTTATGGGACCGAAATTCGGCGAAAAGTGGGTGTACTGGTTACACCTCTGCCTACCCCTTCGGGGATTACAGGCGTGAGTGTATGTGAGTGTGAGAAAAAAAGTACAGTCCTAATTATTAGACATTTTGTGAAATTAAAACATTCAGCTTAGATGCAATTTTTATGTTACTCTAAACGTTTTTATTTATTAATCAAGCAAGCAGTTGTCTTGCATCCCTTAGAATACCCCGGGATCGCTCCATAAGCGCCGAAGAAGACCACCGCGGGGTTTCAGCTAGTAATGTCGGGTGGGGTGTACATAGGGGGTAGGGACTTGGCTCAGCGGCTGCCCAGTTAGCCATCATCTGGTAGTGCTGGGTCGTAAGACCGGCTAGTCCAGCATAACCGTTTTATTCTCATTCCGCTTCCCCCCGGAGCGGGCGGCAGTAATAAAATACTTCCCCTTGACAAAAAAAAATGCAGTTGTCATGCATCTGATAATGCCTGTATCCAGTATTACACTACAGTTATTTAGTATTATTACAGTTTTTTTTTATATCATAGTCCGACAAACGAGCCAGTGGGTCACCTGATGTTAAGTGATCTCCACCGCCCATGAACATCCACAATACCGAAAGTATCATGTATGCGTTGTCGGCCTTAAAGGACAGGAATAGGGATTAGGGAAGGGAAGGGGGAATCTGGGCCTCCGGTTATCTCACTTACCATACGAAACGCGACAGTAAACTGTCACTTTACGTTGGTTTTCTGTGAGACAGTGGTACTACTCCGGTCGAGCCGGCCCATTCGTGCTGTAGACAAGTGTTTACAGCCCTACCACTTACATTTATTTAGTAGTTATTTATTTAGTACTCACAGGTATTTATTAGTTGCAAATTCCACAACTATCCTCAATTTATCACCAGATAGTAAAGGGAAATGGAATTTGGACCTAAAACACACCAGCAAGCTACCATTTCGTATCAGTTTGTTCTGTGACAATGGCTTTAATTTGGTAAATGCCTATTCATATATACCAATATTATAAAGAGGAAATATTTGTATGTATGTTTGTAACGAATTGGCTCAAAAAGTACATGACCGATTTTAAAAATTCTTTCACCATTTGAATGCTACATTATCACTGATAATATAGGCTATTTTAATTGCAAGACAAAGTAAGGATCCCTACTAAAACTACAATCATGTTACCCAAGGTGTAAAAAAACTGTGTGAAAATAACCCCTACGCGGGTGGAGCCGCGAGCAACAGCTAGTGCACTATAAACTAACATACCTCGACCACTTTAAAATAAACTAGTTTATAATATTATCCAATATAAAAATAGTAACATTTTGCTTGTTTATAGTTGTTCCCGAAAAATGAATCCCGCGGGCTAAATATAATCACGCCCGCTCGCAGCACGTAACAAACAAAATGTAACAACGAAAAACATTATTATATTTATAAGGTAATGTCTGTATACAACGGTATATGCAGGGATTTAACTAAACTATTTTTAATACGGGCCTCCGGTACTAATGAGAGGTTAGGCCTTAGTCCATCACGCTGGCATGCGTTGTTCACAAACCTTCGAAATTTTTATCAGAATTCTCAGGTATATGCAGATTTCTTCACTAAGTTTTCCTTCACCGTTAAGCAAGCGATAATTAACATTTAATACACACTTAACTTTAGAAAAGTTAGAGGTGTATGCCTTGTGTTTTGGACTTACGACTTTCGTCTTGACATTCCGTACCGCAACCAACTAGGCTATCGCTGCTTTAGTAGAGGAGGCCCATGCCCAGCAGTGGAACAATGTTTTAATACAGGGCTAGTATAATTATATTTTCAATACGCGAACGCTAATCTCGTCCCATCACGTGATACAGGGCGAGTCAGCATATGATAGCATAGCGTAGCTGGTCAGCCGGCAGTAAAACGAGAGGCCGTTAGTTCGATTCTCGATAGAATGTTTGTGAAATCTATAAATATTGGTTTCGGGTCTGGGTGTTGTGGGACCGTAGTCCCTCGTGGTCCTTGATATCTACGATACAGGTTTGACCTAGTGTGGGGTCAGGATGACAGAACTGAGCATTATTTTTTGTTCGGGTAATTCGGTTATGACAGGTTCTAATGCAGTTCAGTTTTTATCAAAAATTACGTAGGCACTAGCTTTAGGCTAAAGAGGCCTTAGTATCGAAGTATAAAAACGTATGTTTTCTTCAAATTTAAGAATAATTGATGCATACTACTCCGAGGACATGAAAGTGAAATTTATTTCTTGCTTTTTTAAAAGACCTCAGACTCTGGGTGCTAATGTGACATAAGATGTTCCAGAGGAAATACACATAGATCTAATAGACTTAAGAATCTAACCTTAGACTTCTCGACTTAATTAGAAAATATTACCAATCTCATCAAAAAGCAAATATCTAAATTTAGTGCTACGAAGTATTTTCATTTCTAAAATGATGAGTCTTATTTCCTTTTGTCAAATTAGGAGGCAGTTTGAATAATTGGATTTCAAGACCTTGCGAATTCTATTTTAAATTAGCTGTTGAAGATAGGCTGGGGATCTTTTCAAACGTTACGATGTTTTTAGGCCAGCAAACTGGCGTTAAACACGTTGTTAGAATTCACATACCTTCTCTAACTCTCACTTCTCTATCTCTCTCACATCTCTCACTTCTCAATTTCTCTTCATATCATCTGTTTTCATAATCTTACGAGATCTAATCGACAAATATATTCACACCAATTGTGTTTCGTCAAAATATCGCAAATCTCTAAGTCATAGTACTCGTAGCCAGGCGATGAGTAGTTACACTTATTCTGCCTTAGTTGGGAACCGACTATTCAATAAATAAATAACATATGTAGGAACATAATTTAATAATAAATATTCATGTAAAATAAATAATTTAAACTTATTCTAATAAAATATTTCTAAATTCGTAATTGGCAATCCATCAGCTTCTTTTAGTAAATCACTTTTTCACAGATTAAAAGGAAAATCTACTTAATGCTATGATGTTATTTTCATATAAGAGACTTTAGTCTTTGAGAGAGTAAATTATTTAAACCTTTTAACATTAAAGACCTTTTAAAAATTAAAGAGGTTTTCTTTGCCGCATCATACGTAAAATACTGGACCGATAAATTTAACTAGGCATACAGATAGACAACAACTTGGGCTATTACTTAGTATGCTTTTATCTGAGTTCCAGCTTCAATTCTCGCGCAGGGGAAAATATTTTCAATGAAAATGTTGGTACTGATTTGTTGTGTAGTATCACAACCCCAACCTACCCTACCGCCTATTCTACTATGTTAATCATACGAGCAAGCAAACAGGCTAGTTTTTTAAATAAAATATCTACACTTAGATCAGTCAATTTATCGGAAGCTCCAATGATTGACAGTCAGTCAATGGTTCCATACTACCCCTTTTTGAACATACATACATATACACTCACGCCTTTAATACTCGAACGGGTAGGCAGATGTGTTACTAGTACAGCCACTTTTCGCCGAGTTTATTTCGGTCCCATAATGTGATAGGGACGAGCCTATCGCCATACTGGGCACAATTCCAGACTCCAGGCTAATACTGAGAATTTCTAGATAGAAAAACCCAATATCACTTTACTCGGGGATCGAACCCGAGACCACAGCACAACAGTCATAACGCATGCGCAATTACAACTGCAAAATTACAACCGTGGCAGTCTAAGACCCCTTATTGTGTCGTGAAGTTACGTAATTGCACATATAGTTTCATTAAAACTAATATCTCAGATAAATTCACATCGTTCCCTCAAAACTTAGTTGGCGAAGCTACATTATGTACTTATGAAATACTAGTCCCAATTTGTTTCGACAGTAATCCCCGGCACCAGGCCAAGAGGTTTCATATCGCCCCTGTGGGATAAGTTACGTTTTCCGGGAACGGCATGATATTTCACTTTATTATGATTATGAATGAATGAAGCCTTATGAATTTCTAAGACCTAAAGCCGTATCTGTATGACTATTGTAATACTATTTGGATGTGTTGATCCTTAGAATGGATACGTTTTAGTAATAAAACCAACCATTTATTATAACTAGATGTTGCCCGCAGCTCCGTCCGCGTGGAGGTTATTTTTGGAAGAAATGGTATACCATCCATGGAGGCATCTTAAGTTATTACACCTTTCTATATTTTGCTATCCCATAGGAAGCGTTTTTCCGGAATAAAAAGTAACCTTTGTCATTTTCTGATTCCTAAACTGCCACTATGCAAAAATCATATCAATACCTTGCTCTGTGAAAAACTAAACTATCCCACGGAAACTGTACATTTTGCCGGGATAAAAAGCCCATGTGCTATTCCAGACTATAATCTATCTCTGTGCCAAATTTCAACCAGATCCGTCCAGCTGTTGTGGCGTGATTGAGTAACAACCATCCATCTATTCGCCATCCAAATATTTTAATCAGATAATTAGTTTTTCCATTACAAACAATTTTACAAGTAATCAAATCATTCCTCTTTATAGTGTTCATTGAATACAATGAAAGTTACACAAATAAATATTTAAAAAATGCTACTACAAATACGTTTTGATCCCCATTTCATAGCTACTTACTCATTTCAGACAATTTAAATACTCGTAGGCAGAATTGAGAATACTCAAAGGAGTCCCTTCCTTTCTGAGATAATTCGATCGATGAATTCTACCTTTGATCTCAAGGGTACTCGATTGTAATTTGTTTTATTATTGTATTCACATATTCTCGACTTTGTACTAGTAGACGTCGTCCTGAGACTACGGCCCTTGTTTACACTGCAGTCTATATAACTCTTATATATGACGCCTGTAATGAAGGGGTAGGCATAGTTGTAACCAGTACACCCACATTCGCTGAGTTTATTGTCGTCCCATGATGGGAGCCTATCGCCATATCGACCACAATACTAGACTCCGGGCTGTTACTGAGTATTTCGTGATAGAAAAAACCCAATATCAGGTTTAGTGATCCGGGGATTGAACTCAAGACCTCAGCACAGCCGTCGTACCACGTAGTTATACTTTACTATGTGACAATTTCTGTAAAATGGAGGACAATCTATACTGAGTAATGTAACGTCAAGATGATCTTACAATGGACATGAATTATTTCACATTAGTTAAAATTGACTATAGTTTAAACAACGCGGGCTAAGGTACCTAGTATTTTTCAACCATAGTTATGTTTTAACTATTATTTAAGTATTTTACATACACAAATATATATAATAATAATACTAGCCCTGTATTAAACATTGTCCCACTGCTGGGCACGGGCCTCCTCCACTAATGAGAGGGGTTAGGCCGTAGTCCACCACGCTGGCCTAATGCGGGTTGGCAGACTTCTCATACCTTCGAAAAAATCAGATATGCAGGTTTCCTCACGATGTTTTCCTTCACCGTTAAAGCAAGCGATAATTAACATTTTAATACACACATAATTTCAGAAAAGTCAGAGGTGTATGCCACTTGGGTTTCGAACCTACGACTTGCGTCTTGGCAGTCCGTACCGCAACCAACTAGGCTATCGCTGCTATATATGCTGCTGCTATAAATATATATAATTGTCCCATAAATTCAAAGTCATACTTAGTTAACTATTAGGTTTCTATTTGTTATAAATATATATAAATTATATATAAAAAGAAAACAATCAACCCTGATTATTGCCTAAACTTCGCTATAATCAAATCATTTATTTAGTAAAAAGGACCACTAAGAGCCTTTCTTAACTACGGGATATAAAAAAAACTATCAGTGCTTTGAAAATACTCACAAGTCTGAAAAGATCTTATTAAGGTAATTCGTCGCGCAAATATTGAAAATTTCGTCGCAAATACCTGAGAAGTCCGACTCAATAGACGTATAAAAAATGTGTTTTAAAAATGGCTTCATTGCGAAACTTTCTGTAACATTCAACAGAATATAATGTTTTCAAATAAAGTACAAACGTATTAAAAAAGTAGTTTACTGGAAATCTTCTAAGCCTATTCACGTGATTATACCAAAAGAAGTACATTAGCATCCTGTCAAAAACTGTGTATCATACTGTTTATCCCATAATTATAAACCGACGCACTTGTTTTAAATTCTATTAGAAACAGGTCCAGTCAGCCAGATTATAGCAAGCTAGTGAACCATTGTGCATCCCATTCAAGCCTATTAAATGGTGCATTTAGAGGAGTATTCAATGCCTACACTGCATACACCTGTCCGTTTAACAAACGCTATAAATTCTCCAAACCGCATTACTGTGTAGGGATGACTGTATGACGGCTTAACCGCTTATACTCTGTTATTGTTAAATAGAGTTTAGAATAACCAGGGCTTTGAATTAATAATAATTGAATAATACATACATACATATACTCTCACGCCTGTAATCCCCGAAGGGGTAGGCAGAGGTGTAACCAGTACACCCACTTTTCGCCGAATTTCGGTCCCATAATGTGATAGGGGGCGAGCCTATCGCCACACCGGGACCATTCCAGACTCCGGGTTAATACTGAGTATTTCTAGGTAGAAAAACCCAATATCACTTTACCCGACCCGGGGATCGAACCCGAGACCTCAGCACAGCGGTTGTAACGCATGCGCAATTACAACTGCGCCACCGAGGCAGTGTTATTTGTTTATTTATTCAAATAACACCCAACAGTCACACACATAGCCCCGACTCCACACTATGATACGAGTTTTGTGTTGTGGGTATCAGGGACTACGAGATACTATCGATCTCACAACACCCAGACCCCGGACACAAATATCTGTCAGTCACACAAATATTTGTCCCGATGTGCGAATCGAACCCACGGTCTCTCGTTTCATAGCCGGCTACTCGCCAACTTCACCACGGAGACTGTCAAAATATATTATCATTAATCACATCCGAAAATTATTTGAATAAACAGCCAAGTTTATCTAAATAAACAATTGACCCAACAGAATCATGAATAGTTCTGATCCACACACATGATAGAGTCTTCTGTCGTAAATAAAATAAATTCGTCCACGTATCCTGATAAGATGTTACTCAAAATATTTAATAATGCTCCACTAATTGTTACTTAAGGCGTTTTTCAAATGAAAACACTATAATTACGTGTAAATAATACGCCTAATTTTCCTACGCCTACCTAAATTATTATTGTCATTGTTTTCAAGTGATACGAAAATGTATTATTTCGCGAAACCTTTTAATTAATTCGAGGTCAAAAAAATGTATAGTCGTTTTATAGGTAATGTATTAAAAAAACGGTTTAATAACATAGACTCGCCCAATATCACATTATGGGACCGAAGTACGGCGAAAAGTTGGTGTACTGGTTACACCTCTGCTGACCCCTTCGGGGATTACAAGCGTGTTGTATGTGTAATATTAAATAATAATTTGTAGAGTATTTGTAATATTGTCCACGCTGTATGAAATAACAAAATCATTAAAAAAAATATTTGTTTTTAGCATAATAAAAAAATAATAAGCTTTTAATTAAATAGTAAATAAAGCTTCGAATTCCTTAATTTTTAATACACTTAATAATTTTCAATTAACATTAAACAGACAATTCTTTTACATCTATAATTCATTTTGTATATGGTTTCTACATTGTGGTATTTGGAAAAAAAACCAAATAAAAAAAAAATACACTAGTTCGAGCTATTTGCAAGTTTCATTGTAAAATAAATAAACTTGCATTTGAATGTGAAGTATTACTCATTTTCACCCATCAAATTCACCACTATCACATTCCATATTTGAATATACTTACTTTATCAATGAACATTCCCGTGGCACATCACTAACACAAGTACATCACTCACGGTCCGTAGCACGGGCGCTGCGGACGCCGTCCCGCGTCTATCTGATGCAGAGGGGCTCAACAACAATACGTGGATAATAAGAAAATCTTGGGATGTACCGCAACTTGCGTTGATTTAATGCCGGTAGATGGCGTTGTTGGCGGCATATCCTTGTGGATAAAAACCCCAAATTGTAAAAAAAAATGGCGGTGATCATTGGAGCCTGGTGTAATGAGTTTTAAGTCTATGAGTATTGCATTGAGTTCTGCTGGTCTGTTTTGCAAATGTCAAATACGGAGTGTGTGAATTACAAAGAGTTGTGATTTATTCATGTGGAAAGCAGTCAGGAGTTTTGTCAGGGGTCTAGAGTTGGGGTACGATGTTTGGCCGTGTTGCGGCCTTCTGAGTATTCTGACACTAGACCCTCGACCGCTTCTTCACCTTCTTGCCCGTGGCGTTGTGTGAAGAAGCAGGCCGGCATGATTGTGTTGAGTAGCGGGGAATAGATTGTCTCTCGTTACTCCGTACTCTAATTGGCCGGCACTGCGCCTACCATCAGGCGCAGTGAGGTAACTTTGCCGTGCCAGGAAAAAAAAAACAAAAAGTATGGTCAATCATAATTTGTATTTTAGCATAATTCTATAAATCATGCATAAATGCATTTTGTTGGGGTCTAGAGTTGGGGTACGATGTTTTATGTTTTGATGGTTACTGAGTACTCTGACACTATACCTTCGACCGTTTCTTCACCTGATGTAAAAAAAATGGAATTAGATTTTCAGAGGAAAAATCGTATTTTTGAAATAGTGTGGTATTTTGTATAATATGTTATGAATAAAGTTTTTTTTTTTTTATCCTGGCACGGCAACGTGACCGCACTGTACCTGATGGTAAGCGCAGTGCGGTCCAAATAGAGTACTGAGTAGCGAGAGACGATCTATCCCCCACTACTCAACACACTCATGCCGGCCTGCTTCTAGTAAATTATAATGATTATTTAAAATTCCTGGGCATATTGAAAAATGTCTTTTATGAGAGACCAATGACAATAAGTGTTAAATTAACCGGCTTTTATGATTTTATCTATAGGGAAAACTTATAATAACGATGTGTTTCGTTAAACTACTAATATACATATACACTCACAGCTGTAAACCCGAAGGGGTAGGCAGAGGTGTAACCAGTACGCCCACTTTTCGCCGAATTTCGGTCCCATAATGTGATAGGGGGCGAGCCTATCGCCATGCCAGGCACAGATTCTAGACTCCGGGCTAATACTGAGAATTTCTTGCTAGAAAAACCCAATGTCACTATACCCGACCCGGGGATCAAACCCGAGACCTCAGCACGGCACTCGTAACGCATGCGTAATTACAACTGCGCCACCGAGGCAGTCTGTTTCATTGTTATATAAGCTAACGTCATCCTTCCTTAGGGCGTAGGCAGAAATGCAACAGTCTCAAAAAAAAAACTTATTTTTATGAGTATGCATACGTTTGTGGTAGGATATTCATATCGGCCCGCGTAGCGACCACCGCAAGTACTCTGACACTAGAGCGCTTCTTCACCTTCTTGGTGTGAAGAAGCAGGCCGGCATGATTGTGTTGAGTGGCGGGGGATAGATTGTCTCTCACTACTCGATACTCTAATTGGACGGCACTGCGCTTACCATCAGGTACAGTGTGGTCACTTTCCGTGACTGGATATTTTTTTTTTATAAATCAAACCTTTATTAGCTGATTTATATTAATTATATTTTTAAGCCTGTTATTTTTAACAATCTCCTGTCTTATATTTATGCCAGTCAAATTACGGACAGAATAAGTATATTTCGATTTGAAGTTTAATAATAGAAGTAATGCCTAATAAAGCACAATTCACAACAAAATATATTTTCTTTTACTAACATACTTTTTATTCTCATGTTTCTTTACGACTCCTGCTTGTTACCGAAAAATATTTCCCATTATTATACAAAAAAAAAATACTTCGCAAAGGTTTTCTTTAATCTATTCCTTCGTTTGAAACCCTCCAAATGATTTCCAAGAAACGATTATTCTACAAAGAAATTAATCAATATGGGAAAGTGGACCGATATCTCAAGCTATGTTTAATTTTTCTTTTGCTGTTACATGCGTTTTGATTGTAACGTTATTAACCACTGCATAGCGACTGAAGTGGAGGTTCCTGACGCCCAACTTGCAGCTTCTTTGAGTTAGTTTAGTTTTTTGAAGTGATAACTTCTTATGGGAGGGTAAACCGCTTCGTAACGTAACGCGTTACGGCGCCCTGTCTGGCTTTTTTATTAATTTCAATTTCTGTCGTTCCATAATCTCTGTGCTATATTTTTTTGAAGTGAAACTTCTTTAGAGTCGTTGTGATTTGATTTAAGTGGGATCGAGTGGGTAAAATATATTTTATAATCAATAAAGGATTTCATTTTTAAATAACCTTTCCTCACATTATCATATTAATAAAGTTTAAGTAATGACCTAAGTTTTTCTCAAGTTACACAACATTTAGTACAGGACAGTTGTAAATAGAGTTGTTATTTACAGGCAACATGCTTTATTTCTGTATTGTACAATTTTATACTATTTATGGATATAATAAAGCAATAAATACTTATCTTCAGAACAGAAATCTATAAGAAAAATTTGATTAGCGCAATCTAATATTTTGTTTAAGCATCGTTTTCGAAAAATGTATCTTTTCAATTCACCAGATCCTCCTTGCTCCAAGGCGTAGTGTGTACTCTAACTGGACGACACTGCGATTACCATCAGGAGCAGTGTGGTCACATTGCCGTGCCAGGATAAAAATAGATACAGTTTTTTTTTTCAACATACAATCACTTTTTCTCCCTTTTATTTTATAGCCTTTAAATTCATTTTAGCTACTTCGCTTTTAGTTGAAAAGGATCCACTTTTAAACGTTTAAACAATCTTATTATAATGCATGGTAGATCAGCTTTATCGTCAGGTTTGGTTGTAGATTTAATGAGCCAGCATCATGGATATTCCCACTGTCACAGGAAATCAGCGAGATATATATTTATTGTATATTTCCTGAGATTGGTGATGTTGATGATGTGGTCCACCGTAGACCACATAATCACTTACCATCAGGGAGATAGCGGCCGAACGCAAGCCTATTTAGATCCAGTATATTAGTTAAGTTGTCGGATGAATGTAATTAGATGAATAGATATAGATGTAAAACCAAATTTTAATATTGTTTTCAATAAAACTATGTGCATTACACAGGTTTTACATTCTCTGAATTAAAAGTATCTGAGGGAGCAGATGGGGGTGTTCACCCCCAATAAAAATAAAGCCTATTTAGGTAAAAAAAAGATCAATGCGATCATAAAACTCCTCATCTCCCAACTGCAGCGATTATCACTTCAGATAGATTTCCTTTAAGAATTCATCAAAGTATTCTCAAGAACGCAACTGCAAACATCAATCTGCATACATTAAAGGGTAGGTAGAACAAAAGCACTTTTAACTCGACGTCCCATTATTCACGTGGGATTAAACAGAGTTCAAACATGACAAACACCAGGTGCCGTAAACACAAACTGTCGACCCCTTTCATGTCGCGTCGTTAGTATTAGCGGAGCGGGAGATAATTTTTGTATTTTCAATAATTTGAAATTTCACGCTGGTGTCATTGAAAGAGTAAATAAGGAACTAGTGCTCCTAAGCTTTAGGAGTTGGCGAGTAGCCGGCTATGAAACGAGAGGCCGTGGGATCGATTCCCACACCGGGACAAATGTGTGACAGACAGACATTTGTGTCCAGGGTCTGGGTATTGTGAGACCGAAAGTCTCTCGTAGTCCCTGATACCCACAACTCAAGACTCGTATCTTAGGGGTCGGGGTTATGTGTGTGACTGTTGGGTGTTATTTATTTATTATTTGAACTAAAAAATAAATTTCGCTGTTATCCCTAAGGTAATTGTAATCAATAATACTGAATCAAAAATTCAATTATTTATGGTATAACTTAAAATAATGTAAGGGTACTTTAGAATTTTATGGAAATATTGGGGGTCACTTACGAAATATTTGTGGGTAGATTGGATAGGTTGTGGACTCAGTGGGGAAAGATTTGTTATAAAAAGAAAAGCCTCAACGCTCGCGGGGCAGTCTATACGAAACTAGCGGAGGTGTAGCTCGGTTTTAATCAGTGTGCGTATATTCGTTTTCAGTGTAGTTTTTGTTTAATCGATGATGGCTTATAATAAGTTATTTAAATTTTCACAAGTAGTAAATTATTTCTCTATTTTCTCTCTAGAAAAAGCGTCTCGTCTCGGCGTAAAATACTCAATGAATGTTTTGATTTAATTTTTGTTTCATTATAAATAATAGTATAATAATACTACCCCTGTATTAAACATTGTCCAACTGCTGGGCACGGTCCCCCTCTACTACGAGTAATGAGAGGGGTTAGGCCTTAGTCCACCACTCTGGCCTAGTGCGGGTTGGTAGACGTCACATACGTTCGAAATTCTTATGAGAATTCTCAGATATGCATGTTTCCTCACGATGCATTCCTTCATCGTTAAAGCTAGCGACAATTAACATTTAATAATAATAATAAATCATTTTATTTCGGAATTAATCCATATTAGTTACATTTTGTTACTTACTAATCAAAAAGTAAAATCTAACTAGTGTTAGACATCGGTCTATAAACACTCAAAATAGTGTTGGTAGTACAACGAAGACGTGAAGACGTGAAATTCGGTGAACATCCCCGACGGACTACAACGCCACGACAACCCCAACAATACTCTGAGAGCATTATTATATTGCACTCGAAAATCGCTGTATGTCCGCTGCCTATAATTGACCCACAAGCCGCACGTGTAAAAGGATTGACAGAAAGATTTAATACACACGTAACTTTAGAAAAATCAGAGGTGTATGCCATTTGGGTTTCGAACATACGACTTTCGTCTTGACAGTCCGTACTGCAACCAACTAGGCTATCTATATTTTCAGTTCAACAAATAGTCTCACTGAAACTAGTGCAGATAAACAGCTGGATTCCTAGGAAGTGTTTGCGTGATGCCTGAAGCCATACCGCGATTATAGAGAGCAGAGACAAAGGAAATCGGTCACGACACCAAGCTCAAATAGGGTGTTTGACTGGTGTAACCAAAAAATATAAAACTGTACTAGGAGAAAGGATAGTGGGCAAACATATTTATTAAATACATTTTTTTATTTTAAATGTATTATAAACATTTTATTTTCGTCATTAAAATTTTGAATTTTTAATCTGTATCACTCGGTGCCAAAAACGTAGCAATACCGGCCGCCATTACTCGTGACGACATCGCACATAAACATTGCATCCTACGACAAATAAAATTGTAAGGAAGAACATATTTTTCGATGTGTAAACGTGTGGAAACGTGTTAATTTCGTCTTCAAGTCTTCTATAAGAATGGAAGAAGGCATTACAAGGGCTGATAGTCGAAATCTGCCACTTCTTTCTTAAAACTTTTGATTTTGGCACATGGATGAACAATTTATCGGGATTTAGTGTCGAGTTTTTACACAAAGGCATTGAACAATATTTATATGCTGGCTCATTCATTGTTGCGGAAAATCTAACAGATAAATGCAAATAATTTGTTATGTTGTTAGGTGTCACGAATGTTTGTATATGTGCGATGACGTCACATAGAGATAATGTCACGTGACAATGCGTTTTAGCACGAAATTATATATGAAAAAATAAAATCACGGATTTTATATAAATTGAGTATATTTCAATAATAAAAATATTACAGGGGCTTTAAGTGAAGAGTCCTCTATCGATGTCCATCAATTTTCAAAAATTGTCAAATACCCTAACCCCATTTGCTGCGATAATTGAAAAAATATATCAACGCCACAGCCAAAGAGCATTTGAAAGCAGATTGACCTTGATTAATGGTTATTGAAATAATACCTGCCGTAACAAAATTGATGATGGGAGAGATAAATAAATATTAATAAATAAAACCCAACGGTCACACACATAGCCCCGACCCCACACTAAGATACGAGTCTTGTGTTGTGGGTATCAGGGACTACGAGAAACTTTCTCACAACACCCAAACCCTGGACACAAATATCTGTCTGTCACACAAACATTTGTCCCGGTGTGGGAATCGAACCCACGGCCTCTCGTTTCACAGCCGGCTACACGTCAATAGCGCCACGGAGGCTGATAATATCGAATGGTATATTTGTATAAATATAATATATATTTTTAAAATTTTTCTTCTCGTAGATTGTTTTTAATGTTGAATATATGTATATGTCGGAGAATAATGAATACGGAGACTGAATTGACCTTACAAATAATTTAATCTTTTGTAAATCTGTTGTGGGTACCGTCAGTTGTTTTACTATTTTGAAGGTAGTTTCGAGTTGTTTATTAAATGATCTCACTCGTAGTGGGGCACAACGAAAATCACAATATAAAAGAGTGCCTCGGCATTTGGCGAGGCATTCAGGAATAATTATTAGACGAGTCAATATCTCGAATGGTTTAGTAATTTAGAGGTCGTAATGCCCAAGTGCTGTTTAACTGATCGTTGCCTACAATTAAAGTATTGTAATTGTAAACCATGGTTTTTCTTGCCAGTTCTTTTTGCCATGGATTATTGTATTCCGAACTGGCAGTAGCTTATTAAACTATAAAGTGATTAACGTGTGTTATTTCTACTGAACTATCGTACGAAGTGAATCCTGATTATCTGTAGAGCAAAGAGGGATGAATAACCCTCATAGTCATGACCTATGATGACGTCATGACCTCAGCCATCTGACAAAACACATAGTTCTCTCGGACATCAGAAGTGGGATCGAACTGGACATCCACTATCGTAGATCAGGTGATGTGATACTTACAGTTTCATTTTATAATATTTCTGTTTCGAGAGTTTGGAAAACATTAGTAATTAGTTTATGCGCTTTGTTGGGTTGTGCAAAAAGTTATAAATCATTGAAATTCTATCATCCGAAATAAAATTGTGATCGTAAAGTGTAATATTCTACCGCTCTATAAGTGGTAAAAAGTGCTCGGCGGTACTGTAAATTTGCTAGTCTACAGTACATTTGAAGATTGCGAATTTTGAGAATCATTTGGATTGTGCTATGTTTGTAAATTATAGCAAGTCCCTTATGTTGGTAAATAAATTTTGAATTATTTTATGTTCCAAACGAAATCGTTTAAACGATAGGTATGAAGTGTCGATGTTTACTGTGTTAATGATTTTGGTGTTCAAATTCCATATGCTGTGGATGGTTTCCTGTGGCGCTGTGGAGTTGTTGAGGCGGTTCTCTGGCAGCGCAAGTAGTGCTACAGCGTGTTGTTTGCGTGCCTACCTACATATGTGATCCTACCCTTGGATTTATTTGAAATTTGGTGAGTCGCTCTCAGTTTTTAAATGTACAGAACGATTTTTAATTTTGATCGTTCTGCTAAAATAAACTATTAATTTAGTTGGAAATATGAGGATGTGTTTCCTACCTCATTGATTTTTTGTTTTTGTATTTAAAACTGATGGTAATGAACGACTATTAAGTTTGATCTTTCTGCTAATCTAAACAGTTAAATGCAAAATTGTGTGGTTTGTTTCCAACTTAATTGATTATTTCTTTATTTAAATTTGTACTGTTACAACCGATGGAAAATTCATCGAGATTTTGCTTAACTGCTAATGACGCAGTGATATTATGTTTGGACGTCCACGGTCCTCGGTGGCGTAGTTGTAATTCCGTAGGCTGTACGACTGCCGTGCGGGGTCTCGGGTTCGATCCCCGGGTCTAGTAAAGAGATATTGGGTTTATCCGCCGTGAGCCTGGAATTATGCCCGGTATGGTGATAGGCTCACCCCTATCACACATGGGGTGATAATAGCTGCGCGAATTATGTGTACTAGTTACACCTCTGCCTACACCTTCGGGAATTACACTTGTGAGTGTGTATGTATGTGAAGATACATAACAGTTGACGCGTGTGATGTTTGATGATTTAATGAACCTTGAATTTGATGTGGTTCAATTCCATCATGTGTGTGGGTTGAAAAAAAAAACATTTACTCTTTAACTGGTGTTAAAAAAAAAACTATTATATGTTTTAACGTGTTATGAAAAAACTGCATTGAATGAATAATTCAGTAATTTAATAGTTACTGCAATATTGTTGTGCGGGTCGAGTTTTTATTAAAGTTTCAGAATTAATAGTTGATAATCAAGTTAGTCAAGTATAACCATTTATTTTTTGTAACATTGACTACAATTCAATAAAAAAAAGGACGTACACGTATCATGCTTGTGTTTCCCGCTAAAGAGCGGAATTTTTATATTGGTATTGGTGGTAACTGTTAGTTCTGGTTTTAATTCGTTCTGCCCGGTAATACATTATTTTTATATTAATAGTTACGCTAAACTGTGCAATTAGTTGAGGTGAAAATAATTTGATTTGGTTTGATTCTTAGTGATCGTGGTGAGTTAATTATCCATAATTAAATTCATTATCTTCTGGTAGTGATATTAAAGAAAGTTTTACATCCAAGTTTTGTGGAAAACTTGAACATGACATAGTTACTTAAAGCATTGATACCCAAAGTGGTCTATATCGACACCCTGGGGCCGATGACTACTAAGGGGTCAAAGTGAGGGAAAAAAAAAATAGAAATAGGGATCTATGGAGTGTAAACGGGGTCCACAAATTTGAAGCCAAATATTGAATATTTATTATAAAAGCCCCAGGTTCACCACTCCCACTAGAGGCGTTTATTTTTACTTATTGCTTTTATGTAATACATATTGGTACTTTATTAATTTTGATATATTTAATTTCGGTTTCTTCTACATCTCACTACAGTTAGACATCAGTCAAGTGTTTAACACTTAGTTTTCTGGTTGTTAAATTTTATGGTGATTTAACCGAGACTATGTTTTGTTTAACCTCTATTTACGCTGATATTATAAAGCGCGAAATATTATTGCAGAGATCCAGTGTTACCGCGACTGTGATACAGTTTAAAAATTCCTCGAGTTCTCAATATAATTAATGTTATTTTGCCACTTTTCTTTGTTAATTATCGTTTGCTTTAACGGTGAAGGAAAACACCGTGAGGAAACCTGCATACCTGAGAATTCTCAAAAGGAATTTCGAAGGTCTGTGAAGTCTACCAACCCGCAATAGGCCAGCGTGGTGAACTAAGGCCTAACCCCTCTCATTGGTAGAGGAGGCCCGTGCCCAGCGGTGGGACAATGTTTAATACAGGGCTAGTATTATTATATTTTGCAACTACCCTTAGTCGATATCCAAAATGTTGTAGCCCTCTGTGAATGACATTGCGCTTGTTAATACTGGTGTGTGTCCCTAGGACATACACCAAAAATTACTTGTATTAAATAGCTACTCCAGCTTTGTTTTTTTATCTAGAAAACCACAACTAGTGTGAAAACAGGTTGACAGTTTAAACGCATACTTATCATCTTAGCGAAAGTGTATACTACTAATTGCTTGCTAATGTTATTCGACCGATTAGATTGAGTTTCATTTAACTCCGACCTATCGGTGTACAGCGTTTGTTACACCTAAGGGTTTGTACGAGTATGCCGCAATTTCATTCGGGCTTATAAGTATTCAATGTCGGGTTTTCGAGTGAACGTTCATGTAGAGCGTTTCACGAGTGTCCTTAAATCGATAATTAACTGCGATAGACTAGCGATCACAGATCGTGGTAGGACTCTATAAGAGAGGTCCACCTAGCAATGCTTAAAATAACAAAAGCTACGTCTCTGAAACTTTTGATCGGAAAATTTCCAAGACCATTGTCGTTGATGTGTAGCGATTTAGCGACTGATTCGCGAAATTCGCGAGCGGTTTTCGGTAAATTATAGGGTCAGGAGTGACCGATTGAAACATATTTCTCCTGTGAACTATCTAGCGCTAGATAGAATCGATCTTGAAAAACAATCTTAAGTTCATTGGTTCATTCAAGTAATTTTTTTTTTATTGTTTTATTATTGTGATGTGTGTACAATTAATGAACTAAATTTCGGTTTCTTAATAATTAGTGACTACAATGTTAGTAGAAGTTCAAATTTATTGAAGCTTAAAGTATTACTGATTTTCTTTATCAGTAATATGGGCTTTTTCTATGCTAATTGGACACTGACATTTGCGTCTACTTATCATTCATTTGTCGGATCGGCCGAACGGGTGAACGGTTTTACTGTGTGTGCCGTTCCTCTTTTCAGGTACCTCACACATGGACGTGTGAGCACCTTTCTTTATGTTTTGCACAAAACTCACACTATACATACACACAAACACACATAACCAAACATGAAAAAAAAATGAAAAAAAAATAATATGAAAAAAAAAATGTATGAAAAAAAATATATGAAAAGATGCTTTTGACGTGTGGAGCCGTTCAAAAGCCAAAAAAAAAAAAATTTGAAAAAAAAAATATATGAAAAGATGCTCTTGGCGTGTGGAGCCGTTCAAGAGCCAAATGAAAAAAAATTGTGACTGTTATCACGTGGAGTGAACAGTCCTTATATTTCAACAAATTATACTGTAGTCACGTGGAGTGAACAGTACTGCATATATTTCAATACACATATTTGACCTGTAGTCACGTGGAGTGAACAGTGTCTTACGCTATTCAACAAATTCATTATGTATGGCACTTTTGTCATAAGAGCTGTCAAATTACTCTTACATTTAACACTATACACAAAACCTAAAGAGATTGTAGTCACGTGGAGTGAACAGTCCATATATTAAGAAAAAAAAAAAT
Source organism: Laothoe populi (assembly GCA_905220505.1). NCBI lineage: Eukaryota > Metazoa > Arthropoda > Insecta > Lepidoptera > Sphingidae > Laothoe > Laothoe populi. The sequence goes on from HG992168.1 coordinate 15,075,664, forward strand.
GCTGTAGTCACGTGGAGTGAACAGTGTCTTACGCTATATTCCACAATTAATTATGGCACTCTAATTGAGTATAGTTTTCTATATTTTTACCTGCGTATTTTATTTGACCTATACTCGCGTGTAGTGAGCAGTGTCTTTTACCACAACATTTCATCTGCCACCCTTGTCGTAAGGAGTGAGCTTTTAAATATCTATCTGTGGTCACGTAGAGTGAGCAGATTAATAAAAAAAAAAAATATTCTTTCTAATAATTATGCTTAGGTACTGTGGAAGTACCCTGGCTTAACATTAACTATCTGTTTGAGTATCTGTTTCAGAAAAGGCTGACTAACCAAGCGATGCAGGGCACGCATCCCAATTCAGAATGGCCGTGTCGCCATAGCACCTTCTTTACACACTTTATTTACAAGATTTAAGACTATCAATTATTTTAAAAGAAAAAAAAAATGTTTTGCTATTGTAAATTACTCCTACATTTTAACACACTACCTTAATGAATATGCTGTTGTCACATAGTGTGAACAGTAACATATTTTCTCACAAATTATGCTGTGTCACGCAGTTTCAGTAACATATTTTCTCACAAATTATGCTGTTGTCACGCAGAGTGAACAGTAACATTTTTTCTCACAAATTATGCTGTTGTCACGCAGAGTTAGTCTGTAAGTTTCAGATAGGATCTAGCAAACTATTCAAAGTGCCTAACGCACTATGGAATGGAGTCGAAACGCCATGTAATATTTTGACATCTTGCTGACATTGGTGGTAAGGACGATGCCCAACCAACACGCTGATTCAACGTGGCAGTAACTTTGGTGAGTAACTTTCATATTGGTATCTCATTTGTGTACCACACACAGACCCACATACATACACACACACAACGCTAAAAGCTAAAAAAAGGCTAAAAAGCAGCAAGTAAACAAAAAAAAAAACTGACTGATGGCGTGTAGCCCCGTTCAACGTGTCATTCCTATCCTCCTTTAACACCGAACATTCAACTTTGAACTTGTCACTTATAGTGAGTAACACTGAACATTTGACTTTGAACTTGTGTCACTTATAGTGAGTAACACCGAACATCCAACTTTGAACTTTTGTCACTTATAGTGAGTAACACCGAACATTGAACTTTGAACTTATGTCACTTATAGTGAGCCCACTCATTGAACTGTTGTCACATGGAGTGGAGCAGTAACATATTTTCTAACAAATTTTACAGTTTGTACAAGGACTTGGTTGCGTCTTATTGAAATCTACAAATCAACTTTGATTACAGTGGTTACGAACTCACATCTTCATTACTTCTTAAGGACCATAACTATGATAATTTTTCACAATGTTGGCAGGTGTACTGTGGAGTAACCTAGCCTGTGTATACTGATGATATTCTGAGTTTCAGCGGAGTTTTAGAGGATTTAGCAAGCGATGCAGAGCACGCATCGCATTTCAGAATGGCCGTGTCGGAGAATAATGAATACGGAGACTGAATTGACCTTACAAATAATTTAATCTTTTGTAAATCTGTTGTGGGTACCGTCAGTTGTTTTACTATTTTGAAGGTAGTTTCGAGTTGTTTATTAAATGATCTCACTCGTAGTGGGGCACAACGAAAATCACAATATAAAAGAGTGCCTCGGCATTTGGCGAGGCATTCAGGAATAATTATTAGACGAGTCAATATCTCGAATGGTTTAGTAATTTAGAGGTCGTAATGCCCAAGTGCTGTTTAACTGATCGTTGCCTACAATTAAAGTATTGTAATTGTAAACCATGGTTTTTCTTGCCAGTTCTTTTTGCCATGGATTATTGTATTCCGAACTGGCAGTAGCTTATTAAACTATAAAGTGATTAACGTGTATTATTTCTACTGAACTATCGTACGAAGTGAATCCTGATTATCTGTAGAGCAAAGGGGGATGAATAACCCTCATAGTCATGACCTATGATGACGTCATGACCTCAGCCATCTGACACAACACATAGTTCTCTCGGACATATATGATGTAGCCTATGATTGAGATTAGGCGGGAAATTTGAGAGAAGAATAATAGATATTGTTTACTGATATGTGGTTTTGATTTATTTAGTACTAGCTGCACCCGGAATGCGTAGTAAAGTCTGTTGGTATTCATAATATACGTACATACATACATATACACTCATGCCTGCAATCCCCGAAGGCAGAGGTGTAACCAGTACACCCACTTTTCGCCGAATTTCGGTCCCATAATGTGATAGGGGGCGAGCCTATCGCCATGCCAGGCACAGATTCCAGACTCTGGGCTAATACTGAGAATTTCTAGATAGAAAAACCCAATATCACTTTACCCGACCCAGGGATCGAACCCGAGCGGGCTTGAGGACCGACGCGGCAGTGCGTTCTGTCCTAAAGAGACGGCTAGACAGGCGCCACGGGGCGCCAACTTTCGGGCTGACGCAGGTACTGACGGACCACGGGTGTTTCGGTTCGTTCCTGTGTCGGATCGGAAAGGAGGTGTCTGCCGTGTGCCACCATTGTGGCAACTGCCGCGAGGACACGGCCCAACACACGTTGGAGGAGTGCCCAGCCTGGGACGAAGAGCGCAGCGCTCTCAGAGCAGTCGTCGGAGGAGACCTCTCGCTGCCGGCCGTGGTGTCGTCCATGGTCGCCTGGCGTGCGGTGGCCCATTTCTGCGAGAGCGTCATCTCGCAGAAGGAGAGTGCCGAAAGGGACCGGGAACGAAATGATCCCTCCCACCGCCAGAGAAGACGTAGGAGGCGCCGGGTGGACGACTGACCGGTGTCTCCCGCCCTGTGGAACGGGGGCGTTTGAATTCCACCACGGTAACCCCTGCCTGTCGTACGAGGCGACTAATTGGGGGAATCGGGGGTCGCGGGCTCGCAGCGGGGGGCTGTCAGCCCGAATCGATGCACTCCCAGTTTTAGATCATCGTGCGATCCCGAGATGGATGGCAGCGCGGGTGGTAAGGCCTCGTTCGCTGTCGTTGTTCGGTGCGCGGGGGCTCCTAAGCCCTACCGTGGAGATGGGCTGCTACGCAGCACCGCGCAGGGGCGGTTCCGGCAGCAATTCTAGCACTCCTTAGAATACCCCGGGATCGCTCCGTAAGCGCCGAAGAAGGTCACCGCGGGGTTTTAGCTGGTAGTGTCGGGTGGGATGTACATAGGGGGTAGGGACTCGGCCCAGCGGCTGCCCGGATAGCCATCATCCAGGCGAGGGGGATGCTGGGTCGTAAGACCGGCTAGTCCAGCATAACCGTTTTATTCTTATTCCGCTTCCCCCCGGAGCGGGCGGTAGTAATAAAACGCTTTTCCCGCGACTACAAAAGAAAAGGGATCGAACCCGAGATCTCAGCACACCAGTTGTAACGCATGCGCAATTACCACTGCGCCACCGAGGCAGTCATTCATAATATAATAAGTTCATTATATCTTCGAAGGGAGGAAGGCAGAAGTTCACAGACTTTATATCCGTCCCATCGTAATATATGATTGGTTAAAAATGGTGGTAAATCCTTTCTATGTTCTCAATTAAAATATGTATTTGTCAAGTAAAAATGTTCGTACCATTTATCCAATATCTAAGCTGATGATCAAAATCCATCGATTAACTTCTTAGGAACGATATTACCATTCAAAATAAGAACTGAGATTATTAAAACTTAGTTCTGACTAATCGAGTTCAATTGTCGATCTTGATCTCATTTTACGTAAAATTGATTTCACTAGACCTATTTTAATTGCGATTACGAAAATAAGTTCAAATGACAGATGTAAAATATCGTTAGATGAATGTGACACGTTTAGTATTTGCAATATATGAGCGACTTAATGCGATTTTATTAACAAAATATTGCATAATTTCTGAACGTAACCATTAAAACTGTCATTTTATGACTAAACGTAAGACTAGGCAGTATGGTCGATTGACTATAGCCTGTCCATTAGACGAATAAAAAAAAATTATGACAGTTTATAGCTTCTAGTTCATTCTAGTTAAACACGTAAACTCTTCTCTCTCTTCTTCAGCCTATATATCCACCCAATGCTGAGTGTAGGCCTCTTGCATTGCACGCCATTTAGTTCTATCTAGGGCAGACCTCATCCAGCTTCTTCCCGCCACGTGGACTAGGTCGTCGGTCCACCTCATCAAAGGCCTGCCCCGGTTTCTATGACCAGTTCTTGGTCTCCATTCCAGTACAGTTTTGCACCATCTGCCATCATTCCTGCGGCATATGTGGCCAGCCCACTTCCATTTCTGTCGAACTACAATAGTGACAATGTCGGTAAGTCCGGTTCGTCTCCGTATTTCGGTGTTACGAATTTTGTCTCGGAGAGAAATGCCTAACATACGTAAACACGTAAACTGGGTTTAGCTAAATCGATCGCGTTTACTTTCAATGGCGAAATCGGCTCTTAGTAATCGAGTCATGTTAACAGGTGAAGGTTGGGGTGACCCATTAAAAGTCGACTTGTCGGTAACTGTCCTTCTAGCGTGTCATTAATGTAAGCTCAAGTTACGCTATGAAGGACGCTAATTATGCGTACAGCTGTCTGAAACTTAACTGATAGACGGCTTGGCACTCTAGGTAAGTAGCTTCTTGAAACGACAGGCTATAAGTTCGATTGCTCTACTGAGACAATTGTGTGATTCACAAATATTTCTATCTATAATGTAGGAAAGTAGGCGGTTGTAGTTTTTTTTATCCTAGCACGGCAAAGTGACTGCACTGCACCTGATGGTAAGCGCAGTGCGGTCCAATTAGAGTATCGAGTAGCGAGAGACAATCTATCCCCCGCTACTCAACACAATCATGCCGGCCTGCTCCTTCACACTACGCCATGGACAAGAAGGTGAAGAAGCGGTCGAGGGTCTATTGTCAGAGTACTCAGAAGGCCACAAAATGGCCAAACATTGTACCCCAACTCTAGACCCCGAGAAAAACCGGATGTACACTGGCTGATCCCGGAACGCGACATACTTGTGTGTGACGTACTTGTATACACTATGGCGGGTTTTGCACCCAGTGTACGGTGGTCGCTATCCGGGTGGATATGAATATCCTACCACCAGCGTAGTTCTTGATACCTACGATACAACGCTGACCTAGTGTGGGGTCAGGACTATATGTGTGTTTGTTGAATGTATTGTTTTTATATTATTAACAGAACCCAGTTATTATTAACTGAATGATGATGCCAAAACATCAAGACGAGATTGTGTTAGAAATAAAACAATAATACAAGGTACATGTTTTGTAATAAAACTTCTTGATAAGATCGGCGAGGATTTGAATAAAATTTTGTCTGAGGAAAAATTACGTATTTAAATACTACAGTTTTAATTAAAGAGTCCATTCTAGAACCTTTCTTTCAGGCGGCAAAGTCAGCAAATTATTTTGGTCTTGAATATTCACGGTTCTAATTTAATAATCATTGCAATTTGAGTGGCTAAGATTAAGTGAATATAGATCAGAATATATTTACTGATATTTTCTACGTAAATTTTAAACAGGCGTAGTTTGCTGTTTGTTATAATTTATTGTTTTAGGATTGCTTACGGAGTTTACAATAATACTTAAAATCTACTTATAAATACAATAATAGTCTCCTTTGTAATTGCAACTCTGATTACAAGCAATCACAGCACGAGCCACAAGACAAAACATTTTAAAGCAATATTACTAACAACAATATTTTCGGTGGCGCAGTTGTAATTGCGCATGCGTTACGACTGCTGTGCTGAGGTTTCGGGTTCGATCCCCGGGTCGGGTAAAGTGATATTGAGTTTTTCTATCTAGAAATTCTCAGTATTAGCCCGGAGTCTGGAACCTGTGCCTGGCATGGCGATAGGCTCGCCCCCTATCACATTATGGGACCGAAATTCGGCGAAAAGTGGGTGTACTGGTTACACCTCTGCCTACCCCTTCGGGGATTACAGGCGTGAGTGTATATGTATGTAACAATATTTTTTTGAAATATAAAAATACTTTGTACTTTAAACGCTTATGCTATAATAACTAGCCAAAATATGTATATATATATATCAATGCATTCACCTAAAATTCAACAAGACTTTGCTGGTGGTAGCATAGTCATATCCGGCCGGATGGCGACCACCGCACGCAGGGTGTAAAACCCCCCATAGTGGCAGACTCAAATGTGTCGCGTTCCGGGGTCAGCCAGTTTTTGTCGGGGGTCTAGAGAGGGCGGACAATGTTTAGCTGTGTTGCGGCGTTCTGAGAACTAGACCCTCGACCGCTTCTTCACCTCCTTCTCCATGGCACAGCGTGAAGAACACATAGCAGGCCGGATTGTTTCAAGTAGCGGGGGATAGATTTTCTCTCGCTGCTTGATACTCCAATTGGACGACACTGTGCTTACCATCAGGTGCAGTGTAGTCACTTTTCCGTGCCAGGATAAAAAGACTGGCATGACACAAGCGAAAGTTTTACAGACGCGTTTTGTTTGAGGTACGTTAGATTCAAACTCTTACAGGGGTCCCTCCACCCATTAAAATGGGATATTAAAGTTTAATATACTTCTTGGGCAGAAGTAATTATTGTTTCTGATCCACGGGATAGCGACAATCTCATAAACGCGGACGAAGTCGCGGGCAAAAGTCTGTATTGAATATTTTTGGATCATGATTATATTTGTATTCACAATGTGTTTTCTATACCTTTCGAATTCACATTCGTCATAAGGATATTTACAATCCGATACATTCTGACAGTCCAATTAGTCCGAACTCAGAGCGCAGCTGCCTCAAACGGTTCCATATCTGCATTCCCTGTTTGTGCAAGACTTTGTATCCTATATAAATCATTATAGAACCAGTTCCTTTGATTCCGGACCTGGAATGCCAATGCATACATCTCTATCAATGTTATTAAGAGCCCTCTAATGGTCGTAACACATGAAACGCTGAGACTTAACAAATATACACGTTTTCCTAGTCAACCAGTGGGTAAATGGATTGGCATTTAAATGTTATCTGTAAGAAATTGCAGATAACGAACGATAAGACCGCCACTTTATTTATATATCTTTTGTATTACCTGTTTTTTTAGATACATAAATGTTAAAGTAATATAAATAATATTCTGCTTAACCATGGGATTTTAGAACTCAAAAATCTCATCAACCAATTATTTGTAGCAATTATATGGATAACTCTGGTCCTACATTTGAAAAAAAATAATATTAAAATACATAGCTATTGTATAGGCGCTTCCGACAGCAATCCAAAATTTACCTAATATTCGTTGATGCCGGCCCACATGTGCCTAAGCAAACCACCGTGTTATTTTAGTATGTATGGTAGTTTGTAAAAATATAGTCCACCCATATTAGGGGTTTCACCTTGGAGTGAGAGATAATAAGCTAGAAACTTGTATCAACCGGGGGTCTGGAGTTGGGGTACGATGTTTGGCCGTTTCGCGGCCTTCTGAGTACTCTGACACTAGACCTTCTGCCGCTTCTTGACCATGGCCTAGTGTGAAGAAGCAGGTCGGCATAATTGTGTGGAGTAGCGGTGGATAGATTCTCTCTCGCTACTAGATACTCTAATTGGACGGAACTGCGTTTACCATCAGGTGCAGTGTGGTCACTTTGCGGTGCCAGTCTAAAAAAAATACAGGACTGGTTTTATAACGGATAAAATAGCTTCCACATAAAAAATTGCTTTAATTTATATGAGAAGCTCGTCTCGACCCTTCGTTTATTACCAAAGAAAAGGTAATTAATGCCCAGATAATAAGTTAAGTAGCAAGACATTAACAGAATTTATTAAAGGTTATTCATAAGCCCGAACAGCGGTCCTTATTACGCTATTTTTTACAAAAATTTGTTGCGCCGTTCTTGAGAATTTCTGCTTGGCAAATAAGAGCTTGGACCTTCTAATTATTTTGAAGGGCTGCTTTGATATAACAAAAGGACTGAGAGTGAAGTAGTGAGTTGTAAGAAATGCTAGCCTGGTTGAAATGAGGTAGCTTGAGAAAATTGTAATCTATATTATTAGGATATTCCCTATTATTAGAAATACCTAAGGTATGTCGAAGGTATTTAGGACAGTAGTTGCGGGTACATTAATAATACAACCTAAGTCGGGAGTAGTAAATGTTTAGCTTAAAACGGAGTGCCTTCCACGCTCCGGTGTTCAGTTGAGTTGTGAAGAAGACTAAGTGATAGCCAGGATATTCGAGGTTCGTTCGCTGGGCAGTAAGTGTAAAAGTGGGTGTAAACAGTTTAATGGCTGCGTATTTCAGCTTAGAGGGTAATGCTGGTAGATTAATTATAACGAGAAGCCATAAGTAAATCCACCAACATCATCAGGCGGTTGTGTTAATATTAAGCACTGAGATGTGTAACAGTGTTATGTAAATCAGTCAATAAAACGGTAACATTGTATTTGTGCCTTTTTAAATATACATCATAATTTTATTGATTAGTTACTAAAAAATCCGCCATATTTAGTTAAATCGTACGCTGGTGTTGCGTTCAAGAGTGCCAATCAATTCTCGAATCCAATCCCAATTTTAAATTGGAATCGAGTGTCGAGAGTGACCCTCCTGTAGTGGTTTCTCAACTGTTCCGTTCAACATGGCGAGTGTTGAATATCATAACGGGGGCCAGAGTATACTGGCATATAGTTATGGAACTAAGAGAATGATAGCTATAGAATCGACTAACTGGAGGAGTCGCCTATAAACTGAACCAAAAATTTCAATGTAAATGTTATAAAATAGATTTCGGCTGAACTTGGTATTTCAGGGCAGGAGGTACCAAGATGTATGTATTAAGTAAAACATACATATACACTCCCGCCTGTAATCCCCCAAGGGGTAGGCACATGTGTAACCAGTACACCCACTTTTCCCTGAATTTATTACAATCCCATAATGTGATAGGGGGCGAGCCTATCGCCATACAAAGCACAATTCCAGACTCCAGGCTGATACTGAGTATTTCTAATTAGAAAAACCCAATATCACTACCCGACCCTGGGATCGAACCTGAGGCCTCAGCACAACAGTCTCGCATGCGCATTTACAACTGCGCCATCGAGGCAATCGAGGTTTTACTTCGAGGCATGAAGTATACACACATATACAGATTCCTGCTTGACCAGATCAATGTCTCTTCGTACGAGAATAGCTCCATATAGTGTCAAATGCTACAATGTAAACACATCTTTTGCTCCTTCAACTCCACCTCCAATGTGCAGTCGCCTAGTAACTGGGTGTGATACGTGAATGGGTGTTGCTCGCGTGGACTGGTCTGCTCAGACTGTTTCAGTAAGGACCAACTGCTTTAAGAAATCGAGATTTTCATCACTCACGATGGTCATGTGCGGCACTGGGTCTTGTCTTGTATTTTTGTTTCACAATATTACAATAAGGCAACTGAGCTGCTCTAATCTAATGTAATTAAACTAAAATCGTATATTAATTGTATGACCAAATATTGTTGACCGGTGTGTAAAGAGCAACGCTAGAGTTTCTTGACCGTTCTTCTCTAGCGAAACTGCATTCCGAACTGGCGGTAAGTAAAAAATTGGCTGAATCTAAATGATGTATAACATTTCATGGATTCAATAAATATTTGATTTGATACCAATATACAGTTTCGATTTCGAGACAAATATTTGTGTGATCAATAAATATTTAGTTCAATATGGTTGCTTTGTAACCGTAGTTCCCCGTGGTTTCATATCAACAATATAACCTTTGATTTAGTGTGGGCTTATGTGTGACTATGGGTTGTACTTTTATTATTATTTTCTTTCGTCAAGCTCTTCAAAGAACATCCTTGTTTTCGATTTAGGCCATCAAGATAAGTTGTCTTATACACACTACGTACTATACTCGTATGGGACATAAATTGGTTTTTATCTCCTTCATCTTCTATGACATATACATAAGAATTGATGATCGTTTATAATAAGACTTATAAGGTAAATAAATAATATTTGCAATTTTTTAAATTTTTATTTTCAATTTACGTTATTGTTTTTTTGCAACAAATCCGACAATGTGGGTGTAAGCTACTTCGGATCTGTTCTGAAATCTACTAACACTAGGAGATCTTGCTTCTAGATCCAATTCTGCATATATAACTTGTCCGGGATTATCCTAAAACAAATAAGAGAAGTTGAAGTTATCCTTAAGTAACAATTGGTTGACGGTAGCAAACACTCTCAAAATTTGATATAATACATGTATTGATACATAGTGCAACTATTCAAGTAATATCGGCAACTATTTGAATGTCAATATTACTGTAAAATATGTTATTTTTTTACTGACACTACTGGAGAATTAACTGGCTCTGGGTGTTGATATTTTTGAACCATTACTAAGAGATAAGTTATTGGTTCATTACTGACTCTTAGCGCGCCGAAAATGGCCTGAACCCTGAACATATCTCAGGAACTACGAGGGATGCTAGGTTCTGCAACACCTAAATCAATAACAAAAAATCTTAAAACTACATACGTTCATTTCCATATCTTCATTAGGCGATGGCGTGACGTTAGTAGCTGTAGCTGTGAGAGCTTGACTTGGTGGTGGCGTTGATGGGACGTCAGGAGGATTCTTCTTGCCACAATATCGTAGAAATAGAAAACATGTTACTAGTATGCCACAGACCACCAGCCCAGCACAAACTCCGATAATAGTTACTAAAGAACCTAAAATAACATTACTTGTTTAGTCTCAAAATCCTCAAATAGTAGATATTAATTACTATTACTAGTGGCTGCCTGTTGCTCAAATTTCAATTATACTTAAATCCCAGTTCGAAAATCTTTCAGTAAATATTTGTTGAAGAAATTTTAAAATTCTTTAGCGACAATCTACTCTGTACGGCTGTTTGATCACAGACAATCAGGTGTTTAACGTTGGAAGTATGAATGTAAAATATGAATGTTTGGTTTTATTTCACTTAATGTATTTGTAACATATTATATACATAAATTTTGACTTTCTGCACTCCCTTATATAAACTTTAAGTAGGCCAATCTCGCTATTTTTCAAGTAAATCTCATAGGCGCTTGGAATTCTATACCTATTTACGTGCGTTTTTAACCGACTTCAAAAAAGGAGGAGGTTAACAATTCGTCGGAATCTTTTTTTTATGTATGTTACCTGATAACTCGAAGAATTTCTCGAATCAGTCCAGGCGGGACTGATTCGAGAAATTCTTCTTTTGTTTAAAAGGGTATACTTTCCAGGTGGTCCCATTGGCAACAAGTCAGGATCTGATGATGGGATCTCAGAAAAATCAAGGGCAACCCTCAAATTTTATAGTGATAAAATTTGAGGGTACTTATGACCTCATAAGTATTGTCACACAGTAAAAACTTTTATTTTAGAATGCTGGCCACAAAAAAGTTTATTGAATTCGAATTTCAAATTGTTCATGAAAATAAAAATGTATACTTTTTAGAATTTTACTCATTTTTAAATATGGAGTGGACGCTTAAAGAAGACCGTGTTGCAGTAATTGCGTTGCATCGTTGCGGTTACGCGCCAATTCAAATTTTTGACATACTGAAAAATTTGAATATAACCAAAAGATTCGTTTATCGTACCATCAAACGATACAATGAAGACTCTAGTGTAGATGACAGGTCAAGAAGTGGTCGCCCTCGGTCTGTTAGGACTCCAGCAGTGATAAAAGCTGTGAAGGCGCGAATTCAAAGAAATCCCAAACGTAAGCAGAAACTGTTGGCCCTTCAGATGGGGTTAAGCAGAACCACGGTGAAAAGGGTGTTAAATGAAGACTTAGGGCTTCGGGCATATCGAAGAAAAACAGGACATCGTTTGAATGCTCGTCTAATGGACCTGAGACTGACGAGATGCCGCGCTTTGTTGAAGCGGTACGCGGGAAAAAATATCGGGAAATTCTTTTTTCAGATGAAAAATTTTTTACCGTAGAAGAGAGCTACAACAAACAAAATGATAAGGTGTACGCACACAGTAGTGAAGAAGCGAGCGACCGTATTCCGCGTGTCCAACGAGGTCATTTTCCATCCTCGCTCATGGTATGGTTGGGAGTTTCTTATTAGGGCTTAACAGAGGTACATTTTTGTGAGAAAGGTGTAAAAACGAATGCAGTTGTGTATCAAAATACAGTCCTGACGAACCTTGTGGAACCTGTTTCTCATACCATGTTCAATAACAGGCACTGGGTATTCCAACAAGATTCGGCGCCAGCTCATAGAGCGAAGAGCACACAAGACTGGCTGGCGGCGCGTGAAATCGACTTCATCCGGCACGAAGACTGGACCTCCTCCAGTCCAGATTTGAATCCGTTAGATTACAAGATATGGCAACACTTGGAGGAAAAGGCGTGCTCAAAGCCTCATCCCAATTTTGAGTCACTCAAGACATCCTTGATTAAGGCAGCCGCCGATATTGACATGGACCTCGTTCGTGCTGCGATAGACAACTGGCCGCGCAGATTGAAGGCCTGTATTCAAAATCACGGAGGTCATTTTGAATAAACTTTAGTGTCATAAGAATCTATGTTTTGTTAAGTTCATTTTGGTATATAAATGGTTACATAATGAATAAACTTGTTTCAATTATTTTATATTAAACATGTGACAGAATTTATGACCTGACTAGGTATATACATATTTATTGTCCTTCTTAATCCCTATTATTACTAAAAGACTTCCAGATAATTAATTGTATGTTGCCAGCCTATGTTATAGAAAATCCAAGTAATTTTTGACAGCTGCTTACTTCTCTCTGGTTTGTATAAATACTTTTTCTTGTTATATATCATTCGTTCCCAATATGATTTTCTCTGTGGATGATTACTAGACCTTGATGCATCCCGAGTGTTTCTTTTACAGAAATAAACCGAACCAGAATCAGCAGGAGTCACTGTTATTTCTTTCTCTTGTGAAACAGTATCATATGTTGTACCGATTAGTTTAATTCGTATAGAACCTGAAACCAATATATTATACGCTTTTTATAGGTTTTTTTATTAATATATAAATCGATTTCAAACATGATTGTTCTTGTAATGCATTTTTATTTTATTTTAAAGGTTTTAGTCCATTGCTCTTTACATTGTGTACCTTTACAAAGTAAATTTAATGGAGTATGATGCTTGTCTGTGTCTTTTATTATTTTACTAGCTGTTGGTCGCGGCTCCGCCCGCGTGGAGGTTATTTTCGGGAGCAAAAGTATACAATCCAAGGAGTTGTCTTCTGCACTGAGGCACCTATAGCGATCGTCTTGATTCTCAGGTGTTGTGCCTGAAGCTTGAGATTACATTTAAAGAATACCTCATAAGTTAAACCCTCACTTCGCCCCTTTTAGGAATAATTTGGTGAAAACGTTGAAACACGTATTTCTTACCAAAAGCTTAAATATGAATTTTCAGATTCCTAAGTTGAGGTATTACGGAATGTCCATACAATTACAATTTTAACCTCTATTGCACCCCCTTCAAGATAATTTTTCAGACAAAAGATAACATATGTCCTTCCCCAGGATATAATCTATCCCTCTGCTGAATTTTCATAGGATTCGTTCACTCGTTTAGTCATGAAAAGGTAACAAACAAACAACAATGTTAATTTTTCTGCGGAGATATTTTAAAACTGTTATATCTCCTAAGATATTAATTGAAATCAAATGAAGTAAGGGCAACTTAGTTCAAAATTAAATACTTGTGATGAATGAAGTATTTATTTGGATAATACCATGTTTATAAAAACCCCTTCCCAAATAATGCATTGTTTCAGAACAAATTCGATAGTCATTAAAAAGGTTATAGTGAGCCAACCAAAAAAGATAGACTTATGCTATCACGCACTTTTTAAGAGGAACAATTCCGTCACACATGCTTGTTACGTAACTTTAACCGTTTACGCAGCGCACGTAACGGAAAAAAAATCCGCTCCTATTGGTCATAGCGTGATGTTATATAGCCTATAGCGCTCCTCAATAAAAGGGCTATCCAACAATCAAATAATTTTTCAACAAACAAATGTATATAAGTATAGATGTAAGATGAATTTTAAGCCCTTTCAAAAAATAATGTTCTCAGTGTTGTGATCTGTTTTTGTGTAGACTCTCAATGTCGATAATTCCCCGACTACCACCCTCTCTCGGTAAAGTTATTCTCTGTACACAAGATCGTGGGTGATGTTTACTATATTTGGTTAAAGTAGTGTTAATCAACTGATGCATTTTTGTCAAATCTGTTTTAAACCATTTAATTGTGTGTGTTCTACCGTTGTGTTGTGTGTTGGGTTGTGTTCCGAGGAATTGTTTGACATGATGTCCACGGCCACTTTCTACCATCGCACGGCTCGCCATCGACACGGAGTTCATCCTCACACTTTGGAACCTAAATGGTCGCGCACAGCGCGGTTTCAGAGGAATTTCCTAACGCAAACGCTCCGAATGTGGAATGAGCTCCCTGCCAAGGTTTTCGAAGGGGACTATAGTATGGGGTTCTTCAAGAAGGGAGTAAATAGGTTTTTGAAGGGTCGGCAACGCGCATGTGATACTCCTGGTGTTGCAGGCGTCCATAGGCTACGGTAACCGCTTACCATCAGGCGGGCCGTAAGCTTGTTTGCCACCAACGTGGTATAAAAAAAAAAATATGACGAATGAATATATTAGTATGGATATCGCGTAAGTATTTCAATTAATACTTTCACTAAATTACGGGACGCTAATTGTGATTTCATGATTGTGTTTATTGATTTGCCTATTTTTAGTTCTGTTACTCAGTGTTGCATTACTATTATTACTGATTATTCAAGAATTATATTAAAATTGGGTGTTTTTTTTTTTGTAAACGTATATATTATGTAGGATGTAAATAAGCCCGGAAGTGCGTCCTGTCCTAAAAAGATGGCTAGACAGGGGCCACGGTGCGCCTACGTTCCGGCTGACGCAGGTACTGACGGACCACGAGTGTTTCGGTTCGTTCCTGTGTCGGATCGGAAAGGAGGTGTCTGCCGTGTGCCACCATTGTGGCAACTGCCGTGAGGATACGGCCCAACACACGTTGGAGGAGTGCCCAGCCTGGGACGAAGAGCGCAGCGCTCTCAGAGCAGTCGTCGGAGGAGACCTCTCGCTGCCGGCCGTGGTGTCGTCCATGGTCGCCAGCCGGAAGTCCTGGCGTGCGGTGGCCCACTTCTGCGAGAGCGTCATCTCGCAGAAGGAGAGTGCCGAGAGGGATCGGGAACGATATGATCCCTCCCGCCGCCAGAGAAGACGTAGGAGGCGCCGGGTGGACGACTGACCGGCGTCTCCCGCCCTGTGGAATGGGGGCGTTTGAGAATTTCACCACGGTAACCCCTGCCTGTCGTACGAGGCGACTAATTGGGGCCATCGGGGGTCGCGGGCGCGCAGCGGGGGGCTGTTAGCCCATATCGATGCATTCCAATTTCGGTGCATCGTGCGACCCCGAGATGGACGGCAGCGCGGGTGGTAAGGCCTCGTTAGCTGTCGTTGTTCGGTGCGCAGTCCACATGGAGATGGGCCCGTACAAGGCACCGCGCAGTGGCGGTTCCGGCAGCAATTCTAGCACTCCTTAGAATACCCCGGGATCGCTCCGTAAGCGCCGAAGAAGGCCACCGCGGGGTTTTAGCTGGTAGTGTCGGGTGGGGTGTACATAGGGGGTAGGGACTCGGCCCAGCGGCAGCACGGATAGCCATCATCCGTGCGAGGGGGATGCGGGGCGGGAGACGCCGGTCAGTAGTCTACTCGGCGCCTCCTACGTCTTCTCTGGTGGCGGGAGGGATCATATCATTCCCCATTCCTCTCGGCACTCTCCTTATGCAAGATGACGCTCTGAGTGGGTCACCGCACGCCAGGGCCTCCGGCTGGTGACCATGGACGACACCACGGCCAACTGTGAGAAGTCTCCTCCGACGACTGCTCTGAGAGCACTACGCTCTTCGTCCCAGGCTGGGCACTCCTCCAACGTATGTTGGGCCATGTCCTCGCGGCAGTTGCCACAATGGTGGCACACGGCGGACACCTCCTTTCCGATCCGACACAGGAACGAACCGAAACACCCATGGTCCGTAAGTACCTGCGTCAGCCGGAACGTAGGCGCACCGTGGCGCCTGTCTAGCCATCTCTTTAGAACAGGACGCACTGCCGCGACAGTCCTTAAGCCCGCACTAGGGCTCTCCAGCCTGGTGGTTCTGCGAAATCGGTGCGCAATCTCCCTCGGGGCCAGTCTCTCCTGACGGTGGCTGGATGCCTCCTTCTGCCAAAATAACGCTGACGAGATGAGTTTTGCTTCCAACTCCCAAGGGAGTGTGCCGGCCAATACACAGGTCGCCTCGTGGGAGACTGTGCGGTAGCCCCTTACTATTATCTGCGCCATCAAACGCTGCGGTTTGCGCAGCAGGGCGACGCACTGGGCGTTCAGGGACTACCATACGGGACACCCGTACCATTGACATCCGTACCATTGACCGCACCACTCTGTCGTATAAACTTCAGCAAGGGTTACTAGGTCTCTCCAGGTTTGGCAGCAGGCGTCCGAGCGCGCCCGCCGCCCGTACCTATTTCAGCGAAAACTCCTCGAAATAGGAAATCCCATTGGCTGTTCAGAATCAATCTCTTCCAGAACAACTTCACCCTAAGCCACTGCATCCTCCGCTTGTGCCTTGACCATCAAAATCGCGTGTACTGTCGATCGGCGTTGCCGGAACCCGTGCTGGCACAGTGCCTAGTCCGGCCCGGCCCCTTCAAGATGCTCGACGAGGCAAGCATGAACGATACGCTGGAAGAGCTTGCAGACCTCGACGAGCAACACGATGGGCTGATAGGCCGATGGAGACTCAGCGGGCCTGCTTCTGAAGCAGGACCAATTTCCTAGTTTTCCACTAAGATGGAAAACGGCTTTGCTCCAGACATGCGAAGAATAAGTCACGGAGCCTGGTAACCAGACGTTCGACGGCTAACACCCATGCACGTCCGGGGCTTTCGTCGAGAACCGTCTTCTTGCCCCGTAGCCGAAGCGCCACCGCCCAAATTTCTTCGGACGAAACCTCCGAAACAACCCTTGCCGAACTTAATGACGATGGCGTCGATGAATGTGACACCATCGCTGGGGGAGTGACGTTTATAGTGGCAGGGAACAAAGCTGCGACGACCTCTTCAACTAGATCGCTCCGGAGACTCTGACTCAGTTAGGGCGCCCACACGATACCTTCTCATCGCCTCGCGGTACGGACGCCCCCACGGGTCGTTACCAAGAGTACCCTGGAACTCTACCTTAGCTGCAGATTTTGCCCTAGCTATTGCGACGAGCAGCGCTCTCTTAGCCTCCGTATGGAGGCCGTGAAGCAGGTCCTGGTCCTTGTCATCGAGAAGACGGATAAGACGACGACGGTGCATGGCAAGACGACGAAGGGTGGCCACGCTGGAGACAAGTAACCGCGTGAGTTCCGCCGACCACCAGAACACCTGGCGCTTCTCAGGAAGCCGTTGGACTCGAGGCGTGACATCGCCGCCCCAAACCATGCCACCTCCTGCTTGACCTAAACTGGTGCTTCTGGCGCAGGGAGTCATGCCTGGACCAGAGCAGCCTTCTTCAGGGCCTTGACGTAGAGGCGTTTTACTGACCATCACGGGCCGTCCCACCACGCGTCATTCGTTCTTCCACTGGACCGGGTGTTAGAGGACAAGGCGACGTCAAACAATGTATCGGTGATCCGACAACGTCTTCTCGTCCACCAGAACTCTCCAGTCACGGACATGGCGTGCAATGGCTGGGGTGGCGAACGTGATATCCACCACCAATCCGCCACTATGCCGCACGCACGTATTAACCGACCCGCAATTCACGACGGCCAGGTTGGTTGAGATCGCCCACTCCTCCAAGGCCCTGCCGCGCAAGTTGGTCATCGCCGAACCCCAAGCCCCCAAGGACTTGGCATTGAAGTAGCCAGCGACGAGAACGGGGTGATGCTGTCTGCCTTGCACCACCAGGGCCCCCAGCCGAGTGAGAAAAAGCTCGAACTCGGCCAGGGATCTGTTGCGGGAGAAATATACACCCACAATCCAGAACCCCTCTAATAGAACCGCCTCACATCCCGACCCCTTCGCTACTTTTTCGAAGGGCGGGGAGTCGACAGCGCCCCGAGTGATGACGACCACCAAACCGTCAACCGTCAACCCAGTCTTCCCTGGGGGGTTCTTTACAACCCTTTTTTTTGTTTGTCGCGGGGAAAGCGTTTTATTACTGCCACCCGCTCCGGAGGGAAGCGGATTAAGAATAAAACGGGTATGCTGGACTAGCCGGTCTTACGACCCAGCATCCCCCTCGCACGGATGATGGCTATCCGTGCTGCCGATGGGCCGAGTCCCTAACCCCTATGTACACCCCACTCGACACTACCAGCTAAACCCCGCGGTGGCCTTCTTCGGCGCTTACGGAGCGATTCCGAGGTATTCTAAGGAGTGCTAGAATTGCGGCCGAATCGCCCATGCGCGGCGCTGCGTAGCAGCCCATCTCCATAGAGGGCTAAGGAACCCCCGCTCACTGAACAACGACAGCGAACGAGGGCTTACCACCCGCGCTGCCGTCCATCTCGGGGTCGCACGATGCTCCGAATTTGGGAGTGCATCGATACGGGCTGACAGAAGGTTCTTTACAACCCTGACTATATTTACGGCAGCCTTTTTGCTCCTCTACTAATATGTTATGTTCTATGAGATGTTTATTTATAACCTGAGATATGCATGAAGTAGTGATTTTGTAAATAGTTTGAAAACATGTAATGGGTCTTTAGTTGGCCAGGTCTGTAGATTTAGCATCTCAAGGGATCATGTAAGTTACTTCCTGAGTTATAAAGGACGGTATAGTGTCGGGTCGTCTTACAAAGTCGTTAATTTGATTGTGTGGGAAGCAATCCTATACGTTTGTTTTTCTGTGTCCACCCCCACGAGAGTCAGGTGTTCGACTCGGACGTATGTGTGGACTATAAAGGGGACTATATAATTTTTTTTTATTGGTGGATCCGCTTGCCTGGTTTACAGTCGGTAGTAAAAACAAAATATTTCTGCAACGTAATGTTTTGTGAATATTCACACAACATGGTCTTACCTGGTACATCACAAACGTGAGAAGTTGGATAATCTTCGTTATATTGTATTTCAGGTGTTGAATAATGTTGATCTAGAATCATAAAGCAATCATATATAACTCAATATAAGGTCTTGTTAATTCTCTTTATGTGTATACAGAGGAACTAGTAGTACACAGGATATCTACAGTTTAACAGCTAAAGTGTGTTTCAAAAATTGCATTTTTTGCGTCACCCGACATAATAGGGCTCGCTATACGTTCTAAGTAATGAATTTTACCAAGATATTTAAATAAACTTCAACTGTGACATAGTTACTGATTAAAACAAAGAACCGTTAGTAAAATAAAATGAAGTTATTACAAATTCTAAATTACAAGCATAGATGAGCAACAGTCAGATTTTGGGCCGTAGCTTTAGCTGCCAGTTGCCAGCATGATGGAGCGAAGACAGGGCGACTGATATTTTTTTGTCTGTATTGAGATGTGTAGTCGACAATGATTATGCAGTGGAGGTACTACCCAGAATCTTAAAGCATTCTATGCACTGCAGTCGTCATATCGATCTTAATGCCCAGTAGTTTTACTGTATTCAATGACCTTCAAACAGAACAAGTGCTTCAACACTTAGCGGCGGAAGTAGTGATAGTATGTAGCCTAAGGGTCGTTTACATAGGAGAGAACTAGTTACTGGAAATATGTCTGCTCCACCATCTTTCGCTTTTGTGCTAATAAAACTATAAGCTTAAGAATATTAATGAGCTACCAACCTGAATTCATGATCAGTTCCACGATTTTATAAGTTTCATAGGTACGACATCCATATGCATCGTATATTTTGCATGGTGTCATTCTGCACTGTATTTTCGACCCATTATCGCTCTTATCAGCTATTATAGTGTAGCTAATATAAGTTAAAGAAACAAATGGTGTGCTAAAAATAGTTTCACTTACAGCAGTAGTACCAGCTTTATCTAAAATACCATAAATTCACATCTTTATTTAGGATACAAAAGCCAAAGTAAACAATATATTATCTATTAAAAAAATTGTTTTCCGGCAATTAAACCCAGGACATAATGGTACATATTTGTTAACAAAATTAGTGGTTGGTGAGACGGCTCTGGATGAGACTTACGGCTAAATGCTCAAACTCTACTCAACTGGCCGACCGTCTAACTGCTACTTATTTTTTAAATATACAATGAAGACAAATAAGAGGGTCTCCAATGTTTAAAACGATTTACAATGCTTCAGTTGCGTTTAACTATTCGGGAGTTATAGTTTAAAAATAAATAACAACACCAATATAAGATAGCGGTCGAATGGTGAATTACTGAATACCAGTCAAATTGTATCAATATCATTGAAATTAACAGCATTCTCAGCTTGGTACATTGAAGTACTTGGTATACTGAGACGGAACTGACGTTACTTTGACAAGCACAAAGCACAAGTAGGAAGCCTGATGTAAATCCCCGCTGCCGTTGAACATTCAAATAACAGAAGAACATGGCCAGAGTGCTTAATGCCTTGAAACTAAAATTATGCCGGTCATGGGGCTCACAATCGATATGTTTTGCGATTTAGACCTCCGTAAATGCATAAACAAACGGTAGGCAGCGTATCTGCTGTGCCCTGGCATTGCAGAAGTCTATGGGCGGCGGAGACTACTTACCATCAGGTGGCCCGTCTGCTCGTCTGCCTATTCAGGCATTAAAAAAATGGCTGCTACTATTGCTGCTATAACTGCCACTTTACGTCGGTATTCGATGAAACGGACTACTCCGTTCATAGTTGATGATGTAGAAAATCTGTCTTCAGAGTACATCTGCCACTTGTTAATGCGAATTCGCAACTTTTCTTCAGCTGAAAGGGAGGTTATGTGATCGATAGTGTCTGTTCCATCCCTTCGTAATGTGGCTCTCGGAGTCTCCATCCTATACACTGAGATAGTATAAAACCTTTACTCACAACGATAGTGAATCATTTGATTATAACAATCATCACATCTATATGGTTTTTCACAAACAATTTCCTGTTCGGAATTTACATTAATATAGTCTACTGAATAACCTGAAAACATAAAAATAATACGAATTATTATTGCGCATGCGCACTCATGCCTGTAATCCACGAAGGGATAGGCTGAGGTGGAACAAATACACACAATTCTTCGAACTTATTACCGATTGGTGGCGTGCCTATATCATCATGACACAATTCCGGACTCCGGGCTGATACTGTCTATTCGTTATAGAAAAACTCAATATCACTTTTACCCGAATCAAAAATCAAACCCGAGAACTCATCACAGCTAATTTGTCATTATATTAATACGCCAAGAGAGAGATTTATGCCCCTTTTGAAGCATGCGTGAATGGAGGTGTGAGATTTGGCATATTAAAACGTATATAAAGGGGTACTGATACTTTTTGTCTTAGTCACACATATAGACCTAAACCCACACTAGGTCAAACATTTATAGTGAGTATCAAGAACTACAAAACGGTTCCACAATACCCAGACCCGGATCAAATATTTGTGAATCTCATAAACATTTGTCTCGTTGCGTGGATCAAACCCGGTGCTCTTTGTTTCATAGCCGACTACTCGCTCGCTGTATCACGGTGGCTGTCAAAGGTAAGGATAATGGGGAATAGGAAAGAGAAGAAGCTCTCCTTTAACCTCAACAGGAAAAGCTAGCTAACGTCAGTTATCTGTCTGACCACACTGCATCTGATGGTACAGTGCCGTCCAATTAGAGTATCGAGTAGCGAGAGACAATCTTTCCCCTGCTTCTTCACACTACGCCATGGGCAAGAAGGTGAAAAGCGGTCGAGGTTCTAGTGTCAGAAAACTCAGAAGGCCGCAACACGGCCAAACATATACCTCAACTCTAGACCTCCGACAAAAACCGGATGTACACTGGCTGATCCCGGAACGCGACACACTTTCGTGTGCCACTATGGCGGGTTTTACACCCTGTGTACAGTGGCCGCTATCCGAGTGGATATGAATATCCTTAACCAGTATTATATAAGTATTTTAAAAACATACCGTAGGCGTAAACATTTCTTCCAATCAGCCAGCAAAATGTATGAAACCACAAAATGTATCTAATGCACATTTTTGAACTGTTTTAACTTTTCAAACAGATGCTCTATTTTAGTATGCAGGTGTTATTTGAGACACGATCGAGCAATAATGACAAATGTTATTGATTGTTTCCCTCGACACATTACTATTATCAAACACATAGGGAAAAATATCCCGCTTTCCGTATCATTTGTCTCTCTCTCACACGCACGGTTATATTTAAGCCATATTTATTGAAAATATTAATAATCAATGACTAACCTACACTGTTATATAGACTTAAAAACTTGTATAAACATTTGTTTGTTTGTTTGTATGTTGTAGGCCAATTTCCAACCTTAAAACAGATTCTGAAATATTTTCCAGAAATACGAGAATTCTACGGTGTCGAATAACTTATGCTACTTTATACTCTTGAAAATTCTCGGTTCCTCTGGGATTCAAGGCGGCTTAGTCCGGGGGTAAGAGTCGCGGGTAAGAGCGAGTCTTATTATATTAAACCAATTGTCACGATGTTCGTTTATAAAAACATTATGAATATATATGTATGGTTCAAACTGAAAAGATGGCTAATTTTGGAATCTTTAGATAGCGCTATTGCCATCCATTTTTATTTAAAAAAAATCATATTTTTTTTCAGGTTTCTGATAGAAGATACTTGTCCTGTATTAAACATAGTTCCACTGCTGGGCACGGACCTCTTCTGCTAATGAATGCCTTAGTGCACCACGCTGGCGTAATGCGGGTTGGTAGACTTCACATACCTTCGAAATTCTTATGAGAATTCTCAGATATGCAGGTTTCCTGATTATGTTTTTCGTTACTGTTGAAGTAAGCTATAATTATCAACGAATACTCACGAAATATAAGGAAAGTCAGAGTATGCCACTTTTCCTGGTTTAGAACCTAGGACTTTCATCTTGGCCACACACAACTAGGCTATGTTTTGAAATGTAAGGTTAGTGCCATAAAGAGATTATTTTAATAAGTCATACGTAATGTGAAATAAAACTGTTGAATAAGTTTTTAAGAAAAAAGCTTTTTACAAGTTATGCTGTGAAATAAAAAATTCAAGAGACCTTATTATAAAATGTAAACTAACTTTAAATTATGTCTAAGAAAATAGTATTGGTTGTAATAAAACGAAATTTACGGATTCTATCGCGGTTTATTTTACTTTAGTATTGGTTGCCATAGCAACCAGTTGATATAAACCAGATTTTGCGGATTGTATGATCAGATCCTTAGTCTGATTTTCAGAATTAGTAGGAAAAGGCTTTAGATGTATCATCATGAATAAAAATGACGAGTTGAGTACCGTATACTTACGTTGGGTAAGGCCAATTGCCAAAGATTAGAGATTCGGCGAAAAGCGTTACCAAGTATGAATCGTTGTGTGATTAAATTTTTTCACTTCAGCAGAAATTTTAGATATACATTATACATTTTATATTAACTGATTGAGAATATAAAGTAAAATCAACACAACTTTATCAATATGTTACTTAAAATATATTTTCGGAAGAATGGTATTAATCCGTTAAATAAGTAAGTTATACGCCATTAAAATCGAGTGGAATTGGTAAATGTCAGAAGACAGAAAAAATACACCCAACAGTCACACACATAGTTCTTTTATAATTTTAATCTTTGAGTGCCCACTCGTACAGTAAATAAAAATCTTTATTGACCACGTAGGCATATAAAAGGCACTTATGACATGTCAAAACACAGATGGAAATTCACCATACGGAAAAATAATTATGTCTAACGTCATGGGAACTTAGAAACCACCATCAAGGGCTGGTAGGCAAGGAAGGATACAACGAGGACGGGACTGGAAAGGGAGAAAAGAGGGAGACCACAAAAAGGAAGGAAGGTAATCGCGGTCTTCGGTAAAGGAAGTGACTGGAGCAGATGATCACGGGAAGGCGCAGGAATGGGAGGGGAGAAGGCAAACGGAAACTGGACGGATATAGAAGGGATAAGTGTAAACCCTAGTCTAGCTAACCTACCAGCCTTTCACTAGCTACCTAAGCGATGACGACCAGTTGACGACAGTTGTAAAGTGATTACAGTAAACCTATGCGATACAGGTTCAGCTAGTGCGGTGACCGTTGTATTTATGTTATTATGCAAAATGACATTTGGACAATAAACAACTTACTTACGCGGTCAAAGCTGTATCGTGGGTACCAAAAACTACGAGGGACTAAGTTCCCACAAACCCAGACCCGAAACAAAACTTTGTCACACTAACATATTCTTAGTCATAGTCTCATTAGAAGTGTAAGTTAAATGTAAATTACTCATAAGTCCATATAATAGATTGAAATTTTAATGATGTACAGCTTATGATAAATCATTTATAAACATATATGCTATAACAGCATAAAATATGCGATTTCCAACGTAAAGGTTATGCCAGAAACTCTGCAACATAAAGCCTTAAATCCATAATAATTTAACTTACACGATTCGGAACCGTACTTGCCAATATTTCATTCATTAAGCCATGTTCCCAAATAATACGCTCTGATGGGAATTACAAAAGCGTTATGGCCGAAAAAATGCGTCAAAACATCGCGCTTAGAGAGAGGCAATTTCAAATTTCACCACAACATTTAGACCCTAATGGCGGTGGGAAATTACAACTTTATCATAATAACCGTTAGGTGGCGCACCTGCTCTGTAAGATGTTACAACGCACTAACTTAATTTTCTATTTACGCCGTCTCCTTGCACGCAACTAGAATATCCTGCTTGCTTAGCGCTGTTGTTTATAAATTATTGCTTTTTAAATAAAAATAAAACCGCCTTCAAAAAACCCAGACACAACTGAAAAGCAAAAAATAATTGGTTGCATTTACATCAATTAATTACATAAAATTTAAATCAATTATTTGGAGGCGGTGTTATTTTTATTTAAAAAGCAATAGTTTATTTTTTGCTTTTTAGTGGTACAAATATAAAATAGGTTCGTTGGCTAGAGTACCAAACGAAAACACCACTGAAAAAGTCACAGAAAAGCAAAATTCGCAGTTTCGTATATTCGGACAACATATTTTTTCAAGTTATTTTGGTTTTCTGGGACCAATCTGGAAGCATATTCTCTGTAATAAAAGAATTAGATAGATATAAGAATAGAAGAATTTTCCAAATCGGTCAATAATAATCGGAGTTCTGAGGTAACAAACATAATAAAATACACGTCGAATTGAGAACCTCCTCCTTTTTTTGAAGTCGGTTAAAAAATCGAATGTGCGGGGAGAATACTCTCACTCCACATTCCCATTCCCATGTGGTAGTATTTATTTCCCATTAAGGCGTATTAACTCGCGTTAAATCTCGCGTTGCGTCTGTTACGACATTAATGTTTGGTTGTGTTTTTTTATGAAAATCTTTGTATACTTAAATGAAAAAATTGTTTGGTTTTAATGGATTTATATATTTTTTAGTTTGCGTTTGGGTTTTTTTATATATTTTCCCACTGCTAGGCACAGGCCTCCTCTACTAATGAGAAGAGTTAGACCTTAGTCCACCACGCTGGCCTAATGTGGATTGGTAGACTTCATATACCTTTAAAATTGTTATTCAGAATTCTCAGGCATGCAGGTTTCCTCAAGATGTTTTCCTTCACCATTTAAGCCAGCGATAACTAAGAATGAATACACACGTAACTTGAAAAAGTCAGATCTGTATGCCATATTTTGGCCTCACGTTTTACAGCCGGCTACTTTCCTGCTGAGCCATGGAGGCTTTCAAGTAAATAACGCAGATATAACTTAAAAATCAATAACTTACCTATTTATTCAAATAGTTTGGACTAAGTATTTACAACAAGTATTTTATTTACTTATCGAGTATTTTAATTATTTTATGTATGTATTATTATGTAGTACACAATTCTTGACGATAAAACGTTCGTGTTTTCGTCTCACTAAAGTTTTAGTAATTTCCGGAGTGATTGTGTATGTTTAATGGACTTTGTTCAAAGAAAAGTGTTCAGACATTCATAGAATTATGGTTTTATATTGGATTTTAATTATTATTATTATAGAGACATAATAAACTTGTTTTGCCTAAGGGCGCGTTTACATATTTAACATGCGCATGCGTTAGATATAGAGTAAGGAAGTGTAAGGTTTCATAATAAATACATAACACCCAACAGTCACACACATAGCCCCGATCCCACACTAAGATACGAGTCTTGTGTTGTAGGTATCAGGGACTACGAGAGACTTTCGGTCTCACAACACCCAGACCCCGGACACAAATATCTGTCTGTCCCACAAACATTTGTTCCGGTGTGGGAATTGAACCCACGGCCTCTCATTTCACAGCCGGCTACTCGCCAACTGCGCCACGGAGGCGGTCGTAATCTTTAGCATGTTTATTTCAATGACTAAAGAAACCGTTTATTTTATAATAGTGGTCGCCTACTGGCCAAAAATCGAACACAAATCTTAAAAAAACAGTTTAAAAGTCATTAGTGTACTTTTAAAAAAACTGTACTTCTGTAATCATTGCATAATATAATTTTAAGTTTTAATTTTTTTTCTCTTGGACCACACTGCACCTGATGGTAAGCGCAGTGCCGTCCAATTAGAGTATCGAGAAGTGAGAAACAATCTATCTAAGTAGCGGGGGCTACTCAACACAATCTTACCGGCATGCTTCTTCACACTACGCCATGGGCAATAAGGTGAAGAAGGCCGCAAAACGGCCAAACATTTATATATTATTGTACGTTTTACTGAACATTTTTATGATTATTTGTACAATATAAGTAACAGATTTTAAAGAGATTGTTGAATCAAGGCGGTAGTCCTTTAAAACAGAATATTAAATAATAATTTTGTTAAATTGTAATACGCTAGCTATAATAAGTATTTTTAAAAGAAATGTTTCATTTCTAAGATTATTGTAATGTGTTTGGAACTATTTAGTAGATCAACGACGTCTGACAGTGTCCGTTTAAAACTTTAAAATAAGAGAAGGGCGTACTCATTGTATTGTGATGATATTGGGAAAAATATGGAGGACGGTTTGTCGTTGTTGAACTATGAAGTAAGCTTGCTAATGAAGATGTTATAAAGAGATACCATAAACCAACTGAGTTTTAAGGAAATAAGAATAGCTTTCACAAGGAATATTACTCTGATTGTTGTTTGATTTGAAAGATACCAAACAGAGATAATTAAAGGAAGTAGCAAACCATATGCAAAAAATATTACATTTAAATTCAATGTTGTGTTAATTTCGATTAAATTCAAGTGATACTAAACATTTTCCATCATCTTGAAAGTTCCTAACACATTCATAATGTTTGTATAATCGATTCCATACCAAAAATTGCCATCCAATAAGAAAGATAAACGAAAGTATAAAGATAATTCTCGGCATCGTATCGGCCGGCCCGCTCGAACGTGTCCCCGTTGTTTCGGCCTCAGACACTGACAGTTATGATTGAAAAAGTTTTTATCAATCTACCTCCGCGGTATTGATGTCGAAAACCCGAAACTTTGGGCACATTCCGAAAATGTTCGGCTTTTATTTCTTGCCAATGAATAAGCCCGACAAAGAGGATTGCGTTGGGTTTAAACGAATTTATTTTATATTAAAAAACTAACGTGAACTAACATTCAATAATACATTTTTTTAGTACCTCGATAGGCAGAGGAGCGGACGTGCCACCTGATGGTAAGTAGTCACCGCCGCCCGTAGACTTCTGCAATGCCAGGGCACAGCAAACCCGCTGCCTACCGTAAGCATTTTGCTTAACTTATGTTTATCGTCTGAAATAAAATTACATACATACATATACACTCACGCCTAGAATCCCCGAAGGGGTAGGCAGAGGTGTAACCAGTACACCCACTTTTCGCCGAATTTCGGTCCCATAATGTGATAGGGGGCGAGCCTATCGCCATACCGGGCACAGGTTCCAGACTCTGGGCTAATACTGAGAATTTCTAGATAGAAAAACCCAATATCACTTTACCCGACCCGGGGATCGAACCCGAGACCTCAGCACAGCGGTTGTAACGCATGCGCAATTACAACTGCGCCACCAAGGCAGTTTTGTTTGTAATAAAATTAAACAACCTTAACCTAAATTAATCTACCAACCTCCAGTAATTGGAGAGCCATCTGAAGAAGAAGAAGAAGAACCTAAATTCATATTCTACTCTAGGACGCATTTAGACATTAAAATATTTGCATTTAGTATAAAGCAGCTATCAAAATTTACAAATTTCCTATGACACTGAAATGACTGCCTCGACGGCGTAGTTATACAGTACTGCGTTGCTGAGGTGTCGGGTTCAATTCTCGGGTCGGTTGAAAGTGATAGTGCATTTTTCTATCACCAAATATCGAATATCATCCCAAATTCTGGAATTGTGTCCGGTATGATATAGTTTTAAAAAGGGCATACCTTTGGGGACTAAGTTTAAACTTAAATGTGCTCGACAGTCTATCGGTTTTTGCCGTCTTTTAAATAGACTAACTCCAAATTTATATTCAAGTTTTTTTTGTAACCTACAAAGTGCAGTATTCTGCCTCTTTTTAATAAGGCAAGATTTTGCAGAGTAGCTGTAGTAAGTAGACTCTCAGTGTCGTCGAGTTAAAAGAGCTCGGACCGTTGCTACAGCTAGTTCAACTAATTTCTTTTTACTACTACGAAATGAATTCAAATATCTTGGTGAAAATAAAAAGTAAAATATCTAGTGATGCTACAACTTGTTAGTGAACGTTTTCTTAGTGCTTTATAAAATTTAGTTGGCTATCATAGACTAGCAATTTAAAATAGGCTATTTGGTTGCGGTACGGACTGTCAAGATGAAATGGCATACACCTCTGACTTTTCTAGAGTTACGTGTGTGTTCATTGGTAATTATCGCTTGCTTTAACGGTGAAGGAAAACATCGTCATCATCATCCTAAAATGAAGGACGATAAAGACCAGAAGATGGTGACGTCGTAAGAAACTATACTTCAGATCAGACTATATTTTGGGCCTTTACAGCTCATATAACTCATGTCTGCTGGTGGTCAGATATTCATATGCGTCCGGATAGCGACCACCATACACAGGGTGTAAAACCCCCCGCCATAGTGGCCCACGCAAGTGTGTCGCGTTCCGGGATCAGCCAGTGGATATCCAATTTTTTTCGGGGTCTAGAGTTGAAGTACGATGTTTGGCTGTTTTGCGGCCTTCTGAGCACTCTGACACTAGACACTCGACCGCTTCTTCGCCTTCTTGCCTATGGAGTAGTGTGAAGGAGCAGGCCGGCATGATTGTGTTGAGTAGCGGGGGAAAGATTTTCTCTCGCTACTCGATACTCTGATTGGACGGCACTGCGCCTACCATCAAGTGCAGTGTGGTCACTTTGTGAAAAAAAAATGTAAGCCAGGAAATAGGTAATAATTTCACAATATAATGGTAAAGGCTACATAATTCTTAATTCATTCTAAATCTTACTCGGATGTTTAAGTCATTCAATTGTAAAACTACCTCCACATCATGGAAATTGACCTCTTAACGAAAATCACCCTTTGAACGAAAGTAATTAACATTTTTAAGCAAATATCAAAACTGTGTTCAAAGTCAAAAACCCGTCTAAGGCAGCAGATTCTTTTTGATAACAATGCGGCTTTACAAAGCAAAACTGAGATTTGAAAATTATTTCCCAAACTCTATACAACTGAAATCAAAACTTAGTTTCTAAAGCATAGGGTTGGAATTAGATCTGTTGTACAGTAGGTGCTGACAGAAACATAACCCAAGCTTAGCGGACAGTCGGAAAAGTTTTGAGGTTCGTATTACTGTGTGTATATTGTTTTTGTTAGGGTTATTGTAATGTAATACTTTAGTTCACTTCACGGCAGTTGTGTTAGCTAGATTTGTTTTAAGATTGTGAAACTGAAACCTAGGCTTAGGGTCTCGGCATATTACAATAGAACTGAGGCAGCTAGATATTGATTTTCCTCGATAAATCCACGTCTAGCTAAATAAAATTAAAGTCTTGTACGTGAACAGAATATTGACGAGTACCAATTTTGGATCAGAAAGCGTGACGCTCTCGGAACAGTTGGTGGAAAAAAAATCACATTAATCCAGTAGTTACCCGAGACAACATAGAGCCGTAAAGCCAATACTTGAATGTTAATGCAGAGGGAATACTAAGTCAAATATACTGTAGTTTTTTTTTCACTGTAAGCGTAGTGCCATCCAGTTAGAGTAGCAAGTAGCGAGAGACAACTATACCTCGCTACTCGACACAGTCATGCCGGCCTGCTGAGTAGCTCTTTCATACTGCGCATAAAGGACCCAGGATCATAAGAAGGAGGGAAACGGTAGCTGGCAAGCTGTTCCATAGCTTGATGGTGCGGCAAAGATAGGAATTTGCGAACCGGTTCAGGTCGGGAAGCTATAGCTCCGCAAGCCAGTACGCATGATTCTGCTGTGGAAGAGAGAGGATGCGATAAGGTTAACAATTAAGTATCTATTGCCAGTTGGTTGGCTGGATGGTTAAACAATTTATCTAAGGTTTTCTTATTTTTCTTTCATCGATCATCATCCTTATCAAGAGACAATGCCAATATATGGATATAAATCAGTCTATTATTTATTTATGCGTGCCGGCACGTAATTTGGGGAATATTTATGAGAGGAAATTTATAGGCTCCTAAATAAACCTATAACCTTATATTATCAATTAGGAAAAGTGGTTGTTTGTCAATAACGATATAATTCTGTTGTAGCGCGAAATAATCTAGAACATTTTACTTGATACCATGTGAAAGTAGCAATAGATTAGCGTGGAACAGATAATCGAGACAGAGGTCATGGATTTGATGCCGCGTCCAGGTTACTTACCGGACTTTTCTGAGCAATGTGTTATTATGGATAGCACACATTGTTCTTATAGCAAATGAGCAAGAATCACCTGATAGTAAGAGCTTCTGTCGCTCATGCATACTCACATCAGAAGTTTTATGAGAGGAAAGGAATAAATATCAAAAAAGGGAGGGAGGGTTCGAACTACTCTCCGCAAGACACTCAAAAGTAAGCTGATTATTTACATTGGTTTTCTGTGAGCCAATGGTAATAATAGTCTAGTCATTCGTGCGGTGAACAAAACTGTCCACAGCGTGACTATACAATTTTGAACCGACTTAATTTTTTTATGTATGTTCCCCGATAACTCGAAGACACCTGGACCAATTCGAGAAATTATTTTTTGTTTAATAGGATATACTTCCCAGGTGGTCCCATTGGCGCCGAGTCAAGATCTGATGATGGGATCTCAGAAAAACGAGGGCAACCCTGAAATTTTATAGGGACGCGTTATGTGTTTTTTATTGAAGTCGGTGTATTTTGTGAGGGTATCATAATGGTTTTTAGGATCGTAGTTCCAAACCTATGACCTTCGTTTGGGTAATCTGTTACAACTGCCTTCTTTTTTTTTATTTCGTCATAGAAAGTAAGACAAAAACTATACTTTATCTATATCTGAACACCTGACCCAAGACCCTCAGACTCCTAATCATAATTCTCTTCTGTGTCTTAGATTTAAATTATTTAAAGCTCCTTATATAAAACACTATTATTGTAATCCGTGGAAAATGTTGTGGATTGTATATTAGCCTATACTATGTAACTATACTGTGATGTAATTTTGTAATGTACATTTGTTTGTTTTTCCTCAATAGATAAAAATAAAATAATAAATACGATTTGTAGCGACACAAAGCGCGTATCACACGAACAATGTTGAATCGCGGTAGCAATGTTTGTATGACGGTTTGAAACAAAAACGACATATTAATTTATTTAAAAGTATTTTGGTGTTTTATTTGATTACGCTATTGTGTAATCACAAGGTACACAATGATCAAGAAAAATCACGATTTATATTTAGTTACTAGATGCTGCTCACGGCGCCGCCCGCGTAGAGTTATTTTTGGAAGGAAAGGTATACAATCCATGGAGGCATCTTAAGCTATTACAACTTTCTATATTTTGCTATCCCATAGGATGCGTGCATTTTTCCGGGATAAAAAGTGGCTTCTGTCATTTTCTGATCCCTAAACTACCACTATGCAAAAAATTATGTCGATCCCTTGCTCTGTGAAAAACTAAACTATCCCACGGGAATTGTTCATTTTTCCGGGATAAAAAGCCTATGTGCTATTCCAGACTATAATCTATCTCTGTGCCAAATTTCAACCAGATCCGTGCTATGTATCAGAGATGGCGCTGTATGTGAAAAAAGATTTTCCCCCTTTTACTGTTGAAATTTTTCCTAAATTTTTTTTGCTATAAACCTCACGGAGCCCGAGACCTTTCCAACGAATGCAAAACCGTGGAAATCGGTTCGTGCGTTCTGTAGTTATATCGTCAGGAAGGAAAACCCGACTTATTTTTATATAATAGATATCATTGTTCTACTCACTCTTGTATCTATATAAAAAATATATTGGATATCATTTTTGTTTTTGTACACAGACTGCCTTTCCTGTTTTTGTATTCCCTTTTTAAATGTTTCCATCACATGTTTGCCTTGAAAAGATCGCCGAGAGCGATAACACCTCCAATTGTATGTTTATAATTAATGTTTAAATTGTTTCTGTTTTAGTGTACAATAAAGAGTATAAATAAATAAATCTCCATATACAAACACAGCAAACCCCCTGATGTACTGATAAGCTTCGTGACAATACCAATGATAGCGACGAATACCACGAAATCACCAAATTGATAGCCCAGAACAAATTAATATAAACGATGTTGTGGATCATCGGATCAAATCCGTCGCTTCGCGGACAAAACGACTACGATCCCTTTCTGGCTTTAAATTTAATTAAAACCTCAAATTAAATTTTGCTACAGTCGACATGGCTAGAGGCAAATTGATCGCTCTTTCTGCGAGCCATTAAATTTGTTGGTTCTTGTCCTACCTTTCGTTAATACCTTCTTAGTAATAACTTTATTCAGGTAATCATTTTTAGATCTTAATTTAGATTATTTTGGTTAGGTGTCTTTTAATGTTTTTGGAGTAGAAGTTTATTACATTTACTTGTTATAATACCTGTAAGGGAATATTGGATTCTTTATTTGATTTTCTGGTTTGGTTTCCTTGATTAAGCTGTTAGCTATTTTTGAGTGCACATGCTCATGAGTTCACTCATGTTCTACGATAATTTGTATGTTAAATAATAATATTAGCCCTTTATTAAACACTGTCCCACTGGCCACGGGCCTCCTCTACTAAAGATGGGGGTTAGGCCTTAGTCCACAACGCTTACTAGATGCGGGTTGGACACATACCTTCGACATTCGTATAAGAATTTTCAGGTTTTATGCAGGTTTTTTCACGATGTTTTTCTTCACTGTTAAAGTAAGAGACAATGACCATTGAATACACACGTAACTTCGAAAAGCCAGAGGCCATCTGGTCTGGTTTCAAACCCGCGATTTCGATCTTGGAAGTCTGTACCATTTCCAATTATCCGCTTTTTTTTATTTTATTCCGGCACGGCAAAGTGACGACTCTGCACATGATGGTAAGCGCAGTGCCGTCCAATTAGAGTATGGATTCCCCCTTCCCTTCCCTAATACCTATTCCTGTCCTTTAAGGCCGACAGCGCATACATGATACTTTCGGTATTGTGGATGTTCATGGGCGGTGGAGATCACTTAACATCAGGTGACCCACTGGCTCGTTTCTCGGACTATGATATAAAAAAAGAGTAGCGAGAGACAATCTCTCCTCCGGTACTAAACACTATCATTGCCTGCTTCTTCACACTATGCCATGGGCAAGAAGGTGAAGAAGCGGTCGAGGGTCTAGTGTCAGAGTACTCAGAAGCCAGCAAAATGGCCAAACATTATACCTCGACTCTAGACCTCCCACAAAAACCGAACTTACAATGGCTGATCCCGGAACGCGACACGCATATAACATCTAGAAGACTATAATAGTAAATTAGACGTTATGTAACAGGTCCTTAGGCGATTGTCTGTCAAGCGACACCTCACGCGGTAAATTATTATCGTAGACAGATGTATTATCTATTATTCTTAATGGTAAATGTTTATGTCGATACATATGATTCTAAATAGGCTAGAGGCTAGCTTAGTTGGGATGCTATAGACTTAGCAAAGTCGCTGGTTCGAAATCATCCCAAACGGCGTACACATGACTTTTCGAAATTACTTGTGTTTTTTAACCAACTTCAAAAAAAGGAAGTTCTCAATTCGTCGGAATCTTTTTTAATTTTTGGTACATAGTGGTCCCGAGCAGACCTTGTCATGCCATAAACCGAATTTTTCGTTGAAATATGAAATTCAGATCTCCACAACAGCGCCACCTATCGGACATAAAACTATCCTAACTTTTAAGTTGGACCCAACCACACACATACACCAAATTTGAGTGTCGGTTAAGTGGTTTCAAAGTCTATAACGGACATAGGTAGACACCGTTTTTGTGTTTTATAAATGTATAGATTTGCACTTGTTTAAAAGTTTTAAAACATAAATACTAGACTCCGGGCTACCTCGACCCGGGGATCGAATCCGAGACCTCGGCACAGCAGTCGTACCACGTAATTAAAACTGCGCTACCGAGGCACTCAAGGAAAACATAGTAACGATGCCCGAGTAGTTTTATCTTCTCTTTTTTTCTAATTTTTCTTTCTTTATTACTTTTCTTAAAGTTTTAAAAAGCAGCGATAGCCTAGTTGGTTGCGGTACGCACTGTCAAGTCGAAAGTCGTGTGTTCGAAACCAGCTCAAATGGCATACACCTCTGACTTTCCTAAAGTTATGTGTATATTTATTCTTAATTATCGCTCGCTTTAACGGTGAAGGAAAACACCGTGAGGCAACCTGCATACCTGAGAATTTTCGTCTGAATTTCAAAGGTGTGGGAAATTTACAAACCCACATTAGGCCAGCGTGGTGGACTAAGGCCTAACCCCTCTGTAGTAGAGGAGGCCCGTGCCCAGCAGAGGGACAATGTTTAATACAGGGCTAGTATTATTATTACTTCTATTGTTCTTATTTTTATTACATACAATTTTGTTAGATTATCACACATCATTCATAAATATATTTAAGAAAACTTAACGACTATATTAACTTTTCTATTCTAATCTTAGCGAGTTTGACATAACAATGAGTCGTTTGACAGTTCGCAAAATATAGAAACATGTAATAGCTTAAAATGACTCCATGGATTTTATACCTTTTCTTTCAAAAATAACTACCACGCGTGCGGAGTCGCGAGCAATAGGTAGTGAAATATAAACGTGCTCCACACTTGTAATAAATGTATTGTATTATTAGATATATTATTTTTCGTGTCTAGAGTTAAATTGATGTGTATATTTATTTGTAAATGATGGTTTACAGCAAAGATTTTCGGTCTGTTACGTCAGGGCATATAAATAACACACACATACACTCTCGCCAATAATCCACGAAGGAGTAGGCAGAGATATAACCAGTACCCACTTTTCGACGACTTTCGGTCCCATGATGTGATAGGGGGCGAGCCTATTGCCATATCAGGCATAGGTTCACGACTCCAGGCTGTTACTGAGAATTTCTAGATAGAAAAACCCAATATCACTTAATCCGACCCGGGGTTCGAACCCGAGACCTCAGCACAGCAGTCGTAACGCATGCGCAATTACAACTGCGCCATCGAGGCATATAAATAACTCTTTATAATTCAAGAAAATTAAACGTCAAATCCATGAATAAATTAACTCGTAAAGAAAGAAGTATTTATAGAGATTTTTATCGCGTATTATTTATGTCGCAATGCGGACTACCAAAAGAATAATACAATATTCAAATTGGAGATGACATAAGAGTCACAAGATGTCGCTTTGGCTCTCCTCGATGGTACGAGTAATTTTGATGACATTCGTTCCTGAATGTTTATTGGTAGGCTTACGTAAGAGTTTGTTTGAGTCTGTTGGTGATATGATATTCATATCCGCCCGGATAGCGACCACCGTACTCAGGGTGTAAAACCCGCCATAGAGGTATACGCAAGTGTGTCGCGTTCCGGGATCAGCCAGTGTACATCCGGTTTTTGTGGGGGATCTAGAGTTCGGATACGATGTTTGGCCGTTTCGCGGCCTTCTGATTACCCTCGACCGCTTCTTCACCTTCTTGCCCATGGCATAGTGTGATGGAGCAGGCCGGCATGATTGTATTAAGTGGCGGGGGATAAATCGTCTCTCGCTACTCGGTACTCTAATTGGACCGTACTGCGCTTACCAACAGTGTGGTCAATTTGCCGTGCCAGGATAAAAAAAAGAGTTCAGGGATGGTTCCGGCAGCAATCCAGAGATTATTAGAATACCCGGGACCGTCCCGCATGCGCCGCAGAAGGCCACTCTTTTTAGTCGGTACTCCGGCTTAGTAAAATTGGTTAGGGCCCTGATCTAGACGTCCCTCGGGTAAACTGGGTCGGAAGGTCGGTGAGTCCGGCATAACCATCTCTCCTCCCCCGAGGTTGAGAAGGTATCCATATGATGGTTTTTCCCCGCGAAAAAAAAGGTTACGTTGCATAATTGACTTATATTCTATAGACACGAACTGTCGAATAAAAAAGATGTTCCGATAACGTTGTCCGCCCACTAATGCCATCTATCATTTTACTAAGAACTATTTGGAAGTAAAACTCCCGTCACTGTCTCTCGAACGGGACTTTCCGTGCGCTAAAACGGGACAAACTATATAATGAATTTGTTTTGAAATATAGACTTCCCGTATTCAAAATTGAAATTTATTAATATTTATTGATATTACGTTCTAAACGTTGTAAAATTATGTTATTTACCTTATATACTATTAACAGTTTCACTGTAAATCAATTTAAGGCAGATTTGTTCGGGAATGTCGCTATAAATAACTAAAATTAACTGGTGTGCATTCGTAGGTGGCATGAAGCATACTAACGTCGGTGTGGAGTATACACCACAACTTGAACATATCGTTTGTTCTGGTCGCCGCATCTAGTACGTAGTACATATAGATCGCTGCGTTGCATGATATTTAAGTGAAGTCATATGCTAACATTAGTTCTCAAATTTTGCAACAAAAAGACGGTTCATATCAAAACATGACGTATTTGGGTCGGGTGCACACTTACGAAGTTGTTTATACTATTATTTTTGATAATAAATATGCTATGTTATTATTTGATAAACAGGTCAACGGGTTTTAGGCCGTTTAATGTTGTTTATCTTATAAATATTGTTGTTTTCGTACGTTACTTCATAACGAAATATTTTGGTTGGTTAATGGTATTGGTTGATTTTGTTTGCAAAATTAGTGATTCGGAAAGGTTTGTTTCAGTTCTTATGATTGGAGGTTTAGTTTTATTTTTTTAATTAGGTATTTCTCAAATACACTCTCAACATTCAGGAATAACCCCTGTGTGGTAGGACGATCGCTACAAGTGCGACAGAGCTGGAGACAACTCCTTGGATTGTATACTTTTCTCCCATAAATATCATCTACGCGGGCAGAGCAGCGGGCAACAGCTAGTAGTACATATATGCAAAAGCAGATTGAAATAAAGACACATATTATCCACTCGCCAGTGTCATGTCAAAATGTAAATTGTTCACATCTGTGTAGTCTTTACACAGACAAGGATTTTTAGGGTATAGGTTTAGAAAACCCCGATTTTCTCTTATAAGAAATTCGAATTAGATTTATATTCTAAATAGATTTTATTACGTAATTTCTTACACTACACTTCGAATTTGAATAGCATTGCAACTGTTCTATGAAAAAAAAGTGGTTACCTAAAAATTATCTTTTATTTTGCAATAAATAATTATTACTTTTTAAATAAAAATAAAACCGTCTTCAAAAACCCCAGACACATCTAAAAACCAAATAATAATTGGTTACATTTACATCAATTATTTACATACAATTCAAATCAATTATTTTTGGAGTCGGTGCCGGTGTTGTTTTCTTTACTTTTAGATTCATAAAAACCAAGTATATTTTTTTGTTTTATTCTGTTTTTTCCATGTTTTGGCTGGCACTGACTCCAAATAATTGATTTCATTTGTATGTAATTAATTGATGTGAATGTAATCAATTATTATTTGGTTTTTAGTTTTATTTAAAAAGTAAT
Source organism: Laothoe populi (assembly GCA_905220505.1). Classification (NCBI taxonomy): domain Eukaryota; kingdom Metazoa; phylum Arthropoda; class Insecta; order Lepidoptera; family Sphingidae; genus Laothoe; species Laothoe populi. The sequence continues at coordinate 15,114,037 of HG992168.1, forward strand.
TATTTATTTTTTGCTTTTTAGTGGTACAAATATAAAAAAGGTACGTTGGATAGAGTACCATAAGAAAACGCCACTGAAAAAGTCACAGAAAAGCAAAATTCGCAGTTTCGTATATTCGGACAACATATTTTTAAGTTATTTCGGTTTTAAAACCAAACTACTCAACCGATTTTGATAAAAATCTATGGGACCAATCTGGAAGTATACTCTCTGTAATAAAAGAAGAATTTTCCAAATCGGTCAATTAATGACGGAGTTATGAGGTAACAAACATAAAAAAAAACACGTCGAATTGAGAACCTCCTCCTTTTTTTTACGTCGGTTGAAAAATAAAGACCTTGCTGGGTGTAAATTTGTGTAAATAAAATTAATTATTACTTACTTTCCATATTTTTCAGCAGATAAATCAATGACTAAATGAAATAATGAAAAAAAAAACACTGACAGAAATGTTCACAGATAAAATCAACGATCGTCAAAAAAATGTGTACCATTGACCAATAAAATTCTATGTGATAGGGAGAACCTGTTCATGCTTAGTCGATTTTTCATTAGTACCATCGAACGAGAACTGTAGTAATCGATACAATAGCCACTAAATACACCTCTACGGCGGATCCGTAGTGGACTCGACACAGAAGCGCCTAAAAAGTAAAGTCCGCTGAGCGGACACGACACTGGCGAGTGGTTATGTAACTGTGATCTAAGTAATATAGGGAATATGAGAGCAATAATAATCTAATATAGCTGAACTAGGAAGCACCTGTATTTTTATTATAAAATTAGGAACAGGTCTTAATCGCGCAATACTTTAATGGTATAAATACCAAAATCAGTCAGCCCGTGACCACGGCCGATGCAACTCGGTCGAAACGTCGGGAAATAATTGTGGTATTTATACCATTAAAGTATTGCGCGATTAAGACCCGTTCCTAATTTTATAATATGTATACAAATCGCGAGAGTCTAAAAACACCTGTATTTTATTTTACATTAAACACTCCAATGTTTTATTATTCCAATATTTTATTCTAATTACACATCTCATAAATAATTCAGTTTAACTTTAACAAAGATACTTGAGAATCTCTCGGAGATATTATCGTAAACTTCTCGATTTCTATCTGCCCAATCAGAACTTTCAAAACGAATACCTTCGCACAAAACAATACTCCGATAAACATCGAGTTTGCTGTATGTGTAAAACTGTAAAACCTAACACGGCGAAACTTAAGTGCACTGCAGTTCATGCAGTTAACGAGTGGGTTGGCAGAGAGCCTTCGACCTGCCAGCAAGCACGTTCCGCTGACGATGCATTATGGGCCTTCGGTCTTGTCATCTATTTTGTAGTCCTTTTAACCGACTTCAAAAAAGGAGGAGGTTAACAATTCGTCGGAATCTTTTTTTTTATGTATGTTACCCGATTACTCGAAGACGCCTCCTGGTTGCCGGGCGGATACTGAGAGGAGACGAGAGGACCAGACCTTGGATCTCATCTCATCATGGGGTACCAGGAATCGGGTTGAGTTTAATGCCAAGAAAACCCAGGTGTGCGCGTTCTCGTGCAAGAAGTCTCCGTTTTCTCCAATCCCCGTTCTTCAGGGTGTTCCACTCGCAATGCGGAATGACCTTAGTGTCCTAGGTATGGATATCCGCTGCGATCTTAATCCAAGGAGTCACATCGAGGGCGTAATATCCGCCACTTCACGCAGGGTCGGAATCCTGAACAGGGTGCGGCGGTTTTTCACGCCTGGTCAGCTCTACCGCTTATATAAAGCGCAGGTGCGGCCGGGAATGGAATACTGCTCGCACCTCTGGGACGGTTCCGCAAGGTACCTTCTCGATGCCTTGGATGGGTTGCAGCGGCGGGCCATCCGCATTGTGAATGATGCAGACGTGAGTAACAGCCTGGAGCCGCTACAGCTGCGTAGGGATATTTCCTCGCTTAGCGTGTTCTATCGTCTGTATCATGGCGAATGCTCTGAAGAATTGTTTGATCTTATCCCATCCTCTCCCTTCCATACCAGAACCACGCGTACTGGCTTGCGGAGCCACAGCTTCGTGGTGTCTACTACCCCGGCCCGAACCAAGAGGTTCGCAAACTCGTATTTTTGCCGCACCATCAAGCTGTGGAACAGTTTGCCAGCTACCGTGTTCCCTCCTTCCTATAGGCGTAGTTTGAAGAAGCTACACAGCAGGCCGGCATGATTGTGTTGAGTAGCGGGGGATAGACTGTCTCTCGCTACTTGATACTCTATCTGGACGGCACTGCGCTTACCATCAGGTGCAGTGTGGTCACTTTGCCGCGCCAGAATAAAAAAAAAAAAAAAAGACGCCTGGACCGATTCGAGAAATTCTTTTTTTGATTAAAAGGTTATACTTCCCAGGTGGTCCCATTGGCACCAAGTCAGGTTTTGATGATGGGATCTCAGAAAAATCAAGGGCAACCCTCAAATTTTATAGTGACGCATAATTTGATTTTTATTGAAGTCGGTGTACTTTTTATGAATTTAAAAGCTTTTACTTATCGACGTTAAGGATTCCTTTGTTTGTACTATAATAGGCTAGTTCACTGTTTTTGGGAAACCGTTTTATTTTGTTCTTCGTTATTAAAATATTAATAATAATCTTAAAACATAAGTTTTTTGATTTAATTTGCATTTTTATAAACCAACTTTATTTTTCCCACCAAAATGCTACCAACTGTCATGGCCTCCTGGCATGGGTGTGAGGTGACCGTCTGCGAAACTAATAGACGTTCGGCTCAGCGTTCAATAGATGTATAATACGGTGACGTCATGCATGACTGATTTGTGTTTCATGTCACGTGACAAAATGCTTTATTTTTACATATTTGTTTCTTGAATATATTAAATAATCACAAATAAATTAACAAATTGGTTTAATTTTCGATACTTTTAAACTAAAATCTATTATAAAAAACAAAATTCTATCAGGTTTTCACTTAATGTCAACTACCTTATTTGCGTACACATGCTGGTTATAAAAATATAACCCAGAAGTCACACATAGTATATTACAGTAAGATATAATTATCTTGTTTGGTATCGAAAACTACGGGAGACTTTCGGTCTCAACACTTAGACTTCAAAAATATATTTATAAAATATATAAATTTACTTGTAGTAATATTTCAAAATAAATATTGAATTTTTATTCACATAAATAACAACTGGATAAAATATAAATGTATCACCACCTCGTTAACTTTACAAACTTTTGTTCATGCTTTTTGGAGTAAATTTTTCGGTGAAGTTTGAGATCATAAAATGAAAATGATGTTGATAGTTGACATAGTAACCGGGATGGCGACAGGCACGCTTTTTTATTGGACGGATGTCCAATAAAAAAGCGTGCCTGTCGCCATCATGATCATGTGTTTTTGATGATTACTGGGATCAGTAATCATCAAAAACACCAGTTAGTTTTTACAACACCGAACCGTTTACCAACGAAACACAGAGGTATAGCATTGACAATTGCAAGAGCAAAAAAACATCGAGTCGTCACGTTCGAAACATAAAAAAACTGAAATTTCAATTAAAATGTAACAATCAATCTCGAAAGGTTCACGCCTGACTGTGCCGTGAAAAAATTGGCACTCCCTATAACTGTGTTTTATTTTTATCGTTTTCTATGTGGATTTTGTTATATCAATCATATTGCATAGGAATGGTTTTTGCATATTTTGGGGATGGAAAATGGTAGTGAAGCGTAGCATTTTTAGGAACATCATGTCTGCATTTTTGGGTAAAGCGTGAGCTGCTCATTGATGTGTCAAGAATATCCAGAGAAAGAAAGAAAGAAAAGGTTTTTTATTGTCGGATGTTAAAACACATAAAAAAAATTACAATAATAATAATTGATCCGATAATGGGAGTCACTATTCAGCTACATGCTGCAGTACAGGCTAACCCATACTGCAGCGCTGGTCTTCGATAGGGAACCTAAGCAGTGACGTACACATGTTATACAAAAAAAACAACAAAATAAAAACTTTAAAACTAGCCAGTATTTAATATTATTAAACCTAGTAACAAAAATTAACCTGAATTAATAGTAATATTGCGGTACACGCACGAACTTCAGGTCCATGAGCAACACAAATGCGGCGGGATCGAGTCACCCCACACGTGCACACACCAGACAGAGAGGTTATGTCATAAATAGAACTTAGCATAATTTATCCTACTTGCACCTATCTCTATCTCTATGGGGATAAGATTTCTTGAGATTATGTTATTTAACCTCTCATGTATCAAACAAGAACACTGGTGTTCGGAAAAAGGTAATAAGTAGTGAGTAAAAATACAAGCCAAAATCAACTTTTTTTCCATAATATTAACGTTTTGCTGGTGGTAGGATATTCATATCCGCCCGGATAGCGACCACCGTACACAGGGCGAAAAACCCGCCATAGTGGCACACGCAAGTGTGTCGCGTTCCGGGATCAGCCAGTGTACATCCGGTTTTTGTCGGGGGTCTGGAGTTGGGATACAACGGCCATTTTGCGGCCTTCTTAGTACTCTGACACTAGACCCTCGACCCCTTCTTCACCTTCTTGCTCATGGCGTAGTGTGAAGAAGCAGGCCGGCATGAGTGTGTTGAGTAGCGGGGATAGATCGTCTCTCGCTGCTCAGTACTCTATTTGGACCGCACTGCGCTTACCATCAGGTATATAGCGGTCACTTTGCCGTGCCAGGATAAAAAAAAAAGTTACAAATACGCTTAATACGGCGAGCAATGCCAGTTTTACCGCGGCCAAATATGGTCATTTGCAGAGAACTCGTTGATATACAATTGATTGAAAATCAAAACTAGTAATCATACATCACGTCGGAGTCATCACGTTGTAACCGACTTTAAAAAAAGGAGGAGGTTCTCAAATCATTGTTTTTTTTATATATGTTCCCCGATTACTCGCAGACGCCTGGACCGATTCGAGAAATTATTTTTTTGTTTAATATGATATACTTTTCAAGTGGTCCCATTGGCACCAAGTCAGGATCTCATGATGGAATCTTAAAAAATCGAGGACAACCCTCAAATTTTACAGGGTCGTATAATGTGTTTTTTATTGAAGTCGGTGTAGTTTTTGAGGTTTTAGGCGTTTGTCTTCGCTTTCTATTTATATCTGTCTTTTGCTGGAGATGTCCAGTCCCAAATATTGATCAAGGTCGTCCTATCATCTTCTTCTGGGTATGCCGTGACACTGTATCTTATTTATTGGGATTCATTCTGACGTAATTTTGGCCCAAAATACTACACCATGCAGCTAACGAGCTCTGATCTATCCCATTTAAGAACGGTAGCTTTATGCTTAAAGTCTGTATCCGGAATAATATTATTCGTGGTAGTAGAAAGTAAAACGTCTTTTTTTATACTGGCACGGCAAAGTGCCCACACTGCACCTGATGGTAAACGCAATGCGGTCCAATTAGAGTATCGTGTCGCGAGAGACAATCTATCACCCGCTACTCAACACAATCATGCCGGCTTGCTACTTCACACTAAACCATGAGCAAGAAGGTGAAGAAGCGGTCGAGGGTCTAGTGTCAGAGTACTCAGAAGGCCGCAAAACGGCCAAAATGGCGTGGCGGGCGGGTAACTGTGAAACGAGAGGCCGCGGCTTCGATCCCCGCACTGAGACAAATGTTTGTATGATCCACAAATATCTGGGTGTGGTGGGACCGTAGTCCTTCATATTTCCTCACATCCACGATACAGGTTTGACCCATTAAGGGGTCAGTACTATGTTCGTGACTAGTTTATTATTATTATCTGGAAACGCGTTTAAGGCTGAAATAACCTAACATACATACATACATATACACTATAGCCTGTAATCCTCGAAGGGGTAGGCACAGGTGTAACCAGTACACCCACTTTTCGCCGAATTTATTACAGTCCCAGAATGTGATAGGGGGGCAAGCCCATCGCCATACCAGGCACAATTCTACCTATTATTCTAGACTCCGCGCTGATACTGAATTTCTAAATAGAAATACCCAATTGAACTTTACCCGACCACGGGATCGAACCCGAGACCTCAGCACAGTAGGCGTAACGCATGAGCAATAACAACTGCACCACCGAGGCAGTCCTAAGTTGTCCATAAGTTTTCAATTCGACTTTACTTATCCTAGTTATAAGTTTGTTTCTGTAAAACCTTGATGTACCCTCTCAAACGTCAAAATTCTTCTTTTTCTACTTTTTTATAATTTATGGCTTCTATTTTGTAATTGGTTTCGGTACGGACTATCAAGACGAAAGTCGTATGTTCGAAACCCAAAGAGCATACACCTCTAACTTTTCTAAAGTTACGTGTGTATTAAATGTTAATTATCGCTTGCTTTAACTGTGAAGGAAAACATCGTGAGGAAACCTGCATACCTGAGAATTCTCATAAGAGTTTCGAGGGTTTGTGAAGTCTATCAACCCGCATTAGGCCAGCGTGGTAGACTAAGGCCTAAACCCTATCATTAGTAGAGGAGGCCCGTGCCCAACAGTGGGACAAGGTTTAATACAGGGTCAGTATTATTATTATGGCTTCTATTTAAGCACGATTCTGCCAATGTCAAGGACTTCAAAAGTCACCATTGTCCCGTTTAGATGTGTTGACAGACTGCATTATTTTACACTGTGGTTCTATTAACTACCTGACAGCCAAATTTTGGGCGTAAGGACGAATTCGGATGAAATCAACGAATCTAATTAAACACTCTGCCTTCCATAATTATATTAGCGGAGGTCATGTTTCAATTATACTATAATCGTTTTATTAATGAAGTTGAAAAGACGGGCTCGAAGAAATGTCTATCAGCAAATCTGTGTCATTTTTGACAGGTTCGTGTGGTTCAGTGTTAATATGGCATTTTACTACTCCTATATATTTTGGATTGATTCTAGACTATTTATTTATTTAAAACTTCATACACATAACATGTGTAAAGGCGGACTTAATGCCGTAGGCATTCTCTGCCAGTCTACCTGTGGATGATGCAGAGACGAAACAATGTGGGTGTATATTAATCACAGAAAAGAAAATATTAACAAGAGTGTACTAGACAAGATACTTACATACATAGATTTACTTTCTGTAGGACTACGATATATTTACAAATAATTATATATCGAGATATATATATATATACATAGAATAAAATATATTAAACCATAATAAACTACACTTATTATACATAAAACATACATATATAATAAGTAGATACCAGCTAAAGTTGTGATCCTAAAAAAAAAAAAAAAAAATATTACTTTTTTCTAATTTTGTTCGCGAGTCGGTGTGACAAAAAGTGTCCCAATACTATCACTGATACTGAGTGAACCAATCAATATTGGTTCAGTCAGTGGTTTAACCGTGAAAAGGTTGCAGATACAGGCCACGAATAGGGTTTGCAATTTATTATTAAGTCTATTGATTATAGTCAATAGTAATTTGTACTTACAAAGTACAAAATGACTGCCTCGGTGGCGCAGTTGTAATTGCGCATGCGTTACGACTGCTGTGCTGAGGTTTCGGGTTCGATCCCCGGGTCGGGTAAAGTGATATTGGGTTTTTCTACCTAGAAATACTTAGTATTAACCCGGAGTCTGGAATGGTGCCCGGTGTGGCGATAGGCTCGCCCCCTATCACATTATGGGACCGAAATTTGGCGAAAAGTGGGTGTACTGGTTACACCTCTGCCTACCCCTTTGGGGATAACAGGCGTGAGAGTATATGTAAAGTACAAAATCTTAGGAGAACAGTAATCTACGGTTATTTCAATTTGGGAAATCGTAGCTGCCAGAAAAAATTTATGGGAAGACGTTGCAACTATCAATGGTCATCAAAATCATGTCGGTATGAAGTAAATCAATAATATACCTTGTGATTCCGGAATTTTACTTTCTGGAACGAGCTGAGATATGGCGAATTTTCTACCATGTGAAAGGCACGTGACGGTATATCCGATTACAAAAATAAATATAAATACACGCAACAGTCACACACATAGTTCTAAACCCACACTCGGTTAAGAACTACGAGGGACTACGGTCCTACGGACTATCTGTCTGTAACACAAACATTTGTCTCGGTGCGGGAATCAAACCCACTGCCTCTCTTTTCACAGCCGCCTACTCGCCTATTAATCTAACTAATCGTGACACGGAGTATGGAAAAGTATAATTTTTTTTAAAGTGATAGACCGACGCTACCCTATATTAAATACCGTACCGTATACCCTAGAATCCGGAATACTGACTTTTTCTAGATAGAAAAACCCAATATGACTTTTACCCGACCCAGGGATTCAAATTATCCTTTAGGTAGACTTGAATTGACTAACCAGACAACCAAGCTTATAAAAATCACACCAAGGTTCGTTATTAACTTGTACGATGTGTATAAAGAAAATGCTGGGTCAATCGATCTGAAACAATACACGAAGTTCAACCTCCGATATGAACATATGTTGTCTACGAAGTTTTAAGTCTTGTCCGTCTTGTTGTTTTTATTAACTTGCAACAGTCTGCGCTTAAAAATCGATCCTGTATTCTTGATAGATTATTAAAGTACTTTCCCATAATTGTATATATCGGAGTGTGAAGAAAATAAATTAAATAGAACACTAACGCCATCTATTGAAAATAAATATTAATAGTCTGCCCGCCATTTTTTGACAAGAGGAATATAAAAATATTATTATTGGAAGGCTGGTTGATTTTGTTAATTATTGAACTGAATAAGTAAAAAGTGTAATTGTGAACTGATGTAAACCGTGATATTTTTAAAAAGAGCAACCAAAGGTTTTATTGCCAGGATCTTTCCTATTGGATGACTGCATTCCGAACTGGTGGTAGCTTCAAATAGACTATGATGTGATATTCTTGTGTTTTATTACCGAACTATTACACGCTATGCATCCTGGCTGTATCTGGCGATCTGAGAGGGGCGTGTAAGCCCTCTCACAACCTCGGCCTGATGACCTGACATGACTTCACCCGGATATCAGAAGCAGGATTGAACTCGACATCCACTATTGTAAATCAGGTGATGTAATTCCTACAGTCTCGTACCATGTTATTTTTGTTGTTTGAGAGTTTGGAAAACATTAATCATTAGTTTTATGCACTTTGTGGGGATGTGCAAAAAGTTATAAATTATTGAAATTCTATCATCTGAAATAAAATAATGATGGTAAAGTGTAATATGCTACTGCTTTACACCTGGTAAAAAGTGCTCAATGGTACTGTAAATTTGCTAGTCTCCAGTAAATTTCAAGGTTGCGAATGTTGAGAATCATTTGGATGTGCTATGTTTATAAATTATAGTAAGTCCCTTAAGTTTTGTAAATCATTTTGATTTATTTTATGTTCCAAACTAAATCGTTTAAACGATAGTCAAAATGAAGTGTCGATGATTACTGTGTTAATGATTTTGATGTTTCAAATTCCATATGCTGTGGATGGTGTCCCCTGGCGCTGTGGAGTCGTTGAGGCGGTTCTCTGACAGTGCAAGTACTGAGATAGCTGGTTGTTTGCCTGCCTACCTACATATGTCATTTTCTCATGGATGTATTTGAAATTTGGTGAGCCGCTTCTGGTTTTAAAATTAACAGGACAAGTTTTAATTTTGTTCATTCTGATAAACTAAACAATTCATTAAGTTAAAAATACCAGGTTCTATTTCCTACCTTATTGATTATTGTTTTAATTTCTGGTGTTAAAATCTGATGGTAATTCTTCTTTCAGTTTTATTAAAACTGATGGTACTGTAATTAATATTTGAAGTTTTTGTTTAACTGCTAATTAGGCAGTGATATTAGGGTTACAGATTTAGTGTTACTGTAACCACAACAAATATTAAAATTTTCTCAAATTTACAATATAAAACAAATCTTAATAACTACTCTTAGTCAATACAGAAAGTTAATCAAGTTGTAACACTTTGTAAATTGTATTGCAGTTTAAATAATAGTTTATTTCAATAACATTGTGATTGCTAGTACTTATGTGTTCCTAGATCATAAGCTGACAATCAATAATTAAACTGAAAATAATTGTGTATTTTAAATCAGTTATTGGCCTGTCTTTGTTCACTGGTTGATACCATCATAAACTACAAAATAGTAAGACTACAATTCATATTCGCCGCTTTCTTCCTAACTCTTTTCAGAGCCTCTGGGGACCACGGTCATAAATATAAGGCCTAGGCCCCAGCATCGCCCTAGTTCCCATTTCCTTTAGAGCCTCTGTGGACCACGGCGTTCAGGACCGCTCAGCACCACAGCAACATCCTTGTCTACGAGAAATCAAATCAGGCATTAATGCGTGGAGCGTTTGCACTGATATAACAAAAAAAAAAAACATCTTTGTCTACGAGAAATTCTATTTCCTATTCTTTTAGAGCCTCTGGGGACCACGGTCATAAATATAAGGCCTAGGCCCCAGCATCGCCCTAGTTCCCATTTCCTTTAGAGCCTCTGTGGACCACGGCGTTCAGGACCGCTCAGCACCACAGCATCATCCTTCTCTACGAGAAATCAAATCAGGCATTAATGCGTGGAGCGTTTGCACTGATAAAACAAAACAAAAAAAAAAAAAAAAAAACATTTTCCTATGTACAGCAAATCTTACTTATTTACTAGTAATTTTTAAGTATTTATCTGTGGTCACATTGAGTGAACAGATTACTAAGAATAATAATTTGAATGCTACAATGCATTCTAATAATTGTGCTTAAGTGTTCTGTGGAAATACCTAGGCTCGGTTTTGATTATAAATCTGTTTCAGAATCTGTTTGAGAAAGGGCCTGCCAAGCGACGCAGAGCACGCATCGCATTTCAGAATGGCCGTGTTGCCGCAGCACCTTTCATGGGCAATGATTATTCGAATAATCTCAAAAAACAAAACGAAAAGAAAAGAAAAAGAGAAAAGAAAAAAAAAAAAAAAAAACTATTACGCTGTTGTCACGTAGAGTGGACAGTAACATATTTTCTCACAAATCATGCTATTGTGTGTACTCTCATGATATTTTAAGTTTCAGAAAGGATCTAGCAAGTGATGCTGAGCATCCATCGCACTACAGAATAGCCGAGTCGGGGCGCCACGAAGTATTTTGAAAACCTTGCTGTCACTAGTGGTAAGGACCTGACATCTAACCAACATGCTGATTCAACGGGACAGTAAAACTGGGTGATCAACTTTCATATTGTTATCTCATTTGTGTACAACATAAGCTACAAACTGCAAGCTTAAAAATGAGCTGCAAGCTTAAAAACGAGCTGCAACCTTAAAAACGAGCTGCAAGCTTAAAAACAAGCCGCAAACTTAAAAACAATTTCATATTGTTCTCTTTTGTGTAACACACATATACACACACATACAAAACGCTAAAGCTAAAGATCTTAAAGCCGAATGTTTCAAAGAAAAATTTAAAAACTAAAAAGTCTAAAATCTAAAAAGCTCAATGTTTTAGGCTTAAGGTTCAAAGCTAAAAAGCTGCAAGCTATAAAGCTGTAAGCTATAGAGCTGTAATCTAAAAAGCTGTAAGCTAAAAATAAAGCTACAAGCTACAAAGGTACAAGCTAAAACGCTGCAAGCTAAAAGCTAAAAACTGAAAGCTAGAAACAAGAATTATGACTATTGACGTGTAGCGGCGTTCAATATGTCATTTCTATCCTAGTCCCCTGTGTACCACGGTGTGATGAGCCACCCAGAGCACAGCATCGACCTTTCCTATAATTCCTTAGGACCTCTGTTGAAAAACAGCTACGACCTCTCACCGGCCTATCCTTCCTTTAACACTGAACATTACACATTGAACTAATGCCACGAATAGTGAGCATACATATTGAACATTTTTCACATGTCGTGAACAGTAACATATTTTCTAACAAGTAAGCTAGTATCACATAGTAACCAGAAATGAACTTTTTAACAAATGATATCACGTACCACTAACAAATTTTGCTGTTGGCATGATGAGCCAACAGTTAAGTTTTATTAATATTTACTCTGATCATTCTAAAAGAACAGTGGTTACTAGCTAGCATCTTTACTATGTCTTGTGGACCATAACTGTAATAAATATTAACAATGTTGGCATAGGGGCACTATGAGTGTACCCTAGCCTGTGTATACTGATGATATTTTAAGTTCCAGTAGGGCTCTAGCAAGCAGTGCAGAGTACTCGTCCCACTGCGGTATCGCCGTATCAGGACGGCATTACAGAAGGGATTGAGCAAGCGATGCAGAGCGCGCATCGCACTACAGAATGGCCGTATCGGAGTGTGAAGAAAATAAATTAAATAGAACACTAACGCCATCTATTGAAAATAAATATTAATAGTCTGCCCGCCATTTTTTGACAAGAGGAATATAAAAATATTATTATTGGAAGGCTGGTTGATTTTGTTAATTATTGAACTGAATAAGTAAAAAGTGTAATTGTGAACTGATGTAAACCGTGATATTTTTAAAAAGAGCAACCAAAGGTTTTATTGCCAGGATCTTTCCTATTGGATGACTGCATTCCGAACTGGTGGTAGCTTCAAATAGACTATGATGTGATATTCTTGTGTTTTATTACCGAACTATTACACGCTATGCATCCTGGCTGTATCTGGCGATCTGAGAGGGGCGTGTAAGCCCTCTCACAACCTCGGCCTGATGACCTGACATGACTTCACCCGGATATATATTATTATTGGGAACTAGTCTTTTTCTAGATTCCGTCAGTAATATTTTGCCAGAAGTAACAAGTGCGTGGCCGGCCTCAAAGGAATGGCGATTAACATTTGTCTTGGGACGGGAATCGAACCCGTGGCTTCTTGTTTCACAGAAAGCTATTACGTCAGTCTCTGTGAGACGGTGGTAACTGTCGAATCGGTTACTTCACGTACACAGGACTATCTATAAGCATGACTTGCATTTTATATATTTTTTTCTATCTCATTCGTCCACCTCAAAATCTTTATTGTTTTTAATTTTTAACAGACTTCAAAAGAAGGAGAAGGTTCTTAATTCGTTTTTTTATGCCCTCGATTACGTATGTTGTTCGAGAAATTATTTTTTGTTTAAAAGGGTATACTTCGCAGGTGGTCCCATTGGCACCAAGTCAGGATCCGATGATGGGATCTCAGAAAAATCGAGGGCTACACTCAATTTTTATAGGGACGCATGATTTGTGTTTTATTGAAGTCGGTGTACTTTTTATGACGTAAAAACCTTTTATTTAAATCAGTTATTCAATTATTTTTGTTACCCCACGATGGTGGTAAACAAGCTTAGGGCCCACCTGAGGTGAGCGGTTACCGTAGTCAATGTATTCTTGGGAACCCAAGGAGCTCATTCCACATTCGGAGCGTTCGCGGGAGGAAATTTCTCTGCAACCGCGCTGTGCGCGACCATTTAGGTTCCAATGTGTGAGGAACATCTTTGTTTCATTAATTTACGTAAATACACATTCGTTGTATAATGTAATGTTTTGGCTGCATCCCCAGCCCTCGTAGTAACGGTTCTGTATTGGTCACATGTGCCTACTTGGCATGCTAGTTTGATTCGCTCTTTTCCACTGAAATTACTACAGTAGGTTTGTAAAGAGTTGGTCAATGTTTTAATTTTTTACATTCATAGGTCGTCAAGGTTTATGTGTATGACAAGACTGCTCACCGCGACACTACCTCCTATGACATAAAGATGAATAAATAACTGAATAAAAAAAAATTGAGGTGGAGGACTGAGATAGAAAAAAATATATAAATGAATAAAAAGTAAGTAATTCTGTAAACAGTCCTACATGTTCCCCATACATGAATTGGTCAGCTCGATAGATACTATCACTGCTTCAAATCTGCCTCTCGTTTCATAGCAACACTTGTCGCTCCCAGTTGGCATTTTCAACCCTAACATTATGAAAACAAAATCGACTTTGGCTGGACCTTACCGACTAGGTACTTATTACCTTTTCCAAACACCGGTGTCCTTGTGATTTGCGAGGTATAGTATGCTTTGCCATGATGGCAGTATATAAAAATACATTCATCACTCACATAAATAGCCTTAACTTCACACCAAAATATCTTACAAGGAACATTCATTCTCACAATAGTTATACTGAAAACATATATTAATGTAACTGACACATATTATAAAATATTTTTTACGGATTATAGACTCACGCCTGTAATCTCCGAAGGGGTAGGCAGAGGTGTAACTAGTACACCCACTTTCCACCGAATTTCGGTGCCTTAATGTGATAGGGAGCGAGCCTATCGCCTTGCCGGGCACAGATTCCAGACTCCAGGCTAACACTGAGAATTTCTAGATAGAAAAACCCAATATCACTTTACCCGACCCGGGGATCGAACCCAAGATCTCAGCACAGCAGTCGTAACGCATGCGCAATTACAACTACGCCATCGAGGCAGTCGGAGTCGGCATTTGACGGATTTTATAGCAGTTTATCTTACTTTTAGTCCCTTGGTGACTGGGTGATGCACTTTTAATTTGTGGTACGACTGCTGTGTTGAGCCTCAGTCCTCATCCTATACGCATATTGGCAGCCATATGTATGATAGAGTTTCTTAATTTTAAACTACTTCTTCTTCTTCTCCTTCCTTCTTTGTAACTCTTGACAGAGCGGTCGTGGTCATCATGTAGTATCTTCCTCAGGAGCTGATGTTATTCGCCTCACGATATGTTCTTCTTCCTTTTGGTAGAGATTCTGGTGCACTCATTCAATACACCGCTCACAGCAGACTTGACTTGATGGGCCCATCGCATGGGTTTCCTCCCACGTGGTCTTGTGCCTTCCATTCTAACTTGCACAACACAACTAACTACATGTTAAACTACACTCGACACATATTTCCATTCACTAAAACACTGAAAGCCACACAAGGACTGAGTGCAGTTTCAATTTTGGTCAATATTCGACATATTGACTGTTGCCTCGTAACGTCAGGTACACAGGACCATACGGTGTTTGTAAACACCACAACAGGACAATATCGTTTTAACGTGTTCAGTCGTATTTGAATGTGTATTTAATTCGGACTGGCCGTTGTTTCATGTACTGCATAGAATAGACATTAATTATGTTTATGTCGGTTTGAATATAGAATGTCATACTAAAATTACATACATATACACTCATGCCTGTAATCCCCGAAGGGGTAGGCAGAGGTGTACCCAGTACACCCCCGCTTTTGACCGAATTTAATATTTTTTTAATAAATATGTAGTATGTAGGTTTTTTTTTATCCTGGAATGGCAAAGTGACCACACTGCACCTGATAGTAAGCGCAGTGCGGTCCAATTAGAGTATCGAGTAGCGAGAGACGATCTATCCCCCGCTACTCAAAACAATCATGTCGGCCTGCTTCTTCACACTACGGACACTACGCCATGGGCAAGAAGGTGAAGAAACGACCGAGGGTCTAGTGTCAGAGTACTCAGAAGGCCCCGAAATGGCCAAACATCGTACCCTAACTCTAGACCCCCGACAAAAAACCGGATGTACACTGGCTGATCCCGGAACCTACCACCAGGCTAATTTTGGTATTGTTATACCTATTATGATATGCAATGAGTCCAACAGATGACGTTAATGTTTAGATCTATTATTTTATTGCATGAAACTATAAGCATTCACGTCAGTTTAAACTACTCCTAACCTGTCCTTTACATGATTTCATACAAATATTATAATTTTAGCAGTCTTAACACACACTCAATTACAGCTGCGCCACCGAGGCAGTCAATCCTAAAATTGTGATATAATAATAAGTGTAACTAAAAAAAATCTTTCTCATAAATCCGGATCATGATGCGTTAGTTGTAATACTTTGAGGGGATTCCCTTTTTCTCCTCTTATCCAAATTCAGATTTTAATCAAATTTTATATTACACTAATATCTAAGTTAACTGTATTCAATACCAGAAGTATCTAAATCGATACACATTTGGGGAAGATAAAGTAAAAAAAAATGAAGACGAATTGTCAATTTTACTATAATATGTCATCTTAAATATTTATACAAATAAATAACTGCAAATTTCGTATACATAAAAAACATACAAATTACCATAGGCACTCTAGCATCGGTTGAACAAAACAAGAAAAATGCAACCACTTATTGCCTCGTATTGTAATAAAAAGCAGAGCTAAAATTAAAAACTTCGGTGGGAACTGGGTTTTTCATATTCAACGCTAGTGCTTGCAGTGCAATATCGATAGTAGGGTAGTTTCGTGTAATAGGATTTGTTCTAGAGTTTTTATAGAGATTATTTCACTATTTAGTTAATACTAGCTGCCCGGCATGCGTTGCAATGCCACTTAAGTAAATGAATTGCAATCGGTTGAACGGTATTGAAGTTAAGATTTTGCAGCGCCATCTAGCGAGTTCTTTTTATTTTTTCGAACCAGGAACCTCCGCGGTTGTCTGCAAAACTACTCACCAAAGCTTTATCTAAATCAGATGATGATAGGGATATTTCCTCGCTTAGCGTGTTCTACCGTCTGTATCATGGTGAATGCTCTGAAGAATTGTTTGATCTTATCCCATCCTCTCCCTTCCATACCAGAACCACGCGTACTGGATTGCGGAGCCACAGCTTTGTGGTGTCTACTACCCCGGCCCGAACTAAGAGGTTCGCAAACTCGTACTTTTGCCGCACCATTAAGCTGTGGAACAGTTTGCCAGCTACCGTGTTCCGTCCTTCCTATGATCCTGGGTCCTTTAGGCGTAGTGTGAAGAAGCTACACAGCAGGCCGGCATGATTGTATTGAGTAGCGAGTGATAATCTATCCCTCGCTACTTGATACTATAACTGGACGGCACTGCACTTACCATCAGGTGCAGTGTGGTCACTTTGCCGAGCCAGGATAAAAAAAAAGATGAATAGTTTCGGAGTCCATAGAAGTCAAACATACTTACATTGATTTTTATATAAATAGATATGGACCTAATATTGCATAGTGTGTAATAGTGACATAGTAGAAACACACAAATGCGACTAAACATGCTGCATGACTTACGCTGGCGTCTCACGCTTCAAGTGACTACTCAAATCTTGAATGTAAAAACGTTGTGTATTAACCAGTCATACACATAGGCTTGCCGGCGGTGCGGAGGTGCGTTCAAATACTGGCCAGTTTCGCCGTTCTTACAAGCTATTTTTATTAACTTTAATATTATGGAAATAAAAATGATTTTGGCTTGTATTTTACTCCCTACTTTTTTTTTATATTCTTACTAGACACGAGTGATTAAGTAGTTAAGAGACCTGTTTTTATATATATTTGTAAAAAACAATATTGTAATTAAATTCATCGATACAGCAAAAGGGGTTATCCTCTCTATTCACCAGCATAAGAATAGTGGCACAACAGATATTGCGAGTGGGTAAGCGATAAACATTACATGTCTACACTACGCTCAGATTTAATTGTTTGGAAAAATATCTTTTGTTTAATCCCAGGATGTGAATTAAAAACTTGCATGTTACTGTAATAGCCGGATATAAGTGAAAATATTATCATTGAAGGAAAATGTGAAATTATACCAGTGAATCCATAAAAAATACCAAGGTATCAGATAGACAGATAGGCGGGTGGTAGGGTATTCATATCCGCCCGGATAGCGACAACCGCACACAGGGTGTAAAACCCGCCATAGTGGCACACGCAAGTGTGTCGCCGTGATCCGGTTTTTGACGGGCGTCTAGAGTTGGGGTATGATGTTTGGCTGTTCACGACCTTCTGAGTACTCTGAAACTAGACAGACTCTCGACCGCTTCTTTACCTTCTTGCCCATGGCGTAGTGTGAAGAAGCAGGCCGGCATGATTATCTCGAGTAACGGGGGATAAATCGTCTCTCGCTACTCGATACTTTAATTGGACCGCACTGCGCTTACCATCAGGTGGAGTGTGGTCACTTTGCCGTGCCAGGATAAAAAAAAATAGACCTCTCTACCAACGCGAAATAATCCAGAGTGGTGGATTCAAACCCAACCCCTCTCATGAGCCGTGTCAGTAAGAATTATTATGAAACCAAGTTTTGTAAGTCAGTAATCTAGGAGAGTAATTCAGCTGTTCCTAAAAACATTTCCATCTACTATTAAATAGCTGCAATTTATCCTTTTTTCTTGGAAGTAGTGAAAGGAGCATCCATTAGTACCTTATTGTTCTACTTTGAACCGCGTACAAAGAAGTAGCATTGTTTTCAGTTCCTTGGCATATTTTTCTCGTCCCCACTAATGTTTTTGTTTTCCTGTTCTTTATAACTTGGAGAATATTATGATAATTAATATGGAAATAAATAAAAACAACTAGTTTCTGGTGGTAGGATATTCATAACAGTTCCGGGGTCAGCCAGTGTACATACGGTTTTTGTCGTGGGTCTAGAGTTGGGGTACTATGTTTGGCCGTGTTGCGGCCTTCTGAGTTCTGTAACACTAGACCCTCGTCTATCGTCGATGGATTGTTTCTCGCTACTTGATACTCTAACTGGACGGCACTGCACCTACCATCCGGTGCAGTGTGGTCAATTTGCCCTCACACTTTCCGTAGTTCGAGATCCAAACCAGTATATTTGGGAAATCAAACTTTTCAAAATGTATGTAAGTATTCATTGTTAATTATTGCGTGATTTAACGGTAAAGGAAAACATCTTAAAAGGTACATGAGAATTTTTAAGGGTATTTGAAGTTTACCAACTTAACTAAGACTACCAACGACTAAGACCTAACCCTTCTCATTGGTAGAGGAGGAACGTGCCTAACAGTGGGACAATGATTTCAACGGTAGGCAGCAGCTTTGCTGTGCCCTGGCATTGCAGAACTCTATGGGCGGCGGTGACTACTTACCACCAGGTAGCCCGTCTGCTCGCCTGCCTATCGGGACAATAAAAAAAAAGAATGTTTAATACAGGACTTGTATTATTATTATTAAATACAGCCAAAAAATTATGCATTATGGTATACACAGTCAGGTCATAAGTATTGTCACACAGTAAAAACTTTTATTTTAGAATGCTGGCCACAAAAAAGTTTATTGAATTCGAATTTCAAATTGTTCATGAAAATAAAAATGTATACTTTTTAGAATTTTACTCATTTTTAAATATGGAGTGGACGCTTAAAGAAGACTGTGTTCATGTTCAATAACAGGCACTGCGTATTCCAACAAGATTCGGCGCCTGCTCATAGAGCGAAGAGCACACAAGACTGGCTGGCGGCGCGTGAAATCGACTTCATCCGGCACGAAGACTGGCCCTCCTCCAGTCCAGATTTGAATCCGTTAGATTACAAGATATGGCAACACTTGGAGGAAAAGGCGTGCTCAAAGCCTCATCCCAATTTGGAGTCACTCAAGACATCCTTGATTAAGGCAGCCGCCGATATTGACATGGACCTCGTTCGTGCTGCGATAGACAACTGGCCGCGCAGATTGAAGGCCTGTATTCAAAATCACGGAGGTCATTTTGAATAAACTTTAGTGTCATAAGAATCTATGTTTTGTTAAGTTCATTTTGGTATATAAATAGTTACATAATGAATAAACTTGTCTCAATTATTTTATATTAAACATGTGACAGAATTTATGACCTGACTAGGTACATGTATTGTGGGTATAGGAAAGTACGAATGACTAACTATTAATAACAATCAGAGCAAAATAATTATTTCTACATTACACTGATTTGTCTCGAAGGTTAAACCTGCGGTCGCTTGTTTCACAGCCCGCTTAATCATCCACTGCGCTACAGACAATCTTAAAAAAGTAGTCCTAGAAATTGATGTTAATTATATCTTAATTATCTGCACGATGGACCGACGACTTGAAGAAGGTGGCGGGTAGCGGGTGGATGCGGGCTACCCAAGACCGGGATGGTTGGCGTTCACTTGGGGAGGCCTACGCCCAACGGTGGACGGCCACAGGCTGAGTATATATCTTAATGTGAGTACTTTAGTCATACAAAAAAATAAAACAGATAATGGATTTTCTTCTTTGGTCCAACACAAAACATACTTTAGACAACTTTTGATTATTGTTTTTGCACATTTCTTTGTGCCATCAGAAAGTCGTTAACTGTTTTTCAAAGGCAATATTATTTTTCATTACTTTTCATTTGATTCCATCAACATCATCTCGGTATTTTATTAAAATAGTAACCCAATTCTGAATCGAATTAGGAATCAGAAAAACCATCTCGAACAAACGACTTCGTTAGCAGCCGAGGAACAATGATTAAAAATTAATGGTCCTTCGAACCGGATTATGCTCGTTGGCCGCATCCTTAAATGATTTAATCTCGAGGAAGTGCGAGAATCGTTATAAAAATAAGCCTGTGTATTAAGAAATTTCACGTTCCTTTCATATTTAAGAAATGTTTTGAATGATGTTAATTAATTGACTGTTGAATAATAAGTGAATGAATGAATAGCTTGATCCTTTTTAAATCGTTTCCTTCTTTTACTTAGCTATTAATTGTCTCCTTTCATATTATTTAATTACCTACTTCTTTTATCATAAAAAACAATATCAAAGTATTCTTAGTAAACATTTCTGCCTCTTAAATTACTGTTCATAAGTTCGAATCTCGAAGAACAGCTTAATATTAAATAGTTTTCGTCTACTCGATATTGCGAAATGAGTTCTATCAACTATAAATATTAGGGAGTAGGTGCTTCCCTATTTTTCCACCGCTTCACCTATTTCTTCAAGCAGCAGTACGCGGGCATGGTTCTGTTCCAGTTTGAAAGAAACTAAAGCAAGCAGAATAACTGTCTGACTGCTTCGGTGGTGCAGGTGTAATCGCGCATGCGTTACGACTGCTGTGCTGAGGTCTCGGATTCGATCCCCGGGTCGGGTAAAGTGATATTGGGTTTTTCTATCTAGAAATTTTCAGTGATAGCCCGGAGTCTGGATGTGTGCCCGGTGTGGCGATAGGCTCGCCCCCTATTACATTATGGGACCGAAATTCGGCAAAAAGTGGGTGTACTGGTTACACCTCTGCCTACCCCTTCGGGAATTACAGGCGTGAGTGTATATCTATGTATGCAGAACTGTCCGTTATAACACCTTAGTGGCATACACCTCTGACTTTTCTGAAGTTATGTGTGTATTAAAATGTTAATTATCGCTTGCTTTAACGGTGAAGGAAAACATCGTGAGGAAACCTGCATATCTGAGATTTTTTCGAAGGTATGAGAAGTCTGCCAACCCGCATTAGGCCAGCGTGGTGGACTACGGCCTAACCCCTCTCATTAGTAGAGGAGGCCCGTGCCCAGCAGTGGGACAATGTTTAATACAGGGCTAGTATTATTATTTATTATTATTATAACACCTTATTTCTCATTGGCGGTACAGTGCTATGTATTTTGTACTTTTGTGGCATTACAATGGTAGGGCAACGTAGAAATCAAATCAAGACTAAAAAACTACTTTCACTGAATGAGACCAGAAAATCATAACGATTCCTATACATATAGTTCGCAAATATTTAGGTAATATTTTTGACACTACTACACCTAAGTACAATTAAGCCCAAATCTGTATATATAAAAGAAGAAACTGACTGACTGACTGACTGACTGACTGACTGACTGACTGACTGACTGACTGACTGACTGACTGACTGACTGACTGACTGACTGACTGACTGACTGACTGACTGACTGACTGACTGACTGACTGACTGACTGACTGACTGACTGACTGACTGACTGACTGACTGACTGACTGACTGACTGACTGACTGACTGACTGACTGACTGACTGACTGACTGACTGACTGACTGACTGACTGACTGACTGACTGACTGACTGACTGACTGACTGACTGACTGACTGACTGACTGACTGACTGACTGACTGACTGACTGACTGACTGACTGACTGACTGACTGACTGACTGACTGACTGACTGACTGACTGACTGACTGACTGACTGACTGACTGACTGACTGACTGACTGACTGACTGACTGACTGACTGACTGACTGACTGACTGACTGACTGACTGACTGACTGACTGACTGACTGACTGACTGACTGACTGACTGACTGACTGACTGACTGACTGACTGACTGACTGACTGACTGACTGACTGACTGACTGACTGACTGACTGACTGACTGACTGACTGACTGACTGACTGACTGACTGACTGACTGACTGACTGACTGACTGACTGACTGACTGAC
Organism: Laothoe populi; assembly: GCA_905220505.1. Taxonomy (NCBI): domain Eukaryota; kingdom Metazoa; phylum Arthropoda; class Insecta; order Lepidoptera; family Sphingidae; genus Laothoe; species Laothoe populi. Next base: position 15,136,271 of record HG992168.1, read on the forward strand.
TGACTGACTGACTGACTGACTGACTGACTGACTGACTGACTGACTGACTGACTGACTGACTGACTGACTGACTGACTGACTGACTGACTGACTGACTGACTGACTGACTGACTGACTGACTGACTGACTGACTGACTGACTGACTGACTGACTGACTGACTGACTGACTGACTGACTGACTGACTGACTGACTGACTGACTGACTGACTGACTGACTGACTGACTGACTGACTGACTGACTGACTGACTGACTGACTGACTGACTGACTGACTGACTGACTGACTGACTGACTGACTGACTGACTGACTGACTGACTGACTGACTGACTGACTGACTGACTGACTGACTGACTGACTGACTGACTGACTGACTGACGGACTGACTGACTGACTGACTGACTGACTGACTGACTGACTGACTGACTGACTGACTGACTGACTGACTGACTGACTGACTGACTGACTGACTGACTGACTGACTGACTGACTGACTGACTGACTGACTGACTGACTGACTGACTGACTGACTGACTGACTGACTGACTGACTGACTGACTGACTGACTGACTGACTGACTGACTGACTGACTGACTGACTGACTGACTGACTGACTGACTGACTGACTGACTGACTGACTGACTGACTGACTGACTGACTGACTGACTGACTGACTGACTGACTGACTGACTGACTGACTGACTGACTGACTGACTGACTGACTGACTGACTGATCAACGCAAAGCCTAAACGGCTGGGGTTTGAGACTTGAAATTTTGAAAGTAGGTACCTTTTATCACGTAGGCATCCACTAAGGAAGGGTTTTTGGAAATACCACCCCTAAGGGGGTAAAATAGGGGATGATAGTTTGTATGAAAATCCGTCATTTTTGAAGTTAAGTTTATGAAAATTAGTATTTGGCCTTTTAGTCAAAAATAAAAAATATTTGTTTCAGGATTTTTGGAAATTCCACCCCGAAGGGGGTAAAATAGGGGATGAAAGTTTGTATGAAAATCTGTAATTTTGCAGTTAAATGCATGAAATTTGGTATTTGTAGTGTATACTTTTTGTCTCAAACATGACATCCACGCGGGCGGAGCCGCGAGCAACAGTTAGTATGATATAATGATGCTGGCCTGACGTAACTGTATATAGACTGGCTGACTAGAACACAACTCACCGGAACAATTGTTTATGGGTAGGCATGGGTGTTCCATCAGGCGAATAGATTGTAATTCAAGCAAATAAAACAATTACGACCCTACATCCTCTTAATCAGCAGAGAAAACATACAATACGGGCTCGAAAACACCGGTATTTGTGTGTACAATTTTACTACTATTATAAATGCGAATGTTTGGATGGATGTTTGTTACTCAATCACGCCAGAACACCTGGACCGATCTGGTGGAAATTTAACACAGATATAGATTATAGTCTGGAATTATTATCTTGGTATAAATTTTTATCTTGGAAAAATTTCCGGTTCCCGCATGATAGTTTTTTGTTTTTCTTTTATTATTATCCTGGCACGGCAAAGTGACCGCACTGCACCTGATGGTAAGCGCAGTGCGGTCCAATTAGAGCATCGAGTAGTGAGAGACGATCTATCCCCCGCTACTCAACACAATCATGCCGGCCTGCTTCTTCACACTACGCCATGGGCAAGAAGGTGAAGAAGCGGTCGAGGGTCTATTGTCAGAGTACTCAGAAGGCCGCAAAATGGCCAAACAATGTACTCTAACTCTAGACCCCCGAGAAAAACCGGATGTACACTGGCCGATCCCGGAACGCGACACACTTGCGTGTGCCACTATGGCGGGTTTTACACCCTGTGTACGGTGGTCGCTATCCGGGCGGATATGAATATCCTACCACCAGCATTACACAGCAAGGTGTTAGTTCGTCATGTTTTTTAGCATAGTGGTAGTTTAGGGGTCAAAGAATGAAATAGGCTACTTATTTTTTAGTGCCTCGATAGGCAGACGACCAGATGGGCCACCTGATGGTAAGTAGTCACTGCCGCCCATAGACATCTGCAATACCAGGGCACAGCAAAGCCGCTGCCTACCGTGCCTACTTATCCGGGAAATAATAATAATAATAAATCTTTATTGGCATAAATATTAACATTTTCACAAAAATATTGAAGCCTCTGACTCCTGAACTAGGTAGAAAACCTGTATGTCAGGAGTCAGCGCCATTCTCCCTATGCAAATTATCCGGGAAATGCACGGTTTCTATGGAATAGCATAATATAGAAAGATATCTCGATGGATTTTACACCTTTCCTTTCAAAACTAACAGGCGGGCAAAGCCCAAGCAAAAGCTAGTTGTTAATAATTGTTATGGAATATGTAACACGTCATCAATTCATGACGACTATTGTTTCTGAGTGCGGTATGAATTCTGTTTGTTTTGTAAACCAATAATACTAGTTCACATATTGTTTGCTAATGGCCTTCCAACGTCAATTCAGCATAACGTTGAGCTATGTTTTGTCAATTTAAATACATCTAACAATGACACATAGATTAAGGGTAGGCCTCTTGCACCTAAGATGTAAGTAAGGACACAGTAAAAACAACAAACAACAGTAAAATTGTTGTTCCTATCATGAATTAAGACTGAATTTTTATTGAGGAAAACGATTTGATCCCCAACCTTGAGGCAGACAGAACGGTTATGTTGAGCTAACTAGGCACAACCCAGCATTTAGCCACCTGGAAGATACAGAAATCATCTAGACGACCGCTGGGCCGAGTCTCTAACAAAGCCTATATGCTACGAACTAAAACCGTCGTTCTGCAGCACATCAGAGATACCCGGAGTTCTTGAGACGAGAAGTACAAATTCTTCCGAAGTAGGCCGAAACCGATCCCGCGCTACGTCGTCGTTCGTCTTCATATGATAGCTTCATATGTCTTCATACGACAGCCTCCATGGTGCAGCGGGCGAGTAGCCGGCTGTGAAGCGAAAGGCCATGGGTTCGATTCCTGCAAATTCCGACAGATGTTTTTGTACGGTCGCAACTCTTATCACAAAAGTCACCTTTCGATAGTAAGGGGTGAAATTCTCCGAACGCCCCCAATTCACAGGGTAGAAGAGTGACTTTTGTCAGAACAACCAGACCTAAATTAATATTTGATATTATTTTCTGTAGAATAAAATTATAGTTACTAAATGACAATCATCTTGTTAACCTAGACCGATATACTAGACATTCGTAGGTGAAAACATATCAATGAACAACTTAGCAAAATAACATCAGTATTTATCGAAAATAAATACTAAACCAACGAAACCAAACATTGATACAACGCTCCCTGACTGACAATTAAACCATTCACTCCGAACAAATGGAATATAGATTATCGAACTGTTCAAACAGCAGAGAAAACTATAACGTATAGCGAAGCAATTTGCTGGGGTAAATATTGTTCGTAACGCGTTCTCGCTTTTCAATCAGTATCAAGACGCGGTGACCTTTGTTTTCTTCAGACAAACAGGACTTGTGGCGGATGGGTGCTGGGGAGTGTTGGAAGGGGCGAGTGGCCTGGCAAGATAGATAATAGGCTATTTGACAACATTGAAAAGACACTGCAAATTGTGGTCATCCTGTTAGACAATAGCTTAATTAACCATATTTCACTTAATTTTAAACAAAATAATGTATATTTTTTTAAAATTAAACGAAATAAAGTACAATTTTTTTTTAAAATTTTATATGAGATGTGAACACTCTGTGATTGATTGCAACTCTGGTGACGTCACACGCAAGAAAACAAAGTTTCTTCGAGTGATTTTATTTCGCGTTTAATGTTTTATGGGTGATAAATTCTATTGTTGATCTATTTTTGAAGCAGTTTAATAACTGTTGATAAAACAATTATCATAAAACTTAGCTTTGCTTATCATTATTAGCTTGTTTACTTGCATGTGACGTCACACGTGTCATGTGATCAGCGCCATTACAGAAATAGCGTTTTTGCCGCGGTTTTGGAGATTTAAACTATAACATTGATTTTTATTAAAAATACAGTAGATTTCCCGGAAATATCAATATAGTGTGCTTATTATGTAATAAATAATACTTTTAAATCATTTTGCGAAAATTAGTCAAATAGCCTATTATTGATTCTCTCAATTGTTTTATGACATTCTTTGTCAATCACACGCTACGTGCGTATGCCACGCTAAAGCTTACATGTGTCGAATCTACGAGCATGATTTGAATGAGGTTATTTTTTTTTACCTTAACACAAAAATACTTGAGTAAGCGACATCCAATGACTAAGATAAAAGTCGGCTTATAATGTATATTTTTTATAAAAACAGTCTAATTTTGGTTTATCATGAAATAGAATTTCGGGGTTAGATTTACGCCATAACTCATAAAAACATACATACATATACACTCACGCCTGTAATCCCCGAAGGGGTAGGCAGAGGTGTAACCAGTACACCCACTTTTCGCCGAATTTCGGTCCCATAATGTGATAGGGGGCGAGCCTATCGCCATACCGGGCACAGGTTCCAGACTCCGGGCTAATACTGAGAATTTCTAGATAGAAAAACCCAATATCACTTTACCCGACCCGGGGATCGAACCCGAGACCTCAGCACAGCAGTCGTAACGCATGCGCAATTACAACTGCGCCACCGAGGCAGTCATAAAAACATGTTAAATTAAACTCAATGTAAAGACCTGTTGAAGTCGATTTATATGCGTGGTTAGATATTAATACACCCAAAAGCCACTCACATAGTTCTGACTTCACACTAGGTAAAACCTGTATCGTGGGTATCAAGAACTACGAGGGACTACGGCCCCACAACACCCAGACTTAAAACAAACATCTATCTGTCACACAAACATTTGTCTCAGTGCGGGAATCGAACCCGCAACCTCTCGTTTCACAGTCGGCTACTCGCCCGCAGTGCCACGGAAGCTGTCATGGTTTTCGATATATCGCAATCTCCCCACAATTTACCAATCAAAAGGATTATTTCTTCATAAAAGAGTGAAACCCTTTCATATACGATGCATGTCCTGCAGAATTTTAGCAACATTTGTATATCAATTCTAATAACTGACCTTTGCTCGTTTTTATAAATATATTTTTGATGGGATTCAGATTTCACCAATTAATTTCTACGTAGCTTCAATGACGTCTTTTGTCTGGACTTGGTTTTACAATTTACGATAATTAGTCTGGTCTAGACCACAAAGTGAGTGTAAATACTCTTTTCTTAGCTAACTATATTCTAATTATGTTCCTAATTAGTTTTAAAATACCGGTGAATCATGGTTGTTTTCTTGTTTAAATGTTCAGCTGGTTGGTTTTACCGTGTCTTACTTTAATTGTTTTATTTCTTCCAGTCTTCGTGATAAATTGTTTGTAAGACTATTGAAAATTGGATTAATAAGTTGGCGATAAAATATGTTTTAGTTAGGACTTAAATAAAAAAATAACACCCAACACACATAGCCCCGATCCCACACTAAGATACGAGTCTTGTGTCGTGGGTATCAGGGACTACGAGCGACTTTCGGTCTCACAACACCCAGATCCCGGACACGGATATCTGTCTGTTACACAAACATTTGTCCCGGTGTGGGAATCGAATCCACGGCCTCTCGTTTCACAGCCGGCTACTCGGCTACTGCGCCACGGAGGCTGTCGCAGGCTGAGGACTTGTTACTGATTATGTGTTCATGATGTCATGACACACATATGAGGCCGTCAGCGCAAAAGTGGCCTAAGCTTGAGACAATGAGTATGAAAATAATGTGGTTTGTATATTCATGAATTTTAAATCAATGTACATAAATGCAAATTTTTGCAATACAATCTTGTTGTCCATCATATTCGCAATTGGTGAAACTAGAGATAGGCCGGTTTGGTATTAAATTTTCGCACATTTTAAATCATTTGCAGTACATAGGTCAGATTATGAAAAAATGAGGGTTAGGCCACTTTTGCACTGACAGCCTATATAAACCTAAAACCAAAGAAAGAGTTTATATGATTGATGTATTGAAAACGCCAATATTTTTTCCAAACACAACACAGAGCTGAAACAAATGTTTGAAGATCACTCATACATTTGTATTGATGAGGATGTAAATCATGGCATCCGTTTACGTTCTTATGTTCACCCAAGGCTCCACAAAGACTGTCTACAACAAAATGTTATACATCTAGAAAGAAAATACAAAAAATGCTATTACAAAGATTTTACTGCCTTGGTGGCGCAGTTGTAATTGCGCATACGACTGCTCTGCTGAGGTCTCGGGTTCGAGCCCCGGGTCGGGTAAAGGGATATGGCCTGTAATCCCCGAAGGTTAGACAGAAGTGTAACCAGTACGCCCACTTTTCGCCGAATTTACCACGGTCCCATAATGTGATGGGAACGAGCCTAACGCCATACCGGGCACAATCCCAGACTTCGGGCTGATACTGAGTATTCCTAAATAGAAAAATCCTATATTAGTTTATACATAAAATGGAGGGAGATATTGTAAAATTATAAAAATACAAATAATATTGCTTTTTTTTTTAAAGTGCCTGGATAGGTAGACGAGCAGAAGGGCCACCTGATGGTAAGTAGTCACCGCTGCCCATAGACTTCTGCAATGCCAGAGCACAGCAGGGCCGCTGCCTACTGTTAAACTTACCTATGATTGTTGTTCGAATTGGAAGATAACTTACTATACTATTTTATTATTGTACTATCTAATAGTTCTAGAAGACTAAACAGTACCTTTCAAGTAATGTCCAAGATCGGAGCGCTCCATTAACCGAGCCAAAGCAAGTCTTAGTTCTTAGTTGCTTAAGCATGAAATAATACGTGTGTTGAAATCATATTTTTTGCCCCGTATCCTTCCTGCCGATACACTAACCCACTGTCGCTAAATGTGACCATGTAGATTTGAAATTAGCAAAGATAATAATTCAAAAGTTTTTTTATTCATAAAAAGTACACCGAAAACACTGCACCTAATGGTAAGCGCAGTACGGTCCAATTAGAGTATCGAGTAGCGAGAGACGATCTATCCCCCGCTACTCAACACAATCATTGGAAGGTTGCCTCCGATTTTTCTGAGATCCCAGTATCAGACCCTGAATTGATGCCAATGGGATCATCTGGGAAGTATACCCTTTTAAACAAAAAAAGAATATCTCGAATCGGCCTAAGCGTCTTCGAGTAATCGGGGAACATACATAAAAAAAGATTCCGACGAATTGTTAACCTCCTCCTTTTCTTGAAGTCGGTTAAAAAAACTTACTGGTTCAAGTACTTGCCCGAAACAAACGCGGCAAGTCGATTCCTCGTCGAGCGTAAAGACCCATTGAGCGGCACCATAATATCATCGCATTTTAACGGCGGTGATAATTCTGGATTCTGTTTTCATTTACACAAACTTCTGTAATATTGTCTTTGCTTGTTTTCTGGAATAAGCCTTATTGATATTTTGTATATTAAATTCAATTTAATACTTTATTATTAGAGCTTCGCTGTAGACAGTTCGGTGTGAAGAATTAATTAATTAATGGGTTGGCATTTTTTTGAATTTATCGGTGGTGCAGTTATAAATGCACATGCGTTACGACTATTGTGCTAAGGTCTTGGGTTCAATCCCCGGGTCAGGTAAAGTGATATTGGTTTTTTCTATTTAGAAATACTCAGTATCAGCCCGGAGTCTGGATTCGTGCCCAGTATGGGCCATTATGGGACCGTAATAAACCTCTGTCTACCCCTTCGGGGATTACAGGCGTGAGCGTATATGTATATATGTTTGTTTAAATGCTGCTGCTGCTCGTTTGCCGGCCTATTTTTATTTTACCGCGGGGAATAACCGTCATGCCGGATTAATACGGTAAAGATTTCGGTTTCATAGTTAAGAAAGCCTCTGCAGCACAGCGGGCGAGTAGCAGGTTGTGAAACGAGGCTCCATGGGTTCGATTTCCGCACCAAGACAAATGTTTCTGAAATGAGATATTTGTTTATTCCTGAGTGTTGTGGGACCGTAGCCCCTTGATATCTATGATACAGGTTTGACCTAGTGTGGGGAATTGTTTTAGACCTTTGGGTGTATGTATAGAATTTCATTAGGTGGTATATCTTTTGTACGCTCTACTCTATCTAAGTACATAACACCGCCTCGTCAATTTCTGCTATTAATACGTGAAGCAAACATTTTGTACCCCTTTTTTAAGAAATTTACGCGGAAGGAGTATGAAATGTGCCAAAGTTTCTATAGAGGACTGCAGAAAGCTAATATTTTTATATAATATGTATTACAAGTACATTCAATTAAATTAAATAAAACATCCATTGTTACGTACACTGTTCATGTCAAATACATAACCCGGTAATGACATAAATGTGTACACAATCTCATAGCAATAGAACAAAATTAAAATATTACATGCAGTGATTACAGAAGTACTTATCTAGAAGCTACTCGATACTCTAACTGGACGGCACTACGCTTACCATCAGGTGCAGTGTGGTCACTTTGCCGAGCCAAGATAAAATAAAAAAGAAGTTCTGTGCCTTAAAAGGTAAAACGTTTTTTAATTCATAAAAAGTACATTGACTTCAATAAAAACAAATTATGCGTTCCTATAAAATTTGAGGGTTGCCTTCGATTTTTTTGAGATCCTATCATCAGATCCTGACTTGGTGCCAATGGGACCACCTGGAAAGTATACCCTTTTAAACAAAAAAAAGAATTTCTCGAATCAGTCCAGGTGCCTTTGAGTAATCGGGGAACATACATAAAAAAGATTCCGACGAATAGAGAACTTCCTCCTTTTTTTGAAGTCGTTTAAAAAAGAAGTACACATTTCGAAAAAAGAACATGAATAATTTTCAAACTTATTTTCTTAAGAGTTGTATTCGAATTTCGGCCAGTAGGCGTGAGTACTGGTATAAGTAATTTAACGAGGCGGGTCGCTAATCTGATCTATAAACCTCTCTACATTTCCCGCAACTAAACACCCGAGCGATTTATATTTAACAATTATTGTTAATATAAATCTAGCGGTCGTGTTGTGGCCGACGCTCACACAAAAGCCGAATTTGTAATCGTAGTATAGAAAAGGTAAATGGTCCGGTGTTTTCGGGCGCGGTAATGATGTCATCACGGTTTTCCGTAATCGCGGGCCGTGGGACACTTTTATGGCGTCGGGCTGGAAGCTTTTACACCGTCCTGTAATCTATACTAATATTATAAAAAGGAAAGATTTGTATGTAAGTATGTTTGTAACGAATTGGCTCAAAAAGTACTGGACCGATTTAAAAAATTCTTTCACAATTTGAATGCTACATTATCAGTGATTAATATAGGCGATTTTAATTGCAAGAAAAATGTAAGGATCCCTACTAAAACTACAATAATGTTACCCAGGGTGTAAAAAAAAGAACCCCATCCACGCGGGTGGAGCCGCGAGCAACAGCTAGTGTGTATTAATTTACTTTATCGATATGACATTTTAGAAGAATGTTAAATACGCAAATGTATAAAAGTGTAGTTGAAGATTTTATTTGTGTTCAAGATGTAAAACAGTTTATTTGTTTAATGCAAGTGCAAGTGTAATGGCATCTTTTCGAGGAGTTTACAGCTTATATAAATGAAAAAAGTATTTGTTAACCTACCAAAAGGTTTAAGAGAGTGTTTAAGTGATGATGGGTATATGATTGAGATTTCTATATAAGCAAACAATATATTTTTTGACTCATCAACGCAAATGCGATGTCTACAAATTAGTGTAATTTTGGTATATTGATTGTGAAATTAATTGTATAGTATATTGATTCTAATGACCTTAGATGTTAAAAAGCGACCTTAAATAAATAAATAAAAAAAAGTTTTTGTTTGGTTTGGAAATGTTTTTATACATTTGTGTTGCTATTGAGACAGGAACTGGCAACAGGAAGCCGACTGTAAAACTAGAGGCTGCGGGTTCTGTTCCCGTACGGACTCAATTTTTTCTGTGATACCCAAATATTTGCATCGTGAATCTATCTATCTATAATATTGTGGTGATATGTTGTGTCCTAGGTATCTGAAACCTACGGCACAAGATATATCTTACTGTGGGGTCGGGGCAATATGTGTAACTGTTGGATTTTATTTATTTATATCGTTATATACATATTTATTAGCCTATTTCGACGGCGCAGTTATAATTGAGTACGCGGTACGAATAGTGTGCTGAGGTCTTGGGGTTCGATCACTGGGTCGGGTAAAGTGATTTTAGGGTTTTCTATCACGAAGTACAGCCTGGAGTCTGGAATTGTGTCCGGTATGACGATAGACTCTACCCTATCACATCATGGGACTGTAATAAGTTCGGCGAATTGTGGGTGTACTGGTTACACCTCTGTCTACCCCTTCGAGGATTACAGGCGTGAGTGCGTATGTTATATGATTGTTTTTATAAATTTTCGTAGTGGAGCTTCAAATTTTAGTTACCTATTTAATATGAATAATTAATTTACACAAAATCGATTTATTAAGGAGTACAACGACTTCTATCCATCAACAAAAAATAAAATTGACTTAAAATTTCTTTTTCATTTCTCCAGTACCGCGATTCCGCTGACAGCAGATCTTTGTCATGCAAGATAATTCCTAGAACTCTTGTAAAGATTTTCTGCAATCTTCGAAGACAGATCAACGATATGGCACGATTCAAACTCAATATCTGGGTTTAAAGATCTTATTCTACCGAAGATAACTATCCGACAACCATTACTGAGTAAGTGGCTTTTATTTACTCTGCGGATGAAAACCTTTAACAGACTATATTAAATGTTCATATAAATATGGGCACTGGCCCCTATAATCAGTAGAGGACTAATGAGAGGGGTTAGGCCTTAGTCTACCACGCTGGCCTTCTGCGTGTGGGCAGTCTTCACATACCTGTTGGTGGAAGGATATTCATATCCGCCCGGATAGCGCCCACCGTACACATGGTGTAAATCCCGCCATAGTGGCACACGCAAGTGTGTCGCGTTCCGGGATCAGCCAGTGTACATCCGGTTTTTGTCGGGGGTCTAGAGTTGGGGTACGATTTTTGGCCATTTGCGAGCTTCTGAGTACTCTGACACTCTAGGGTCTTCCCTTGACTGCTTCTTCACCTTCTTGCCCATGGCGTAGTGTGAAGAAGCAGGGCATGATTGTGTTGAATGCGGAGGATAGATTGTCTCTCGCTACTCGATACTCTAATTGGACCGTACTGTGCTTACCATCAAGTACAGTCTGATCACTTTGCCGTGCCAGTATTAAAAAACAACCTTTAAAATTATTATTTAGAATTCTCGGGCATGCAGGTTTCCTTACTATGTTTTGCTTCACCGTTTAAGCAAGCGATAATTACCAATGAATACACGCGTAACTTCGAAAAGTCAGAGGTGTTGTCATTTTGTGTTGGTTTCGAACCATCGACTCTCGTCTTGGCAGTCCGTACCACAAACAACTAGGCTATCGCATTTTGTATGGGTTTGTATGTGTTAATACTAACCTCTTTAATGGTTTCTTATGTTTACGCGAATATTATCAAAAGACCAACTGCCAGACCTCAAGACATTGTGAGCTCTTTCTGCGTAGATCGGACTACAACAAAATAAAAATTAAATATCAACTATATGGAGGGTAGAAACATTGCACTATACTTTCGTGACGACATACAACTCAGTATCCCCCGTGACCATGAAGGCTGTAAAGCCTTCGAAACGTCGGGTTATAAAAGTAAAATAAACCGCGATAGAATCCGTAAACTAACCTCTGTATTAATTATCGGACTGCTCGAAGCGAAGATATTTCATCCACTATGCTGGTATGATCCAAGTTGGTAGATTTCATTTTATATAGGTACCAATGAATTCTTAAGAATTCTCAAGTTTAATAATAAAAAAATATATATACACCTAATAATCACACACTTCAGTCCTGTATCGTGGGTATCAACAACGAGGGACTACGGTCCCACTACACCCAGACCCGAAACAAATATCTATCTGTCACACAAAGATTTATCTCGGCACGGGAGCCGAAACCATGCCCTCTGGTTTCTCAGCCAACTTTTTTTTATGCTGGCACGGCAACGTGACCACACTGCACCTGATGGCGCAGTGCCGTCCTGTTAGAGTATCAAGTAGCGAGAGACAATGTATACTCAACACAATCATGCTGGTTGAAACGACTACTCGTCCGTGACTTATATTTAGAATCAAAAAAATTACGTCACGGTTTGCAAGCCGCCCTCGGTGTAATGTCCAGACCTTGAATGACAGCCTGGCGCCGGAATGTTCCAATCCTTTGTGGATCTTATCTGCTTAGAATAGCCGTACGTACCAATAACTTCACAGGTGGATTGTGATTTGTCGCAAATTTAGAAGGGGGAACAGAGGTGTTTGTTTATACAGTTCTTTAAAGATTTAAAAAAGAATGTATTTAAGTGTAGTATTATATAATACTATATTTTGCGCGCGGCTTCGCCCACATGGTAGTTATATTTAAAAGAAAAGGTAAAAATCCATGGAGTCATCTTAAGCTATTGCATCTTTTTATATTATGCTATACCATAGGAACCATCATTTTTCAGGGATTAAAAGTAGCCTATGTGCTATGCCCGACTATAATCTATCTTTGTGCTAATTTCAATCCGATCCGTTTAGCTTTCTGGCGTTATTGAGTAACAAACATCTATCCATCCATCCAAGCATTCGCATTTATAATATTATTAGTAAGATTCTTATCCAAATAACATATAATTTTGGAACAATCTGTATATATAAAAGAAGAAACTGACTGACTGACTGACTGACTGATCGATCAACGCACAGCCTAAACGGCTGGGGTTAGAGACTTGAAATTTTTACAGTAGGTACCTTCTATCACGTAGGCATCCACTAAGGAAGGGTTTTTGGAAATACCACCCCCAAAGGGGTAAAATAGGGAATGAAAGTTTGTATGAAAATCCGTCATTTTTAAGTTAAACGCATGAATATTGGTATTTTGTATTGTATACTTTTTCTCCCAAACATGACCTCCACGCGGGCGGAGCCGCGAGCAACAGCTAGTTTAACATATAAGCATTAAATACTATTCGTTGGTAAGCGCATCCTCAGAACAGCTGGACCGATATGATTTTTATATTTTCGGTCAAAAAAATAATTATTAGAAAAGTTACCAGGAAAATTAGAAAAACTGAAAAAATTTATCATGTCTTTCCAGTCATAGGATTTCAGGCTCGTATGGCATTTATCTGGCCATAGAGCAAAGGTTAGTACAAAAAATATCTATGAATATTAACTTAACTTAATTAAACAAAAATATATTGTGTAATATTTTCAAATCCTAAAAGTATCACATGAACAGCATTTACCTAATACTATTACAAAAAACGTTGAGGACATTAAACTTTTTGGTCATTACCATTAGTCAAATTACTTTTTATTGAGCCAAAAATAAGTGTAAACAAAAATAACACAAACGATATACGAGACGACGATGTTTATTTATTTTTTATGTTCTATATAAGTATCTGTTAAAATGTCTATATTACTACAACTGCGATGTAAACCACCCGCCAATTAGTTGGGACAGTTAGTTCATTACACCTTTTGTTTTAGTTATTTCAAGGTTTTATTAATTGTCATGTGTGTTAATATTTACTGCAATTTCAACGTGCGTGCTTAATTTATGATATTAATTCTATGGGCGTGATTTAAAATAGAGTCGTTTGTATGAAGTGCTAGTTTTTGTTAGATTTATTAATTGTTTGATATAAATAAATAACACCCAACAGTCACACACATAGCCCTGATCCCACACTGAGATACGTCTTATGTCGTGGGTATCATGGACTATGAGAGACTATCGGTCTCATAACACCCAGACCAGACCCACTAATTATTTATTTGTAACCTTGTGTTTATAACTTTGGATAAGCTATATTTCATAATAGAATTCTTCTTTATTTCGTGATTTTTTATTCTAAAAGTTTTCTTAGTCTGATCTCGAACATGTTCAAAATAGTATCATCAATTGGAATATATCTTAACAAATACTGAATTCACTGATTATGATTTAGATGGTTTAGGCCTGTCCAGGACCTACACTTCAAACTCTTGACCTAATCCATAGTCCACACGAATCTGAAGTAGATTCAAGTGGTGCCAGACAGGTTGATAGACCTAAATCTTATTTAACTGACTATAAGACAGACCTATATACTTCCAGGTTATGAAAAACTACTAAATAAAAGGAATCTAATACACTACAAAGCTTAATGGCTTCTGTTGAATATTATACATTGAAATAAAACACATTTTACAGATTTAAAACGTGATAAAATCTGTGAAATTTGTTTATTAACCGACTTCAAAAAAAGGAGAAGGATCTCATTTCGTCGGAATCTTTTTTTTATGTATGTTCCCCGATTACTCGAAGACGCCTGGACCGATTGGAGATTTTTTTTGTTTAATAGGGTATACTTTCCAGGTGGTCCCATTGGCACCAAGTCAGGATCTCAGGATCAGAAAAATCGAAGGCAACTGTCAAATTTTATAGGGATTGTTTTAAAACTATAAATCGTTAAAAGCATTACATAGTTGGGAATTGTACGGATGCTAGAAAGTCATAGACAAATCTATCTTTTAGAAGTTACATGTGTGTTTAATGTTAATTATCGCTTGAAGAAAACATGAGTTTCAATAACGCAGCATAAAAAACTCAAAGGTATCAGAAGTCTACCAACCTGCACTAGGTCTGTATGTTGGACTAAGACTAAACACTTCTACCTCCTTACCATGGATCAAATACTAGGCTCTTGTTTAATACATGTAACTTCAAAAGTTGATGGTCATAGATAGATAATTCCACTTTGTAAGTCCATAGGTAAATTTATTAAAAAATTCCTCAATTTTGTAAATAGTTACAAAAGCTCGGTGAGAGTGATTGTATGCGTCAATGTGATTTTACTGCCGTGATTGGATTCAGCCTGTGTGTACTCCCAAAAGACCGGACGCAATCGAATCGGGATGATATGTCTAAAAAGTACAAGCCTATGTAGTCCTAAATACTGTATCCAAAATGAATTGTCAGAAAATTACGAAAGTAAAGAAAAGAAAGTAGAAAACAAATTTGAAGCTAATGGAAAATTAAACTTAAACTAACAAGATTAGGTCGAGAAATGTAAAGCAAATTCCGATCCGTCAGCCTCTGTGGCGCAGTGGACATACGGTAGCGAAACCAGATGCCGCCGGTTTGATTTCTGCATCGAAGTAAGTGTGCTTGTGATTCACAAATGTTTGCTTCGGGTTTGGTTCGGGGTCCGTAGTCTCTTGTAGTTTTTGGTACCCACGATACGCCTAGAGACCTCCTAGCCACCTAGTTTGACCTAGTGTGAGATCAGAACTATAACTTTTGGGTATATAATAATAATAAAATAAACTCCAAATAGTTTCACATCAAGTCTGAATTAACAACTTGGTGGTTGGTCCGTATGTTTGACTTAAAAACAATAACTTCATAATTTCAAAATATTTGTATGTTTTTTAAATATTTTTTATTCTTGCTTTATTTACAATTCACGCGTTAAATTATTATGAGCAAATTATGTCGATATTTTGAAAAACGAACAGGTATTCTTATTTTCTTTGCTAACTAAACTTTTCTTGTTTCATATAGAAGTTTGCACTAAGTTATTTTCCAGAAGTTTCGAGACCAGATTTAAATCTCGATATATTTAACTCATCATTTCAGTATTATTAAATACTCTATCGAAATACTTTCGAAAATATGCATCATGTCACCTAGCTTTCTCTCTGTTGACGCAACTTTAAACAACAAATTTAAGATAAGATTTAAAGGACTCACACACGTTCATATTGATCTAAAATCAGTTGCAAAGCATTTGAATTACGACGATGCACTAGTTTTCTTACTTGTGTGAGAGATACGCAAAGGGGGCGACCAAGTTGTCATCCAGAGTCCCGGCAGTCGACCTCTTCGCAAAATCGATATAATTTGGCACGCGGCCAGATAGAATTGTAGGGAAATATGTTCACCCGCAATCTGAATGTACATCATTGTTTTTTTGCTAAATCGGATGAACGCAGATGTCAAGTTTGGCCTCGAACAGGTTGGTCTTACGTCATTTGTCTATTGCTGATCTTGAAGTTTTGATTGACCAGTCGACTTGAGCCAGTTATACCGAATTGTCTATGACTGAATAATATTCAGCTTCAGCTATTTCTAGAAGGTGCTGTCTAAATTCCCTCTACTTTACAAACTCAATTCCATACCTTAATTTAGCAACACACCCATTATTTTGGATTTATGTTTGTTTATAAGTGGCCTTCCGTTTCCACCAGCTAAGTATATTAATATAAAATATCTACCTAGCCTATCTTATCTATTACTGATATCCTAAACTGAGCGATAAAAATGTTTTTAGGGTACAATTGTAAATATGACTTAATAATAAATAAACTGGAAGAGTGGGTAGAGGGCGCCCAAGGAGAAAGTTTACGAATCAGATAAACGATCTTCTCCTAAAAGGGCAAATCAGAAGTACCTCCAACCGTCGTAAATGTATGAATGTGGAAGAGGCGAAAGATGTGTGTCAGGATCGTAGCTTGTGGCACTCAATAGTCTCTGCCTACCCCCATGGGATACGGGCGTGAGTGTATATGTATGTATGTATGTATGACTTAATAATAATACTCTCAGTATTATCACTGTCCCACAGGTGGGCATGGGTCTCTACTAATGAGAGAAGGTTAGGCGTTAATCTACGACGATAGATTAATGCGGATTGACAGACTTTACACAACTTCGAAATTCATCTTTAGAATTCTCAGGCATGCAGATATCCTCACGATGTTTCTCTGAAATGTTTAAGCAAGTGATAATTAACAATGAAAACACAAGTCGCCGTCATGTAAATAAAATTGAATGTGACTTTGGTGATGCTAAATCGAATGCAGAAATATCAATGAACCGGAAATTATTCCGTCCTCTTCCTTTTTTCTTTCTCGCGAACTGAATTTCTAATGAGTATTTTTTCCGCATATCAATGTTTTTTTGTCCTTCATGTTTATTTGCCTTGATTGGCGTTGTAATATGGATAATCAACAGAGTTTCATTATTCTTCAGGAAAAAGATATTGATATCGATACTGTTGGCAGATATAAATAAAATAAATAAATAAATACACCCAACAGTCATAGTTCTGACCCCACACTAGGTAACACCTGTATCGTGGGTATCAAGAACTACGAGGGACTACTACAACACCCAGACCCGAAATAAATAATATCTATCTGTCACACAAATATTTGTCTCGGTGCGGGAATCGAACCCACGGCCTCTCCTTTCACTGCCGGCTATTATCATATTTTAAACGGCTTCAAATAACGCCGCGGTGGCGCAGTTGTAATTGCGCATGCGTTACAACTGCTGTACTGAGGTCTCGAGTTCGATTCCCGGGACGGGTAAAGTGAGATTGGGTTTTTCTATTTACTCAGTATGAGCTCGGAGCCTGGAATTGTGCCCGGTATGGCGAGATAGGCTCTCCCCCTACCATTTTATGGGACCGTAATAATTCGTAAAAAAGTGGGTGTACTGGTTAAATTTCTGCCTACCCGTTCGGGGATTGCAGGCCTGAGTGTATGTTTGTGTCAAATAATGTTACTGATTCGCTGTATATGTGCTTTTTTAACATTATTGCGCGATAAAAATGAAAAAGTAACAATAGTCTAGCAGACAGAGGACTAGATTACTAACACAGAGGTTGTGAGTTCCATCCTCGTTCCTGAAGTACACATCTGATTTTTGAAGTTACATGTGGAGTGTGTAATTCACTAGTGTATTATGGTTCGCTTTAATAATTAAAGAAAGTGAAAAAAAAAATTTTTTTACACCAAATATTTTGGCTATATATCGAGAATTCTTGCTTTGATTTTCAAATTCATCACGATTTGTATATTTTGCTAACATGAATGCCCAGAAATAGATTTCCCAAAGGGATTGGATCAAAAGATCAGGCAAAAGGCTGGTTGTAAAGAACAGTAAAATCGTCCATGTTAAGATGATACGGCAACCCAATATGAAGTGGGAAAAGATCTCAAAGATTATATTTCATTCCATCCAAATAAATTAAAAAGCCCTTACCACTCCATAATTTTACTACCTGAGGAGCCAAAGACATTAAAAGGCTTTATCGTATTACAAACCATACTCCAATTACACAGTACAGCATAAGGTCTGAATATAAGACCCCGACCTTTTTTAATTATGGCAGCGTAGAAAGCGGCACGGCAATTTATCTTAATAAGAGTTCATGGCGCCCGTATCGAAATTATTCAGGCTGGCTGCATTAATGGCTTTTAATATTACCTGGAGATTGAAAGTGCAATTATTTTCCAACGTGTACAAATTTAGCAATTTATCAAGGCTGTACGTTGTGCAAATCGTAAAAATCGGAAAATTCCAAGGAATTCTTAAAAGTATGCTGATCCAATCGCTATATAAAAATAGATAGCTAGCTGTTGCTCACTGCTCCGCCCGTGTGCTAGTTATTTTTGAAAGAAAGGTTTAAAGTAAATTTCAACCAGATCCGTTCAGTCGTTCTGGCGTGATTGAGTAACAAACATCCATCGGTCCATTCATCCAAACATTTGCGTTTATGATATTAGTAAGCCTAATTACGTAACTCAGAATTTCTATAATTATTTTATATAATCTTAAAAATAAGACGATACCGGCTTTCAATGCAAATTGTCTTTAAAACCAATATAATTTCAACTTTATTATGGGCTACTTTAAACCAATCATTTCAGTTTTGTCCTAGACTTAAATAGTAATTATATCCTAAAAAACAAGTCTAGATATATCAGATTTCGTAATAATAAAATCATCAACGTAAGGGGTGTTGCTTTTTATATGGAACGGTCGGTCTGCTACAGGAGTAATCTTAAGAGCTAAAGTAACTTCATGTGAGTCATAAAAAAAACTGAAAAGGAACAAAGCCACGGGAAACTGTTAATGCATTTGAACGAGGATGCTAAAATTCTCCTTATTAACAACTTTCAAAGAAATTCTATAGCTGCTCGAAAACCACGAAATATCTTAAGACTTTGCTTAATAAATTTAAAGCATTTTGTATTGAAGAATGTTAATTTTAATCGTTCCTCATCTTTGAGTATTTAATCCACTCTAAGTTCCTCATACTTTTACACGCAACTCCTTTAATATATTTTCATGTAGGACATTGTTTTATTTGGACGTAGAACACACTAACCTATTATGTAATATGTTTGTCCTATAGTTTGTAAACAGAAAAATGGTCTTTTGATATTAACAACTTTTGAGCGTGAGGACCGGGATAACGTACCACGCAATTTGTAGGACAATGTGGCTGTCATCATCATCATCATCAACAGCCTGTAGAATCCCACTGCTGGGTATAGGCCTCTTCCATGTTATGCCACATGCCACGGTCCTGAGCCAGTCTCATTCAGATTCGACTTCCGATCTTAATGATGTGGCTGTTAAACTATATAAACATCAACTAAGCTACTGAAAAAAATAAGCTGGTTACTTATCAATTTTGAATACCTCGTATCGATGTATGTTTGGCGGAGAGGACTCTTTTATGAAACCATACAGTTTGTAGGACAAATATTTTTTCGAATAATTCAGACAATTATCTTGAGATTTAACAAAAAAACGCAACATATTTTATCCCTGCTACCCCTGTTAGCTGCCACAATCGAAAAATTTTGTAAGGTGCAAAGATGGATGTCTCATCAAAATGAGGCTACTCACGGAAAATTGGCTTGATAGTAATCAATAGCAGACATAGTACCGTGGATCCCGGACTATAAGGTTAGATCGGTTGAAGAGTAAAATATTTATTTTATTTGCTTAACATTGTCCGTGGTGCAGTGAGCACGTAACTAGCTGTGAAGTAAGAGGCTACGAGTTTATTTCCTTCACCAAGTTAAACGTTTGTGTTTTCCACTAATATCTGTTTCACATCGTTTTTATTTTTGGACAGTAAAGTGACTGCATCTGATGGTAATGCAGTATAGTTTATATATAATACTAGCTGTTGCTCGCGGCTCCGCCCGCGTGGATGTCATGTTTGAGACAAAAAGTATACACTACAAAATACCAATTTTCATGCATTTAACATCAAAAATGAAGGATTTTCATACAAACTTTCTTACCCTATTTAACCCCCTTAGGGGTGGAATTTTCAAAAGCCCTGAAATATGTGTTTTTAATTTTTAACTGTAAGGCCAAATACCAAATTTCATTCGTTTAACTGCAAAAATGACAGATTTTCATACACACTATCATCCCCTATTACACCCCCTTAGGGGTGGTATTTCCAAAAACCCTTCCTTAGTGGATGCCTACGTTATAATAGGTACCTATTGTCAAAATTTCAAGTCTCTAACCCCAGCCGTTTTGGCTGTGCGTTGATCGATCAGTCAGTCAGTCAGTCAGTTTCTTCTTTTATATATGCAGATTGATTTTTGAGAGAAGATAAGTATAGTGAAGTCTGAAGTAAATGGATATACACTGGACTTCAGAACGCGAATAACGGAGCGGGCCACTATGGCGGGTTTTTAACCAAATGGACAATGGTCGATATTTAGTCAAGTATAATTATAATAATAAATAACACCCAACAGTCACACACATAGCCCCGATCCCACACTAAGATACGCGTCTTGTGTTGTGGGTATCAGGGACTACCAGAGACTTGCGGTCTCACAACACCCAGACCCCGGACACAAATATCTGTCTGTCATACAAACTTTTGTCCCGGTGTGGGAATCGAACCCACGGCCTCTCGTTTCACAGCCGGCTACTCGCCAACTGCGCCACGGATGCTGTCAATATGTTGTTATGTATCCTCGAACCAGTTTTCAGTAGGTCTAAGTGCTGTAAGACAGTAAGTCCGTAAGGTCCGTCCGCCTTCGTAGTTTCTGGTACACACGATGCTGATTATTTTATTTGTATTTATTCATGGAGTATTGAATCCATACTAATACTATAAATGCGAAAGTAACTCTGTTTGTTTGTTACCTCTTCACGACTAAACGGCTGAACGGATTGTAGTGGAATTTGGTAAGGGGATAGATTATATCCTGGAGAAGGACATAGGCTATCCTTTTTCTTAAAAAACAACCTTGAAAGGGGTCAAATAGGAGTTCAAAATTTGTATGGGAAATCCATAATTCCTCGACTTAGGGATCTGTAAATTCATATTTAAGCTTTTGGTAGGAAATAAAGAAATACGTGTTTCAGCGTTTTTGAAAAATCATCCCTTAAAGGGGCAAAGTGAGGTTAAACTTATGGGGTATTCTTTAGATGTAATCTCAAGACCTGAGAGGCACAACACCTGAGAGGCTGGCTGAATCGCTACAGGTGCCTCAGTGCAGAAGACAACTCCTTGGATTGTATACTTCTGCTTCCGAATATAACATCTACGCAGGCGGAGCCGCGAGCAACAGCTAGTTTAATTATAAATGAGTTTAACCTGTCTAATGTCAGGTGCAAATTTTGACAACTTATGTATGTCCATAATGACGTAAGCTTTCAGTAGTATTATGCTCTTTGACGTAAGCGTAAAACGCGGGAATGTCAAACTTGGAGGTAGTAACATGGTAAACAGTCCATAAAAATAGTTATAATGTGTTGAACTTCGTTCTCTAAACGGCATGAGAAAACTGAAGGGTATTCTTAACTACATTGTATTGTGATGCTTGCAAAACCAACTCGGCATTACGCCTCTTAGGAAATTGCGATAATTGTGAAAATGCGAAATCGTGTGTTGAGCGACTTGTTGTTGGAATAATATAAAATTGTAACCATATTTTTTTTTAATATTCAAGAGAGATTTCCGTTTTATAACGTATCACTGCAACAGTTTCATTGCAACATTATAGAATCCTAACTCAAAATTATCTTAACATGTCAGAAATTTATACTACTATTATAAAGAGGAAAGATTTGTATTTTTGTATGTTTGTAATGAATAAACTCAAAAACTACTGTGCCGATTTCAAAAATTGGAAAGCTACATTCACCCTGAGCAACATAGGCTATGTGTTTTTTGGAAATACCACTCCTAAGGGGGTAAAATAGGGTATCGTATTTTGTATTATATACTTTTTGTCCCATACATAACCTACACGCGCGCGGAACCTTGAATAACAGCTAGTAAATAATATAGGTAAACAACGTGTATACGATAAAATTAATAAATGAAACCTGAAAAGAACCTTTGCAGGCCGGCATGATTGTGTTGAGTAGCGAGGGATAGACTATCTCTTGCTACTTGATACTCTATCTGGACGGCACTGCGCTTACCATCAGGTGCAGTGTGGTCACTTTGCCGCGCCAGAATAAAAAAAAAAGAAACCCTTTTCAAAGTTATAGAAACTGATGAATCAAATTCGCATTCAAAATTTAAATTCACCATCTCAATGAGATAATTATCTAAACCTGGATAACGAAGGGGCCTTTATAGAATTGTCAAAGTACAAAACAAAATTTTGCAATTATCACGGCAAAGCATGAAGAAATTAAATTATAATTAAATTCCACCATATTAAAAAGGCTGATAAGAAGCATATGCCACCAAAAAGTCAAAATCGCCAAAATATTTAACCAATATAAGTGGACCAATCGATATTTACGATAGAAACTCTCATTTTACAAAGTTCCAACACAATTTCTAGTTTTCAAATTCTCCATAGCGCACATATGCTTATTGGATGTCCTCGATTGAACCTCAATTTCCACCCGTCGCTTGCAAGGCTTGTCGCTTAATCCGAGTTGCCTTTCAGAAAGCATCGCTCCATCGCACTGAGGGATGCCTCATATCAATTCAGAACTCGTTTATTCCAAGTGTGAAAGGTTCTTTGATGATCGATCTGGAATAGTGTTTACAGGACCTAGATAACTGGGAGAAACAGGGACAGTAAAATTTACAGGAACTTTAGCATTGATTACATCACGTGGGATGTTAAAGCAGATGCTTAATTATTGGTGGATTAAAACAAGTTTATAAATGGCTATGTAGCCACTGTTATCTACTGAATGAATGAGCTAGTTCGACTGTGGTGGTAAAGGACAGGAAATAAATACACCCAACAGTCACACAGATAATTCCAACCCCACATTAGGTAAAAACCTGTATACAGAGTATCAAGAACTACGAGGGACTACGATCCCACAACACCCAGACCCAAGACAACTGTCACACAAACATCTGTCTCAGTGCGGGAAGCGAACCCACGGTCTCGCCCGCTGCGCCACGGAGTATTTAGCTCATCATGTGATTCCCGGAGTCCTAAAATATTCTCACATCCAATCCTCATACCATTTCATAAAAGTCAGGTGTTAGATTATTTTGGTATTGCAGCTGTTTATCGGAAAACATTCATTTAAACTAACGTTCAGGTCAGGTGAAAAATTATAACTAAAAATGATTTCAAAATCCATTCATCCATTTGCAGAGGGTGGCATATTGGCATATTTGGAAAACTAAAACATTCAACCGTTTTTCATCTAAAATAAAATGATAACGTAAAAACCTTAGATAGTGTTTCCTAGTCATCCAAAATGGTCACATTTAACTTTTTGAAACACTGACCTTTCATTAAAAAGTTTTAATTTCCTCATTACCTTTTGAAGCCAAGCATGAAGTTGAGGTCAGGATTTAGCACGTGAAAGAACCAGAGTTATTTCGAAATTCTGTGTTGTTATTCCCATAACATTCCACTGCATCGTCAAGAGTTTAACAAATTTAATTATGAGAATTCTCTTTGCGGTTATTGCACCTCAAAGCTGTACTCCGCCGAAGTACATTCCTAAGCACATTTAAGTTATTACAATCGTGAAGTTTATGTTTAATTGTTTAGTGAAATTTGCATTGCTGGATTTTGCTTGTTATCAAAGTAGTCTATCGGCATATACCGGGAATTAAGGAAATGCTCCCGAAAACGAAGACAGACGGTAGTACTGATGACACATTTGACGATGGGTGAGAAAAAAACCATACAGATGAAAAAATATATTTTTAGATCGTTTTATTAGCATTATTCCTGCACCATAATGTTAGTACAGTTAAATGAAACTACATTTTAAACATCATTCATAAAAAGTACACCGACTTCAACAAAATAATAATTTCTCATATCGGTCCAGGCGTCTTCGAGTAATCGGGGAACATACATAAATAAAAAGATTCTGACGAATTGAGAACCTCCTCCTTTTTTTGAAGTCGGTTAAAATACATCACTTTACTAAAAAAAAACAGCGGTGAAACACAAAATCACAAACCACATCACCTGTTTTTGATTTTGTGTTTCACATAAAAGTGTCATTGATATCTATTCGTTTTTGGGAGCGTTTTCCTATTACCCGGTATAGATAATCCAAATATCGAATATCCAAAGTATCGTTGTAAACGTTGTATACATGTATTATTATACGGTGTCTTGTCTCACCATGCCGAGTGAGATTTTCCGTGCGATACAGAGAGATAAAAGATTAGACAAGACATATATACATAATAGGTACTTCCTTCGCAAGCATGCTCTATCTTAGACTGCTTCATAACTTACTATGAGCTGCAACAGTGGTCAAATAAAAGTCTATTGGCGTTAAAACGAGAGGAGGTTTGATAATCGCACACGAGACAAAATCTTCGTGTGATCCTCAAATATTTGTTTCTGAGTGTTGTGGGACCGTAGTCCTTCGTAGTTCTTGAACCCATGGTCCAGGTTTGACCTAGTGGGTCCAGGACTATGTGTATGTACTGGCGATACGACTGTTAGGTGTATTTATTAATTGAGAAATAACAGAAAATACATACATGTGTAGTTTATTATGAAAGTAGTCACCTACCCACGTTGCTCTATTAAGTACGTATGTACGTACACTCAGCCAGTAAGCAACAAAGGAGTAGGCAGAGGTGTAACAACCAGTACACTAACAACACTAACTTGATAGGGGGCGAGCCTAACGCCATACAGTGCACAATTCCAGGCTCCGGGCGTGAGTATTTCTAAATAGTAAAACCCAATATCACTTATCAACCCAATAACACAGCAGTCGTAACGCATGCGCAATTATAATTGCGCCACCGCTCTATTAAGTCAACAAATATTACTATAGATTTACCTTTCACAAACTTATTATAAATAATGCCTGATTTATTGAATTCAATAGCGATCACTTCTGCAATATTCACAAAACTGTTGTTTTTCTTATTCAGAACTTTATTTGTTTTACGTAGAAGCGAGCGTTTACAGCTTTCCAATCAGGGCTGATGTGACACGAGCGGATTTAAATAATTCCAACTCCAAAACCGGGCATAAACATGGATCTCCCAAAATATCCAAAGTTATCAGGGCCCGGACGAGGCGTGATGTAGCAATAAATTCACCAGTGGCTCGATATAGCCGGTTTGACGGCGTTTGGCTCGTTTTATGAGCCTTCGTGCGGGCAGGATTCACGTAGACGTGTATACGTCAATATTGGAACGAATCGATCTGATGAATGAACTATGACCGATTTATTCTGCATCATAGTGGATTACTTAGTTCTGTGACAGTTCTTTTAGTAAAGTGAATTTATGTTATCTAATAGTTTTATGATCTTATTTAATAATGAATGAGGAGAGATAGATACATTTGATTGAAAAATAGATTATTTCTGTGACTACTCCTATTTAGCAATTGTTAGATCAAACAAGAAAATTATCACTATCTGTAGATTATTCGCTCGCATCTTCAATATTAAACCACATAGCATAAACATGAACGTGTCATAAAAAGGCTTCTCCATTCACGATATATTGGTCTATCATAACACATCTATCAAATCGGAGAACTTTGAAGGTCACCTTCAATGGTAAGGAGAAATATATCGTCAAATTTCCTGAAGCTGTCAATGTTCAGGGTATCAGGTATCGAAAAAACTTTGACAAGAAGTGAGTTTTCGCTAGCGCTTGCGGTAAAGAATGCGAGATTTGATAGGTTCTATTTCACCAAACTTATTGAAACCATTCTTCGAAATTGGCATTCTAAAATATATTGTTAGGAAATCTACTGGATCTTGTGTTTATTTGATAATTTATAATATTTTAAAACTGTGTCAGTGGCACAGTTGTAATTGCGTACGCGGTACGACAGCTGTACTGAGGTCTCAGGTTCGTTCCCCGGGTCGGGTAAAATTATATTAGGGTTTTCATGTTTATCACGAAATACTCAATAACAGCACTTAGTCGGGAACTGTGCCCGGTATGGCGATAATGCTATATGATGTATCTCGGTGAAATATGGGTGTTACACCTCTGCTTATCCCTTGGGGTATTACAGGCATGAGTGCGTATGTATAAATATTATGTTTTGAAATGTTGAAGGTTTGGTGGTCTCGAACTTAACGTTACATAAGTGAGAAGAGTAGGTACTTACCATATTTTCATGTGAGAAATTAAAATGTTTTTACCTTGATCTCACTACGCTGGTCCAATGCAGATGTACTGAGTAAGACTTCGAAAGATGTTTGGTTGGTTCACGCCCCGTTGCTTAGATGATAATAATAAATTATTGTCGTGTATTTAAAATCGACAAGCAATGAAATAGTGGACGAGGAAGCTATAAAACGATTAGTAGCAGAAAAGACATAAAACTGTAGTAACAATTTGATAGTTTGTTTTAAGCAGTGCAGCTGTATAGTCTAATAAAATCCGTAGTTACACATATCCGCATTGGTCCAGAGTTGTCCACTGACCATTCCTGTTTCCATAAGGGAATTCTTAGTATGCTGTGGAATATGGCGATCGTTTTTATGCAACTTGACAAAATCATACCAAAGTTTTAATGCCATTGTATGCAGTCAGTTGTGAAATTGGTCAAATGCTGTGGAACAGAAAGTTCCTCGTAGATACTGATATTATATTTTAGAATGGGGCATCACTATGTGCAACTGTTGTAGTTTGTTCTAGCTGTTTTATAGTGGTAGAACTACATTGTAGACGCTTTAGTCTAGAGCATTAGTATTGACCGGGTTGGTACCAACGCAGAAAACTGAGTTGAGCTTGCTGTTGCGTTTAGTATGGTAATTGAAATTTCAGGATGTTCCATGCTTTTCTTTTATGGTCTACAATGCACTTATAATTCTTCCCTGGTCTTCAATACTCACAAATAATAAGAGGTTAGAAGAATCCGGAGACAAGAAAAAGTTTATGTGATACCCATGGATGGTACTCGCACACAGGTGTTATCCCAAAAAAACTGCACAAAAGTTTGGACCTATTATCATATAACAATAATCATTTTTTAGTTCAACGAAACATGCATACATTAAAATATATATAAAACTAACGGACTATAATTATTTGTCACACTCGATGAGTCGTCATCCAGTGCCACACCAAAGCGCTATCGAACCTATGTCCCTTACATACAATAGATATAAGACTGTTCGGGCTGCCGCGCACTCACCTCTGTGGAGATTCTATTCGTTGTCGCAGTATTGGTACAAGGTACATATTATGCCTCCTGACGTACTCCAAAAACGAGGCAGCCCTAACATTGCCGAGCAGAATGTTAAATCTGAGAAAATATATTTACATAACCCTTCGAAAAGCAACCTAAATACACGTAGAATCGTAAGAAAAATTATGCAAATTGATAATAATGATAAAGCCCAACATCCTAGCATGTCCTAATCACTGACATACATAAGTACTGTACAAACTGTGTTTACTTTTGCCGTCAATACAGATGAACCAGCGTAAAAGCAGTGGTAGAGCCACGCTGAAGACATATTTGTCTACAGCATGAATGGGCCGGCTCGACCGGGGTATTACCACTGTCTCACAGAAAACCAACGTAAAGTGACAGTTTACTGTCGCGTTTCGTATAGTAAGTGAGATATCCGGAGGCCCAGATTCCCCCTTCCCTTCCCTAATCCCTATTCCTATCCTTTAAAGCCGACAGCGCGTACATGATACTTTCGGTATTGTGGATGTTCATGGGCGGTGGAGATCACTTAACATCAGGTGACCCACTGGCTCGTTTGTCGGTCTATGATATATAAAAAAAAAAGCTGAGAAAATGTAAAAAGTCCCTACAATAATAATAATACACCCCACAGTCTCACATCCTAGACATCACACTAGGCTAAACCTGGATGAGTATCAAGAACCACGAGGGACTACAATCCAACAACACTCAGACCCTAAAAAAAATTCTTGTTGATTTCACAATCATTTGTCTCTGTGCGGGATTGAACTCGCGACCTCTCGTTTTGCCAGCTACTTCCCAACTGCACCAAGGAGGCTGTCTACTGAACAGTCTGCTTTTCTTCTGCTACAAAAATCTGTAATTATACGGAACCTAAGTTTAATTAAACAAGTAAAGGCAAAGCTATTGAAGCTTTTTGTCTGTTCTACGAATGCCATGAATTTACAAGTAGCGAATATAATGTACTAAGGTCATCGCAGACTGGGCGACTTAAGACTTTAAGTCCTGAACAAACTTTGAGACTAAATTACGGCGAAGTTTCCAAAGACATTGCGGTCTTCACTGAGTTGATTGGAAGTGTAACCGATGTCTCGCCGTTACAGAATTGTTTAATAAATTTGCTTGTTGTGTTATGAGTTGTGTCAAAGCCAGAGCGAAAACAACTAAGTATTTCAAATTTTTAAGTTGTAATTTTAAATTCTGTAAATAAAGTATACCTTCATTTGCGTTTGGAATATTACAAAATTTATTCCAATTCTTTTATACAGATTTATGCGACTATAACGTAGAACTTAGGAATGGTTGTATAAAAAAAATATAGCATACAGTAGAAGGGGTATCAAAAGCATATATATATATACACAACTTTAATTTAACTATCAAAATAAGTAATTTTACAAACAATTGGATTTGAATTGAAATTTTTTGAATTGCTCATGCGTTACGACTGCTGTGCTGAGGTCTCAGGTTCGATCCCCGGGTCGGGTAAAGTGATATTGGGTTTTTCTACCTAGAAATACTCAGTATTAACCCGGAGTCTGGAGTGGTGCCCGGTGTGGCGATAGGTTCGCCCCCTATCACATTATGGGACCGAAATTCGGCGAAAAGTGGGTGTACTGGTTACACCTCTGCCTACCCCTTCGGGGATTACGGGCGTGGGTGTATATGTATGTATGTGTACAAACAATTGGACCACATTAGTAGTACGAATCTTCAAACATTTTGGAA
This sequence comes from Laothoe populi, assembly GCA_905220505.1. NCBI lineage: Eukaryota > Metazoa > Arthropoda > Insecta > Lepidoptera > Sphingidae > Laothoe > Laothoe populi. The sequence continues at coordinate 15,165,581 of HG992168.1, forward strand.
AATTGTATGAAGAACAGGAGTGACACTATTAAGAATTTCAAATTAAATACAAAAGCAACAGTACTTGTAAATTGCTGTTTAATTGGAAAAAAGAAGTGTATATCGTGATAACTATAAAATATAATAAATAAACAAACCCAACGATGACACACGTAGTCCTTACACCATAGTAGGTCAAAACTGGGTCGTGGGTATCAATGACTCAGATGGACTACGGTTCAACAATACCCAGACCCGAAACAAATATTTGTGTCTCACACAAACATTTGACTCGTTGCGGGATCGAATCCGCGGCCTCTCGTTTCACAGACTACTCATCCATTGCGCTACGGAGGTCATACGACTATTTCACAATGATTGTTAAGGAAAACAAACGTTCCAATCTATTTCATTCCAAATTACTTACACATACAAAACGTGTTCAAACTCAACTAATTCATCAAGATCTCTCGATTATCGCGTCGACATATTCATGATACCGTTCGAAAACTAATCCATACAAATGCACTGGATAAGTTCCTGCGATCGGATGTCGCTCGCCACAAATGCACACACATTGCAGTTCAGTATCCGAATAGTGATCTAGAGTAAGCTTTGAAGAATTAGGTGATGAAAGTATGGTGCTGAGTTATGTTTGACTGTCAAGTGACTTTTGTCCTACTAATATTATAAACTAGCTTTTGTCCGCAGCTCCGCCCGCGTAGTAGTAGGTAATTTTTGAAACGCCAACACGACAACACGCCAACACACCAACACGTTAATATTTGGTTTAAGAAATTCTTAACCAAAATATAGCCTTATAGCCAAGTCCATATTATCTATATATCCTAAAACCCCGCGGTGGCCTACTTCGGCGCTTACGGAGCGATCCCGGGGTTTTCTAAGGAGTGCTTTTTTTTGTTGTCGTAGGGAAAGCGTTTTATTACTGCCGCCCGCACCGGAGGGAAGCGGATTAAGAATAAAACGGGTATGCTGGACTAGCCGGTCTTACGACCCAACATCCCCCTCGCCCGGATGATGGCTATCCGGGCGCCGCTGGGCCGAGTCCCTAACCCCTATATACAACCCACCCGACACTACCAGCTAAAACCCCGCGGTGGCCTTCTTCGGCGCTTACGGAGCGATCCCGGCGTATTCTAAGGAGTGATAGAATTGCAGCCGGAATCGCCCCTGCGCGGTGCCGCGTAGCAGCTCATCTCCATGGATTATCTATATATCCTAACCATTTCAGCAGCCATTTATAGAGAGAGTGTTTTAAAGAGATAGTAAGACATTGTATATTTACAAGAGTACTACAAAAGATATTCTCGGTATTTTCTATTAAAATAACAGATGGCGCTAATATGATTTAACTCTTGTTACTAATCGGCTCCATGCTAAAGTTATACGGATCCCAAGGGAGATTTTAATTTATTCGAATCTCAGGAGCAGTTTCTGTAAAGTTAGTCGTACAAACTATTCAACCAAATTTGGCAACGATATGTTACTAGTTTTCAAAGTTAGGTAACTAGCTTTAGAATTTGTAATTTTATTGAAAATCATAAATTAAGCCTTTACCTTGAGATTTAGAGGTGTTAATTTTTACTTGTGTTAATAACCTTTAATCAGACTGAGAATCTTTTATATAGGTCGTAAGGGTGCTGGGTCGTAAGACCGGCTAGTCCAGCATAACCGTTTTATTCTCATTCCGCTTCCCCCCGAAGCGGACGGCAGTAATAAAACGCTTTATTACTGCCGTCAAAAAAAAGTGTTGTGCCTGAAGCTTGAGATTACATTTAAAGAATACCTCATAAGTTAACTCCTCACTTCGCCCTTTAAGGGATGATTTGGTAAAAACGTTGAAACAGGTATTTCTTTATTTTTTACCAAAAGCCTAAATATGAATTTTCAGATCCCTAAGTTGAAGTATTACGGATTGCCCATACAAACTTTTAACCTCTATTTCACCCCTTTCAAGATAATTTTTTGAGACAAAATATACCCTATGTCCTTCCCTAGGATATAATCTATCCCTCTACTGAATTCCATTGGGATTCGTTCACCCGTTTAGTCATGAAAAGGTAAGAAACAGACATACAAACAACAATATTACTTTTGCTGCGGAGATATTTTAAAACTGTAATATCTCCTAATATATTCATTGAAATCAAATGACGTAAATGGCAACTTTGTTCAAAATGAAATACTTGTGATGAATAAAGTATTTATATGTATAAGGATTAATACCATGTTTATAAAAACCCCTTTCCAAATAATGCTTTGTTTCAGAAGAAATTCGATAACTATTAAAAAGGTTATAGTGAGTCAACCGAAATAGATAGACATATGCTATCCCGGACTTTTTTTTAGAACTTTTTAAGAGGAACAATTTCGTGGTACATGATTGTTATGTAACTTTAACTGTTAACGCAGCGTACGCAACGGAAGCTCTCAAAAGGAATCAATTTTCCCCGTTTTTACAACATTTTTCATTGCTGCTCCGCTCCTATTGGTCATAGCGTGATGTTTTATAGCCTATAGCGCTCCTCGATAAATGGGCTATCCAACACTAAAAGATTTTTTTCAATTCGAACCAGTAGTTCCTGAGATTAGCCCGTTCAAATAAACAAACAAACAAACTCCTCTGCTTTATATAATAGTATAGATATCAAAATCGGGCCTTTATTATATTGGCCCGCAGCTGGGATCCCCACTGCCGAGGGGTTAAGCCTAAGTCTTAAACCCAAATAAATATTTAGGAACCTGTGGTATCCAGCGTACCTGTATGTTCCAAAACAAAACAACCATCTATTTTCTAGTAATGTATACTGCATGGCAATTAGAATTTATAACAAACTACCCGATAAATTCAAGACTCTAAATTTCAATAATTTTAACAGTAGATTATTTCTTTTTGTTCTTCATAAATGCTACTATTCGACATATGATTTTTTAAATGAAAATTTGACTACGTTTGACTTTGAATAATATCTCTAAAATAGAAAATATGTTTAGACTCCATTATATTAATTACTAACAAAATAGCATGGTAAATAATATCATTATGTTCCTTATATATATATATATAATCCACGCGGTCCCTTAAGCTTCTTGAAATGCTTAATTCCGTTAGCCTCCATGTCCTACCATTACATGTCACTCACCACAATGCTGATGGGCATGACACTTGGCTTGACCTCCTCATTACCTCAGATCCTTCTCTCGTTTCCTGTCATGGCCAATTTCCTGCTCCTGGCTTCTCTCACCATGACCTCATCTACTTATGCTACGCCCTAAAACCTGCTTAACCCCATCCCAAGGTATTGCGCATGCGTTGTTTTAGCCATATGGACGTGGACAGCCTCGGTAGGGATGCTGCTGAGTTAAACTGGAATTCTCTTTTAGCGGCCACTTCAGTTGACGATAAAGTGAAAATTTTCAACACCAACGTCCTCGCACTTTTTGACGTCCACGCCCCTTTGAAAAAAGTTAAATTGAAGCGTCCTCCTGCACCGTGGATGACACGTGGTGTTCGGATGGCGATGAGGCGAAGGGACCGAGTTTTTCGTAGATATAAGAAGGACCGTTCGGATGAAAATTGGTGCCTCTTTAAGGCTGCAAGGAATCGGTGTAATCAGATGGTACGGGATGCTAAACGCCGTCATATTCTTAATAATATCACTTCTTCTTCCCCTGCTAGTATATGGAAGTTCCTCAGGACATTAGGAATTGGCAGGGAGAAAAGCTTGGACTTTCGTGGGGCGACTATTGGTTTGGATGATATTAATGTTCATTTCTCTACTGCTGTCTTAGTTGATCTCCAAACCAAACGTCGTACCATGGATCTCATAGATTGTCTCGCCAGGGCTGATATCGACCCTTTCCAGTTTTCTCCAGTGCCGCCAGATGAAATCAAAAAAGTTATCCTTTCCATCAAGTCCAATGCGACTTGCTACGACAACATTAGCCGTCGCATGATTATTCCCATACTGGACCATCTTCTCCCTACCATTTCCCATATCATTAATGTCTCCCTCTGCACTGGTGTTTTTCCGTCCTTATGGCGGAAAGCCTTTGTTATACCTCTTCCCAAAATCCCTAACCCCTCTTTGGCGATGCACTTTCGCCCCATATCCATTCTCCCTTTCCTTTCCAAGGTGCTGGAGGCCTGTGCACACAAGCAGTTGACTGGGTTCGTGCACTTAAATAACCTATTGTGTCCTCTGCAGTCTGGCTTTAGGCCTGGCCACAGCACCGTTTCCGCCCTCCTCAAAGTGACTGGCGATATTAGAGCGGGCATGGAAGATACCAAAGTCACCGTGTTGGCTTTGGTTGATTTCTCTAATGCCTTCAATACCGTCAGTCATGACATCCTTTTATCAATCCTCTCCCATTATTTGATCTCTCCGGCAGCACTGGAATGGTTTTCCTCTTATCTTCAGGGGCGCCAGCAGTCGGTGCGCCTTGGTGATTCTTCATCAAACTGGTGCGATATTGACTCTGGAGTCCCTCAAGGCGGCATACTTTCCCCATTACTATTTTCAATCTTTATTAACCTTATAACTCAAAACCTTCAGTGTGCGTACCATTTGTACGCTGATGACTTGCAAATATATTTTCAATCCAGAGTCGAATGCGTGGCCGACGCTGTGGAAAGGGTAAACTCGGACCTAGCACATATAAAAAGCTGGTCTGACAGTTTCGGTTTAGCTGTGAACCCCACGAAATGTCAGGCCATAATTTTGGGTAGTTCAAGGATTACAAGCAGATTGGGTTCTATGACAATTCCGGCTGTTGTTTTCGATGGCTCAGTCATTCCTTGGTGCCCGAGTGTTAAGGACCTTGGGCTGCACATCGACTCCACTTTGAGCTGGCGGTCCCAGGTGAACTCTGTAAGTCAGAGAGTCACCGGTACCCTTCGTTCTCTTTATCGCCTGAAGAATTTTCTCCCTGTTAAAACTAAGACAATGCTCGTGCAAGCCTTAATCCTTCCGATAATCGACTATGGTGATGTGTGCTATTATGATCTGAATGCAGACCTACTCAACAAACTTGACCGTCTTCTTAACAACTGCATTCGATTCATTTTTAATCTTCGTAAATATGACCACGTTTCTGTCTATCGCTCGCAATTAAAATGGCTACCGATTCGCCAGCGCCGATCTATGCGAGCACTAACTACTCTTTTCTCGTTACTTACGTCTGCTACACCCCCCTCTTATTTATCTTCACGCTTTCAATACCTTTGTGACAGTCACAGTAGAAATCTTCGCTCATCTAGCAATCTTCTCCTTAAGTGTCCCCCTCACAGCTCTGACTTCTTACACTCTTCTTTCACTAACCATAAAATACTTCTCTGGAATTCGCTCCCTCTCGATATCAGATCGTGCACCAGTCGGTCGACTTTTAAGCTGAGAGTTCGCCAATTATTGCTGAATGGAGTGGCAGAATCATCTCACAATTAATGTATATTATATATTATATATATTTATATACATAAGTATATATGTAGTTGAAATATATTTTATATTTATGTCTATATATGTATACATATGTTATGTATTTGGATTTATTTATGTATGTATTTACATATTATTGTGTTAATTAGTTTTTTTTTGTTTACCATTTTCCTCTATATCTTATGCACCTACCTTGTTCATCTCTGCATCACCCTAAGGTTGACTGGGAGAGAATGCCTCTGGCATTAAGTCCGCCTATATACCTTGTATATGAAGTGTATAAATAAATAAATAAATAAATAAATATAAATATTTGTACGCTAGAAATAGAAGAAGAAGAAGAAGTATTCCTTATAGAAGCAGCGATAGCGGTTGCGGTACGGACTGCCAAGACGAAATTCGTATGTTCGAAACCCAAGTGGCATACACCTCTGACTTTTCTAAACTTATGTGTGAATTAAAATGTTAATTATCGCTTGCTTTAACGGTGAAGGAAAACATCGTGAGGAAACCTGCATACCTGAGAGTTCTTATAGGAATTTCGATGGTATGTGAAGTCTACCAACCCGCATTAGGCCAGCGTGGTGGACTACGGCCTAACCCCTCTCATTAGTAGAGGAGGCCCGTGCCCAGCAGTCGGACAATGTTTATAATACAGGGCTAGTATTATTTATATATTTTATTATACGCTAGAAATGGCAGGATACTATGGACTATGTAATAACACTATGTAACAACAATGTAACAGTATTCCAACATATAAATACGTTATTATTATTATCACGATTGACAATGAATACGTCATATTTACCTTCGAAAAAGAACTACTTCTATGAATAGATGTCCTCTTCTAAAATACAATTATCACAAAGCCAACTTTAGCGACATAATTTCAGATCTTAATAGAATTGATTGGAATAAGGATATTGCGCATCTTGCCCCGGAGCAAGCTGTTGACGTATTATACGAGAACCTATACAGCATTATTAAAAGGAACGTACCGTTAACCCGAACTCGTAATCGTAATCTACGCTTCCCGATCTGGTTTTCCCCAAATCTAAAACGTATTTGTAAAAATAAAGATAGCGCATGGATAAAATGGAAGAAGTATCGCAACAACTCTGATTACATGAAATTCTCCAACTATCGCAAACTCTTTCATCAGGAATCGACCAAGTGCTTCCAAAATTATTTACAAACCGTTGAAGATAATATTCCTAAAAATGTAAAATTTTTCTGGTCCTATGTCTCTAGTCGTAAAAGTGTTAACTTTCCATCTAGCATGTATTATAAAAATATTTCATCTGACGACCCCGTAGTAATATGCAATCTATTTTCAACATATTTTTGCTCTGTTTATGAACCTTCCACTTTTGACCCTGTGAATTGGAAGCCTTGTAATCAGTATCAGGATAATTCCGTTTGCATATCAGATTTATATTTATCTAAGGAAGTTATACGCCGTGGACTAAATTCTTTAGATATAAATAAGGGCGCTGGTCCGGACGGCCTACCACCTAAATTCTTTGTATTGACTTCAGAAATAATTTCCACACCCTTGCATATCATTTTTAATAAGTGTTTACGCGAGGGAGTTTTTCCGGGTGTATGGAAAAAGGCATTTATCACGCCTGTGTACAAAAGCGGTGATAAAAGTAATATTGAAAATTACCGCCCAATATCTTTACTATCCACTCTGTCCAAGCTTTTCGAGAGACTTGTGCATGACGCTCTCTACATATATTTTCACCAGCTTATTATTCCGGAACAACACGGTTTCGTCAAAAAGCGTTCCACGGTGACTAATTTAATGGTATTTACCAATTATCTATTTGAGAACATGGACCGTCGAGTTCAGGTAAATGTTGTATATACGGATTTTCGTAAAGCGTTCGACAAGGTTGACCACGCTATGCTTCTAGAAAAAATTGCATTCAACGGTATACGCGGTAACTTGCTCCGGTGGTTTGGATCGTATATATTCAATAGGACTCAGAAAGTCGTCATTAATGGCTTCGAATCCGACTACATATCCGCGAAGTCTGGTGTTCCACAGGGTTCTATTCTTGGCCCTTTATTGTTTATCATATTTATAAACGACATAAAACAATGTTTTATTAATTCTAACTTTCTGATGTATGCAGATGACATTAAAATATATAGAGCTTGTAAAAACACCAATGACTGTGTACTTCTTCAGGACGACCTTAACAGGCTTTATGCATACTGTCAAAATAATAAACTTTTTCTTAACACATCTAAATGTCACGCAATAACTTTTACAAAAAATAAGAATAAATTAAATTTTAATTACTTTTTTGATTTTGAGTTACTCACTCAAGTAAACTCAGTTCGTGATTTGGGAGTAATATTCGATTCTTGCCTACATTTTGATTTACACATCGACTATATAGTAAATAAAGCCTTTCGTTTGTATGGTTTCGTTATGAGATCTTCACGTGACTTTGTGCGACCCGCTACTTACCTTCTTTTATACAAAACGCTCATACGCTCACAATTAGAATACGCAGTCCCGATATGGAACCCGTTTTATGGAAAATATCACGATAGACTTGAAACAGTCCAGAAAAAGTTCTTGAATGCCATGAACTATAAATGTTTTAAGTCTCACATACCCTACTCTGGTTTGCTGAAAAAATACAATATTCTAAGTTTGGAGTCGCGGCGTTTACTTCTTGGTGTTATGATGCTGCATGGCTTGTGTAACAATAAATTTGATTGTAGTGAAATTGTAAATAAATTATACTACATAGTACCTAGAAATGTATATAGACGAGGGGTGCGAGTGCCTCAGTTGTTCCACATAGATATGTGTAGGACTAATGCCGGGGTGCGAGCACCTCTCCGTCGGCTTGTAGACACGTACAACGCACATTTTGTGGACATTGACATTTTCTTTTTATCGAACAACAAATTTAAAAAGATGGCAACTCTAAAGCTTGGCAACCGTAGTTAATATTTCAATTTACCATCTAATATTGTCTATATTACGTAATATTATAATATAGTGTTAGTCTGTTGCGCCATAATATCTTATTTTTGTCAATTCGTGGACAATGGTGTGGGTTGTATGTTTACAAAATCATTTATTTTTGGATTGTACTGTCATATTCTACAGCATGCAACTGTTTTTTGTCCCAATAAATAAAAAAAAAAAAAAAAAGAAAAGTCAAAGTGTATTAGTGGCTGGTTTTCGTCCCGCGACATCCTTAGGACTTAGGACTTGCCACTGACAGCTAAGCGATTGCTGCTTTTAAATCTAAGAAGCTTTGAAACGTAGTAATAATCATTGACTTTTCCTTTATGTACATTGAACAAAATAAAAAAGGCTGAGTAATACAAACATCGAAAGTCAACAATAGCTTTAGATATTTTCGATTCCCACAAAGTAATTTTTATAGTATTGCAGAAACCACGATATTCCATCCAAAACTAATTTAGCGGTTATTGTGCGAGTTCCGGAGAATGAAACAATCATTTTATGCCCTGTGTCACACAGTTGAATCATTTAAAACAAGCACGAATAGAAAAAAAGCAATATAACTGAGTTTCTTGGTGCTTTTTCTCTGTATTGAAGGAATAAGTACAAGTAGAGTCCTTAGTGATCTATATGCATAATAAACTTTTTTAAATAAATTAAAAATTTAAATAAAATATTTCATATAAAATGAAACGTTTAATAATATAATAAGTTTCATTTTTAAATATATATGTTAGATATGCAAAATGAATACTTAGAGAAAAAGTGTAATTGTATTGATTTTATTGGAATAATACGTGAGTAGTACTTAATTATTGAAGAAATTGTAAAAGTAAATGTATTCACGTTATAAACTCACGTTTTATAAATATTAAATATGTTTGTTGAATGTTAATAGTATGTTTAGAATTATTCAATATTTCATTTGATAGCTTTAAATAATTATGTTGCTGTATTGACTTATTGGAAAGTAAAATGAAGGGGGACCATTGAATTGTATAAAAAGTAAGCATTAGGCGGTTCTCTTGTATTTATCGTATTAACAGAGTAAGAGATAAGAGCAATAAAACTTATACAATCAAGAATTAGTATTTCATTGGAACTCTGCTGGATTTAAAAGAACACCCCCGAAGTTTTTATATAAAAGTTTAAGAACAGCCCCAATTGCCAAATTCATACATACTTCATTAAAAAATGTATAACATATAATAGTATACGTTCCAGAATAGCGTAGTTTCCTGTGTTTAAGTTTGTACATTATTCGATATGCAACCCAATATAATATGCAAAAGAAGCCCTTTTGCGAAAACACAATAAAAATTGCTTGAAAATTGAGGTTACAATATTTATTTTAAATATTGGTATGAGCAAAAATGGTTGCGTAGTAGGAACATATCACTATCTCCCTCCACAACAGTAATGGCCATTCGGAGAACTTGACGTCACTAGACATATCATGCATCCCTTTACTGTCATTTGACAGTAAAAGGACCCCCTTCAGCTGATTTGGATGGCGTCTAATTTACTTATTTTTATTCGGATTCATAAAATTCTTTCGATAAAAGGTTTTTTTTAGTGCCTCGATCGGCAGACGAGCAGACGGGCCACCTGATTTTAAGTAATCACCGCCGCCCATAGACTTCTGCAATACCAGGGCACAGCAAAGCCGCTGCCTACCATCAAGGTAATGTAACTTGATAATAAAATTAATACAAAAAATAGTTTCAAGTGCCCTATTGTCTGTCTACAATCAAACAAGGTTAACATTAAGACAAATGACAGTTTTAGCAAACAATACTCCGTGTTGCATTCAGGAAATGGATTTCACTCGGCAGTCGGCACGGCTCGTCGGTCGCTAACATGACCGTTCAATGTGCATTCGTGAAATTTCCATTTTATATACCGGCAATGATTTATAATGTTTGAGCCAATGACGCGACCGATTCGGAAACATGGGCATTAGTGAAAGAAGTCATATGGAAAGACACTTTAAATATAAAATTACAAATTATACAAATGACAGCCTCCGTGGAGCAGCGGGCGAGTAGCCGGCTGTAAAACGAAAGGCCGTGAGTTCGATTCCCACACCGGGACAAATATTTGTGTGGCAGACAGATAGTTGCTTCGGGTCTGGGTGTTGTGGGACCGAAAGTCTCTCGTAGTCCCTGATAACCACAACACAAGACTCGTATATTAGTGTGGGGTCGGGGTTATGTGTGTGACTGTTGGGTGTTATTTATTCCTATCTCTGGTTTTTTAGGTGTTCTGTGAATAAGCTACACAGCAGGTGGCATGATGATAATGATTGTGTTGCAAGGGATAGATTGTCTCTCGCTACTTGATACTAACCGGACGGCACTGCGCTCACCATCAGGTGCAGTGTGGTCACTTTACCATGCCAGGATAAAAAAAAATTATTTTTTGTAAAATAAGGTCGCTGTAAATAACTAACACACAACAGACACACGTACGACGTAGTCCTGACCCCACACTAAGATACAAGTCTTGTGCTGTACCCACAGCACAAGACTTGTATCTTAGTGATACCCTTCAGAAACTACAGCAGGCTTTCGATCTCACAACACCCAGACCTGAACAAAATCGAGCCCGCTGCCTCTCGCTGCTGCTCCACTGCGCCACCGACGAATTTATAGCATAAGGTGGGCGTGCTTTCAGAACTTCGCGTTAAATATTCTTTAAACTCTTGAACAATATTTAGTTGTAATATCATACATAATGCACATTATTACTGGCCCACTGATGATCCATTTGCTTGAACTTAGATAACTTATAAAATAATAGCCACCGTGGCAAAGAGAACGAGTAGACGCTATGAAATTAGAGACTCCAGGTTCGATAACCACACCAAGACCAATATGAACCATAAATATTTGCTGCACTAACCATGAATTACTACCTACATGTTTAATAAAATAATAATACTAGCCCTGTATTAAACATTGTCCCACTGCTGGGCACGGGCCTCCTCTACTAATGAGAGGGGTTAGGCCTTAGTCCACCACGCTGGCCTAATGCGGGTTGGCAGACTTCTCATACCTTCGAAAAATTCTCAGATATGCAGGTTTCCTCACGATGTTTTCCTTCACCGTTAAAGCAAGCGATAATTAACATTTTAATACACACATAACTTTAGAAAAGTCAGAGGTGTATGCCACTTGGGTTTCGAACCTACGACTTTCGTCTTGACAGCCCGTACCGCAACCAACTAGGCTATCGCTGCTTCTAATGTTTAAGATACATGTTTAAGATTTATATAAATAAATTTGACAAATAGGATAGACTTTGTTTATGAGTATTAAATAAGCTCAACATTAACCTCTCCAGTCAGGAAGGATATTAAAAAAAAAGTCGGGAGTAAAGCAACAAGCTTTTATTTCCATAGCATTAAAGTTAAAAATTGCATGCAAGAACGGCGAGTGTTGCTAGTGTACGCGCCGCCGGCGTGTCTATCCGTCATGACAGTTTAATAACAGGTGGGTAAATTCAATATTTTAGGCCTAAACGTTGCATGAAGTGACATAAACACCCTGTATATCGGTTTCAAAAACCAGCATGTGTAAAAAACGTGTTCGAAATTAGAACAATACTACTCCTCAAAATATCCAATACTTTCCGGTAAAGTGGTATACACATTGACCGGACCCATATATCCCAAAGCCAGATAAAGCTGTGAGTTCGCCTTCATTATTTATGATGAAATACGTATATTTTTCCACGTTCCGCAACTGGAGTTCAATTTCGTGTCACCTGGCAGCTATCGGCCGATGCGAGTGGCCACTCGACATATTGTTCTTTCATGTATTTCTGTATAGAAAATAGACGGAACTGGTTGTAAAAAACTGATTTGGTATATTGACTTGGTGGTTGAGCTGAAACCTGAAGTTATTTCTGAAAGGTACTTTTTGTCGGTACGCCATTACTATTATGATCCATTATCAAATTTAATTATTCAAACTCAATTTTAAAGCCTATGGTTGCTGCTATTGATAAAAAATAATAATTATATATAAAACCCAACAGTCACACACATAGTCCTGACCCCACACTAAGATACCAGTTTTACTAAACCTGTACCATGGGTTTCAAGAACTACAAGAAACCACGGTTTCACAACACACAGACCTGACACAAATATCTGTCTGACACATACATTTATCTCAGTGTGGGAATCGAACCCACGGCATCTCGTTTCACAGCCGGCTTCTCGCCCGTGGCGCCACGGACGCCGAAAAGACAAAGGTTTTAAATTATGTTTTGCCAAAAAAGATGATAGTGAACAGTGCCATCTGTTGACAGTATAACTAACTAATTTATTGTATTATTAATTGAAGATTATGCGCATAGATGATTTTAGGAAGCGCCATCTATTGTCGTATAAGACTAGTTTTCTAATAATAAATATTTACATTTACTTATTTCTACTTTATTATAATTCTTAATAGACCACTATCTGTGGTCAGTGGGTTAGCTAGTGTATTATAATAAGTAATGAACAGTTACACACATAGAAACCACGGTAAAATATCGGTAATTACGAAATGAGTTTTTTTTATCCTGGCTCGGCAAAGTGACCACATTGCACCTGATGGTAATCGCAGTGCAGTCCAGTTAGAGTATCGAGTAGCGAGAAACAATCCCCCTCTACTCAACACAATCATGCCGGCCTGCTGTGTAGCTTCTTCACATTATTCCATGGGACAAGGACGCAAAGAAGCGGTCGAGGGTGTCAGAGTACTCAGATGGAACATCAGAACAACACAACACGACCTATTAGTTTTGTATAGCAAAATAATATAGATAAAACATTAACGCCATCTATCGGTACTTTTTATATCATTCTATTATACCTTTATACATATTTGTGATATTATCTATTAACTGTTGTAAAGAAGAAATTAAAGTCAGTCTGTTTCAAAAGCCATTACTGTGTATTACTATATATTTTATTACGACCAAGCATCGTACCCCAACTCTAGACCCCCAAAAGAGATCTTTTTTTGTGGTCGCACCACGAAAATAAGTATATTTATAAAGGCCACACATCCCTCGCTGTGCAGCCGCGACCCCCATGACCCCTTTTAGTAGCTTCTTAAGAGAGGCAGGGTATACCGTGGAATTCTTCAGAGCCCCTGATCCACAGGGCAGGGTGAAAGAACACCTCAAAATTTAAAGTGTTACTAGTTCTTATGAAATTACAAACTAATGAAAATACAATTTTTAAAACTCTACAATCTAATCCACCTCGACGCTTTGGAAGTAAACAAAATGCCATGAGTTCAAAAAGCCGTCATTAAAAGCTTGAAAGGGGTGAAAATTCCAAAAGGGTGCGCAATAACGCGGGGTGAACATCAAGTCGTCACTACAGGATATTATGGTACGTGACACTTGATCTGTAGGAGCGTGGAGCGACGTTTATTGAGGTACGTGGGGCCGTAAGACAGTTTTAGACATGTAAGTTTATCTGACTAAGAAAATGTACTAACTTTATGAATGGCAGTGTTTTGACAGCCCTAACTGGACCAGCTCTGACGTTGATGCCAGTTTCTTAGAAAACTGAAGTAAAATGACAGGTTGTCTGCTTTAGTATAAATAAATAAACCCGATAGTCACACACATACTCCTGACCCCATACTAAGTCAATCTTGAGTCTTGAGTATCAAGAACTACGAGGAACGGTTCTACAATACCTAGACCCGAAATAAATATTTGTCTCAGTGCGGGGGTCAAACCCGCGGCGTCTTGTTTTCGGCTTGTCCCCCGTAGCGTCATGAATGTAGCCGATACACGACCATCGTGACTACGAAGTCAACCCATCACCCTTGCAAATTTATTATTTTCCAGTAATTTTATTCATTATGGGTGCTTAGTGGCTATGCTGAAGACATCATTAGGTAAGTCACTGGCTGAATGGTCTTCTGAAAAAAAAACCACTCAAATACGAGTAAGATTCGTGTCCTAAAATGGTTCCGTACAATCAAATGTTTAAACAGTATCATATTTGTATGTATTTATAAAGAACCTGTCATCAATCTAAAATACCCCAGTAATTAGTAAAGGACAGCAATGGGTCAATTCAATACTGGGCTAATATTAAAGGTAAGAATTACGTTACTCGTAAATAGCGCTCAATTATTTTTTCAATACAATAACGAATGAAATTGAATAATACACCATGGTCCAAACAAATGCAGTGATACTGAGATTACCATATTTTTTGGGTACATTAAACATCCAAATTTATATCCCCAAAGAACTTGTACGATAAATAACAAAAAGTATGTCGAACTAAACCCATAAAATAAAGCGTAGTAACTCGAAGAAGATTTCGTATTTATGTTGGAGTGAATTTTTCACAATTTCCTTTCGGATAACATAACTTCGCGATATATTATGATAAAGGAAAGGCAGGTGAAGTTTTAAACTGAGCGTCAACCTTGCTTCCTTGTTTCACCAAGAGTTGCAAATGTTGATAAAGTTTCAAGAGATAGTTTAGCAAATATTTTCTTTATGCATGAGGAATTTATGCGTATAGGTAGCATATAAAATGAAGCTGGAATTGAGTTTAGGAACATCTATCTCATGCATGCATTACATTACCTGTGGCCCTGAAGGCGTCGGTAGATGTGCAACCAGTAAATTTAGGGATCACTGGGCTTATTTCCGTACTGTTTTAAAACTAGTATTTCACATAAATGAGGTGTAATGGCAGCTCAATGTTGCCTTACGAAGTGCGAGATTTCCAGTCGACCAAATGCATCGTACTTATCTTCATTCCTTTCCCTTAATTTTCGAGAATGTTTTTTCTGGTATTATAGGTGCTCATGGGCGGTGGATATCACTCACCATTCAGTGACTTGCTGGCTCGTTTCTCGACTTTTACTATAAAATTGACAGAGAGTCTATGATGATATCAGAGTCAGAATAACTCACGTAAATTCATATCAAGCCATAGAACTATGTAGCAAAGGTGGATACAAAATAATGAACTTAAGATTATCCTGTTCACACATTAACGTTCACGTCAGCATGCATTGTCATGCATCATAGTTTCCACAATATCCACAGTACGACAGACATCTCAGTCTGGATAGATGTGGTAAGCAACCAAGGTCATTCCTATCACAAAACAGATTAATGATATAGACCACCGCGTAATTCCAATTAGTAAAAAAATAACTTCAGAACCGCATTTTGGACTTTGGAAATTTATGTAGGCTTCCTAAAAGCTACTGCCTTGGTGGCTCAGTTGTAATTGCGTACGCAGTACGACTGCTGTGTTGAGCTCTCGGGTTCGAGTAAAGATATATTGGGTTTGTCCATCACGAAAAGCTCAATATCAGCCCGGAATCTGGAATTATGCTGGTATGGCGTTAGGGTGGCCCCCTATCACAACATAAGGACGGCAATAAGATTGGCGAAATGTGATCTGTTCAAGGATTTGTATATTATGAATATAAGTAACTTATCTAATATCAACGTCGTCACGTGTTGAGAGAAAAAAATAGATCTCGTATTCCCAAACATTTGCAGCCGACCTGGCTTGGTGTAACAAAATATCCCCTGAGTTATGACCGTGGACCTCCACTTTTGGAACGCAGCCACGTTATATCGATTGCCACTTTGAAAATTTTAGAATTTGAATTACGACGCGCGTGAATTGAGGAAAGACAATGTGAGTGAATATTTGGAAGTAGTTTTCGTGAATTGTGTAGAATAATACACAGTCAGGTCATAAGTATTGTCACACAGTAAAAACTTTTATTTTAGAATGCTGGCCACAAAAAAGTTAATTGAATTCGAATTTCAAATTGTTCATGAAAATAAAAATGTATACTTTTTAGAATTTTACTCATTTTTAAATATGGAGTGGACGCTTAAAGAAGACCGTGTTGCAGTAATTGCGTTGCATCGTTGCGGTTACGCGCCAATTCAAATTTTTGACATACTGAAAAATTTGAATATAACCAAAAGATTCGTTTATCGTACCATCAAACGAGACAATGAAGACTCTAGTGTAGATGACAGGTCAAGAAGTGGTCCAGCAGTGATAAAAGCTGTAAAGGCGCGAATTCAAAGAAATTCCAAACGTAAGCAGAAACTGTTGGCCCTTCAGATGGGGTTAAGCAGAACCACGATGAAAAGGGTGTTAAATGAAGACTTAGGGCTTCGGGCATATCGAAGAAAAACAGGACATCGTTTGAATGCTCGTCTAATGGACCTGAGACTGAAGAGATGCCGCGCTTTGTTGAAGCGGTACGCGGAAAAAAAATATCGGGAAATTCTTTTTTCAGATGAAAAAATTTTTACCGTAGAAGAGAGCTACAACAAACAAAATGATAAGGTGTACGCACACAGTAGTGAAGAAGCGAGCAACCGTATTCCGCGTGTCCAACGAGGTCATTTTCCATCCTCGCTCATGGTATGGTTGTGAGTTTCTTATTGGGGCTTAACAGAGGTACATTTTTGTGAGAAAGGTGTAAAAACGAATGCAGTTGTGTATCAAAATACAGTCCTGATGAACCTTTTGGAACCTGTTTCTCATACCATGTTCAATAACAGGCACTGGGTATTCCAACAAGATTCGGCGCCAGTTCATAGAGCGAAGAGCACACAAGACTGGCTGGCGGCGCGTGAAATCGACTTCATCCGGCACGAAGACTGGCCCTCCTCCAGTCCAGATTTGAATCCGTTAGGTTACAAGATATGGCAAAACTTGGAGGAAAAGGCGTGCTCAAAGCCTTATCCCAATTTGGAGTCACTCAAGACATCCTTGATTAAGGCAGCCGCCGATATTAACATGGACCTCGTTCGTGCTGCGATAGACAACTGGCCGCGCAGATTGAAGGCCTGTATTCAAAATCACGGAGGTCATTTTGAATAAACTTTAGTGTCATAAGAATCTATGTTTTGTTAAGTTCATTTTGGTATATAAATGGTTACATAATGAATAAACTTGTTTCAATTATTTTATATTAAACATGTGACAGAATTTATGACCTGACTAGGTATAGGTCAAAGGGTACCAAGCAAACAATAGTTTCTCACAGTTGTTATTTACAAATACAGATAATCGTATTTTCCTGTAAGGATAGGGTTAATGTGTGTTAATGTTGGGTGTTATTTATTTTTAATTGTTGCTCTATTATTTTTTATTGCAGAGGCTATCAAACAAGTAAACAGAACACCTAACTCACTCTGATTTACCTGATCACAATCATTCACAATACCATAAGTATCGTGAGTGTAATGTGAGGAAAGGAATTTAACCTTGGGAAGTCTATCCTATTCAGTACATAAGTGCGACCATGTTTGCCACTTTTAATAATAACGCTTAAGCTAACACAGCTATAGACTTAAAAAAAATATGCTTATTATGCGTCGAGAGCATCTCCGCGCTTAGCGTGTTCGACCGTCTGTATCATGGCGAATGCTCTGAAGAATTGTTTGATCTTATCCCATGCTCTCCCTTCCACCACACCAGAACCACGCGTACTGGCTTGCGAAGCCACAGCTTCATGATGTCTACTACCACGGCACCAACCCAAAACGTTCGCAAATACGTATTTTTGCCGCACCATCAAGCTGTGGAACAGTTTTCCATCTACCGTGTTCCCTCCTTCCTATGATCCTGGGTCCTTTAGGCGGAGTGTGAAGAAGCGAAACAGCAGGCCGGCATGTGTTGCGTAGCGGGGGATAGACTGTCTGATACTCGATGGATGGCACTGCGCTTGTTACCATCAGGTGCAGTGTGGTCACTCTGCCGTTCCAGTATAAAAAAATGATTACCATAATTATATGGATACCATAATTCTTTTCTTACTCTTTACATAAACCATTATATATCATGCCAATATGATCTTGACAGTTTTTCACACTTTGAAGTCTGGCACTGACGGTCAATTTTCTGAAAAGACCTTTCACAATATCAGTCAAATCACTTACAACTATTCTCACTAAATGTAAAACAAAACCTGCAAAAGACCTAGTTCCCGTGTCTGCGAAGAAAATCGACAGCAACAACAAAGGGCTAGGAGACAAAAGTCATGACACATTGTGATTCAAGACAATGCGGACGGAGCCGCGGTGAGATTGTAGTTTAAGTGCAGACAATGGTGTTCTTATTGCTCTTTCAGTATGAATAATACAAAAATGAGATTACAGCGTTGTTTTCTTTCATTATGTTATGTTTGCTGTATATTAACTGAAGAATAGAGTAATTAGTTAGAAACTCCTTGTATAAAGGAAAATAAGAGAAGGACTGACTGCGTAAAATTGCTTTTGATGTTTAGTTTTGATATTAAATTAAATGAGGAAGGAAGAGGTTAGTTGTTCTTTTTTTGGTTATACTATAAAGAGTTGTTGTATTGTATTGTTGATAGCATTTCGGAACTTAAAATCAGAAATAGAAAAATGCCTGGTTGGTTTAAATAATTGAAACCTAAGGCACAACAATTTAATTTAGGATTGATGGAAATAATTTAACGTACATTAAAAGTGGAACGGTTTTTCTTTTACGTTGTGGATTCCTGATAATTTTACAAAAACGTCTGTACACACATCGTAACGAAAATATTTAATATAAATAGTACAACGTTTCATTAAAATAATGACCAATTGAAACTACCGAAACATTAGGTATATCATCCAAACACGTGCAAATTAAACATTTAATACCCATTGCATAACTGAATTCAATATATTCAATATATTTGTTGACATGTGTTTCAATTTACTGAATCAATACACTCCTGGGCAAAATAACTGGGTGCCAAATTAATTGCTGGTGGAGTTTCTTGCGTCACTTCTCTGCGTTGATAATACGTTCCAAAAGAGTGATAATAGTTAAAGATTGAATGGTTCTTGGCAGACTATTTGAAGGAATATCCGTCTAAAAACTTTGAACACTGTTTAAATTTAAACAGCCTATTTTTATCCTGGCATGGCAAAGTGACCACACTTCACCTAATGGTAAGCGCAGTGTCGTCCAGTTAGAGTATCAAGTAGCGAGAGAAAATCTATCTTATACTCAACACAATCATGCCGCCCTGTGTAGTCTCTTCACACTCCGCCTAAAGGACCCAGGATCATAGGAAGGAGGGAACACGGTATCAGGCATACTGTTCCACAACTTGATGGTACTGCAATGGTACAAATTTATGTGACCCACAAATACATGATTGGTTTTGTTTGGTGAGCGAGTTTGTTTCGCATTCCGGCATGATTGTGTTGAGTAGCGGGGGACTGATATCTCACGCTACTTGATACTTTAACTGGACGGCACTGCACTTACCATCATGTGCAGTGTGATCGACGTGAAGTGACGTTTATGGGATGGGGTTTTCTATTAGCCAGTGATATTTATCTGGTAAATCCTGCATAGTTTATAAAATTATACATCTCTCTTCGGCCATAACTATTCTGACTTCAAATGTCCACAGCTATTATTGACTAAATTATAAGCGGTGACATATCGGCATGCTTATAAACCGGTCCTATCTGTGATTCATGATGCCATTTGCCAACTGTATATGAATGTAGGGCCTATTTGGACACCAATCATGTCGGTGTATTGGAATTTGTATTGATTTTCTAGGTCGTCGAAGATAGTCTTATGGCGCTACCCAAAAATATCATAGCTTGACGGACGTGGCTTGTCTGTGTAGAATGAGGCAATTAATTTTTTATAAGAAAAAATATTAATTTGATCGGAATAAAACGACGTATGTGCCAAAACGAATATTCTTTATTTGAAAAAAAAACACGTTATTAAATCAAAAGTAAATACCATTTAAAAACGGTTAAGCAATATAAATAGATAGAAGAGTCAAATACAGGAGAACGTTTTTTCTATGAAGAAAACTTCATTGAGTTTAATACCTTAATATTAAATCTTTTTTACACGTACCACTTAAAGTATAATTTTAATAATATCAGCCCTGTATTAAAGTTCTCCCACCGCTGGTCACGGGCCTCCTCTACTAATGAGAGGGGTTAGTCTTTAGTCCACCACGCTGACCTAATGCGGGTTGGAAGACATCAAATCCTTTGGTTTCCTCTCGATGTTTTCCTTCACTGTTACAACAAATGATAATTAACAATAAATATACATGTAACTAGAAAAATATAAATATAAGTAAAAACGATAAGTCATATTTTATGCTTGCACCATTGGCATGGCCGGAGCAGTGCACTTTTTGGCGTTAAACATGATATCTGCACAAATGAGTTGTGGCACAGGAAAATCAACTGCTCACTTGTGCAGATTGCCGTTGCTAAGATAGTACTGAAAATATTAGAGAAGACGAAATAAATAGCTGCAGCTTTTATTGTTAATATTGGTTCAACATTGTTAGGGAGACTGCAAAGTTCTAAGTATTTATGAATTTACGCACTCACGCCTTTAATCCCTGAAGGGGTAGGCAGAGATGTAACCGATACACACTCATTTTGCCCAGATTATTTCCATCCCATGATGTGATAGGGGCGAGCCTATCGCCATACCGGGTACGATCCAGACTCCGGGCTGATACTGAGTATTTCTTGGTTGATTTCAAAATCACTTTTACCCGACACAAGGATCGCAACAGAGCCTTCAACACACCAGTCCTATCGCGTACGCATTTAGAAACTGTTTCAATTTATCATACTTTTAAAATAACAAATAGCTAACTTCATTCATTTCACATACGTTCTAACATAAAACAAAGTAAACTCCAAGATGGAATGAAAATAGCCTCGTGTACACAAATGTCCACTTGATAGTGAAGTTAGGCAATTCCAACTTGGTATAGAGGTCAGTTGACAACTTCGCTGTGTAATATCTCCACATACGATACTTTACTGGTAAGTGGAATTGTTTCTGTAATATACATTAAATAAAGCCGTTTACTTTATAAGAAATACACATTAACCAATTCTTTAAGAAGTGCTTCCTAGTAATCCATAAAAATAATAATAATAATACTAGCCCTGTATTAAACATTGTCCCACTGCTGGGCACGGGCCTCCTCTACTATGAGAGGGGGTTAGGCCGTAGTCCACCACGCTGGCCTAATGCGGGTTGGCAGACTTCTCATACCTTCGAAAAAATCTCAGATATGCAGGTTTCCTCACGATGTTTTCCTTTACCGTTAAAGCAAGCGATAATTAACATTTTAATACACACATAACTTTAGAAAAGTCAGAGGTGTATGCCACTTGGGTTTCGAACCTACGACTTTCGTCTTGGCAGTCCGTACCGCAACCAACTAGCTATCGCTGCTAGTAATCCATATTATAATCAATTTTATCAACAGCAAAAATTAGATAGATCAGTGTCGTAACTCATCAACTTCGCCACCTACTGTGACTACAATAAAAGTTTTATTTTGTCTGATATTATAGAATTAATAAATACAATAAAGTGATACTTTTTGACATATATATAGGATTTTAGTATCTATATCCGTAGTGAATGAAGGAATGTACGAGTGAATGACTAACGAAGGGACGCGAGCATGACAAGTGATTGGATTACGGGCAGACGTGTGAAAATTATAATGTTGAATTTTTATTGGGACTAAAGAAAAAACCAAAACGAAGAACGAAGTCTTTTATTTTTCGAAGATACGAGCCCCCCTACATATATTATTGTAAACATTTTATTTTATTTGTGTTATAATTGCGTACGCGCTGCGACTGCTGCGCTGACGTCTCAGGTTCGATCGGGTCGGATGGAGTCTGGTAAAAGTGATTTTTAGGTCGAGAGTAGATTTTCGAGTCTGAAATTGAACCCGGTATGGCGATTGGCTCACCTCCTATCACATTATGGGACGGTTATAAGCTCAACGAAATGTGGGTGTACTGGTTACACCTCTGCATACCCTTTCAGGAATCACAGACGTAAGGGCGAATGTATGTATGAATATAACAATGAAAGAAAGCAACAATTTTCACAAGCAAGCTACAGGATAGACAGATCTAGTGATTAAACGAGAAGATTGAGTAAGTGTACTCCGGAATGCGAAGAAATAAAACAACACCAGACACTTTACTAATATTATCAAGTAAAACAAACTTATGAAAGCAACAGCACTCCAAGACTGAGCTTGACAGCTAATAAATTTAATGCGCATTGCGGGTATGAACAGAAATAAACTTATTCATACAGTAAACAGTGATTTTCTTGAAACAAACTGCCAAGACCGAGACGGTAGATTCGATCCAGAGGTCGGGGCACATATCTCCGATATTTCCAAAATATGAAATGCATTCTTACTATCACGTGTTTTAACTTATTTTACTATCACGGTGGCGTAGTTGTAATTGTGCATGCATTACGACTGGTGTGCTGAGGTCTCGGGTTCGATCCCTGGGTTGGGTAGTGATATTGGGTTTTTCTATCTAGAAATACTCCGTATCAATCCGGGGTCTGGAATTCAACCCGGTATGGCGATAGGCTCGCCCTCTATCACATTGTGGGAACCTAATAAATTTGGCGAAAAGTGGGTACAGGTTACACCTTTCACTACCCCTTCAGGGATTACAGGCGTGAGTGTATGTATACGAGTTTTAACTGTAAAAGAAATCATGGGAAACCTACAAGAATTCTCTATAAGAATTTGTAAAACCACCCACTAGTCATTAGGCCAGTTTGTTGGACAAACAAATCATCAGGTCACTATTGGCATTGGTTATACGGATTTACCACTAACTGTAAGTTCTGGCCTGAGGCTAATTTTATTATGGATCATGGACGAAACATAAGCTTCTTGCTTCTTCTGCACTTGATATAAAGCCGAAATACTGAGAATGATGGTGATTGAGTTAGGATATTCATAGCCACTCGCATAGCGACCACCGTACACTGGGTGTAAAACCCGCCATAGTGGCACACGCAAGTGTGTCGCGTTCCGGGATCAGCCCATGTACATTTTTTGACGGCGGTCTAGAGTTGGGGTTCGATGTTTGGCGTTGCGGCCTTCTGAGTACCTACTCTGACATTAGACCCTCGGCCGCTTCTTCACCTTCCCAATGGCGTAGTGTGAAGAAGCTACACAGGCCTGTATGATTATGTTGAGTAGCGAGGAATAGATTGTTTCTCGCTACTCGATCTAGACGACACTGCGCTTACCATCAGGTGCAGTGTGGTCAATTTGCCGTGCCAAGCTGAAAAAAATAAGAATATGCGGTGCAGAGGTATCTTTCCAGGAAACCTGAAGTGTTTGCTCCATTTCCCATATAGTCCGCTGTCACTAGTAGATATATAGCCCGAACACAGCTGTTTGGCAAACTATAGTTGAAGTTATTATACAGTAAGCTGAATTATTCCAAAGACCAGTTTTAGGAGTAGTAACTAGGAATAGACGTTATCAACTGCCATAAAATTAAAGCTGAGCACAGGCCATTTGTGTGGTTTAACGACGGTTGTCTTGGAAGCAACAGGCAACTTGCTTTTGGAGATAGCATTTAATTGATAGAAATTGAAATTATATTGTCTGAATGTATTAATTTCAGGGACCATATGTAAATGTAAAGATTCATTGTCAAAGATGAATCTGTTTATTAATATGTGAAGAAAATCACTGTACACTTTTTTAAGTACTATGCACGCATGGATGTATGTGTATAAATTTAACATATTTAAGGTTAATATGGAGGAGTGCAGAAAGTTAACATTTATGTGTATTATTTGTGTTACTGTTATATTAAATTAAACATTCATTGTATTATTTATAATAATAATAATACACCCAATAGACACACACATACTCCTGACCCAACACTAGGTCAAACCTGTATAGTAGGTATCAAGAACTACGAGGGCCTACGGTGCCACAACAACCAAACCCGAACAAATATATATCCACACAATTTTTTCTCTTGGTTCGCGAATCGAACCCACGGCCTCTCGTTTCACAGCCGGCTACTCGCTCACTGCGCCACGGATGCGGCATACGTTTATATTGCCAATGTGAAACACATAATAGCCTGATCTCAAACAGTTGCAGTCTAATCTTATCTTACTACTATTATAAATGCGAATGTTTGGATGGATGGATGGATGTTTGTTACACAATCACGCTTCAACGTCTGGACGGAACTGGTTGAAATTGGGCATAGAGATAGATTATAGTCTAGAATAGCACATAGGCTACTTTTTATCGCGAAAAAATGTAGTGTTCTCGTGGGATACTATAGTTTTTCAAAAAGCAAGGGAGCGACATGTTTTTTTGCAAAGTGGTAGTTAAGGGATCAGAAAATGACATATTCTACTTTTTATCCCGCAAAAATGGACGCTTCCCATGGGTTAGCAAAATATAGAAAAGTGTAATAGCTAAAGATGCCTCCATGGATTGTATACCTTTTCTTCCAAATATAACCTCCACGCGGGCGGAGCCGCGGGCAACATCTAGTGTTATTATATTATATCAATATAAACAGTAAAGGGTATTTGATTGATTGACGCCAAAGAATTTTAAAATGTTAATAATAAATAATTACTGATAGTAGAAGATCCGAACCTAAATCGACATTCACCGGGTTGATAATAGAATCAAACTTATTTTATAATAAATTTCGTATATTAGAAAATATATTAAAAATGGGTTGACAAAAAAAATCCTGGACAGAATATTTTTAATTATTTTTTAAAAAATCATTTTTCATAAAATTTTGCAACATGAAGATAATAAGAAAATTTTATACTGGACTTAAAGTATAAAACATATAGAATGTGCAGGCATAGGGTTGACTATTATTTACCTGGACGAACTACTGGGTTGACAGGTATAAACAGGTATGTCGATACCAGTTACTTTCACTTGATGTGATAATAGAAAAAAATTTATATCAGCAGAAGCGCTGTTTTATTGTGAACACGATGATATAGGGTTGACTGCAAAAAACTTGGTCCTAATAGGGGTTGACAAATTTTAAAGATTCAAATTTCAACGCGAGTGGAACCGTGTGATAGAGAGATCCGAGGTAAGTATACCGTGTAATAATAAAGGACCGAATATTGCAGCCAAAAGAGGACAACGAACAATTTTTAAACAAGATTAAAAGTTTTGACTCCAACTTTATACCGCCATGTTGGATTTCCCTACTACAAAAAATTTTAAGAACAATATATGTATGTAAATTCTATGTGGCTTAATGCAACTGAATCTATATGTGCGAAGTTAAACCCTGTAAACTACGGTTGGCATTTAGACGGTTTTTTAAAACCAACAGGTTTTATCGGAGATCAAACTCCTTTGAAAATCCAGGACATTATTGAAATGGAAGTTAATGAGAAAGAACTTAATGAGGCCGATGAATTCGAGAGTCATAACTTAAGTTCAGATATTGAATAGAAAATATTTATTAAATTTTTTTTTTTCTTTATATTATTATTGTACTTTTGTTGTTCTGTAATAAAATTATTAAATATCATACAAGGTCTTTAGTCTTTAGTCTATCTTTTTGTTATTTTTTTATTTAAATTTTCGGCAGTCCACTTTGTTTCCCTTTAATTTTTTTCAGAGAGCGCAAAAAAATTTCAAAGTAAGTTATTGATATTTTCATTAATTACGGTGTCATATTTAGAGTTACAAAATCTTTTCTATTTTAGATATACTATTATACTAAAAATAAAAGTATTATATTAAAAATATTTGATTGTTATGTATTTAATTAATTATTTTGTTTGCAAAATATTATCAGTTACTCCAAAATAACGCATACTGAATTCAAATGTCAGTTGCTCCAAAATAACCCGTACTGTTTACAATATGGAGTATAGTAGGGGTATCTCTACTCTCTATAGTTAACGTACCGAGCATGCGCACTTTCTTATTTTCAGGATCGCATCAGACGCGGCTGCAATGTTCGGTCCTTTATTATTACACGGTATACTTACCTCGGACCTCTCTGTCACACGGTTCCATTCGCGTTGAAATTTGAATCTTTAAAATTTGTCAACCCCTATTAGGACCAAGTTTTTTGCAGTCAACCCTATATCATCGTGTTCACAATAAAACAGCGCTTCTGCTGATATAAATTTTTTTCTATTATCACATCAAGTGAAAGTAACTGGTATCGACATACCTGTTTATACCTGTCAACCCAGTAGTTCGTCCAGGTAAATAATAGTCAACCCTATGCCTGCACATTCTATATGTTTTATACTTTAAGTCCAGTATAAAATTTTCTTATTATCTTCATGTTGCAAAATTTTATGAAAAATGATTTTTTAAAAAATAATTAAAAATATTCTGTCCAGGATTTTTTTTGTCAACCCATTTTTAATATATTTTCTAATATACGAAATTTATTATAAAATAAGTTTGATTCTATTATCAACCCGGTGAATGTCGATTTAGGTTCGGATCTTAGACTATGACAGATTAACTTAATGAGTTTCGAACGTTTAAGTTTGTTCAGGGTAAAACTAAATAAATAATGACTTATGGTTGGTTGAATTCAACGTCTGGGTGACTACTAGTTCTTAATTAATATTTCTGTTACCATTGCAGAATAAGTTAAAACATAATATTTTTCTATACTAATATATAAAGTGGTTAAAGTTTGTGAGTTTGGATGTTCAGGATAATCTCAAGAACTTCTGAAAAAAAATTTAGTATTAAATAGCCCATTTATCGAGGAAGGCTATAGGCTATATAACATCACGCTATAACCAATAGGAGCGGAGCGTCAAAGAAAAATGTTGCATAAACGGGGAAAATTTATTCCTTTCTTCCATTGCATGCGTGCGTGCACATATTGTCTGACCGGTTACCGTTTTAGAGGATCGGCTGCCGTTGCTTCTCTCTGTGATTCAGGCACAACATCTGAGTGGTAAGACGATCGGTTCAGTTGCGACAGTGCAAGAGACAACTCATTAGATTGTATACTTTTTCCCCCAAAAATAATTTCCACGCGTGCGGATCTGTGGGAACAGCTAGTAATAAATAAAGCAAGAGAATCCAATTTGCATAAAGATGTTTCAGTCCAAAAACAATTTATAGTTGGTTACGTATTTTCATTATAAAAGA
This sequence comes from Laothoe populi, assembly GCA_905220505.1. Taxonomy (NCBI): domain Eukaryota; kingdom Metazoa; phylum Arthropoda; class Insecta; order Lepidoptera; family Sphingidae; genus Laothoe; species Laothoe populi. Next base: position 15,193,057 of record HG992168.1, read on the forward strand.
TTTTTTTTTTTATTCTTATTTAATTTAGGAACTTTGAGTCAAGTCTGACTATGTCAGTCCCGTAATGTACACACATTAACAGCATAATACAAGAACAGTGATCCGTTAATAGTTTTTAAGTATTTTATAAGTGGAAACATAAAGCAACTTAGCTGTATCTGATATTCCTTCAGATAAGATGGCTTGAAATACACCCACATCAAACCGATTAACATTATTAGCTGTATATAATTCTTGTCTCATATTTGCACTCCGTATACACTCTGTCAAAAAATGGTAAATATCCTCTATACAATTGGCACAAAGTAAACAATTTGGACTCTCTGTTTTCCTCATTAAAAATTTAAATTTATTTAAGGGAATGTGTCCAGAGCGCAATCTGTGAGCAACTACAATTAAGTCACGGCTCAGACTACTGTTTGAAAACCATGGAACATGGAAGGCTCGCTCACCACAGTTCTAAACCATATACCCTTTTCCCGAGAGACTACATCAAAATATTCCTTCCACTCAAGCAAAATGCGTTGTCTATATTTTGAAAGAAAATTCGAATAACTAGGTTTTATATGTACCTCAACACCATTTGATACAGCCTCTCGGGCTAATCTATCTGCCTCCTCATTGCCACGTATGCCAACATGTGATGGAACCCATTGCATCGCTAGACACGCATTCTGAGATATTAGCACCGAAATTTTATTTAAAATTGTGTAAGCAATCGATTCGCCTCTGTGACCAGAGGCGCAACGAGCTACGTGTTGTAAGGCGCTTCTGCTGTCAGACAGAATAACCACCTTTCTTAATCCGGTGCTGATAACATAAGACAGAGCCTCGGAGACCGCAAATAATTCTACAAGCATTATAGAGCAGTAAGAATTGTCAACTATTTTAAAAGATTCTCTCACATTGTGAATGGGATCATAATAAGCAGCACCATGACCATGTTGTGTCAGAGAACCGTCTGTATAGATTTTAACCCAACCATCATATTTATTATAGAGCATGTGTAGCGAATTAAATTTAAGTAATTGTATATCATATTGTTTTTTAGGTTTCACTATGTTTTCGATTTGTGTTTGTATAAAATTCATATCAAAATTAGACATCCATTTATTCAGTGTGAACATATGTAAAGGGTTAGCTATATTCATTTTCTCAAGTCTAGTTTCATTATAAACGTTTGTCAGGAGAGGTTTCTTTTTCCTTCTAAAATAATTCGATGTTGATAAAACTAAAAGATTTTCTAAAATTTTTGTAGTCACATTATTTGTCCAGGATTGAGCCTTCAAACAATACTTAGTGGCTAGATACTTCCGACGCAAATATAATGGACATAAACACAATTCATATTCCATTACGTGTATTGGAGTACTTTTAATAAAACCTCCTATAACCCGTAACGCCATATTTTGTGATCTAATTTAAGAAGATGAGTTTTTGCAGCATTATCGTATATAAAGCTGCCATAATCTATTCTACTTCTAATTAAGGAAATATATATTCTACGAAGATGAATTGGATGAACTCCCCATGAGGAGCCAGCTAACACTTTTAGAATATTTAAATATTTCATTGATTTAACATGCGTTTCGTTAATATGCCGATTCCACAAAAGAGACTTGTCCAGCCAAATTCCCAAATATTTAATACAATCTACTAGCGGAATAGTATGGTTATTTACAACTACGGAAAAATTATCTCGTTTTCTTCTCCTAGTAAATTAGCATAGTTGTGTTTTTGTAAAAGAAATTTCTAGTCCTATTTTTCCTAATAATGTAGAAATACTATTCAAACAGTTTTGAATTTTTAATACACTGATATTAATATCAAAATTTTGAACAAAAAATACGAAATCATCTGCATATTGTAGGTTATAAATATCATGATCAATTGATTGGCACAACTTCGACGTAACAATATTAAACAAAAGAGGAGAAATAGGATCTCCTTGTGCTAAACCCTGTCTTGTCCAACGAACTATTGCATTCTCTTGATCACCATTGCTACCCGAAATTTTCAGATGTCTCCGTTTTAAAAATGTAAACAAATAGTTACAGACTTTAGCTCCAACTTGTAGTTCATCCAATATAAGTGTAAGTTGGTCAATTAAAACATTATTATATGCATTATCAATGTCCAAAAAACATGCAAGTGTAGGTATATTTTTTGCAAAGCCACACTGTATTTGTGAAACTATACGTACTAAACAATCTATACCAGACCGCCCCCTTCGGAATCCTGAAGTTGATGAGCTTAATATATTATTTTTTTCAATGAACCATTCCAGACGTTTAGACAACATTATGTGAAAGATTTTGCAAATACACGATATTAAAGAAATTGGTCTAAATTTAGGTTTAAGATTATTGGTATTTGGCTTCGGAATTGGTACTATCATAATATCCCTCCACTGCTCTGGTATAGATGAACGCTCAAATATCAGGTTGTATATCTTGAGAAGAAAGTTTTTACCCGCAATAGTTAGATAATATAACATAGAATATGTTATATTGTCAGTGCCCGGTGCTGTATCTTTCTTTTTTAAACAGTTACATAGTTCCTGTAACGAAAAGTTGCTTTCTAAAAAACAATTGTTTGAATTAAATGATAATTGCGAGTGTTCTACAAAGTCCGGAGCAAGTGATTTTAACAACTGTTCTTTACTTTCATCTGTAATATGAACGATATTACCATTAATTCCTTTTATCCATCGCATTTTTCTCCACATTTCTGAAGAAGTAGTGCTCTCATCAATTTCTCCAGTAAATTTCTCCCAACTTTTAAACTTTTCTTGTCTTATAACTTTTTGTGCTTCAGCTATACTTCTAGAGAGCTTATCCAAGTTATCTGGTGTTGGATTTCGTCGAAATTCTTTTAATGCAAGACGTCGTTTTGCGATTGCTGGGGAAATGGATGCACACCAGTAATGTTTAGGCTTAAAGTTTTGGGAAGGATTTGTATTAAATTTAAAATATGGTATACTTTTATCTGCAGAATAATTAACCTTTTCAGTAAAGTTATCATACAAAATTTGGATATCGTTATTATATCGGGGAAAACCACTTTCGGTGATACTATTGTTAAATGTATCTGTATATAGTGGCCAGTCAGCTAGTTTATAATTGCGACGTTTTATATAAACAGGTACGTCACCATACTCTAAAATAATTTTTATAAGCATATGATCGCTGCCTAAGCTTTCATTTGTAACAAGCCAGCTGAAGTAAACGGCTATATCTGAGGAGACAAATGTTACATCGGGTGTACTTTCTTGTAACCTACCATTAACAAGTTTGACTCTCGATGGTTCCCCATTATTTATTGATACGAAGTTATAGTCTGTACTAGAATCTAATATCTGTGTACCTCTAGAATCAATTTTGTTTGACCAATTTGAATGGTGTGCATTAAAATCACCTGCTATAATAGTTTTCTCATTACAAATTGAAAACAAATCATCCCAGTCACATTGTGAGGACCTAACAGAAGATGGACAGTACACTGACGCAACAAATTTCAGATATTTACAGTTATATATTTTTATGCAAATTACCTCAATTCCTGAGTTTCTGATAGACACTGGAAAAAATTGAGCCTTGATTGACTTATGAACTACTAACGCAACGCCACCGTATCCATCGTTCCTATCTTTCCTGAAGACATTATAACCTTTAAAATTAGTAACAGTGTCAGAAGTAAACCAGGTTTCACTAATTAAACATATACTAATTTTCTCTTGGCTTAATAAAAGTTCAAACTCATGCTTCTTAGGCATAAGGCTCTGAGAGTTCCACTGTCCAATAATGATACGTTGGATAGAAGAACTTCCAGAACTATGCGAAACTTAGTAATTTGTGCAATTATTACTATCCATTAACAAAAGTATTAAATAAATTTCTAATTACATCACAACTACTTACAGTTCTTATAAAAAAACCTCTGATTCCTTCAAAGAGTATTTTACATGCTTGAATAAATTTTTGTTCCAAAGTAATGTCAGTAAAAAAAGTATCTTAATTCTTGTCCATATATCTTCATGATCTGAGCCTTTTTTTCCTTCCTTATTTTGTCTTGTTTTGTCCTCTTTTCTGTCGATATCATTTTTCTTATTAACTGGTGAAGCGGTTTTCCTATTATTGAGCGTATTAGTTTTCCCAGTAGCCTGTAGTTTATTATTAGTAAAGACTTTCTTCTTTTTAACTTTCCTTCTTTTCCTGTTACCCATTTCTTCGTAAACTATATCATGATTTTGAATGTCTTCTTCACTACTTCTTGTGATGTCTTCACTTTCTGCAGATTCGCTTCCTAAATCTTTTGAGTTGTCCACTTGCAGCTCTGCTTCTACGTCTTTTGTTGTATGTGAAGCTATATCATTCGTTTCTACTTGTGACTGGGAAAATTCTACCTCAGAACCGTTATAATTTTCTCTATCACTTTTTCCTACCAGATCTTTTGCTAATGCTATTTTATAAGTGCACGTTTCTTTGCACATTATACGCCTTATCTCTTTCTCTCTTAAGAAAACCGGACACTTTTTATAAAAAGCCATATGTTCACCTTTACAATTTACACATTTGTATGTAACTATGTCACAAGTATGATGATTTCCGGCACATTTTGGACACATTGGCTTCTTAATAGGACATACACGGCTAAGGTGACCATACTTCCAGCAGACAGAGCACTGGGTTACTGGGAAAGTATATGGGTCTACTTTAAAACGACAGTCATATCCATAAATATAACTAGGCAGAACATTACTTTTAAAACAAAATCTCACAGTCTCGCTATCAACCCATTCTCCACCATCCAAGCGCTTTAACCTTTTGACAGAAATTATTTCAGCATCGCTTGTAAATGACTTGCTCAACTCCTCTTCTGTAACTTCTAATTCAATGTATTTCACGACTCCATATATTAAGTTCACCTTATTCGTAAAACGGCATCTAAAACCAAGATTTCTGCGTCATTTCTGCTCTCAAATTTTAATGTCAATTTATATGAACTCTTATATTTAATTTGTATTATATTTGTTATATTTCGTTCATTCAATAATTTGGCAAATCCAATTTGTTTTGGTAGCACTTTATCAGAAGTAACGCAAACTTCAATAGCTGAAAAATCCTCAACAACTTTTTTCCTCCCAATTCTTTTGTTCTTCCGTTGAACTAATATGAATCCCTCTGTCCCGTTATTTTCAATGGCATCTTGTCCATCACTATCTTTTCTTGGCCTTTTCTCCGGCCTATTGTTGGATATATCCATAGGTTCAGACGAGATATCTTGCTGAATTATACTTAACTCTTCACACTCACATGTATTATTGCTTCCCTTTTTCTCTTCATTGGTCATTATAGCACTCAATTATTAGTGGATCGAGGTCGAGTACCGACCTCGCCTAATGTCGGTGTACTAGTGACGGTAGATCGAAAAAAATACAAAATAAATCAAATTCCTTATGCACGTGCGCTCACTGTGACGTGCCGCGCGCAACTGATTATAAGAGATTCAATTCATCTTTAATGTGTATGTTGTTTTCAAAAATCACTCGTGCTATTTTATTGAGCTTACGTATGATAATTTAAAATATTACGCTTTTATCCCCAAAGGAGTATGTAAGGGTAATATCTAGATCTACTGGTAATATAAATATTATCATTATAGCTACACTATTATTAGATGCATATATTAGTACTAGCTGTTGCTCGCGGCTCCGCCCGCGTGGAGGTCATATTTGGGAGAAAAAGTATACAATACAAAATACCAATTTTCATGCGTTTAACTTCAAACATGACGGATTTTCATACAAACTTTCTTTCCCTATTTTACCCCCTTAGGGGTGGTATTTCCAAAAACCCTTCCTTAGTGGATGCCTACGTCATAAAAGCTACCTACTGTCAAAATTTCAAGTCTCTAACCCCAGCTGTTTAGGCTGTGCGTTGATCGATCAGTTAGTCAGTTTCTTCTTTTATATATACAGATAACCGTGGCTCAGCGGCCGAGTAGACGGCTGTGAAATGAGAGGTCGTGAGTTCGATTCCCACATGGAGACAAATATTTGTGTGACAGACAGATATATGTGTCATGTTTGGGTGTTGTGGCAGCGTAGTTTCATGATACCCACAATACAGGTTTAACCTAGTGTGGAGTCAGGAGTATCTGCTGGGTGTATTTATTTTTATTTCCTTTTTATAAAAATACTAGCTGTACCCGGCATGTGTTGCAATGATACATAAAGTGAATTTGATTAATTTCGATCGGATGATCGGTATAGCAATTGATGTTCTGCAGCGCCAACTAGCGAGTTCTTTTAATTTTTCGTGGGCGTCTGCAGAACCACTCATCAAAGTTTCATCATAATCGGATGAATAGTTTAGGAGTCCATAGAGGACAAACATACTTACATTGATTTTTAGTTATATAGATAGACTAGATGCATCCGGCAATGCAACGTTAAATAAATTTGATTAATTACGAACAGTTGAACGGTATTGAAGTTGATGTTCTGCAGCTCTATCAAGCGAGTTCTTTTTTTTATTGATTTTTATTTATATCTACGACTTTCGGTAGGCAGCGGCTCTGCTGTGCTCTGGCATTGCAGAAGTCTATGGGTGGCGGTGACTACTTACCATCAGGTGGCCCGTTTGTTCGTCTGCCTATCCAGGCGCTAAAATCACATGGATATGGTGACAAGCAAAATCTGATAAAAAAATATGCATAAATTCACAATGTATAGCCATCTACAAACACAATATCCGAATTTCCGTAACAATAAAATGACCATGTTCATGTTTATTGTATACCATCATTACAACATTTAATGGAGCATTCTCGCTTGATCGATGGGTTTGTAACTGATAGTCATGCTCCCACGTTATTTATGTATATTTCACATGAGCCTAGATTTTCAGCCAGATTTGGCTTTTTTGGCAACTGGTTAGGTTATGATTTATGTGGGAGTAGGATTTTATGTCAAATGTTTGTTTTATAGAAGGCTGAAAGAGCTGTAGTATTTATGTGTAAGGGGTTAGCGGATTCCTGAATTCTCCACTAAAGGTTTGGATCATTGCGATTTTGTCTAGTAATAAATCTTCCCACATATTATTATTTAGACATTAACGCGTGTTACTGGTAAAACAACGCTGTAACCATTTTTGTTTTTAGCATGAATAAAGTGATCAGGTATGTTCTATTGTTTCATTGAACACCGATGTGGCGTAATAGCATTGCGGTCGCATCGCAAGCAGTAGGCACGACCAATTACTTACTAAACTTCTTCGAATATCTTTTCTTAAACTAGAACAACCAGACAATCAGTGCTCGAATGGTTTTATAAAAAAGTCAAAAGAACATCAAACATTCAAATCCACTCATCATTAAACCCATTTCCGTTTGGTATAATGTAAAATACATGATGTCATTGGTATCGGATATTTACTCCATGGAAGCCGCGCATCCATCCATATAATACGGTCATAATTAAAAGAGCGCGTTGTACTGTTTAACGGCCGAATATTGGAATTAAATTTTGCAATATTTATAAGATAGATGATGTTCAAAAAATGGCTGGCATTAATATTGATATGCTTGTAAATCAGTTGGTGATAATGATGCAAACGCGCTAGAAAGATGTGGGTTAAAGTAAAATAAAGTAATGAGGTATTAAGTAACTATATTGTGCTTCATTACATTGAACTACATTGAAGATTTATTTGGAATCTGAAAATAATGAATAGCTTACTATATAACTATACACATTCAAACTATATTTTCTTAGGGGAACTTTTGGTCTATTAATATTTTTAAAATGGGGCAAAGAATAGAAAGTAGGGATCTTCGAAAATTGGCATAGTTGGATTCTAGAAATCACGAAACGTGCTGTGACTCTGGCAAACTTTTGTAAGCACCAACCGCTTATAATCGCTTTTACTTCCTTCAAGTGAAATAAGAATAAATGTGAATCCTTGAAAATAATGAACAGGAAAAAGGCTGATAAAAGCCCACACAATTTACGAAACATTCACGGCATAAGGCATAATTTTCCAAAAGATAAACATGGGAAAAGTTTAATCCCCGAAAAAGTTTTAAAAGGACGTTGGATAAAAATTGATTCCGTATCACCCAAGTTCGGTGAAAATGTGCGAGCATGAATATCGTTTACCGCGACAGATGTACAGGGTGCTCCGAAACAGCTGTCGCATTTTTATTTCATATCACAGGTTGTATATGGAGATAATATATCTTTATACTAGATATATCTTTTGTCGGGGGTCTATAGTTGGGTGGTACGTTGTTTGGCCGTTTTGCGGCCTTCTGAGTACTCTGACAATAGACCCTCGACCTCTTCTTCACCTTCTTGCCCATGGCGTAGTGTGGAGAAGCAAGCCGGCATAATTGTGTTGAGTAGCGGGGGATAGATTGACTCTCGCTACTCGATACTCTAATTGGACCGCACTGCGCTTACCATCAGGTGCAGTGTGGCCACTTTGCCGTGCCAGTATAAAAAAAAAATTCTTGCGGCTACTTGGTGCTTTTTGGGAATCTGTGATTTGTTAGATTTCACAACACAGTTAAGTAAAATCTAATATATAAATATAATTATCTGGATCTGGATTTGAATTGTACATAAAGGGATTTTCATTACACCAATTACACTAATCATTTACGGCAGTAGGTTTCCTAATTATTTACATTTGCAACATAATTAACATACACCGAACTGTTCTAATCCAATGTAGTCGAATTTAAATTTTATCTTATTTTTGTGTAAGCCAAATATTGTAAACCAGAAATGAGCAAATCTTCTTTAGCGAAACCACATTCCATCTGGTGGTAGAATAAAAATTCCATCTGGTGGTAGAATAAAAAATATTAACAGAATATAAATAATAAAATTTGAGTTGATCGACTAAGGCAATACCAGCCTAACAGAAGATGACATAAAAGGCAATTTTACAGATGCCTAAGCTGAGTAAAGTAGCACAAGATTTCCGTAGGAAGAAAGTATGCATTACTGTCATAACTATAGTATTTCCAGTACTTATTTGTTCAACTCAACTTCCCTTGAAGCTAATACAGATTATTCATGTACGAGTACATCAGCAACGAGATTATTCAAATAACGCCAATTCGCAGAACCATTTTCATCACATTTGATACTTATAAGTTCTGACGTAGCAACGCTGTCACTAAATTACCCGAGTTTATTCAAAGCGTGCATGAGTTTAGGAATTTTTGCTTGAACACATAAGGAATAAAAAAAACCTTATTTAGAAGTCATGCAATCATTTGGTGTATATAATAAATCAGCCTTGTATAAGTCACTGCTGCTGGGCACGGGTCTCTTCTACTGATTATTGTGGTTAGGTTTTTTTAACCACTACTGCCTGAATGCGGGCTGGTAGACTGCACATATCTCCAAATTCTTACGGAGAACAGATATGCTGATTTCTTTACGCATTCCTTCACTGTTAGCCATCGACAAATGGTAACAGATTACATGAATACTTTATGATAACGGGCTGTAAACTACTGGCTCATATATAGTGTAGTTTTTCCAATTTTTTATGGTATAAGGGGGCAAACGGGCAGGAGACTCACCTGATGGAAAGTGATCACCGCCGCCCATGAACATCTGCAACACTAGAGGGCTTGTAAATGCGTTGCCGCCTTTCAGGAAAGAATATGCTCTCTTCTTGAAGGTTCCCAGGTCGTTACGGTTCGGAAAGACCGCCGGCGACAACTGGTTCCACAGAGTGGTTGTGCGAGGCAGAAAATGCCTTAAAAATCGCGCTGTTGTCGAAAGCTGGACATCGAGGTGATGTGGATGGAATTTCTGATTTTTGCGCGATGTCCGATTGTGAAATATAGCCGCCGGGATCAATTTAATAATAATGTAATATATCTTTTCTACAAAAAATTACAAATGAATCCAAAGAAAACTTCGAAAACTTATAAGTTCTTATCGTGGGACCCACTTCCAACTTTAGTCTCGACAGTTGGTATCAGCTAGGCTATCTATTCTATTTTTGTGTGTTTGTCTAGTGTTTATTCAGGGCTCGGGTGTATTAACTATACCTACTAATCTTCTGTTCTGAATTTTTTTACGTAAATATGACGTGCTTTCATATGTTAATAGAAACTCTTTGTATGAAATTCATAGCTTGAGCTCTTAGAATGGCATATAGTTACGGTCACTATAGTGCGTAATATTTCAATTAACGTACTCACTCATACACTCACGCCTGTATCCGAAGGGGTAGGCAGAGGTGTAACGGCGAAAAGTACACACACTTTTCGCCAAATTTCGGTCCCATAATGTGAAAGCGAGCCTATCGCTATCTTCAATTAACTTGCCTTTTTTTATTTCATTATTTGCAATAGTAAGCGTTAATTGTCGTGTAATAGTTCACGAGGAATAAAGTTTTATGTCATCAAATAAAATACCATCAAATGAATCTTAATTTCCAAACGACTCGACCATTTTACGAAATGTCTCGAAAATCATAAAGTTAACACCTAAAGAAATTTTCTCGTAGTTAAATTCACACGGAGCTGAGAACGTTCAATTTATAACTTAATTATGTATGCTAAAATATTAAAATACAGCGGGCTTTATTAACTTAACCTTGCGAGTGCAGGGGTCGGAGGTCACCCGTGAACGCTCTGTCTATTCAACTCTATTTATACAGCCTAAAGGTCTGTAAGTCAGAATGTGAGAATAGACATCTATTTATTTAACGAATAGTAGTCCAGCGAGTTTACGTAGTTTGAGAAACCAGAGAGAGAAAAACACAATTTATCTTCAAATAAAAATACACCCAACAGTCAGACACACAGTCCTGACGCCACATAGGTCAAGTTTATGTCGTAGGCATCAAAGAACTTCGAGGAACTACGGTCCCTCAATACCCAAAGCCGAAACAAATATCTGTCTGTCACACAAACATTTGTCTCGGTGCGGGAATCGAACCCACGGCCTCTCGCTTCACAGCCGGCTACTAGCCTACTGCGCCACTGAAAAAATACCTTCTACATAAAGTTGATACTATGAAATTTTATAATATCAGCTTAATTGTCGTCCCTGTTGGCAAAAATATTTGTTTTAATGTGTGTTTGTTATTTCTCCATGCCATTGCCTCATCTACTGAACAGCATGGGACACGAGCTGATGAGACTGATGAGCTGATTAAACTGGCATGATTGTGTTGAGTATTGAGGGATAAATTGTCTCTCGCTACTCGATACTCTAATTGGACGGCACTGCGCTTACCATCAGATGTAGTGTGGTCACTATGCCGTGGCAGGATAAAAAAACTCTAGCAAAAAAATAATTACAGCAAATTCTTCCAATCATCTCATATTGCATATTTTTAAAACATTGAATATTGCTAACAGCTTGTTCAACAGTTTACAGAGTCTAATTTAATAGAAGCGAGCTCAGCATCATATTTCGTAAAATTAGACGCAATTTAGCAAATTTTCTAGTTCAATGTGTTAGGACTGGACCTGAATACATAAGCGTCTCATTAGTATCTGTCCAGGGGTGATAACAAAGGGCATATCGTCTCTTTTATTAAAGTTGCTTGTCTGTGGAGAGAAAACGTCTGAAATTGGCCTTTTATAGACGTGATTGATTTTTTTATTTTCATTTTCTATATTGTTTATTTAAGTGGTAATTAAAGACTCTTGGGAGTAGAATAACTAAATACTCCTGCCTATTCTCATACCTATTCCTTTCTTTTAAGGCCGGCAATAAACTCATAAGTGACAAACAACTCCATGATAAGATGGTTGTTGTACCCTGACGCAATGGGACGGAATCTTCCGTTGGCTATCTAGCAGTCTCTAATGTGTACCCCTGATAAGCACTACCGCTACTACACTAGGTCCAAAGTATCGTGGGTGTCAACAACTACGAGGAAATATAGTCCCACGACACCCAGATCTAATTGTAAATTACACAAACATTTGGTTTCATAACTGACGCCTCCCGTTTGATAGTTCGCCCGCAGCGCCATGGTAGGTGCCAAATTTTGCAGCATTATGATGTGTTCCCAGGTCTGCAGGTTTTATATATTTTTCTTCATAGATAGAAGAAACCTTAAACTATATAATGTTACACAAGGCGGTTCAATCTTTAAGAGCGATCTCTGCCAGACAACCTTAAATCCTACTAATATTATAAATGCAAACGTTTAGATGGATGGATGGATGGATGGATGTTTGTTAATCAATCACGCTACAACAGTTGGAGGGATTTGGCTGAAATTGGGCACGGAGATAGATTATAGTCTGGAATAGCACATAGGCTACTTTTTATCCCGGAAAAATGTACAGTTCCTGTGGGATACTATAGTTTTCCACAGAGCAAGGGATCGACATGATTTTTTGCATAGTGGCAGTTTAGGGATCAGAAAATGACAAAGGCTACTTTTTATCCCCGTAAAATGCATGCTTCCTATGGGATAGCAAAATATAGAAAGGTGTAATAGCTTAAGATGCCTCCATAGATTGTACACCTTTTCTTCCAAAAATAACCTCCACGCGGGCGGAGCCGCGAGTAACATCTAGTAATACCATAATTAAACGAAGCGATAATTCACAATTAATGCACACGTAACTTTAAAGTCAGAATAGTATGCCATTTGGGCTGGTTTTGAACTTACCTTCGTCTCCGCCTTTCAGTCTGTACCATTCCCAATTAGGTTAACGCTGATAATATTAATGATTATATTCGGAGAAAACGTGTTTATTTCTCGTTTATTATATTCAAACAAATGTCTGGATAGAAACACGAAATTAATCATAAGAAGTCTATATTTCGTCAGAAGCGTACGGAACCATAAAAAGTTAGCCATGTTGATGTGGGTGACGACCTTTAGTAGCACAAAACGTGGACTAGAATAACAACCTAGATCACGACCTAACGGCAGATGGGGTGACGTTCTTTTCGTCTTGGCGTCTTATTTCATTTCGTTGGTAAGTTGAATACAAAACAATCGTCACAGACTTGAGTAGCAATTTGTATGAAAGTAAAGCGTGCCAATATTTTTGTATCTGCTATTAACTCATTTTTTTTACCGTTTTAGAATACCGATATGCGCCAATTAAGGCATTTTACAGATAACTTGTTAATGAAGTAATATAAAGTGCTGACTCACTCAACATAAGTGTACGTTTTCATCAAGACGTCGTTTTCATTTTAACATGTGAGGTAGGTACAGGCAGGGACGTTTTTGTTATTTTTCGTCAACTATATGAATCGTTATTTTGTTAACGTTATTTATTATCAATATCGTTGCTTCCGGCAACGTTGTCGGGCATCCAACTACCATAAGATGAGTTATCGTTGGCGTTTTCATAAATATTGTTATGTTGAAGTTTGATAGCATCTTTCGTGTTAGTGGTGATGCAATAATTGCATCATCATAATGATGTCGTAATCATTATACTATAAAAAAAGTATAACCATTATAATATCTAAAATGTTATTCAGCAACGACAGATCGGTCGTTGTCAGTAATTATCGGTATTGTTCGGAATCGGCATATCGAGTTGCTCGCATCCCATGTTCAACATTTCGGCACGGTTGCCATCATAGACTTACATTGTTGGTCAACAAAGGTTTTTTAACAACCAGCGCTAAGTGGGCACTTGCGATATCTACTGACTCATATGTTTATGTATAACAGATATTTCATTGCATTTTTGTATTCTACGAAACAGAGCTCACAAACTAATATATTTCCAGCTTATCCCCATAAATCTATTTGATTAATTTCGTTGCGTGTTACAGTTACGCATTCTCACAGACCCGAGCATTATTGTCGATTCTGGATTACAGTAAATCAATAAATAAATAACACACAACTTTATCGCCAGTTACAAAACCAGTTTCACTCCAGAAAAATTGATAAGAATCACCTACGTTATAATATTTTGCTGAAATATTTACTATATCACTTAAGGCTGAAGAACACATAGAAGCTATTATTGCCTTAGTCTATATTATCTCTCTCTTTCTAGGTTTTACCCTACATTTTGCTAGGGTAAGCTTGGTTTTTCTCTCCACATTGTCCTGTCAAAACATCTTTCTGGCAGGCTCCGCGCTTAATGTGGTTTTTCCAGCCAGCGCAGTGAGCTCTGACTGGCTTTATGCCTTTTTGATACTGGATAGACTAGTATTTGATAACCGATGAAGGCTTTTATTTTCTATGATCTTTTTTTATTTTTCTCTTATTGTGTATTATTTTGGATACATCTTAGATTCATCTTAACATTTTCAATTGTGGTTTGTAAAGTTTAGATTAGGATTTTGTTTATCTTACTGCCTTACATCAGAACTGACCTTACGATGGGTTTATAGAGCAGTGTCATTATCCTGACCGCCATCATCTTATGATTATAAATAACAAATACCCTATTTGACTGATTGCAACAAAACCAGCTCTTATTTACCGCTGTTCCAGTCATCAAACACACTCCCTTACTCGCAGACTTTGATGTATATGGCTATTGAATGGAGCAATTGTTACCTATTTGTTAGCGGTTGGATCCATATTACATTGCTTAATTAATGACCATAACTAACGGCCGGCCGAAATTATTTACACGGCCAATGTTTTAAGGGTCACATGATATTTGATGAATGTTTTAAAAGTTTGAATTATGTTTTCAATATGCAGAAATGAATCATACTTGATTCTGGTATTGCACTAGCATATCATTTATAGAAAAAATATTTCGTCACTGTTATTATTAGATTAGCACTGAATACTGAATATTCTGTCGCACTACTAGACATAAAACTTGTCAGGTGATGAATTGGGTTAGGCCTTAGCCCACTACGCTATCGTTATGCGGGTTGGTAGACTTCACATGCCTTTAAATTCTCGTGTAGATTTCTCAGATGTGAAGGTTTTTTTTATCCTGGCACGGTAAAGCGACCACACTGCACCTGATGGTAAGCACAGTGTCGTCCAATTAGAGTATTGAGTAACGAGAGAAAATTTATCCCCCGCTACTCAACACTATCATGCCGGCCTGCTTCCTCACACTACGCCATTGGCAAGAAGGTGAAAAAGGAGTCCAGGGTCTAGTGTCAGAGTATTCAGAAGGCCGCAGAATGGCCCATCATCATACCCCAACTCCAGACCCCCGACAAAAACCGGATGTACACTGGCTGATCCCGGGACGCGACACACTTGCGTGTGCCACTATGGCGGTGTTACACCATGTGTATGGTGGTCGCTATGCGGGTGGATATGAATATCCTACCACCAGCTAGTTTTTCTTCACTATTTAACTCACCAAACTAGCATTTACACGAGAAAAATCGACGAGTATTATTATCAGCTACTTGAGACATTGGCACGTCATATAAAATATTGCTCGTAACATTTACGTAGGAAACGACCAAACTATCGAAGTGGAAATCAGAGGTGGGTGAATGAGGAGAATTACTCAATATAAAAGGTAACAATGAATGTAATGAGCGTTTGATTCCTCTCTCGCCAACTTGTTGCCGTGCAAAAGGATAATGAGCTGATGTTGATAGTTTATTTTCTTTCGCTGGGAGATTTATGTATCTTTATTATTTGCTAAATCTGTGAATACTTGCTGCATGAGATATTTCAGAAGATAAATAAACACACCTAACATTTACACTCATAGTTCTGATCCCACACTACGTCAAACCTGTATCATGGGTATCAAGAACTACGAGGTACTACGGTCCCACAACAACCAGACCTAAAACAAATATGCAACACATATTTCTCTCGGTGCGGATATCGAGCCCATGGCCGCCCGTTTCACACCTGTATACTCGTCCGCTGCGCCACGGAGGCTGTCAATAAAACTTTTATTTTAATAAAATAAGTAATTAATATAAATTAATAAATACACTCCACTGTCACACGCATAGTCCTAACCCCACCACACTTAAATAAAATATTTGTTTATTTTTAGTGTCTGGATAGGCAGATGAGCAGACGGGCCACCTGATGGTAAGTAGTCACCGCCGCCCATAGACTTCTGCAATGCCAGGGCACAGCAAAGCCGCTGCCTACCGTTAAAGGACTACTCTTCTTAAGCCTCGTTTAAAGAAGGACATGTCATAGCGCTCAGGGAACACCGCTGTAGGAAGTTCATTCTAGAGCATTGTGACACGAGTATCAGGAACTGCGAGAGACTTTCGGTCTCACAACACCCACGCTTGAACTAATACATGTTGTTGATCACACAGACATTTGTCTTGAAGCGGCAATTGAACTCGCGACCTCTCGTATCACGGCTGCTCGCTCGAGCCGCTTCATTGGTCTCACAGCAGATTAGGTGTGGTAATCTTAATTAATCTTGAAGTTTCAAACTTAAATATATTTAAAATTTTGCCCGACGTGACTTAGCATCTGTCTTATTATGAAAATGGATATTTTGGTAAACTGTGGGATAATGAGTTGCCTGCCCACGTCTTTTAAGCGAAATAGGCTTGCGTTTGACCACTATCTCGCCTGATGGAAAGTGATGATGTGGTCTACGGTGGAGCACGCTTGCCTAGAAGATATCAAAGTTTTCTAATAAATGCATTTATAAAGTATTCAATGAAGGCTAGAAGTGTCCAGTTGCGGATTAACACCATGTTAATGATCAAAATATTTCACATAAAGGTATGCGAGTCTAGCAACCCGTATTAGGGTAGCGTGGTGGACTAAGGCTAGGAACCCCTCTTATTAGAAGAGAATTGCCCAGCTGTTGGACAAGTTTAATACAGATCTGGTATTATTATTTCACATAATCGTAGTACCTACATACATATACACTCCCGCCTGTAATCCCCAACCACTTTTCTTCGAATTTATTACGGTCCCATAATGTGATTGGGGGCGAGCCTATCGCCATACCGGTCACAATTTGAGACTCCGAGCTGATACTGAGTATTTCTAAATAGGAAAACCCAATATCACCTTACCCGACCCGGGGATCGAACCCAAGACCTCAGTACAGCAGTCGTAACGCATGCGCAATTACAACTGCGCCACCGTGTCAGACAGAAGAAGATCCTAGTGTAAGTTTTTTTTCGTAATTCTAGTATAAATACAGTACTTTTTGCAGGATTTGTGGTACTCAACTCATTTTAGTCATATAACATTTCAAGTAAATGACTCCCATCATAAACAATGTTAGAAGCGAAATAAAATGACGCAACGTACCATCTGTCCTTTCACCACATCCGCTCCATATGAGCAAATGACCAAAAATTAGGCTGTATGTGCCATTCATTATGTATATAAAGCTATTAACATCATATCAGATGACATAGTCGTTGGGCGAGAATATTAACCGTAATAATTATCTAGCCGAGATTAATTTATGTATGGTTGTATGATGATTGTGGAGTTATGGGTTTTGGGGGACCCTCCTCTGCTCCCTCTGATACTGTTCAGAGACATTGTAAACACCTTATGGAAATCACATGCTTTTATTAAAAAAATATCTGACTCTATATCGGAGTTATGGAGTTATAGGATGACGGGGTTATGTTTAGTCTTAAAATATTTAGAGATAATCCATCTAGAGGTTTGCTGAGACTTGTTCTATTCAGCAGTAGAATGGGCCAACTCAATCGGAGGGATATCACAGACTTAAAATTAATTGTATGATAAATTTGGAAGTGGTAGAGCCACGCTGAAGACATATTTGTCTACAGCATGATTGGGCCGGCTCGAAGTACCACTGTCTCACAGAAAACCAACGTAAAGTGACAGTTTACTGTCGCGTTTCGTATGGTAAGTGAGATATCCGGAGGCCCAGATTCCCCCTGCCCTTCCCTAAACCCTATTCATTTCCTTTAAGGCCGACAGCGCATACATGATACTTTCGGTATTGTGGATGTTCATGGGCGGTGGAGCTCACTTAACATCAGGTGACCCACTGGCTCGTTTGTCGGCCTATACTATAAAAAAAAATAAAAAAAATACCCAACAGTCATATACATAGTCCTGACCCTACTCTATATCAAAGGACTACGAAGCACTAAGATCTCGACCCCATACCCGAAACAAATAATCATTGATCACACAAATATTTGTCTTGGTGTGAGAATCGAAACCACTCACTTTTCACAACCTCCTATGATACGGAGGCTGTCTAATTGATAAGATAACCCACCCACACACCCGCCACTGTAACTCCTGTTTAACCAGGATCGAAAATGGCACGCATTTTGCGAAACTGAGTGTTTATCTTTTATCCTGCAACGAAATCAATCAAATAGAAATACACGGAGGAGTTTGAAATTAGTCTAATTGATCAACCTTTTCTATTGCGGTTCGTATAGTTAATTCCTGGAAGCCCAATAATTGAACCAAACCTTTATGTTTTGCTTTGAACGCTTATATTGGCGACTTAATTTGGAACTTATGGCTTCAGGATATATGATCTCTGCCTACGAACACCCAGTATACCAAAACGGCAATGAGTATTAAAGATTGAGAGTAGAGTTTTTTAGATAAAAAAAAAACTGTTACTTCAAGTTTTTGAAACCGTGGTAACAACCCGATCAAGCCGGCATATTCGTGTGTTGACCTACAATGTATCTACCACTTAATGGTAAAGCCACACACACATCACCAAAACCTCAACTAGTGGAAAATAAATGTGTTATTTAAAATCGAGATAAGCCCATTGATTCGTTAAAACCGCCGGATATATTTTATCTGATGTGGATCCGCAATTATGATCGCACCTAACGTTTGACACAGTCGAGTGTCCAAAATGAACGCAATGTGGATTGCTACGGGGTTTTATTATCTTTGTTTAATTTATTTTGTGGCAGGAGAAGAGAGAGGTAAGTTTTTTTTGCATACAAATAATCATACCATCCCTTTCTTATATTTATCTAACTGCTGGGCTCAGGTCTTCTCTACTATGAGACGGGTTAGGCCTTAGACCACCACATGGTGCTAATGCGGTTTGGTAGAATACACACGATGTTTTCCTTCAGCGTTAAAGCAAACGATAAATAACAACGAATACACACGTAACTTTTTTTTTGTGTCTGAATAGGCAGACAAGCAGACGGGCTACCTGATGGTAAGTAGTCACCGCCGCCCATAGACTTCTGCAATGGCAGGGCACCGCAAAGCCGTTGCCTACAGTTAACTTTAGAAATCCAGAGGTGTATACCATTTCTGACTGGTTTCGTACTTATGACTTACCATACCCAACTAAGCTATCGATGCTCTTTGAAATAGGTATAGACAAAAATTGTTTCTACCTTTGACTGTTATAGTTTTTGAAACCACTCAACCGATTTCAATGATTTTTTTTTGTATGTGTGTGGTTGCGTCCAAC
Source organism: Laothoe populi (assembly GCA_905220505.1). Taxonomy (NCBI): domain Eukaryota; kingdom Metazoa; phylum Arthropoda; class Insecta; order Lepidoptera; family Sphingidae; genus Laothoe; species Laothoe populi. The sequence goes on from HG992168.1 coordinate 15,212,413, forward strand.
TTACAAGATAAGATAGTTTTAAATCCGATAGGTGGCGCTGTTGTCGAGATCGGAATTACAGTGTATTTTCCAAACATTTAAGCATTTTATTGAAGGGGCTTATAAACATATTCGATGGAAAGTTTTGTGAACAATATTTTAAGAACATATTGACTGCCAAAGTTTTTTCCGCACTTAAAAGTTACTTTTTATTCCTACGAATTCTTATAGAAATTCTTATTTGAACTACAAAAGTGTATTTGGATTTCCTCAACAATGTGTACTCACATCTAAATTTGAAGTACTCGAAATATACCTATGATTATTGTGTTTCACAACTTGGAACTACCAATGGTTTAAGAATTCATCCAAAAATTGATGGATATATTGATGCTCTCAACATTTAAATTAATTTTGTATTATTTGATTTGAGGTTTAGAAAAACAGATAAAAACACATGTAGAAATTAGATGGGCATTTGCATTTTGCTATGTGTGTTTAATATGATTGGACACAATGACTTATGACTTATGACTTTTAAATGATGATAGTAGCCTCTTCTAAGAATAAAAGGGGTTAGAGCTTAGACCTTACCTTAAAAAAAATGACCACCACTCTAGCCTTAAGCGGGTTGGTGGACTTCACGTACCTTCGAATTATTTAAATTGATAACAATGATAACATGTGTTTATAACTCAAAATACAAGATTTTGAATCCATCAGTACAGAAATATACCATTTTGAAATTTATGAATGAAGTTTTGAGTCGGTCAATTCAATGCTGCAGAAATACTAATATGAGTTATCCCTCAGAAAACCCATTCACCAGCGTTGTCCGAAAGGCCCTGATCAACACAGCTCGCTCTTGCATGGTCCATGTAAACGCGACTCAGGAAGACTTAGAGTACTTGCGCAACGATCCACCTTTTCCTGAGAAAGCATCTTGCATCATCAAATGTTTGCTGGAGAAGGTAATGTGAGAATATATCAATATGGGATAACTGATTCCCCAACTCTATACATTTCGCCTAGTCTATCTCATTTCTTCTTCAAGCTCCAAGAAAAATTTAGGTATTCTTAAAGTTCTAGTATTGGATATTACAGTGTGTTACTTACTTGTTAGAGAGTGATTGTCTATATCTCCAGCGGTGACTACAACTCTCTCACCATGTCTATGCACCGCGGGAGATATAGACTGCCAGTACCCGCTAAAAATAATGAGACAATTATTATTTGATAAAAATAACTTAAATGACGCTATGTTTTTTTTACCTAAAACAGGCTTGCGTTTGACCACTATCTTCCCTGATGGTAAATGATGATGTGGCTTACGGTGGAGCACGCTTGCCTAGAAGATATCTATTCACTCTTGACTTAAAGATACCCAGGTTATCATTTTCGGGAAATATAGACTCCGGCAAAGAGTTCCACTCTCTAGCGGTGCGCATGATAAATGCACGCTACTCTGATGACCCATTAGCTTTAATAGGATATACGATTATTGATCTGAACACAATCCTTTACAGGGATAAGTGGTTTGAAAAATATATTAATTAATAAGGAGATATGTATATTAAAATCGTGCAATATGTTACCTATAGACTCCAAAATGACTGGAACTTTTTGATCCTGTGAAGTTTGGTAGCTATCGGATCAACAGTTTTATTTATTTTGACCTTATTGTAATTTGTGTCATATTTTCTTAGGCAGGAGTATTGTTTTGGTTCCACGGGATAGCGACAAGCTAAACGTGAGCTAGAACTTAATAAGGAGGCAATTTTTTTTTTCAGGCTATTACCAAAATATATTTTATTAACAGATTAAAAATAATTGTTGCTTAAACCAACCAAGCACGTGATAAAAGAACTCCAAATAAAATTAATAAAGAAAAATCATACCAAAATATGAATAACTTTGCAGATAGGCGTCGTGAAAAACAACAAATATTCCAAGAACGGTTTCATGATGGTTGTATCGCCGCTCGTCTTTGCCAACAAAAAGAAATTGGATCACATGAAAACTGTATCGGAAAATTGCGAGAGAGAGGTGAGTTGGGAGGTAACGGCGGGATGTGTACCACGTGTCGATATATATTGGTAAAAGGCGATGTGAATATTTGGGCCACTGATTGAATGTTGAAGATTTAGTAAATTCGTTGTTATTTATCAACCGCGATACAATACATTATTGTAATTTAGTCTTGTAACTTTGAGGTTAGATTACCTTAGTTTATAAAAAACAGACTATAAATATTGCCGATCAGAGAAAACAAAATGAACTTTTGGACTGGACACCGGTATCCATATGACCCGTGAGAAGTTAAAATGTATTTAAAGTTAAGCGAGATATTTAAGCATTTTAATGTCTCGCTAGATAGAAAGCGCAGTATACTTACAAATGACGTCACTAGTTACAAACTTACATTGCGGGAAAGGTACAGAGCATCCCTAATTTTACCAATATCTTCAATCGATAATCTCTTCAGTATTTTACGTTTGACTAGCCATTAGGCTTACTATTTCAAAACCGTCCTATTATAGCCTGTTATAATAATGTCAGGGGCGTAGCTACCGCTGTATCAGCCATATCAATGATACGGGGCCCCCGGCTACAGAGGGCCCGAAGGTCTTTGCAAAAAAAACTTTACCTTTAATTTGGGCATCCCAACTAATTTTGATACAGGGCCTATCTAAGGTAAGCTACACCACTGAACAATGTGTTCTTATTTATGCCGAGATTCTTCAAGACAGATTTCCTATGAGTGTATCAAGATACTGACACATCATGCGTCACTGACGCGTGGCGTATCACCAGAAGAATCATGATCTTACTGACATTTTTCATAAAAAAAAATAGAGAAATCTTTATTGATCGTGTAGGCAAATAAAAGGCACTTATGACAGGTCAAAACACTGATGGAAATTCACCATACGGGACGATTCCGGCTATTTTAAAGAAACTTACACCAAATAATGGAACAAAATATAAATAAACAAATACACAAAAACATAATCTTATTCAATCGAAACAAATTAGAATGCCGGAATGGTTTCCCGTATCAATCGCTAGGCCGCTTGTCACATGAAGCAATACCTTCGCCCCAGTTCCTTTGGATACAAACAAAATTTATTCTATTTATACAAGACTCCGTCATTTATTCCCCACTACAAATAAATTTTATGAAAGTACCTATTTGGATTATTGGAGAATAAGTTGGATTAACGAAAATATATTGAAAACCACGCTTTATGGTATTTTAATTGGGTCGCGTTAGTACAACACTATCGTTATGAGATGTTATCTCCTTGATTAATCAGACATCTTAATTTATAAATCAATTTGTCTAATACGATTTTCAATCTATAATTATTTTTGAAGTGATAACTTCTTATGGGAGGGTAAACCGCTTCGTAACGTAACGTGTTACGACGCCACTCTGGTTTCTTTATTAATTTCTATTTCTGTCGTTCCATAATTTCTGTGCTATGTTTTGAAGTGAAACTTCTTTGGAATCGTTGTGATTTGATTTGAGTGGGATATTAGTGTCGGGTCTCGGTGTTGCGAGATCGAGTATCTCGTAGTCCCTGACACCCACGACACAAGACTCGTATCTTAATGTGGGGTCGGGGCTATGTGTGACTCTTGGGTGTCATTTATTTTTCTGACATTACAGATCATCCACCAAGAATCATCTCCGTGCGACGCTGGTAATGAGGTTACGACCTGCATATTCAAATACGCACCAGAATTACACTTCAAAGGATGAATTACTAGAATTAATGTTATATTGTAATTGTAAAATTCAAACATGCATTATAAGTAAATTTAATTTAATTTTATAGCATTTCTTATTGTCATTTTACATACACATACATATACACTCACGCAGGTATCCCATGGGGGCAGGCAGAGACTATTGACTGCCACAAGCTACGATCCTGACACACTTCTTTCGCCTCTTCCACAGTCGTACATTTTCGACGGTTGGAGGTACTCCTGATTTGCCTTTTAAGGAGAAGATCGTTTATTTGATTGGAATAAGTTCTCCTCGGGCGCCCTCTACCCACTCTTCCAGTCACTTTCGCACGATAAATACCTTTCGTAAATCACCTTTCATCCATCCTCTCCTTATGGCCAGACCATCTCATTGTCCAACCATGTCATTTTATAAATTTAATAATTGATCTATCTCCCACATACTCAAGTTGATCGTAATTCTACTGAAATCATATTTGAATTGCAAAGTTTAATGTAAAATAGTGTAAGGAAAATGTCTAACGTATGCCTGAAGCAAATAACTACTTCTGTTTTTTTATGTTTTAATTAATATTCTTTTTATAATATCAGTATTTTGACCAGAAATATAGAGTGTAGAAATGTTTCCTGTTTTTTTTTAATCCTGGCACGGCCTATTTACCACACTGCACCTGATGGTAAGCGCTGTGCCATCCATCGAGTATCGAGTAGCGAGAGATAATCTATCCCTCGCTACTCAACACAATCATACCGGCCTGCTGTGTAGCTTCTTCACACAACGCATGGGGCAAGGAGGTGAAGAAGCGGTCGAGGGTCTAGTGTGAGAGTACTCAGAAGGCCACAAAACGGCCAAATACCGTACCCCATTTATAGAACCCGGACAAAGTAAGTGAAACGAGAATATATGTTTATACTACAAAATCATAATATGTATAACGTATATTGCTAGGCAAATGGGAGAATAGTCTAAAATTTTGCACTAAGATTTGTCTGTCTGGTAACAATAAAGAAGGGACAATATCTGTATGTATTCTGATTTGTAAATATTGTTTATTTTTCACCAAGCCGTGAACAATACGTAACAAACGTAAAATTCCATCCGCACCATCTCGATGTCCAGCGTTCCACAACAGCGCGATTTTTACGGCATTTTCTGCCACGCACAACCACTCTGTGGAACCAGCTGTCGCTGGCGGTCTTTCCGAACCGTTACGATCTGGGAACCTTCAAGAAGAGAGCATATTCTTTCCTGCAAGGCTGGCAACGCATTTGCAAGCCCTTTGGTTTTGCAGATGTTCATGGGCGGTGGTGATCACTTTCCATCAGGTGAGCCTCCTGCCCGTTTGCCTCCATTTTCCATAAAAAAAACAAAATCATAAGTTTGTTGTTGGTTGTCTGGTAGAGATCGCTTTTGGCGATAAGACCGCCCATTGTAGGACCATTTAGTAATTAAATCGTATGTATGCTATAGTTAGAGATAAATTTGTTGTTAGGTATTTCGTAAATATCTGTGGGTAGATTGAAGATAATTACCAACTGAGTGGGGTGAAGAGTTGTAATAAGACGGCTCTCGAGCGCTCCAGAACACAGTCAGTTCTGGGACAGTCTACAGTACGGACGTATAGTGAGCATCAGTTCACATCGTCCTATACCACTATTGGTCTGGTGGCAGTTCGGCATAGAGCGTTATGCTGTCCGTGCGTACTTGTAACTAATTGGTATTTGGTACATCTTGACATGGAATTGTTAACGATGGGCACTGAGGTGCGTAACTGTGATCATTTAATTGATCAATAGAGTGGCGATCATCGTTTATGTGCCGTTTAAGGTATCCACCTTAAATAGTACTTTGAATATTTTCCAATATATGTTACAATTTTTATGGTTATACAATAAAGAGTTGTATAACCATGTTGTTGTTTGTATTGTATTGTATCATAAATATAAATTGAATGTAATGGCGCTTCCTAAAATCATATATCCGCATAATCATAATCAACAATAAAATTATTTAATTATACTGTCAAAAGATTGAACGGTTATATTTTCACCTTTTTTTGGCAAAACATATTTTAAAATTAATTTAATTAATTTTAAAACGAGTCTATTTTTGTCAAACATACGTTTTAAAATAAATTGTGTTTGAATCATAAAATTTGATGAAGAATGGAAAAAATGGAAGTTATGGCGTTCCGATAAAAAAAACCTTTGAGAAATAATATGTAGAGGTAACTAGCGACCCGCCCCGGCATCGCTCGGTTTTTATTACGTTCAAGCATGTAAGTTAGATTAAATGTAAATGATGTTCATACAACCTGCAGTATTTCAAATGAATTTTATTTCCAATCCTACATATATTTTAAAAGTAAAGAATATACATGCATTATCAAACAACAGAAATTAATTCTTTGTATATAACGTAAGCGGTACCGACTGCCAAGACGAAAGTCGTATGTTCGAAACCCAAGTGGCATACACCTCTGACTTTTCTAAAGTTATGTGTATTAAATGTTAATTATTATTTGCTTTAACGGTGAAGGAAAACATCGTGAGGAAACCTGCATATCTGATAATTCTTATACGAATTTCGAAGGTATGTGAAGTCTACCAATCCGCATAAGGCCAGCGTGGCGGACTAAGGCCTAACCCCTCTAATACAGGGCTAGTATTATTATTATATAACAATGAAAACTTTCAGTTTTCGTGTAAAACGAACATAAAATTAAAATATCCATAATATAAACATTATTAAAAACATTCAACAATTTAAAATTGATTAGACGTTTTCCATTCCAACTCTTTCAAATTTTACGGTACAAGGCATCTCAATACGAATTATATTGATACTTTCAATATTTTCTATTGACATTTTATGATCTCGTAATAAGATTGCGTTTGTAGAAGTCTCAAGCGGTCGTTTCGCGGCCATTTTTAATAGTATATAGCAAATTTAATGGGCTTTGTGACTGAAAACTTCAGTGAATTTTGCTGACCATTTAGGATTTTATTACGGTTCACAACAGGTGGTCTTTAATAAAACTAGGTAAATAGTTAATAATTTAATGACATATAAGAGATAAAGTTTAAGAACTGCCCAGTCATAATATTGTTAACCGCTGTTCGAAAAGAGCAACGCTAGAGTTTCTTGCCCGTTCATCTCTAGCGAAACTCCTTTGGAACTGGCGGTAGAGTAAACAAATTGACTGAATCTAAATAATGTGTAATATTTCATGGATACTATAAATATTTGATTTGATAATAAGTGAAAATAATATTAGATTCGATTCATTTGCCCCTGTCGGATTGATGAGGCAACAATTACTGTAATTAGCAGCGATCTATATGTACTACGTACTAGATGCGGCGACCAGAACAAACGTTATGTTCCACAGAGTTGAGGTGTATACTCCACACCGGCGTTAGTATGCTTCATGCCGCCTACAAATGCACATCAGTTAATTTTAGTTATTTGTAGCGACATTCCGGAACAAATCTGCCTTAAATTGATTTACAGTGAAACTGTTAATAGTATATAATGTAAATAACATAGCTTCATAACGTTTAGAACGTAATATCAATAAATATTAATAAATTTCAATTTTGAATACGAGAAGTCTATATTTCAAAACAAAATTAATTATATAGTTTGTCCCGTTTTAGCGCGCGGAAAGTGCCATTCGAGAAAAGGCGACGGAGTTATCAAATAGTTCTAAGTACAGTTAATAGATGGCAGTTCCAAAACAAATTCATTATATAGTTTGTCCCGTTTTGGCTCGCGGAAAGTCCCGTTCGAGAGACAGTGACGGGAGTTATAACTTCCAAATAGTTCTTAGTAAAATGATAGATGGCATTAGTGGGCGCAGGTTTTCGGAACATTTTTTTTTCGACAGTTCGTGTCTATAGAATATAAGTCAATGGTAATTAGGATGGTATTGTATGATATGCATATTCTGATATGCTGTTGTAGCATAAAATATATATTATATCTATTAAAACACCTAAGTATTAAAATGGCATTACGCTTACCAATAAAATAACAAACATTATCTTAATGTGTTTTTTATGAAAGTAAATTTAATTTATTATATTATCTAACTTTTGGAAATATGGCAAATGGCAAAGGAACACAAATCATAAAGCTTTACACGTTGATATATAACATTACATTTTGAGGTTATATTTTAGTTGAAAAAAGTTACGATTGCCAAACTGGAATTCTTTTATAAATTTAACGAATAGGCTGTATGTTCTTTTGGCACCAGTTAATTTCGCGAAGGAGGTTTAATATTAAAATATTCAGAACAAAGTTGCGTATTTCAGTTTTCTGTTTATTTTGCGGATTCGAATCATTTGGTCTGAGAGCTAACGTGGTTTATGAATTCATGATATAGGCTTGGAGATATTGGATGGCATTAATATATAATTTTTCATCGTATTTTATTACACTAAGTGATTATTTCTACTTCAACATTACTTTTATTATGTAAATAAAATTCTTGGTTGCGGTACGGACTGTGAAGACGAAAGTCGTATGTTCGAAACCCAAATGGCATACACCTCTTCTTTTCTAAAGTTACGTGTGTATTCATTGTTACTTATCAATTCAAGGAAAACATAGTTAGGAAATCTGAGAATTCTCATACGAATTTCGAAGGTATATGAAGTCTAGCCACCCGCATTAGGCCAGCGTGGTGGACTTACGCCTAACCGCTCTCATTAGTAGAGGAGGCCCGTGCCCATCAGTGGGACAATGTTTAATACAGGGCTAGTATTATTATTATTTATTACAAACCTGCGCGCTGCGCTGAGGTCTCGGGTTCGATCCCCGGGTCGGTCGATATTGGGTTTTTTCTATTTAGAAATTCACGGAGCCTGGAACCTGTGCCGGGTATGGCAATAGGCTTGTTGGGATTACACACACACAATTACACATTATGGGACCGAAATTCGGCAAAAAGTGGGTGTACTGGTTACATCTCTGCCTACCTCTTATTATTACAGGTGTGTGTATAAGAACATGCAAATGAAAGCTTGCTTAAAGAAATGATTTTAAGAATAAACTTATTTTAATTTATGAATATATTCGGCAACGCTAATTGTGGATAGCTCTCTGCCCATCAGTTGCGGTTCGGTCGCAGGTTGCCGCCCGCAGTGCCCTGCATTGCGTGTTTTACCAAGTTAATAATAAATGAAAAATAGCATTATAAAACACTCTTTTATTGTTTACGCTATTATTTACGTTCGCCTTTTGTTGAAAGTGCTATTTACATACATGTCGGTGGTTTATGGCTGCGTGTGATGTGCTTTTTGCCTTGCTTTGTTTTTTTTTATTGGATATAGGGAATGTTACGGTTGTTAATATTTTATCAGTATTTTAATTTATAATTAAAGGCAGATTTTGTTGTTTAAAGGATTTATTTTCTTATATTTTGGATTGCATATTTTTTTTAAGTGGAACCTTCTTTGGGCAGTTGTTTGGGATGCACTAAACTTGCGTGACCATCACGCACAGATTATTTTACTCTTGGCATGAGCATTATGAAGTTCTATAATTATTGGCAAGCAATCGTAAACAATAGTAGCTACTACTTTATGGAGGCTATCAAAAAAGAACACAGTAATTCCAAAGTTTAAAGTTGTCACTTCTATCAATAGTCCCGATGACTGTCTATTTTTTATTCTTGTTTATTTTAGGGACTTTGAGTCAAAAAACGCATATCAATTAGTGCGACTGCCTCGGTGGCGCAGATGTAATTGCGCATGCGTTACGACTGCTGTGCTGAGGTCTCGGGTTCGATCCCCGGGTCGGGTATAGTGATGTCGGGTTTTTCTATCCAGAAATTCTCAGTATTAGCCCAGAGTCTGATATCGGTATGGCGATAGGCTCGCCCCTATCACATTATGGAACCGAAATTTGGCAAAAAGTGGGAGTACTAATTACACTTCTGCCTACACCTTCGGGGATTACAGGCGTGAGTTTATGTGTGTGTGTGTGCAATTAGTGAGAAAAATTACACAAGACACTATCGTATTGCTTTATTGAAATACAATTTAGTACCATACAAGCAGAGTAATCGATTGCACACCCATCCTCAATAATTATTGTATCTTGTAAACAACACAGTGAACATTACAAACATGATAAACACATGTTTGTCCGTTCGCAAAGATTGTTTAGTTAGGATACTTATCTTCAACTATAACATCAGTTGAATGGTGTAAGAACTACACTTGAAATAAAGCTAATTTTACGGAATTTATCGCGGTTTATTTTACTTTATTCGTATACACTCACGCCTATAATCCCCGAAGGGGTAGGCAGGGGTAACCAGTACACCCAATATTCGCCGAATTCATTACAGTCCCATAATGTGATAGGGGGCGAGCCTATCGCCATACCCGGCACATTTCCAGATTCCGGGCTTATACTGAGTATTTCTAAATAGAAAAACCCAATATCACTTTGCCCGACCCGGCAATCGAAACGTAGACCTTAGCACAGCAGTTGTAACGCATGCGCAATTACAACTGCGCCACCGAGGCAGTCTTCAGTCTATTTTACTTTATTTTATTCATTAATAGAAAAGGTGAGCAGCAGATCCCCGGGTCGGGTAAAGTGATATTGAGTTTTTCTACCTAGAAATACTCAGTATTAACCCGGAGTCTGGAATGGTGCCCGGTGTGGCGATAGGCTCGCCCCCTATCACATTATGGGACCGAAATTTGGCGAAAAGTGGGTGTACTGGTTACACCTCTGCCTACCCCTTCGGGGATTACAGGCCTGAGAGTATATGTATATGTATGTATGTAATCCGCAGTTGAACAATGATACAACATTCATGGTCTGTGAAACGAGAGGCCGTGGGTTTGATTTCCGCACCGGACCTTTTTTTAAAGGAAGAAATAGATATTTGGAGGCTCTGGGTGTTGTGTGGCCGTAGTCCCTCGTAGTTCTTTATACCCACGATATAAATTTGATCTAGTGTAGGGTCATGACTATTTATTTTCCAGTATTTATTAATATTACATTTACTTAAAAAACTACTTACTAACAATAGCGTATGAATGACACACAAACATAAACCCAGTATATTAAAACCACAATCTTCCAAGGATTTACAGTGGCTCGAGTCTTGAATGAAGGAAACTTGCAAATTGTATAGCTCTTAATGTTTGTTGATTTTCTTAGTTGCTGTTTACGTCACTGCAGCGTTAGATTAAAATAATGCGGATAAACACAAGCTTGAGTGAAGTGTTCATATATTGTCGACGTAGGAACTAAGTTTTTTTATCCTGGCACGGCAATGTGACCACACTGCATTTGATAGTAAGCTCAGTGCCGGCCAGTTAGAGTATCAAGTAGCGAGATAAAGTCTATTCCTCGCTACTCAATAAAACCATGCCGGCCGTGTAGCTTCTTCACACTACGCCTAACAGTCTGTCTGTCTGCTATAGCCAGTATCGAAATACTTGGCGTCGACATTTCGAGCAACATCCAGTTCCGCGGTCAATTGGAAGGTAAGATCAAATTGGCCTCAAAGAAACTTAGTGTGCTCAGCAAGGCGAGACGGTACTTCACGTCGGGTCAACGTTTAAACGAGTATAAGGCGCAAATTCGGTCCCACATGGAGTACTGTTCTCATCTCTGGGCGGGAGAGTCCCAGTACAAGCTACTTCGATTTGACCGCATTCAACGTAACTCTTTCCGATCGGCTTGATCCTTTAGCTCTACGTAGATTTATTCATTTATTTATTATTTTTATTCATTATATAATAAATAATAATCCAACATGTCATTCTTAGATATGAATGATATGTTGGATCACTCTGAATCTTCTGCCGCATTTATGACGGGGAATGTTCCGTAGAATTGTTTTGATTGATCCCAGCCGCTGAATTTCACCATCGGACATCGCGCCAAAACCATCCACACCATCTCGATGTCCAGCGTTCCACAACAGCGCTATTTTTACGGCATTTTCTGCCTCGCACCACTACTCTGTGGAACCAGCTGCCGCCGGCGGTCTTTCCTAACTGTTACGACCTTCAAGAAGAGAGCATATCCTTTTCTGAAAGGCCGGCAACGCATTTGCAAGCACTCTGGTGTTGCAGATGTTCATGGGCGGCGGTGATCACTTTCCATCTGGTGAGCCTCCTGCTGCACTCATAATGCTTCGTTTTAAAACCTAACGTAATAATAAAACGTCAATTAATATTTTATAATTTACAAAATTTTACAGACGAAAACGAAGGATTAACTCACTCTTAGGGATGTAATTCTTAAATCTCTTTGAAATTATCAGTCAATTGTCCACTATGGACTCTGAGTGGTGCAGTTAGTGATCGAATCCTAAGACTTTATAGTATAGAAGATCACTTGGAATTCTAACATAATATTTATCAATAGAAAAATCTTTATACTCTGAACTAAAAACCCGAAACTAGCCTTTCAGAATGTATCTCTCTTCAATTTGGTCCAACTAGCCTTTTCCACATAATTCAACATGAAATAAACCAATATGTCATGTGGATCGTGAGCAGAGTTGCCAGATGACGTAATTTATCCAGATATGCCAGGTTTTTAAACTAAAGAATGCGGCAGGACTTTTAAAAATGACAAGATTATTTATGATCCATACTCATACTATAAATACGAAAGTAACTCTGTTTGTTTGTTTGTTTGTTACCTCTTCACGACTAAACGGCTGAACGGATTGTAATTAAATTTGGTAAGAGAATACATTATATCCTGGAGAAGGACATAGGCTATCTTTTTTCTCAAAAAACAACCTTGAAAGGGGTCAAATAGGAGTTCAAAATTTGTATGGGAAATCCATAATTCCTCGACTTAGGGATCTGTAAATTCATATTTAGGCTTTTAGTAGGAAATAAAGAAATACGTGTTTCAACGTTTTTGATAAATCATCCCTAAAAGGGGCAAAGTGAGGTTAAACTTATGGGGTTGCTTTAGATGCAATCTCAAGATTCAGGCACAACACCTGAGAGGCTGGACAATCGCTACAGGCGCCTCAGTGCAGAAGACAACTCCTTGGATTGTATACTTCTGCTCCCGAATATAACCTCCACGCAGGCGGAGCCGCGAGCACCAGCTAGTATGCCATAATTAGATATAATAACAATTATATACGTTTTGCTGTATAGGATATAATTGAGCTGCTTAGTAATAAAGGTATTTCAAACGTACGCAGTATGATTGCTGTGCTGAGGTCTCTCGTTCGATCCCCGCGTTGGGTAAAAGTGATATTGGGTTTTTCTATTAAGAAATACTCAGAATCAACCCGGAGTCTCAAATTGTGCCCGGTTTAGCGATGACTCACCGCCTATCACATCATGGGACGGAAATAAGGTTGACGAAATGAGTCGTTATCGGTAACATATTTGCGTACCCCAATATTCGTGGATTATATCTATACTAATATTATAAATCAGAAAGATTTGTTTGTAAACTTTTTTGTAAATAAGTTCGCGGATAAGCTAGTGTAATAATAAAAAAATACGAGAATTTTAGAGGTATTTTAGCTTATGTGTGTACATAATCTCTATCAGTATCTGGCAACCCAAATCGCGGGACTTCTTGATCTGTAACACGGGGTTATTGTGGGACTTGTTAGTCCCGCCACGTAGCCGTGTTTGCGCCAGCCGGATATATTTCATTACTGTGTATCTAAATTCAGCCTTTGTGTACGGTGTTGGGAGATTGGTAATAAGATGGACATACTGATTTCAGACTTAATAAATAACACCCAACAGTCACACCCATAGCCCCGATCCCACACTAAGATACGAGTCATGTGTTGTGGGTATCAGGGACGACGAGAGAATTCCGGTCTCACAACGCCAGACCCGACACAAATATCTATCACACAAATATTTGTCCCGGTGCAGGAATCGAACCCAAGACCTCTTGTTTCACAGTCGTCTACTCGCCTACGCCATAGGCTGTCGTATCTCACCGTATAGTAAAGATTAATCTCTCTGACAGTTTCTGGAACTGGCAAAGTCACTTGGTAGTCATATATTTTCCGCTAGCCCACAAGTGTCAACATCTCATACAAAACCCGACGTAAATTGGCACCTATTATGTTGATAAAGTCAAAAATTCTCATTGTGATTCCAGGAACGAATGATGTTGCGAAAGTCTTCAAAACTATGTCGAGTTTCAAGACTCTGAGAAATTTTCTGAACCAATGGCTACATAAGATACTCGCTTGAGTTTGTATCTCAATCTAATAATTTAAGTTTCGTGCTAGTTCTTTCCCATAGGTTAACTGCATTACGAACTAGTGTAAGCTTAATTGAACGATTTGGAACACATATTACATTGTGGATATAATATGTATGTGACTGACGGACAGACAATTATCACCTCCTAGGCGGACAAAACGGGGCACATTCTTAATGCGGTGCCGTGAAATGGACAATACGATTACCAAATATATTTCTATGACATCTGTGTTTATGAAAACGCCTTTTATGTAGGTATTTGATGTACTACATTTTAGTAAAGTGCTCTGAAAACAAATAGGTACAGTACATAAAATAGATAGTCTTGAATTATACGCGTAATTCCATAGACAGATTGTAATCTGTTCATTTTCTGTACAAAATGAACTGTTTTATAATCCGCTGTTGTAATAAGTTCACGTACGTTGTACTAAAATTTTGATAATATTAAACAGATTGACAATAATGAAAGGACACGTTTAGATAAATAAACAAATAACACCCAACAATCACCAAATAGGCCCGACCCCACACTAAGATACGAGTCTTGTGTTGTGGGTATCAGTGACTACGAGAGTCACAACAACCAGACCCCGGACACAAATATCTGTCAGTCACACAAACATTTGTCCCGGTGTGGGAATCGAATCCACGGCCTCTCGTTTCACAGCTGGTTACTCGCCAACTGCGCCACGGTGGCTGTCAAGAGATGATACAATGTAGGAAACTCTGTTGATAGAACGACCACTGAGTGGAATGTGAGTAATAAGCTAGAACTGGACTCGCTTAGATTACTCAGTACATACTCAATAGACAAGCATGGCGAGGCTCTGGCTGTGAGTCTCAACATAGCCAAGGCATTTGATAGGGTCTGGCATCGTGGCCTTCTCTCCAAGCTCCCGGCATACGGTCTGCCCGAAAACCTGTGCAAGTGGATTTCCGGCTTTCTGCATGAGCGTAGAATGCGTGTCCTCGTTGATGGATACGCTTTTCAGCTCATGTCAGTAAATGCCGGAGTATCACAGGGTTCTGTGATTTCACCCACCTTGTTTCTTCTGCATATCAATTAAATGTTGTCGCTTGGCAACATTCATTGCTATGCAGACGACAGCACCGTTCATGGGCGTTATAGCAGCAAGCCTCCTGGTTGCCGGGCGGATATTGAGAGGAGACGCGAGGATCTTGTCATTGAGCTCAACCATACCTTGGATTTTATCTCATCATGGGGTACCAGGAATCGGGTTGAGTTTAATGCCAAGAAAACCCAGGTGTGCGCGTTCTCGTGCAAGAAGTCTCCGTTTTTTCCCATCCCCGTTCTTCAGGGTTTTCCACTCGCAATGCGGAATGACCTTCGTGTCCTAGGTATGGATATCCGCTGCGATCTTAATCCAAGGAGTCACATCGAGGGCGTAATATCCGCCACTTCACGCAGGGTTGGAATCCTGAACAGGGTGCGTCGGTTTTTCACGCCAGATCAACTCTACCGCTTATATAAAGCGCAGGTGCGGCCGGGAATGGAATACTACTCGCACCTCTGGGACGGTTCCGCAAGGTACATTCTCGATGCCTTGGATGGGTTGCAGCGGCGGGCCATCCGCATTGTGAATGATGCGGACGTGAGTAACAGCCTGCAGCCGCTACAGCTGCGTAGGGATATTTCCTCGCTTAGCGTGTTCTACCGTCTGTATCATGGCGAATGCTCTGAAGAATAGGCTAGTTGACTATTTCTGGGAAACCGTTTTATATTATTCTTCAAGGTTTATTATTATAATATTATCATTAAACATACGTTTTTAAGATTTAATTTGCATTTTTATAAACCAACTTTATTTTTCCCACTCAAACGCTACCAACTGTCATGGCCTGTCGTGTGACGTCACAGTCTGTTAAACTAATAGTCGTTTGGTTGGATATGTGATTTCAGTGTAATGATTTTTTTATTTATAATTAATTCGAATTAATACAAGATTTGTGTAGTACCTCAATGTCAAAATACCACCATTAAGAATGTGAAAACATGCGAAACAAAACAAACATATAGCAAGCTTAAGGATACACATAGAAAGAGTTATAAGACGTTTACGTGCATTTTATATGCTAAAACCACATGCATGTATTAATTTGATTTTTTTAAAAGCCATTTTTCTTTCCCTGGCCTGGAATATAATATATGATAAAATATATAGTAATACATAGTAATGGCTTTCGAAACAGACTGACTTTAATTTCTTCTTTATAACAGTTAATAGACAACATCACAATTAATACGTATATAGGTATAATATGATGATATAAAAAGTACCGATAGGTGGCGTTAATGTTTTATCTATATTATTTTGTTATACAAAACGAATAATATATGGCTTGGAAGACCTATAATGAAGAAATAATTGTGTAAGTACTTCATCATTTACCTGCCCTTATCCCACACTAAGTGGGGTCGGCACAATTGGTTTTAACTCTCCACGCAGCCCTATCATGCGTCAAATCTGCATTCACTCCTTTCACGCGCATGTCCTCATTCACGCAATCCATCCACCTCTTTTTGGGTCTCCCACGACTCTTTCGTCCATCCACATTCATATTGACAACTAGTCTTGTTACATGCCTTTCATCCCTCCTCATCACGTGCCCAAACCAAGCTAACCTAGCACTCCTCATCTTTTCTACAATTGGTGCTACTTTCAGACTTCCCCTTACATACTCATTCCTTATCCTAATAACCTATCTAAATATTTGCAGACCATAATTAAAAATAAAGCATTTCAATGTAACCTCTAATAATTTAAAATTTTCTAAACATAATAAATCTATCAATAAGAGTATGTAAAAAGCAATTTTATAAGGTCTTGACTTATGAATTATTATATTTTTTATGGATTATTACTTACATAGAAGTTTTGAAATTTTTATATTCTGTTGAACAAAAATCTTTGTTTGCCGCCAAAAATTCTCCCAACATCATCACGTCTATTCGAGGCAAATTACAGTTATTTGCCTTAGAAAACCCTTCGTATATAACTAATGTATTTAGATTTTGGTTTTTTGACCAAATTGCAACTGACTGATTGCAACTGATCACAATAAATTACAAAAGATTTGGTACCTCAATGTATGGATTCTCGAACTATCAACAAAACAATTTGACATTTAATGATACTGTGACGTCATGCAGTCTGGGCTGTTTCATGTCATGTAACAAAATGCTTTATTTTCTACATATTTATTTCTTGAAAATATTAAATAATCACATATAAATTAACAAATTGGATTAATTTTCGATATTTTTAGACTAAAATCTATTATAAAAAACAAAATTATATCAGGTTTTTACTTACTGTCAACTACCCTATTGTTTGATCTTATCTGATCCTCTCCCTTCCATACCAGAACCACGCGTACCGGCTTGCGGTGTCACAGCTCCGTGGTGTTTACTACCCCGGCCCAAATCAAGAGATGCGCAAATTCATATTTTTGTCGCACCATCAAGCTGTGGAACAGTTTGCCAGCTACCGTGTTCCCTCCCTCCTATGATCCTGGGTCCTTTAGGCGTAATGTGAAGAAGCTAAACAGCAGGGCGGCATGATTGTGTTGAGTAGCGGGGGATAGACTGTCTCTCGCTACTTGATACTCTATCTGGACGGCACTGCGCTTACCATCAGGGGCAGTGTGGTCACTTTGCCGCGCCAGAATAAAAAAAAACTCCACGCAGTCACAATGTAGATAGTTTTGGCTCCAGCATGAATTAGACAGCTCAACTGGGGTATTACAGCAAACCCAAAAAACAACTTGCTTATGCGTCACTCTTCGTTTTCCAAATCTTAACAATCTTGCCCAGAAACGCATTAATTCACCCTCTAATACTACCTTTCTAATTCGTTTTGTTTATTTCTGTACTAAAGATAAGTTTCACTGTATAAGTGTAGCCCGTTTTCGGAGTTTACCAATCTACTATGTAATAATATTGTTGAGGCATCACCAAGACTAAGTTACACTTTTAATATGGTTTTGTGTTAGGGCCAGGATGGGAATAAAACTGGAGATTCTTCGTGCGGTTAGGGGTGCAGTACTGGTATTTGAGTAAAGGACAAAAGAATAGCATCTGATTGGTATGCTTCCACATATGTGTGCTAAACGACGCTGGCGGCTAAATGAGCAAGAGGCACACATATATTACTAATAGCTTTGCCATCTTAGTCTAATTTTGATTCTTTGAGACTGAAAGTCTTTCGTAATTCTTGTCAAATATGTAAACTAATTTGATAGCCTTCGTGGCGCAGTGGACGAGTCGAGCCGTCTGTGAAATGAGAGGCTCAGGGTTCAATTCTCACACCGAGACAAATATTGACAAATGAGACACATGGTATTGTGTGACCAGCAGATATGTTATATTGACAAATGAGACACATGGTATTGTGTGACAAGCAGATATGTTTCGAGTCTTAGGGGCGATTCCGGCTGCAAGGGGTGATTCCGGCTGCAATTCTAGCACTCCTTAGAATACCCCGGGATCGCTCCGCAAGCGCCGAAGAAGGCCACCGCGGGGTTTTAGCTGGTAGTGTCGGGTGGGGTGTACATAGGGGTTAGGGACTCGGCCCAGCGGCAGCATGGATAGCCATCACCCGTGCGAGGGGGATGCTGGGTTGTAAGACCGGCTAGTCCAGCATACCCGTTTTATTCTTAATCCGCTTCCCTCCGGAGCGGGCGGCAGTAATAAAACGCTTTCCCCGCGACAAAAAAAAAGATATGTTTCGAGTCTGGGTGTTGTGGGACCGTAGTCCATTGCAGTTCTTAATACCTGCGATACAGGTTTGACCTAGTGTGGGGTCGTGATTATGCATGTGACTGTGCGGTGTATTTATTATTTATTTATTTATAATATAAATGTGGAATAAGGACTACGTGTGCGACTGTAGTTTATTTTATTTAGTTCTTCTGTCATACTTCTTTGTAGGAAGTTAGGGATATAAGTTTATCAGAAAACCAAATATCAGTAAGAATTCCCATCTCAAAATTATGAAACAGCTGTGTCTCTGGCTTTATGCACACATTTCCAGCCGTTTCGGTTATTAGCATGAGAGAGGAAGTAATTATTTTAATTATCCCCACATTTAACCGAACATTAGAATTGTTCCATTTTTATTTCATGCTGAATTTTAAGCATCAAAATTCGTTCTGAAAATGGAAGAAAACTTTGAGGAAACCCCTTGGGAGACTACATGCTGTGGGATGCCCAGTATCTTACCTATTGATAAGCGGCCAGTGAATCATGAAAACCTATATATAATAACAACCCTGTATTAAACCTATTCCCACTGCTGGGCACCGGCATCCTCTACTAATTAGAGGAGTTAGGCCTTAGTCCACCACGCGGGCCTAATGCGGGGTGGTAGACTTCACGTACCTTCGAAATTCTTATGAGAATTCTCAGGTATGCAGGTTTCCTCACGATGTTTTCCTACACCATTTAAAGCAAGCGATAATTAACATTTAATACACACTTTATAAAAGTCAGAGGTGTATACCATTTGGGTTTCGAACATACGACTTTCGTTTTGACAGTCCGTACCATAACCAATTAGGCTATCGCTGCTTTTTATTAAGGTATAAGTAAAAGTTTTTTTATTCATAAAAAGTACACCGACTTCAAAGAAAAACAAATTATGCGTCACTATAAAATCTGAGGGTTGCCCTTGATTTGTCTGAGATCCCATCATCAGATCCTGACTTGGTGCCAATGGGACCACCTGGGAAGTATACCCTTTTAAACAAAAAAAGAATATCTCGAATCGGTCCAGGCGTCTTCGAGTTATCAGGTAACATACATAAAAAAAAGATTCCGACGAATTGTTAACCTCCTCCTTTTTTGAAGTCGGTTAAAAAGACCATACATCGTCGTAAAGAATTTTTTTTTTGCTGCGTTTCATACAGTGAGTGAGATTTTCAGAGATCCAACGGTAGGCAGTGGCTTTGCTGTGCCCTGGCATTGCAGAAGTCTATGGGTGTCGGTGACTACTTACCATCAGGTGGCCCGTCTGCCTATCTATGCACTAAAAAAAAAGTTCCAAATCCCTTTTATCTTCAAAATTCTAATTCCTTTCCTTCTAATTCTAGCAACGCACCCATATTTTTCTGATATTATGGGCTGGGCTGATATTATAATGGGCGTTGAACATCACTTACCATCAGGTGACAAATAATTGGCTGTTTGTTTCTTTGAAAAATTTGCTTGAAAAATTGTAAAATTTGGGATATTCAATACATTTAGACCTCTTTTTTTTAGATCTCTATCTACCGATAAACGTTATCGCACATGCAAAGATATGGGCAAAAGCTAATGCATAAGCTCAGAAGTGGAAGATATTTTCCCTTGCTAGATAATGACAGAAACCGTTTATGGAAGTTCTTATTTTCAAACTACCGTCACTATTACCGTTAAGTATAATGTAGTCTTTGTAAGAACATAATATTAAAACAAAGTCTTCAACAAATTGCGCAGTGAAATAATACTACATGCAGCTACTGCTTTTTTAATGCCACTTCACTTTTCTAACAGCCATTTTAGAATCTCTTTTGAATAATTAAAATACTAAGCGACTGCTCCAACTTAGCCTTTCAATTTTAGCAGTTTCATAGTTTATAAACACTGAAGTGTCATTAAAGTTGGCTTTTGAAGTGACCATAAGCTTATGCTATTCAGTCGTTTGAGGAAGATTGTAATAACAAAGTCGTCGTTCCACAAACTGGTTCTACTATCGTAACGGCTGGATACAAATACTTTAGATGATACAATATAGGAAACATTGCTGATAAACTGACCATTGAATGTGAGTAGTAAGCTGGAACTAGATTCGCTTAGATTACTCCACACAGACACAATGAATTTTTTTTTTTATTTAGCCTCTTATTTAATAGCTACTCGTCTGCAGTGCCGCGGAAACAATAATATTACGTATTATATTTCGGATTCTTTATAAGAAATAAAAATATTAAAAATGCGAATGTTTTGTGTATGTTTATTACTCAACCATGGCTTTTTGGTTTTTATCCCGTAAAAATGTACGGTTAAAGATTTTTTGCTGTAGTTTAGGGATTAGAGAATGTCATATTCTATTTTACCCGAAAAAATACACGGTTCCTATGAGATCGCAATATATAGAAAGACGTAATATGACTATGAAGTAATATGAGATTAAGATGACTCCATGGATCTTATACCTTTTCTTTCAAAAGAACTAACAGGCCCCAGGTTATTTTTTTCTTTTTTTAGTGCTTCGATAGGCAGACGAGCAGACGGGCCACCTGATGGTAAGAAATCACCGCCGCCCATTAGACTTCTGCAATACCAGGGCACAGCAAAGCCGCTGCCTACCGTTGACAAAGCCGCTGCCTACCGTTGGTAACAAATAAAATACAAATAACACTAAGAAAACCAACATCAATAAAATAATCTAGATTTAAACCTCTCGTAGGACCAGGATTATCAGAGACGTGGAAAGATAAAAAAGGCACAGAATCATTAAACGTTATCTACACAGTAATAAAACCCGGATCAAAATCTGAATCCTTAATTGACTGATATTAAACAAAACAAATCAAAGCTAACAGCGGGGATGCAAACGACCTCCATAGAATGTAAATTAACAAAGAGCAATTAGAAAATGGGTCAAATTTGTAAACTGTCGTGTTTGGACGGCGTTTATTAAAAGATAAATTTTATTGAAAGATTAGTTTGTGTTGGGAAAGTCCCAAATGGTAATTGATAAATATATTTAGAAATGTATTTGCTTTTTCACTAAAATGTTTTCATACCTGGTTTAAATACTGTCGTTCGTATGCTCTTTATTACAGCAATTATATTTATTCATAATAAATTCATATTGTTCTAACAATGTACTCATGTTTTAACAACTGCTAATATTCGAATTAAGGAAGTTAAATCAGTTAGAATTTAATATTTATTTAATAAGTTCACATTCTATTCAGCTTTATGTGGTCGGATAAACATTAAACATATCAAATAACATTTCCAATCTGAATATGTAGTAAGCATTAAATTTTAAATAAACTACCTGGTTTTCGTTTTGTAATGATCGAAAAACTACATTTAAAATTCTTCTATAACAAGTACTTTTGTTGGAAATCGCAATAATATTACAAAGCAAACACTACGATGGGTATATACCGACACACTGGCTGGCGATGTATCTTAGCAGAAAAAAGGAGAAAATGCTGAATTATAAATAATACCATCCAGCCAGTATATATTGTTCCATTGCTAAATACGTCCGCCTCTACTAATGTGAGGGGTTGGGCCTTAGTCCAATATGCTGGCATAATGCGAATTCATAATCTTCAAAAACCTTCGAATTTTTTATTCAGAACTTTCAGGCATGCAAGTTTGCTCACCAATGTTTACTTCTCTGTTTATGTACTAGAGACTATCCCGCCCACACACCAGCCATTGTAAGTCCTGTTTAGCCAGGATCAACAATGGCACGTATTATTTTCGACATCAAGTAATGAAACTCGGCGAGTCTCTGGGAATGCTTAACTGTCTTTTATCCCACAACGAAATTAATGAAATAGAAATATAAGGATGAGTTGGAAATATAAATTGTCCACTTCTCTCTATAGCAAAGCTGTGGACAAATAATGAACTATCTATTTATGTACTGTTTACAATTAATATTTAAAGATGTGATTACCTTGTTGTACTGGTTGTGTCAGGTGCAATACGTCTTACTACATCACCACATACAATTGCTGAACTAATATTTGCTAGCTGATTAAGAGGCCGGCGCTCGACAATGGCCAGGGTATACTATGGAGTTACAGGGTCGTAGTGAAGTCTAGCGGTCCATAAATTTCATGTTGCTACTATACATATCAATATCGTGCATTCAATTGTTAGGCTGTCGTAGAGACCTACGTAGAGATCCACCTGATTACGGTAAGTTAGTCCCAATGACTCTAATTACTAGCGACATATTGGCGATTCTTTGCCTCAAAACATGACGATTTTTCGCAGTTTTTTATTCAGAATGTAGGTACAGGATAAATAACAGCAGCAGATCCAGCTAAAGTGTCTTAGACCAGGTTAAATCTTATTCCCAAATAGGACTTTTCCAAACAAAAACTAGAATACATGTACTGTTTGATAGAATAAAACTTTTATACAAATTTGTACAATTAGCTTTTTCACCGCACAGTTGAATATTCCTATATTTTTGTATCACTAAAAACTGTACTGTTCATGTATGCAGTCCTTCAAATATTAATAGCTTAGAAGAGATGTCTACTAAGACAGTTGTCGCGGGTTTGATCCCAACCTTTTCTCATTTGGGAAGAGCCTCCTGCCCGATAATAGGACTGTACATATACAGAGCTGATTACAGTTACAATTTCCAAAAGAATAGGAGTGGAATTTCTGCTATTCATTGATCTGGAAAATGTAAGTAACGTTTGGTTAACCCTCTGTTAATATAAATTCGGAAATATATTTTGCTTTTATTACAGCTAGAGATTTTTTTATACGTTGAATGTTTAGTATATTTCCTAATGACTAAACTTAACTTCACTGTTTTATAGAGTATAGTAAAATACGATGTAATACTTTAATAGAAAATATTCTTGCTCTGCTTAATTATTTTTGATGAAACGTCCATAGTTTAAGTATTATGTAATGAAAATAAGTAACTAATGATGTGGTCTTTTAAAGTTGATCAAAACTTAGTTAGGGTTCACAGATTTAGACTACTTTATATAATCATACTAGCCCTGTATTAAACATTGTCCGACTGCTGGGCACGGGCCTCCTCTACTAATTAGAGGGGCTAGGCCTTAGTCTACCACGCTAGCCTAATGCGGGTTGGTAGACTTCACATACCTTCGAAATTCTTATAAGAATTCTCAGGTATGCAGGTTTGCTCACGATGTTCCTTCACCGTTAAAGCAAGCGATAATTAACATTTAATACACACATAACTTTAGAAAAGTCAGAGGTGAATGTCACTTAGTATTCCGTAAATACCCATTCAACATTATTTTTCTCATCATAAATGGCAACCCTTTCACGTAATCGTCATGGATCAATATAATGACCCGGCCTTGTACTATGCCTTATTCGTAACCCCCGAAGGATTCTCAGGGGAGTGGAACTGCGCTCCCTAATATCCCAATTCCTGTGCTGCTATTATTCTGCACTGTACTTCGGGATTTTGTCTGATGTGATGTTGAATATTTTATGCTTTTGTTTCTTGTGTTTTGATTGCTTGAAGAATTTTATAGCCGAAAGGAAAACGAGTATATGGGTCACCTCATGGTAAATCTCTACCATCAATGAACACTTAAAATATAGAGAATGCTGGTATGTTGTTTTTTTTTACCTAAATAGGCTTGCGTTTGACCACTATCTCGCCTGATGGTAAGTGGTGATGTGGTCTACGGTGGAGCACGCTTGCCTAGAAGATTCTATTCACTCTTGACTTAAAGATACCCAGATTATAATTTTCGGGAAATATAGACTCCGGCAAAGAGTTCCACTCTCTAGCGGTGCGCATGATAAATGTACTAGCAAAAAGCTTCGTGCGCGCTGGTGGAATATCAACCATGTATCGATGACGCTTCGCCGAATCTCTTGTCGTCCGATGATAGAAAGGGGTTGGGGGAATTAAATTGTGTAATTCCAAGGCACACTCGCCGTAATGTATCCGGTAGAAAACCGATAAACTGGCAACTTTACGTCGATGTTCAAGGCTTTGATGACCTTAATGGAAAATAATGTAGATTCAGAAGAAATTTTGGCCTCCGAAAATACTGTTCACCGTATGAAATAAAGCAGTCAGTCATTCCACGTGGGTTTTCTGTAAGACAGTGACAGGCCATCCGAGTACCATGAAATAATTAAACCCAACAATTATACACATAGTCTTGACTCCATACTACGTCAAACCTGTATAATGGTATTAAGAACTACGAGGGACTACGGTGTCACAACACCCAGATGCGAAACTGTGATCTGTCAGACAAACATTTGTTTTGGTGCGGGTATCGAACCCACAGCATCTCGTTTCACTGCCCGCTGCGTCACGGAGGCTAGCAAATTCTTGAGAAGTCTGCTGACGCAATCGCTATACAGAAAATAAATGGCTTCTTATGAAACTTTCTGTTACAATAGAATTGCCATAAGTATTTTGAAATAAAGAAGATGGCGCCGATCTTTTATGTAAATTATCTGGAAGTCTATTAAGCCTATTAACATGTAATGATTAGCATTTAGCATTACTATAAGAATTATGGCGTGGCATCCTGGCAAAACGAATCTAGCCATATTTTGTAATTGAATACCCATTGCACTAATGTTATAGGTCTGAACTTGAATAGAGCGCGTACAAAGTTTATCCTAAGATTCTAATTGATATTGTATATATAATTATGATGCAGCCACTTAGTGCACTGTTTTTATATGACTAAATGCCTTAAGAGATAAGCATGTACTGAGGCGTTATAAAAATGTCGTCAAATAAGCATCACGAGTTACTTAAAATCTTAAGCATCATCTAAACATGATATAAAAGACAAGATAAAATATTTAAAAAGATTTTATTATAAAAACTAAAGAAATTGCAACTTTATCTAATGGCCATTACACCGCGTTTTCCTTTGCCACTGCATCAGAAGTCCAACAAAGGAGGAATCACAAAACTTTTTCCAAGCATTTGTTTTAATTTAAACAACTGAAACTATTCTCGGTGCGAATATATATCTTAATAGTGTTTGTATTAAAGTTATAAACTTAACGCCACATAAAGAGCTGGATCCGCAGTAATTACGACCACATCATTGTACTTTATGCACTTTTAAATTAATTTAAAAACTTCATTTGTTATCTTGTTGTTTTTGCACAAATTGTTAGTTTATAAAAATGAATGGTTAGTGTTTAAGTAGATTTTAAAATGTTTATTTTTAGTAATTTATTTTTACAGTATTAGCTTGATACCATATGCAATTTGAACATCGGTAAAGTGTTCACATAATTGATCTATTTATATATTTTTTATTTATTTATTTAATTCCCATAAACTTTTGTACAGAACAAGGTTTTGGTCCCCTGACACCCAAACTAGGCATAAGCCTGTATTTTAGGCGTCAGTGTTCCTCCACAAAATAATTAATAATAATCAGTGATATAATTTGGGATATAACATATGTGTTAGTAACTGTACCGCGTACAGGTAAACGGAGTGTGGGACGCCCTCCTGCTAGATGGAGCGACGATCTGCGCAAGACTGCAGGCAGAAATTGGATGCGTAGAACCGAAGATCGGGTTCAATGGCGAGCCTTGGGGGAGGCCTATGTCCAGCAGTGGACTGCGATAGGTTGATAATCATGAACTATAAGTAAGTCTTATTTTACATGGTTCAGGCTCTAGGAGTGCTATGAAATTCTTCTGTTGTTCATGTATGGGTGTGTGTGTATCTATTGACTGGAATGAAAACACGGAAGCGGTCTTGCTTAACATCATACTTTAGTGCCTACTCTAAGTACTTTAGTCATAATGCTTTGCAGTTTTGACCCCATTCAGATTAGAAGAAGATGAGAATAATGGCATTATTAATATTGTTAGTGCTTTTTACAGCTATTTTGTAAAGGTCCCTGACTATATTTGTAACAGTCATAAACTAACAGGTGGTTGTGATACCAGACGCTGTAGCTTCAATCAATTAGCATTGGTGTGATTCACTAATTGAACAATCGATATTTCCAACTCCTCTATGTTTTATTTAATTTCGTTGTGACATAGACACATATGAGCATTCCGAGACACTTGCCAAACCTCATTGTTTGGTGTCGATAAATGGACGACATTGTCTATCTTGGCTTACCAGAGCTAAGTAGCAGGTGGGTGGGTGGAATAGTCTAGTAAAAAGTTTTACAGTCAAAAAACCTCATGATGTCATACGAATCTCATGTCACACAAGACTCTTATCTTAGTAAGGTTACGACTATGAAGAATAGAGTGATTAAATCCAAGAGCACATATAATGTGCTGAATGTTCAAAATCACATAATTTAATTATTTATTTTAGTAGTACTGGAGTATTTACCGTAACTTCCAAATATTGAAGTCATGACTCGTCAACTTGGTTTTGATATAATGTTACTGGAATATTGTTCCAGGATATTTAACACAGTGTAAGCGGCAACAGTGTGACAAAGTTCCAGACATAAGCAGACTCACAATGACAAGGTTCCATAGTAAGGTTCTGCGTTAGGTTGAATACAACGAACAATATGAACATTAATTGTACTATATAGAACCTTGTCGTCATAAGCATGCTTATAACAGTGAGCCAACGACTTGTTGCGACTAGGTCACAAGTTCATATATAAACATGACTGTCGGTGGCGACACCTGTCTGCAATGTTGCAGTCTTTGTTCGGAATATCACCTTAACATTTTGTAGGACTAGTGTATTCTTTCAGTTTCTTCGATCTAGCATTTCTTTTACATCACTGTACGGTTGTGATCATTTGTAACATATTTTTTGTTGAGATCATTTTAAAAACAGAGATTTTAATAGATTTTATTCTTGTTATTTTTATAGTTATAGTTATGAGTAGTTATAGACACTAAAAAAATACATACTTAAGGAAGACTATAATGTCTTCCTTAATAATTTATATTGCGGGCCTCATACCACAGCAATAGCAAATATCTTTATTATTAACGAATTTGAATCAAAATAAGGACCTAAAAATGTGCTAGATCAAATTTAAATCCATCATAATATGAGATAAATATGTTTCTAAAAATTGTGAATAGGTGATCCGATATTCTTGTAATAAGCTTTGTTTTTTTTTATTAAGATTCTACTTTAGTGTGTGATATTACACAGAAATTCATCGGTTCTATACTATGTATGATTGATCTTAGAGGATTTAATTAAATACGCCATGTTTACTTGATCAGTTTATATTTCTTTTACATTAGATATTTTTGCTTTGAAAGAAAATGTTTAGAAGCTATTTTGCTTTACACTAATGTGTATGTTTATACATATATTAATGCGCCGCGTTAGACGGAGTGATGGGACACATTTTACAATCGTTTTTTTTCAAACTATTACCTTATTTTATTAAATATATTTATGATAATTACGATAAAAATAAATATTCAAAAGTAAATATAGATGAAGCTGATGATTTTAAGGAAGCTTATAATGATAAAAATATATATAATTCAATGCATGCCTTCATATTAAAACATTTCTTGTTTGTCATCCATTATCCGACTAACATGGCGGCTGGCTTACAGTTAAAAAGACAGACGAAAACAAGACAAAAGGGTCAGTCTTATATTTGGGAAGTTTGTATAAAAACAATATTTACAAAAGTCAGGAAGACACTTATATAGAAACACTTACAACAAAACCATCTACGAAACAAAAAGGAAGGACCTAAAATACGTGTGTTGATCGCATATCGATTATTTGAAAACAAATGAAATAGCGTCCTATGTTTCATTAAGTTTGATATACGTTTTTCATCGAATCTATTGCAGGTAAAAATTAAAATAAAATAATATATACATTTCTTTTTACAAGTTTCAGCTACTAGAGTTTAAATGAAATAACTCATGGGTGCATTTTCGTTATCTGTAACTGTTCAATTCCAAAAAATCAAAAAGTACTGAAACCTACATATAAAATTTACGACATACGAACAACACTAGAAAAAACGCTTTCACTTCAATCTGTATCCCAATCTATCAACAAGTTCACTTTAAATGCAATTATACAATTTATATCGATAACAACCTTACGTATTAATCTCACGGATGTCACACATTGTTCCGACTTGCACATCACTATTTACACCATTATTGTTAAAGAAGACTTGATGGCGGCTTCGAAGTTAACTCTTTGGATATCTCAGGAGCACAACCCTTGCAGTAACCTTGACCACCTGCCGCCTCAAATATTCTTAATCATGTCAAAATTATCATATGTAAATACAATAAAATTGGGGATAGTCTAATTGACATTATTGTTGGTACCAGGTCACCTCAAGGTGGAAGCGTCCAGTACCAAGGGCCTAGGCTAAAGTGACACGAATTCAGGTGGCGGTGGCGGTAAGGACAGCACTGGAGTCTCTGAAGGCTCAGGATGCTCTGTACTAGCACCTGGTAATGACCAAGTAGAACTACCTGTCGCTGTCACTCTTGGACCCATGTTATCATAAGCAGGAGCAGTACAGCACGATCTGTTCCTTCTTGGCAATGTCGCCCCACCGCTCAACAAGTCTGGATACTTTCCTGGATCGCCCCTGCCAGCAACTTGAACTGATATGAAGATGTTCCCATAAGGTACCGGTACAGCAAATTCTGCTGGAGGTGGCGGAAATTGACCAGGTGTTCCCTCTATGGTTATATGTACTGGATCAAAACCGCATGTTCTAGGTTGGTCGTCTCCTAGATGTTGTTCAGTCATCTCAAAGTCACACGGTGAGACCATACTACCGATTGAGCGATCGCAGCTGACGACTACAGACGCATCAATCAATCGCTTCTCTTGATCTGTGAAGCTTCTACTGGGAGGGACAGTTCGTCTTCTTAAATGCCAGCAGGCAACAGCTCCGATGAATCCAAGAGTTGCTAGGATGCCTAGAGCACCAAATACGACACCTAGCAGTTGGGGTATTCCTGGAGCGGTTCTGGCGGTAGCAGTTTGCGATCTTGGTAAAACGAGACTTATTATTGCTCGAGCCTCGCCTGCAACACTTTTTGCCACGCATGACCATTCTCCTGCAGCACCTGAAGTCACATTTAATAAAGTTATGTTTACCCATCTAACGCTACCTGGAACTCTTTCTTCTGAATCTTCTTCGACCGTTGTTTCGGCCTCTTCCATGTCGCAGTCTATAGAACTGTTATGTACATCTACGCCATCGAAAAGCCATGATACTGTGGGCTTAGGAACTCCATGGACCCAACAACCAAATGAAGTGGCTACTCCTACTTCAGCTCTGATTACTAATGTACTAGTCCGCACCTCAGGCGGACACGTCATACTCTGACTAGGCACGTTGCGCCACTTGTTCCCAGACTGTGTAGTCGGTTCAACGCAGAGTAAATCTTCCGTCCCTAACTTGCTCTCTAAAAACCAGTCTTTGAATTCGCGCAATCTGCAGTCACATCTCCACGGATTACCAGATAGGGACACTGTTTTCAATGCCGGCAGAGAAAAGGTGATCAAACGAAGGAATGTAAGTTGATTTCTACGCAAATCTATTGTCTCTAGTGATTTCAAATTACGCAAAGCGTTGGTGTGTATTGACCTTAATCTACAGCCGTCTAACAAAAGTATTCGCAAATGCGGCAGTGGCGGGAACTGGTCAGCAATCAGTGTGGTCAAAGGATTATTCGTCAGAACAACCAGGCGTAGTCTTTCGTTGCCTCTGAATATGTCTTTTGGTAGATGCGCGAGGTCGTTGTCTCCGAGATCCACTTCTATCAATATTCTTAACTCTAAAAATGCATCAGGATGTATCGATCTGAGATTCGTCGCTCGCAAATTCAGTCGTTGTAAATTAAGGAGGCCGATGTTAGAGAACACCTCCTGAGGCAGGTTTCTCAAAGGGTTGTCGTGGAGGTCGAGCACTTGGATGTCAGGAGAAAGCGTCGGCGGGCGGCGCAGGTCACCAGAAGCGCAGCTGGCGGTCATCTTGCCCGAAGACCATTTGCATTTGCAGGTGGCGATGTGGGCACAATCCAACCAGTCGCTGGCTGTCCTTGCAGCGCTCGTGGTAAGTATCACAACCCAGTACCACCTGGCCCACGCCACGCGCATGCTCATATCATTTCGGCTCGGTGCTTACATCGGCCTGAAACAACAATGTGTACATTAATCAAATTGTAATACAAACAAATGCAACAATGGCTGGTTACTAGCTATGATGGGTTTTAAATCATATTCCACCAGGTTGTTTTAGCAACATGTGGTTTCTGTTTGGCTTCGCGTAAATATTTATGATGTAGACGTAATCCGGTCAAGGAGAATGACTGGCCGCGATAAATTTTTAGCGTGTTTCACCTATTGGTGCCGTAATGTAAATCTGTCCGCGTGGAATTTTGATGTATGACGCAATTTCAGTTTTATATATGTTTTGTGATGGGTAGTTTTAAGATATTTAGTTCACAAGCTGTTATTGATTTTGATAACCTATATTAACGCCAATTTGTTATGAAATGTAGTTATTTTTATTTAATAGAACACACAAATATATGTAAAAATTGTATGGTATTGGCTATCTATATAATATTTAATCTAGTATTTGACAACTTGCGTGGCACAACGGGTTGAAAACGTGGGGTTCAATTCCCGCAACACAACAATTTTTTGTGAGATCCACCAATGTTTAGGATCTAGGTGGTGTTAGACCATAGTTACACGTAGTTCTTGATACCTACCATACAAGTATGACCTAGTGTGGGGTCAGGACTACGTTTCTGACTATTGGCATATTTATTATTATATATATAAATTACCTCCGCATTTTACAATATTGAGAACAATCAGGTAATTTATAGAATATCGTTTATTCCATACTTTACCTATTCATTATATACAAATGTACAGCCGACACATAATTATTTTGATTCAGTATCATCTTCTTATTATTAGAAATACTGAAGGTATAACGGAGGTATTTAGGATACTAGTTGGGGGTAGTTAATAATTACAACCAAAGTGGGAGTAGTAAATGTTTAATATAAAACGGAGTGCCTTCCGCGCTCCGGTGTTCAGTTCAGTTGTTTTGTGAAGTAGACGAGACGATAGCCAGTATATTCGTGGTTCGGTTTTGTAAGAGTTAATCGTAATCAGTTCAATGGCGTTGTTCAGTTTGAAAGGGTAATAATGCTGGTAGATTAATTATAAAGAGAAGCCTTAAGTGAATCCTGACATGCGTGTGTGTTAATATTAAGCACTGAGATGTGTAACAGTGTCGTGTAAATCAATTAATAAATTATATATATATTGTATTTGTGCCTTTTAAATATCCATCTTGCATAGTTTTGTTGATTTTCCTAACAAATGTCATTTTATATTGCTGTTTTGTATTTTGGCATTTCATAACGCTGTTCAAAACGAACTTAACTGAAGTGTTTTATTTCACTTTCTTAATATAAAGTATTTTGACGTGCATTACAAAATTTTGCTTCAGTTAATATTTAGTATTACAATCAGCGAAACTTCAAAAAAACATGTCATATATATAAAAATCTTTATTTGTTTGTTTGTACGTATTTTATGTGCTGTCAAACCGTTTACCTTATTGCCATATAATTTTGTCAACTTATTGCTTTCAATTGCGCGAAGGTTGCAGGTATATTAGAATTACAGTACATGGTTACTGGTTTGATGTTCGGGCTGGGCAAATAATTTCATAGTGTTGGGTGCACTTACTTAACTGTATAGAGCATAGTTCTTAGCCGTGTCGATAAACGTCGTCACGGGCAAAAGCTAGTAGGCCATAAAAAGCTACAATTTATCTCAAAAAAGCTTACACAGTAAAAGCAAAAAATGAACAAAAAATATGATCTTCACTGTGATAAAATTTAATTAAAGTAATTATTAAGCACTCTGGAACCGTTTTTTACGGAAACGCTTTAAATTACTAAGAACAATATTTTTTCTCACTTTTCTTTATTACCATAGACAAATGTCATGCTTTATATAATTTATATTTTAGATAGAATTAGATCATTGATATAAGCCAGTTTCAAGAAACTTAACTTTAAAGCACGAATGTGATAAAAAGTAAAACTTAAATATGAAAACAAACAAACTGGAGTGGAGATTAGGAGGAATTTCCGGGTGCTTTCCGACGTTTTTACCATACCTATTATATATTGGAATAAAGCTTAACAGCTCGCATGACAGGACCCATTTAGTAACTTCCGTGCTTTACGTCTGGCTTCTCCGAACGAAAATGTTCTTTATTGGAGGTTAATACCTCTTCAGTACATTATTTGTATCCCGCTTTGCTATGGAGGGAAGTGGACAATTTGTATTTCCAACTCCTCCATATATTTATATGTGATGAATTTCGTTGCGGGATAAAAGACAGTTAAGCATTCCCGAAGACTCGCCGAGTTTCATTACTTGGTTTGGAAAAAAAAATGCGTGCCATTATTGATCCTGGCTAAACAAAAGTTACAATGGCGGGTGTGTGGGCCACCGTCACCGAAATAAAGTAAGGTTAAAAAAGAATTTTATATAAAGAATATTTTGAATTTTGAGGCATTATTGATTTAAGGTCACTGTTACCAATAAACCAAATTCGAAATTTGCGCACTTATAAAAAAAGGCCGGCATGATGAGTAGCGAGGGATAGATTTCTTGCTACTTGATACTCTATTTGGACGGCACTGCGCTTACCATCAGGTGCAGTGTGGTCACTTTGCTGCTCCAGGAAAAAAAAAACATTTAAAATAGCTGTAATTTCAACTTTTTACACAATTATATATTTTTTTAAAAGTAAATGAGTCCATATTACACAAATTTCTACACTGTTATAAATAACATTTGAGATTTTATTAACTAGTTGAATTCCTGTAATTACTTTTAGAATTGGAATCCAATGTACAATTCTGTAGATTCATTCGAGAATAACAAGTTATATGATCTCTAAGTACCATGGCCTATTTTTCCTTATAATAAAGTGGTTTCTAGGAACACTTTGAATAGGAGGAGCAACAATTTTTATTAATTACACAAAAAT
The DNA here is from genome assembly GCA_905220505.1 of Laothoe populi. Lineage (NCBI taxonomy): Eukaryota > Metazoa > Arthropoda > Insecta > Lepidoptera > Sphingidae > Laothoe > Laothoe populi. The sequence goes on from HG992168.1 coordinate 15,246,181, forward strand.
TCAGCCAGCTAACTTCTTCAAGATTTCTTAGAACTCTAATTTATACAATTTAGCGTAGGTTGTCTTTATAAATGTTTCTTTTGACTGTATAAATTTCAAAACATAACTTAGGAATATTTTTTTCCATTGAATATCAATATAAACAAAAATCAATGTGTTTGTTTGACCTCTATATACTTCTAAACTAATCATCCGATTATAATGAAACTTTCGTGAGTTGTTCTTCATATGTCAGCAATGGTTCCTGGATCAAAAAAATTAAAAGAACTCGCTAGATGGCGGCGATAGCCTAGTTGGTTGCAGTACGGACTGTCAAGACTAAAGTCGTATGTTCGAAACCCAGATGGCATACACCTCTGACTTTTCTAAAGTTATGGGTGTATTAAATGTTAATTACCGTTTGCTTTAACCTGAGAATTCTCATAAGGATTTCGAAGGTATGTGAAGTCTACCAACCCGCATTAGGCCAGCGTGGTGGACTAAGGCCTAACCCCTCTCATTAGTGGAGGAGGCCCGTGTCCAGCAGTGGGACATTGTTTAATACAGGGCTAGTATTATTTATTTTTATTATTTTAGATGGCGCTGCAGAACATGAACTTCAATACCGTATAACCGGTCGCAATTAATCAAATTTACTTTAAGTGGTATTGGAATGCATGCCGGGACCCGGGTGCAGCTAGTTACTAATAAAATTGGTTACTTATAAACAATTGTATAGGGTTTATAACCTAATAATGCCAAGTTAAGTCACGCTTCCGATAGGCCCGCTCAGAATCGGTTTCGCGGACGTTTTCCGTCTAGATTAGCACGATTAATGGCTGGCCAGTGCGATGTTTGTCTTGGACCTCTTATTCAAAGGGATGATTTATCGTCTTCCTGAACAGAAGGTGCTGGTGATTTTTCTTACGTGATTAATATAAGGCTTGAGCAAAATTATTTAAAAGAAGATATTTATCAACATCCAGATAGTAAAAAACGCAATTAGGTTCATGAATAGGATATATTTCGCGAAGATCCGCAAGGTTTTACGCCATGGAACAAAAATAAAAAATGTTTAATACTTTTCACAGATAAAATTTACGGCAACATAAGACATACATTACTTAAGCCTGTAATCCCCGAAGGGGTAGGCAGAGGTGTAACCAATACACCTACATTTCGCCGAATTTATTACGGCCCCATAATGTGATAGGGGGCGAGCCTATCGCCATACCGGACACAATATGAGACTCCGGACTGATACTGAGTATTGCTAAATAGATCCAGTATTACACTCGACCCAGGGATCGAACCCGAGACCTCAGAACAGTAGTCGGAACGCATGCGCAAATACAACTCTGCCACCGAGGTAGCAACTTCAATACATTTTACGGATAATATCTACGGCAATATAATATTTTTTTTATTATGGACTTATATTTTGACTATGATTTACTATTAAGGTAATAAATAATAATTAACACCTAAATGGCACACACATAGCTCAAACCCCGCAGTAGGATATAATGATCGAGTGCCGTAGGTATCAGGAACTTCGAGAGATTTTCAGTCTTACAACACCCAGACTTGAAACAAATGTCTATAACATAAACATTTGTTTCAGTCCGGGAATCGAACCCACGACCTTTTCATAGTCGGCTACTAACCCACCACGCCAACGTAAATATAAGTTGTTTACATTTAATAAACAAAACTGTCTCACATTAGTCTTCAATTTCCAGCCAAAAAACGCGTACATACAACAAAAAGAAAATACACATTGAAGTAAAATCATTTCTCACACCGTCCTTGACCGTGCCATTGGTGATTAAGGAATAGAAAAAGACAGCTAGGACGAAACCTAATGATACCTAGAGGACAGATAACGACGTGAGATCGGTCTAATTGACGTCGGAGTGCCGAGGACCGAGTTTCAGACGTTGCGTAATTAATCCCTCCTCGCCACTCTTGATATTGTTAAGATTCTATTGTGTTTAGTTCGAATTGTTTAGATTATTGTTCTATTTATTAAAAAAGCTCTATTAAAGACTGCCTCGGTTGCTCAGTTGTAATTGCGCATGCGTTACGACTGCTGTGCTGAGGTCTCGGATACGATCCCCGGGTCAAGTAATATTGGGTTTTTCTATCTAGAAATTCTCAGTATTAGCTCGGAGTCTGGAATCTGTGCCCAGTATGGCGATAGGCTCGCCTCCTATCACATCATGGGACCGAAATTCGGCGAAAAGTGGGTGTACTGGTTACACCTCTGCCTACCCCTTCGGGGATTACAGGAGTGAGTGTATGTGTGTTATTAAAAAAGCACAACCACATCATACACATTAAAAAGAACAATGGCGGAATTTTGTCTGGATTATTTTTTGGCGTCCATACATTTCATTTGTAGCAAAGAAAATAAATTATTTTTTTAAGATATTTCAAATAATTAATTACTCATTTTCGTAAGAGCCGGAGTTATTTATGTTCGTTAAAAAGTATATCAAATGATCTACTATAGGAATTACCTTCGAAATGTCATCCATACGAATAGGGATGTAGGGTACAAGTAGTATTAATGTAGTTTATTTGTATCGATTTAATTAAATGAATAATAGGTATGGTTTGGTTGACTTTGTTGTTATCAAATTTATTAAAATGAGTTGTTCTTCTATCTTTAATGAAACTTGTAGTCAAATGCTGATATCTCTGAAGCGATCCTACTTATGTCGAATTTGTAATTGATTAATATATCTAAGAATCGTTACTATTTTGTATCGAAATTAAGAAAGTCGTATCGAAACGTGTTAGCTCACGTCAGCACTACTTTGGACTCTCCAATTTTTTTAATTCGCTCCATAAGGAACCGGCTAAGGTCCGAAACCATGCTGCCAAGTCATAAGTAAATTGGACTTTCCAAGTAAGTAAACAAGCTTGATCATATTACGGCGAGCATGTGCGTTTCCAAGGCGGATACAGAATCGAGGTGAATATAATCTTAGAGGAGGTATTGGAATAAAGACCCTAATAAGAGGGAAAATAAAGTCCCGTCACATATCACGCAAGCAATATTGAGAGTTACACCGCGGTTTATAATCATATGAGTTTTAAAAGTTCTTCCCACTTTTTCCGTAAATGCTGTTTTTCTAGTCCCTACTATACTAACTCTTTATCTTTTTCTTTAATATCTATCCGTTTATGTTTATTATAGCTATAGGTTATTATGATACCTACTAATTGTAATATATCTACGCAGTTCATAACCTAAAAAAGTCACATTCCAATAACTTTTTTTCCGGCTTTCCCAAATAAAAATAGTTTCACTTATAGACTCTGGTACTAACGCCATATTTTGACATATTTTTCACTAGCTGTTGCTCGCGGCTCCGCCCGCGTGGAGGTCATGTTTGGGATAAAAAGTATACAATACAAAATACCAATATTCATGCGTTTAACTTAAAAATGACGAATTTTCATACAAACTTTCATTCCCTATTTTACCCCCCTAGGGGCGGAATTTCCAAAAATCCTGAAACATATATTTTTTTATTTGTAACTAAAATGCCAAATACTAATTTTCATGAATTTAACTTCAAAAATGACGGATTTTCATACAAACTTCCATCCCCTATTTTACCCCCTTAGGGGTGGTATTTCCAAAAACCCTTCCTTAGTGGATGCCTACGTGATAAAATGTACCTACTGTCAAAGTTTCAAGTCTCTAACCCCAGCCGTTTAGGCTGTGCGTTGATCGATCAGTCAGTCAGTCAGTCAGCTTCTTCTTTTATATATACAGATTACGGGACGCTGCAATTTGACCTCAGTCATTTTTTAGTATGGAGACCTGCCATTGTCCTTTACAAAAAATATTCTTATACTAGATGAAAATAGGCTGATATATATGACACTTATGGTTACACTTAACATATTTTGTATGAAATTATATTGAGTTATTTTAAATGCAGGTTTAATTTAAAGATAAACTATAAAATTTAGTATAATTATCGGTAGAAACATATATTTAAGGGACAGTCTATAAGGTCAGTTTATAAGGGACAGTCAGGGATACTTTCTCTAGTTCTAGTTTTATAATATAGATATTTGTCGGGAGTCTAGAGTTGAGGCACGACATATGGCCATTTTGCGGCCTTCTGAGTACTCAGACACTAGACTCTCGACCGCTTCTTTACCTTCTTGCCCATGGCGTAGTTTGAAGAAGCAGGCCGGCATGATTTTGTTCAGTAGCGGGGGATAGATTGACTCTCGCTGCTCGATACTCTTATTGCACGGCACTGCGCTTACCATTAGATGCAGCGTGGTCACCTTGCCATGCTAGGTTTTTTTTTATTATATTGCGCCCATAATGATTTCTTATGTTTACCCGAATATTACACATTGAAATAAAAATTTACGGAATATATCGTGGTTTATTGTTACTTCTTGTCCCGACGTTTCGAACGCTTTACAGCGTTCGTGGTCACGAGGCGGACTGGCTGACTGGTGCTCGTAAAATTAGTTTTATTTCAATATATTGCGCTCCTTAAAATAAACAATACCTTTTTGACACTATCCAGACTCTAAGGGTTGATATCTTCTTTTGTTATATTATAATTTATTTTCCGCTGTTCTTGGTTTTAGCGTAATTGTTTTTGTAAACAAATAAAATCCAGTTAATAAACGAAAGAATAAAAAATATTGCGATCCTAAAAATATATTCTTTGTTTCAAGTTAATTTCCAGGGTTTCTATTATGACGTATTTACATAATATTGATTCAATAAGTGCTTTATGTATTAGTAAATTCAGTTTTTTTTGTGTGTAGATTTTTATAGCAGATTGCTGCAATCGGTTTTTCTTCTTCAGAAACTGAACATAGGCTTTCCTTAAAGATTTCCAGGTCATCTAATATTAATTGGTATATGAATACTCATAATACTAAAGATCTGCTAACATTCAAAGAAGGAAACGAGGCTTTAGTAGTGGTATTTTTAAGACCTATATCCTAACTGTATAATAATAAAACCCAACAGTCACACACATAGCCCCGACCCCACAGTCTTGTGTCGTGGATATCAGGGACTACGAGAGACTTTCGGTCTCACAATACACAGACCGCGGTCACAAATATCTATCTTACACATAAACAATTTTCCTGGTGTGGGGATCGAACCCACGGCTTCACGTGTCACAGCCGGCTACTCGCCTACTGCGCCATGGAGGCTGTCAAACATGAAATAAAACAAAGTTTTACGTCCATTTTTTTTACTGTGTACATATACTGTGCAAACGATAATTAACATTTTAATAACTTTAGAAAAGTCAGAGGTGTATGCCACTTGGGTTTCGAACCTACGACTTTCGTCTTGGCAGTCCGTACCGCAACCAACTAGGCTATCGCTGCTATTAAAATGTTAATTATCGCTTGCTTTAACGGTGAAGGAAAACATCGTAAGAAACCTGCATACTTGAGAATTTTTAGAAGGTATGAGAAGTCTGCTAACCCGCATTAGGCCAGCGTGGTGGACTAAGGCCAAACCCCTCTCATTAGTAGAGGAGGCCCGTGCCCCCAGCAGTGGGACAATGTTTAATACAGGGCTAGTTTTATATACTGTGTTACCAAATTGCTCAAACCAGTCCGCTCACATTGCAGCAAAATCCGTTAGTTGAAGTAGCTATCAATGTAAATATATAGTTGAACTAAAACTTTAAAATAAAAGCTGCAGCCAAAGTGTTATATGAAAATGCACTCGTATTTTTCTCAGCAAATGGCGCGTAAATTTTCAACTACACAAAACTTCGGGGATCGGTGCAGTTAAATCACTAAGGTTTAAAGGAATTTATTTCCAAAAACTACGAACCACTTAATGCCTACGAATTGATAATAATTAAAAGATTTTTAATTCATAAAAAGTACACCGACTTCAATAAAAAACAAATTTGGCGTACCTATAAAATTTGCAAACTCAAATTTTATAGGGACGTATAATTTGTTTTTGATTCGATTTCTCGATTTTTCTGAGATCCCATCATCAGATCCTGATATGGTGCCAATGGGACCACCTGGGAAGTATAGGTACCCTTTTAAACAAAAAAGAATTTCTCGAATCGGTCCAGGCCTTTCGAGTAATCGGGGAACATACATAAAAAAAAGATTCTGACGAATTGAGAACCTCCTCCTTTTTTTGAAGAAGTTTTTTGACAGCCTCCGGGGCGCAGTGAGCGCGTAGCTGGCTGTGAAACGGGAGGCCGCGGGTTCGATTCCCGCTTCGAGATAAAAGTTTGTGTGACAGAAAGATATATGTTTCGGGTCTGGGATTTGTGGGACCGTAGTCCCTCGTAGTTCTTGATACCCACGATACAGATTTGACCTAGTGGAGGGTCAGAACTATGTGTGTGACTGTTGGGTATATTACACGTAGGTACTGCACGTCTGTAATCCCCGAAGGTATAGGCAGATGTAAAACCAATACACCCATATTCCGCCGAACTTATTACCGTCCCATGATATGATAGGAGTCGAGCCTATCGCTATACCGGGCACAATTCCAAACTCCAGGCTGATATTATTTCGTGATGGAGAAACCTAATCACTTTTACCCGACCCAGGGATCGAACCAGAGACCTCAACAACGGCTCCGCCGAAGAGTTCATACATTTCCAAACATCACGACTGGCAGTAGAAATAACTCATCTACACAAAATACCTTAAATCAGAATTTCCCATTGATAAAATCACGCAACAAATGCCTTGAGACGGCGAGCCTTATTGCATTCTCCATACGTGAAGGAATCTTGCCGTAGTGATACCAATTTCCTGGTGGCGCGCGCTTGCCTTCCTTTGGTTTATATTTATCTCGGTAGTCGTACATTTTTTATGCATTTTGCAGTAATTGAAAACACTCGTTGTTGTGGTTTTAATCGACAATGTTGCTGGAGACTGAACTGGAGCTTTGGAAACTAGGGTTTGCTTTTGACGTTGGTATAAAATATATAATGTACTAGATGTTGCCCGCAGCTCCGCCCGCGTGGTGGTTATTTTTGGAAGAAAAGGTATACAATCCATGGAGTCATCTTAAGCTATTACACCTTTCTATAATTTGCTATCCCATAGCAAGGGTTCATTTTTCCGGGATAAAAAGTAGCCTATATCATTTTCTGATACCTTAACTGCCACTATGCAAAAAATCATGTCAATCACTTGCTCTGTAAAAATAAACTTTTTCTCGGGAACTGTACATTTTTGCGGTATAATAGCCTATGTGCTATTCCAGACTATAATCTATCTCTGTGTCAAATTTCAATGAAATCCGTCCAGCCGTTGTAGGGTGATTGAGTAACATCCATCCATCCATCCAAACATTCGCATTTATATTATTAGTAGGAAATACGATAGGTAGGTGTACCATTAAAGCTGTCAGCCTCGCTGTCGCAAATAGTTCTGGTGAATTTGGACTGTGTTGACGCCACGGCAGTGTGAAGGTCAGAGTATTTTCGATTAGGATTACCATTCGTCTGAGTTTACAGGATATGTCAGGCTTTTTGTTAACCTGCTTAATGTCAATGGAGCACCGAAAAAATAATTTGATAAGACTTTTTGACTTATAGGAAAAAATTACAATTTATTGTAGTGTGTAAGTACATATGTAAGTTATAAGTGTTTGTATTTGATGTTAATAAAGAGTCTTAATCTAACCACAGTCGTATCAACACGTCTCCTCCCATCTCCCGCCTTTACATGGCGACCCTGCCAGTCGGCGCAGCCCTGCGCCAGCGCGCTACGCGCATAGTAATTAATTAAAATAATGTAGTTACATACTAAGTAAGGAAAACTTATAAGAAACAGAAATAATGAAGACAACCAATAAAATTAAACGAAGTAAGAAGACTAATTATAAGAATATGATGAAGAATATTATTAATAAATGAAGATTTACAAGAAGAAAATATAATTATGTATTAAATAAATAAGAATAATGAAACAAGAAGATTTAAGAATGTCAAGAAATGAAGATGAAGACCATGAATAAAGAATAAAATGAAATAAAGAAAATGCTATACAAATGAAGAATTCTAAGAAATGGTTTGTGAAGAATTAAGTTAAGAATAAAGAAGAAAGAATATAAGAAGATGTTCGAGTGGAGTCCAGGGAAATCCCGGCCCAAGGAGTCCAGGGTATAGCCCGGCCCACCCAGCAGACAGCAGCTACGACAGCAGCACTGCATCATGGAGCCTCGCGAAAGTCTCATCGCATCTCATCATGAGGAAGACACGTATATTTTAATATAATACATTTAGTTAAGTATTTTTCATGATATTATTATTTTAATTTTAAAATTGAAAATGAATAATTTTAGAGAAATTTATAGTAACAGAATTATAATATTACATTGTAGTTAATTTTATTAAGTTTAGCTAGATTTTTTAAATTTTTATTTGATATGTTCATATTTTGATTAGCTAATTCATATTTTAATTTTGACGAGAGAAAAATAATACAATTTATCTTTACAATTAATAATTAAAATGGCTGATAACTTTGATTTAGAAACAGCTATAGAATTATTACCGGTTATGACAGGAGAAGAAAATGTAACAAGACAATTAATTGATAGTATAGATTTTTATAACAGTATCATAAATGACAGTGCAAAACAATTACTGATAGATTTTGTATTAAAAACTAGACTGACGAAAAATGCTAAATTTATGTTAAAAGAAAATTATGATGACGTAGGAGAACTATTAGAGGACATGAAAATTTATTTATTACCAAAAAAGTCATTCGTTACATTACAAAAACAACTATTTAATTGCAGACAAGGAAATAGATCAGTTAAAACTTTTGGCTCACACATTGAATATCTATTTACTGAATTGACTTTAGCACAATCTGATGGTGATTCAGTAAAATGTAACATATTTCGGCCTATTAATGAAAAATTTGCAATTGACTGTTTTAGAAAAGGTCTTAATAGTTCACATATATCAATTATTATTGCAGCTAGACAGTTTAACTCATTATCTCAAGCTATTCAAACTGCTATAGATGAGGAAGTTATGGTCGAAAGTAGTGGAATTTCTTATGATCGTAGACAGTATAAATATATTGATAGATCTCAAAGTTTATATTCCAAATATACCTATAGTTTAAATAATGTGTCACCACGCAAATATTTTCATGTTGATCAATCGAATACCATATTTGCGCAACAGAATCAAGTATCTAGTAACGAGTGCATTCCGCAAGCTCAGCAATCATCGTCGAATGAGTCGTCCGAGTGCATTAGTATAAACAACTTGGAAAATAAAGTTATGAAATTTGATTCCAATGTTAGTCTTGTGTGTTGTAATAGTTTGAATAATTATATTACCGATACAAACGTAACTTGTAAAGAACAAGAATTAAGCATACATAGTATACCAATAGGGATACCTCAATCAAATAATATTAATAAATTAAAGAAAAAGAGACAAATAAATAAAGATATAGAGCTTATTATAGGAAATAATATTGATAATCATATTAAAAGTAAAAAGATAGTTATGTCAAATGAAGGATTTTGTTTTTATAGGATTTCGAAAAAGAAGTTATATTTAGACTTTAAGTTTTTAGCGTTAGGAGAAAAATCTGTGAAAGATGTAGAAGGTTTGTGTAGAAATAAAAACATTAAGGAGTTGAAGATTAAGAAAAGTAAGAATAGTAGGAAATATATAAAGAAGTTTGTACGATTAATGAGTAAATATAATATTGATTGTCCTAAAGTAAGAATAAATAATGAAATTATCGATACAAGAGTAAAGATGAATAAAGTTAAACATAGAGAAAGTAATGGGAATAAATGTATTTTGCCGACAAATGAGCAAAGAATAAATAATGAGAATAAGGTGTTAAAGACAAACGATAAATGGTCAAATATGAACCTTAGTGATAATGAGAAATATGAAACTTCAGTAAACTGTAAGATAGACAGAAAATATTGTAATCAAAATGAAAAAATGTTATGTGAGAAGAAGAACTTTGTTGATATGTGTAAAATATATAAAAACTATGACGAGCGTTCCGTAGGTATAACTTAGATTAATATTATGTGATAAGACAATTTTTACACAGTTTAAATATTTTTGTTTTTATATTGATTTTATGTGTCACCAATAAGTGTGTATTAACTTTTATAGATTTTTATATTGTATGTACTTATAAACAACAACAAAAATAAGAATGTAATAACATTTTATTTTTTTTCTCAAAGGGGGAAGGTGTAGTGTGTAAGTACATATGTAAGTTATAAGTGTTTGTATTTGATGTTAATAAAGAGTCTTAATCTAACCACAGTCGTATCAACACGTCTCCTCCCATCTCCCGCCTTTACATGCCGCCATGTCGAAAATTTTCAAGTTATTGTCTGCACTTTTTTCTCATTAATTTTATAAATTGAACAGTTTGTAGTGAAGACAAAACAAGTTACATCAAATAGGACCCTGGTTACACTTCTTGAGGTTCGAAAGATGTTGATTAGATACCCTGTACTCCTTTACTTTTTTTTAGTGCCTGGATAGGCAGACGAGCAGACGGGCCACCTGATGGTAAGTAGTGACCGCCGCCTATAGACTTCTGCAATGCCAGAGCACAGCAGAGCCGCTGCCTACCGTTACTGTGAAGACGGGTGAATAATCAGCAATAACGTATGCAGTTAGTTTGACGTGTTCATCAGAAAGAGTTGTAATTGGTCTTCGAGTTCTTCAACAGTTAAAGAGCATCATTTAAAAAATTGTATTGTGCCAAAATGATAGAATTTCATATCGCATGGTGTATAAGAAAATAATTTAATTCGTCACATTTATCTCAGGCCGGCATGATTGAGTAGCGAGGGACAGATTATCTCTCGCTACTTGATACTCTAACTAGATGGCACTGAACTTACCATCAGGTACAGTATGGTCACTTTGCGTACCAGGATGAAATAAAAATATATAATGCTTACTACGAGAGAAAATATAATATTTATGAAGGTAATACCTATAAACGAACAAAAAGATTACTAATATCATAAGAAAATTAATTTAGCTTCACAAAGAATAGATGAAATTTCTTCACGTTACATAATTTTATCTAACATTTTATAAGCTCGAGACGCTTTCATATTATGAGCTATGTAGTAATGAACATTGGCAGTATTTGAGAATTATCTATAAAGTTATTTGGCCGTCTTATGTTTTTTAACATCTCTGGCAAACTAACCAGCAGGTTATCTGATAAATGAACTCCTGGGTCTATGAACACCCACAATAACCCAAATTCATAGATGCATGGCCGGTCTTAAAAGAAACACTAGTGTTTGGGAAGGGGAGCGATTGGGTCCTCCTGAAGTCTAATTTCCAGATGCAACAGCAAGCTGTCACTTCAGCAAGTTTATATCCAGTAGCAATAAGCTGGCATAATAAACAACAACAATGGCATAATAATCGACAACCTCCGTGGCGCAGCGGGCGAGTAGCGGGCTGTGAATCAGAAGCCGTGGGTTCGATTCCCACACCGAGACAAATATTTGTGTGACATATAGATATTTGTTTTGGGTTTGGGTGTTGTGGGACCGTAGTCCTTCGTAGTTCTTGACACCCACGATATAGGTTTTACCTAGTGTGGGGTCAGAACTATGTGTGTGGCTGTTGGGTGTATTTATTATAAAAAAAACCTTTGTATTATCGTAATGAATTGTTGTACCTTATCTAGAACCTACTGATATTGGGTTGTTCTATTTAGAAACACTCTGTATCAGCCCGGAGTCTGGAATTGTACCCGGTAAGGTGATAGACTCGCCCTCTATCTCATCATGGGACCGTAATAAATTCGGCAAATAGTGGGTGTACTGGTTATATCTCTGCCTACCCCTTCGGAGATTACAGGCGTGTGCGTATATGTATCAAAAACCTACTACAAAAAAACCGCTCACATGTAAGTAAGAAGCCATTCAAATTTGGCGGAAGGAGTAATTGTGAAATGACAGAAAAAGGACGCACGATATGGTTTGTGACGTCACTGGCTGTAATGGCTAAATGCAGTCGTGCGAGGAAGACAGATGTTCCTACTGGGCATTTGCATTTGCTTCCAAAAATTTAAAATAACAATCACGTCCTCGTTTTTGAATAAATTAGGATACAATTTTCGCAAAAGGGTTTTATTTTTGAATTATTTAAGATTGTATATCAAATAACCTTATCTTACTGGATGGATGGATGTTTGTTACTCAATCACGCCAGAACGGCTGAACGGATCTGGTTGACATTTTGCAGAGAGATAGATTATAGTCTGGAATAGCACATAGGCTACCTTTACCCAGGAATATTGTACGGTTTCCGTGGATAGTTTTCTTTTGTTTTACACAGAGCCCCTTGCTCTGAGCAAGAGCAAGAGTAAGGTCTTACACAGAGCTAGGGATCGACATGATTTTTTCATGGCATAACATAGGTTACTTTTTATCCCGGAAAATGCAGGGTTCCTATGGGATAGTATAATATAGAAAGATGTAATAGCTTAAGATGTTTCCATGGATTTTATACCTTTTTTTTTAAATATCTACCACGCGGGCGGAGCTGCGGGTAATAGCTAGTGTGGAATATATGAAACTATGCTACCAATCGATCAGAAATGTTGTTTCTAAAATTAATTTGACCGTAATTTGTTAACTATCAGGTACAGTATGGTCACTTTAAAATGCGACGAAAGAGTTGACGGTAAAATTAATTTTCCACTTCGTTGACTTGCAATTATATTTTAAGTCGAAGCATTACGCCTGTCTCCTCTCAGGGAGCTGTGACATTTATCTTTATCAAAACATAACACCCGCCCGCAAACCCTAGTCCAGGGTCGTGTCAATTATGTTTATTCAGGTTTCCACGGCGACCTTAATATAGGGACGGGAAAATTGAATTGCACGACACGAGTCTTTATTTAGAGTGAGGAGTGAGGAATTTTGTATAAAACTCCAATTCATTTTCATGATGTTCGTGATATTTATTAAACAATGTGTCAAAGGAACCTTTATTACGATGTATATTTTTGAGTAAAATATTTGTGTGCAAGTGTTGAGACTGAGAGTCTTTCGTAGCATCTCGTACCAACATCATAAAGTAATATTTTATTGTATCTAATTTAAAATTTAATTAGATTTATTTTTCTCGCTCGCCCCCTATCACATTATGGGACCGAAATTCGGCGAAAAGTGGGTGTACTAGTTACACCTCTGCCTACCCCTTCGGGGATAACAGGCGTGAGTGTATGTGTGTGTGTGTAGATTTAGATCATTTCATGCACTAATCCTGCCGAAACAATAATTAAGTATTAAAATATAAAAATATAATTTAAATATCTCTTACTTTTGTTATGTTACATATACTCTACTAGATCGAAATTAATTTTCATTAAAATTGACTTAGGAACAAAAGAAACAAACTGACTTGATATAAAAGAACGAAACACTGTGAACTATCATGTCTCGTCTCTACGTTCTGACATTTTAGCCACTCTGCTTAATATAGCTTGTTGTATAAAAGTCAACGGAGATGGTAATTTTTGGTCGAAGTACGTTATTTACTGTGTGCAAAATATATCCTTTTTAGCTGGAAAATGAAGTGAATTTTAGCTAAGAAATAGTTTCTGCTAGCATTTATTTAAAACTTGGAATAGAACCCGAATAATTTATACAAGATTAAAATGAATATGTCTTTTACAAACCAAGTAAACTCGTTATATCGTTTCATGATTAAATTCACGGAATATTGATATAAAATAAATAACACTCAACAGTGACACACATAGCCCCGATCCCACACTAAGATACGAGTCTTGTGTTGTGAGTATCAGGGACTACGAGAGACTTTCGGTCTCAAAACACCCAGACCCCGGACACAAATATCTGTCTGTTACACAAACATTTGTCCCGGTGTGGGAATCGAACCCACGGCCTCTCATTTCACAGCTGGCTACTGGCCTACTGCGCCACAGAGGCTGCTGTTGATATAAATGTAGTTGAAAAGCGATGTGCTATTTCGTTTCGAATGGGAACTAATACATCAAGCGTAGTGTAGACTCAACAGGCCGGCATGATTGTGTCGAGTAGAAAGGGATCGTTGACTTTTGCTACTTGATACTCTACCCGGGCGGTATGCGCTTAACATCAGGATAAAAGATTAACCGGCATGATTGTGTTGAGAAGCGGGGGATTACCTTTCGCTAGTCGATACAATGTTTGGACGGCATTGCGCTTACCATCAGGTGCAGTGTAGTGTGCCGTGCCAGGGTAAAAAAAATCAGTCCCGAGTCTGGAATTCTGTCTGGTATGGAAAGAAAGAAAGAAAGAATATGTTTATTTGGCCATTGTCTTTTGACCAGATGGATACCATGGCGATAAGCCTCCATGCTATCACATCCAGGGACGGTAATTAAAGCTCAGCGCTATGTGTACTGCTTACACCTCTGCCAACCCCTTAGGGATTATAGCCGTGAGTGTATGTATTCTTTTATACTTTCGCCATACTAAATTTAGAAGTTCACATACAGTCTTCATAAAATAAAGTCTACAAAAGCCTCAATATAACCGTAGAGCCTTAAGTCTGGCATTAAAATTATATTCTCGTATATTATACCGGTAGTTCCACGTTGAAAGTAGTAAAAACATATTGATGTTCACAAGAACATAATATAGCTTTAAAGATTGTCTTGCTGTAGCACGGAATGTGTAGAATAAATAAATAAATACCACTACTGACAGTCTCATAGAATTATAGTTAATAAAAATATGAAAATTTTAGATATTTATTAGTTTGTTTAAACTATAATTTACTTCTTGTTTTTCTCAAAACAGCATCAACAATAATCTATAACTCTCATATTTTTTATTATCGTGGTGCTCCTGGTTAGGATATAAAGCTAAAATTATGAAAATATTGTATTGTCATCGGTGCTTGATACGTGTACAAAATTTCAAGTAAATCAGACGTCTGAAAGGGGGTGAAAATTACGTTGAAAGATTCCATTCCATATACATACATAGATATAAGTCGTGCAAAAAGCGGCTGAAACGGAGCTTAATTGGGATAAAACATGGCTTTCAGCCGTAAACCACTGTAAAACCTTTTTAAATAGGTTTAAATGCATTTCGCATTACAAATTGTCCTGCTGACATCTCACGAGGCACAAAAATGTGGTTTACTTAATTCTGGTTCGAATATAAACTAAGATATTTAATTAACGCACATATTACCTTTTGGAATACAATAAAACGGTCAATAGCACTTATTAGTATAAACCTCTTTTCAAAACAGTTAATAATGATTGACCCTAAAATACAATTTTAGAACACTGACTATTGTTCACAGGGATTTTTACTAATAAAATCTTGTACAGTAACGGTCTTATTCATAATGAGTTATCGGAGCTTTATAAGGCTGTTAATAGGAGCTTGTTAAAAAATGTTATTTATAATGGCTCAATAGAGATAAAACACTACACATTGCGCGTAGAACCGATGGCCGTTGGGGCGGAAAGGTTCTGGAATGGCGACCACGTACCGGAAGGCGCAGCGTGGGTAGACCCCCCACAAGGTGGACTGATGACCTGGTAAAGGTCGCAGGAGTCCGCTGGATGCGGGTGGCGCAGGACCGGTCATTGTGGCACTCTTTGGGGGAGGCCTATGTCCAGCAGTGAACGTCCTTCGGCTGACATGATGATGATGATGATGATGAGATAAAACGCTCAACATTTTTTAACAAGCTCCTATTAACGGGCTTATAAAGCTCCGATAACTCATTATGAATAAGACCGTAAGTGTTCTTAAGTGAAAACGTTTTTAGGCACGTTGGGCACTTTTGGGATGGGGAGAAAGCACTGAACTCGCGTGACCGTCACGCTCAGATTATTATGCTTTTGACATAAGCACGCCTATGAAGTTCTATAATTATTGACAAGCAATCATAAACAAGAAAGTAACTTCTTCATGGGCGCTATTCCAAAAAAGAACTTAGCAATTCCTAAGTTTTAATTTTTCACTTCTGTCGCTAGTCCTCATGTCTGCCTGTTTTTTTCATTTAATTTAATCACGTAATGAATATAAATAGAAACTCGATGTAGCCCGCGGCTCCGCCCGTGCGGAGTTTATTTTTGGAAGAAAAGGTATACAGTCCATGTGCAGGTGTGCCATGGAGGCAAACGGTAGGCAGCGGCTTTGCTGTGCCCTGGCATTGCAGAATTCTATGGGCGGCGGTAACTACTTATCATCAGGTGGCCCGTCTGCTCGTCTGCCTATCTAAAAAAAGGCATCTTAAGCCATTACATATTTCTATATTTGGCTATCCCGTAGAAAGCGTGCGATTTTCCAGAATAAAAAGTGGCTTATGTAATTTTCAGATTCCTAAATTGCCACTATGCAAAAATCATGTCGATCCCTTGCTCTGTGAAAAACTAAACTATCCACTGACCCACTAAAGATAAACTAAACAAATATGGCAAAAGCCAAAATCGATATACCAAAATGGTTCATAGTTTACCATATTAATCATCCATAAAAACAAATGAAAATCAAGCTAATAATGAGTTAATCATAGCTCTCCATCTCATGTGTAAACCTATCAACACGTTGAAAATAACAACATTTAGGTCAATCTACTATTGTGGGCTAAGGAATGGTGTTCCGCCCATTTGATGATGTTTTTTCCGCCCCATTTAAAGTTCCGCCGCGCCGTTATGTTGGTATTACAAAGTATCTATTGATGTTTGTTTTGGCGGGAAGTTACTTCATATACAGATAAAAATTAAATTATAAATCCGGGCCATGACTGTGCATAATATTACAAAACTGAGTGTAAACTCTGTATTTAGAAATTCACTTGGAATACGCGTGATTTAATTAATAACTTCATCATGGAACATTTATTTATGATATCTAAATGTGAGAAAAAAATAGTCTTACTAATAACTAATTTAAATACAACAAAAAGCAATCCTGAGTTATAAAAAGGGGCCAGTATCATTTGTTTATAAAAAATATGCATAGGCCATAACAACTTATTAAAAATGTAAACTAAAAATACAATATTACTTAGGCTTTTTTGTTGTGAGTGTGAAGTTACATATAATGTAGTCGATCCCATGAGGATATTATAGAGGTATTATAAAAAGGTGGAAACATAATTTTAAATACAAAATTAAATGATTTATATTCAAATCAACTTTTTAGCATTACTTAAAAAATATGATATTTATATGCTTTTAATTACCAATAAACATATCTAATACACATTATAAGTGCGGTTATTGTTTACGGGTACAATATATTTGCAACATTTTTTTTTCACCCTGGCATAGCAAAGTGACCACACTGCACCTGATGGTATGCGCAGTACCGTCCAGTTAGACTTTAGAGTATCAAGTAGCGAGAGCAATCAATCCCTCGCTACTCAACACAATCATGCCGTCCGGCTGTGTATATAGGAAATTAAACATTATAACAATCCTGAATTATAAAGCTAAATCAATCAATACTCACTCAAAATCCTACGAAATTATCCAAAGTTTCACCTTATAACTAAAGTATGTTTAAGTCATCCAATTAAGCCATACAAGTAATACAATCCATCCAAATCAATAAACTATTAAATTTCAAATAAAGAACACAATACGCGGACACGTCGTTATTTTCGTACCGTACGATTTTTCAATGACAAAAGATCTACGCTAATAGGGCTTCCGCGTTTCTTGTAACGCCGAACTGTCATTGTTCCCGTGGCAAGGAGCTAGCCGCCCAGTCGGGATAAGGAGGTCATCGCCCGGAATAGAGCGCGATGTGGCCGCGAGCCAGCCCTGGAATAGGGCACGGAATTGGTCAATACAATGGGGGTCAAATTAATAAACAATGGTAATTAACGTTTGATGTTCCAGTTACGCAGTAATATCATTGTGATGTTGACCAAGTTTTTAATGATAGAAATTCTAAATTTAAATTATATTGACACGACACGAAAGATGCTCTGAGAAATTTCCTCGTCAAGTGATTTTAAGCGACTATATATCATTTTTTTCAGTTGATTGGTGAAATATAGGCTATTAAGGTATCGTTCATCCCAAAAACAGACTCAAAGAACAGGGCGGCAGGTAAAGTCTTGTATTAAATAATTGAACAGCCTTTTGAAAAGGCTTTAGGCGTTGTCGTGGACGTAGTGTAACTGATGTAACTCTGAACTTTCTCAGTTGACCTTGTTTTTTGGGTTACACTTACACTAAGTTTAAATTCAGAATTAACCCTCTTGTGAATTCTCAAGTGACCTTTCTACATTAATAATATTTCATTTAGTTTATTTTGTCGTATTTTATAAAGTACTAGATTTTGCCCGCGGCTCCGCCCCCGTGAAGCTTATTTTTGGAAGAAAGGTATACAATACATGGAGGCATCTTAAGCTATTACATCTTGCTATATTTTGCTATCCCATAGGAAGCGTGCATTTTTCCGGGATAACAAGTGGCCTATATGCAGTATGTGTTATTCCAGACTATATATCTATCTCAGTGCCAAATTTCAACCGGATCCGTCCAGCTGTTGTAGCGTGATTGAGAAACAAACATCCATCCATCCATTCAAACATTCGCAATTATAACATTAGTAGGATATCTTAAATTTGTGTAACCTTCAAGCTTACATATGATGTCTTTAAAATCCCTCATTTTAAGTTATCTTTCAGTTCATAACATTTATGTAACCATCTAATCTTGCTACTAAAGGAATAATATATCAAATAAATTCATTAACTATGCAACATTTAATATTTAGCTGAAAACATTACCAAGTGAGTAATTACTAAATACAACTTAATACCTAAATATGAACAAAGAAACTTCTTTTGTGGTGGTTCTTTGATATAATAATACCATTAATGTCGATGGCTACTTCATCATCATCATCATCATGTCAGCCGGAGGACGTCCACTGCTGGACATAGGCCTCCCCCAAAGAGTGCCACAATGACCGGTCCTGCGCCACCCGCATCCAGCGGACTCCCGCGACCTTTACCAGGTCATCAGTCCACCTTGTGGGGGGTCTACCCACGCTGCGCCTTCCGGTACGTGGTCGCCATTCCAGAACCTTTCCGCCCCAACGGCCATCGGTTCTGCGCGCAATGTGCCCCGCCCACTGCCACTTAAGTTTAGCGATTCGGAGGGCTATATCGGTTACTTTGGTTCTTCTGCGGATGGCCTCATTTCTGATGCGATCACGCAGAGAGACTCCCAGCATAGCCCTCTCCATTGCCCTTTGGGTGACTTTGAGCCTTCTTATGAGGCCCATAGTAAGGGACCACGTTTCAGTTCCGTATGTCATCACTGGCAACACACACTGGTCAAAGACTTTCGTCTTGAGACATTGCGGAATATTGGACGAAAAGATGTGCCGTAGCTTCCCGAACGCTGCCCAACCGAGTCGGATTCGACGATTAACCTCTTTCTCGAAGTTGGACCTACCTAACTGGATAGTCTGTCCTAGGTATATATAATCGTCTACAACTTCGAGTGTAAAGTCTCCGTTTTTTATGGGAGTTGGTACTACACGGGCATTTGACATGATCTTCGTCTTATCCATGTTCATCCTTAGACCAACTCGCTTTGAAGCTTTACTGAGGTCATCGAGCATCGTACTCAAGTCCTCCATGTTCTCAGCCAAGACTACTATATCGTCAGCAAACCGAAGGTGAGTGATGTACTCGCCATTTATGTTGATGCCAAGCCTTCTCCAGTCCAGAGTCTTGAAAACATCCTCCAGTGCAGCGGTAAATAGTTTAGGAGAAATAACATCTCCCTGCCTTACTCCCCGCTGCAACGGAATAGGTTTCGAATTCCGGTCCTGGAGTCGGACAGACATAGTGGCGTTCTCGTACAAACACTTCAGCACTTCGATATAGCGGTAGTCCACTTGGCACCGCTGGAGAGATTGTAGTACAGCCCAGGTTTCGATCGAATCGAAGGCTTTCTCGTAGTCCACAAACGCCAAGCAGAGGGGCAGGTTATACTCCTCAGTCTTCTGTATAACCTGTCGGAGCGTATGAATGTGGTCTACGGTACTAAAGCCTCTTCGGAAGCCGGCTTGTTCGGGAGGCTGGAAGTCATCTAGCCTGCGTGCGAGACGATTCGTAATGACTCTTGAAAACAGCTTATAAACATGGCTCAAAAGTGAGATGGGTCGGTAGTTCTTCAGTAGGGTGTTATCACCCTTTTTGAAGAACAGGACCACCACACTTCTGTTCCATGCCTTTGGCGTTCTCCCTTCCAGTAAGACGGAGTCGAACAACTTCTGGAGGGCCATAAGGACCGGTTTACCACCCGCCTTCAGGAGTTCAGCTGTGATTCCGTCTTCACCGGGTGCCTTGTTGTTTTTGAGCTGTTTAAGAGCCATTCTAATCTCGCACAGGCTGATGTCCGGGATGTCTTCGGTATAATGTCGGGTCAGTCTAGCTCTAGGATCTTCCGCCAGACCAACTTCGGGTCTGCTAGTTGACGTGTATAGCTGTCCATAAAAGCACTCTATCTCACTCAGAACCTCAGGTTTGGATGAAACAATTCTACCATCCGCAGTTTTTAATTTGGCGAGCTGGCTTTGCCCAATAGACAGATCTCTTGTGAAAACTTTAGAGCCCTTATTCTGCTCAATGGCCTCTTCAATACGATTCGTATTGAATTGGCGCAGATCACGGGTAAGGGACTTAGAGATCTGTTTGTTGAGCTGTCGGTATAGTGTCGCATCTGTTGAAGACTGTAGAATCATTTTACTCCTTTCCTCGATGAGTCTCTGAGTGGAGCTAGAGAGCCTCTTGGTTCTGTTGTTCCTTTGGGCCTTGAAGAACTTAGACCCAGTACTATGAACAGCTTCCACAAACCCGTCGTTGAATTCGTCCACATCGCCACCTAGGCCATCAAAACGGTTTTGGAGTTCCAGCTGAAAGCTCTCGGGGTTTTGGATTTGGGCTGCTGCTGGACGGAGCGTAGACTTCATCAATCGAGAGCGCTCTAGCTTAACACAAATATTCAATGTGCCTCTTACCAGACGGTGATCACTTCCGGTTTTCACCGTATTGATCACAGAGACATCATTGAATATTTGCCTCTTCGTCGACATGATGAAGTCAATCTCGTTTTTAGTTGCGCCGTCGGGACTCATCCAGGTCCACTTTCGGTGCTCGCTTTTCTTGAAGAAGGAGTTCATCATGTAGAGTCCCTCCTTCTCCAAGAAGCCAGCCAGTAGTTGGCCCCGGTGGTTCCGACTTCCCACTCCAAATTGCCCCACTCTCAGCTCTTCACCGTCTCTCTTGCCCAGTTTCGCGTTGAAATCCCCCATAACAACGGTGAAGTAGGTTTTGTAGCTATGCATGGCCTTCGATATATCCTCATACATAGCCTCCACCTCGTCGTCGGAGTGTGCCGAAGTCGGCGCGTATACCTGTATGACCTTCAACGAGTACCTCTTGGATACTCTGAGTATAAGGTACGCCACCCTGGCCGACACACTCTCGATTTTCACTACGTTGTTTACGAGGGACTTGTGGACGATGAACCCGACACCTCCCTGGGACTGTTGGTCGCCCTCCCGGAAATAAAGCAAGTTGCCGGACTTCAGGGTAATCGTGTCTTCCCCCTCTCTTCGGACTTCAGATAACCCTATGATATCCCAACGCAACTTGCTCAATCCTTCCTCCAGTTCAGTTAACTTTTCGTCGGTCCGCAGTGTACGCGTGTTATATGTTGCCAGGGCCAGGAGTTGTCGGTGGTGGTAGCCGGATCTTTGCCGGAGATTCTTCGCACCCCTGACCCCGCTAGTACCCCGGCCGCTACCATAACCGGGGCACTGGGGGTCGCCGGAAACTCGGGGCCGTGGTTCATGTGTGTACTGCATGGGGGGTGAATGCCGTAATCGCCACGCTTGGCATGCGGGTTGGCGATCGCAGTGTCTCCACCGAACTCCAGGGATGCTGCTGCCCATCCCCCGGTGGTCTTGGTCGTAGTTTTCGGACATACCCGGGTCCGGCTACTTACAGTTGTTGTAATTAAGACACTTCTTTTTAGTAAATATTGCAGTGATAGTCTAGTTGGGTGCGGTACGGACCGTCGAGATGAAAGTCGGAGGTTCAAATGCAGCCCAAATAATCCTCTAAATTTTGTAAAGTCACGTATGTATTCATTGTCAATTATCGCTTGTCTTAACGGTGAAGAAAAACATCGTGAGGAAAGCCCGTGCCCAGCAGTGCGATAGTGTTTACTGCAGGGCTGATATTATTATATATTTATAGAAAATGCTGAATAAAAACAATAATTTTGTAATAAGCAATCTAACAAAACATTTTGTAGTGTATAACTAATACAGTAAGATAGTTCATCTTAGAAATCAAACACAGTACCGCTTTACGTTTAGTAAATACAGGTCACCTAAGTTGTTACTAACTTTATATATAATACTTACAATGAAATGATAGTGTCTATATGAGCAGTTAAAAAGGAATTTCATGCGTTTATTCTCATACGTGTTTTATTTTTTATTGACGACTGAATATTATATTTTAATCAAATGTAAAACGATGTGATAACAGCTACAATTTGATTACTTTATAAAATAATATTATACATACATACACTCACGCCTGTAATCCCCGAAGGGGTAGGCAGAGGTGTAACTAGTACACCCCTTTTCGCCGAATTTATTACGGTCCCATAATTTGATAAGGGGCGATCCTATCGCCATACCCGACACAATTTCAGACTCCGGGCTGATACTATTAGGAGTATTTCTAAATAGAAAAACCCAATATCACTTTACCCGAGCCGGGGATCGAACCCGATACCTCAGTACAGCAGCCGTAACGTATGCGCAATTACAACTTCGCCACCGAGGCAGTCGGTTAATATTATAAATATATTTTATTTACAAAAGAAGTATCAAATAAAATAATCCAAATGCGACACTGTCCGATCCATTACGTGATAAAACACTTAAAACAGCAGCATAATAATAGATTTAAGACGAATAGATGACACTAATGCGATCATATAAATTTATCTTAACATTTTATACTTTTCGATAACTTTTAATGTAACTCTCGCATCTTTTGATTGATCAATTTGACTTGACTGTTCATATGTAGAAACGAGCATATCCTAAAGACAAATGGCGAATGACAATTTACTGTCAAAGAAGCTAATGTGCTAAAATTGTTGGAACTTAGTTTAAAATATGAGCTGGGGAAAATGTACTATTGCCCAAACCATTAATGGAAGCTTTCAGTCAAAATGTGGTTAACAGAGAACATCTGGAAAATCAAGCAATTGGTCCTAATATACTACCAATCATTCTGTTCAATCAATACGTTACTGTCCTTACCCCAGTCATGGAAATCTAAGCTAATCTAAGTAAACAAATCCAAACCAAATATTTAATGAATCCATAAAATATTATATATTTATTATTAAATTTCCGTCAATCTTTTCCGCCAGTTCAGTTATAATGTTACCTGTGGATTTGTTAACAAAATAGTTTTAACCTTCAGCAATTTTTACGTAATGCACAAACAAAACAACAGATAGATCGACATTAACCACTAATATATTATTGTAAGGTATATTGATTGTAATAAAGTGATATAATGTAGAGATAAACCTGCTCGCTAGACATCTTAATACTAGTTAGTACTGACATGTGAATGTTTTTGTTCAATTTACCATAGCTTAGGCTAATGGATGAAATTTAGTCCGAATAGTTTTTTTATAGATAACACCCAACAGTCGCCGACCGATTCGAGTCTTGGGTATTAGGGACTACGAGAGACTAACGGTCTCACAACCCTAAGACCGGAACAAATGCCAGTCAGTCACACAAACATTTGTGCCAGTGAAGGAATAAGTTTTATACTTTGTAATAGAAGCCAGACGAGTATTACATACAGGCATAAGAAACGACATTTTATGTCACTGAGCGTCGTGTAGCCCAAACCGCTATAGATTATTAAATTGAATGCATCATATATTACACAACAGTAAACTCATAAAATATGGACGTCCAACTTTAGCATTACGATAAATTAAAGTATTTTATGTCCTGAGTCATGTCTTCTATGTAAACAACTTATCAATGAACGTTGTCACACCCAATTCCCAAATAAAAGCCACACTCACTAACATTTTGTAGATCTCAAAAGACGAGGTAATCCATCCCGTGTGATGTCAAAGGTAAAAATCATTAAGGCTTAAAGACATGAACGGGCGAAAATTTGGGTAACAAGCCGTGACTGTTGGTCTGTGTGTATAACTCTGTATCTAGTTACTTTGTAGAGGGAGTGCGACTGATTAGTCTGTCACATTCATTGACCATTGTCGTTTGTGAATGCTGAACTTCATCTGGTTTTAGTTTTATTTTTGAGATAAATATAGAGCCCATATTTGGAATATGGACTTAAAAATCAATTAAAAATCACCTTCAGAAATAGTTATAATTTCCTTATTTCTTGCAATTTTTGTGATTAACGTCTCGGGACCGGCACAGCTGAATAAAGCTGGACCAAAACAGGCGAAAGTCGCCCTTATTAATATGCAGTAAAGGCGTATTTAAGATATTGGCCGCCGACAGTTTGTTTACACTGAGTATTTTATTTCACGTTGGTATATGTGTGCCACGTTTCATTCTACGTAAGACTTAAAGAGGTTTATTAATGACTAGCAATATATACCTTATAATTTAGAAATATGGATCCATCACATAAAAAAATGTCTACTAATTATAGCCGATTTTTGAGGTTTAATAGGAAATACCAAATATTTCAGGGCAAAAATTTGCAAAATTATCAAACTCACAACGCTATTTAAAATTATAAACTATGTCTACGAGTATCCACAATACAGAAACTAGATATTAAGGCTGAAAAAAAAGTTATATACTAGTAAAAATTATGGGAGGTCAGAGTTAGTGCGAGAGTACTAAGTGCCTCCCCTTGCAGCTAAAATCATGCGAATTACGCAACTAGCATAAGGATGGCACGCGCTATGGTATGCGGAATTGATAAGATTCATGCACTGTACTGCTTCTAGGTACGTTCATTATGAAGACAGAAATAGACGAAATAGTGCTACAAATGTAGGTGGAATGCAAAGGTGAATGACTGACTATTGTATGGAGTGGTTAGTTCTGTTATTCGCAATCTATTATTCGTAATAGCAAACTTGAAAGTCGTATGTTCGAAACCCAAATGGCATACACGTCTGACTTTTTTAAAGTTATGTGTGTATTAAATGTTAACTGGAAGAGTGGGTAGAGGGCGCCCAAGGAGAACGTTTACGAATCAGATAAACGATCTTCTCCTAAAAGGGCAAATCCGTAGTACCTCCAACCGTCGTAAATGTATGAGAAGTTGTATGAATGTGGAAGCGGCGAAAGAAGTGTGTCAGGATCGTAGCTTGTGGCACTCAATAGTCTCTGCCTACCCCCATGGGATACGGGCGTGAGTGTATATGTATGTATGTATGTAAATGTTAATTATCGCTTGCTTTAACGCTAAAGGAAAACATCATGAGGAAACCTGCATACCTGAGGATTCTCAAAAAGAATTTCGATGGTATGTGAAGTCTACCAACCTGCAATAGGCGAGCGTGGGGGACTAAGGCCTAACCCCTCTCATTAGTAGAGGAGGCCCGTGCCCAGCAGTGGGACAATGTTTAATACAGGGCTAGTATTATTATTATTTTAAATGCTGTTCATTGTTAAGCACATCCTTGAGAATAGAACCTATTTGGTTATTTTAAAAATTCTTATTAAGGTTTTTAATGGAACAATAATTTAAAATGTCTGGAAAATTGGAAAATGATGAATTGCTCATTCATCAACTGGCGACATAGGATTAAGAATGGAAAGGTAGATTAAAATATAATTAATTTATTATAATTTTGACAGCCTCCGTGGCGCAGTTGACGAGTAGCCGGCTGTGAAACGCGAGGCCTTGGGTTCGATTCCCACACCGGGACAAATGTTAGTGTAACAGACGGATATTTGTGTCCGGGGTCTGGGTGTTGTGAGACTGAAAGTCTCTCGTAGTCCCTGATACCCACAACACAAGACTCGTATCTTATTGTGGGGTCGGGGCTATGTGTGTGATTGTTAGGTGTTCTTTATTTATTTTTTACTAGCTGTTGCTCGCGGCTCCGCGCGCGTGGAGGTCATGTCTGGGAGAAAAAGGATTCAATACCAAATACTAATTTTCATGAATTTAACTTCAAAAATGACGGATTTTCATACAAACTTTCATCCCCTATTTTACCCCCTTAGGGGTGGTATTTCCAAAAACCCTTCCTTAGTGGATGCCTACGTGATAAAAGGTACCTACTGTCAAAATTTCAAGTTTCTAACCCCAGCCGTTTTGGCTGTGCGTTGATCGATCAGTCAGTCAGTCAGTCAGTCAGTTTCTTCTTTTATATATACAGATTTTAATACAAATGAATTTCTCTTCGTTTGTAAGAGCATCCTTTGCGAACGCCGGACCGGATTTGACTTTTCTTACATACTCGTGTTGCTAATAAGTATTTTGGAAAGTACAATATGTCGATAAAAATATATACAAATTTCTCGGGATTGGTTTTCGAAACCGTCCAAAACGTGGAATTAAAATCGTTTATTTATACATGACTGTTAAGATTATTGCAGTTGGTTATGTAAATATTACCATTTTTTAAACTTTTTATTTAGTTTCTGGGTGCTTTTCAAATGAGTTTTTAGTTTCTGTGTTTTTTTTTGTAGGCGGTTTTTTTTTTATTTAAAAAGCAATAAATATAACGTACGATTTCTAATGCAATTATTTGGAATTGTTATTGATCAATTCCAAAAATACAAGACGAAAGATACCAACTGTAGCTGAATAGACAAATATCTTAATCTTAAAATTTAATCCAATCCCATACTGAGAATAGCTGGTATTTTTCCAAATTCCGGCGCAACGTGGGTAGTCTAAAATTTACCACCCTCCGAGTGAGTTATGACCGCCGTGGGATTTCAGACGGGTAGTAACAACACCTGCGGACTACACTCCGAAAACACCAGTTTATTTTGTTTCAGTAAGTTTTTATACATGTTTGGAATATAAGGTGTAAAGACATGATAGCTGATGCTGATCTGCTAAACTTATTGTTTGTGTAAGATTTTTTTTACAACAACAATTTATGCTTTATTCTTTTAATTTTACAATGAATCCCTCGATTTTACGTCATGGCAAGCCACCGGCGCTATATTCATAACATTATATTTTGAAAATGATTCACAGTTTGTTTTTTTTAACAATGCCCACAACCGGCTAGTCGCACGGATCAAGAAGGCTCAATCTATTTTTAATTATCACAAATTATTAAATGTAAAATAAACATGCATGAAACCTCACATTCGTCCATCTTTGTAACGTGTGTCCATGCATGATCCTGTAGGAAACCTGCCGTTCGTTTATTGGGAAGAACGGACCGATCTCGGATAGTTGATTCTCGAATATACTGTTTTCCAATTTTATTTTAATTAGTACATTGGTAGATAGAGTTATTCAACATAAAGCAGAAGAAATTGTTTGAACGCCCTAATCTCTGAAAATTTTAAAATTTAATTTGCTTTTCATAGTCTATTTATTGAAGGTATTCTTTTGGAGAATTCTCAAGTAGGTTTCCTCACAATGTTTTGCATCATCGTTAAAGGAAGCGATAATTAACGAATGCACACGTAATTTCGAAAAGTTATAGATTACTTTTATCTTTGCAGTCCATACCTCCAAAGTAGGCTCTCGTTGCTTTAGGTTAGTTTATTGTTATTTTAGTTAAAATGTTTGTTTCGGATAACACGCATAGCTTGCTCAGGATTAGATCTTGGGTGAATTTGGCCAATGGTGATAGTCTCGCCTCAAATTACATCATTGGATGAAAATACTCTAAAACATGATCTCACACTTGTTAGGAACATCAAAAAAACTATGCAAGATGTATATTTAAAAAGCACAAATACAATGTTTATAATTTATTGATTGATTTACACGGCACTGTTACACATCTCAGTGCTTAATATTAACACACACGCATGTCAGGATTCACTTAAGACTTCTCTTTATAATTAATCTACCAGCATTACCCTTTTAAACTGAACAACGCCATTGAACCGTTTACAATTACTTACTGCCCCGCGAACGAACCACGAATGTTCTCACTACCAACTCTCTGCTACACCACTAGTCTTCTGAACTGAACACCGGAGCGCAGATGGCACTCAGTTTTATATTAAACTTTTACTACTCCCACTTTGGTTGTCATTATTAATCTACCCCCAACTGGTACCCTAAATACCTTCAGTATTTCTAATAATAGGAAATACACTGGAGCCCACTCGTGAACTGGGTTTGACCAAATGCTGACACAATTTTTTTTTATTGTGTTTATTGTTTGTTATCGTTCGCTTTATTGGTGAAGGAAAAATCTTTGATGAAACCTGCCTAATTGAAAATAAGAATTTCGAATATGTAAAGTCTACCCGCATGAGATGGATTGGTCTGCCGAGACTGTTTCAGTTTCAACCAACCATTTCAAGAAATCGAGATTTTCATCTCTCTCACGACGTTCATGTGCGGCAATAAGACTTGTTATACGTTTATTTCACAATATTACAATAAGGCAACCTAATTAACACACATTGAGCTGCTCTGATCTAATGTAATTAAACTTAAACCGTATATTAATTGTATGACCAAGTATTGTTAGTCGGTGTTCGAAAAGAGCAACGCTAGATTGTCCGTTCTTCTCTAGCGAAACTACACCCCAAACTGGCGGTAGAGTAAAAAAAAATCTGAACCTAAATAATGTACATTTCATCGATTCAATAATATTTTAAGTAATGTGGAAACCCGTCTTTGTAAATAAAATATGTACAACGCTATACTATCAAACCTCTCATAAACCTTATTCAACCGCTGCAAAACTCCAATAAACGCAAACAAAACACGTAGGTATTGGATATTCGCTATCGTTTTCCCAAGAATGCCTGAGCCAAACGGTCAGGCAATTTCGGGCCAACTCCCCATAGAATTAAGGCAATGATGTCATTATCCGATACACCGACCCGTGGGCAGCATCAGAATACAAAGATAATATTATTTATAGGTTGAGGATTTCTGATAAACTGAATGCATAATATCGCTTAATCAATGAAAGGAGTTGGATTTAGGTGTATATATATATATATATATATATATATATATATATATATTATGTCGTAGTCCGACAAACGAGCCAGTGGGTCACCTGATGTTAAGTGATCTCCACCACCCATGAACATCCATAATACCGAAAGTATCACGTATGCGCTGTCGGCCTTAAAGGACAGGAATAGGGACTAGGGAAGGGAAGGGGGAATCTGAGCCTCCGGATATCTCACTTACCATACGAAACGCGATGGTGAACTGTCTATTTACGTTGGTTTTCTGTGAGACAGTGGTACTACCCCGGTCGAGCCGGCCCATTCATGCTGTAGACAAATATGTATACAGCGTGGCTCTACTACTTTTATATATAGAATATAGAAGATATAGAAGGTAACAGCGGTATTTTGAAATATGATTATGATGTTTCAGTAAGGACCAAACCAACTGCTTTAGCGAGATTTTCATCACTCTCATGACGGTCATGTGTGGCACTAGGTATTTTTAACCGACTTCAAAAAGGAGGAGGTTAACAATTCGTCGGAATCTTTTTTTTATGTATGTTCCCTATACGAATACGCCTGGACCGATTCGAGAAATTCTTTTTCTGTTTAAAAGGATATACTTCCCAGGTGGTCTCATAGGCACCAAGTCAGGTTCTGATGATGGGATCTCAGAAAAATCGAGGGCAACCATCAAATTTTATAGTGACGCATAATTTGTTTTTATTGAAGTCAGTGTGCTTTTTATGAATTAAAAAACTTTTTAATGACTTTTATTTCACAATATTGTGATAAAGCAACTTAACATACATAGAGCTGCTCTAATCTAATGTAATTAAACTTAAATCGTATCAAGAACAATAATTGTATGACCAAATATTGTTAACCAGTGTTCGAAAAGAGCAACGCCCTTGCAAGCAACTTTCTTGCCCGTTCTTATCTAGCGAAACTGCATTCCGAACTGGCGTTAGAGTAAAGAAAATTACTAAATATAAATAATGTATAACATTTCATTTATTCAATAAATATTTCATTTAATTGATGAATTATATTTCAGTCTGTTATTGTGTCCGATTTCACTCACGCAATTTCAATGCAAGCTGTCGGAGTAACTACTATGTATATTCACTTGTATCCTATATTAAAAAAGTACAAGATATCCTGAATACGTGTCTAGTTACATTTTAAACTTTTTTGTTTTTCGATCCTGAAATACTCAGTATCACATTATGGTAATGAGGTCTTGGGTTCGAACCCCGAGTTCGTTCGGGTCGGGTAAAGTGATATTGGGTTTTTCTATCTAGAAATTGTCAGTATTAGCCCGGAGTCAGGAATCTGTGCCCGGCATGGCGATAGGCTCGCCTATCACATTATGGAATCGAAATTCGGCGAAAAATGGGTGTACTAGTTACGCCTCTGTCTACCTTTGTGGGTATTACAGGCGTGGGTGTAAATGTATTAATCATCCATTATTATGGACTAAATAACTTGTAAACTATGTAAATATTGTTTAGTAAAATAATTACGTTATTGTAAATCATAATCAGGTTTAGAATTCCAGCAGAAACTTGTTTAACTTGAAACAATTTGGTGCGTAATAATTTGTATGTTATGATGAGTTACACATACATATATGCTCACGCCTTTAATCCCCGAAGGGGCAGGCAGAGGTGTAACCCGTACACCCACTTTTCGCCGTATTTATTACGGTGCCAAAATGTGATAGGGGGCGAGCCTATCGCCATACCGCGCTAAATTCCAGACTCTGGGCTGGTACCGAGTATTTCTAAATAGAAAACCCAATATCACTTTACCCCACCCGGGGATCGAATATGAGACCTCCGAAAAGCAGTGGTAACGCATGCGCAATTACAACAGCGCCACCGAGACAGTATGATGAGTTATTTCAGTCTAACACTTTGTTGGTAAATATTATACTGACCCACTGCATGGCGTCCTCTTACTAACGAGGGGAGGTAAGCATTTGATAAAACATTAATGATCATTAAGTATCTCGGTAGCGCAGTGGTCATTGTACGTGGTACGACTGCTGAGCTGAGGTCTAGGGTTCGATCCCGAGATTGGGTAAAATGAAAAAAAAACTAGCCCTGTATTAAACATTGTCCCATTGCTGCGCACGGGCCTTCTCTACTAATGAGAGGGGTTAGGCCGTAGTCCACCACGCTGGCCTAATGCGGGTTGGCAGACTCATACCTTCGAAAAATTCTCAGACATGCAGGTTTCCTCACGATGTTTTCCTTCACCGTTAAAGCAAGCGATAATTAACATTTTAATACACACATAACTTTAGAAAAGTCAGGTGTATGCCACTTGGGTTTCGAACCTACGACTTTCGTCTTGGCAGTCCGCACCGCAACCAACTAGGCTATCGCTGCTAATAAAATGAAAATGGTTTTTTTATTACAAAATGCGTTTTTAATAAGTCCAAAAAAAACAAAAATACTTGACTTTACTTTTGCAGAACTTTGGCGCCTTTTAATCTCACTTTTCCTCCGAACACGATACACAGAATTCTAGCTCCTTTTTATAAATATGTTTTGGTCCAACATTAATACAAAATTCAACATTCACATCAAAGGGGTAACATGCTTTTCTCCGGATAATAATTCAACAATTTCACCAAAATGTTTACATGTAAATATTGTTATTTGGACTTGCCTTTTTGACATTTCCATGAAATTTTCCTTTTAAGCTTTCGATAACTGAAGAAAAGTAAATTATTAATCCAAGAAATATGGCACAGTAGCTAACCAATAGCTAAGCTATCGGTAATAGGAGCACTTTACATAATTCCGACGTAACCCTTTTTAAGGGCCAGATCAAAGGGTTTCATGCGGTCAACCGTCGGCATCGTGTAATGCTGTTAACCACGCCACATAAACGTTGTGGGAGGTTTTCTCTGTTCTCATTGATCTTGTAGGTTAAGAACCAGTGACGTTTTGGGTCTAAGTCTGAAGAATCACAATTTGTTCGTTATTGGTTTGAAAAACTTAATGGAAGCTTGTTATTGGCAACATTTTTTACATTAGTTATTATTATTTCTTTGATTGTATTCAGTTTAGTGCTTTTTGCCGACCCCAAAAGTGCCTAACGTGCCTAAAGAATTTTAACTTGATCTTAACTTTGCTGGTGGCAGGATATTCATATCCGCCCGGATAGCGACCACCGTACACAGGGTGTAAAATCCGCCATAGTGGCACACCCAAGTGTGTCGCGTTCCGGGATCAGCCAGTATACATCCGGTTTTTCTCGGGGGTCTAGAGTTGGAGTACAATGTTTGGCCGCTTTGCGGCCTTCTGAGTACTCTGACAATAGACCCTCGACCGCTTCTTCACCTTCTTGCCCATGGCGTAGTATGAGGAAGCAGGCCGGCATGATTGTGTTGAGTAGCGGCGGATAGATCGTCTCGCGCCACTCGATACTCTAATTGGACCGCACTGCGCTTACCATCGGGTGCAGTGCGGTCGCTTTGCCGTGCCGGGATAAAAAAAGAAAAAAAAACATCACGTTTTATAATCTGACGATACGGTATACCCATAAAAAATCTAAACATAGTTAAGATTGTGGCATAACAGCCACACACATATAGAACGTATGCCAGGAGTACCTAGAAAGTAAACGACGCAATACTATTCTTAGAACATTTAGTTATTAGATTCAATGTAAACTTTTACCTACGTGGAAATAGCTGTGAGAACCATTGTATTTTATGTTTATATTACTAAAACACTTAGAGTATTTAACACTGGAGACGCCATTGAGCGCTTACCCCGTATGACAAATGTAAGAGCACGGTGCTCATACACGTTCTATAAAACGAGTTGCGCTTCGTGATCCGCCACTAAAAAAGTGACATCACGTGCGAATGGAGCTCCCTGAAAACGCGAGCCTGTAGCGGTATTAACATGTAAAAATAGATCTGACACATCAAACTTACAAAAATACAAAATTATTTTTCACCTGGACATATTTTTTTAAAGTAATAGTATCATTAAAAGCAACAAAACATATAATCTCTAAAAATTATCATCGGGTAATAAATGTTGCCATGTTAAACTTTTAGCCACAGTAGTGCAAAATTTATTTACATTCAATATCTTAAACGCAAGTTGTTTTTTTAATATTCATTTTTAACTAATGTTGCCCGCGGCTCCGCCCGCGTGTAGGTCTTGGAGCATTTTAACCTTCTATATTTTGCTATCCCATAAGAAACGTGCATTTTTTCGATTTAAAAGTGGTCTTTGTCATTTTCTGATCCCTAAACTGCCACTATGCAAAAAATCATGTCGATCCTTTGCTCTGTGAAAAACTAAACTATCCCATGGGAACTGTACATTTCTCCGGGATAAAAAGTAGCCTATGTGCTTTTCCAGACTATAATCTATCTCTGTGCCAAATTTTCAGTGGATCCGTCCAGCCGTTGTAGCGTGATTGGATATCAAACAACCATGCATCCATCCAA
This sequence comes from Laothoe populi, assembly GCA_905220505.1. Classification (NCBI taxonomy): domain Eukaryota; kingdom Metazoa; phylum Arthropoda; class Insecta; order Lepidoptera; family Sphingidae; genus Laothoe; species Laothoe populi. The sequence goes on from HG992168.1 coordinate 15,279,864, forward strand.
ACATACGCATTTATAATTTTTTGTAGGATTACTTTATTTATGCTTCTTAATTTATAATTTAAAAATATTAGGAGAGTTGACATATCGACTAAGTTTACAATTTCATAAACTTTATGCCAGTGTAGCATTTTGGGTGGTTTATGTGGTAACACTGTCGTTTATGCAAGACTCAAATAGTGTTGTAGATAAACTTATAAAGGTTATCGATAAAATTACTAATCCATCTGGACTGTCTTCTAAACACATACTTTTAATGTAAATAGTTCTAACACACTAGGAATGTCACAAAATATGACAAAACCAGAATAAAGTTTTTGTCAAAAAAAGTGATCCTAAAATTGTATCCGGTATATTTAAAAAATATTTAGGTATGAATTTTGGCGCCATTCATTTATTACGTAAGATGATGTAGGGGGGGAGTCGATCATGTCTTATTTTTTCTTACAAGGGGTGGGAGGGAGTCTTAATAGTTCTTACGTAAGATCACACAAATGCGCAAAGTTAGGATTATACTTTGAAAAAACGCGGGCCATGCCTATAATTTTAAAAACAAGCAACTTAGATTTTTTAAATTTTTTTTGTTAACTGGTATGACTTGCCTTTTCACCCGGTTCCGGCTTGACGTCGACTTTTGGGACACCCTGTATTCATGTCGAGATCTCAAGCCCTTTTTAAATACTCTTCATAATAGATAGCCGTTAGCCGGCTACCACACCAAAACAGGCGATAATCGCTCTCAATGACATACAATAATTTCATTCACAGCATTTGCTAATCGCATTCGTTACCAGTATGTTCTTTTTCAGTATGTTCGTTCTTATTCGTTACACTGTATTTCTTGGCTCCGCTTATTTAATTTGAAATTTTATGGAATAACAGAACACTCCATTTTCTTACAAACTATATACGATTGGAAAGGTCGTGTTGTGTACTTTCCGGTGGTATATTTGCTGACGTATAATCGGAATACCTCAAAACGAGTGAGTAATCAACATTTTAAAATAATTTGCAACGGCCGTCATTGTTGTGTTGCATGTGCTGACATACCTGAAAAACGCTACTCTACAATTAGTGTTGACCAAAAAAAAAATGGAAGTGTCACGGATGATGTGCAAAGCAACCAAAAACTGATTACAGTAATACACCTTTACGTCCCATTGACTCACCCGGGAAGTCGAGGAACAATAATGACTCGCTACCTTTTAATGACAATATTACGCATCGAAAAAAGCCACTGTTGATACTAGCGCAATTAGTGGAAGTTCCGGCTTAAACTCTTCCGCGTCAGTTATTACAAAGAAAGACGCTAGGGAAATAATAAGAGAAGAATTCAATGTCATGAAATTGGCTTTAGCACAGGAGCTTAACCAAACACTTAAGCAGATGGTGAGAACCGAATTTCAATCTCGAAAACAATTCATAAAACAGGAAATAACTGCTTTGGATAATAATGTTTGTTTCTGAATGAAAACTATGAAACCACCAAATCCGCCATCGCCAAATACCAAGACACACTGGGAGAGCTAAAGAAATAGAACGTTCAGTTAACATATACGTTACAGGATCTGCAAATCAGGCTTCAGGTTGCTGAGCAGCATAACCGTTCTTACAATCTTGAGATAGAGTGTGTCCCCGAGCACAAACAGTAAAACTTGCTATCTATAATTACTCAGCTGTCTAAGGTATCCTGCAACTTGAAAGAATCCGACATTCATCATTGCACTCGTGTGGTAAAAAGTTACAGAGACGACAAGAGACCTCGCTCAATCATTGTTAAATTGGCTACCTCTAGGCTTCGGGATACATTTTAGCGAAAACAATAAATTTTAATAAGGCAAATCCAAACGACAAGCTCAGTGCTGCTCACATAGGCATTGGAGGTAATAAATCGCCGCTTTACATTGTTGAGCACCTTTCACCTAAAAACAAATTACACGCAGCGGCTCGCCAGATCGTCAAAGAAAAAGAGTACAAATTCGTGTAGATTAAGCAAGGTCGTGTTTTTATTAGGAAAACAGAAGAAGACGAGTTTACTTATATAAGAAACCAAGAGACCAGAACCGACCTAAAACAATTCTCTGCCATATCCATACCAGCTGTTGCTCGCGGCTCCGCCCCCGTGGAGTTTATTTTCGGGAGCAGAAGTATCAATGCAAGGAGTTGTCTTCTGCACTGAGACACCTATAGCGATCGTCCTGAATCTCAGGTGTTGTGACTGTCTAGATGGCTAGACAGGCACAACTCCTAACTTAAACTTCTAGCACTCCTTATAATACCTCGGGATCACTCCGTAAGTGTCGAAGAAGGCCACCGCGGGGTTTTAGCTGGTAGTGTCCGGTTGGGTGTACATAAGTAGTAGGGACTCGGCCCAGCCGCAGCCCGGATAGCCATCATCCGGGCGAGGGGGTGCTGGGTCCTAAGACCGGCTAGTCCAGCATAACCGTTTTATTCTCATTCCGCTTCCCCCCGAAGCGGACGGCAGTAATAAAATGCTTTCCCCGCGTAAAAAAAAAAGTGTTGTGCCTGAAGCTTGAGATTACATTTAAAGAATACCTCATAAGTTAACTCCTCACTTCGCCCTTTAAGGGATGATTTGGTAAAAACGTTGAAACACGTATTTCTTTATTTTTTACCTAAAGCCTAAATATGAATTCAGATCAGAAAATCAGATCCCTAAGTTGAAGTATTACGGATTGCCCATACAAACTTTTAACCTCTATTTCACCCCTTTCAAGATATTTTTTTGAGACAAATGATACCCTATGTCCTTCCCTAGGATATAATCTATCCCTCTACTGAATTTCATTAGGATTTGTTCACCCGTTTAGTCATGAAAAGGTAACAAACAGACATACAATCAACAATATTAATTTTGCTGCGGAGATATTTTAAAACTGTAATATATCCTAAGATATTCATTGAAATCAAATGACGTAAAGGGCAACTTTGTTCAAAATTAAATACTTGTGATGAATAAAGTATTTATTTGGATAAGGATTAATACCATGTTTATAAAAACCCCTTTCCAAATAATACATTGTTTCAGAACAAATTCGATAACCATTAAAAAGTTTATAGTGAGCCAACCGAAATAGATAGACATATGCTATCGCGGACTTTTTTTAGAACTTTTTAAGAGGAATAATTTCGTTGTACATGATTGTTATGTAACTTTAACCGTTAACGCAGCGTACGCAACGGAAGCTCTCAAAAGGAATCAATTTTCCCCGTTTTTGCGACATTTTTCATTGCTGCTCCGCTCCTATTGGTGATAGCGTGATGTTATATACCCTATAGCGCTCCTCGATAAATGGGCTATCCAAAACTAAAAGATTTTTTCAATTCGAACCAGTAGTTCCTGAGATTAGCCCGTTCAAATAAACAAACAAACTCTTCAGCTTTATATAATAGTATAAATGAAATAAATTAAAGGCGTATTATTTAAAAAAAAATATAAAAAATAAAGTTTTTATTTTTGCTTATTTGGCTTGTATTTTTCTCAGTACTCATTACCTTTATTATCTTTACAGTATTTCGATTAAATTAGAATTATTAATTTACACTACTTTTAAATATACCTCTCTACTTCCGTCCCTTTCCACGAAATTACACCCAGAGATTGCAAGAAAGCGATAGAAAAGATGATACACATAAAAAAATATCTTAAAACATTTAATAAATTATAATTGTTTTATTTTATCTATCGATAGATAAGGACAACGCTATCTATACCTCGTGTCGACATTGCTACGCTCTACTGTTTTTACACAGTTGTCAATATATGACACTGTAAATATATGTCACAACAAGATAAATTTGTAACTGTGTGCATAAATTTGCCAGTGTTGTATGAAATGGTGTAGTGTGCGTGCGTAGCGACGTGATTACATTTTGCATTTGTGTGCACATGTTTATTTGTAGTTGTACGAAGCCCCCCACCGACATTGCTGAATTTTTTGTTCAAGATTCGAGCGTAATGCCGTCTCCTTTTGGTTGCCTACTCTAAGCTAAAACACCACGAACGCTGACAGTAGATATTCATATGGCCAGAACGGGGGTGACGCGCGCAGAGTATGAGTGTACAAAAGTCACAGCCGCGTTACGCACCACACGAGTCTATCAAACAGAGCGACGCAGCATACATCTACACTGTCGGCATTCAAATCTGATACAACGTTATTGTTTTATTCGCAACCCTGAATTATCAACTACATTTGAGTAGGGCAGTAGCAACCCAAGTTGAAACTTTAATCATAAACAAAATTATATCACACACCGCTGTAACTGGCAGCCGGCTAGACTGGTTTTTATGTCCTAACAACCCGACCGCAGTCAAAAACATAAGTAATTAGACGTTGAATCTGTATAATATGATTATGCGGGCGTTAATAACCTCCTTTAAACCAACATCACTTTTTAATGTTGATATTTAATAATAATAATACTAGCCCTGTATTAAACATTGTCCCACTGCTGGGCACGGGCCTCCTCTACTAATGAGAGGGGTTATTATGATATTTACAAATGAGTTTTAAATAATGCGTATTCCATACATAATAAATAACACCCAACAGTCACACACACAGCCCCGATCACACACTAAGATACGAGTCTTGTGTCGTGGGTATCAGGCTCGCATATCACATTATGGGACCAAAATTCTGCGAAATGTGGGTGTACTGGTTACACCTCTGCCTACCCCTTTCGCGATTACAGGCGTGAGTGTATATGTATGTAATGTTTTGTATTTCAATCCCGTCATTTTCTACGGACCCTTATTCATTTATGTACTTATAATTAAGATTGTCTAGCAGAGATCGCTCTTAGCGATAAGACAGCATTTTGTAGTATTATGGTTTTAATGTTTCTTGTTATGTAAATGCTTATGATGGTGGCAATAAAGAGTTATCCATCTATTAAATCGTTAACAAGTAGTACAAACATGAACCAAATCAACAAAGTTTACTCCAAAAACCTTGCTAAAATGTACATGAATATCAAGAAATAAAGTACGCTTAAAGAATACTATTTTCTCTTAATGTAAATTAGGACGGCCAGTAAATAGAAAAGGTTTTAGCTGGGCAGACTGAAGAAATGACCGATGTGGCGAGCAGGCCACATTAATTGCCTAATTGGATCACGTACGCCAAGTGCGGAGTAATCGGATGAGACGTAATAAAAAGTTCCTGATCTTGTGCTGAGTGTTTATACAGGGCGTCCGTAAGTTCGTATATGTTTTATCTTGATGCATCAACATTTAGATATTTTCGTAAATGCAAGAATAACACAAACAGCAAGCTCTTTAAGCAAGCGATAGCCTAGTTGGTTGTGGTACGGACTGTCAAGACGAAAGTCGTATGATCGAAACCCAAATGGCATACACCTCTGACTTTTCTAAAGATACGTGTGTACTAAATGTTAATTATCGCTTGCTTTAACGGTGAAGGAAAACATCGTGAGGAAACCTGCATGACCTTGACCATGACAACCTGCTGAGAATTCTGATACGAATTTCGAAGGTATGTGAAGTCTACCAACCCGCATTAGGCCAGTGTGATGACCAAGGCCTAACCCCTCTCATTAGTAGAGGAGGCCCGTGCCTAGCAGTGTGGTAATGTTAAATACAGGGCTAGTATTTGAAGAAATATAAATATAAATCTATGTATTGTATTTCTGAACGAACACTTGTCAGTTTGTACTTTATGATTTATCCCGCCATTGTTTCTTCTTGTCTCTGTTCACGCCTTTATTGCCTAAAAAAATAATACAAAAATAATAGCATTTTTGTTAAGTATGTTGATATACCAATTCTTGGTTCAATCGATAACAGACTTAAATAGATTATCATTTAATGATAAACCAAGATGGTAATTAAAATAAAATGTTAATAATAAGCTATAAGAGTTTTTCTCTAACAAACACAAGCTTTATTGTTATTTGCTGGTGGTAGGATATTCATATCCACCAGGATAGCGACCACCGTACACAGGGTGTAAAACCCGTCAAAGTGGCACACGCAAGTGTGTCGCGTTCCGGGATCAGCCAGTGTCCATCCGGTTTTTTCTCGGGGGTCTAGAGTTGGGGTACAATGTTTGGCCATTTTGCGGCCTTCTGAGTACTTCAGAGACTCTCGACCGCTTCTTCGCCTTCTTGCCCATGGCGTAGTGTGAAAGAGCAGGCTGGCATGATTGTGTTGAGTAGCGGGAGATAGATCGTCTCTCGCTACTCGATACTCTAATTGGACCGCACTGCGCTTACCATCAGGTGCAGTGCGGTCACTCTGCCGTGCTAGGATAAAAATGGATATTTAATAAGACCTTCAAGAAGAAAGCTTCTAACTTGAGCTTAAGCGATAAGTACTTTATAATTAAGTTAATTTCGATTGCCTTTGTAGAGTCAAGGCTGTTGCTGCGTTAGTAATAAAAAATATAATTACTCTCTGGTAGAAAAATACTAATTCAAAATAGGAAATCACAAAACTGGCTGCCTCGACAGTTGTAATTGCGCACGCGTTACGACTGCTGTGCTGAGGTATCAGGTTCGATCCCCGGGTCGGGTAAAGTGATATTGGCTTTTTTCTATTTAGAAATACTCAGTATCAGCCCGGAGTCTGTTATTGTGCCCGGTATGGCGATAGGCTCGCCCCCTATCACGATGTGAGCCCGTAATAAATTCGGCGAAATGTGGGTATACTGGTTACACCTCTGCCTACCCATTCTATGATTACAGGCGTGGGCGTATATGTACGTATGAAATCATAAATTGAGATTAGATGACTAAATACTGCATATATATTTTTTTTTTCTTTTTTATCCTAGCACGGCAAAGTGACCGCACTTCACCTGATGGTAAGCGCAGTACGGTCCAATTAGAGTATCGAGTAGCGAGAGACGATCTATCCCCCGCTACTCAACACAATCATGCCGGCCTGCTCCTTCACACTACGCCATGGGCAAGAAGGTGAAGAAGCGGTCGAGGGTCTATTGTCAGGGTACTCAGAAGGCCGCAAAATGGCCAAACGTTGTACCCCAACTCTAGACCCCCAAAAAACCGGATGTACACTGGCTGATCCCGGAACGCGACACACTTGCGTGTGCCACTATGGCGGGTTTTTCACCCTGTGTACGGTGGTTGCTATCCGGACGGATATGAATATCCTACCACCAGCTAAATATAATACAGGATTTGTATTACGTTATTACGCGTTCCGGGATAAGCCAGTGTACATCCGGTTTTTTGGATAAGTGCATAGAGTCGGGGTACGATGTTTGGCCGTTTTGCGGCCTTCTGACTACTAGACCCTCGACCACTTCTTCACCTTCATGTCTATGGCGTAGTGTGAAGAAGCAGGCCGGCATGATTGTGTTGAGTAGCGGGAGATAGATCATCTCTCGCTACTGGATACTCTAATTGGACGGCACTGCGTTTACCATCAGGTGCAGTGTGGTCACTTTGCCGTGCCAGGATAAAAAATGTATTGTTTCATTATTTATAAAACGTTGTTGGACGATGAGATAGATCGATTTGAATTATCAAGGAATATGTTCAAAATTCAAACACAGAACTCGCAATGGCCAAGACGCACGATCGTGCGATGTGACGTCATAGTGTTACTAACCATTACAATCTGAGCTACTTTTGTTAGTATTGATTTTGTTATAAAGACTGTTTTTGGACGAAGGTTGTGCCACAACAAATAAATAAAGCGGTTAATGACATTATAATACTTTACCTGTATTAAACATTGTCCCACTGCTAGCACGGCCCGCCTCTACTATTGGTAGGGATAGGCCTTAGTCCACCACGCTCGCCTGATGCGGGTTGGTATACTTCACATACCTTCAAATTTCTTATGAGAATTCTGTCAGGTATGCAGGTTTCCTCGCGATGTTTTCCTTCACCGTCAAAGCAAGCGATAATTAACATTTAATACACACGTAACTTTAAAAAAGTCAGCGGTGTATGCCATCTGGGTTTCGAACATACGACATTCGTTTTGACAGACCGTACTGCAACCAACTAGGCTATTGCTGCTTTTTTAATGTCACTAACGTAGACACAAATACACAAACATTAGAATATCTCTAAAGATTTCGTAACAAACAATGCCCTCGAAATAGAGCTATTAGTTTTTCAAACCGATTAAAAAACCTCGAGACTAATTTAGCAGCTTGATCTACAAACCGACGGGCGGGCGATTAGACGTGGTCCAAGTGTGAACTTTGAAATATTTTTATTTTTAATTGTCATTTTTCGATTTAAATTTCGAACACAGTATTGAGGCGTTGTATATTATTTTTATAAATACATACATACGCAATCACTCCTGTAATCATCAATGTAATTATGTTTGTGTCTGATACTTATTGATCAGTGTCTTTTGTTTTTTTTTATCCTAGCACGGAAAAGTGACCATACTGCACCTGATGGTATGTCCAGTGCAGTCTAGGTAGAGTATCGAGTAGCAAGAGACACAATCTATTCCTCACTACTCACCACGATAATGCCGGCCTGCTGTATGGCTTCTTCACACTACGCCATGGGGCAAGGAGGTGAAGAAGCGGTCAAGGGTCTAGTGTCAGAGTACTCAGAAGGCCGCAATACGGCGAAACATCGTACCCAAACCGACAAAAACCGGATATACACTGGCTGACCGCGGCGCGCGACACACTTGCGTGTGTCACTATGGCGGGTTTTACACCCTGTGTACGGTGCGAGCTATCCACTGGGATATGAATATCTTATATACCATTCTAATTAGAACAAAATTGCTATAAGATATAGCTTTAAGCCACAATTACCTAATATTTAAAAATCATAGATTGTTACAAAAATGTATTCGATGAAATTGTCTATAGAAAAAATATACACTGATATTCTATACACAATTAACATTCACTTGAATTTAAAACATGTATTTTGCTACGTCTGAATTGCACCTAATAATAAAAATTCAAATACATCTCGAGTTATTTACTTGTCACTGAATATATTATTTTATGCAAATGATCTTATTTAGTTTATTTTAGCCGAATTTACATATTTCTCTGAAAATACTTCTGCAGTTATTGTAATAAAATTTTGCCTTTCTAATACATAATTTATTTATTCTGCAGACGTAACTTGATATAACAGTGTTATTTAGACGTGCAAGTTTGGTACTCTCTGTTTATATTAAGTCTCTGGATTGAGCTTCACACAAAGTAGTTCAAATAACCGCCATGCGATGTCTATTATGATTTTGTTGGAGTTGTTTAAGAGCAAATGAAAAATTGCTAAAACTAAAACTTATTAAAAAACTATATACAATTATTAACAGATTTTAATGTAAGAAATTTATATTAATTAGCTTAGCTTTTTACATATTGAAAAGTAAAATTCAAAACACAAAGCCAATCGTGATGCGTGTGCCGTTTCTAATGTTTTATTCTGTGCTCGGTCATTAGATCAGTAAAGAAATTTAGATAAGACTTACTAGCCGATAACCTATTGTACAAAATATTATTACTAACTACTGATTAATTACTCTTTGCGTATTAGTTTTATATTCTGAGTTCTTCGTAATTGGCGAATTGCTTGCTGTAATATATTGGCTATTCAAAGTACAATACCATATACCAGACAAAAAGACACTAGCAGACAATATCAGAAATCAAAACTATTTTCCATCCACGCTCCCACTTCCGCTCCCTCTTCCGCTCCCGCTCCCGCCCATACCACACACCACACACTGCGGTCTTCTACACGTGAACATCAACCACGCTTCACCCAATTAGAGCTCGGCAACCCCCAATATCCACCAACGGGATTTAATCTTTTATTGACTCTAAATCTGGGGCTCGTAATTGACTTTGGGTCTGTACGCGTGGTCTGGGTCGGTTTAAACTTACGTCATCATTGGAACGCTTGCTTAGATTTATTTATTTATTTTAAGGAAACAAACAGTGTTACAAAAGATTCAACTAAACAAAAACTATACACAAATTATATGTTTCCACAGATAAAAATCAAATATAACATTTTGAGATATACACAATGAATATAAAATAAAGTACACGCACAATACAACATACGAATATAAAATATATCTAATAATAAAATTGCTTAGCATTTTGAGAACCAAGACCTAGTCACAGTCTTTTTAAATAGATAAGGTTTCGAATTAAATAAATCAAGGCCGGAGTGTTTTACTACTGTATTTAGTGCATTTGCAGCTCGGATGAAAAATGCATTCTGTCTATAGTTTGTGGAACAATGTGGAGTTCCTAAACATACGGGATGTCTTACAGATCTATTCGGAACTTTTAAATTAATTTCAGATAGATGTAGATAAAAGAGCTGATATTAACTTTGCCTGCCGGAAGGGTTATGTTTTTCGCGGGTATCTTGTATGTATGTTTGTAAATTTCTTTATTACCTGGTATCTTCCATACGGTTGGATGGATTTCGACAGTTAAGGTATCGTTATATTCGTCTTAAAACCCCAAGTGTCCTTAGATAAGTGTTGGACAAAAAATATCAAAATGGCGCATTTTTTTAAAAAAAATGACCAAACCTCTATAGGTTTGGTCATTTTTTGGTCAGTAGGGTATCAAAATAAAGTAAATTAAAAGGGGATTACAAAATACATGTTTAAATTAGTTTTCATTTGGGTATCGGTTTTCGCTTAAACTCGAACAAATAACGCATTATATTCATAAATATATTATCATAAGAGTGTGCCGGGACACTAAAAATGCTAAGTGCATTAGTTTATAGCAGTCGGGTTATTGATTTTTTAAATTATTTATTTTTGGATATAATGATATGGATGTATGAAAAAATTGATGCAAAATAATTAACATAATAATTAATAGTTTGATAAGGATCACTGAAATATAATTAATTAACCACCCGAGTATCATCTGGATGTATTTGGCAATACTCGCCATTATTGACGTGCGTATTAAGCGTATTTTTAACTTTAATATTATGGAAATAAAGTTGATATTGGCTTGTATTTACTCACTACTTATTACCTTGTTCCGAATACCGGTGTCATTGGGATACATTATAGATTAAAACAAGGCAAAATTATACGTATCAGGATGTCTGCATAAGTGGAAAAATGTTCATAAATATTGATAAAAATCAACTTTTTAAATGTTGCTAACACAAGTTAGTATTTTTTTTATAGTATAGTCCGACAAACGAGCCAGTGGGTCACCTGATGTTAAGTGATCTCCACCGCCCATGAACATCCACAATACCGAAAGTATCACGTATGCGCTGTCGGCCTTAAAGGACAGGAATAGGGATTAGGGAAGGGAAGGGGGAATCTGGGCCTCCGGATATCTCACTTACCATACGAAACGCGACAGTAAACTGTCACTTTACTTTGGTTTTCTGTGAGAGTGGTACTTCCCCGGTCGAGCCGACCCATTCACGCTGTAGACAAATATGTCTTCAGCGTGAATCTACCACTTCCATAATTTTCCAGTATTAACCACAAAATATACATACATTCATAACATAAAAGATATAGACCACTTTTACCTTCCATATCTATTTGTAAACTTTATTTGAGTACTTATCCATGAACACTTTGGATCATGTAAACGTAATGGAAGCTTCATTATTCAAATATATTACGGCCAGTACGTTTTAATTATAAGTATTTCCCCGATAAATCCACTATTGAGTAGATATGTTTGATATGCTATCAGTACATTTAATTTAAAATTGGTCTAGTGATGCATGCTATTCTAACAAATAAACAATTACAATTGTATAATATATGGGTTTATAGGGAGCTGTCTTTATATATGATCATCATATCAGCCTATCACCGTCTACTGTTAGACATAGGTCTCCGCAAGTGAACGCCAACCATCCCGCTCTTAGGTAGCTCGCATTCATCTGCTACCCGCCACCTTTTTTTTTACAGACTTCAAAAAAAGGTTCTCAATTCGTCGGAATCTTTTTTATGTATGTTCCCCGATTACTCAAAGACTAGTGGACCGATTCGAGAAATTCTTTTTTTTGTTTAAAAGGGTATACTTCCCAGGTGGTCACATTGGCACTAAGTCAGGATCTGATGATGGAATCTCAGAAAAATCAAGGGCAATCAAATTATATAGGGATTCATAATTTGTTTTTTATTGCAGTGGTGTACTTTTTATGAATTAAGAAACTTTTACTTATTAAATTGCCGATCCATCGTGCAGCAATGCCTCTCACACTACCTTTGTTTAAATGCGGTCTCAGCATATCTACTCCACCGACCATATGTCTATCTACAGTCGTGACCAACCCACTTTCTAGCTTATATAGCTTACTAAGCACTAAACTATTTACACAATTAACTTTATCTATCAACGGAATCTAATACGTCACGACTTTACTAATAAAACACGAGCAATAAATTCCCGAAATAGTTCAACAAACAGTTCGACGCACAAACGAATGCGTAAAACGTACACACGCCGGGAACCCATATGGAGATAACTCGATTGAGTATATATAGTCGCTTGTGAATAGCTGGATGTGGAGAAAAGAAATTAAAGTTTTATCGTACTAAGTACAAACATGTAAATCAATGAATAGTTGGAAAAAAATATAACTTACATTATAGACTCATTGGTGTAGTGGCACACTTACACTGTAAAACCAGTAGTGAGTTCTGAGTGACACTAGACCCTCGACCGCTTCTTCACCTTCTTGCCCCATGGCGTAGTGTGAAGAAGAGTAGGCTGGCATGTATTGAGTAGCGAGGGATACATTGTTTCTTGCTACTTCACGCTCTAAATGGACGGCACTGCGCTAACCATCAGGTGGAGTGTGGTCACTTCGTCGTGCGAGGTTTAACCCGGCGTCATTGTGGCCGGGTATATAATACCCGACAGTTTTGAAAACCCATATAACTTTAAAACAAAATATATGCGTTATTTGCCGCTCACAGTAGCTGAAGTAGTTGTCCTCTTTGAGCGTATTAGCTATTTTATTTAGTGTCGTTGAGGCTAATTTAGATTTTGTACGTCTGTGAAGAGCGCGCGGGTAAATTATACCCGGCCACAATGGCCAAGTAATATTTGTATGTGCAATATATTTATTGTTTTTTTATTGTTTATGCTCGCGGCTCCGCCCGCGTGGAGTTCATATTTGGGAGAAAAAGTATACAATACAAAATACCAATTTTCATGTATTTAACTTCAATAATGACGGATCTTCATACAAAATTTCTACCCCTATTATTCGGAATTTCCAAAAACCCTGAAATATATATTTTTTATTTTTAACTGAAAGGCCAAATACTAATTTTCATGAATTTAAATTCAAAAATGACGGATTTGCATACTAACTATCATCCCCTTTTTACCAACTTAGGGGTAGAATTTCCAAAAACCCTTCCTTAGTGGATGCCTACGTGATAAAAGGTACCTACTGTCAAAATTTCAAGTCTCTAACCCCAGCCGTTTAGGCTGTGCGTTGATCGATCAGTCAGTCAGTCAGTCAATCAGTTTCTTCTTTTATATATACAGATTGATGAATTGCATATGCTTTTCACAGTTTTATGTACGATGTCTTACAAAATCCGCTTCTAGCCTTATTTGAACTTGAAAGTCACATTTGTTTATGGAAGAATATGGAGAAGTTACCGAGAGGTTTACGTAAACGTATTCACGAACAAATTGGAGAAACTAAGACCTACGCTCTAAGTAAATGTTATAAAACAAATTTGATATAAAGAGTGTCATTCTGGCAAAGTAAAAAAAATAAGGCATAATTAATTATGCCTTGTTTCTTTAGCTTACTTGTATGCAGCATATTATCCCAGTATTGCGTCAAAGTTTCGTTGATCTCAATAGCGAATAACTTAGTGTATAAGAAATAAATAAGCGTTATTTTACGTAATTCATATTTTGATTTCAACGTACTAAAAATATCTATATTTCATACTAAAATTGTTATTATTTTTAGTTTCTAAATATGTATTCAAAATTCTGCTCGAAAAAATTGAAGCTCACGAGAAAAAAGCTAAATTTAAAAAATTTCATTATTTTACATAAGTTTTATAGTAAATAAACGTGTAGTTTTAAAAAAGAATATTAAGGCTTACATAATTACCTAACAAAGAACACTAATATTGGCATTTGGTTTATTCAAAGTGTAATAATATATTATATGGGTATAATTTACCCGGCCCCAACGACCGTGTTCTGTTTGGTCGCCACAATGTCGCCGGGTTAAAAAAAGTGTCTTCAATATAAAGTTTTTTTTGTTTTGTTTTTTTTTTATCCTAGCACGGCAAAGTGACCGCACTGCACCTGATGGTAAGCCCAATTAGAGTATAGAGTAGCGAGAGACGATCTATCCCCCGCTACTCAACACAATCATGCCGGCCTGCTCCTTCACACTACGCCATGGGCAAGAGGGTGAAGAAGCGGTCGAGGGTTTATTGTCAGAGTACTCAGGAGGCCGCAAAATGGCCAAACATTGTACCCCAACTCTAGAACCCCGAGAAAAACCGGATTTACACTGGCAGATCCCAAAACGCGACACACTTGATATGAATATCCTACCACCAGCAAAGATTCAGTGCTCTTGAATTCCAAGATCAAGAATAACAAAACAATGCATGTTTTGGTCAAAATTTAAATTTGTACTCCGAATGGAAATAGATTTCCCACGTCTCCATGGAATAAAATTGATCCTGTGAACCACTTCTACTAACAACATTCAGGATGCTGAAATGAATTAAGAAATTAAAAAGTTTTTTTTATTCTGGCATGGTAAAGCGACTGCACCTGATGATAAGCACAGTGCCGTCCAGTTAAAGTATCAAGTAGCGAGAAACGATATATCCCTCGCTATTCAACACAATCATGGTCTGCTTACACGTCTTTAAACACGTATACAGAACTTTCCACACCGAATGCCATGATGACACCATATTCAGGTCAAGCCGTAAACTTAGATCATTAATCACAGAATGAGACAGTGCATTTTATGACAACGTTAAGGTCATTAAAGAATTTAATGAATAATTCCAAAACGATCAAAGTCAGTTGCTATGTTGTTTTAATAATGGTGGTAATTATATTTGAGGGCATAATTGGACCCTGTTAATTAGAAAACCACCAACGATAATTTTTTATGAAACCGAGTTAAATACATTGCTAAAATCTCCTAATCACGTTTCATATGTGCACAATAGATCCAGGTAGTTTGATGACATTTACCTAAAAAAACATGTGTTTTATTATCCAACTAATCTCCAGTTAATCACTGCACAGCACTATTTTTAAATTCGCTGTCAAACTTAAACTGCATTTACTCAGAAGTATAAAAACGTCAGTTGGATCTTTTCTGCTTAACCTCGTCTTCTGGTCCAATTTATCTAACCTCGGCTCTACAAGCGACATCATAATTTTGATAGATATCACTGATATATGATGGTAGTTTCTCGTTGTATTAATATCTTTCTCTTATCCAATTTCAATTCTGGATGAATTTTTTGTAGATTTTTCCACGACGTCCTAATTTTACACGTGGAAAATATATCATGTATGTTTTTTCTTCTCTTTTCTATGTTCAGATGTAATTGGTACTGATGTTAACATTTTCTTCTACTTAATTTTCTGTTTAGAATCTTAATTGGCAATTCTATGAAATTTATGTTCTTTTTTTTTTAAACAAAAATATGAACTGATCGTTCATGTTTTTGTTATAGTTTGATTCTAAATCCGTTATCTGTATACCGAATGTCATTGCTGCTGTTTAATTAGCTTGTAATACACGAATTACTGCTGGCATTCCAAGGTACAGGCGTTTGAGGACTTCTGATAACCTAGTGAAAGATTTACTTCATTTATAACTATTGAATCGTTCAGTAAATTATCCACTTGCTTAGTTACAATATAGTTGTTTTCTTATAATTTGTAACTCGTACTGGCCTGTATTATATGTTCACATAAGCAAAAAGTTCCTACCTCCAAACAGCTTTTGTGATTTGTTCTCTCGTATTACTCGTATATTCTAAATTCGAAATATATTAATGTTGAAAAAAAAACCTGGCAAAACATTCGACACAGACGCGAACACGCTAATTAAAATCGTGAATCATTACATCGAATTTCCGAAGCTTAGCCTCGATCCAGATGACTCATTTTTCAATCCAAATTTATGATGATCCCATGCGTGATATATTAGCTTTGGCCGCTACAGTATCGGACATAAATTACTCACAATTCTGGCATAAGCAACAATGCTCCTTAGATTTGATTTTTGTTTTGTTGATAGGCAAATGTTTTTTGAAGAACTTAAAAAAAGGAGTTTTTAATCGGTGATATATATTTTTTTTATTTCACGTTTTGAATTGATTGACCATTGTTGTAGTCCATATGTTTGCTTTGTGGGTTTATATATAAGTTTTGTCAAGATTAGGATATCGTGTGAAATAACTTTCGATCCTTAAATAATAATTTAAGATTCGAAAGTAGTTCGACTATCACGGTGTACTCGTACAATAAGGCTGGTGGTAGGATATTCATATCCGCCCGGATAGCAACCACCTTACACAGGGTCTAAAACTCGTTATAGTGGCACACGCAAGTGTATCTCGTTCCGGGATCAGCCAGTGTACATCCGGTTATTGTCGGGGGTCTAGAGTTGGGGTACGATGTTTGGCCATTTTGCCGCCTTCCGAGTACTCTGACACTAAACCCTCGACCGCTTCTTCACCTTCTTGCCCATGGCGTAGTGTGAAGAAGCAGGCGGGCATGATTGTGTTGAGTAGCGGGAGATAGATTGTCTCTCGCTACTCGATACTCTAATTGGGCGGCACTGCGCTTATCACCAGGTGCAGTGTGGTCATTTTGCCGAGCCAGGATAAAAAAAATATAAATTCAAAACTACTCCCAACGGAAAATGCATTGCAATTCGGAATATGTCGGTTTTTTATTTCTAAGTATAATTGACGACAAAGATATAATTATGCTATTTATATTGGTTCCATTAACCTCTCACAGATCACAAGGACGCCGGTGTTCGGAATAGGTAATAAGTAGTGAGTAGAAATACAAGCCAACATCAACTTTATTTGCATAATATTAAAGTTACAAATACGCTTAATATGCACGTCAATAAGGGCGAGTATTGCCAGTTTTAGACTGGACACCGGTGTCCGAATGATCCATGAGTGGTTAAAGGATGTAAGATTGGATAGCCCTTTAAAATCCTAGCAGTGCTTACAGAACTATAGGTAATTATAAAATGTATGTATTGGTTATTTAAAAGTCGTTAAAGACTACTGATACCGTTACCCAGTTCGTTCTAGAAACTTCTAATATTATTCACGAGTCATATATTAAACGTAAATAGGTCATTAAAAAATAAGTGTTGATAAATTTAAACGTTTCGAATAAACATTAAAATAACTATAAAATCATTAGACATTAGATAGCGTCCGTGGCGCAATGGGCGAGAAGCCTGTGAAATGAGAGGCTGTGGGTTCGATTCCCGCACTGAAAGAAATGTTTGTGTGACAGATAGATATTTGTTTCGGGTCTGGGTGTTGTGGTACCGGAATCCCTCGTAGTTTTTTATACCCACGGAACTGGTTTTACCTAGTGTGGTCAGGACTATGTATGTGACTGTTTGGTGTATTTATTTATTAACAAAATCTTCCACCACGCATTATTTGTACGAGCGTACGAAGCTCAAATTCTTAATCATTGCCGTAGGAAATTATATAAATAGGTTTATCACAAAGTATCAAATCATATTTTTATTAGACAATTTTCTTTCTCAATAAAATTACATAGACACTTGAGGAAAAAAGTACAAAGGTCATTAAAAATAAGTCTTGATCAATGAATTTTGTTTCTAATAAACATTAAAATAACTATGAAACCATTAACAAAATCTTCCACCACGCATTATTTGTACGAGCGTACATAGCTTAATTCTTAATCATTGCCGTAGGAAATAAGTTTATCACAAAAAGTATCAAATCATCTTTTTATTAGACAATTTTCTTTCTCAATAAACGTCCATAGGCACTTGAGGAAAAAAGTTAAAAACTCGAGTCTCGTCTCAAAACTCTTATAAAGATAACATTCAACACGTCAAGTGCTGAAGGTGAAAAAGTAAATGCCATTCCGATTCACGCAGCAACGCACGCACGAAGGCACTCGACCTACATTTTTAAATGTTATTTTTTACGGGCTTTTAACAGTAAAACGGAACGTGGCAAGGTCTCCTTACCACCATTATGACACGGAAGACTTATGGTAGTTATAAAACGTTTTATCTATTTTTTATCACGGCTGGGACGAAGATCTGGATGTGGGACTAACTAGATTTTATTGCTTTGTCGAAAAAATATCGAATTCACTACTTATTCTTTTTAAATAGCCACAGATTGGCGGTCTTAATACATATGAATGCAAATTTAATGCTGATCGTTGGTACATGAATCGCTTGAACGGCTAGACCGAATCAGCAATTTTTTAATGTTCGTAACAGTTAGTAGACGGTGTTAAGGGAAAATTGACCGAAAAATCGGGGAATTCGAGAAAAACTAAATGTGGTTTTTTCTAATCGGTTTATGTTTCCTATGGCACTGGTAAACGTAATCATGCGAAGTCACTGGTAAATACTAGCACTGTATTAAACATTGTCCCACATCTGGGCATGGGCATAGCTTTTTTTACTAATGAGAGGGGTTAGGCCTTAGTCCACCACGCTGGCCTAATGCGGGTTGGTAGACTTCACATATCTTTCAATTACTTCACCGTTAAAGCAAGTCATCATTATAAATTAACACGTAATTTTTAAGAAAAGTCAGAGGTACTAGACATTAGGGCTGGTTTGGTCTTGTAGCGGGAATCAAACCCATAGCCTCCCGTTTCACAGCCAGATACTCGACTGCTTCACTACGGAGGCTAAATCAGAGACTGCTATTTTGTTATCTCTATTGATAATGTAAAAGAAATATTTATAGTAGAAAATAAATCCCAAAAGATAGTTTTATTATTAATATAATAAAGTTTATCATGAACAATATTTGTTAAGTTAATCGAGCGCAGAATTTCACAAGATAAATCTGACAGTTCTTAATTCAAAAATGTTCATACTTTTTTACGACGCGGAGGCTATGCGGCCAGTTATCAGAGGTTTCATGCTGAAAAGTTAATTGAATACATAAATAGGTTATGTCGAGACAGTAAAGGTCGTAAGGCGAAAATTGGTCCAATTTTATCAATATTTAACTATGTAATTTATTTTGGAAATGTTTGCAGTATGGACGTCGTTTTTCGATTGAAAATATAAACCTGGCTAGCTATACGTAGATTTAATTGAACGATATATTATTGGTCCTCTGTGGACTCCTTGACTATTCATCCAATTAAAGTGAAAATTTGGTGAGTTGTTCTTCATAACCACGTGATGGTTCCTGACCCAAAAAAATAAAAAAACTCGCCAGATGGCGCAGCAGAATATCAACTTGAATATCGTTCAACCGATCGGAATTAATCAAATTAATTTTACGTGACATTGCAACGCATGCCGTTTGCAGCTAATATTATTATAATTTACACATCAGTGATAATTTACTTCTTTTATACGCAATACTCATAAAAACGCGACGCTTGCCATTTCACAAAAAACCCCTCATTTGAATTTTCAAATACTCGAAATACAAAGATCAATTGTAGTTTAATTGGCAATGTGCGCAACATCGCTAAAAGTGTTGAGGTATCGCACGGCCGGTTCAGGATGACAGCATTTTTAATTTTTCCCTTTTTTTCCCTGGCACGGTAAAGTGACCACACTGCACCCGACAGTAAGCGTAGTCCAATTAGAATATCGAGTAGCAAGAGACCATCTATCCCCAGCTACTCAACACAATCATGCCAGCCTGCTTCTTCGAGTTCTTCGAGTTTCATTAGGTCGAGGGTCTAGTGTCAGATTACTCAGATGGCCGCAAAACGGCCAAACATCGTACCCTAACTCTAGACCCCTGAAGAAAACCGGATGTTCACTGGCTCATCCGAGAACGCGACACACTTGCGTGTGTCACTATGGGTGGTTTTATACCCTGTGTAATATCCTACCACCAGTCTTTTGTCAGCAATATTGTAAAAGTAAAGCGTTGATTTAGTTATTCATTCACAAAGATGTTTTGATTTAGAATTCATGTAATTTTAAAAGGAAATTTTAATTAAAGTGTTAATATATAATAAAATTAATTAAACAATTCCATGTAACTTAAATTATTTTCACCATAAATTACGCCTATATATTTATACTTAATAGAAATTATTCGTAATGAAATTCTATTACACATACATTTTCTAAAGCGTTTGAAACAGCAGCCTTCTCAGAAATTATTGCCAATATAATTTTACTATAAGGCTTAAGTCACAATTTCAAAAGAAAATTAATCGTCCATTGACAGTACCACAGACAGCATCCGCGGAGCAGCGGGCGAGTAGCCGGCGGTGAAACGAGAGGCCGAGGGTTCGATTCCCACACCGAGACAAATGTTTGTGTGACAGACATATAATTGTTTCGGGTCTGGGTGTTGTGGGACCGTAGTCCTTCGTAGTTCTTGATACCCACGATACAGATTTCACCTAGTGTGGGGTCAGAACTATGTGTGTGACTGTTGGGTGTATTAATTTAATCCATGGAGGCCTCTTAAGCTATAACACTTTTCTATTTACGCGATCGAAAGCCCTGTTTCTAAGTGGATTTCTAAATGACTAATATTAATTTATTAGTTTTCAAACTAGAGTCAAATATTCTGTTCATTATAATTAGTTTGTAAAGTAGCCACATTAATTTTACATGCTTTCGGGCGTGTATTGTTAGATGTGTTAGGGTGTGCCCTTGCTCTCGATGAAATATTAATCACCCTTTAACTTTTATCCTCCACTGTAAAACAATGATAAATGGTGTTACAGGACCCTTGGCCTATTTTATGCCAATTCTATGCTCCAGAAAATAAGTCGCCATGGTAACCGTTGTTATTGTCTGACAAATGATTTGTATGATACTAGCAGTTGCCTGCGGCTCCGCCCGCGTGGATGTTATCTTATACTATTTATAAAATCATTTCATCTCTCACAACTACTCTTTGCATAATACAGATATTCGTTCAAAAAGGTATAGCTATTGATTGAATGCACTGATTGAAATGAAATAAAGACTAAATGTTACCTCGAGGTGCATACACTATGATTTTATTGTCTATTCTTTTGTCGTAATACAGTACTTAATTATGTTCCACCGAGTTGCGGTGGAATCATCGCACCGACGTTAGTTTGCTTCATGCCACCTAACCTGTTGTATGCACACAACATTGCATCTTTCAGTGTCGAGTCGAGAGAGAATTTTAGTTATTTGTAGCGACCTTCCCGAACAAATCTGCCTTATATTGATTTACAGTGA
This sequence comes from Laothoe populi, assembly GCA_905220505.1. Classification (NCBI taxonomy): domain Eukaryota; kingdom Metazoa; phylum Arthropoda; class Insecta; order Lepidoptera; family Sphingidae; genus Laothoe; species Laothoe populi. The sequence continues at coordinate 15,301,302 of HG992168.1, forward strand.
AACTGTTAATAGTATATAAGGTAAATAACATAATTTCATAACGTTTAGAACGTAATATCAATAAATAATAATTAATTTCAATTCTGAAAGTCTATATTTCACAACAAAATTCATTATACAGTTTGTCCCGATTTGGCGCGCGGAAAGTCACGTTCGAGAAAAAATGACGGAGTTATCACGCTAGTTCTAACTACCAAATAGTTCTTAGTAAAATTAATAGATGGCATTAGTGGGCGGGCAAAGTATTTGGAACATAGTGTTTCGTACGACAGTTCATGTCTATAGAATATAAGTCAATGAAAAAAACTTAACGATTATTGTAAACCTCTGAAATACAAGATATATAATGTGGTATAATAAACTATTAACTTTTATTCATAATCGTTTCATTTTGAAAGCTTATTAACTAATGTGGTTAACTTATTTTAATAACTTATTGCTTATTAACTAAATTAGATTAGAGGTCGTGGGTTCGATTCCCACACCGGGACAAATGTTTGTGTGGCAGACAGATATTTGTGTCCGGAGTCTGGGTGTTGTGAGACCGAAAGTCTCTCGTAGTACCCAATACCCACAATACAAGACTCGTATCTTAGTGTGGGGTTGGGGCTATGTGTGTAATTGTGGGGTGAAAAAAAATTATAGAACTACAAAAATGGCCAAATATAATGGGTGGGTAGGCCTATTGCTTCTTACAAATACACCATATACTTACATATTTTACACATAAATAATACTAACCACTAATTAATAATGGCAAACAGTGGTAGACGCTCTACGTAGACATATTTTACCCGACTGCCAAGGAAGGGTTATGTCTAGAGCTGCTCGTCTATTTTTCATAAACCCTTCTATCGTTTCTAAAACGTGCTGATTAGTGGAAGGTACGTAATTGGGGATTTCTGTTACGCTTTCATGCGTAAATTATTTATATAAAAAGCGGAATGCTTTATATACAAGGAAAACTTAATAAAGCTTGTATACGCGGCTTATATCTGACGATTTATTAAATGTTTTTATATTGTAAAAAGCTTGGGGAGTTAATAATAATAATATATAATAATAATTTATTTATTCCATAAGTCTTTAGTTGATTGTCAGTTCGTCTCTAATTTAGGATAATTCACAATAATACACCCAACAGTCACACACATAGTCCTGACCCCATACTAGGTCCAAACCTGTATTGTGGGTATCAAGAAGTACGTTACGTGGGAATCGAACCCACCGCCTTTCGTTTCACAGCCGGCTACTCGTGTACTGCGCCACGGAGGCTGTCAATAACAAATAACATAGATTATGACAGACTCTGAATTAAAATTGTATAAAGGATGCATTAGGTTATTTTTTAATTACTATAAAATCAGTATTAAAAAAAATACTAGCTCTGTATTAAAATTTGTCCCAATGCTGGGCACGGGCCTCCTCTACTAATGAGAGGGGTTAGGCCTTAGTCCACCACGCTGGCCTAATGCGGATCGGTAGACTTCACATATCATCGAAATTCTTATAAGAATTCTTATTCAATCAGTTGAAGTTTCAAAAATAAATGGTTTCAGTTTAATTATAAGAATAAGACTCACTTACAAGTCAATTTAAAGGATTAAAATTTTAAAACGCGAGATAAAGTGACACCACTGGGATACGATGTTTAAATATGAATGATTTAATTTAATCCTATCTCGTTTTTAAAGTATAAATCACGAGTTTGCGTAAATCAAGCGAAATGCTCATCTAAAACGTTTTCAGGTCAATCGGCAGATAGCTGTAATGGCGATCCGCTGGAGCGAGGGTCCGTATTAGTGCGTACAAATATTTGCCGGTTTTACGATCGTACTGAGGGTTGTAGAGGTCATGTGATGTGGAATAAAGCGATTTTTATAATATGAGTCGTATAACTGCCTCGGTGGCGAAGTTGTAATTGCGCATGCGTTACGACTGCTGTGCTGGGGTCTCGGGTTCGATCCCCGGATCGGGTAAAGTGATATTGGGTTTTTCTATCTAGAAATTCCTCAGTATTAGCCCAGAGTCTGGAATCTGTGCCCGGTATGGCGATAGGCTCGCCCCCTATCACATTATGGGACCGAAATTCGGCGAAAAATGGGTGTACTGGTTACACCTCTGCCTACCCCTACGGGGATTACAGGCGTGAGTGTATGTGTGTGTGTGAGTCGTATAAAACCAAAGTAAAGTCTGTCTCTTAAGATACAAGATGCCTAGTTTAAGGAACAGGGTTAACTCAGTTGCTCTTATACCCTTTTGAACATGTATTAACTCATTCTTAATGTGTGGTTGTAACTTTGATTTGCTTTTTTGTGAAAATAAATTAATTAATTTATTGGACACTGAAAGATGAAAAAAAAATTGTAAGAGTATAGATTTTTATTATTTTTGTGTGTATTAAATAAATAAAAAATACACTCAAACATTTGTCTCTAACAATCGAACCCACAGCCTTTCGTTTCATAGAAGTGTCACTTTGCCAGGATGAAAAATATCGGCGAAACATTAACGGCATTATAAATAAAGCTAGGCTTTCAGTCAGTATAGGTTTTATTTTTTCCACAAAGTTATTATTCCACCAAAAAAGAAGTCGATTGAAGTATAACATACCCCGAACCTTTGAGAGCATGAGTTATTCATAAGGCTCTGTCTTAGAATCTCAACGTTACATTCAACGCTTCTGAAAACGTGTAATTGATACGCTTTATGCCAGGCTGGTTTATTTCTGGTAAAAAATATATATTTATTTTGTTGGTGGCACATTCATAGCCTAGTGGATAGCTCGCACCGTACACAGGGTGTAAAACCCACCACTGTGGCACACGAAGTGTGTCTCGTTCCGAAATTAGCCAGTGTATATCCAGTTTTTGTCGAGGGCCTAGAGTTGGGGTACGATGTTTGGCCGTTTTGCGGTCTTCTGAATACTCTGACACTAGAACCTCGACCGCTTCTTAATCTTTTTGACCATGGCGTAGTGTGAAGAAGCAGGCCGGCATGATTGTGTTGAGTAGCGGGGGATAGATTGTCTCTCGCTACCCGATAATTGGACGACACTGCGCTTACCATCAGGTGCAGTGTGGTCACTTTGTCGTGCCAGGATAAATAAAAATCTCTAGTTGAAAAGATCAATAAAACCATAAAAAATATCGCATAACTAAGTATGGTTATACGAAACACTGTATCAGCCCGGAGTCTGGAATTGTGCCCGAATTGGTAATAGGCTTGCCTTATATCAGATCATAGGACATAAGACAATGTGGTGTACTGGTTATACCTCTGTCTACCAGGGGATTACAGGCGTGAATGTGTATGTTTATATCCTAGAAATACAAATAAAATTGTACTGCCTCGGTGGCGCAGTAGTAATTGCGCATTCGTTACGACTGCTGTGCTGAGGTCTCGGGTTCGATCACCGGGTCGGGTAAAGTGATATTGGGTTTTTCTATCTAGAAAATCCTCAGTATTAGCCTGGAGTCTGGAATTTGTGCCCGGTATGGCGATAGGCTCGTCCCCTATCACATTATGGGACCGAAATTCGGCGAAAAGTGGGTGTACTCGTTACAACTCTGCCTACCCCTTCGGGGTTACAGGCGTGAGTGTATGTGTGTATGTATACAAATAAAAAACAAACATCCTAATAGTTTCTTATATTAACGCGAATATTACACATTGAAATAATACTAATTTTACACATATAACTCAATCCTTGTGACCACGTGATCATGAAGGCTGTGAATTGATTGAAATGTCGGGACTAGAAAGTAAAAAAGTAATATTGATTTTAACGCAATACAAAAACCTTAGACCTAAAGATGCCTTATATCACACATATACACATAGTATCAATATTCCGGCAATTTACTTTGCAATCCCTTTAAAGATTATTATTTTTCATACATATACATTCACACCTGTAATCCCCAAAGGGGTGGGCAGAGGTGTAACTAGTACACACACTTTTCGCCAAATTTCGGTCCCATGATGTGATAGGGGGCGAGCCTATCGCCATAGGTACCGGGCACAGATTCCAGACTCCGGGCTAATACTGGGAATTCACTTTACCTGAGCCGGGGATCGAACCCGAGACCTCAGCATAGCAGTCGTACGCATGCGCAATTACAACTGCGCCACCGAGGCAGTCATTATTATTATTCTTAATTATTATTGCAAGCAAATTTGTAAGTAGTCAACACGAATATACATTTCTCTCCGAAATAATAAATAATTTCTGTCCGTAATTAATTTATGAATGAGTGGTGATTTTTGTGTATTGTATTGTCTTTTCGAATATAATAATAATCATTAAAATTACTCGGTAATTATAACATTTTTTTAATTTAGAAGCAATTATTTATTATAACATATTATTATTAAATATTTTCAATTCTATAATCATAATAATTGTAAATGAATTATTAAGAATTTTAGAAAATAGTATGTCTAATATTGTAAAAATAACAATTATTATGATTATAGAATTGAAAATATTTAATAATAAAGATCAGGAAACGCTATTACCAATGTTCCTGATATTGAGCTTTTAATCAAAGTCAAATCTAGACAAGCAGTACTCGTTGCAGCGCTCTCGAATCGATCAAACTGTCATTTGACAAAAGAAGTATGTACGTGCATTTTAGTATTTAAATCTAGAATTTTCGATTCGGATTTATATTCAGAATTTTTATTTTCCTAGGACAAGTTTATGTCGGTTGCGAAAGCAATAAATAAAAACGAAATCACATATTTTTTCTATCCTGCCACGGCAAAGTGACCACGTTGCACCTGATGGTAAGCGCAGTGCCGTCCAGTTAGAGTATAAAGTAGTGAGAGACATATATTCTTCGCTACTCGATAAAATCATGCCGGCATGCTGAGTATAATGGTAAATATAAAATTAAACAAAAACAAATTTACTGTTTAATGTGAGATCCCAGATTCGATTCCCGCGCCGAGATAAATGATCCACAAATATTTGTCTCAAGTCTGGGTGTTGTGGGACCATAGTCTTTCGTAGTTCTTGATACCTACAGGTTTGACCTAGTGTGGGGCTGGATTATGTGTCACTATTGTTGTGTATTATTATGATGTATAATATATAATGAATTAGATTAAGAAGGTTTTCCCATAATATATCTTTCTCCCTCTCTCTTTCAAAAATATTCTCTTTTTTATATCGCATGTCATTTGTAAAGTCAGATGTCAAATACACGCTGTTCAAACGTTAGCCGTTTTCTTTCATCCTAAAGCTCGACCACAAGAAATGTGTGAGAATAATCATTAGACATTAGACATGTTTCTATCGTGACATACTTTCTTAACACATTGATGAGGCACTGGGAATTGACCAGGAATTTACGAAGAATTTATGATTATAATAATAGTATCCAACAGTCACACACATAGCCCCCACCCCACACTAAGATACGAGTCTTGTGTTGTGGGTATCAGGGACGACGAGAGATTTACGGTCTCACAACACAACACACAAACCCGAGACAAAAATATATGTCAGTCACACAAACATTTATCCCGGCGTGGGAATCGAACACACGCCCTCTCGTTTTACAGCCAGGTATTCGCCAATTGCGCCACAGAGGCTGCCAATATGGTCTTCTTAGAGTCATTGTTTCAAATATTTAGTGATTTGCTGTAGACGCTTCAAGTTTGGAACAGAAAGCAGCCAATTTTGTTTAATAGGTCTTTAGGAAGAAGACCCCTACATTAATTACAATAAAGGTGAACACGTCGCGGTCGTTATAAATTGTGGGGAAAATTTAAATGCTTTAAAACACGACCAAATGCATATAATTTTGTTGCCAGACTTAACACATGTTATTTTTTAAATATAAGATATTAATATAACATTATATTTATTTAACAATTATTTTAATAATCCAAAAAATATTTAATGATATTTTTAATAAAGAGTATTAAAATATAAGTAATAGTAAAACTATCGAACTATAAATTGAAACTGGCTGTTTTAGAATAATTTTATTTTTAAAATGATTTATATGACAGTATTATTTTAACAATAATAATAATATGTTGTTCTTTTATATGTGACGTATTTGTTTTTTTTTTTGTTCTTTGTCTAATAAATTGCTATAAAGATAAGCAAAAGTAAATAATTCTCAAAGGTATATAGACGATTATAACTATAGTTTAAATAAAATTATTATTAAAATATAAATAGTTTTCATTAAAAACAAAAGTAAGAGATGTTGATTGCATAAGCACTATCATAAGATATGATTTCGAACCAAACTTATAAATACCTATATATAATATTAATAATACTAGCCCTGTATTAAACATTGTCCCACTGCCGGGCATGGGCCTCCTCTACTAATGAGAGGGGTTAGGCCGTAGTCCACCACGCTGGCCTAATGCGGATTGTTAGACTTCACATACCTTCGAAATTCGTATAAGAATTCTCAGATATGCAGGTTTCCTCACGATGTTTTCCTTCACCGTTAGGGCAAGCGATAATTAACATTTAATACATACATAACTTTTAGAAAAGTCAGAGGTGTGTGCCACTTGGGTTTCGAACATACGACTTTCGTCTTGACAGTCCGTACCGCAACCAACTAGGCTATCGCTGCTTATGCTTACCTAATCATCAATTAATATTGATGTTGTATCATTGTATAAGAAATAATACATTTTCCTATTTACAATCTATATACAATATACCTACTATAGATATTACAGGAATATGTCAAGATATTTTATAATGTATTCACTCCGTAATGTAATATTACATAACATATTAAATATTCATTGGAATATGTCAACAAGAGCCGGGCGTGTGATGGACCAAAACCCAACCCTTTTCCTTCGTACCTTTGCATACACAAACCCAATGCGGGAGAAATTGATGAATATTTTTTATGAATAAGTATTTTTACAACATCTGAAAAATATTCTTATTTATTGCTAATAAAAGTTCATTTTTATTGACTATATTAGAGTTTATTCCGTAAGAATTGTATTTTAAGTAATAAATTTAATTTTAAATGTTCATTAAAGAAGCAATTATTTCAATTTGTGTTCCATAATTAAATAACAACCGTAACCCCAAAGTACTAAAAAGAAATTCCGTTGAAGTACAATTTTATTTTATTGAAATAATTTAATATTTTGCACCGTATTTTTAATTATAAAGTTGAAAAAGATATTCCGTTTTATATGAAAATTTAATCAACTCTTTTTCCGTTACATAATATCAGGTAATTGGTGTAATTAATTTGAAATATTCTCCTATACATTTATAGTTGACATTTTAATTTTGATTATGAATTAATATAATATTATTATGCATAACCATTACCGTTCCTATAATACACAATATTTTCATATTGTAAATTAGGTATTTTTTATATGCACCTACCTTATTTTATGTTTGCAGGCGAAACTTTACACTTTAATATTATTATACACATTTTATTACAAAATTAAATACCAAGAATTATTTAGATCAAAACCTAAATTAAACCCCAACCGAAATCCCTTTAACAGATCATTCCACACCAAAACTGACCGAACGATAACGATTTTAATTTATAAACAAGTTGAAAATACCTGAAACAGAACGTGTTCGTATAAACAAAATACACTCACCATCGAATAATTTGCTTTTTTTTAAATCACAAAACATACGGATAAACTTTCGTTCATATTATCGCACTAATATATCACGCACTCACATCACTTTTGGGGTACACATCGGATTTTTTGGGTTAACCGTGACGCAAGAGGCGGTCGCTCGGCGCGGTGCTTTCAGAGCTTCTGTGCGGAGCTTTCCGCCCGCCCCGTCCCGCCGCTGCCATGGTGCCATAATTTTAGCAAGTCTACAACCATAAAAATATTTTCGCCAACGTATTGCGCAATGCATAAATTTCGTGAAAAACGCCACACCTACTGTATTTAGCTGTAATGCATCGTTACTGTTGAATTATGGGTTCGAAAAATTAAAATAAATTTGGTTGAAAATTTATTTTATATTTTTGTTTGATGATGATGAATATTAAAGACTCAATAGTCACTTATATAAAATTTAAACGTATAATTATATATCTCATCGAAAACCGACACCTGATGGGATGGAAAAGCGGTTCCAATAATTGTATATGAAATATTTTGATCAAATTAATTGGAGGTTTTGTATTCATGATAATCGATTATTGGATACATTATTGGAATACATATATTGGCATTATGGTATACTATTCTATAATAAACTTATTATAAATGTTTTTTTTTAATATAAAGAGATTGCCTATTAATATCAGAGTTTATACAGATTTATATAAAATAATGTGAATAAATACATAAAATACATACATACATATACACTCACGCCCGTATCCCATGGGGGTAGGCAGAGACTATTGACTGCCACAAGCTACGATCCTGACACACTTCTTTCGCCTCTTCCACATTCATACATCTTCTCATACATTTTCGGCGGTTGGAGGTACTCCTGATTTGCCCTTTTAGGAGAATATCGTTAATTTGATTGGAATAAGTTCTCCTCGGGCGCCCTCTACCCACTCTTCCAGTCACATTCGCACGATAAATACCTTTCGTAAATCGCCTTTCATCCATCCTCTCCATATGGCCAAACCATCTCAGCATACCTCTTTCTATCTTAGTCTTACATAAAATACTCTAATTTATTCACATCATAGATATACATACGCACTCACGCCTATAATCCCCGAAAGGGTGAGCAGAGGTGGAACCAGAACACCCACATTTGGCGAGCCTATCGCCATACCGGGCACAATTCCAGACTCCGCACTGATACTGAATATTTTCTGTAAATAATCCAATATCACTTTTACCCGACCCGGGAATCGAACTCGAGACCTCAGCACAGCAGTCGCATCGCAAACGCAATTATAACTGCGCCACTGAGTCAGATAACAGTGCACAAAACGTGGTGTTAAATCTGAAAATATGTCCATAAAATCAATATTATTTATCTACAAAGACTAAATAAAATACACTCAACAGTCACACACATAGTTCTGAGTGTTCTGACCCCACACTAGGTCAAACCTATATCGTGGGTATCAACAACTACGAGGGACTACGGTCCCACAACACCCAGACCTGAAACAAATATATATCTGTCACTCAAACATTTATCTCGGTACGGGAATTAAACCCACGATCTCTCGTTTCACAGCCGGCAACTCGCCCTTTGCGCCATGGAGGCTGTAAAAAAGACGAAAGAGTACGAACAAACATTTATTTCGGTGCGGGAATCGAACCCACGACCTTTCGTTTTACAGGTTACTCGCCCGTTGCGCCACGGAGGCTGTAAAAGAGACGAAAGAGAGAAATAGTACGAAGGAAAATAAGTTTAAAATACTCCACAGAAGTCCCTTCCAAGATAATGTAATGATATGACTGTGAGCACTCGGCAGTTTTTCACGCTTTTCTTTTAATCCTGTCCGCGACAATCCTTTTAATTAAACATTAAAACATTCCTTGTCGTCTGTTTCCGTTTGCAAACGGATTCCGGCGTAAATCGTGCTTAATTACCGTTGTTTTCTTATATTCACGGTCCAAATGTAAATAAAATTGTTGTAGATATTTTTCAGTTGGAGATATGGGATGGGAGGTGTCACAAAGGCTGATTGTTTCAATACTTATATAAATTAACTGTTAATGGTACACCCACACTGATAGATTTGGATAATTAAGTGTTTCCACAAAGCACTTTCTCTCATACGAATATTAAATTGACGTATATTTAATTTTGATTCTATATTCAAGAAAATGTCTTGTTATTTTTGGTTGCATAATACTTTTTTGTAGTCAATACTTTTTAATTTACTATAAAATTAATATAAATAAATAAATAAGCAGCGATAGCCTAGTTGGTTGCGGTGCGGACTGCCAATACGAAAGTCGTAGGTTCGAAACCCAAGTGGCATACACTTCTTACTTTTCTAAAGTTATGTGTGTATTAAAATGTTAATTATCGCTTGCTTTAACGGTGAAGGAAAACATCGTGAGGAAACCTGCATACCTGAGAATTTTTCGAAGGTATGAGAAGTCTGCCAACCCGCATTAGGCCAGCGTGGTGGACTAAGGCCGAACCCCTCTCATTAGTAGAGGAGGCCCGTGCCCAGCAGTGGGACAATGTTTAATACAGGGCTAGTATTATTATTATAAATAAATAACACTCAACAGTTATACACGTAGCCCCAATCGCACACCAAGATACGAGTCTTGTGTTATGGGTATCAGGGGCTACAAGAGACTTTCGGTCTCACAACACCCAGACCCCGGACACAAATATCTGTCTGTCACACAAACATTTGTCCCGGTGTGGGAATCGAACCCACGGCCTCTCGTTTCACAGCCACGGAGGCTGCCAATGAAATAATGATTTATATGAAACTCAGGAAACAACATTATTTGTACATAGAGCTTTAGTGGTAGTTTAGGTTTTTTATTTACAATGTACATAGGTTAAATAATACTACAAATGAAGCAGTCTACGTTACACACTGTTTGTCTGTTTAGGCAAAAAGCTCGTCACATTTTTTTTTTATCCTAGCACGGCAAAGTGACCGCACTTCACCTGATGGTAAGCGCAGTACGGTCCAATTAGAGTATCGAGTAGCGAGAGACGATCTATCCCCCGCTACTCAACACAATCATGCCGGCCTGCTGCTTCACACTACGCCATGGGCAAGAAGGGGAAGAAGCGGTCGAGGGTCTATTGTCAGAGTACTCAGAAGGCCACAAAATGGACAAACATTGTACCCCAACTCTAGACCCCCAAAAAATTAAATTACTTTCTACGGCTTAAAGCTAACTTTAATTTCACTTCTATTTTCAAATTCTTAGAAGGATTTAGTTCGCACTCCTCAGTTTACCGAAAACGGATCGGTATTCGCTCTTGACCTACTCGAATTCTTACTCTGAATATCATTTCTCTGAAAGCAGTCATAAAAGCCTGCAAGTTCTATGAAAGCTTGTTTACAAGGAAGGATGTTTTTATTTCATGCAGCATTATTATAGTTAATAAAAAGATATGAACCGGTCGTTTATTTTCTTCTGAATTTACTACTGTTTTTACTAAGTGATATATTCGGGTCGATGACCGTAGATGTCGCTGTACAACTGAAATTGATCTGTCGCTGGCCGCATGTCTAATGCGACATTTTATGTAGGGACTAGATTTTCACCCCAATGGGTATTATTTGGTTTATCTTTGATACTTTATTCATTTTGTCGCTTACCCAAGTAAATGAGTTATTATGTTATAATCCAATTTGGACGATTTGTGTTTAACAGAATGTTGAATACAAAATATGATATGTTTATTAGTTAGTAACATTAATTAAAATATAAATAGCTTTGTAAATAGAAAATACGTTTTTGTTGAATAGAATCAAAATTCTTAGTAAATTTTTTGTTTTTAAGTTTTTTATAATAACATTATTCACCATCATAAGCTTTCTTTAAAGGATTTCTGAGAACAATTTGACATAAAAGTTAATTTTTATTCAAAGTAAAACAATTATTTTCGATATTAAAGAATATTTTTTATTAATATTAAAATCAAGAGCGATCTTAACAATCTCCAAATGAAAGCAACATCTAGAATTGATTATTTTCATTCCTAAAGAAGCATTTATATTTTTATGCCTATTCTAATATAATATTCAGCAATAAACCCTCAGATTTCTCCATTCACAAGCCGAATCATAAATCCACTTCTGCATTCACATGAACACTAACTGCCTGACTATAACTCACTTTAGCTTTTCTAACATTTTTTCCAAATATTCAAAAGAATTCGTTGATCAGCCATTAAACTCATGTAAAATGAAACTGAAATATTTTTATTCCAATCGTTCATTTGCTAAATGCTACGATAAAATATGATTTATATTATTTTTCTGCCTACAGTTTATTGTATTGTTTTTTTTAGTGCCTTGATAGGCATACGAGCAGACGGGCCACCTGGTGGTAAGTAGTCACCGCCGCCCATAGACTCCTGCAATGCCAGGGCACAACAAAGCCGCTGCCTACCGTTGAAGGACTACTCTTTTTAAGCCTCGTTTAAAGAAGAACATGTCATAGCGCTCAGGGAACACCGCAGCAGGGAGTTCATTCCAGAGCTTGCACGTACGTGGTAATAATGAACGCTGGAAACGAACCGTGCTAGACGGAATGGTTTCGTTTAACAATCGTTTAACAATGACATGCTATCAATAGACAGCATGTCATTGATATGCAGTATCAATAGTGTCGGCGACAACACCGAGCCTTGTGGAACGCCAGCATTAATGGATAGATCGTCGGAGCAGTAGCCGTCTACGACGACTTTAATCCTCCGACCATCCAAAAAGCTAGCGATCCAGTCGCAGAGTCCCTCGGGGATAAGATGGTAGCTTCGACAGAAGGCCCCCATGCCATACCCGATCAAACGCCTTCGCGATGTCTAGACCGACGGCCATAGCCTCACCCTTGCTCTCTATAGCCTCCGCCCAGCGATGTGTGAGGTAAACAAGAAGATCTCCAGCTGAGCGTCCGTGACGGAAACCGTACTGACGATCGCTAATCATCTGGTCCTCCTCCAGATACCCCATAAGCTGGGCGTTAATTATTCTTTCCATGACTTTAGAGAGCAAGGATATGATGGCTATCGGTCTTTAACACGAAGGGTCCGACAGGTCACCTTTTTTAGGGATCGGATGGACATGGGCAACCTTCCACGAAGCAGGAACCCTTTTGGAGTTGTACGAAAGACGATAAAGGCGCGTGATTTATTTTTATATTAGTTTTTTTTATAATATAATTTGGTATAAGCTATATAAACATATAAATATATTACTGAAGCAGAACTGGTACCGACCATCGTAAACATTGTAAAAACCTGGCCATAGTGACTCATTTAGATTCGCGTTTAATCCAGTTAGAGTATCAAGTAGCGAGAGATAACTATTCCTCTACTCAGCACAAGCATACCGGCCTGTAAGCCATGTAGCTTCTTCACACAACGCCTAAAGGACCTAAAATCATAGGGAGAAAGGAACACGGTAGCTGGCAAACTGTTCCACAGCTTGATGGTGCGGCAAAAATACGAATTTGCGAACCATTTGATTCGGGCCGGGGTAGTAGCCACCACGAAACTCTGGCTCCGCAAGCCAGTACACGTGGTTCTGGTGTGGAAGAGAGAGGATGGGACTACACTGAATAGTATCTGTCAATTCACATTGATAAAAAATGTACAAGGTTAAACAGGAACTACCCCTTAAGCCAGCCTATTTATATTGTAGTCTAACTGGCTACAGATTCTACCAATAACCTTTAGTAATGTGACAATAATTTATATTACATACACTCACGCCAGTAATCCCCGAAGGGGTAGGCAGAGGTACACCTCTGATTACAGGATTACTGGTTACAACCAGAACACCCACTTTTCGCCGAATTTCGGTCCCATAATGTTTTTTTTTTTTTTTTATTCAGGCGCGGCAAAGTGACCACACTGCACCTGATGGTAAGCGCAGTGCCGTCCAGATAGAGTATCAAGTAGCGAGAGACAGTCTATCCCCCGCTACTCAACACAATCATGCCGGCCTGCTGTTTAGCTTCTTCACATTACGCCTAAAGGACCCAGGATCATAGGAAGGAGGGAACACGGTAGCTGGCAAACTGTTCCACAGCTTGATGGTGCGGCAAAAATACGCATTTGCGAACGTCTTGGTTCGGGCCGGGGTAGTAGACACCACGAAGCTGTGGCTCCGCAAGCCAGTACGCGTGGTTCTGTTATGGAAAGGAGAGGATGGGATGAGATCAAACAATTCTTCAGAGCATTCGCCATGATACAGACGGTAGAACACGCTAAGCGAGGAAATATCCCTACGCAGCTGTAGCGGCTCCAGGTTCTTACTCACGTCTGCATCATTCACAATGCGGATGGCCCGCCGCTGCAGCCCATCCAAGGCATCGAGAAGGTATCTTGCGGAACCGTCCCAGAGGTGCGAGCAGTATTCCATTCCCGGCCGCACCTGCGCTTTATATAAGCGGTAGAGCTGACCAGGCGTGAAAAACCGCCTCACCCTGTTCAGGATTCCGACCCTGCGTGAAGTGGCGGATATTACGCCCTCGATGTGGCTCCTTGGATTAAGATCGCAGTGGATGTCCATACCTAGGACACTAAGGTCATTCCGCATTGCGAGTGGAACACCCTGAAGAACGGGGATTGGAGAAAACGGAGACTTCTTGCACGAGAACGCGCACACCTGGGTTTTTTTTGGCATTAAACTCAACCCGATTCCTGGTACCCCATGATGAGATGAGATCCAAGGTCTGGTTGAGCTCAACGACAAGATCCTCTCGTCTCCTCTCAGTATCCGCCCGGCAACCAGGAGGCTTGCTGCTATAACGCCCATGAACCGTGCTATCGTCTGCATAGCAATGAATGTTGCCAAGCGACAACATATCATTGATATGCAGAAGAAACAAGGTGGGCGAAATCACAGAACCTTGTGGTACTCCGGCATTTACTGACATGAGCTGCGAAGCATGTCCATCAACGAGGACACGCATTCTACGCTCATGCAGAAAGCCGGAAATCCACTTGCACAGGTTGTCGGGCAGACCGTATGCCGGGAGCTTGGAGAGAAGGCCACGATGCCAGTCCCTATCAAATGCCTTGGCTATGTCGAGACTCACAGCCAGAGCCTCGCCATGCTTGTCAATCGCTTCCCCCCAGTGATGTAATACGAACGCTAGAAGATCACCCGTTGATCGGTTATGACGGAAACCGTATTGGCGGTCATTGATCAACGAGTGATCCTCTAGGTAGCGAACTAATTGGCTGTTTATCAGTCGCTCCATGACTTTACACATCACTGAGGTTATGGCGATTGGGCGATAATTGTTAGGGTCTGACCTATCACCCTTTTTGGGGATCGGCTGCACATTGGCCTCCCTCCAAGATTCAGGCACAATACCTGAGAGGTAGGACGAACGGTATAGGCGCGTCAGTACAGGAGACAACTCCGCTGCATACTTTTTAAGTACGAGCGCTGGGATACCATCAGGACCACTAGCCTTCCGGACGTCGAGAGACTGCAGCTCACGCCGCACATCACAATGCCTGATACGGATATCAGGCATTGTGTGACCGCAACCGGGCAGCGTAGTTGGTAAATGAGCATTGCAGTCCTCGAGTCTCGAATTAGCCGCGAAGAGGTTTGCCAGTAAATCGGCCTTCTCCTGCGAGCTATGGGCTAGTGTTCCATTTCGATATCTCAGCGGTGGCAGCGAAGGGCGACAGAAGTTAGATTGGACGGCCTTAGCCAAGCTCCAATAAGCACGACTGCTTGTTGGGTTATCGGCCAAAGCACATCCAATCTTGGAGACGCGCTGGGCATCCGCTTTAACATACGCCCTCTTGCAGACCTTGGCAGCACGGTTGTAGGCTGCTCTGAGTGACTTGAGGTTGGGATCCTTCGTAGCGCGACCCCCGATCCAAGCACGATACGCCGCCTGTTTCTTGCCAACAGCATCGGCGCATGCACGATTGAACCAGGAGCGTCCTCGGCCCTTGCCTGCGATCTCAGAGGAAGGAATGTAATATTCCATTCCTATTCTGATCTCGCAAGCAATGGCGTCGGCACTCGCTGAAGGATCCTTTCCATTAAAGCAGCGCTGCCAAATGTGATAGGGGGCGAGCCTATACCGGGCACAATTCCAGACTCCGGGCTAAAACTGAGAATTTATAGATAAAAAAACCCAATATCACTTTACCCGACCCGGGGATCGAACCCGAGACCTCACTACAGCAGTTGTAACGCATGCGCAATTACAACTGCGCCACCAAGGCATTCCAATTAATAACAATTCGGTTTAAATAGTAGGTATATTTCACAAAACCCAGTTTCCAACTTTCTTCGCAACACGGGATCAATTTGCATGTACATTTGTAGTAAACACACCTCAGGTCGCAGAGGAACGTTGATTTATGACACATGTAAATTGAACGAGAAATACAGTTATTACAGATGACAATTCTGTGAAACTAGAATTACATGATAAAATGGTATGATATAGGAATCTTCGCGAATAGCAGCGATAGCCTAGTTGGTTGCGGTACGGACTGCCAAGACGAAAGTCGTAGGTTCGAAACCCAAGTGGCATATACTTCTGACTTTTCTAAAGTTATGTGTGTATTAAAATGTTAATTATCGCTTGCTTTAACGGTGAAGGTAAACATCGTGAGGAAACCTGCATAACTGAGATTTTTTCGAAGGTATGAGAAGTCTGCCAACCCGCATTAGGCCAGCGTGGTGGACTAAGGCTTAACCCCTCTCATTAGTAGAGGAGGCCCGTGCCCAGCAGTGGGACAATGTTTAATACTGGGCTAGTATTATTATATTATTTTTATATTAGGAATCTTCAAGACTAGACTCAATATACAGCTCTTAATTACTTAATATAATCCACGTTATATTACTATAACGTGGATTATATTGTCATTTGCCGTCACGTGAGATTAAATTATGCTAGATGTTGCTCGCTGCTCCGCCCGCGTGGAGGTTATTTTTGGAAGGAAAGGTATACAATACATGGAGACATGTTAAGAAATTACTTTGCTAATTATTTTGCTATCCCATAGGATGCGTGCATTTTTCTGGGATAAAAAGTGGCATATGTCATTTTCTGGACCCTAAACTACCACTATGCATTAATCATGTCGATCCCTTGCTCTGTGAAACACTAAACTATCTCACGGGAACTACACGTTTTTCCGGGATAAAAGCAGCCTATGTGCTATTCCAGACTATAATCTATCTCTGTGCCAAATTTCAAACAGATCCGTCCAGCCGTTGTAGCGTGATTGAGTAACAAACATCCATCCAAACTTTCGCATTTATAATATTAGTAGGATTATACACCCAATACACTCAGCAGTAACACACATAGTTCTTACCCCACACTAGGTAAAACTTGTATCGTGGGTATCAAGAACGAAACGAAAGAAGAGGTATTACGGTCCCACAAAACTCAGATTGGAAACAAATATCTGTCACACAAAAATTTGCCTCGATGCGGGAATCGAACCCACGGCCTCTCGTTTCTATTTAGAAATACTCCGTATCTGCCCGGAGTCTGGAATTGTGTCCGGTATGGCGATAGTCTCGCCCTCTATCACATCATGGGACCGTAATAAATTGCGCAAAGAATGGCTGTATTAGTTACACCTTTGCCTACCCCTTCTGGTATTACAGGCGTGAGTGTATATGTATGTAATTACAGCCGTATGCTAGAACGTATTGTACTTGCACACGGCATAGGTTCGTATAAGTATTAATACGAACACTTTGATATGCTAATTTCTGTATATGTGATTCGTCATTTTTTGTTTGGTACCCAAAATTAACCAATGACGTATCCAGAAATTTACGCACAAAAAATAGAATAAGAATCGTTTTTGAATATGGATGTCAGTCTTAGCACATTAGTAATGTCGTTATTTTATTTGAAGCCAATAAAGAATCAGTGAGTCACAAGTATTGCTTGATTGATAGTAGTGTTATGTCTCTAGTAGACTCTATGACGCTGTAATAATATTATTGATTATAGATATTATATCTTCTTCATTCCATGGGGGTATTATAGATTTCTTTTTACACGATTTTGACACACCACTTAAGCTTCATTTACTTTTATTAATCGCTTTATGAATTCGCCTAGGTTTAGAGAATTTCTAACCTGTCTTTTTTTAACTATTTCGCACATTTGACCATAATTTCAATGTGGACGTCCTCTGCCAACCTTTCCACCCATACCCGCCTTGTGTATCTGTTCCCTATCATCTATCCCCTGTGTGTCTGAACCACCTCAACATACCTTTCTCAAATCTCGTCACTACATCGTCTTTCACTCCACAAAGTCCCATCACCACATTTTATCACACCAAGTCGCACCACGTATGCTTCGCAATTTTTATGGATTATGATACTTAATTCTATAAGTCGTTTTGATAGCCTCCATGGCACAGCGGTTCAGTAGCTGGCTGTGATACCAGAGGCTGGTTCGCTCCCTGCACAGAGACAAATGGTTGTGTGGTCCACAAATATTTATTTCGGGTCTTAGTTATGTTGTGGAACCGTAGTCCCTCGTAGTTCTTAATACCCACGACATAGGTCCTGTGGGGTCAGGACTATATGTGACTGTTGGGTGTATCATAATATTATTAGCAACATAATATAATCACTGTTACACAACTGTTAACAACCCCATGTCAGGATGTACTAAATACGGCTCTGTAATAAATATCAGGGAATACGAAAAGCATTACCCTCTAAGCTGAACTACAACTAGACTGAACACGGAATAGGCCGACGTGAACTAAATAGATTACAACGCTCTGATCGGACGACTACACTGCTCACGAACTGGTAATGAACTGAACACCGGTATGCCATGGCAGTTTCTTTATTGCATTAAAAACCTTCACCCCGCTCACTCTATCACTTATCAATCTACTCGTAATTATTTTCTAAAATACTTTCAATATACCTTCGGTATTTCTAACAAACGCGAACTACCCTAATAATATTCATACCCGCTTGAACGACAAGACAAAACATTTCATTGTGAATTTGTTGATACAAATAAATGCTTATGAATAGGTATATCTTTTGTTACATACGCTGGGTTTCAGCTTCCATCTCATTTTCGAGGGAGGGGATTAAATTATTACTCTCCATACTGTCCTACTTCGACACAGAATTAGAATTGTCGGAGAAATAATTAATCCACATGACGCCCTTAATTTAAATGTAAATTAAAATGCGAGTACAGCAAGTAACTGCGGCCTACTGCCATCTCCCAAGCGTCTACGAAACAATATAATCAACGGAAGCAAGGAATTCCTTATAATTCTCTCTTACTAGTCAGACGTACAGAGATATCGCGGGTAATTGCAAATTGTCACAGCAATTAACCATTTTCCCGTTACCCCGTTTCATTGGGTATGTCTGTCTTCATCTCCCTCGTGTATCCATAGATAGCGCTATCTCTCCTTCGCAAAGATCCTACGTGTCGTACTGCGACAAATACGCTCGTTTAGGCACATTAAAACATGTTAAGAATCTTCGATGGGGATGAAAGGGGTAAGAACCAATGCATATGTTTTGAATTCGAAACAAGATTGTATAGATTTTGCTTTTGTATTACTGTTGGGTAGAGTTATCTTATCGAATAAGTAAATTGTATTAATCCTGAAACTGTAATGTGTAGTGGTACAAGATTAGGGAAATATGGGTGTAGGTTCGTTATTCAAATTCGAGAAACTGAGTAATGTTGATATGCCATAATTAATTGATATATATATATATATATATATATATATATTTTAGTGCCACGATAGGCAGACGAGCAGACGGGCCACCTGATGGTAAGTAGTCACCGCCGCCCATAGACTTCTGCAATACCAGGGCACAGCAAAGCTACTGCCTACCGTTATATATGAAAACATTAGTCAACATATCTGTCAATCATTTTTAACGAGAATCAAGTGTATGTTTTATTTTTTTATAAGTCTATTTACTGCTAGAACTTATAATAAGCCTGGTAATTCAATTATTTTTTATGATCTTTTGTTCGCAGCTTTTCTTGCGTGATTAATTATCGATATCGTTGTAGAATGAAATCCTATAGAAAAATTACTTTCAGTTCTTACCGGATTATTCAATTTCCTGGGTAACCTTTCTAATTTTCCTTACCTTAAAACCTTTTTCTGATTATTACGAACATCAAAACAAATTGCCAAATAGATCCAGCTGTTTTCAAGGGATACGCTTACAGCATTATTTTTTATTTTTTATATACCATACGCATCACATTAAAACATACAAATTTTATCAAAAACGATCTAGCAAAAAAAATTGATGCGAATCAACAGATAAATATAAACACAACTAAAACTAGTGCCTTGATAAAAAATAAATAAATAGACGCCAGTATTGACTTTGCTTATCCAATCTTTAAAGATGTTTCCAGAATGTTCTACAGAAAGGAAACTAATGCAAATAGCTATTTAATGAAGTTGAATATGGTTTTAGATTATACCATAATACAAAAGCATAATCTTCTCGTATACGAAAGCAAGGTTGCCTATCAATATGTTAATTATTAATTCCTCACATCAGGTACACGCCTAGCATTGATGTGGTTTGCCTTATTCAAAATATGTGTTGGATTACCTAGTTGCGTAAATACAGCTTTCAGATTTGATGAAGTTCAAAACTCATTAGGAAATAAATTAGTATTTCTTTAGCACTCTATTATTTTTTCTTGTAAATCGACGTATCCAGAATTAATATTACTAATATGGAGGTCTCAAGTTTATCCAGTGATTTGTAGTGGTCAATATTCTTCTACTACATCTCCACGGTGATCAACATCTATTTCATCTTCGACTTCTTTTTAGTGATCAAGGTTTTCTTTTACATTATTTATTTATTTTTTACCCATGCAATAGATCTGCATCTGGTCGCAATAGTGCAGTCCAAATATAATTTCAACCATCTAAAAACGTACGTCCAGCTGACCTGATACATACCGGCTAACTATACAGACAAAAATGTGTATCAGGTACCATCACATCCCTTATTTTGAATTATAATAATAATAAATACCAGCCCTGTGTTATACATTATCTAGTCCCAGCATTCCCAGCAGTGGCTGGGCACAGGCATCCTCTACTAATGAGAGGTATTAAGTCTTAGTGCGGGTTCACAGACATTAAAAAACCAGAATTCTGAGGCATGCAAGTTTCCTCACGGTCTTTCAGCTTATAAGCAAGTGATAATTATCAATAAATACACACGCAACTTCGGTAAGTCAGATGCATGCGATTAGGCTAATTAGGAACCCACGACTTTCATCTTGGCCGTCTGTGCCACTACCAACCACGCTATCGCCGCTTCTTGAATCAATCAATCTAATGAAGAATAACAAAATTGAAATAAATACAGTAGTTTTTAAATAAATGGAAAAGTAAACCAATGATAAAACGCCAGGAAATAACATTACCCTAAAATCTCAGTGGTCAAATCGGGGCAAGGTAATGTAACGTGTTTGAGATATGATTATTATGGGGTACTCTGTCAAAGCTGCGGCATTTTAATACCCTCAAGGGGTAAATTTAGGGCGGAACTTGCAAGGGGTTGTAAGTGATCTTTGAAGGTAAAGTTCAATGAGATGTAAGTATAGGTATGTTTGGCTCTTAATGTTGTTATGATAGCAATTAGGGGAAGGTGGGTGTTGTAGTTTGGGTAGTGTTCATTAGTAATTTTATGATGGATTTGTGTGAAGTTGTACAAAACATGTTCGGTTAATTAATAACAATACTAGCCCTGTATTAAACAATGTTCCACTGCTGGGCACAGGCCTCCTCTACTAATGAGAAGTCAGGACTTAGTCCACCACGCTGGCCTAAAACCTCCAAAAACATTTGAAATTTGTATAAGAATACTCAGGTATGCAGGTTTTCTCAAGCTTTTTTCCTTTGTCCTTAAAGCAAGAGATAATACCTCATCGCATTAGTATCACCGCACCCATCGGTGTAGTGGCAACTGCATCACGCGCAAAATCCAATCTCGGACATTTTTGTTGTGTTGAGTACCGGAATAGAGTGTCTCTTGCTCCTCGATACTCTAATTGGACGGCACTGCGCTTACCATCACGTGTGGTCACTTTGCCGTGCCAGGATAAAAAAAATGCTAGTGCTAAATTATTTCAATATGTGTGGCTATTGAGTGAACTAATTGGAATTGAAATTGGAATTGTCCAACCCGTTATGTAGTAAATATTTTATTTTAGTAAATGTTTCCTTCAGTTTTACTTTGTCTCCCTTTGTCTCTCTTTGTCTCTTTTTGTCTCTCTTTGTCTCTCTTTGTCTCTCTTTGTCTCTCTTTGTCTCTCTTTGTCTCTCTTTATCTCTCTTTGTCTCTCTTTGTCTCTCTTTGTCACTCTTTGTCTCTCTTTGTCTCTCTTTGTCTCTCTTTGTCTCTCTTTGTCTCTCTTTGTCTCTCTTTGTCTCTCTTTGTCTCTCTTTGTCTCTCTTTGTCTTGACACTATATTACAAAGGATAGACACATGAAACACCACTGCAAAGTCGAAAATCTTTTTGCACTCGCAACAAAACAGTTTAATTGGCAGTTGTCCAGCCACAAAACGTTAATTCCTAAACTGAGTCTGGTCGGTACAGAAATATCTCCTTTGATTGCCCGCTGTAATTGTAGATTCCTTCCGCCTGTACTGATATAGATGAGGTTGTCATAGAGCTGTTGATAGTCCGAATTTAATTGTTTGCATATAGTGACGTGGTCTGTTGGAGGACATCATATTTTGAAAAAATTAAGCAATAAAACTACGGACGTGTTGGTCTTTTGGACATTTCCCTTCCTTTAAAATGATGATTTTAAAGGAAGGGAAATGTCGTTAGTAAATAATAATATTACAGCTACCTGAGCGCCATCTTCGTATCTAACTAACACGCAACTAAATGTTGATCTATTTGAGAAAAGATTAATAATTAATAAATTGGTATTCATATGTGTCATATAACAATGGATTAAACTCCTATTCATTTTGATCTATATTCAATACGATTGACGTTGTATGCCAATAGGGTAGTTGAAACGACTTTTTTATTAATTTAATCTACAATTCACATTACCTCAAATCTATTATCGAAAGAATTTTATGAATCCGAACAAATCTGCTGGAAGGGGTTATTGTCAAATGATAATAAAAGGATGTATTATATGTCCCGTGACGTCACAGTTCTCAGAATGGCGATTACTGTGCCGTTGTGCGTGGGTGATAGTAATATGTTCCTACTACGCAACCATTTTCAATACCAATATTTAAATAAATATTGTGACGTCAATTTTCAAGCAATTTTTATTCTGTTTTCGCCTAAGGTTTTTTGTGCGTATTATATTCGGTTGCATATCGAATAATGTACAAAATTAAACACAGGAAACTACCCTATTATGACATTCTTCACGAAAAACCTTAATTTTGTCATTTTGTTAAATTAAATTAGAATTCTCCTCTGTCCTATCTCAACAGCGTCTATTCTATGTTCCAGTACAAAACGAATGTGCCTGTTATTATATAACATTTGAAACGTCGCTTTCTGTGTCCCAGTGGTTTTATTACAAGCGCTGTTTATGTCTCGCTCGCTTCTTGTTATTTTCGAAGTGCCCGTGGTTTTAGCGCGGAATCTTGCACAATGTTGCCTTTAGTTCTCACTGGGTTTCAATTACGTGACAAATGATGTGTCAACGTATTGTTTGGTGGATTCTTTTTATTGTAGCCATTTATTTGGACTTATTGGTCAGAATACTTTGTAATTTATCCTCTCAAGTATCAAGGACACCGGCGTTCGGAAAAAGGTATTAAGTAGTGAATGAAATACAAGCCAAAATCAACTTTATTTCCATAATGTTAACGTTACAAATACGCTTATTACGTCAATAACAACGAGTATTGCTAGTGATAGCGCAGCGAATTTTTTTTTTTAATCGAAATAGGCTTGCGCTTGACCACTATCTCGCCTGATGGTAAATGATGATGTGGTCTACGGTGGAGCACGCTTGCCTAGAAAATACCTATTCATATTTTTACTATGGCCAGATGAGTCCTGTTTACATTGTATTTAACATTTGAAATTGTGTGCGTGCTCAAAGTAGTTGTGAATTCAAACTATGACCAAGGAATCAAAGCCAAAAATCTTTTGTTTCTTTTACTGCATGCTTTGGAGCCTTGGCAGTGATAAAAATTTTCTAATCTCTCGTGCTCTAGCTAAATATGAATAAAATGAGTTTAAGAAGTACATGTATCGCGTATTAAATATTATATACATAAGCCTGCCTCGATGGCCTAGTTGTGCCGTGGTCACGGGTTTGATCCCCGGGTCGGGTAAAGTGATATTGGGTTTTTCTATTTAAAAATACGCTACTATATGTGTGACAGTGTTTGGTGTAGAAAAAAATGAAATAATTATATTATAGATTATAGTAAGCGTTTGTTGACCTTGCAATTATCTAGCTTTTTAAGCATATTATATTGTTTAATAAAAACTTATTACTGAATAATAGAAGCCAATAAATACCTGTATCAAAATAAAATCAGGCTATGCATACAATTAGAATTAGTGGAAACAGTATAGAATTATTTACTGTATTATATAGTATAAAATAATACAGTTTGTCGCTTTTGTAATTGGTTTAATTTTTTACACTGTAAACCGAGTACTGATAGCAAATAAAAAGTGAAAGTACAGTGTACACAAATCTGAAGATACTTTCAGATTTTAAATCATAAATTCAAACTCAATTACTGGCTGGAATTTTTATGAAGTCTATACTCATTGAAAAATATATACCTAATTTAAATTTTAAATTATATTTTTTTTTAGTGCCTCGATAGGCAGACGAGCAGATGGGCCACCTGATGGTAAGTAGTCACCGCCGCCCATAGACTTCTGCAATGCCAGGGCACAGCAAAACCGCTGCCTACCGTTGAAGGACTTATATTAAGGTCTGTAATAAATATGAGGTATAAATTACTATTAGGAAATAAAATAGCTCAAGTAAAAATATCAAAGTACAGTGTACAGAAATCTAAAGATACTTTCAGATTTTAAATCATAAATTCAAACTCAATTACTGGCTGGAATTTTTATGAAGTCTACACTCATTTAAAATAGAAACCTAATTTAAATTTTAAATTATATTAAAGTCTGTAAAAAAAAGTAAACGTATAAACGTGAGGTGTAAATATTAATAAAAAATGACCATTTATTTTATCTAACTACTAACGCCGCCTACGATAGGCTATCTTCAAAAGCTTATTAAAAGACACCTTAAACCACGCTTTTTCGATGGCCTTCTCAGAAAATATAAAATTCTACCTGCAAAATAAACATTTCATTAGTTCGAAATGCGAAAATTTAGAACACTCTGAGACTTCTCGTTATATTAAAACAAAAAGATAGCAATTTCCCAAATATCAACTTAATAAAAATTCCCTTTTAAACACGGTCTAGTCACGTACAAATTTACATACCAGTACAAAAAAAGATTTAACAATTGTATGTTTGTCACTGTAATTAGAACAACGATTTTAGATAATAGTCTGTAGCTGAGTTCTGATGGTGGAATGGATCTTTAGGACACAATTAACTATTGTTTCTTTATACAGTCCATCTGTATAAAAAAATTGATCAAGTGTGAGAGACTCACGACCAGGGAATTGAATATAGCGTGGCAGTTAATAATAAAAAAAAAACAATTATTAAATCTACAAGCAAAGTCACGGACCTGAGTTCGTATCAAACCAATCGTGTTGTGTTTAAGCCGTGAAATGGATTTTGAAAATATTAGAAATTATATACCCCAAATATATTTTTATAGAACACTAGCTGTTGCTCGCGGCTCCGCCTGCGTGGAGGTTATATTCGGGAGCAGAAGTATACAATCCAAGGAGTTGTCTTCTGCACTGAGGCACCTGTAGCGATTGTCCAGTCTCTCAGGTGTTGTGCCTGAATCCTGAGATTGCATCTAAAGAATACCTCATAAGTTTAACCTCACTTTGCCCCTTTTAGGGGTGATTTTTCAAAATCGACGAAACACGTATTTCTTTATTTCCTACCAAAAGTCTAAATATGAATTTACTGATCCCTAAGTCGAGGAATTATGGATTTCCCATACAAATTTTGAACTCCTATTTGACCCCTTTCAAGGTTGTTTTTTGAGAAAAAGGATAGCCTATGTCCTTTTCCAGGATATAATCTATTCCCTTACCAAATTTCATTACAATCCGTTCAGCCGTTTAGTCGTGAAGAGGTAACAAACAAACAAACAAACAAACAGAGTTACTTTCGCATTTATAGTATTAGTATGGATTAACTATCTAAAGGCCAGAGAGCCTCCGTGGCGCAAGTTGGCAATTCCCCTATTGGTAAGGGACGAAGAAGCTGTGGAACAGTTTGCCAGCCCTCGAATCCCTCTTTCTTATAATCCTGGGTTTTTAACTGACTTCAAAAAAAGAGAAGGTTCTCAATTCGTCGGATTTTTATGTATGTTCCCCGATTACTCGAAGACGCCTGGACCGATTTGGAAAATTATTTTTTTGATTAAAAGGATATACTTCACAGATGGTTCCATTGGCACCAAGTCACGATCTGATGATGGGATCTCAGAAAAATCGAGGGCAACCTTAAAATTTTATAGGGACGCAATTTTTTTATTGAAGTCGGTGTACTTTTAGAGACTATCATAATGATTTTTTATATGCGTAGTGTGAAGCCACTCCGCAAACCGGCATGATGTGTTTTGTGCCGAGTTGCGAGGGATTGTTGTCTTACTACTTGAAACTTTATTTTATTTTATTTTATTAGGATCTCCAACGAAGAATACACTTAACATGTTTAATCATTGTACTATTGCAATTTGTGACTTGTGCTTCCTCAATTATAGGAGACCACATCATGCAAAGTACATCACAAACGACAAACAAACTTAAAAATCTATTAACATGAAATAAATTAATTTGTTAAAAAAAAACCTTCAAGGTACGTCAACACTCACAAGGTTACTAGTTATTTGTGTGGATATTAAGTTTTTGAATTCAGCTAGGGTATTGGAGAAGATATCTATGTCTGCCGAAGAGCTAGCCATGGCATTGTATTTCTGGGTAATTCTAGCAATTGGAGAGTGCTTACCTAAGTTTGTTCGAAAACGTGGTGTTTTAAGTATTGGTCTAGGATAACGTGGGATTCTGGGAGGCACATTGATGCTTATTTTACCAAGAACATCTGGACAATCAATACCGTTATTGAGTAACTTGTGCAGAAATGTAAGGTCGGATGCAGTACGGCGACTTTCTAGAGACATAACTTTGAAATATTTAAGTTTGTCCTGGTATGTACTAGAATTCTGAACTTGATATCGAAAAGCAACGTGTCGAAGTAATCTCTTTTGTACTCTTTCGATTCGATTTACATGTACTTGGTATGTAGGATTCCAAGCTGTGCTACAATATTCTAATTGACTTCGGACAAAGCTGTTGTATAAAAGGAGTGTAGTAGACGGATTTTTAAATTCTTTTGATGATCGTAACACAAATCCAAGTGCCCGGTTTGCAGCATTAAGCATTCTATCAATATGATCTATGAAGCTTAATCGGCTGTCCAAGTATATACCGAGATCCCGGATAATGGATACTTCTGTCAATGTGTTTCCCTGTATGTTATATATCGACTGAACTTTTGTACGCTTCCTGGTAAACTTTATGTGGTAACATTTGGAACAGTTCAAATACATCTTATTAAGAATACACCATTGACTTAAATTGTTTATGTCAGATTGTAATAAGTTAATATCAGCTTCCTTCTCAATCACACGAGTTAACTTCAGGTCATCAGCAAAAAGGTATGGCGTAGAATACTTGAATATGTCACATATATCATTGATGAAGATGTTAAAAAATAATGGTCCCAAGTTAGAACCCTGTGGTATACCCGAGGTCGCAAAATAAGAGTCTGATTCGTTGCCATCCACTACCACCGAAGATGGCCTCATATCAAGATAAGACTTGCACCAAGTTAGTATGGTGTTAGTAATACCCAGTGATTGTAGTTTTGCTTCTAATATTCGATGGTTTACTTTGTCAAACGCCTTAGTAAAATCAGTATAGATAGTATCTACTTGAAGCCTTATCGACAGCCGATGTTAACTCTGCAACATACGATACAAGATTTGTGTTTGTTGACCTTTTGACCATGAAACCATGCTGATAGCTTGACAAATATTTTTTAACGCGATTATATAACATCGAATACACTAAAGATTCGAAGACCTTAGAGAGGACACAAAGGATTGATATAGGGCGGTAATTGGAAATGATCTCGCGTTTACCATTCTTGTAAATAGGCACAATCCTAGCACGTTTCCAGATGTTCGGAAATACTCCTGTTCCAAGTGAGGTGTTAAAAATATTAGTTAATGGAGAGGAGATGAATGGCGCGCAACGCAACCAGAATATTGGTGGTATGTTGTCGGGTCCGGCGCTTTTTGTCGTGTCCAGCTCAGACAGTTTAGTACGCACGGTCTCTATAGATATTGTGAAATCATTGTTTGCCGGAAAAGGAACTGTTGAAGTAGGTGTATTACTTTTGAAATCGTTTTGATCAAGGTCTGGCAAGTCGTATACTGATGAGAATTGTTTTGCAAATAGGTTTGCAACAGCTTGTCTGTCAGATACTTTTTCATTGCCGAAGGTCATTTCTGATGGGTAAGAATTATCGCACTTCCTTAGGCTTTTGATGTGTGTCCAGAAGAATTTGGGATGTCTTTTGATTTTATTTTCTATTTCCTCAATGTAGTTCTTGTAACATTTCTTTTCCAATAGTTAACAATCTTTTCTTAGGTAGTTGAATTCAATTACGTCTAATGGGTTGTTGTATTTTTTTACTCTGTTGCGCAAATTATTTTTTTGTTTTAACAATTTTTTCAGTTGATGCGAATACCATGGCGGCAATTTTCCACGAGAGTATACTATTGTTGGCACATATTTTTTAATTGCGTCCTTAATTATAGCATAGAACCTGCCAGTCATATCGTTTACATTATTACAAGTTACAAATTCATATTTATCGGGATGACACTCGGTTTACCAGTGCAGTGTGGTTACTCCGTGCCAGGATTTAAAAAGATGCCACTGTACAATGAGATTAAACATTAATATTAAGCAGGCCGGCATGATTGTGTTGAGTGGCGAGGGATAGACTGTCTCTGGCTACAGGATACTCTATCTGGACGGCACTGCGCTTACCATCAGGTGCAGTATGGTCACTTTGCCGCGCCAGAATAAAAAAAAATAGTAACTCATTTGTGTATACCCTAGTGAATTTCATGTCAGCACAACAAGCCACAATAGACACTTTGCTAGTTATTCTTAAAGTCTATAAATCCGTAACACATATTTTTAATATACGGGATATAAAAAAATACGCGCAAGTATTTCAAACGTCACCTGCGATCACCACATGTCTACCGACGGTTACGCGGCATTTTTGCTGACTGTATCGGCTTTTGATATACTGCGGCATAAATCATGGAGTATGGGGGTTTGCAGACGAGGATAGTGGGAGAGATAGTGGACAACTCACTTGATATGTTTTTTTTATTCTAGCGCGGCAATGTGACCACACTGCACCTAATGGTAAGCGCAGTGCCGTCCAGATAGAGTATCAAGTAGCGAGTACACATGCAAACACACCCATAAGAGGCACACTTATTCAACCTTGTTATTTAGTTTATTTTGATATAACTTGCAGTAATTTCTTATTAATATTTTAGGTTACATTTTCAATGTTAAATAGCAGCGATAGCCTAGTTGGTTGCGGTACGGACTGTCAAGACGAAAGTCGTAGGTTCGAAACCCAAGTGGCATACACCTCTGTCTTTTCTAAAGTTATTTGTGTATTAAAATGTTAATTATCGCTTGCTTTAACGGTGAAGGAAAACATCGTGAGGAAACCTGCATATCTGAGAGTTTTTCGAAGATATGAGAAGTCTGCCAACCCGCATTAGGCCAGCGTGGTGGACTAAGGCCTAACCCCTTTCATTAGTAGAGGTCATTGTCCCACTGCCCAGCAGTGGGACAATGTTTAATACAGGGCTAGTATTATTTCAATGTCACCACTATGTCTACTTATTATCTACTGTAACTCCACGAGGGGAAGTCAGGAGACCCTTAGTACAGGGAAACCTAGTTTGGGCTCCTGACTCCCACAAACAACATGTACTTTTATACTACCTTGCCTATATTACTAGTTATTATCAAACCAGTTTGTATCTGGGAGCAAACAAACATTTATTATTATTATTTGTAATCCCCGAAGAGGTAGGCAGTACACCCGCTTTTTGCCGAATTTTTTGTCCCATAATAGGGGGCGAGCCTATCGCCATACCAGACTCAATTCCAGTCTCCAGGCCGATACCGAATATTACAAAAAAGAAAAACCAAATATCACTTTACCTGACCCGGGGATCGAACCGGACCTCAGCACAGCAGTCGTGACGCATGCATTATAAGTTGTTGTTACAGTTGATATGTACTGTCATATGGAATCGTGGCTTTCATCACTTTCATGAGGGTTACGTACGGAAATAGGATTTATAATAAATGTTTATAGACTCTCGCGATTTCAATACATATTATAAAATTAGGGTTTGTCGAAGTACCGACAGTATTTGTGATAAAAATAAAAACCAAGGGAAGGTAGTTATCAAAACCCCCACTAAAATGGTTATCGATAATCCCACCACACGAAAGCCCACCTTACGAAGACGACACTAAATCTTACTCAGTCAGCCCGTGACCACGGCCGATGCAACTCGGTCGAAACGTCGGGAAATAATTGTGGTATTTATACCACATTTATATTTTTTACATTTTTATTTTACCATTAAAATATTGCGCGATTAGGATTTATAATATTTTTACAATACTTCAATAAGGCAAAATAAATAACATTCATTGAGCTGTTCTAATCTAATGTAATTCAATTATAATTTTATATCCAAGCATTGTCAACTGGTGTTCAAAAAGAGCAACGCTAGAGTTTTTTTGCCCGTACTTCTGTAGCGAAACTGTATTTTGAACTGGCGAAACTGAAAGATTGACTGAATATAATAATAAATACACCCAACAGTCACACACATAATTCTGACCCCACACTAGGTCAAACCTGTATCGTGAGTATCAAAAACTACGAGGGACTACGGTCTCACAACACCCAGACCCGAAACAAATATGATGCAGCGATCTTAATGGTTTTTATTTTTCCAGGAATATAGCAAATATAGTTCGACTCGTTTTTTAAGAAAGTCACGCTATTTTTTTATAGGCTACGTGTGTTGGGAGTCTTAAAGAAAATGTACATAACCGGTATCATATACTTTTTATAGTTTCATTTACAGAAATTATACTGTGGCAGATTTTTTAGCTGTGAAGTCATATGTAACCTCTCATTTATCACAAGGACACCGTTTTTTCTGGTTTTTTTTAATACTCGCACGGCAAAGTGACCACACTGCACCTGATGGTAAGCGCATCCAATTGGAGTATCGAGTAGCGAGAGAGAGAATCTATCCCCCGCTACTCAACATAATCATGCCTGCCTGCTTCTTCACACTACGCCATGTGCAAGAAGGTGAAGAAGCGGTCGAGAATCTATTGTCAGAGTACTCAGAAGGCCGCAAAACGGCCATACATTGTACCCCAACTCTAGATCCCCGACAAAAACCGAATGTACGGCTGATCCCGGAACGCGACACACTTGCGTGTGCCACTATTGCGGGCTTAACACCCCGTGTACGGTGGTCGCTATCCGGGCGGATATGAATATCCTACCACCAGCGGTGTTCGGAAATGTAAAAAAGTAGTGAGTAAAATACAAGCCAAATTAAACTTTATTTCCATAAGATTAAAGTTACAAATACGATTAATACGTACGGCAATAAGGACGAGTATTGCCAGTTTGGCGTGGTCAAATATCTCCAGATGATACTTGAGTGTTTAACATATTTTTATACAGCCATAGGGTCAGTAGATTTTTATAGTTTCTGGGACGTGACAATTTTCAGATTGAATATTGAAGGAATATTCGTAAATCTATTTTCAATGCGTATACAAAACATCTTTTCAAACAATATTGGTCAATCAAATTGTGGGATTTGAAAAAACAAACAAGTCACGAAAATATAAATGGGAAAGCGGGCCCAATATGGCAGCGAATTAAATAAAAACATAAAGTACAAATACTAGGCGTATACAAAATAAACATTTTATTAACATCAAAGGGTTACGCATATTTCAGCAATACAATGTACACTTAATTGTCAATTAGACATAGTTTATTTAGCTTTGAATCGTATATTACAAAGTTAACAAAAATAAATCCAAGCCAAAATAAAAAATATTTTAGCTACTAAGCAATTTTCACCAATTAGCTTGTTTGTTATAGCAATTTTCGCATGAATATTGGCGCCGCTTAAAATAGTTTAAGACTGCCAGTAGTATTATTGTTAAAAAAATAACCACTGTCAGTGAAAGAATCATTAAAATTGGCCAATCAAAAATGGCCATACATAAAAGAAAGAAAGAAAAAATACTTTTCAAATTGAGAACCACAAAACCGACACAAACCCTTATTCCTATTGATAATTGTGAGAAAGGTAATCCTTGTGTAATTACTTAATTTGTTCATAGTAAGGTAATGGTAATGGTAAGGTCTACTGTAAATAAATAATAAATAAAGGTAACTATCACCACATAGTTCCGGTAAACCGGTATCGTGGGTATCAACAAATGCCAGGAATTATGGTTCCACAACACCCAGACCCGAGACAAATAAATATCTATATAACACCCAAATATTTGTCTCTGTGCCGGAATGGAACCCACGGTCTCTCGTTTCACAGCCAGCTTCTCGTTCGCCGCGCTACGGAGGCTGTCAAAATCAATCCAATATTCTACAGAAATTGATCTCGAGAGTGTTCCAGAGTTTATTTTCTCAGATTAGAACATCTTTGCACTAAGATAACTACCATACACAATTCTAAGTCTTTCGGAATCATTCATTTATATTATTTGTATGTTTGTTTTTTATTCGGATTAGTTGACTTTAATTTCTTTGTCCAAAAGATTATAAAGAAAATTAAAACACACGAGAAACATTTTTGGGCAGTTAATACGACTGGAACACATTTGAAAAATAATAAAATATTGTAGTAGATCGGTTTTAAAATCCAGCTATTAACACAAAAATATTGAACGAGTATTAATTTTTGTACAAATTGTTGGGGATTTATTTTCATATGAGAACTGGCCTAACGCCTCAATAAGTGCTGGCTCGATGCACTAGCGCGATATACGCTCGGCTTTACGGAAAACATGATTTAGTTTTATATAAATGGTTTTATATTAGAAAAAAGTATGCATCAAGCGAAAATATTAAATTCATTTTATTCTATAGTGAATATTGCAGGAAAATACGTATGGGCTTATAAAGTTATTGGATTTCAAGACGCAATAAAGCTGGAGAGATGTTATACGTATATGTCGCAGGCATGTCCATAGGCCGGGTTGTGAGAGGGCTTACACGTCCCTCTCCGATCACCAGATATAGTAAAGATGCACATCGTATGATATTTCAGTAGAAAAACACCAGATTAACACTTCAGACTTCAGAGTTTAATAAACTACTGCTAGTTCGGAATGCAGTTATCCATGGGGAAGAATCTGGCAAGAAACCCCATAATTGCTCTTTTAACAGCTTTTAACACATCACAGTTTACGTTACAATATTCGAAACATAATAACACTTTATTATGTTTTGAACTTTTTAACTTATTACTTTAAACAGTATTTCGGAATTACGACTAAGGTTACTAGCTATTTAATATTGAATGCGGAATTCTTCCAAAAACTACAAGGCGCAACCTTTTAATTGTGATATTTTCTATTGTGCCCCACTCTGTGTGCGATATCACCCGATAAACTACTCAAACCCACCCTCAAAATACTAAAACAAGTGCCGATACAGACATTTTACCATAAAACGACTTATTTAAAAGTTCAATTCAGTATCCGTTTTCATGTTGCTCCGACATAAACATATAAAACACATAAATTGTTTCTACCTATGTCCGTTATAGACTTTGAAACCACTCAACTCAGTTCAATGAAATTTTGTATATATGTGTGGTTGGGTCCAACATAAAATATAGGATAGTTTTAGATCCGATAGGTGGCGCTGTTGTCGAGCTCTGAATTTCTTATTAATCAACGAAAATTCTGTCCACACAGAAGGCGGTTTATGGCAGGATAACGTCTGCCCGGAACCACTAGTCTTAGATATATTATAGAGAAGTATGATTAGAAAATTTCTTTTGAAATATCAGTTTCTTTCTTTAGCTTCTTTATTGTTGCTAATTGAACTAAGGGCTATCCCTCTTTTTATTAGTTGGTTGCGGTACGAACTGTCAAGACGAAAGTCGTATGTTCAAAACCCAAATGGCATACACGTCTGACTATTCTAAAGTTACGCGTGTTAATTTTTGCTTGCTTTGACAGTGAAGGAAAACAATGTAAGGAAACCTGCATACCTGAGAGAATTCTCATAAACCAGCATTAAGCCAGCGTGGTAGACTGGGTGGAGGAGGCCCGTACCCCGCAGTGGTGCAATGTCTAATACAGGGCCAGTATTATTGTATTATTGACCCAGTTATCAGTTCATTTGTAGAATTATATAATACCCACAAAAGCGAATGTATCGTATGTATATGAATGTAGGCGTATACTTTACACTCAAACCATCTCGGACATAGTTTTAGCGCATTAAGACAAAGAAGAGAGGTCGCAAGTTCTATGTCCCATTAATGAAATACTGAATCAAGATAATGTCGGTCTGTATATCAAACACAGCATCAGAAGCGTGAATTCCAACGACCAAAGTTTCAGAATTCTGCCGAGCGCCGTGCAGTTGGCCAGAATCCCTGATTCGTAACTTCACAAAGTGTTGGAGATTCAAAATTAATTGTCATTTAGGCAGACAGAGTTTTCAATGTCCTCCCTGATTTGGTTTGTCGAATTGATTTTACAATTCTCACGGTTTGTTAAGCTGTGGGAAGGTTTTTGTAACAGATATTACTTTTGAATGTTAATATTACTAAGACTTGGCATAGTGTGGAATAGAAGAAATTATGATGAAATTGGAACAATTTAAACTTGTTTTTATAATTTCTAGATAACTGATTAAGGATGTTAATAAATAAATACACCCAAATGTCACACACATAGTTCCCCACACTACTTAAAAATGTATCGAGGGGATCAAGAACTAAGAGGAACTACACATATAGTTTCATAATATTCAGACACAAACTAAAAAAAATTGTGAACAAACCAAATATTTGTCTTGGTGTAGGGATCGGACTCGTGTTCTCTGGGCAATCACAAATGAAATTTATTTTGGCATTAATCATATTTATATAAGATAAAAAGTACACGGACTTCAATAAATAATAAATTATGCATCCTCATAAAATTTGAGGGTTGCCCTCGATTTTTCTGAGTTCCCATCATCAGATACCGACTTGGTGCCAATGGGACCACCTGGAAAGTATACTCTTTTACACAACACAACAAATTTATTTACAAAAAATAATTTCTCGAATCGGTCAAGGCGTCTTCGAGTAATCGGGGAACAAACATGAAAAAAAGATTCCGACTAATTGGGAACCTCCTCCTTTTTTTGAAGTCAAAGCAAAACCGTTCAGTACTTTTGTATTTTCTGTTTTTCAACGGCTTTAGTGTTATCTATGAAATTAAATTAAAAAGTGTTTTTTTCCCACGTTTAAAGATTTTTTTATGAATTGTGGTCGAATTTTGACCATTAGACGACCACTTGTAAATATAAATGGCTACAATAATTACTATCAAAGTTCTATTTTCAAATGTCGTTTAGTATTCTTTTTTTAAAAATAGTCGTTACCTTTTTTTAAATATATTGTTCCTAGTCTTTCGGCTATGCATACGTCGATATCCGAAGTTCTATTCTTCCGAGAATATTTTACAATGCAAATGTTTAGTTATGTAAGCCCCGGGGTGCATGCATAGAACGATCTCAATGGCGCTATCGTGATTTCGCAATATCATTTTTCGTGTTCGGTAAATGTTTATATTAATACCAATGCCTAGACAGCCATCAATCAAAATCAGCCATCAATTTCAAAAGTAATCTACAACTTTCTTTACTGGGTAATTTTTTTTCAAACTCATAGTATTTTTTAATATTTCCATAATAATAATACTATCCAACAGTCACACATAGCCCCGATCCCACACTAAGATACGAGTCTTGTGTTGTGGGTACCAGGGACTACGAGAGACTTTCTGTCTCAACACCCAGACCACAGACACAAATACGGACGGTGTAGGAATCGAACCCGAATCAGCCTTAGTCCACCACGCTGGCCTAGTGCGTGTTGGTAGACTTCACATACCGTCGAAATTGTTATGAGAATTCTCAGGTATGCAGGTTTCCTCACGATGTTTTCCTTCACCGTTAAAGCAAGCGATAATTAACAATGAATATACACGTAACTTTAGAAAAGTCAGAGGGGTATGCCATTTGTGCTAGTTTCGAACATACGACTTTCGTCACCATAGTCCGTACCACTACCAAATATGCTATCGCTGTTAATAATGTTTTCATATACTTGATCCTAATTTTGTCTAAATCGCTTTGCTATGAGAGAAGTGGAAAATTCATATTTCTAGGTCCTCCCTATTTCTAATTGATTAATTTCGTTGCGGGATAAAAGACAGTTAAGCATCCCCAGAGACTCGCCGAGTTTCATTACTCGGTGTCGAAAAAATGCGTGCCATTGTCGATCCTGGCTAAGCAGGAGTTACAATGGCGGGTGTGTGGGTGGGATAGTTTTGTAATGTTGTCTAAAACGTTATATAACTCTACAATGTAAAATTTTAAGCCACTTAGTTAGTGTGTGGAATTTATCCTCTAATCTTCGCTAAATTTGTGGTAGACACTAAGTGGCCATAACTAATTAATTAAACGAAGAAACTTTCGAGGCCTCGGGCGTTTCGAAGACCCTCACGAGAATCTGTAGTTGTAAATAGTTAATATTTATACCATTATTTAAATTTTGGAGGCATGATTTTTTAATCAACTTCTTGGTTTACTTTCTCTTTATTTTTAACATATCCTATACAAAAAACAGCGATAGCCTAGCCTATCAACTAATTGAACGTGACTCTGCCGAGATGAAGGTCGCGGGATAGAAACCATCCCAAATGGCATACATTTCGGAGTTGTGCATTCATTGCTAATTATCGCTTAAATAAAAGAAAACATATTGAGACTATCTGCATGCACGAGAATAATTTTGAATAAGACTTTCAAAGTTGTCTTAACTCACATTTGACCAGCGTTGTGGATTAAGATCTGACATCGCACATTAGTAGAGGACGCCCGCGCCCAGCCGGGAGACATTATATACAGTGCTGGTATTATTATATACAAAAATACTATATACACTCACGCCTGTAATCCCCGAAGGGGTATGCAGAGGTGTATTTAACCAGTACGCCCACTTTTCGCAGATTTTTTTATTACGGTCCCATAATGATAGTGGGCGAGCCTATCGCCATACGGGGCATAATTCCAGACTCCGGGCAAATACTGTGTATTTCTAAATATAAAAACCCAATATCACTTTACCCGACCCGGGGATCGAACCCGAGATCTCAGCATAGCAGTCCTATTTTTGTTGTCGTGGGGAAAGCGTTTTATTACTGCCGCCCGCTCCAGGGGAAAGCGGAATA
This sequence comes from Laothoe populi, assembly GCA_905220505.1. Lineage (NCBI taxonomy): Eukaryota > Metazoa > Arthropoda > Insecta > Lepidoptera > Sphingidae > Laothoe > Laothoe populi. The sequence continues at coordinate 15,338,796 of HG992168.1, forward strand.
AGAAAAAAATGGCTATGTTGGACTAGCCAGTCTTACGACCCAGCATCCCCCTCGCCCGGATGATGGCTATCCGTGCTGCCGCTGGGCCGAGTCTCTACCCCCTATGTACACCCCACCCGACACTACCAGCTAAAATCCCGCGGTGGCCTTCTTCGGCGCTTACGGAGCGATCCCGGGGTATTCTAAGGAGTGCTACAATTGCAGCCGGAATCGCCCCTGCGGTGCCACGTAGCAGCACATCTCTATGGGGGGCTCAGGAGCCCTCGCGCACCGAACAACGACAGCGAACAAGGCCTTACCACCCGCGCTGCCCTAGCATAGCAGTCCTAACGCATGCGCAATTGCAATTGCGCCACCGAGATAGTCATACAAAATTACTGTTTCTAATAGTATGCCTAGGTCCTTAGCTTCAATAACACCTGGGTAACTAGTACATACAAGAAAAATATTTGACACGTGATTTTTGGATCACATTTCCTTTATTGTAGCGGTGAGTCAATAATGAGCAAAGATACCTGGTGAAGGCCACAGTAACCCGAAATCAAGGTATATGATTTTTTGACATTTTCTACCTTCAAATAATGTTAAACTTTTTCCGATAACCACATATTTAAACACGAGGGTATGTTTGTGATAAAACTTGTCTGGCCTCCGGCGTCGTCCATAAATTTGTTTTTACGTTGCAAAAATATTTACTAGCTCACCTGTTGCTTTGCTTGTTAGTCCATGGTTGAAATATTTATTTTGTATAACATAATAGTATATTTCGGAAAAACATAGTGTCTATTTATTTGTTTTCTTTTTGTCTATAGAATATCATGTTTTAAAGACAATTAATAATGTAATGTGTAATGTATAGCAGCGATAGCCTAGTTGGTTGCGGTACGGACTGTCAAGACGAAAGTCGTAGGTTCGAAACCCAAGTGGCATACACCTCTGACTTTTCTAAAGTTATGTGTGTATTAAAATGTTAATTATCGCTTGCTTTAACGGTGAAGGAAAACATCGTGAGAAAACCTGCATATCTGAGAGTTTTTCGAAGGTATGAGAAGTCTGCCAACCCGCATTAGGCCAGCGTGGTGGACTAAGGCCTAACCCCTCTCATTAGTAGAGGAGGCCCGTGCCCAGCAGTGGGACAATGTTTAATACAGGGCTAGTATTATTATTATTAATGTACTCCCAGATGAAATTACACAAAACTTTTTGAAGTGATAGTTTTTTAACTGCGTTGATTGTACTTGGTAGGAAGAAAACTTATGGGTTCGCGTCACCGACATGCTATACTTCGTCCAACCGTTTATTTTACTTTTGACATTAGCACGACTATGAAGTTCTATAATTATTGATAAGCAATTATAAACAAAAAAGTTATTTCTTCATGGACATTCAAAAAAGAACACGGCAATTCCAAAGTTATAAGTTTTCACTTATGTCGGTAGTTCCAGTCTGTCCAGGCGTTCTCAAGGGATGCGGTTACCTATAACACCATATAATTTTTCAGATGATGATTAAATTATTATATTTTAACCTACCATTTAAAAAATCCGCGATGGTTGTTATACGGACCGTCAAGACTAAAGTCGTATGTTCGAAACCCAAATGGCATACACCTCTGACTTTTCTAAAGTTACGTGTGTATTAAATTTTAATTATCGCTTTCTATAACTGTATGTGACTGTTGGGTGTTATTTATAACGGTTAAGGAAAACATCGTGAGAAAACCTGCATACTTGAGAATTCTCACAAGAATTTAAAAGGTACGTGAAGTCTACCAACCCGCATTAGGCCAGCGTGGTGGACTAAGGCCTGACCCCTCATTAGTAGAGGAGGTCCGTTCCCAGCAGTAGGACAATGTTTAACACGGGACTAACCTAGTATTAACCTACTTTTCTATTCATAATCCTATATCAATTATAAATGTGTTTACAATAACCAGTTGCATGAGTAATTCATATCGCCGTGTGGAAAGCGGGTGCGACGGTGTGGAACTCCCATTACTTCTTCATAAACAGCGCGTCAATTCGGTAATATGAAGGAATGGACCATAGACTGAATATGAAAGACGGGACATTTGGTATTTCTGTAGCGTGTTTCTAACAGTTTCTAAAACCTTTATTGTTCTTCTCTAGACTGTTGCTAATGTCAAGTCGTTTAACTATATTGTTGAAAGTTGATTTGTTAAAGAGTAGTGCAGTTCCTTCTTTGTGCTGTCACTGTTTTATTTAATTATTTATTCTGGCGTGGCAAAGTGACCACACTGCATCTGATGGTAAGCTCAGTGCCGGCCAGATAGAGTATCAAGTAGCGAGAGACAGTCTATCCCTCGCTACTCAACACAATCATGCCGGCCTGCTGTTTAGCTTCTTCACATTACGCCTAAACAACTGTGCCACAGCTTGATGGTGCGGCAAAAATACGAATTTGCGAACCTCTTGGTTCGGGCCGTGTTATTAGACACCACGAAGCTGTGGCTCCACAAGCCAGTACGCGTGGTGTGTGGAAGGTAGAGGATGGGATAAGACCAAACAATTTGCCATGATACAGATGGTAGAACACAGCCAACTAGGCTATCGCTGCTTAAAAACCTAGGTAAAATAACACCCAATAGTCAAACACATAGCCTCGACCCCTCACTAAGATACAAGTCTTGTGCTGTGGGTATCATGCACTACGAGAGACTTTCTGTCTCACAACACCCAGACCCCGGCCTACAAATATCTATCTGTCACACAAACACTTTTCCCGGTGTGGAAATCGAACCTACGTCCTCTCGTTTCACAGCTGGCTACTCGCCAACTGCGCCACGGAGGCTGTCAAAATGTTCCTAATGTCGCCTCTACACAATTTCTAATCTAAGTCGACAGTCGTCGCGCGCGAAACCCATTTCTCCGTCACGAGAATGAAGTGAAGAAAATATAGCCGTGCCGATATCGCGCTGATATCGAAAACAAATGAGTTCGGTTAGTGAGATCGAGCCTGCAGGCGTCTGAACACTTTATAACGTCGCACTTACACCCAGCGAAATTGAATGAGGCAACCGATCGCTGAGTTTCGCATCATATTTGCATGATTCTAAGCCGAACGGTAGCGCGTGGAAATGTACAGAATTAAGTTGTTTTTTAGTAAGCCTCGATGGCGCTGTTGTAATTGCGCATGCGTTATGACTGTGCTGAGGTCTCTGGTTCGACCTCGGGTCGGGTAAAATTAGGTTTTTTATTTAGAAATACTCAGTCTCTAGCTTCCTATCACATTATGGGACCATAATAAATTCGGTGAATAGTAGGTGTACTGGTTACATCTCTACCTACCCCTTCGGGGATTATAGGCGTGGGTATATATGTATTTTTTAGTATGTATAAATTAGAGACTATAGCGCCCACACACATAAAACTCTTTGGAATTGTCTGGTAGTGCCATCTTTCATACGTTCATAAAACATTCAATAAAAATCATACCACAAGTAGCATACTCGTGATTGCTCCAAAGTGACATTATCTAAGGCACTTAATATCACATTTGGGCAATTATAGTACAAGCCTAACACGGGCCTACGCGTAAAGTTGGGGCGATTTATCATGGAATGCCACACACACGTGTACCTACCTACCTACCCCCGCGCCGACAGTTCGTAGTTTGGGAGATGCGGTCATCTTGCTGGCGACTAGCGGAATAGAAACACTATCGAAGAAAATGTTTTATAGCTCTAATTTAAAGTAAATCTCTTAGGACTCTTAAATATTAAGTAGAAACAACGAGAAAAAATATTTTATGATTAACAAGTGCTTTTACAAATGTTTTCCATTTGTAATAATGATTATTTCGTTTGAACAGATGTCATTTGAATAGCACACATTACAAAAAAGATGTGTAATTCTTTTTAATTTTTATGTTATCTAAAGTGTTGTTGTGTGACCAAATAAAATTTATTTTCTTTTAATTTATATTTATAAAATTCAGGATCCATAATTAATTAGTTAGTGCATAAATATATAAAACCCAACAGTCATCACATAGTCCTGACCCCACACTAAGATAGTCCTATGTCTTGGGTATCAAGAACTACGAGATACTTTCGGTCTCATAACACCTAGACACGAAACAATTTTTTGCAGTTCACACAAACATGTATCTCAGTGGGGGAATCCAATCAATTATTGGCGTACTAACCTACTGGCTTGCGAAGCCACAGCTTCTTATTGTCTCCTACCCGGCTTGAAGCAAGAATTTCGCACATTTTTTTTTTAGTGCCTCGATAGGCAGACGAGCAGGCGGGCCACCTGATGGTAAGTAGTCACCGCCGCCCATAGACTTTTGCAATACCAGGGCACAGCAAAGCCGCTGCCTACCGTTGAAGGACTACTCTCTTTAAGCCTCGTTTAAAGAAGAACATGTTATAGCGCTCAGGGAACACCGCAGCAGGGAGTTCATTCCAGAGCTTGCACGTACGTGGTAAAAATGAACGCCGGAAACGAACCGTGTTAGACGGAATCGTTTCCAGGTGGTATGGATGAACTCTGTTGCGGTGTCGGGTGGTGCGATGATAAAATGGTGATGGCACATTAGTCTCTTTCCCGCACCATAAAGCTGTAGAACAGTTTTCTAGCTACCTATGATTCTGGATCCTTTATGCGTAGTGTGAAGAAGCTACTCAGCAGGCCGGCATGATTGTGTCAAGTATGGAATACGCAAGTGTTCCGGAGTCAGCCAGTGTACATCCAGTTTTTGTCAGTGGCTTAGAGTTGGGGTACGATGCTTGGCCCTCGACCGCTTCTTCACCTCCTTATCCCATGGGGTAGTGTGAAGAAGCTTCCTATGTACCACAATAAAACTATTTAATTTGATATGAAGCTACACAGCAGGCCGGCATGATTGTGTCGAGTAGTGAGGTATAGTCGTCTCATGCTACTTGATACTTTAACTAGACTGCGCTTACCATCAGGTGCAGTGAGGTCACATTACCGTGTCAGTATAAAAAAAAATCTGCTGCCTCCCGTTTCACAGTTTACTCATCCATTGCACCGTGGAGGCTGTCATACTATATTTTAAGAAATCGTTAATCGCTGTCACTATTAACCTCACTGATCTGGGTCATCATCGATTAGCGGTTAGTGCTTTATAATAATTCACACGTTCTACCGCTGATTGGGTCACATATCTTAAGCTCGATATATGGGGTAGAAAAGGGCCATTGATGTTTTCCATCATTTTACCATTGGCATAGAAAAATGGAGAGATAGGAATTCCAAATGAATAGTTATGGCGCTGATGTATTCTTTGATTCACATTTTGTTGCAAGTCTGAAAATAAAAAATATCTACTTTACAAAAAAACGTGTGTAAACACATCCCTGGGTTCAGAAAGGGAATAAATAAGTTTTTGAAGGGTCGGCAACGCGCATGTGATGCTCCTGGTGTTGTAAGCGGTCATAGGCTTTAGTAACCGCTTACCACAGGCGGGCCGTAAGCTTGTTTGCCACCATCGTCATATAAAAAAACCAAGCCGAAGCAGACAATACCTTCATATTCATTTCTTATATTTCCTGAAGTGCATAGTAATTTTCAAACACAAGTTATTAAGTCTATATTTAGTTTGACTTCGTTTACTTACTGTTTCTCCACTTATAAAGTAGGAGTTTTCATCGCACATACTGCCTCTCAAGCAATTCAAATACACCGGTGTTCGGAAAACGATAATAAGTAGTGAGTAAAAATATAAGCCAAAATCAACTTTATGTCCATAAAATTAACGCTACAAATACGCTTAATACGCATGTCAATAAGGGTGAGTGTTGCCAGAAGATATTTGACAGGTTAAAACTTCACCAGCGAATTGATCAACACCTTTGCTGATTTTTCTGACCGTTGTAAAGTTTATCTTTCAAGAATCGTCGCAAAGTCTTCTCCTATTTCATCAACCCTACTTCTATGTCTGTCTATACCATACTGAAATGCTCCATTGAATTACATACATTACCTTTTATCAACACTGCAAATTAGTGAGATATGCACATTAACCTCTATTTAAAACTATTACAATATCGGACTATGTGTTTCCTTGAATAAAAATAGTCTAAATGTATTGATACTAACTAATTTTGTGTGTTGATGATGCAAATGTATGTGTATATCTGCATAAAGATTAAATGAATGTACTGACTTGTCATAAGAGCTACATCATTGTCTACGTGGTCAGTAAACGAATTTTTATTGTTTTTCGTTTTGAGACATTAGATATAAATAAACGTTAATATAATGTTAAAGGCCCTAATATTTAATAATTTTGATCGTACTATTTTCAAATTTCACAATTTGTATCTAGCTAGTAAAATATATTCTATATTTTTCTATGATTCTAAAAATCTCTCATGGATTTATATGATGAATAAAATTTTATGCATAAAATAAATATTTGCTGCCAGACTCGGAGCAAGTGGCTCGTAACTTCGACTGTTTGGGGTCGAATAATATTTGTTTTTAAATTGCTTTAATAAGTTCATAATATATATTTATAAATGAAAATGCTCATGCAAATCATTTAAGGACGGCATGACCGATAGAGCTATTTTTGTAATTCGCTCGTTATAATCCTAATAGGGTTTTTTTTAAAGTGGTAGAGCCACGCTGTAGACATATTTGTCTACAGCATGAATGGGCCGGCTCGACCGGGGTGGTACCACTGTCTCACAGAAAACCAACGTAAAGTGACAGTTTACTGTCGCGTTTCGTATGGTAAGTGAGATATCCGGAGGCCCAGATTCCCCCTTCCCTTCCCTAATCCCTATTCCTGTCCTTTAAGGCCGACAGCGCATACATGATACTTTCGGTATTGTAGATGTTCATGGGCGGTGGAGATCACTTAACATCAGGTGACCCACTGGCTCGTTTGTCGGACTGTTATAAAAAAAAGAAGTTCTCGCATTATTCTAAACATTAAAAAGCTAAAAGTCATCCACATAGTCCTGGTCCAACCTGTATCTTATGTATCAAGAACTAAAGACCCAGACCAAAATTGTCTCGATGCGTGGATTGAACCCGCGGCCTCTCGTTTCATGGCCGGCTACTCGGCCACTCTGCAACGGAAGCTGTCAAAATGCTTTTATTATGAGAATTCAGTCTCCCATGGTACCAACAAACGTACAAATAAACTCACAAAAGATAAGCCCTTGATTGTCTTCAAGTTTCCTTCAAGTCATTTCTTCCCCATTCCCCAATTTTATCGATATCAAAATTGTCACTTAGTTTAAGAAAATAAAAAGAAAATGCTTCACCTACACAAACCCATAATACCGTATGAAAATTCCATCGAATTAAAAGCAATGACAGAGCCGATTTGCCGATATAAAAACAACCCGAAACGTCCCATTCAAAGAGTAACACAGCCAAAGAGCTGGTGAAGTCGAACCGCAAAACGTCAAACTTGGCCGTTCCGCTTACGCTCCATTTAGTATTTGTTCCATTGAAACAAAGTATTTGATTTTAAGCCTTTTATGGGATGGAGACAATCGCATCCCGGGCGAGTTTAAAAATCAGCCAAATGTAGGAACTTTTGTAAGATGTTTAGAAGAAAGTCGACCTTAGTTTTGTTACTTTTTTGTCTTTTATTACCTGTATTCTATTGTTATATTCTATTGCCAAACAGCGATAGCCTAGTTGGTTGCGGTACGGACTGCCAAGACGAAAGTCGTATGTTCAAAACCCAAGTGGCATACACCTCTGACTTTTCTAAAGCTATGTGTGTATTAAATATTAATTATCGTTTGATTTAACGGTGAAGGAAAACATCGTGAGGAAACCTGCATATCTGAGAATTCTTATAAGAATTTCGAAGGTATGTGAAGTCTACCAACCCGCATTAGGCCAGCGTGGTGGACTAAGGCCTAACCCTTCTCATTAGAAGAGGAGGCCGGTGTCCAGCAGTGGGACAATGTTTAATACAGGGCTAGTATTATTTATTTTTATTCTATTGTTCCCTTGCTGGTCACTGACATTGTCCACTAATTGAGGGGTTGGTTCTTATTCTGCCACGCTTGGTAAAAATCATATATATTATCTTCGAAATTCTTACGATGTTTTCCTTCGCCGTTAAAGCTAGCGATAATTATAAATCTACAATACATCGAAAAGTCAGTTTGCAATTATTGCTAGTATTGAATGAGCGGCTTTAGTCTCAGCAGTCCGTACTGCTCCTAGCCAGGCTAGGAGGCACTACTTTTTTTTATAGAATTTCGAGTATGAAAGTTTTTTTTTATAAAAATTATTCCCTGTTGAAACTTATTGCCATATAGCATGTTGTATATACTATTACAAATAATAATGCAGTTTTCTATCATATTAATTTTTCTGTATTAGTAAGTATTACCCTTGGCTTCAGGTTAACTAATGCATCTACAAAAGTCGCTAAGGAATAACAATGTCTGTAAAATATGCAAATTTCATATAGGTACATAATAATGAAAACAAATACGTTCGTAAAGTCAGAGGTGTGTGCTCTGGGAGCTATGTACGTAACCGCAACACTAGCCTTGGCAGTGCATTGCCCTATAGCTAAGCTTATAAAACATTGTTAAGCTGTTGCTTTCATAAATCAGCTCACCTGCAAGATTATTAGATGACTTTGAAGTAATAACATGTAATTTACATACATACATATATACTCTTGCCTGTAATCCCCGAAGGGGTGGGCAGAGGTGTAACTAGTATATCCACTTTTTGCGAATTTCGGTCCCATAATGTGATGGAGGCGAGCCTATCGCCATACCGGGCACAGATTCCAGACTGCGGACTAATACTGAGAATTTCTAGATAGACAAACCCAATGTCACTTTACCCGACCCGGGGATTGAACCCGAGACCTCAGCACAGCAGTCAAAACGCATGCGCAATGTCAACTGTGCCACCAACATGTAATTTATAACAGTAAAATACACATAGAGTCTTAACCCACACCGTAGCATCGGTATCCAAAAACTACGAAGAAATGCCATCCCACAAAATCCAAGGGCCTTCCACAACACGCAGATGAACAAATAATCTGGATCATACTAACATTTGTCAAAACATAAACAGTGTCGTGTGGTTGTCGGACAGAAATGTGATCTTCAAAACAGAGATGAAGAATCGGATAAAAAAAAATGTTGTAAACTAGTAAGATGTAACAACACCTTTGTTCGTATTTTCTTTTAATAAAAGTATGTAATTCAAATAGGTGTTTACAAAATCTCTGAACAGTATCAGAGGGCGCAGCTGAGCCACGGTGACTCAAAAATCGTAACACAGCATCGGACTATATACAAGTCTTATGCAACACAAGAGAGCACAGTCCAGTGTTTCAAGAATAATAATTTAAGAAAATACATGTAAAGTAAAACTTTTACTGAAAGATTTTGTTCTACTCTGTATTTTTACTGGAAGCTGGGTCAGCTATTTCTACAGCGTTCACACTAACTGCCAAGCTGTGTGCGGCATAAATCGCGCCCTTTTATGCTTCAATTCGCATTGTAAAGAAAAAAATTATATAATTTCTTTTACACTAGCGTCCTGCCCTGTCTTCACACGTTTGTTAGTCTACTCGACGAGAAGTGTGAAGACAGGGCTACTACTCTACTAGACTCCGGGTTGGTACTCGGTGTTTGTGATAGAAAAACCAAATATCACTTTTACCGGAGCCGGGAACTGAACCCGAAACCTCATCACAGCAGTCGCACCGAGTATGTTACAACTGCGCCAGTGAGGCAATTTCTTTTATTTCTACAAATCATGATGAATGCAAAAATCTACGAGAGATCCTGAAAACTTCTGCTATGCAAACGCACTGTAGGACGTGCATCTGTATAATGTTTCATTAATATGCATATTTTCAAGTCAAATGAACACACTTTATTTTATCCTAATGATTGTTGTCAAGAGCACCACTTGAAAACGGCTGGACCGACTTGACTTGTTTTTAGGGGAAGAAAAATTGCAAAAGTCATCCGAATAATTGATGATTCGGAAAAACTGTTAATGCTTTATTCTTTGGGATTTCAGTCTCTCGGTAGCATAAATATAATCACGCAAGCGAAGCCGTTGGCAAAATGAAGTACACTCCATTTATTTATTTGTAATCTGTGGAAACTGCTACGGAATGTTTATTATTGTTTGTTCATTGTATAATTGCTTCTGGTGTTTCCTAAATAAAAATAAAAATGGGTGCGTGTACTTATGTACGCGCGTGAGAAGTTATACTTATATAAGTATAATACTACTACATAGTACTTATTATTATTATTACTAACTCGTAACCACTCGCAACCACTCGTAACCACTCGCAATTACTCGTAACCACTCGTAACCACTCGCAACCACTCGTAACCACTCGTAACCACTCGTAACCACTCGCAAACCACGTACCCACTTTTCATAACGGTGTTACTTTTGTGTCACGGTATCTTAAAATGTCACTCTCATCATTTTTATTTATTCACACTGTTTAATTGTACTGATACGAAACACGTGTTCTAAATATGAAAATACTAGAATATACAACTTGAACATAGTTATATATCGATTTTCATGCCACCTAGAACTAACTTCACGATGTCGCTGTCGGTGTGCGCGCGCATCGTAAAAATTCACTCATCATTTTTCTCCATCGCGCCAAAAGAAGTATAACTTCAATAAAATAAAATTCTACCTTACTATCTTCTTAGATAGTAGTATCTAGGCCTGACGAGAGAATCATTAGGCCATGACAATATTTGAGAGCAGGTATTAAGATTATATAATCTTAATACCTGCTCTCAAATATTTGAACACCTATTTTTATTAACCAACTTCAAAAAATGTGAAGGTTAACAATTCGTCGGAATCTTTTTTTTATGTATGTTACCCGATTACTCGAAGACGCCTGGACCGATTCGAGAATTGTTTTTTTGTTTAAAAGGGTATACTTCCCAAGTGGTCCCATTGACACCAAGTCAGGATCTGATGATGGGATCTCAGAAAAATCAAGGGCAACCCTCAAATTTTATAGTGACGCATAATTTGTTTTTTATTGAAGTCGGTGTACTTTTTATGAATTAAAAAACTTTGACTTATTATATAACCTTTCCAATGCGAAACATGATGTCGAAAAATAACACTACGTAACTACGAATACGTAACATACTATATTGGAAACGCGTTTTAAACTCATTAATACATCTACATGGATAGAAGTGAGTGGAGAAAGTCCATATCCTGAACCGGTCTAATTTCCTAGAAAGCACTCGGCGTGAGAGCTTCGAGAACATTCACCGAAGTGTTCTAAAGCACATGTCAATTTGGGAGGAGAAATTTTATTGAGATTAGAACACTTTTGAATTTTAAGGTGATTGTTTTAAATCAAATCAATATATTTATTAATTTAATATTTTGCTATAAATAATAAGTCAATCTTTTTGTTTTGACAGCCTTCATGGCGCAGTTGGCCGGCTGTCAAACGAAAGGCCGTGGGTTCGATTCCCACACTGGGACAAATGCTTGTCTGACAGACCGATATTTGTGTCCGGGGTCTGTTGTTGTGAGACCGGAAGTCTCTCGTAGTCCCTGACACCCGCAATACAAGACTCGTATCTTAGTGTGGGGTCGGGGCTATGTGTGTGACAACATACAATTGAAATTGGATTACATTAGATTGGAGCAGCTCAATCTATGTTAATTAAGTTGGCTTATTGTATTATTGTGAAAAAAGTAAATTAAACAACCTTTCCATACATCGTGGGCGTTTACCTCTTAGGTAAGTACTAAGAGATTTAATGGGATAATTATATAGAGTCCCTATAAATATCCGTTATAAACTCGATGATAGTTTCTGGGTGTTGTGTTAAAAGCAACAGTTTAGATAGTCAAATTTTTAGGTCCGTATTTGAATCCAGGACCCCACCGGTTTCTGAGTTTGTACATACAACTGGACCAATAAGGCGATAACGTTATAGTAAATATTTATTAAAATTGTTCAATTTTCTTGACATCATAGTAATCGTTTGTTTGTTTGCTTTGTTAGTTTGCTAGTGGTAGGATATTCATATCCGCCCGGATAGCGACCACCGTACACAGGGTGTAATACCCGCCCGCCATAGTGGCACACGCAAGTTTGTCGCCTTCCAGGATCAGCTAATGTACATCCGGTTTTTGTCGAGGGTCTATAGTTTGGGTACGATGTTTGGCTGTTGCGGCCTTCTGAGTAATCTGACACTAGACTCTCGACCTCTTCTTTACCTTCTTTCCCATGGCGTAGTGTGAAGAAGCAGACCGGCATGATTATGTTGAGTAGCGACGGATAGATTATCTCTTGACGGCACTGCGCTTACCATCAGGTGCAGTGTGGCCACATTGCCGTGCCAGGTCAAAAAATAATTGACGCCAACCGAATATGGCCGTTATAAATACAAATGAAATGTTCTTCTTTTAAGTTTGATATTACAATGATTTAATGGAACATGCCTATGTCGCCATAAAAAATAAATTTTCCGCACGTCACAAGCAAGCCCAGACACGATACGCAACTCGGTTCATTTAATACAGTATATTGTTTTACAGCAGCGATAGCCTAGTTGCTTGCGGTGCGGACTGTCAAGACGAAAGTCGTATGTTCGAAACCCGAATGGCATACACCTCTAACTTTTCTAAAGTTACGTGTGTATTAAATGTTAACTATCGCTTGCTTTAACGGTGAAGGAAAACATCGTGAGGAAACCTGCATACCTGAGAATTCTCATAAAAAATTCGTGAAGTCTACCAACCCGCATTAGGCCAGCGTGGTGGACTAAGGCCTAACCCCTCTTATTAGTAGAGGAGGCCCGTGCCCAGCAGTGGGACAATGTTTAATACAGGGCTAGTATTATGAATATTATACACACACACATACACTCACGCCTGTAATCCCCGAAGGGGTAGGCAGAGGTGTAACTAGTACACCCACTTTTCGCCGAATTTCGGTCCCATAATGTGATAGGGGGCGAGCCTATCGCCATACCGGGCACATTTTCCAGACTCCGGGCTAATACTGAAGAATTTCTAGATAGAAAAACCCAATATCACTTTACCCGACCCGGGGATCGAACCCGAGACCTCAGCACAGCAGTCGTAACGCATGCGCAATTACAACTGCGCCACCGAGGCAGTATGAATATTATATTGAAAGTTAAATAAGAAACTTCGTAAAAATCAAGATACAGATCCAGAAATTATAATGTCAGAATTTAAATAAGGCAGGATTGTGGGTTGTCAATTTTGGGATCGAGTTTGGAGCGCCTGCGTGACACACGGCTATGAGAGAAGGGTGATTTATTTGGCAGAACAATATTGTTTCTTAATTCAACAGAATTGATTACAATAAAGTTAATTATTTATTGTGTTTGTTTTACGTGCGATCATGTATTTAGTGGCTGGGAAATTAAAGAACCCAAATGCACTTCGATGCCAATTATGTAGCTATAGGACAAGCGTTTCTTCATACTTATAGATATATACTAAACCTTAGTCTATCTGTTGTTGTTTCTTAATTATTCGGGGTGAACGTATTTATTTCTTCCGCTCCACCCGGGGGAAGGCGGGATGATTATTTTGGTCTCGTCTATCTTAAGGCCTAGCCTTAAGCCGCCTAAAAGAGATGGTAATGGTAGCCATTAATATGTATTACCCTAGACTTTCAATACCAACCAAAATTTTCCGTTCTCCTTTGGGTTTGCAGGATGGTTTCGAGATCCTAATATGAACTAGGTTTGCTGCTGGAATCATCCTCTCGCCATTTCTTATTCTTATTAGAAACATATATTTGAACTAATGGGATAAGACACTGGCTGAGATATAGCTAACGCAAGTTCAGGAGCTAGGGAATGAACATAACGAAAATCTTTTAAAGGCCCAACACACGTTGGAGGAGTGCCCAGCCCGGGACGAAGAGCACAGCGCTTTCAGAGCAGTCGTCGGAGGAGTCGTCCATGGTCGCCAGCCGGAGGTCCTGGCGTGCGGTGGCCCACTTCTGCGAGAGCGTCATCTTTCAGGAGCAGAGTACTGACAGGGATCGGGAACGATATGATCCCCCGCCGCCAGAGAAGACGTAGGAGGCGCCGGATTGACGACTGACCGGCGTCTCCCGCCCTGTGGAATGGGGGCGTTTGAATTCCACCACGGTAACCCCTGCCGTATCGTTGTACTCCTAATTTCTGAGCATCGTGCGATCCCAAGATGGACGGCAGCGCGGGTGGTAAGGCCTCGTTCGCTGTCGTTGGGTACGCAGGGGGTCCTAAGCCCCCCATGGAGATAGGCCGCTACAAGGCACCGCGCAGGGGCTGTTCCAGCAGCAATTCTAGCACTCCTTAGAATACCCCGGAATCGCTCCGTAAGCGCTGAAGAAGGCCACCATGGTGTTTTAGCTGGTGGTGTGGGGTGGGGTGTATATGGAGGGTAGGGACTCGGCCCAGCGGCTGCCCTGATAGCCATCATCTGGGCGAGGAGGTGCTGAGTCGTAAGATCGGCTAGTCCAGCGTAATCGTTTTATTCTCATTCCCCGGAGCGGGCGGCAGTAATAAAATGCTTTCCCCGCGATAACAAAAAAAATGTACTAAAGCCTGCCTGCTCCCTGTGGTCTCGAACTCCATGATATTGCACATGAGGCTACAGCAAAAACTTAAATTAACTAACATAACAACATACTAACGGACGGAGGCTTAACGGTAGGCAGCGGCTAACGGTAGGCAGCGGCTTTGCTGTGCCCTGGTATTGCAGAAGTCTATGGGCGGCGGTGACTACTTACCATCAGGTGGCCCGTCTGCTCGTCTGCCTATCGAGGCACTAAAAAAAAAAAAAAACTAACATAATATTAAGAAATAGACCCGGTTGGTCTAGGAGGAAACTTCTCATTCCATACTCTTTAATTATTTTCTTTGTTGGAACTAAGTTTCTTTAATATTATCTAGTTAAACATATGTCCATTTGTATTATAATTATTAGAGCTTACGTTGCGCTGTAGATTATGCAAAATTTAACATTATATACGTCTAGATACCGTGTGATCCTGTTAATGGAATAAATAAACAACAACGTATATAACTAAGGCTGCATAGTATTTGTGTGTACAGACAGTGTATGTGTGCGTGCAGACATACGATAATCGCGATGCATCATATACATTTCCAACACATAAATAATATATTCAATAATTTAGTGAACATATTTATCTACAGCAAGAATGGGCCGGCTCGACCGGGGTAGTACCACTGTCTCACAGAAACCCAACGTAAAGTGACAATTTACTGTCGCGTTTCGTATGGTAAGTGAGATATCCCGATGCCCAGATTCCCCTTCCCTTCCCTAATCTCTATTCCTGTCCATTAAGGCCGACAGCGCATACGTGATACTTTCGGTATTGTGGATGTTCATGGGCGGTGGAGATCACTTAACATCAGGTGACCCACAGGCTCGTTTGTCGAACTATGATAAAAAAAAACATTTTATTAGTAAGCATTTTAAATTATTACGTACGGACGTACCTCGGTAGTAGTTTAATTGCGTACGCGGTCAGGTAAAAGTAATATTAGGTTTTTCTATCAAGAAATACTCAGTACTAGCCTCTGGGCTAGACTCTGGTCTAGAATTGTCGGTATGGCGATAAGCTTGCCCCCTATCGCATAGTGTAACGGTAATAAGCTCGGAGAATTGTAATGGTTACATCTCTGCCCAGCCCTTCAGAGATTACAGGCTTAAATGCGGATGTATATTAAAAATGAAAATACAAAAGTTACTGTCTGCTTGTAGTCTGTTTTCATGATGCTTCATCTAGATAGGTACATTATACATATTCAAATTTTAGGTATCATATAAATACAGTTACATAAAACGCGTGTTACTATGCAAATCGCTGGACTAGTTTATTTTGAACATGTTAATATACGTATTGCACTGTGGAACAATAATAGCGTAAAAATAGGCACCCAGTGGCTTGCATGAACGGTTGTTGGTGATAACGGTTTGCTGGTGGAAGGACATTCATATCCGCCCGGATAGCGACCACCGTACACAGGGTGTAAAACCCGCTATAGTGGAACACGTAAGTGAGTCGCGTTCCGGGATCAGCCAGTACATCCGGTTTTTGTCGGGGGTATTGAGTTGGGGTATGATGATTGGCCGTTCTGCGGCCTTCTGAATACTCTGACACTAGACCTTCGACTCCTTCCTCACCTTCTTGCCCATGGTGTAGTGTGAGGAAGCAGGCTGGCATGATAGTATTGAGTAGCGGGGGATAAATTTTCTCTCGCTACACAATACTTTAATTGGACAGCAATGCGCTTACCATCAGGTGCAGTGTGGTCACTTTGCCGTTCCAAGTAAAAAAAAATGTTTCAGTTCGAGTGAGAAATGCATGTATATTTTGTTTTTTTTACACTAAATAATTATTTTCCCATCAGAAATGTTTAGATATTTAGCCAAAATACCCTCAAATAATATTGACTTATTTTTCTTGAACATTTTCTTCTTTACGTGAGTTAATATTACTCACGAGTATGTTAGAAGATAATAAAAGTTCATTTGAAATAAAACATGTTTTTACGGATTTTATGGTTGTTTAACTTCTTTTATACCTGATTTTATGAACACTTTACAGCCTTCATAGCCACGGGGCGGACTAAATACTTTTTGTAATCCTAGCATGGCAAAGTGACCATAATCCGCCTGGTCTTAAGCGCAATGGCGGCCAGGTAGACTATCAAGTAGCGAGAGAACCATACCGCGCTCCTTGACACAATCTTCTACTCGGAATTTCTTCACACTACGCCTGTCGTCAAGGTAAATGACGTCACGAAAATATACTAAAAGCAATCTACTTTTGAAGACTAATTACTAATATCTTATCAATTTGAATTGATCGTAACAATATTATCAGGTCAAATGAAACACTAAATCTAGATCGACTTTTTAAAAATGATTAATAATAATACTAGCCCTGTATTAAACATTGTCCCACTGCTGGGCACGGGCCTCCTCAACTAATGAGAGGAGTTTAGCCTTAGTGCACCACGCTGGCCTAACGCTGGTTGGTAGACTTCCCATGCCTTCGAAATACTTATAAGAATTCTCAGGTATGCAGGTTTCCTCACGATGTTTTCCTTCACCGTTAAAGCAAGCGATAATTAACATTTAATACACACGTAACTTTATAAAAGCCATAGGTGCATTTGGGTTTCAAACATATGACTTTCGTTTTGGCAGTCCGTATCGCAACCAACTAGGCTATCACTGCTTGTTAAAACAAAAAATAAAAAGATTCCTTATAAAATGCAATAAGCTCACCGAACATCACGACCATACATCCGATTCACCCATTCAAATTCCGAGTGCCCTTGCAAATATTTGTATTTCTAACTGAAGAACTCACCCCGTGAGGGTCTATTTACGTTACCTGAACAGACAAGGGTCACAAGTTCCTGGGTCACCATCAGCATGCAGTTGTAAGAGTGAGTATGATTAATTCAGATAGTTTTTGTTTGTGGATGTTTTGTTTACGTTAACTTACGGTACGGTTACGGTAATTTTGTTGTAGTTTTTGCAATTATTCAATATTATACAAAACGCTGACATGAGGGAGACAGCTCCCTGAAGGATACACACACACACATACCCTCACGTCTGTAACCCCCTGAGGTGTAGGCAGAGGTGTAACTTGTACATCCACATTTCGCCCAGTGTACTACCGTCCCATGATGTGATAGGGGGCAAGCCTATCGCCATACCGGACCCAATTTCAGACTCCCGACTGATACTGAGTATTTCGTGAAAAACCCAATGTCAACCAGGGATCGAACCCGAGACCTCAGCACACTCGTAATGCATGAGAAATTCCAACTGCGCCACCGAGGCAGTTAATCAAGTTTACAAAATCTTATTCAAGGTTTTTATTTGTAATGTCACTATCCCTTAAAAGGAAAAGCATAATTTAATTTAACCTTTTCAACAGATATTAGATCCTGAGGGAATAATAAAGGTAGACCTGCCACTGAGTGAATTTTTTATTTCTTCAGATAAAGGGGTATTTATATCGGAGTTCTTTGTGTGAATTATAATATAATTTAAAGAAATCTTGGTAAACAATAGCTCAAATTATAACTAGCCAAATATTGTTACACAGAGCTATTTAACTTCGCAGAAATCTATCTATTTATCTTTGATCTTTGCTAAGTTCATATCTTTGCCGCATCATTAAAGCTATGGAATAGTTTGCCAGTTACCGTGTTTCCTCCTATAGTCCTTTACGGTTAGTGTGAAGAAAGTACTCAACAGGCTGGCATGATTGTGCAGCATCAGCCAGGTATAGTTGTCTCTCGTTACTTCATACTCTAACAGGACGACACTGCGTTTACTAACAGATGCAGTTTGGTCACTTTGCCACTTTTATTTTTTTGAAAAAAAAATAAACTTCTATGGTTTTTTCCGCGTCTGTCATAGACTAAGTCATGGGTGAGATTTTTTTACAGAAGAAGCTGGAAAATGTGTAAGTGGGTCACCTGATAGGAATCTCCACTGCTTATAAAACGAGTTCACGGCAGCAGCCACAGTCTCCTAAATATGATGGCTAATAGGGTGGACTACCCATGGCGACAAATTGAGGTCATCGGGGGTCGCGGACGTGCAGCGGGGGGCCGTCGGCCCATATCGATGCTCCCCCAATTTCGGTGTATCGTGTGACCCCGAGATGGACGGCAGCGTGCTGCCTTACCACTCGAGGGTGGTAAGGCCTCGTTCGTTGTCGTTGACACCGAGGGCGTCCTTCGGCTCATGGAGATGGGGCGCTACGCGACACCGCGCAGAGGCGGTTCCAGCAGCAATTCTAGTATACCTTAGGATTGTTCCATAAGCGCCGAAGAAGGCCACCGCAGGGTTTTAGCTGGTAGTGTCGTGTGGGGTGTACATAGGAGGTAGGGACTCGACCCAGTGGCTTGATATGGCCTAAACAGAGGCTAAAGGGAATCGTGAAGGGAAAAAAAATTAGAGTCCCCGAAAACCTCACACACTGGTACTTAACGGAAAAATTCTATAAAACACCTCTCTGGCTGAGGACTGCCTCGGGGGCGCAGTTGTAATTGCGCATGCGTTACGACTGCTGTGCTGAGGTCTCGGGTTCGATTCCCTTGTCGGGTA
Source organism: Laothoe populi (assembly GCA_905220505.1). Taxonomy (NCBI): domain Eukaryota; kingdom Metazoa; phylum Arthropoda; class Insecta; order Lepidoptera; family Sphingidae; genus Laothoe; species Laothoe populi. The sequence goes on from HG992168.1 coordinate 15,357,950, forward strand.
AAGTGATATTGGGTTTTTCTATCTAGAAAATCTCAGTTTTAGCTCAGAGTCTGGAGTATACCTGTGCCTGGTATGACGATAGGCTCGCCCCCTATCACATTATGGGACCGAAACTTGGCGGAAAGTGGGTGTACTGGTAGCTCTGCCTACCCCTTCGGGGATTACAGGCGTGAGTGTATATGTATGTATCTATAAAACAATCACAATGCACACCAGGTCACTTGCTCGTTCTCCAGTTTATGCTTTAAAAAAGAATCATCGATATAAACAAAGGTTAACTTCATAAAGCACACGTAGGCTTACGGATCTATAGTATTACTTGACGTCATATCGGATTTGCGCTGTCTCCCGGCTTCGCTTGCATGTCTTCCTTGCTTTATTACGGGATTGCGACTCCCATTGTATAGGGATAAAGACTTTAAGGACTGTATACTGTAGAACGGTAAGGCGAAGATGTAGAATTATTAATAAAAAAGCAGAGTTATCCTGGTTGGAAATGGTACGAACTGGCAACACGAATGTCGTAGATTCGAAAATAGCCCAAATGGCATATCTTTGGCTTGTTGAAATTACACATTTTCATTGTAATTGATCACTTACTTTAATGCATACATACATATACACTCACGCCCGCATGCCATGGGGGTAGGCAGAGACTATTGACTGCCACAAGCTACGATCCTGACACACTTCTTTCGCCTCTTCCACATTCATACATCTTCTCATACATTTTCGACGGTTGGAGGTACTTCTGATTTGCCCTTTTAGGAGAAGATCGTTTATTTGATTGGAATAAATTCTCCTCGGGCGCCCTTACTTTAATAGTGAAGAAAATTTGACGAAATATGCAATAAATTCTTGTATTGCATCTATAATGCCCTGTTTCACTTCTGAGCACGGGCTGGTCTACTGGTAAAAGGGATTACGAAATGCCGTTTGAAAGAATTCACACTTCTTCACTTCTTCTTCGAAATTTGTATTTAGAATTCTCAGGCAAGCAGATTACCTCATACAATCCTGCGCCACTAAATCAAAAGATAATTAACAATGATTATACAAGTAACTTCGTAAAATCTAGAAGGTGGGTTCCAACTTGCAACCTTTAATGTTTTGGATGTTGGACTTATTCAGAGTGTATTAGCTTTTTTTTGTAGTACAGTCCGACAAACGAGCCCGTGGGTCACCTGATGTTACGTGATCTCCACCGCCCATGAACATCCACAATACCGAAAGTGTCATGTATGCGCTGTCGGCCTTAAAGAACAAGAATATGGATTAGGGAAGGGAAGGGGGAATCTGGGCCTCCGGATATCTCACTTACCACACGAAACGCGACAGTAAACGGTCACTTTACGTTGGTTTTCTGTGAGACAGTGGTACTACCCCGGTCGAGTCGGCCCATTCCTGCTGTAGACAAATATGTCTACAGCGTGGCTCTACCACTTCCAAGCTAATCCTAAATCCGACCTCTCAAAACAAATTTGTAGTTTGGCAGAGTCTTCTAAACGTTAAAATTTTTGTTTTAACCTAGTATATACTATGGTTATTAGTTAATATATTGTTTGTACATTTAATGATAAGGTACGATGGAGTTAGCATTCTTGTGGTTTAAAAACCACAGATTAATATAGATAAATAAAAACTTGCAAGCTTTGTATCAATATATTTACATAAGAAAACTTAATATCCGTCTCGCAATGCCTTTGCTTACTATACCGTTACCTCACGACACTCCGCCCTTTGATCCGATATCTTGGCTTTTTTATTTTGGTGACGAGATGAGATTTGCGTAAATGAAATTGGCGTGTGAAAAACTTGTGGTCCTGTTTAACTGACTGAGTTTGTGGTATAAAACCGGAATGGCATGACTGCAGTAAGCTGACGTACTTTGTTGGTGAGTTACTCATTTTATTAGCTTCTTTCTTGTGTGGTTTATCCGTTATTGGTATTTTTTCTTCGGAAAATTGATTAGTATATGGCGAATCCATATTTTGAAACCTACCCAAATTTATTGATGGATTGCTTTAGATATCGATTTCTTTTGAAATGAAATGAAATCGTTTATTGATAATTTTGTCGCGGGTCTAGAGTTGAGGCCAAACATAGTATGTTTGGCCGTTTTTTTTTTTTTTTTTTTTAGTGCCTTGATAGGCAGACGAGCAGACGGGCCACCTGATGGTAAGTAGTCACCGCCGCCCATAGACTTCTGCAATGCCAGGGCACAGCAAAGCCGCTGCCTACCGTTACCGTCGTGTCGTTTTGCGGCCTTCTGAGTATTCTGCCACTAGACCCTCGACCGCTTCTTCACCTTCTTGCCCATGCCGTAGTGAAGAAGCAGGCCGGCATGATTGTGTTGAGTAGAGCGGGGAATATATTGTCTCGCGCTACTCGATACAATAATTGGACGGCACTGCGCTTATCATCAGGTGCAGTGGGTCACATTGCCATATGCCAGGATAAAAAAACAAAAATGTAGGCAATTGATGTTGAAAATGTTACATTTCTCTTATGACAAGTCAGTAAAATAAGGTATTCCTTTTTTTTATTTAGAGAAACGTTTTTGTCATCTCTGCTTGATTCAGTTCAAATATATCAACTATAATCAACCTCTGCTAAAGCTGTGATCACAACAAAATGTTGTCGATTGTTCAAATAACACGGAAAAAACAACAAAGTGTCGTCTCGCGGTCCCATAATCCCTTATAGGTAAGGAAACGGGTTTTTTGCGAGGATCCAACGCAGTTTCCGTCGGTAAAGCGAGCCCTGGCAAATTACTTGGAAACCCAGCCAAGATAACCCACATTACGCTTCGGGGAAAAAAATATAAATTGCCGAATTCACCCGCTTATAGAATATTGTAATTCTATTGATATCATTGAGGGTGATTGAGAATGATTTGGTTAGTGAGGAGTATTTTTTTTATTTCACTCGCTAGCTTTTGAGGCTTGTTGTTAGATTGGAAATTGGTTTATTAAGGTCAAATAAAAAATAAAACTATCTGATAGAAACTTGAAATTCTACGATTGAGTATATAAGTCTACTTTTTGTTGTGGTACAGCCACGTTGTAGAGAATTTTGTCTAATTCATCAGTACCAGCGCGACTGGGTTAGTACCATGTGGTGAGTGAGATTTCCTGGGAATCAAACTCCCCTTTTGCTAATCCTTTTCCTTCAAGACCGGTAACTGACCCAGTATTCTTCTGGAATCTATTGAAGATGTTCATGAGCGACGCTGATCTCTTACAATCAGGTGACACAATTTCTCGTTACTGGCCTTAGGTATAAATCAAAATAATATGATTTTTCGATAGGACTACAACAAATGAAAATCTAACTATGTGGAGGGTAGAATCATTCATTGCACTATACTTTTGTGACGACATACAACTCAGTCCACGCCGTAACCTTGAATAGTGTAGAATAATAAATAAACCGCGACAAAACCAATGAAACTGGTTTTATTTCGAAATATGATTTTTCGTTAAAATTGGTAAAATGTTTTAATAAAATTACACATCAAACTCTGATTTAATATGTAAACTACCACATAGCACATTAATTTCGACAGAAGTCCCTTTCATATGAGGATTAAACAGCAAAACACTTCTGTTCGAGAGAGGGATTTCTCCATCAAAACAAAGTTAAATGAATAATGTTTTATAATTTCTAAAGTTAGTTCTTATTGAGTCTGCACTGCAGCACGTTTCGTAGACGTCATAGGGCAAAAACTAAGCCGCGTCGCGCTGGTTGGACGTTCGTTCCGGCGCACACGCAGAGGCTCACGCCATTGGGCGATTGCTGTGACGCAGCCGCGCTCACGGCGAACGCGCCATAGAGAACGTGGCGTAGACATCCTCACGCCGTTGAAAGCTCTGCCTTTCAAGCGCTGTCAGTGTTAGGTAGGAGGCACAATTTCGTGATGGCCCGTCGAACCACACCACGAGCTGTGATAATGTCAGCCACTCGAGGGACTCCATCGCCGCCAGGAAACAGCTTACAAACTCTTCCAAGACGCCAGCACAGGGGAGGCGTGTTATCTTCTTTGATGAGGACCAGATCGTCAAGTTTTAAGTCTCTGCATCTCTCACGCCACTTGGTTCTTTGTTGAAGTTCAGATACATACTCTGACGACCACCTACGCCAGAAATGCTGTTTCACCTGCTCCAAACGTTCATAGCGATTTAGCCTATTCGTATTTACGTCGACGTACATTTTGTCAGGTAGCGCAGTCAACGGTCTACCAATTAGGAAATGGGCAGGAGTGAGAGGTTGAAAATCATTAGGAGAAGGACTTAGAGGACATAGGGGTCGGCTGTTTAATATAGCTTCTATGTGTGCAAATATTGAGGTCAGTTCCTCAAAGGTTAGATGAGATTGACCAAGAGTACGCACAAGGTGAAATTTAGCTGATTTGACACCAGCTTCTGCCAACCCGTTAAAATGAGGTGCGTACACCGGGGAAAATCGGAAATCAATCCCTTGATTAGCAGCAAAGTCACAAATAGAGTTACTATTAGAATTCAAAAAATTACCGAGTTCCTTTGCGGCAGCTACAAAATTGCGCCCATTGTCACAATAGACAGTCTTAGGTATGCCCCTACGAGAAATAAATCGTTTTAATGTAAGAATAAAAGCATCTTTACTGAGTTCACTTACCAACTCCAAATGGATACACTTATATCTAAAACATACAAAAATGCAAAGATAGGCTTTAGTTATTTTACACCCTCTACCCTTTCGGTCTGTGATCAAAAAGGGACCAGCAAAGTCAACTCCTACCGTACAGAAGGGAAAATCTGGGTTAACTCGATCGCTGGGCAAGTTACCCATTATATTGGACATGGTTTCACCCTTGAATCGCTGACAGACGTAACAATTTTTAACAATGTCTCTAGCTAGTTTGCGTCCTCCTAAAGGCCAATATCGATCGCGAACCGAGGCAAGTAGATGCTGCGGCCCAGAATGTAATAGTCGTAGATGTTCACGTTGGAAGATGAGCTTGGTTAAGTCATGATTGGCCTTTAATAGTATGGGATGTTTTTTTGTGTAAGAATATACTGACGTACCTATACGTCCTCCTACACGAAGTATTGATTGATTGTCGAGAAAAGGATTCAATGCACATAGAGGATCCTTGGCCTTCAGAGGCTTTTTTAATTGTATTGAACTAATCTCAGTAGGGAAGGACTCGATTTGAGCCAGTTTAGTAAGAGCTGTTAGGGACCTTTCTAGCTCGTGCATTTGTAAACATCCTATTACTTTGGATAGAGGATGTTTACAGTTGTGCAAAAATCTAAATACCCACGCATATATCCTTTGTAAAGCAGATAATTTGGAAAAATTCTTGAAGATTGAATTTGTATCGGCAGGTAAATTCTTATCTATCAAGGCGGGCATTGCTTTCATCTCTGGTAAGTCTATCTTTTCGCTCAAAAGATCCGGCCAGTTCGACTCTGGCAGCTTGAGAAAGGGAGGTCCGTGCCACCATAGTTCTGAATTAACTACTTCCTGAGGGTCTACTCCTCGTGAAGCAAGATCTGCTGGATTTTCAGCGGTGGGCACGTGACGCCATGACGCAGGATCAGTGAGTTCGCAAATGGATGCGATTCTGTTTGCTACAAAAGTTTTTGTTTTATGAGGCGACTTTAGCCAGCTAAGCACCACGCTAGAGTCAGTCCAAAAAACTTGCCGAACTACTGACTGCCTCAAAGCTGCAATAACAGCATGACTCAATTTTGCACCAAGAAGAGCACCGCATAGTTCTAAGCGAGGAATAGTGCATGCTTTAAGAGGAGCCACACGCGCCTTAGAACATAGTAGATTGACTTGTACTCTATCTTTAGCGTGCAAGGACCTTATGTAGATGCAGCTACCATAAGCCTTTTGGGAAGCGTCACAAAAGCAATGAAGTTCGACATGACACGACTCATTGGTAAGTACATATCTAGGAATTTTTAGAACAGATAGAGTATTTAGTTGGCGATAAAAACTTTGCCAAGATACATTAATGTGATCTGGCACTGGCTCATCCCAGTCCAGCTTTGCACACCACAACGATTGAAGTAATATTTTAGCCTTTATAGTACATAGAGATAGTAGCCCAAGTGGGTCAAATATTTTAAAAATAGTGGAAAGAATTATCCTTTTAGTGCATTGTGACTCAGCAGAATAGTAAAGAGGAAAATGGATTTGATCTGTTGTAGGTGTCCAACCAATACCTAGAGTACTGGTGGCATTACTGATGATTAAATTGGAATCATCATTGTTAATTGGATGTGAAAGCAAAAGATTAGGTAGATTTGACCGATATTTTCTTAAAAGAAAACATCCTTTAGAAAGCTCTTTGGAGACTGATTGCTGAATATGACGAAGTTCATCTTCAGTATCAGCGCCTGTTAATAGATCATCACAATAAAAATCTCCTTGAATTATAGTTTTTATTTTAGTACTTTCGCTCTCCTCACCAATCTGCCAAATGCTTCTAGTGGTGAGAAAGCTTGCACTAGCAAATCCGTAGGTGACGGTATTAAGTCTTAAAGTTCGAAGTGGCTCGTATTCATTAGTGCGCCACAGTATGAGTTGCAGATTCCGATCAGACTCCCTTACAAGGACCTGTCGGTACATTTTCTCTATGTCTCCAGACAGAACGTATTTATAAGAACGAAAACGCAACAGAATGTTGAACAAGGTGTCCTGAATAGTAGGACCCACCATTTGTAAATCATTGACAGATAAGCCAGAAGAGGTAGGATTTGAAGCATTGAATACTACTCTGAGCTTTGTGGACTCACTTTTATCCTTTAGAACAGGATGGTGAGGAAGAAAATAAGATCCTGGTGGATTTGACTCAGTTGACTCTGATAAATGACCAAGATCAGCATACTCTTTTATAAAGTTAGAATAAGGTTCTTTAAGTGTTGGATTTTTTGTAAAGCGGCCTTCTAAATTAAAAAACCGTTTTTTTGCAGCATTGTAGGATTGCCCAAGGCAATCTTGGTTATCTTTTAGAGGGAGTCCCACACAAAAACGTCCATCTGTATCTCTTGTAGTGTTGGCAAGATAATGCTTTTCACAAAGCTTCTCTTCCTCTGAATAGGCCTGGGAGCATGGCACACTCTCTAATGTCCAAAACTTAGACAACTCTAAATCAGTGTTGCAAAAGTTGTCTTGTTTTAAAAGAAAATTGCATATTATTGGTTTAGCAGAGTTTGGTTGGCAAATATTGTTTATAGTAGGCATAGGGCCTGATATAAGCCACCCTAGTTTGGAGCTCCGCAGATTAGGTTTATTTGTTCCTAAAGAATGCTGTTTGTTGCCTATTAGATCCCAGAACAAATCACACCCAATTAGCATTTGTACTGGAGAAGGCTCATTAAAATAGGGGTCAGCTAGGTCAAAGCCATTCAGGTTTAGGCACTTGATATCTAAAGGAATCTTGGGTACATCATCGGTTATAGACTTTAGAACTAGGCACATCATTGAAACTTGGAATGATGAAGTATTAGAATGTAATTGAACAGCACACCGGTCTGTGTTCAATTTTAGGGGATTGTTACCAATAGCTACAATGCTGACATTTGATGGCTGAGAAGTCAATTTTAATTTTAGTTTTATTTCTTCAGAAATAAATGATAGTTGACTCCCGCTGTCAAGCAGAGCTCTAGCGCTAATGGATTCATTGGTTTCTGGATTTGTTAGTCGCACAATGGCAGTGCAAAGCAAAACTTCAGAAGAAGTGAATGTAGGCATAACAATGGAAGTATTGGTGCTTTGAAATGGTGTTCCTCCATCACTAGGGGTGGAGTGAAGCAAAGTATTGTGTCTCTTTTTACAAGACCGACAAGTGCCAGGTAGTTTGCAAGTTTTGACGCTGTGACCTGGCCTTAGGCAGTTATAACAAAGATTTAGATTAGATACTACAGAGACTCTTTCTTCTATAGTCTTTGACTTAAATGTTTTGCAGTCATATAAGCGATGACTACCTTTGCACAAGATGCACTCAAGATTGACCTTTGGAATAGTGGGAGGCTCCTTACTAAAGGTTGCTACAAAAGACTTACTCGGTGCCTTAGTATTTGTGAAATGAGACACATGTTTCCCTTTATCAGTGCGGTCAGTTTTACTATGACTAAATGTTTCTAAAATATTGGCACGACTTTTCAAAAAGGAAAAAAAGTCATCAAGTGTAAAAATTTCAGGTAATGTATTCCTATGTTCCTCCCATTTAAAGGCAGTACGATTGTCTAACTTAGATGACAGTGTATGAACAATAAGTACGTCCCATTTATCAGTGGGTAATCCTAAAGTATTAAGAGCACGCAGATTTTTATTAATATGTGTAATGATACACCTTAAGTTTTTGTCAGTTTCACGGAATGACTCAATGTTGAACAAGGCCTTTAGATGATTATTAATTAATTGTCTTTTGTCATCATAGCGGCTACAAAGAAGGGACCAAGCTCCATGATAATTACTTTCAGTTATCTCTAAATTGCTTAATATATCTGCGGCTTCTCCCTCCAAATAAGAACAAAGATAATGGTATTTATGTATAGTTTTTATCTTATCATTATCATGAATTAAGGAGCAATAAATTTCCTTAAATCCTAGCCACTTAGAATAATTTCCTGAAAATTTAGGCACCAGGAGGTCAGGCAATGAATAACCTGCACTATCAGAATTTTCATGGTCATGACAATGATGTGAACAAATAGAGGATTTATCTTCCAGTTTAGAAGGTTGGCCATGTTTATGAATAATTTCTTGAGCAGACACAATACAATTATCAAACTCTTGCTCAAATGAGTCACGGGTATTAAGTTCATTCAATTGATTTGAGTCATTTATAACCTCTATTTGTCCCTGCACATTATCAAACTCAACAAACAATGCTTTTATTCTAGTTAATTTCATATCAAGCTTGCTGAGCTCTAAGGTAGGTATACTCTCTAAAGTTACTAAAGTATCTAGATGACTTTTGAATTTGGTTAGACGTCCTTTAATGGAGCTCCGTTTTGTCGAAAGCTCTTTGAGTTTTGCGTCGGATGTCATTTTAAAAAATAATTTTTTTTTAGAAGTGCAAACTAATTGACATTAATAGTAAAATGCAAATAATTATGCTTGAATGCGCAATTATGTTACTAATCTCTAATAACGAGTTGGCAGTAACTAGTATGAACCGGCATATCTCCGGAGAAAAATTAGAAATGTTAGGTACTTACATATAATAAGGAGTATAAAGAATGTTAGGGATGGTAGCCGTGTGACTTATCTTTGACGCGCATTTTCTTATTTCGGCACGTATCACCAGGTGTTTAACTCTGATGCTGGCAAGACACCATCTTGACTGTCTTGTTTTCGATCACACGCTAGTCCATTGCAATTTGAGATGGATCCATCGATTTGCTGTTTTGTAGAATATCCGAAGATTGCAGGTTCGTGTCCTGTCACGGTCGCCAAATTTGTTCGAGAGAGGGATTTCTCCATCAAAACAAAGTTAAATGAATAATGTTTTATAATTTCTAAAGTTAGTTCTTATTGAGTCTGCACTGCAGCACGTTTCGTAGACGTCATAGGGCAAAAACTAAGCCGCGTCGCGCTGGTTGGACGTTCGTTCCGGCGCACACGCAGAGGCTCACGCCATTGGGCGATTGCTGTGACGCAGCCGCGCTCACGGCGAACGCGCCATAGAGAACGTGGCGTAGACAACTTCTTAGTTAATAAACGCTTCTGTTACAAATTGTTACATTTTAAATCGGATACTTACTTCTTAAACTCTCAGATGAACAGCATTGAAACTCATTTCAACATCTTAATAAAGCTGCTCAAGTCAAACTTGTCCCAAATATACATTTAATTTTGCACCTTAAATACCAGCTTGGGATTACAAAGGCGATCAGCCGGTTCTCAAATTACAAAACCCTATTCAGAAGCTAAAATAAATAAGGACCGCTCAGATCTGAAATTCAAATATAGAAACTTGAAAGTACCCAGTTTCGCTTTTAAAATGTGAAGGTGAAAAGTTTCGTTGAAGAACATTCTGGATCTTTTCTTTAGTTGATGCTTTGACTACCTACGTTTTACTACCATCCCCAATTCATGTCATGCCAAGTGGGGGACCACGTTCAAAGATCTTAGACTTATCTAACTGTTAACTGTAATTATTTATTTATTTATTTTATTTTATCCTGGCACGGCAAAGTGACCGCACTGTACCTGATGGTAAGCGCAGTGCGGTCCAAATAGAGTACTGATTAGCGAGAGACGATCTATCCCCGCTACTCAACACACTCATGCCGGCCTGCTTCTTCACACTACGCCATGAGCAAGAAGGTGAAGAAGGGGTCGAGGGTCTAGTGTCAGAGTACTAAGAAGGCCGAAAAATGGCCATTGTACCCCAACTCCAGACCCCCGAAAAAAATTCTGTTAACACCTCTCTATATTAATAAAACTATGATACGACCAAGGATTATCTATGTCAAATAAAAAAAATCTGGTTCGTGGTCCGTATTGTGAGTCTGCAACAGAGGTGTAGCTGCCTTAGACAGGCCTCGTATCAGAATTTGTTGGGGTACCTAAATGAAGAGTAAATATTTTTTTAAAGACGTTCTGATCCTCTGTAGTCCTGGGTTCCCGTATCATTGAAACCCGACATTAGCCCGATGCTTACATCGGGCTAATGTACAACTTGTGTCACTTGATTCTGTATGAGTTTTTATTTTGTAATTTTGTTAAGTGTTGTATATTTTAATAAATTGTCCGGTCGTGTTGTGCGAAGGCTTGTAACCGATCAAGGCAGGCAGTCTTTTTTATCCTGGTATGGCAAGGTGACCACAGTGCACCTGATGATAAGCGCAGTGTTGTCTAGGTAGAGTATCAACTAGCGAGAGACAACTCCTCCAATACCTCGCTACTCGACACAGTTATACCGGCCGGCCTCTTTGCTGTTGTTAAAGCCTAGCGCGTGTTTCATGTTCGGGGAAATCCCCTATAAATGGAGCTCGGGCACATCTTGCAGGAACGATAACTAAAGAAAATTTAATTTAAGTTTAATTATATTGTTTAAAGTGTAATTTTTGCGTCCATACATATTTATTACTCATGATCTGGGCACACATTTTGGAGTGCAACCTAGACTAGAATTACTAACTCTGTGTATTTTATTTTGTCATTTTGATTGTATTTTGTATTGTCTTAAATAGCTATAAAAGCGAAAGGATTCATGAATGTAATAGGGAACACAGATCCGCAAAGGATAAAAGCAGTGGGCATTTATGCTGAAGTGAAAAAGAGAGTTAAGAATGTAGTTGCTAGAAAGAAAGAAAGTAAGAAAGGAACACTTGAGAAAAAACTTTCTGGTGATTTCAAAGCAAACAGGTACGGTTAGCTAGGGGATCATCAGGGGCGTCTAAGTTAGGCGTGATTAGGAGTGAGGATGGGAGAATGTTGAGCAATGAAAGGGAAGTCTTGCATCGGTGGAAAGAGTATTTCAAAAATCTTTTTGAGTGTAGCGATGAGAGCATAGCTAATAGACAGGATGCTATAAACTCGGCTCACTCACAAAACGATGCAGACAAGGTGATTACGGAAGATGAAATAATGAATGCGTTGAATTATATGAAGATAGGCAAGGCTGCAGGCTATGACAGGGTATATGTATGTATATGTATGTTAAATAAAAAAATAAAGTCGGTAAAGAATAGGTGCATCCCTAATGTGCCGAAGATAGCCACTGTGCTTTTTCTTGTGCCTGGATAGGCAGACGAGCACACGGGCCACCTGATGGTAAGTAGTCACCGCCACCCATAGACTTCTGTAATGCCAGAGCACAGCAGAGCCGCTGCCTACCGTTGTGTATGGTCTACTACTTTTAGAGAGTTTGCCCTGTTCGGATATAAGACAGTCGAGTCTAACATAACCCATCGCTTTCCAAAATGAAACGGTTACATATTGTTTTCTATACGAAATAAATTGAAGTTTACATAGCGACTGATGTTGTTTAGGTATTTTATTGTTTCTGCATTATTCTGAAGTAAATTGGCTTAAAGAAAGAAAACAAAATGTAGATATTATTTAAAATTTATTGATAGATTTATGTCACATCACTGACAATTCGACATAACTTTGTTTAAAGTTAATTTAAGGGTTCCTTCGTAAACAATAGGGTGGGCAGATCAAGAGGGGGTAAACGCTCCCTTGCTTACCTGTCCCGGGGGACACGAAATTAAATCAATTGCAACAACTTGAAGCATTTGCTGAATCAAGTTTCCAGCCCTTAGAGCCGAAATGAGTTAACTTACCGGCGGGGAATTTTGACTATTTTTAGGGATCGGCGAAGAGTTAAATATTTTTTTATTATTATTGTATGATATAATAATATCCTATTTAAGTCAATATTGGTAAAAAATGACTTCAAGTGAAGGTACAATGCAACAAAACCAAGATAGGCAATTAGAACTCCAAATAATTATACTGTGATTTTCAGACATGCAAAACCAATATATTAAATGAATACTAACTACTAGAATTTAGACTGCCTTGGTGGCGCAGTTGTAATTGCGCATGCGTTACGACTGTTATGCTCAGGTCTCGGGTTCGATCCCTGGGTCGGGTAAAGTGATATTGGGTTTTTCTATCTAGAAATTCTCAGTATTAGCCCGGAGTCTGTAACCTGTGCCCAGTATGGCGATAGGCTCGCTCCCTATCACATTATGGGACCGAAATTCGGCGAAAAGTTGGTGTGATTACAGGCGTGAGCGTATATATGTATGTAGAAACTAGAACCGAAACAAATATTTGTAGATCACATTAGTCTTGATATAACAAGTAGCCTCTCGTAGATGACTGTTGAACCACAGAGGCTGTTAAAGCTAAACTCTGCCCTGACTAAGTGCAAACAGGCATCAGTGTTTGAAAAGGTTGTTTCGCCATGGATTTTTATCATTTACATATATCTGAAAAACGACCTAAGAGACACAAAAACAATGTTAATAGGGTAGTTGACACGATTCTTTTTATTATTTTAATTAACAAATAACATTACCTTAAATATATTTTAGAAATAATTTTATGAATCTAAACAGATATAAAAAAATTAGACGCCATTCAAATCTGCTGGAAGGGGTAATTGTTAAATGACAGTAAAAGAATGCATGATATAAGCCGTGACGTCACCTCACAGAATCGCCATTACTGTGTCGTTGTGCGAGGGAGATAGCGAGATGTTTCCACTACGCAACTAGTTTTGCTCATACCGATATTTAAAATAAATATTGTGAACTTAATTTTCAAGCAATTTTAATTCTGTTTTCATAAAAGGGTTTCTTTTGCGTATTATATTCGGTTGCATAACGAATAATGTACAAAATTAAACACAGGAAACTACCCTTTTATTTTTAATGTAAGGAACCACCACACCGTACACACAACAGTATTCGACGAGATTCGTACTTGTCCTCTTTATGGTTATAACCTTGATTGAGCGACAGGATCTGGCTGACAGTTGCGGCTACCAATTAATAGGGTATTTAATATTATTAGAAATACCGAAGGTATAACGGAGGTATTTAGGAGACTAGTTGGGGGTAGATAATAATGACAATCAAAGTGGGAGTAGTAAATGTTGAATATAAAACTGAGTGCCTTCCGCGCTCGGGGGTTCAGTTCAGTTGAGTGGAAGACGAGACGATAGCCAGTATATTCGTGGTTCGGTGTAGTAAGTTTAAATGGTAATCAGTTCAATGGCGTTGTTCAGTTTAAAAGGGTAATGCTGGTAGAGTAATTATAAATGGAAGCCTTAAGTGAATCCTGACATGCGTGTGTGTTAATATTAAGCACTGAGATGGGTAACAGTGTCGTGTAAATCAATTAATAGATTATAAATATTGTATTTGTGCCTTTTAAATATCCATCCTGCATAGTTTTGTTGATGTTCCTAACACAATTATACAATTTTAATTTTAATTATCGCAGACTGTCGTATCTGCTCTTTACCAACTCCTAGCTAACTCTGCATTTCAAGATTAGGCAATGTTCTTCCAGGATGTGTATTAAGTATATTTGTTTTACGGTAGGCAGCGGCTTTGCTGTGCCCTGGCATTGCAGAGTCTATGGATGGCGGTGACTACTTAATCAGATGGCCCGTCTGCTCGCCTGCCTATCGAGGCACTAAAAAAATAGTGTAAAAAAGTACCTATATTGTTAAACAGATTTTTTTTTATCAGAGTGTATTTTTATATTGAACCTTACTAAATGATTTATTTAGGTTTTTTGTTTAATATTGATCTTATGATATCTGACCTCAAACTCAATAAAATATGGACATAATAATAAGCCAAAGTATTAACAAAATGAGATAGCGCGTCGACGCGCGATGCTTAGATCAGCTGATTTCTTTATTTTCATTATATTACGTTATTAGAGAAATTGTTACTTAAATTATTATTAATCGGTGTAATTATCTATTGATAAGATGCTGCTAAAAGTAAAAAAAACAAGTAGATTTATTTTGCAATATTTTAGAAAAATTGTCTTCATAATTACTCTGTCGAGGTATAAACAGCGCACCAGTAGGTGAACGCGACATAAGAGCGATAGGGTGACAGAAAAATAACCTCGGATATCTTTTGACACTCAGTTTAAGGTTTTTAGAAAATCAAAGAAATAAAGAAAGACGTATTTTGTTATCAAGTATATGATATTAAAATTGCTGCATCATTAAAGAATTATGTTAATTACATACATAAATATACATACATACATATACACTCACGCCTGTTCTAGACTTCGGACAGATACTGAGTATTTCTAAACTAAAAAACCTAATATCACTTTCCCGACCCGGGCATCGAATTCCCGACCTCAGCAAAGCAGTCATAACGCATGCACGCACGCACCGAGGCAAGTTTAAATATATTTTATGCATACGCAAACTAAAATAAAGGGAAATTAAGATGGTATATAATTTATTCAGCTTTACTTTACTGTATTATTTTAAAACACTTCAATAGCCTAATACCTTATTCGCTAAGTAATTAAACATTTTTGTTTATAGTATAGTCCGATAAACGAGACAATGGGTCACCTGATGTTAAGTGATCTCCACCGCCCATGAACATCCACAATACCGAAAGTGTCATGTATGCGCTGCCGGCCTTAAAGGACAGGAATAGGGATTAGGGAAGAGAAGGGGGAATCTGGGCCTCCGCATATCTCACTTACCATACGAAACGCGACAGTAAACTGTCACTTTACGTTGGTGTTCTGTGAGAAAGTGGTACTAACCCAGTCGAGCCGGCCCATTCATGCTGTAGACAAATATGTCTACAGCGTGGCTCTACCACTTCGAAAACATGAAAAATAACTTTTTTTTTTTTTTTTTATATCATAGTCCGACAAACGAGCCAGTGGGTCACCTGATGTTAAGTGATCTCCACCGCCCATGAACATCCACAATACCGAAAGTATCACGTATGCGCTGTCGGCCTTGAAGGACAGGAATAGGGATTAGGGAAGGGAAGGGAGAATTTGGGCCTCCGGATATCTCACTTACCATACGAAACGCGACAGTGAACTGTCACTTTACGTTGGTTTTCTGTGAGACAGTGGTACTACCCCGGTCAAGCCGGCCCATTCATGCTGTAGACAAATATATCTACAGCGTGGCTCTACCACTTTTAAAATAGTCCAGTTACCTGAACTCCTTGAGCACTAGGAATCATTTTGAGACGTCTAATGGATATTAGAATAATAAAGAGCACTTTATGCCTCCATTAAAATCTACGTACGTTATATTCTGCCCATCAAAGTGCTGCCTAAAAGTATATTTAGTTAAGTACTCACGGCAATTAACTCAATTGTCTTTAAGAGTAGAACGTCAGGCTGAAGGCATCGTTTCCTTCTAATGTTTTTGCGCTTGTGCTAACTGCTTTAGTTAAAAACTTGAGGGAATTAAACCTTGACAACTGAGACTTTACAAAGTGCGGTTGTGTAGTTGTTTATTTTACAAATTGTGCAACGTGTTTACTAACGATACTTGTAGTTCTTTTTGTAAATAGAACCTTAATTCTGGATTAACTATTACAATACTATAATGACAATAATACAATGAAGCAACTTAATTAACGTACATTTGGTTGCTCTAAATGTAATACAATTAAAATTACATACATATACATATACATATACTCTCACGCCTGTAATCCCCGAAGGGGTAGGCAGAGGTGTAACCAGTACACCCACTTTTCGCCAAATTTCGGTCCCATAATGTGATAGGGGGCGAGCCTATCGCCACACCGGGCACCATTCCAGACTCCGGGTTATTACTGAGTATTTCTAGGTAGAAAAACCCAATATCACTTTACCCGACCCGGGGATCGAACCCGAGACCTCAGCACAGCAGTCGTAACGCATGCGCAATTACAACTGCGCCACCGAGGCAGTCAATTAAAATTGTATTTCAAAATATTGTTAACCAGTATTCGAAAAACGCTAATTTCTTGTCCGTTCTTCTCAGATGAAACTGCATTCCAAAGGGTAGAGTAAAAAGGAGGATAGAATGTTTAACGTTTTATGGATTGAATAGATATAATCGGCCGGCATGATTGTTTTTTTTTTATCCTACCACGGCAAAGTGACCGCACTTCACCTGATGGTAAGCGCAGTACGGTCCAATTAGAGTATCGAGTAGCGAGAGACGATCTATCCCCCGCTACTCAACACAATCATGCCGGCCTGCTCCTTCACACTACGCCATGGGCAAGAAGGTGAAGAAGCGGTCGAGGGTCTATTGTCAGAGTACTCAGAAGGCCACAAAATGGCTAACATTGTACCCCAACTCTAGACCCCCGAGAAAACCGGATGTACACTGGCTGATCCGAACGCGACACACTTGCGTGTGCCACTATGGCGGGTTTTTCACCCTGTGTACGGTGGTCGCTATACCGGCGGATATGAATATATGATTGTGTTGAGTAGCGAGGGATAGACTGTCTCTCGTTACTTGATACTCTATCTGGACGGCACTGCGCTTACCATCAGGTGCAGCGTAGTCACTTTGCCGCGCCAGAATAATAGATATCTTAGACACAATTATATTTGTAAATCACACATTTTTTTACTTTGGTCGAAATTTTAGACTTTCGTTTCTCGGCTACACGCCATTATGCCACGAAGCACGTCAAGTGAATTTAAAATTAGAATACTTGTAACGTATTGAAAAAAACTATTATTAATATGAAATTTCATATATAATCTCTCAAATCCCGCTGTTAGGTACATAATAAGGTTCTAAGTACTCTGACAATAGACCCTCGACCGCTTCTTCACCTTCTTGCCCATGGCGTAGTGTGAAGGAGCAGGCCGGCATGATTGTGTTGAGTAGCGGGAGATAGATCGTCTCTCGCTACTCGATACTCTAATTGGACCGTACTGCGCTTACCATCAGGTGAAGGGCGGTCACTTTGCCGTGCTAGGATAAAAAAAAATACGTTCAAAGGCCATTCACTAAGCCAATTGTCCTTTACCTTTAGAAAAGAAGAACTCATTAAAACCGATTACAATTGTCTATATAGAGCTAAATTTCTGAATTTGCTGCAAAGAAAGAAATGGCAGGAACGTGTGAAAATTACTTTCAGTTACTTTCTATTAAGATAGAGACGCTTAAATTTCATTCCGGTGCTTAAAGTGTAAACACAAAGGCGAAGGCTGCTTGAATATCACTTATTTAACTTATTAGACTTAGACTCTCTCGGAGGAGTTATTAAATTAAGAGTTAAATCTGGCTTCTGTATGATTTTCTTGTTTTTAGTGAAGATAATCTTCACAATTCAAATTCAAAAAGAAACAATTTCTAACAGACTTAAAAAAAAGGTCATTTGACTACACTTGATAGTGATCCATTGAATCGATGATGCAGTAGGTCAGTCAGTTATAAAATTATTGGATTAAATAATAATACTAGCCCCGTATTAAACATTGTCCCACTGCTGGGCACGGGCCTCCTCTACTAATGAGAGGGGTTAGGCCTTAGTCCTAATCCGCTGGCCCAATGCGGGTTGGCAGACTTCTCATACCTTCGAAAAATTCTCAGGTATGCAGCTTTCCTCACGATGTTTTCCTTCACCGTTAAAGCAAGCGATAATTAACATTTTAATACACACATAACTTTAGAAAAGTCAGAGGTGTATGCCACTTGGGTTTCGAACCTACGACTTTCGTCTTGGCAGTCCGTAACGCAACCAACTAGGCTATCGCCGCTATTGTTGGATTAAATAAATTCACTAAATTAGAACTTTACAAAAACATTACACACTGACATAGCTTATAGGTATCATCGTTACTGACAACTATAGACTATTACTAAAATGAATTATTATTATATTTGTAGGCTCGGTATTTAATACTAAAGTAATATAGCTACGCCTTGAGTTTTCAAAGGTGACGTATATGAGAGTTCTATACATCTCTAGCGGCACACACAGGCTTTTAAGCTGATCTCAAACAAGATAAGACCCAGTAGTTCTGACAAGGAACGCCAAAATTTCAAAGAGCGAGAGACTACATCCCCCGCTACTCAACACAATCATGCCGGCTTGCTTCTTCAGATTACGCCATGGGCAAGAAGGTGAAGAAGCGGTGAACTCGTAATTTAAACTTATTACGCTTTCATCACCAAATATACAGTCAATTATTCATAAAAAGTACACCGAGTTCAATAAAAAACAAATTATGCGTCACAATAAAATTTGAGGGTTTCCATTGATTTTTCTGTGATCCCATCATCAGATCCTGACTTGGTGCCAATGGGACCACATGGGAAGTATACCCTTTTAAACAAAAAATCGAATTTCTCGAATCGGTCCAGGCGTCTTCGAGTAATCGGGTAACATACATAAAAAAAAAAAAAAACCGACGAATTGTTAACCTCCTCCTTTTTTGATGTCGGTTAAAAATAGTTTATTTTAGTATTACTCTATATGTAATGTTTAAATAGGGGAGACTAGCTAGTAATATAATTCATAAAATCATAACAAAATTCTTAAATTATTATTAATTTAAACTACAGGGCCGTAGAAAAGTTATCATATCCAAGCCTTTGAAATCTATTTTATTATTGGCAGTACGTCACGCCAGGATAAAATAGAAATAATCGTGGTAACTTCCACCATCCCAATAAATAGAATTAGGCCAATTCCATATTTCTTTATTTCTATAATAAAATAAGGAAAATGGACGTCTGCGGCGAACCTTACCCGGATTAGTTCGGGGCGTGATAATTGACTAGACGGATTAACTGTAGGATACCCGGATATCGAGACGGTTATGACGCTCCTTTATACATTAGTTGGTATATCCATCATTGATTTTGTTTGAGAATTCACTTCCATATATTATAAATTATACAAACTTTTCTTAAGTAACACGTGTATTCCTTGCTTGCCTAAACGGTGAAGAAAATCATCGCGAGGAAACCTTGGAGTTTTCTATTTATTAATATTTTTACTCTATCATACACATAAACTATAAATAAATAACACTCAACAGTCACACACATAGCCCCGACCCCACACTAAGATACGAGTCTTGTGTTGTAGGTATCAGGGACTACGAGAGACTTTCGGTCTCATAACACCCAGACCCCGGACACAAATATCTGTCTGTCACATTTGTCCCGGTGTGGGAATCGAACCCACGGCCTCTCGTTTCACAGCCGGCTACTCGCCAACTGCGCCACGGAGGTTGTCAAACTATCATCGGCTTCCCGGTGAAGGAGGCTTCACTACTGCGAATAGTGTTTCCTGTATTTAATTTAATACATTATTCGATATGCAACAAAATTTTATACGCAAATAAGTAAAAGTTTTTTTAATTCCTAAAAAGTACACCGACTTCATTGAGAAACAAATTATGCGTCTCTGTAAAATTTGAAGTTTTCCCTCGATTTTTCTGAGATCCCATCATCAGATCCTAACTTGGTGCCAATGGGACCACCTGGGAAGTATACCCTTTTAAACAAAAAAATAATTTCTCGAATCGGTCCAGGCGTCTTCGAGTAATCGGGTAACATACATAAAAAAAAAAGATTCCGACGAATTGTTAACCTCCTCCTTTTTTTGAAGTCGGTCAAAGAAACCCTTGAAAAATGAGGTCACAATACTCATTTCAAATATTGTTATGAGCAATAATGGTTGCGTGGGAACATATCACTATCTCCCTCTCACAACGGCACAGTAATGGCCATTCTGAGAACCGTGACGTCACGGGACATATCATGGCTCCTTTTACTGTCATTTGACAATTACCCCTTCCAGCATATTTGAATGGGGTCTAATTAAAATTACTTATTCTTGTTCGGATTCATATAATTCTTTCGATAATAGGTTTTAGGTAATGTAACTTGTTGATTAAATTCATAAAAAAAACGTGTCAACTATTCTATTCACTACTTAATATGATGTTTCAGTTGCGGAAAATAGACTGAAATGTTTAAAACATTTTATATGTTAAATATACACAATTAACTTCAAAAGGACATTGAAATTGATGCCGCCCCGGCCTGTCTCGTTAATTAACACAAAAAGCGCGAAAATGGGTCATTTTTTGTGTCAGCGGATAATTAAATTTCTTCCTTTAATCATCGAGTACTTGATGAATATTTACAAACAGTATTTTAGACACGTTCGTTTAGACTGTGACAAAAAACTGTTTAAAAATGACTAAAAATCTGAAGGTAAAATATAAATTTTGCGCTACGGACTGTCAAGACGAAAGTCGTAGGTTCGAAACCCAAGTGACATACACCTCTGACTTTTCTAAAGTTATGTGTGTATTAAAATGTTAATTATCGCTCGCTTTAACGGTGAAGAAAAACATCGTGAGGAAACCTGCATATCTGAGATTTTTTCGAAGGTATGAGAAGTCTGCCAACCCGCATTAGGCCAGCGTGGTGGACTAAGGCCTAACCCCTCTCATTAGTAGAGGAGGCCCGTGCCCAGCAGTGGGACAATGTTTAATACAGGGCTAGTATTATTATATATAATGTTGGCAAACGCTCCAAAGTTTGCCTTTTTTGGGTTCTTCATAAACAAAATCAAGTAGAACAAATTACTGTAATATATACAACATAAATAAGCGAAAACATATAAAAAGTTTCTGCTGCTGGTATTCCTTTTGAACCATTCGTCACTGACATATAACCGATAACAAAATGCAAAACTTTTGAAATTACAATTAATTAAATTTGTTATTATTAATTTAAAATAATCATTTAGAAATAAGACAGAAAAAATCAGACCATGTTAATTTTCGATGGCATTTGAAACATTGAAAAACGTGCAATTGTTTAAAAACCTGTATAATATCAAGAATATAAAAATTTGAATATTTTTGAAGTTATACTTCTTATGGCGCGATGAAGAAAAATGATGAGAGTGAATTTTTACGATGCGATGACATCGTAAAGTTAGTTCTAGGTGGCATGAAAATCGATATGTACTATGTTCAAGTTGTATATTCTAGTATTTTTATATTTAGAACACGTGTTTCGTAACAGCAAATTTTTTTGCGTATTGATTTCTTTCTTTCTTTTTTCTTTTATTTATTACACACAAAACAGGTTACAATCGGGCACAAATAGTATACAAAACAAAACATTATGTTTTGAAAACAACCATACAAGTTTAAGATACTAATACCAGGAAAATAATCTCATAGAAACAACTGATGCGGCACATTTTATCCATGTCCGATGATTTTGGGCATTTGACGCAACAAATCCATAAAATTTGGCAACGACCGTATGATTTAGCGGAATTCGTTCAGCGTTTGGACGCGGTGCACCGTGTCACAATGCGCAACTTTACGGATTTTTTGGAACTGACTTATTCAATTGTGTTCGTTTTTTTTGTAACTTGAAATATGTGATGGCCATTCTGAGACCCGGACGTCACGAGACATAACAACATTTTACTGTCATTTGACAATTAGCCCTTCCGGCAGATTTGAATGGCATCTAGTTTACTTATCTTTGTTCGGATTTATGAAATTCTTGTGTAAAAAAGTTTTTTAATTCATAAAAAGTACACCGACTTCAATAAAAAACAAATTATGCGTCACTATAAAATTTGAGGGTTGTCCTTGATTTTTCTGAGATCCCATCATCAGATCCTGACTTGGTGCCAATGGGACCACTTGGGAAGTATACCCTTTTAAACAATAAAAGAAATTCTCGAATCGGTCCAGTCGTCTTCGAGGAATCAGGTAACATCTTAGAGTAGGCAACCAAAACATACATAAAAAAAAATATCCTCCTCCGTTTTGAAGTCGGTTAAAAAAATTGTGTCAACTACCCTATTACTGACATCTAGGGAGAATTTAGTGCTGTTTTTAAATAACATAATAAAATATATTTTATGCCTATTCTATTAGAACCGCCATTGTAAAACATTATTTCATCATTTATTTTATATTAAGACTTTTGCATTATCACATGCCTTTGTATCATTTCATTATTAATGAATATATAAATTTACAACGCTAATTATAAATCATATAATTTCACAATGTTAATTAATGTAAATTTCTTATGAGATATAATCTGTTCTTAATTCAAAAACATATCTCGAATTTCACAATAATGAAAAGCTTAAGACATTACTAATTAGACACAAACATGCAAAAATCATTTGTAATAATTGCTCCCACAGATCTATTACCAAAGTACTAACAGAAATGGCATCTTCCATGGCTGAGCGGGTGAGCAGTCTGTGAAAGGAGAGGTTGCTGTGTCAATCCCCGCTCCGAGACATATGTTTGTGTGGTCCACAAATTTTCGTTGCGGGTCTCGATGCTGTGGGACTGTAGTATCTGCAGGTATTGATACCCACGACATAGTTTTGAGCTATTTTGGGGTCATGACTATGTGTGTGACTTTTGGGCGTGTATTTATATATAACACTTTTTCGTACTTCAATAAAAAATCGTCAGGAAACCCGACGATCCCCTCGAAATAAAATCCAACTATTTTATCAATAAAACTAGTCAATTCCCGTTTTTATAGCCGTTTAATTGACACCAGTACTTATCAAACAGAATTCCATGCCTTCGTTGAAAACCCATCAACAGACATCATAGGAAATGGATAAATATTTTTCAATATATTAATCCATTTCAACAACATTTTATAAAATAAATCATAGACGATATCTCGAATTAAAAGCTCTTGTTGATCGAACGATTTATCGGGTTATTTGATCTGCTTTCGAGTGATAAGTGTACTTCGTACTGCAATAACATTTATTTGTGAGATTCATACAAATAAATTAGTTGAAAATGAATATTTATTATTATTTTAATCGTATGTGTGTGGACGTGTGTGTTTGTGTGTGTGTGTTTATGTGTGTGTGTGTGTTTATGTGTGTGTGACGTAAGAATGTGCAATTATTAGCTGGAGATTGTGGTTAGGTTACAAAAGTGAGTAGATTCTCCGTAGAGGAATAATCTTGTTGAAGTAGCCACTCAGTGACTTTACGTTTTATTCTATGTATAATGTAATAATACTTACTTCTGCGTAGATTGGATTACAACAATTTAAAATTAACTATGTGGAGGGTACTCACTCAACTCAGCTCAGTTCACCCCGTGACCATGAAGACTGTAAAGGTTTCGAAAGGTTGAGTTAAAAAGCAAATTACGCCGTGATAAAATTCGTAAAAAAATTCTTAATGTAAAATGATACACCTTTGCTACGACTACTACTATTACACGTAGTGCTACAGCATGCTACGCGCCACGGCTCTTCAACCTGCTACGACAGTGCTACGTATGACCACAAGCTACGATTATACTACAAGCTACGATCACAGCACAACACTGTATTTATTACCACATACCTTACTATCAACAACACAAAACATGTATGTACACAAAAATAAATGTTCTACTTAGTAACCGTCAAAACTTCGGTATAGTGGAGATAAAGAAACAAGTCCAGGTCGCGATGGCCATCGGTGCCAAGAGAACTACGCCAAATAAAGCGGCATATAAAGTGAGCTGTAAAGGTTCACCCGTAGTGTTCCGACTCTACCATTTGTTCTCGCTGACTTTCAGATTTCGTTTTTATCGATGAAATCTACAAGAGATTAATTAAAATTTATACTTCGTCATTGACGTTGGATTTTTCATGTTAGTTTTCAAACTTACTGAATAAGGAAAATTAAAATCTGGTATGAAAATAGTTAGGTCACCGTTACTATCGCGATTGTCACTTTTAAACGCGTGAAAAGGGTCTAGAATTTAGAATTTACTTCTTCTAAAGAAAAATGATTCCACTTGGGCCTTCCCAAACTAAAATTTGCTATAACGAATAAACTTTAAATTAATTAACTTTAAATTATTTTTTACGGAAGGCAGCGGCTTTCCTGTGCCCTGGCATTGCAGAAGTCTATGGGCGGCGGTGACTACTTACCATCAGGTGGGCCATCTACTCGTCTGCCTATCAAGGCACTAAAAAAATTAAAAGGATATATAAAATTACATGACAAATCTAAGAGAAATATGATTAAAAATAGAATAATCCGTGAAACCATGTTTTTAATATTACCGTGTGAGACTAAAACATTTAAATATTAATAACGCATACAATTCGTAACTCAAAAATCTACGTCCAATAGTAGGGGCAAAAACTTTGAAAACTTCCACACTTGCAGATAAGCAGAAGCAACTGCTGGCTCCTTTTATGAAGCGATCTAGCCCTTTTCCTTGTGGACTTTTGTGGAGATTTATTTATGATAGGCAACTATACACTTGAATATTTACTATATGAGATAACGTATGCTATACATGGTGTGGCGAAATGAATGGATAATAAGGTAACCAGCGGGTAGAGGCCATTGTGTCGGTTCAGATAAACGAATGTTGTGTTCAGTAAAAGTGTAACGGTTTCCGAGATATTCGTCATTTTCGAAATTTTAAAAATATTTCACTCTTCGTAATTCATTTTGACCCCAAGATTGCAAATGAAGACATTTTTCCTATCTGTTATTTGGGTAGTATTCCTGAATAGATGTGCTATCGAATGTAAGCTATTATTTTTATAATACAAGCATAGTTTTTTTTAAACTAAGATTCTACGTTTTTTAATTATTTTTCGTCACTTTCACCCTACCACGGTGAAAAACAAATGTATGGTCGCTTGAATGCCAATTTATTAAAAAACATGCCTGTTTCATCGAGATTCGATGAAAAATCGATGGGTACGCATGTTCTCTATGGACTCCAAAACGGCTGGAGCGAATTTGATGAAATTTGCAGACTATCTTTAGATTAGTCAAGCGGGTAATCCTGTGAAGTTTGGTAGTGATCGGATCAACAGATTTTATTAGCTGTGTGTTATTTTTGTGTCGTTAGGGGGTAATTATTGTTTAGGTACCAGAGGACAGCGATAAACCCATTCAACGTAGACGAAGTTACGGGCTTATGCTAGTATTTGATATTTTATTTCATCGGCTTGAAATATAATATTTCAGCCAATTAAATTTTGTATGTCTATCATTCTTACATTTTGCATTGCTTTACCAATCAATTGCTCTTGATATGGAAAATTGTCTAATTACCGCACGCAGAGAGTTTTCTTAACTTAGCTTAGTGTGAAGAAGATAAACAGCAGGCAACACAACAGCATGATTGTGTTGAGTAGCGAGGGATATACTGCCTCTCGCTACTTGATACTCTATCTGGACGACACTGCACTTACCATCAGGTGCAGTGTGGTAACTTTGCCGCGCCAGAATAAAAAAGAAGCTTTAAGTAACAATAGTTGATCGTCATTAATTGTTTTAAAGTTACGGTAACTCTTAGAGACATCATTTGATTCTTACTTCACTTATAACACACTAGCTGTTGCTCGCGGCTCCGCCCGCAAAATACCAATTTTCATACGTTTAACTTCAAAAATTACGGATTTTCATACAAACATTCATCCCCTATTTTACCCCCTTAGGGGTGGTATTTCCAAAAACCCTTCCTTAGTGGATGCCTACGTCATAAAAGCTACCTACAGTCAAAATTTCAAGTCTCTAACCCCAGCCGTTTAGGCTGTGCGTTGATCGATCAGTCAGTTTCTTCTTTTATATATACAGATTTATGGAAGCATAGTGTGTCAAACACGACAATTTTTATCAGCAAAAAATCATGTCAAATTGTGTTACCCGGTGAATTATAATTGCGATATTAGTCTAAGTTTTAACTGACACCAACGCAAGATTAATCTTTACCATGAGTTAAGCTAAAGCTTAATTACTGACACTAAGTAAAACGGTAAAACCTTTCGATGAATTTTGTTTAAAAATAGAATACCGTTCAACGAATTTCTTAACCGTTTGTTAGAACAAAGAACATCTGAATATTTAAAGGGACGGTGCCATCGCATTTTATTCATCCATTCGTGCACAATACGTCCGAATTGCAAATACTAGCTCTAAGTACTAAGATCAATCAGTGAAGAGCATTTTACGAGCGGCGGGTTGGTCTGTCACTTGCCATCTGCAGTTGAATTGTATTGTGCTATCTAAGGATGGAAGAGTAATTGATATTTGTTTTTGCTTTGTATATATTCAATAGCAGTGTTTCTGAATATTTCATCCCACTTTTTTAGTTTCGTAATAATATATATTATTATATGGTCTAAGTAATAATGATAAGGTAATAAGGTTGTCTGGCAGACATCGCTTTTAGCGATAAGACCGCCTATTGTAACTTACTCTAGTTTTAAGGTTTCTTATTGTAATATTATTATGATGTTGTGCAATAGAGTTTTTTTTTTATCTAATTTTTATTTTGGGGTTAATTTAATAAAGAGTTATCTATCTTTATCTTAGTTGTTTCTTTTTTTTTCTTCTAGATTTGTTTTATAGTCCCGCCAGTTGAATTGGGTTTATCCTGTAATAACTGTGTGTGTTGAATTAAGAATAAATAAATAAAAATCTATATATCTATGGTCAGCTACAATTAAAAGAATAAAGGTAAATTCCAATATAATGAACTTTCATTAGAATAAAAGTGCCATAAAATGGGTGCTTCTATACACTATATGGGGTGGTTTATAGCAGAGAGTAGCTGGCTGTGAAACGAGAGGTCGTGGGTTCGATTCCCGCACCAAGACAAATGTGTGACAGACAGATATTTGTTTCGGGTCTGGGTGCTGTGGGACCGTAGTCCCTCGTAGTGATACCCATGATACAGGTTTGACCTAGTGGGGGCCTAGTGTGGGGTCAAGACTATACGACTTATTTGGTGTATTTATTAACATAAACATGATTCAAAAATAAATTTAGCCAAAACGGTTAAAACAAACTATATTTAAGCAAATTATTTATGAAACAGTTTCCGAGTTGCAGCTTGCCTCTTAGTCTGTGCAGACGAGTGCACAAACGCTGAGTTGACTAGCTGGTTTGTTCCATATTATACTTTGTAGGCGGTTTTGCAATGAATATTGACGTGGAAGTAATTCGGAACATAGCACAAGTACAGAAATAGGAACATTTTGCTTTAGATTTTAGAGGAGATACTTTTGTTTTTTTTTATTCTGACGTGGCAAAGTGACCACACTGCACCTGATGGTAAGCGCAGTGACCAGATAGAGTATCAAGTAGCGAGAGACAGTCTATCCCCCGCTACTCAACACAATCATGCCGGCCTGCTGTTTAGCTTCTTCACATTACGCCTAAAGGACCCAGGATCATAGGAGGGGAACACGGTAGCTGGCAAACTGTTCCACAGCTTGATGGTACGGCAAAAATACGAATTTGCGAACCTCTTGGTTCGAGCCGGGGTAGTAGACACCACGAAGCAGTGACTCCGCAAGCCAGTACGCGTGGTTCTGGTATGGAAGGGAGAGGATGGCATAAGATCAAACAATCCTTCAGAGCATTCGCCATGATACAGACGGTAGAACACACTAAGCGAGGAAATATAATACCTCATTTTGAGAACACTCCCTTGTCTGCCACAGCCAGTATCGGAATACTTGACGTCGACATTTCGAGCAACGTCCAGTTCCGCGGTCAATTAGAAGGTAAGGCCAAATTGGCCTCAAAGAAGCTTGGTGTGCTCAGCAAGGCGAGACGGTACTTCACGTCGGGTCAACGCCTAAATCTGTATAAGGCGCAAATTCGGCCCCACATGGAGTACTGTTCTCATCTCTGGGCGGGAGCCCCCCAGTACCAGCTACTTCCATTTCACCGCATTCAACGTAGGGCGGCTCGGGTTATCGACGATCTAACTCTTTCCGATCGGCTTGATCCATTGGCTCTGCGTAGAGATGTTGGATCACTCTGCATTTTCTACCGCATTTATCACGGGGAGTGTTCCGAGGAGTTGTTTGGTTTGATCCCCGCGGCTAAATTTCACCATCGGACATCGCGCACAAATCAGAAATTTCATCCACACCACCTCGATGTCCAGCGTTCCACAACAGCGCGATTTTTAAGGCATTTTCTGCCTCGCACAACCACTCTGTGGAAACAGTTGTCGCCGGCGGTCTTTCCGAACCGTTACGACCTGGGAACCTTCAAGAAGAGACCATATTCTTTCCTGAAAGGCCGGCAACGCATTTGCAAGCCCTCTGGTGTTGCTGATGTTCATGGGCGGCGGTGATCACTTTCCATCAGGTGAGCCTCCTGCCCGTTTGCCCCCTTTTAACATAAAAAAAACCCTACGCAGCTGTAGCGGCTCCAGGCTGTTACTCACGTCTGCATCATTCACAATGCGGATGGCCCGCCGCTGCAACCCATCCAAGGCATCGAGAAGGTACCTTGCGGAACAGTCCCAGAGGTGCGAGCAGTATTCCATTCCCGGTCGCACCTGTGCTTTATATAAGCGGTAGTGCTGATCGGGCGTGAAAAACCGCCGCACCCTATTCAGGATTCCGACCCTGCGTGAAGTGGCGGGTATTACGCCCTCGATGTGACTCTTTGGATTAAGATCGCAGCGGATATCCATACCTAGGACACTAAGGTCATTCAGGTCCGCATTGCGAGTGGAACACCCTGAAGAACGGGGATGGGAGAAAACGGAAACTTCTTGCACGAGAACGCGCACACCTGGGTTTTCTTGGCATTAAACTCAACCCGATTCCTAGTACCCCATGATGACATGAGATCCAAGGTCTGGTTGAGCTCAATGACAAGATCCTCGCGTCTTCTCTCAGTATCCACACGGCAACCAGGAGGCTTGCTGCTATAACGCCCATGAACCGTGTTGTCGTCTGCATAGCAATGTATGTTGCCAAGCGACAACATATCATTGATATGCAGAAGAAACAAAGTGGGCGAAATCACAGAACCCTGTGGTACTCCGGCATTTACTGACATGAGCTGCGAAGCGTGTCCATCAACGAGGACACGCATTCTACGCTCATGCAGAAAGCCGGAAATCCACTTGCACAGGTTGTCGGACAGACCGTATGCAGGGAGCTTGGAGAGAAGGCCACGATGCCAGACCCTATCAAATGCCTTGGCTATGTCGAGACTCACAGCCAGAGCCTCGTCATGCTTGTCAATCGCCTCCCCCTAGTGATGGAATACGAAGGCTAGAAGATCACCCGTTGATCGGTTATGACAGAACCCGTATTGGCGGTCATTGATCAACGAGTGATCCTCTAGGTAGCGAACTAATTGGCTGTTTATCAGTCGCTCCATGACTTTACACATCACTGAGGTTATGGCGATTGCGCGATAATTGTTAGGGTCTGACCGATCACCCTTTTTGGGGATCGGCTGCACATTAGCCTCCCTCCAAGATTCAGGCACAATACCTGAGAGGTAGGAGGATCGGTATAGGCGCGTCAGTACAGGAGACAACTCAGCTGCACACTTTTTAAGTACAAGCGCTGGGATACCATCAGGGATACTTTTGGTATACTTTTACTAATAAGTGACATACTTGCACGTTTACTATTCCCTTTTTTTTGTTGAGGCGGGGAAAGCGTTTTATTACTGCCGTCCGCTCCGGAGGGAAGCGGATTAAGAATAAAACGGGTATGCTGGACTAGCCGGTCTTACGAACCAGCATCCCCCTCGTACGGATGATGGCTATCCGTGCTACCGCTGGGCCGAGTCTCTAACCCTTATGTACACCCCACCGGTACTACCAGCTAAAACCCCGCGGTGGCCTTCTTCGGCGCTTGCGGAGCGATCCTGGGGTATTTTAAGGAGTGCTAGAATTGCAGCCGGAATCGCCCCTGCGCGGTGCTGCGTAGCAGCCCAACGTTTACTAGTCCCTGCAAAAAATATTCTGGCCTTTGCCATAAAACGTTAAACAAATAAATAAAGTCAAGACACATATAGTCCTGACCCTACACTAAGATACGAGTCTTGTGTCGTGGGAATCAAGAACTACGAGAGATTTTTGATAGAACCCAAAGATTCGGGGAACATTATTTTTGTGACACAATATGCATTTTATAGTTTCTTTGTGTTTCTTGCCATAAGTATTTTTATTAGTTAATTTTCTTACTGAAGCTGCTCCGCCACGCAAATTTATATGTGCTTTTTTACTACATTTTACAGTCTATTACTGATCTGCTTCTTTATCAGAGAGGTTCTATATAGATCCGAGAAAAAAAATAAGAAAACCATTACTATAAACTAACATTTTACATCCCCAAAAAAATATATGCCTATAAGAATAGTAAAAAAAAACAACTAATTAAGATTTTTTGTTGGTGTTTTATATTTCTTTATTACGCCTTTCTTCAGCCGTTTCGGAACAAAGCTGTCGAAATTCTCCCCAAGCAATATTTGTTTTTTAATCATCCACATTTTTAATCAAGAAAAATACAGCAGTGTTGCAACGTTAATTCACATTTCGTAAAGCACCCGAAAGTTAAAGTAATTTGCATTAGAAAGACGAGTTGGTAAAGAACGCTTGTTGAGTTTCAGTATTAAAATTAAGATTTAACGTGTTGCCGGGTAGGAGACAAAGTTTTTTTTTTGCTTTTTTATCTCGTAATTTACGGCGCGCCTTGTTTTGTCGCACTGTGCAGATTGGGGCCGGTTTTCCTGTTCAAGACGGAGTCTGTAATGACGTGATTCGTGTTATTATGGTCCATTTGTTTTTAGATATGTTCCCTAAGTTTTGTTTGTGAGTTCGCGGGGAAATGAGAAGGATTTTATGAGATTTAAATTTGTCTACTTTTTGAAAGATAATTAATTGTTTGGGAGTTGTGAGACTGTGCGTCTCTCGTAGTCCCTGATACCCTCAACACAAGACTCGTATCTTAGTGTGGGGTCGGGGCTATGTGTGTGACTGTTGGGTGTTATTACCTGCTCGTTTGTGCCGTCCAAATCAAATCATTTATTTTGTAAATCAGGCCAGGCACTTTTACAAGATTAAGCTAAACATCTACCGGTGATTCGGAAATGCCCACTGGTCTGATAAGAAGGCCCAAGAAATTCAGCCGTAGGTCTTTTGAATTTTTGTCGTGACATTATGATATTAATTCACAAATAATAATACTACTACACTTAAGTCCAGTTAGAGTATTAAGTAGCGAGAGATAATCTATCCCTCGCTACTCAACACAATCATGCCGGCCTGCTGTGTAGCTTTTCACTACGTCATGGGGTAAGGAGGTGAAGAAGCGGTCGAGGGTCTAGTGTCGGAGTCCCAGAAGGCTGCAACACGGTCAAAAATCGTACCCCAACTCTAGACCCTCGACAAAACGTACAAGTACATTATACGTTACATATATTAAAACTTATGATGTTGACCTACGCACCGACATGGCTTGCTGACAGCAAGGGGACGGCCATAAATTACGCGTCCCTCGTGACCTCACGTGATAAGGGCGCTATCACCTGTCACGCAGCACTGGTCGAGTGTAATGTATATAGTTAATTAGTTCTTGCTTAACATTACATGGAAATAAATGATGGTATACTAACTATACGCGGAAAACTAACAGTTTATGGTGAGAATATTGTAGATTAGAATGCTGGTGGTAGGATATTCATATCCGCCCGGATAGCGACCACCGTACACAGGGTGAAAAACCCGCCATAGTGGCACACGCAAGTGTGTCGCGTTCCGGGATCAGCCAGTGTACATCCGGTTTTTTGGGGGTCTAGAGTTGGGGTACAATGTTTGGCCATTTTGCGGTCTTCTGAGTACTCTGACAATAGACCGTCGACCGCTTCTTCGCCTTCTTGCCCATGGCGTAGTGTGAGGGAGCGGGCCGGCATGATTGTGTTGAGTAGCGGGGGATAGATCGTCTCTCGCTACGCGATACTCTAATTGGACCGTACTGCGCTTACCATCAGGTGAAGTGTGGTCACTTTGCCGTGCTCGGATAAAAAAAAACATTTTGATAAGTCATTACATGGAGCAGGAATATGACATTTTAATACGATTTTACTCACGCTTGTGATCTCCAAGGTGTAGGCAGAGGTCCAGTACATCCAAATTCCTCTGATTACCGTCCCATAATGTGAAAGGGGTGCGCCTATTGCCATACCGGATATAACTCCAACTCCGGACTGATCCTAAGTATGTGTGATAGAAAAACCCAATACCGCTTTTACCCTACCCGGGGTTCGAACCTGATATCTCAGCATAGCAATTAAAACTGCGCCACCGAGGCTGACACTTGAAATTAATTAAATTGCGGTTAATCAGTATAGCAATGGAATTTGAACCAAAATCTCACGCTTAATTGCACACAGGGCCAACTAGACGATCTTCAAACATCACAAAGTTAATTCAAAGTATAAATTTTCTATTAATAAACGAGTTTTGTCCGAACATCGGCCTAATGCGATGGTAATATATTCAGCGTATAAGTCTTGGGGCAGCGTCTCACGACCCGCCTGGAGACTCTCATTTTTCCTCTCAATTTAACGTTATGAACACCACTCACTCTTGTTTGTTTATTTTATTACTAGTTGTTTTCGTTATGTTGACATCATTGTCGTGGATCCAATTTATTTCGCCAACATATGTTTCGATTGTTGACATTGTTTCTGGATACGACATATTAAAAAAACATATCATATCTAATACATAGAATACAGTTGACAGCTTGAGCAGCGGGCGAGTAGCCGAGAAAACGAAACGAGAGGCCGTGGGTTCGATTCCGGCACCGAGACAAATTTTGAGATATTTGTTTCGGGTCTGGGTGTTGTGGGACCGAAAGTCTCTCGTAGTTCCTGATACCCACAATACAGGTTCAACCTAGTGTGGGGTCAGGACTATGTGTGTGACTGATCGGTTTATTTAATACTCTAGTTAGGAGAGGCACGGTCTACCAACCGGTATGGCGATAGGCTCGCCATTACACTATGGGACCGTAATAAATCGGCGAAAAGTGGGTGTAACCAGTTAGCCACACGTACATGCCACCGTGTAGCTGGCATCCGTGTGACACTCCTGTGGCCCTTGCTGAAAATCAGTGTCAGGTGGACCCTCCCACCTGGCGGAAGTTGAGCCTGTGGCCTTTTTGGTCATGCAACGGACACGGGTGGCTGCGGTAAATGAATATGGGAGACCCTTTTTGTGTATAGTCATTAAGTTTTTCTTTTTTGTATTACATAGCATGTATCCGTTATTTGTATTGTTTTATTTGAAATGTGTTCTCTGCATCTGTATATACTTACCGCCGTCTGGTCCATAGACAATGGCCAAATAAATATATTCTTTCTTTCATTTGCCTACTCCTTCGGGGATCACAAGCGTGAATGTATATGTATGTAGTACCAATCTACGGTTCAACAACGGTACGGTAACAATCCACGGAAAAAATACCTGCAATGACAATTTGGTGTTTGTTCCGTATCGTGATTATTCACGGAGCTCAAATACCTTTAACTCGATCCCCAATGTTTAAGATCTGCAAGCCATGATACCTTTCAACTCAGTCGGATACCAACATAAACACAATATTACCTCAATTCTTTCTGACATAAAAAGTAACCTACATCAAGGTATGCAAATTTAATTTTCCTATACGTTTGAGCCCGCTTGCGTTATAAAAAATCTACGATCAGGTAATACCACAGACTAATAAACCTACAACACGCCATATTGAAAAGTAATTAGTTATCACAGAAAATGTGCAGCAGTTGGCGAGTAGCTGGCTGTGAAACGAGAGGCCGTGGGTTCGATTCCCACACAGGGACAAATGTTTGTGTGACAGACAGATATTTTTGTCCGGGTTCTGGGTGTTGTGAGACCGAAAGTCTCTAGTATTTCCTGATACCCATAACATAAGATTCATATCTTAGTGTGGGGTCGGGGCTATGTTTGTGACTGTTGTGTGTTATTTTTTATTTATTTTATGTGTTATTATAATAATTATTCTAACAAATAATAAAAGTAAATAATAATTTAAAGGTGCTCTCTACAAGAAACATTTCATGATATGATACATCATACATCTCATCTGTAACTAATCCTAAAATAATTATTTAATGGTACCATTTACAAAAAACATGTTTCTTCCAAGTCTGTTCCAAGCTAGAGCTTGTTTGAAGCTTTTAGTACGTACGGTAGACCGTATCAGTACTAAAAGCTTCAAAACAAGTGGTGGGGTGGCGTGTAAATAGCCTAAACCCCAGGCGGGAATACAACCGTAAACTAAAATAAAATAGCGGGTGAAAAATGCGACGAGTATTTAACAAAATTGAATACTTTCCACGTACGAAACTGATCGATTATTACGATAATACGTCGACGGAACACCCTCAGTAATCTAAGGAACCACTAACCTGGAAACCAGCTTCAGCAGCTTTGATACGCCAGCAGTGCAAGGCAGTCTTCCAACCCCGGGGTGGTTCTGATCTTCCACGTGTGGTGGTAATACAAATTAATTCTCCACCACAATGAATATTCCGTCACGTGAAACAAGATATCTTCTTTATATAGCATGTTTTTACTCGTCACAAAAAAGTTATATTTAATTAACGTCGCACAAATTAACGACCATTCTGCGGAGAGACAATATCCGAACAGGAACTAGGAAGTATAATGTTTCTCTTTTTTTTTTCTTTTTAAATTGATTATTTGACTAAGGTACGTCTTCCAAAACGGCTGACAGCGCCATCTTTTGCCATTGTTAGCGGCAACCGCTGCGCCTCGGCAAGGTCGTTCGCCAGCGGCCCAAATAGAGAACAGAGGGCGCCGTCGATCAATCGATCATTTTAATTTATTTTTGATGCCTTAAGGGCTTAACCAACAAGTTTCAAATATGGATTGATTTTTATAGAATACATTATAAAATAAAACAAAATACATACCTACTCACGCCTGTAATCCCCGAAGAGGTAGACAGAGGTGTATCCAGTACACCCACTTTTCGCCGAATTTCCAGACACAGCACAATTTCCATACTGAGAATTTCTAGATAGAAATATCACTTTACCTGACCCGGGGATCGAACCCGACACCTCAGCACAGCAGTCGTAGCGCATGCGCATTTACAACTGTGCCACCGAGGCAATTCAAATAAACCCATAAAATTAAACACTAAGTAATAAAAGCCAGTCTAGTATAAGTTAATCTGCCGCGATTGTGTGATGGTACGGTTTCCTCAATTCTCGAGTCAATCTCGCAATAATTGGCTGTTTTGCAGCACCCACGGCACGTGATTTTGAATTGGCCAATCAAAGCTATTGACTAACTTCGGCCTTCAGTTAAAAAATTATTTGCATTTAAATTTTTATGTGGCGTCTTTGATTTTGTAGTCTATGGGTAAATCATAAACCGTATATACACAGGGGAAGAGAATATAATTCACTTACAAAAATAAAAAAATGTTACATGTCTTTGGCAAATAATTTCATATTCTCAAATGCTGGATTCTCTGAATGGATTACTTTATTAATAGAATGTTTGATAACAGTGTGTTTTAGCTTTTAATTCAAAATCGCAATTAAATTAATATTTCCAAAATAATTAAAATAAGACGAGAAAATTATTAACGAATGAATGAATATACTTAGAAATAGAACTAAGAATTACATACTAAGCGCGTCAGGTTTTAAGGGGAAAAAATTGCGTATTTATACGAAAAATAATATAAAAATTATAAATATAATATTAAATTAATAATATAAAAATTTATTCAGTAGAAATTGAAAGTGCTTTTTTCTATATGATTTTAGACTCAAGCAGCTTGCAAACGGTTCATCATCATCTCAGCCTATTGCCGCCCACTGTAGGGGTGTCCAAGTAAACACCAACCATCCCGATCTTGGGTAGCTCGCATCCATCCGCTTCCCGCCACCTTTTTCAAGTCATCGCTCCATCGTGTCGGTCATCCAACACTACGTTTGCCTGAACGGGGTCTCCACTCCAGCAAATACCCGCTTCATCGACCGTCTGCAAAGTTTTTTTTTATACTGGCAAGGTGACCACACTGCACCTGATAGTAAGCGCAGTGCGGTCCAATTAGAGTACCGAGTAGCGAGAGGCGATCTATCCCCCGCTACTCAACACAATCATGCCGGCCTGCTTCTTCACACTACGCCATGGGCAAGAAGGTGAAGAAGCCGTCGAGGGTCTAGTGTCAGAGTACTCAGAAAGCCGCAAAACGGTCAAACATCGTACCCCAACTCTAGACCCCCGACAGAAACCGGATGTACACTGGCTGATTCCGGAACGCGACACACTTGCGTGTGCCACTATGGCGGTTTTACACCCTGTGTACGGTGGTCGCTATCCGGGCCGATATGAATATCATACCACTAGCAAACTCCACAGCAAACCAGCAGACTCGACTAACCACTTCCACACTTAAATATTGAACACATTCCACCTCTAAATGATATTAAGAAGTAAACTCATAAAAGTTTATTCTTATTATATATGCACAGATTGTGATTTTGTTTGTAATTTTATTTCGATTTCGATAATTGTATATTTATCATTAGATTCTTCTGTATGCTCGGCCATACAAAAGGACTGATTGTTAATACTTTTTCTCAGTAAGTGATTAATGTTATTAATATATTAATGTTTAATGTTATATTAATGTGATTAATGATTAACAGCAGGCCGGCATGATTGTGTTGAGCAGCGGGGGATAGACTGTCTCTCGCTACTTGATACTCTATCTGGACGGCACTGCGCTTACCGTCAGGTGCAGTGTGGTCACTTTGCCGCGCCAGAATAAAAAAATAACAAAAAAAATTATCTTCTGAGAAATAAATGATTATTTAACCTTAATACTAGTACACTGATCGCTGAGCCCCGTCCCAAAATGTGATAACTGAGACTATCTTCATATCGGATACAAATTCTCGGGAATTTTTAAACTTTGATTAGCGACGTGGGATTTGAATCCAGAACCTCACTGGTTTCTCAGTTTATATATATATGGATCAAGAGCTATTTTATTACCAAGAACGCAAAAACTCAAACTCTCTAAGCAGTGTAAAGATACTCATCAGGCCGATATGATTGTGTCTAGTATCAAAAGATATTTCTCTCGCTACCTGATACTCTAACTGAACGGCACTGCCTTACCGTCAGGTACAGCCATGCCAGTATAAAAAAGAAACTTGTACAAATAATCCTCAAAATAATAAAAATAAAATTTAAAATGTTTGAAGTATTGTTTAAAGAAAGAATATATTTGGCCATCGTCTTTGGACCAGATGCCAGTAAGTAGTGGGTACATACAGCAGCATAGAGAACACATTAAGTAAATATAATACAAATATATACATACTATGTAATACACAAAAAAAATTTAAAGACTATACACAAGAAGGGTCTTCGGGCATACTTATATACGCCAGCCATTCATGTCCGAAACATGACCAAAAATGACACAGGCTCAGCGTCCGCCAGGTTGGTCCGTCTGACACTGATTTTCAGCAATTGTCACGAATGTTTGTTAGTTTCAAATAATACTTCAAAAATTTTATGATGCAAATACTTTGTCATCAAAAAAAACGATTTAAGCGATGCACGAAAGGCCTATCATTTAAGCCTAGAAGCCGTAAAGCTAGATATTTGGCTAAACCCACACGGCGGCCACATAACTTCGTATATCCCTAACGGTACATTTTTTATGAAAATCACTTTGTGTTGAGCCAACTGAATACAAAGGTGCGGATTATTGATCCCCGCCGAATAATTCTCAGATACAGACACAAAGCTTAAAAGACGCCGAAAATATTTCAATTTAACACCAAACATGCCATTTGTATTGAATGTGAAATCAAATCAAATATTTCGTAAATTATACCACTAGAGGCACTTTTTACATGTCATAATAATGTAAAAATCTACTGGTGCTTCGGAAATGCCCACTGGTCTGAGAAGAAGCACCAAGAAACTCAGCCGTAGGTCTTTTGTAATTTCTCATTACATTATAAAAAAAAATCACATATAAAACAATACATTCTATAAGTCACATTCACATGAGACAAAAAAAAATTCGTTATACATGTGAATACAAGGCAGAGTCACAAACGAGGCTATACAACCTGTTATTTAATTTTTCTAACTAACAATCAATGAGCAATCCAGGTAGACCAGTACACACGAGCAGCACCCGTTCACGAGTATGACGCATATGCCAGCCGTCGGCCTCCTCAACCATGACACAAGGAAGTGACCGACCCGGCACATAACGCCGCCGCAAGCATAGACCCTTAAGCGAGCATGACATACCCTAATCGCGTCAAAGAATGATAGAGCAAGAAATTCACAAGACAATAGCTTAAAAAAATCAAGACGCCAAGACTAATACGACTCAGGCATCATGTAAAAACAAAATGAAAGAAAAGGACTAAAAGATCTAAAAGCTCACCAGTATTTATACACTGGTACCTAACAATATAGCCACACTTAAGATTTGAAAGCTTACTACCAAATACAAACACTGTTTTCAATTTGTTATTTTTAATTTTTATTAGGAAAGTTAAGGGTGACGAAACACATTTGTTAGGATTATTGTAATAAGTGGAACCACCCTATTCCCTTTTATTAGACATTTCATCCCCTATTTTACTCCCCTTAGGGGTAGAATTTCCAAAAATCCTGAAATATATTTTTTTTTATTTTTAACTTAGAGGCACAATACCTATAGTCATGCGTTTAACTACAAAAATGACGGATTTTTCATACAAATTTTCTTCCCCTTTTTTACCCCCTTAGGGGTGCAATTTCCAAAAATCCTGAAATATATATTTTATATTTTTGACTAAAAGGCCAAATACCAATTTTCATACTTTTAACTTCAGAAATGATAGATTTTCATACAAACTATCATCCCCTATTTTACCCCCTTAGGGATGGAATTTCCAAAAACCTTTTCTTAGTGGATGCCTACGTGATAAAAGGTACCTAGTGTCAAAATTTCAAGTCTCTAACCCTAGCCGTTTAGGCTGTGCGTTGATCGATCAGTCAGTCAGTCAGTCAGTCAGTTTCTTCTTTTATATATCGCTGCTTTGGAAGAATACTGTATTATTACAAAATACCACAATTTCAAGTTAGTTAGACCATGCGAAGAAGAATAATCCAAATTACATACTCTATAAAGATCATATTTGTATCACAATTATTGTAACTGTGGCGCCACAGTAAGACTTTATGCCATTGGTGAATTATGGTCGTCATTTTTTTTTGACAGTGATGCTTCACCAGTTGCAACGTGACTTTTAAGTCGAAGACACGTTATTTCTCCGTGAAAGAGTCGTAAAGCGAAATAATACCATGGTCGTGTGTTGTTTTTTTTTAGGTAAAGTGTATTATTTTGTGTTAGTTCACTATTCTATAAAAAAACACTGCAATTTTTTATTGCATTTTGCTTTAGTACCTTATTCCAGAAAAAGTAAGTTTGACTGTTTTGTAATAATAAAAAATAATACCGTATTGGAAATAAATAAAAAGAATGAATTTGTCACTATTCTGAATAAGACTGTATATAAGATGATGTAACTTATGATGTTTTTGTTATCTTTTTGAATAAGACGTTTTATCCTAAAATATCAAGTAGATTTTACAACTTCATATTCTATTTCAGAAAAAAACAGTTCTTATTGCGGTTAGATTTTTTATTTAATTTGGCATAATTATTGGTCTTAAATGTAAAAAAATTAAAAGCTTGACCAATATTTACAGAATATCTCACAAAGTAAATTTACATTATAATTCAGCATTGAATGCCATACTCTGTGCGACAAGCTGACCTAAAAAAGTACCTGCCGGCTTTAACTATGTTTTACTATTTCAGTGGCTAATCGACGAACACTGCAAATGTTTCAGAACATGAATATCCCTTTAAACACGCAAGGAGAAGGTGTAACAAGTATTTTTTGATACCTATACCCTAAGTTGTATTTATTATTAAGACGGAATATTTTGAATCTTACTTTTGTGGTGGAAAGTGTGGTGGTTTAAAAAACCGGTCAAGTGGTAGTGCGCACTGAGCACGTTCTGTATACCCACGAAAGGCGGGGGGATTAAAAGACAAACTTTATATACTGTACTATATAATAGCTATTGGCAACAATTTTTCAAAAAAATCAGATAAAGAAGTCGTGAAATTATGAAATATAATTTTTTTAAACGTAGATAAGGATGACACTTAAACTTACACCTTCATATACAAAACTTCCTATGATCACGAAAATTTCAAGAAGGTTGTTGTAGGTAACGTAAGAAGAACAAGAAATACGCAGAATAGCATTGTACTGACGAGACTTATAAAAGAAAAATGACAGTTTGTTAAAAAAAGAAAAAAAGTCTCCTAGGACTTTTACGAAAAAACACTATTCCTAAATGTTACTCACTATTCTATGAAAATCTTCAGAATATAATTTCATTGTTTGTTTATTTTGATTTCAAAGTTGATCTCGTACAGTGTAAACCTAATTACGTTTTAAGTTACGTATTGATTTTCTATTTACTTTTTGAAAAGTGATTATTTTTATAGTATTACTACGTAAGTTTCTATATAAACATGACATCTTAAAACGATACCAAAACTACCACCAATATCCTAGTTTTAATGTTTATTATTAATTTTTCTAGGTATATTTTATCTGTCATAAGACTCAATGGGACAATATATATCCAAATTCTATGTTTTGTTACACAATATTTTCTAGTAAAAATGGCTGAATTCGTGTTAGAACTCTATAATTATGAATAATAATACGTGTGGATGTCTTAACCCAAAATGTGACATTGTTCTTGAGAAAAATGTAATATCTATGCGGAGTTATTGCAAAAAACACCGTTGATGATGAAAAATATATATTGCTTTATATGTATCATTACGAAATTGAATCAGTATACGTCATAAAATTACCAAAGATGTTTTGAAGTATGTCGAAGATCTTTTATTTTCTATAAGTATTATTTCACGATGAAAGTCAAATCCTAACACGGGTCTATTAAATAAATAAAATAATAAATTGTCATTGTTTTCATTTAATTTTCATCAATAAAAGTGCAATAGGTCAAAAGTTACCACAGTTCGAAATAATAATAAACTTCAATCAGCTCCCTTGAATAAAATTGCATTTTTGAGTTGCAACAGTATTCTTCCAAGGCAGCGATATACAGATATCAAGGGTATTTTAGAAAGTAGTGACGGGTTCATCAATATAATTGCGATCCGAGTAGGGTGTAAAATGTGCAATAAAGGAGGACGCCTCTGCGTTCAGCAGGGCAGTTTACCAACCAGTTGATTAGCAGTTAATTTGACCAGTTTATAGTACAGTCAGAGTTTAACTAGTCCAGTGCTTCACGTAGGTTAACTTAAGGATGTTGCCTCGGGAGACAGTGCGGGTATGTTATAAGTAGTGGTGCCAAAAGTGATCTAGGATTGATTAAGCATTCCAGTAAGGTATGTAAGATATTTAATGTAAAATATATTGTATTCTTACGTCCTGAGCGTTGAGATCAAATGTTGAAATATCAATTTCGGAGTATGTGTAAGGACACATAGTGAGGAAAAATGTGTAACTAAGAATTCCCATACGAATTTCAGAGTTATGTGAAGTCTACCAACCCGCATTAGGCCAGCGTAGTGGACTAAGGCCTAACCCCTCTCATTAGTAGAGGAGGCCCGTGCCCAGCAGTGGGACAGTATTTAATACAGGGCTAGTATTATTATTATGTGAAGTCTACCAACCCGAATAGGCCAGACAGGTAGACTTAGGCCTAACCCCTTTTACAGTGACCCGTACCCAGCAGTTAGCCTATTTTTAATACAGATCTCGTATTGTTATGAATTATACTTAAAGTTAAAAATGTGTGTACATTGTTTTGTAAGGACGTCATGATGCTTATATTAGTAGAAAATACACGTGAGTCGGGTTAACGTGTTAGTTACATAAACATAGCTATGTACGTTGTTTTGATTGTTTATACAACACTTGAGAACATTTATAGAAATTCTACTGAGAATGTTTCACAATGAAGCCTTGTTTAACGTTTATTTTTTATACAAAGAATGGGTTAGCTAACTTCTCAAGAATTTCTCGGGGTACTCTTTACCGTTTGCGCGACGAATAGCCATAAAAAGCTCTTTGCAAAACTTTTGTTTGTGCTGAATGAATATAGCCTCCGTGACGCAGTTGGCGAGTAGCCGGTGAACTGTGAAACGAGAGGCCGTGCGTTAAGATTAAAAAAAAAATATTTATTGAATCCATAAAATGTTATACATCATTTAGATTCAGTAAATTTTTTCACTCTACCGCCAGTTCAGAATGCTGTTTCGCTAGAGAAGAACGGTCAAGAAACTATAGCGTTGCTCTTTTCACATCGGTTAACAATATTTGGTCATATAATTATAATATACGACTTAAGTTTAATTACCTTAGATTAGAGCAGCTCAATGTATGTTAAGTTGCCGTATTGAAATATTGTGAAATAGAACTCATTACAAGACCTAGTGCCACACATGACCGTCGTGAGAATGATGAAAATCTCGATTTCTTAAAGCAGTCGGTCCTTACTAAAACAGTCTGAGCAGACCAGTCCACACGAGCCGCACCCATTCACGAGTAATGACGCATGTGTCAGCCATCGGCCTCCTCTACCATGTCACAGGGAAGAGACCGACCTGGCACATCGCGTCGCAGCAAGCACAGACACTTTAGCGAGCATGACATACTCAGACTGAATATAACAATTAAATACTAGACACAAAATATCAAGTAAAGTCATGTAAGGCATATAAGTTCGCAATGTTAAAGAAATAAATATATTGGCATT
The DNA here is from genome assembly GCA_905220505.1 of Laothoe populi. Taxonomy (NCBI): domain Eukaryota; kingdom Metazoa; phylum Arthropoda; class Insecta; order Lepidoptera; family Sphingidae; genus Laothoe; species Laothoe populi. Next base: position 15,401,177 of record HG992168.1, read on the forward strand.
ACTATACCTATATATATGTACCTAAAGTTCCCAATAATAATTTAATGGCTACGCTTCTAAGTAATAGGATAACTTATTCCCAAGCCATCATAAGGAAAGGGTCATCAGGTCATTTTTAGGTCATCTAAATATTCGAAATTTGTAATAGGCTTTATTACTTAGTTCTTGTTCGATTCCCACATCGGGACAAATGTTTGTGTGACAGACAGATATTTGTGTCCGGGGTCTGGGTATTGTGAGACCGTGCGTCTCTCGTAGTCCCTGATACCCACAACACAAGACTCGTGTCTTAGTGTGGGGTCAGGGCTATGTCTGCGACTGTTAGGTGTAATTTATAAAAAAAATGCCCAATTAACTCATATACCCTGAAGTATAGGGTCAAGGATGTAAGTTGATATAACCATAGCGTTAACTATTTACAAATTAGTGAGCGAGACAAATTACCATTTGTGATTAACATTAACTAGGTAATTTATGAGAACCTAAAATGTAGGATACGATAAATTAACCAAAAGGTCGCTTCTGGGAATGACCTGGGCCATAAATCATGTACATGACCCTATATAGTGAAACCTCTTTATACCGAACTTTATTGTAGCGCAAAGTTATAAATTATCACGATAAATAAATTATCCTGACCCTACGTGTATTGGGGATTTAAAAAAATATGGCAACTACGGTATCATACCAAAGATCCACAACCAATTTTTGTGGAACAAACATTTATCTCAGTGCAGAGATTGAACCCGTAGCCTCTCGTTTCACAGCCAGCTACTCGCTGAGATATCTTCCATCTATGTTAAAGCAAGCGATAATTAACATTTAATACACACGTATGGGTTTCAAGCATACGACTTTCGTCTTGACAGTCCGAATCGCAACAGCCCAGTCGCTGCTGAACCAATGATAAATACAATTTGTGTATTTATTTAAGATACTTAGTTTTGAATCACGTTACAGCCAATAATGTTGCATAATGGGTTATCAATACATTGTATATCTTACAACCATAATATTATGTTACATACCAACTGAAACTGAATAAACTTAGTAAAAAAGTATATTTATCAAAATTTAAATATTGTTTTTCATTCCTTGTCACATGTCATAAACTCTCTATAACGAAAAAGTACTTTGAGGATCGCTATAAAGGGTTTTGAGTTTCATAGTAAATAATTTGTATGTTTGGTTGAGGAAAAATGTTTTAAGTGCTCAAGGGATCTATTTTTACAAGGTCATGTTGATTTAAGCAACTTGACATGTTTATAACAATATTTAGGGTTCTTTTGCCATCTTTCGGTATATAAATTCAACCATTCCTTTAATTATTCTGTATTTAATGTCTAAATTTATATTCAAAATATTTATGATATTCATTTCATGGTATAAATTATTTAGATTCAGTCAATCTTTTTTACTCTACAAATTCTAACGTTGCTCTTTTCGAAATTGGCTCATAATATTTGGATATATAAATAAATAAATAACACCCAACAGTCACACACATAATCTGGACCCTAAGATACTAGTCTTGTATCGTGGATAACAAGAACTAAGAGACGAAACAAACATTTGTCTCGGTTCGGGTATCAAACCCCCAGCTTCTCATTTCTCAGCCACTGCGCCACGGAGGCTGTCAATGAACTAAAACAATGTTTTTACCCAACTGCCAAGGAAGGGTTATGTTTTTCGCGCGTATCTTGTATCTTGGGACCCAATTGCAAAATATAAACTGAAAGAAAATTAAAAGATTCCGCTTGCATCTAATTTTATTTTCTATTCTTAATCTTGTTTTGGTATTTTTAGTACATTACTTTGTTGCAGTCGGGTTTATGATATTTAATTTATTTTATTTTTCCGATTTTTCTCGGGGGTCTAGAGTTGGAGTACAATGTTTGGCCATTTTGCGGCCTTCTGAGTACTCTGACAATAGACCCTCGACCGCTTCTTCACCTTCTTGCCCATGGCGTAGTGTGAAGGAGCAGGCCGGCATGATTGTGTTGAGTAGCAGGGGATAGAACGTCTCGCACTACTCGATACTCTAATTGGACCGCACTGCGCTTACCATCAGGTGCAGTGCGGTCACTTTGACGCGCCAGAATAAAAAAAAATAAAAAAAACTTATTTTGGTATTTTTAGTGCATTACTTTGTTGCAGTCGGGTTTATGATATTTAAATTATTTATTTTATTTTACATACTGAACCGTTGACTATGACCATATCACACTTGACCATTTGGAGTATTAACCGCCATTCGTAGTCATCATAAAATAAAATACTAATTGTACCTAATTGTGGTCACACATTAACAACTTACTGTGAATTGTCATGCTAAGTGTGAAATGTTGGAGCTAAATATAGTTTGCCGGGCGAGCCTATGAATATTTAAATAACAATTCACCTACTAGAAACTTAGATATGTCGTATTAGAAGCTAGAACAGCGGTCCGTAAAACAAATGATGTATTGAAGACGTCTTACAAAATATGGAGGTAGGTTCTGGGTGTAGTGTGCTATAAATTTCACAGGATTTTTTGCCAGCCTCCGTGCCGTAATAAGGCTGGGATACAAAAGGCCGTGGGTTCGATTCCCACATCGGGACAAATGTTTGTGTGATTTTTTGTGTCGGGTCTGGGTGTTGTGAAACCGAAAGTCTCTCGTAGTCCCTGATACCAACGACACAAGACATATCTTAGTGTCGGATCGGGGCTATGTGAGTGACTGTTGGGTTTTTTTTAGTTTAAGTTGTTTTTTTACACAGTTAAAGATATTTTTGTGTATTGCATGAGACTACTTAACTGGGTCTAATAACCTGGCTATTGCGATTATATATTTCAATGGTATTTAGTGTAAGATATTTACCAGATAATAATACAATTGAAGCATTCTTTTCCCGGATAGCGACCACCGTACAGCTGGTGGTAGGATATTCGTATCCGCCCGGATAGCGACCACCGTACACAGGGCGAAAAACCCGCCATAGTGGCACACGCAAGTGTGTCGCGTTCCGGGATCAGCCAGTGTATTTCCGGTTATCGTCGGGGGGCTAGAGTTGGGGTACGATGTTTGGCCGTGCCGGTATTAGCCGGTTCACAGTCGGTTGGAGGCGTGTTGATCCGTCGGCCAGGGAGACCTGTAGAAACGGTTGTACCGCTGGCCGCCCGCGGTACAGTACAGGGGCCCAATCGTGGCTAACCACCACGAGAGGCTGCCCCACCATGCCGCGCATAATCTTGGGTGGGTCCGTCGTGCCGGTTGGTGACCGGATGTGGGGTCCCGGCGGCCTATCCCGGGAGGGTACGGGGGCCCTTCCGTCCGGCGGATCAGCTCACCTCCTCTTGGCTCTATTAGTGGACCGGCACTTGTTGCGGCCTTCTGATTACTCTGACACTAGACCCTCGACCGCTTCTTCACATCCTCCCCCCATAACTCCATGACAGTGCCTATAAAGAGAACAGGACCTACAGCGGTGCGTAACCCCACCACCGCTTTCACAATGGAGTTCGCTAACATCCGCGGACTCCATTCGAACCTTAATGCCGTCCACCACCATCTTGAGACGGCCCGGCCTGCTCTTCTCTTCCTGACGGAGACGCAGATTTGTAGTCCGACCGATACCACATACTTGCTTTACCCCGGCTACTCACTTGAAGAAAACTTCAGGCCGAGGGCCGGGGTATGCTTGTATGTTCGGTCGGACGTCTGCTGTCGCCGTCTGCGCTGCATGGAGGACCCCTCCTTCTCCACCCTGTGGGTACACGTCGACCTCGGCTCTCAGAGTCGGGTTTACGTGTGCCTTTACAGGTCACACGACGGGGACGTTGAGACAACTCGGCTATTTGATTACATTAGCCAGGCGACAGACGACGCGCAGGAGCAGTTCCCAACAGCGGAATTGGTAGTTCTGGGGGACTTCAACGCACACCATGAGTTGTGGTTGGGCTCCTCCAGAACTGACCATGCTGGCAGAACTGCTCATGCATTCGCCTTGACTCATGGCTTGACACAGCTGGTGAACCAGCCTACCAGGATCCCAGATGTGGCGAGTCATGCGCCCTCTCTGCTGGACCTTCTGTTGACGAGTCACCCGACCGGGTATACGGTGTCGGTTGGTGCTCCTCTGGGGACCTCCGATCACTGTCTGGTTGGGACGTCAGTACCTCGCGCTTTGCCTCCACGTCCCGTGAAGGTCAAGCGCAGGGTCTGGCACTACTCGTCGGCAGATTGGGATGGTATGCGGGATTATTTCGCATCCATCCCTTGGCGGCAGCGCTGCTTTGAGGGAAAGGATCCTTCTGCGAGTGCCGACGCCGTTGCCTGCGAGATCAGAATAGGAATGGAATATTACATTCCTTCCTCTGAGATCGCGGGCAACGGCCGAGGACGCTCCTGGTTCAATCGTGCATGCGCCGATGCTGTTGGTAAAAAACAGACGGCGTATCGCGCTTGGATCAGGGGTCGCGCTAAGAAGGATCCCAATCTCAAGTCCCTCAAAGCAGCCTACAACCGTTCTGCCAAGGCTTGCAAGAGGGAGTATGTTAGAGCGGATGCCCAGCGCGTCTCCAAGATTGGATGTGCTTTGGCCGATCACCCGACAAGCAGTCGTGCTTATTGGAGCTTGGCTAAGGCGGTCCAATCTAATTTCTGTCGCCCTTCGCTGCCACCGCTGAGATATCGTAATGGAACACTGGCCCATAGCTCGCAAGAGAAGGCCGATTTACTGGCAAACCTCTTCGCGGCTAATTCGAGACTCGAGGACTGCAATGCTCCTTTACCACCTACGCTGCCCGGTTGCGGTCACACAATGCCTGATATCCGTATCAGGCATTGTGATGTGCGGCGTGAGCTGCAGTCTCTCGACGTCCGGAAGGCCAGTGGTCCGGATGGTATCCCAGCGCTTGTTCTCAAAAAGTGTGCAGCGGAGTTGTCTCCTGCACTGACGCGCCTATACCGATCGTCCTACCTCTCAGGTGTTGTGCCTGAATCGTGGAGGGAGGCCAATGTGCAGCCGATCCCCAAAAAGGGTGATCGGTCAGACCCTAACAATTACCGCCCAATCGCCATCACCTCAGTGATCTGTAAAGTCATGGAGCGACTAATTAACAGCCAATTAGTTCGTTACCTGGAGGATCACTCGTTGATCAGTGACAGACAATATGGTTTCCGCCATAACCGATCAACGGGTGATCTTCTAGCGTTTGTATTGCATCACTGGGGCGAGGCGATTGACAGGCATGGCGAGGCTCTGGCTGTGAGTCTCGACATAGCCAAGGCGTTTGATAGGGTCTGGCACCGTGGCCTTCTCTCCAAGCTCCCGGCATACGGTCTGCCCGACAACCTGTGCAAGTGGATTTCCGGCTTTCTGCATGAGCGTAGAATGCGTGTCCTCGTTGATGGACACGCTTCGCAGTTCATGTCAGTAAATGCCGGAGTACCACAAGGTTCTGTGATTTCGCCCACCTTGTTTCTTCTGCATATCAATGATATGTTGTCGCTTGGCAACATTCATTGCTATGCAGACGACAGCACGGTTCATGGGCGTTATTGCAGCAAGCCTCCTGGTTGCCGGGTGGATACTGAGAGGAGACGCGAGGATCTTGTCATGGAGCTCAACCAGGCCTTGGATCTCATATCATCATGGGGTACCAGGAATCGGGTTGAGTTTAATGCCAAGAAAACCCAGGTGTGCGCGTTCTCGTGCAAGAAGTCTCCGTTTTCTCCAATCCCCGTTCTTCAGGGTGTTCCACTCGCAATGCGGAATGACCTTAGTGTCCTAGGTATGGATATCCGCTGCGATCTTAATCCAAGGAGTCACATCGAGGGCGTAATATCCGCCACTTCCCGCAGGGTCGGAATCCTGAACAGGGTGCGGCGGTTTTTCACGCCCGGTCAGCTCTACCGCTTATATAAAGCACAGGTGCGACCGGGAATGGAATACTGCTCGCACCTCTGGGACGGTTCCGCAAAATACCTCCTCGATGCCTTGGACGGGTTGCAGCGGCGGGCCATCCGCATTGTGAATGACGCAGACGTGAGTAACAGCCTGGAGCCGCTACAGCTGCGTAGGGATATTTCCTCGCTTAGCGTGTTCTACCGTCTGTATCATGGTGAATGCTCTGAAGAATTGTTTGATCTTATCCCATCCTCTCCCTTCCATACCAGAACCACGCGTACTGGATTGTGGAGCCACAGCTTTGTGGTGTCTACTACCCCGGTCCGAACTAAGAGGTTCGCAAACTCGTACTTTTGCCGCACCATTAAGCTGTGGAACAGTTTGCCAGCTACCGTGTTCCCTCCTTCCTATGATCCTGGGTCCTTTAGGCGTAGTGTGAAGAAGCTACACAGCAGGCCGGCATGATTGTATTGAGTAGCGAGTGATAATCTATCCCTCGCTACTTGATACTATAACTGGACGGCACTGCACTTACCATCAGGTGCAGTGTGGTCACTTTGCCGAGCCACGATAAAAAAAAAATAAAAAAAAAAAAAAAAAAAATTCTTTGTAGTTTTACTATAACGCCCTCTTTTTTACATGTCCTTCCTTTTTAGTCCATTTTATTTTTAAAATTCGTCACTGCCTATTTTTTTAACAATACCGAACCGACCAGTCAATCGGATCAAGAAGTCTCAATCAGTCGAATACCGCGCCACCTATCGTTCCTAAACCACAACTACCCATGATTTATAATCACTTTTATATTTACATACATATACGCTCACGCCTGTAATCCCCGAAGGGGTAGGCAGAGCTGTAACCAGTACACCCACTTTTCGCCGAATTTCGGTCCCATAATGTGATAGGGGGCGAGCCTATCGCCATACCGGGCACAAATTCCAGACTCCGGGCTAATACTGAGGAATTTCTAGATAGAAAAACCCAATATCACTTTACCCGACCCGGGGATCGAACCCGAGACCTCAGCACAGCAGTCGTAACGCATGCGCAATTACCACTGCGCCACCGAGGCAGTCTTTTATATTTGTTAAAAAAATTATATTGTTTTTTTGTATTTCAAGGGATTTAGGGTGTATTTTTTAGGATATATCAGAACCATATCGCAAAAAGGCTGAATCATGAAAAACATAGTGCTATATGCTTAAAATTCTATCGATATTTATGTACAGAGGCCGGCTTGATACTGTTTATGCCGTCAGAGTGGGAGCGAATGACCTAAGTGAACTAACCCTCAATTTATTGATAGCATAGTGTTGTAGCTAAGTTTCGTATTTATTTTATCCTGGCATGGTGAAGTGACCACCTGATGATCTGTAAGCACAGAGCCGGCCAATTAGAGTATCGAGTACCGAGAGACAATTTATCCCCCGCTACTCAACACAATCATGCCGGCCTGCTTCTTAACAATACGCCATGGGCAAGGAGATGAAGAAACGGCCGAGGTTCTAGTGTCAGAGTACTCAGAAGGCTGCAAAATGGCCAAACATCGTACCCCAACTCTAGAACTCCGACAAAAACCGAATGAAGAAGCTACACTACAGGCCGGCATGAGTGTGTTGAGTAGCGAGGAATACATTGTCTCTCGCTACGTAATACTCTAACTGAACAGCATTGCGCTTACCATAAGGTGCCGAGCCAGGATAAAGAAATACCGCTCAAAACGCAAAAGCAAGATGTTACTTCACGGATGCTGTGATGTTTCCTCGAAATGGCCTATTCTTGCTGTATACACTGCCTATCAGTCTGCTTCTTTAAATATAAATAAATAATATGTCTATATTTTTAAACAACTTCAAAAAAAGGAGGAGGTTCTCAATTCGTCGGAATCTTTTTTTACGTATGTTCCCCGATTACTCAAAGACGCCTGGACCGATTTGAGAAATTATTTTTTTGTTTAAAGGGTATACTTCCCAGTTGGTCCCATTGGCACCAAGTCAGGATATGATGATGGGATCTCAGAAAAATCGAGGGAATCCTTAAAATTTTTTAGAGACGCATAATTTGTTTTTCATTGAAGTCGGTGTACTTTTTATGAATTATATTTATACGTACACACTGACAAAGTAATAAAGTCTATATTTTTTTGTATTCAAATCCACTTCGCATTGATATCAACCAAACTTATAAAATATACATCGACTTGTCCAAGAACCACGTCCCTAGTCAAGTGCCGTGGCTCTTCAAAATTTATTAAAGAGGCAAAGCAACGAGGCAGCCGGTAAGGCCGTCGTCACACGAAGCTTACGTTTATGCAAATTTACTGTAAACGTCACATGCCGGTAGCCTGAGTGTGAGCCGGGCCTGTTGACCTGCATAGTTTTGTAGGTTACAGTAAATAGCTGTGTTAATATGCTGTTATTGTTTTGTATTATGAATAGAAATACAAACTTAAAATTGTTTATGAGTCAGAAAACGTAAGTAGGTCAACTGGGCTGTAATAAGTTAATCTTAGGATATAGTAGATACTGGACATGGCGTCATTTAAAGCTGTACCACGTGCAAATGACCATTTTTTTTATCCTGGCTCGGCGAAGTGACCACACTGCACCTCATGGTAAACGCAGTGCCGTCCAGTTACAGTATCAAGTAGCTAGAGACAGTCTATCTCTCGCTACTCAACACAATCATATAGGCCTTTTTTATTGTCGCGGGGAAAGCGTTTTATTACTGCCGCCCGCTCCGAGGGGAAGCGGAATAAGAATAAAACGGTTATGCTGGACTAGACGGTCTTACGACCCAGCATCCTCTCGCCCGGATGATGGCTATCCGTGCTGCCGCTGGGCTGAGTCCATACCCCCTATGTACACCCCACCCGACACTACCAGCTAAAACCCCGCGGTGGCCTTCTTTGGCGCTTACGGACCGATCCCGGGGTATTCTAAGGAGTGCTAGAATTGCAGCCGGAATTGCTCCTGCGCGGTGCCGCGTAGCAGCCCAATCATGCCGGCCTGCTGTGTAGCTTCTGCATACTACGCCTAAAGTACCCAGGATCATAGAAAGGAGGGATGGTGGTGCTCTTAAACTGCCTACCATAAAAGATACTGTTTTCTATGACGACATGCTCAGTATTAGCCCGGAGTCTGGAATTGTGCCCGGTATAGCGAAAGGCTCGCACATCACATCATGGCACAGTAATAAGCTTACCGAAATCGGGATAAAAAATATATTTTTTAACACGACGTTTTGAAAGCTTTACAGCTTTCTTGCTGTATGATGGACTTTCCTTCCGCCCCGTGACCATGAAGGCATTAAAACTTGCTTTATATCATTCAGTAATATTCTCGTAAACATAAGAAACATAATATGGTGGTTCATCATCTTAATAATCAAGTTCTGGATAAACAAAAGCGTAATTACAACTTATCAGAATAATATGGCGACGTAATTGTAATTATTATGAAATATTATCCTCTATTGTTCTAGATGAATAGAGGAGCTATCCGCGCCGATATTACGTTTCCATGCCCAAGGTCAATCTTGAGGTCAAAGCGTCCGCAAGGTCAACCTTTATTGTGGATATCAAATATCTAATCAACGCCTGAAATAATAAGTTAATTGCAATGCGGTAAAGTGAGTGATATGATGTTATCGTGATAATTACCTTATTAACCTTTTGATGCAAAGTTAAGGTGATTCTCAAGGTAACCAAAAAAATATAAATAAAATAAAAAAGCCTTTTATTTCTTGCAATTGTTAGTTTACATACTTACATACTATTGTTAGATTTATTTTTAGTTATACATAAGTTACAGTTTTTATTAATATTTATAATTTTTAATTAGCAAGAACCCCTCTGCAGGTGAAGGCCTCCTCCAAAGAACACCACTTATCTCTATCTCGGGCATCCTGCATCCAGTGTGGACCAGCTATCTTGGTTATCTCGTCTTCCCATCTCATGAGGGGTCTCCCTTTACCTCGTTTCCCTTTTGGGCCTTTCCAAGATGTCACTCGCTTAGTCCATCTATCGTCTTGCAGTCGTGCTACGTGCCCAGCCCACTTCCATTTTAGTTTCTGAGCATGGCATAGAGCATCCGTGGCTTTTGATATATTTATAATTTTTTGGCAGCGATAGCCTAGTTGGTTGCGGTACGGACTGCCAAGACGAAAGTCGAAGGTTCGAAACCCAAGTGGCATACACCTCTGACTTTTCTAAAGTTATGTGTGTATTAAAATATTAATTATCGCTTGCTTTAACGGTGAAGGAAAACATCGTGAGGAAACCTGCATACCTGAGAACTTTTCGAAGGTATGAGAAGTCTACCAACCCGCATTAGGCCAGCGTGGTGGACTAAGGCCTAACCCCTCTCATTAGTAGAGGAGGCCCGTGCCCAGCAGTGGGACAATGTTTAATACAGGGCTAGTATTATTATTATAATTTTTTGGTGCTTTATTTTTTGTATTTTCTTTATATTAAGCATACTGCGTTCTATTCCTCTCTGGCAGGTAATAATTTTATTCTTTATTTTTCTAGTGTATTTCCAAGTCTGACAAGCGTATGTAAGGCACGGCAAAAGACAAGTATTCATAACTTTAGTTTTCATTTTAACTGGCATATTGCTTTTAAATATCTCCCTTAAACTCCAGTATTTATTCCAAGTATTTTGTACTCGTCGCTCTATCTCTAATTCATTACTTTTCTTGTTGAAACCAATTTGTTTACCTAGGTAGATGTATTTTTCTGTGTAGTTAAGTGTCACGTTGTCGACAGTTATTTTTCTTTCTGTGCTGTTTGTCATTAACATAGTTTTTGTAAAGTTCATTTCTAGACCTACGTGCTTACTAGCCTCGCTTAGTGACTGGACCATGGATTTTAGCTGAGTGCTTGTTTCCGACAGGAGCACCAAGTCGTCGGCAAAACGGAGATGGTTCAGATACAAACCATCAACGTTCAACCCATATCCTTTCCAATCCAACTTTCTCATAATAGATTCCAAGACAGCAATAAATATCTTCGGGGACAGTGGGTCACCTTGCCTTACTCCCCTTTTAATGGGAAAACTTGGACCGAATTTTTCCAATTTTATTCGACCTGTACTGTTGCTATAGATATTTTTAATTATTTGTATATATTCGTTTTCTATCCCTTGTTCTTTCAAAGTTTTCCAGATACTCGAGTGTGATACGGTGTCGAAGGCCTTCCTGTAATCAATGTAGGCTATATATAAGGCTTTCCGGTTTTCCTGATATTTTTCAATGAGTAGTTCCAGTGTCCAAAAAAAAAAAAAAAAAAACTACAAAGAGAATATTTTAAAAATCTGTACATACAACGTAAGGTCTCTGTCATCAATAGAAAAATATTTAGAATTATCATATGCATTAGAAAATACACATTACGATATAATAGGACTCTCAGAAGTAAGAAGAATGGGCTGTAACATCGAAGAATATAATGATTGCATTCTATGTTATATTGGACAAACAAAAGGATTATATGGAGTAGGATTCCTGATAAAAAAGGCACTAAAAAACTATATAACTAATTTCAGTGGCATCTCCGAAAGGGTGGCACTACTACAGCTAAAGTTTGAAGACCTAAGCCTATCGATTATCCAAGTCTATGCACCTACAGATAACTCAAGCGAAGAAGAAATTCAAAAATTTTACAAGGAGCTTACAATGGCACATGAACTAGCCGATGAAAAAGTTCTAGTAACTGGCGACTTCAATGCCAAAATAGGGCAACCCAAAACTGAAGACCACCCTATAATGGGTAAATACGGCTTTGGAATAAGAAACGAAAGAGGCACGAGACTATTGGAATATGCCTTTGAATACAGTCTGTCTATAATGAATACATATTTCAAAAAGAAAACAAGCAAAAAATGGACTTGGGAATCCCCAGATCATAGGCATAGGAACGAAATCGACTTCATAATGACAAACACTCCAAAATTGGTGACTAACTTCGAAATAATGAATATAAATTTTTCTTCTGATCATAGAATTTTAAGAGCTACAATCAGGCTATGTGTTCCGAAAAAGAGCAGGAAGAACTTCAAATCAACCCTAAATATCCTACTAACCCAAGATGATATTAACGCATACAAAGACAACCTGAGATCTTACAAATCTGACAAAGAAACAGAAGATCCTACAAATGTCCAAACATATTATGACATCCTAGAACAAACATTAACTTCAAGCTTAACTCGGAAATACACAGAAAAGAAACAGAAAAAGCACAAAATATTTAGCGACAATACAGTATTATTAATAAAAAGACGCACCGAACTAATATGTAGAAAAAATAAAACTAAGGAGATGAAATTTGAACTCGGAAAGCTATTTAAACAAACCAACAGAGAGATAAAAAAAAGACTACAAAAAACATAGACAGGACATTATAACACAAAACATATTGCAATTCAGAAGCACTAAAAGAGCATTTAAGGAATTAAGCTTACATAAAAAGTGGATACAAAAATTAGAAACTAAGTCGAAAGAAACAAAATCTAGGAAAGACATAGTAGATCAGGCAACTAACTTCTATAAGGAACTTTACAAGAAAACTAACCAAGAGAACATCATGGAAGAATTAATAAATTACACCCCAAACACAGAAAATATTTCCCCAATTGAAGAAAATGAAGTATACGAACATATCAAACTGTTAAAAAATGCAAAAAGCCCAGGACCTGATAGGATAAACAATGAAATGATCAAACACGCTGTACCTATGCTACTAAACCACTTCACACAACTATTTAATCTCATATTAGAATCAGGAACTGTACCAAAACAATGGTGTTCATCTGACATAATACTCATATATAAAAAAGGCAACCCTCTTGATGTAGGCAACTATCGACCCATAAGTCTACTGGCATGTATATACAAGCTTTTTGCATCGATAATCCTAAAAAGAATAACAATAGAGATTGACAAAGCGCAACCAATAGAACAGGCAGGATTCCGTTCAGGCTATAGTACGACAGACCACCTGCATTCGCTGGGACAAGTGATAGAGAAATACAAAGAATTTAGGAGACCTCTATACATAGCGTTTATTGATTACAGCAAAGCCTTCGATAGTATAAGCCACAATTCTATCTGGAATACGTTATCATCATTGAACATTAACAGAAAGTATATAAATATTTTAAAATATACATATACCAACGCTAGAAGTAGAGTAAAACTTGAAACCCGAGGAGAAGAAATAGGAATCGAAAGGGGAGTAAGACAAGGTGACCCCCTGTCACCAAAACTATTCATCGCTGTCCTAGAGAAAGTATTTCAAAAACTAGACTGGAAAACCAAAGGATTGAATGTAGCTGGCGCACACCTAAGCCATCTGAGATTCGCAGACGATATTGTTGTACTTTCCGAAACATCTAGAGAACTAGAAACAATGATTCATTCGCTTGACATAGAAAGTGCTAAAGTTGGACTAGAGATGAACACGTCCAAAACAAAAATAATTACGAATAGCCAAAAATTCCCTATAAGCTCAAACGGCAAGAAGATAGAATACGTGGACAAATACATAAAAAATAAAAAAAATAAAATAAAATAAAAAAGCCGTTATATTTCTTGCAAAAAAAATAATTTACAGTTTTCTTATATGTAAGGTTAGTATTCATTAATTTCTATGTTAGTTTTCTATCTTTTTAATTATATACTGTAGGAGTTTTTTTTTTTTTTTTTTTTTTTTTTTTTTTTTTTATCTCATATGTTTTAATTTAAATATTTTCCCTTATCTATTCTGCAAGAACCCCACAGTGGGTGAAGGCCTCCTCCAATGATGCCCATTTGTCTCTGTCCTGTGCTACTTGTCTCCAGTTTGGTCCCGCTGTTGTTTTAATCTCGTCCTCCCAACGTGTAATAGGTCTCCCTCTCGCTCTTTTGCCTTGTGGACCATTCCAAAATGATACTTTTCCAGTCCATCTCTGATCTGTAAGCCTCGCGACATGGCCTGCCCATTTCCACTTTAGTTTCTGTGCGTAGCTTAGAGCGTTAGTTGCTTTTGTTATTTTTCTTATATATGTGTTTCGTATTCTATCCCGTTTCTTTATCTTTAGCATACTACGCTCAAGTCCTCTTTGGCAGGTGGTAATCTTCTTTTTTGCTTCGGCAGTGAATTTCCATGTTTGGCAACCGTATGTCAAGCATGGCAAAAGGCTCGAGTTCATGACTTTTGTTTTAATATCAGTTGGCATATTATTTTTAAAAATTTCTTTGAGACTCCAGTATTTATTCCACGTTTGTTGTATTCTTCTTTCTATTTCTAGGTTATTATTTTTTCTGTCGAAGCTGATTTTCTTTCCCAGGTAGACGTAATTTTCCACGTATTCCAGTGGCCTACTATTGATTTTTATTGGTCTTTTCCAGCTGTTTGTCATTGCTTTAGTCTTCGTGATATTCATTTTTAGTCCCACCTTGACGCTAGCTAGGTGCAGGTTTCCCATCATGAACTGCAGCTGGGAGCTTGTCTCAGATAGCAGTACTAGGTCATCAGCAAATCTCAGATGGCTTAGATATTTATCTTTTACGTAGATTCCCGATTTGCTCCAGTCTAGCTTTTTTATAATACCTTCAAGGATGGCAATAAATATTTTTGGGGACAATGGGTCTCCTTGTCTTACTCCCCTTTCTATTGGAAAGCTTGGTCCTAAGGTTTCTAGCTTTATTCTACCCTTATTGTTGTTATATATGCTTTTTATGGCGTTTATATACATGTCTTCTACTCCTTGTTCTTTAAGGCTTTCCCATATGCTTGTATGTGTTACCGTGTCAAATGCTTTTTGGTAGTCTATGAAAGCTATATATAGAGGTCTCTGTTGTTCTTGATACTTTTCTATTATTAGTTCAAGTGTATGGATGTGGTCAACTGTTGAAAAACCCTTCCGAAAGCCAGCTTGCTCTACCGGTTGGTTTGACTCCAATACGTTACTGATTCTTGTGTTTATAATCGTGGAGAATAGTTTGTAGAGACTCGGTAGCAAGCTAATTGGTCTGTAGTTGCCTATGTCTTTGGGGTCGCCTTTTTTGTATATCAGTATTATATTGGATTCGGACCATTGGTACGGTGTTTCAGAATTATGTAGAATCTTGTTAAACAATTTAGCTAATGGTGCAGCCAGGATTGTGTGTGATTTTATCAATGCTTCGTTTGGGATATTGTCTGCGCCTGGGCTTTTTTCTAGTTTAAGTTTCTTTATTGTCTCCATTATTTCTATTTCATCTATTGGTTCAATGTTGTTTTCCTGTGTTCCTACAATTTCTTTGTCGGATTTGGTGGGTGTTTTAGCTTTATCTCTATAAAGGTTCCTGTAGAATTCAGTTGCAGAAGTAACAATGTCGGTTCTGTTGTATATATCTGTATCTTGCTTTCTCAATCCTTCTATCCATGTTGTATTTGTTTTGAGTCTCTTGTAGGCCTTTTTTGTACTTCCAGTGTGGTGTAGGTGTCCTTCTATTGTGTCTCGTCTATATTTTGCGTAATCTGCTTTTATATATTTGTTGACTATTTTGTACAATGCTGAGAGTTCGTTTTTCTCGCATCGAGATTTGTTTTTAGTTTTTTGCAATTCTTTTCTTCTTTGTAATAGTTTTATTGTACTTGTTGATAGTATTTTATGATAATTATGCTCTTCTCTCCTTGGGCGGGCTTGTTTTAAGCTATGAGTGATAGCTTTTTCTATTCTGTCGTAGCAAGTTTGTACCGAGGTGTTTTCCCAGGAGTCCGAAGTGGCAGTCAACTGAGAAATTAAGACTTCATTGTACTTATTTATTTCTTCTTCACTTTTCAGTTGGCTCGTTTGGCTATTTGTGAATTTGGCTCTACATAACTTATGTGTGGTTAGTTTTATTGTTGATCTGACTATTCTATGATCTGATGGGTAGTTCAGATTCATTGTCTCTATGTTTTGAAATATTTTTGGTTGGTTTGACAGGATATAATCAATCTCGTTTTTGTATTGTCCATTTGGGGATCGCCAAGTCCATCTTCGATTTTGCTTTTTCTTGAAGCAAGTGTTTATGATCATAAGTTTATGTTGGAGTGCAAAGTCTACCAGTCTCTGTCCTCTATCATTTCTTTCGCCATATCCGTGCTTTTTAGTAACTAGGTATTCTTCCGTTTTGGGAGTTCCAACCTTAGCGTTAAAGTCTCCCATAAGTATAGTAGTGTTGTGCGCTGTTTCCATGGCTTTGTCAATTGTCTTGTAGAATTCTTCTATCTCGTTTTCGCTTGCTGATTCCGTTGGTGCATATACTTGTATGAGTGTTATCAAGTAACCTTGAATATTTATATTTAATGTTGCGACACGTTCAGTTATTCCATTGAAACTTATTATGTTATTTTTGAGGGACTTGTTTATTATGAAACCTGTCCCGCTTCTGCCTGGTGTGTGTCCTATGTAGCACAGTATGAAGTTTTCATATTCTTTTATTTTGTTTCCGAGTCTTCTCATTTCCGAAATTCCAATTATGTCATATTTTATTCCCTTTATGGCGTCCTCAAGTTCTAGTAATCGATCGTATGACGATAAAGTCCGAACGTTGTATGTTGCAATCATTAGTTTTCGGTTTTGTGTGGTATTGATGTTGATGTTCCGAGTTATTGTACTCATTGGAGGGTTTTGGTCATATTCTTCCACGGTGACCAGCCGGGTTGGAAGATTTTTTATGGTTTGTGTACACTTTTGTTCATAAGTGGCATCTGTGTGGGAGGAGGGGCGTAGTTGCTATGTGTTTATGCTTTTGCTATCTTGATTGTTGTTGGTTTTGGTTATATTTTTATTAACTAAGAAGTTGAGCATACCGGGTTTTATAACTCCTTCTGAAATGCTGTTCGACTTATTAATTGTTGTGCCAGACTGTTGCGTTTTGTTCTTTTTATTAGCTTGAGTACGTTTGTCTAGTTTTGATATGGTGATGTAGTCGGGCGATGTTGGAAGTTTTCTTTTGCTGTGGTTTTCTGATATGATCAGTTTATCGTATTTGATTTTAGCTACATTTCCCTTTTCTCTCTCTAGTTTCAGCTGTTCCTGTAATTCCTTCCTTTTTTCTAGAACATATTTCGGAAAGTCTTCTTTCATGTAGTATTGGGTATCTCTCAGCGCTACTTTTTGTTTGAATATTTTGATTTTTATGCCTAGAGTTGTGAAAGTTACTACAATTGGGCGTGGCCTCTCCCCTTTCTTTCCTATTCTTTTAACTTCTTGTATGTCGCTGTAAGTTGGTTTAATAGAGAAGTATTGTTCTATCCATACAATTATTTTCTTTTCTAAGTTGTCATATGATGAATTAATATCCTCTTCAATACCGAAGAACACTATATTTCTTTGCCTTGCTTGTTTTTCCAAAAAGTAAATTCTTTTTTCTTGGTTTTCCACTGTCTCTTTGAGTTTTTCATGTTTTTCCTCCCATGCAAAAATTTTTTCTTCAAACATTCTGTTTATATTTTGTGTAACATGTTCCGTCACATTTTTTCCGCTTTCTTGTATAGTTAATTTTTGCCCGTCTAAATCCATTTGTATTTGTTTAAGTGCATTCATGATTTCTATTATGGTTTGTGGAGTGATATCCATCTTTGCAATGTTTTGGTACCTGTGTCGGCCTCCAGTGGGGATGTTCTGTACTAATTAGACTATTAGGTTATTCAAGTCTGTGATATTTGTAGCTGCCCTCTAGTGGCGTACCTGCGCACTGGTTGGTCTGCTTCGATTTTTTAATAGTTATCCAACATGTGTCGCCGTCTGTTAGTGAGCCTTTGAACTACTAGTCAACATAGATTAGTGATGATTGTGATCTATTCACTCGTTGAGTTAGCGTAGCTAAGTTGGTATTGCTAATGTTGACGTAATATGTTGTTATTGTAACAGATGGCGTTGTGTATACTGTTGTTTTTGAAAATTGCGTGTCGTTACAATACGATCGTGATTGAGGTTATAATTTTAACAAGTTTTATAGGTAGAAGAATAATCTGCACTAAACTTGTTTGTTTTCACTCTTGTACGTGTGAGAAAAAGTTCGGCTTGAGATTCGTCAGCCAATACGCACGAAATTAGTCCACGAAGCTATAACACTGGCAACTGTTCGTCATTTAGTTTTTTTAAGGTATATGTAATTGTTTGTAACCATTTAGCACTGATTTCACTGTCACACTCGGATCTCTGAGTTATTTATCACTTTTAAGCGTCTCATGTATCAAAAAACACTGTTTTAGTATTTATTTCTTATTTTTTCTACGGAGTCGATGCTTCTAGCGGCACAGTAACGCCCTCGACAAATACATATATCTGGGAAAACAAGTATCCTTCAGTTCAACAAATAATGAAGAAGAAGTAGAAAGGAGATGTAAAGTAACTTGGAACAAATTCTGGTCCCTAAAAGAAATTTTAAAAGGAGACTATACACTAAACATGAAAAAAACTGTAGTCGATACTTGTCTCCTGCCTAGTCTATTGTATGGCTGTCAAACATGGACTTACACACAAAAAGTAAAAGAAAAAGTAAGGACAACACAGAGGTCAATGGAAAGAAGTACTCTTAATGTCAGAAAAATATACAAAATAAGGTCAGAAATTATCAGACAAAAAACTAAAATAACTGATGCTTTAACACAGGCTATAAAATTAAAATGGCAATGGGCTGGTCACATCTCGAGGTATACAGACAATAGATGGACCATAAAAGCGACACGTTGGAAAGGGCCATTAGGCAAAAGAAATGTTGGCAGACCAATAAAACGGTGGGCTGATGACATTGTTAAAATAGCAGGTCAAGATTGGATGACCATCGCCAGAGATAGGGAATTATGGAAGGAGAAAGAGGAGGCCTTCACCCAAGCGGGATCCACATCACAAGAAGAAAAATAACTATACTAACACTAGATTAATAAGCTAAATGTACTAACACACATTTGCAATGTAAAATATTTGATGTGGAAATAAAAAGGCTTATAATATAATAGTTCCAGTGTGTGAATATGATCTATGGTCGAGAAACCTTTCCTGAAGCCCGCTTGTTCCATGGGTTGTTCAGCTTCTAACGAAGGACACATTCTTTGGTTTATAAGTGAAGAGAATAGTTTATACAGACAAGGCAACAAACTTATAGGTCTATAGTTTGCGATATCATATGGGTCTCCTTTTTTATAAATTAATATAATATTTGATTGTGACCACTGTGTCGGTGTTTCGGAAGTTTCTAGTATGCGGTTAAAGAGATGAGTTAATGGTAGTGCCAATAGTGTCTGTACTGTCTTTATAGCTTCGTTAGTGATATTGTCTGAGCCTGGACTTTTGTCCGTTTTTAATCTTTTTATCGCTTGGGAGATTTCTTTGTCTTCGAATGGTATTATACGTCCTTTTACACTTTCGTCCAAGCAACTAGTTCTATATTCGGTGTTGTCATATATTTTTTCATAATAAAGAGATTTATAAAACTCAGTTGCTACGTTTATAATGTCTTTACGACTGTTTAATAATTTTCCTTCTTGGTTTAGTCCATCAATCCACGTTTTATTGGTTCGTAACTTTTTGAAAGCTTTTTTTGAACTGCCTGCTTGTTCCAAATGTTTCTCAATGGTGATAGTGGTGATACCTATATATTTTATAGTCGTGCTTAATCCGTTTACTTACTAGCTTGTACAATGCTGAAATTTCGTTTTTCATGGATCTAGTTTTATTTTTTGTATTCTGTAGTTCATGTCTTCTCTTCATAAGTTTTAAAGTGCATTCCGATAGGATTTTGTGTGTATAGGTGTTTTTCTTTATGATATAAGCATTCTGGAGACTTTGAATTATAGCCTGTATTAGTTTATCGTGATAAATTTGTACAGAAATATTTTTTGGATAGTCTAATAGTTCTGGTAAAAGGGTTATGATGCCCTCTTTGTACTTAGATATTTCTTCTTCGGATCGTAAGGTCGAGTTTAGGTCATTTTTATATCTAACTCGGTTGTTTTTTAGTTTTTTCAGTAACATTGTTGCTCTAACTGGTCTGTGATCCGAGGAAAAGTTGAGGTTTAGAACTTCAATATTTTGAACGATATTAGGCCGATTTGACAGAATATAATCGATTTCATTTTTATATGCTGCGTTTGGCGATCGCCATGTCCACCTGCGGTTTAATTTTTTTCTGAAAAAAGTATTTAGTATTGAAAGTTTATATTCGAGAGCGAAGTCGACCAGTTTCTGTCCTCTCTGGTTTCTTTCTCCATAACCATTCAGTTTCATTATTAAGTATTCGTCTTTTCTAGGCTGGCCAATTTTTGCATTTAGGTCGCCCATAATTTTATAAACTTTGTGTGCTAGACCAATAGCTTTATTTAAATTTGTGTAAAAATTGTTGATTTCGTCTTCTTTTGCTGCTTCTGTAGGTGCATAGACTTGTATAAGTGACATTTTGTTACCTTGTATATTCAAATTTAGTAATGCTACTCTGTCTGTGATACCTGTGAAGCTTTCTATATTTTCCTTAAGATATTTACTTATTAAAAAACCAACACCATATTTTCCAAGAGTAGCTCCTGTATAACAAAGTATACAGTCCTCATATTCTTCAATTTTTGTTCCCATATGTCTCGTTTCTGATAAACCAATAATGTCGCACTTTATATCCTTTAGTGCTTCTCTTAGTTCGATTAGATGTTCGTAAGATGATAATGTCCTGACGTTGTAGGTTATTATGTAGAGCTTCTTTGATGTGCCAGATATAAAATTTGATATTCCTGTGTTTGTTCTCTTTGGAGGGTTTTGGTCCAAACCAACAAAACATGCAGAAAAAATTTACTCGTGGTTGGATTGGCGTGGACTCACGGTAAATGGAAACTGGAAAGCAAACGTTGCTGTGTCAATATTTACAAAAACTAATAATAAAAAATTGTAATCTAATGATATATATCTTGAAATACTTATGTATAAGCCTTTGCTTATAATATGCCTATGGTTGAGTAATAATTACGCAAGTAGAGACAATTTGTTTTTTATTCGTTATCTTTATGCACCTACCCTACTTATCTTTGCACCACCTTCAGGTTGACTATATACGTCCGCCTATATACGATGTATATGAGTGTATAAATAAAATAAAATAAATAAAATGAAATAATATGATTATTTGACTCGAGATTTAAAAATATTCAATGATGGATGGAGCTTTTCTTACAAATTGCGGTAGGTACTCCTACACTTTCTAATCCCCATTCCTTTATTTTAAGACCGGCAACTAACGCATGATTCTTCTGGTACGAGGTGTTCTTCGCCGCTGGTGGTCACTAATAATATTTTTTTTTATACCACGTTGGTGGCAAACAAGCTTACGGCCCGCCTGATGGTAAGCGCTTACCGTAGCCTATGGACGCCTGCAACACCAGGAGTATCACATGCGCGTTGCCAACCCTAAAAATAATTTATGGACATTAATAGCATACATTCGCACGCCTGTAATTCTCGGGTAGGCAGTGACACCCACTTTTCGCCGAATTTCGGTCCCATAATGTGATTGAGGTGAGCACTTCGCCATACCGGGCACAGATTCCAGAATCCGATACTGGGAATTTCTAGATAGAAAAACCAATATCACTTTACCCGACCCGGCATCGACCCCCGAGACCTCAGCACAGCAGTCGTAACGCATGTGTAATTACAACTGCGCCACCGAGGCAGTCATTAATAGCGGTTGCATTATTTGCGAAATATGACGAGTACATCTGACCAAAGCTATGAATGTTCGATTTCCAAAATCACATAAGTTGTTCAGAGTGGACGAATCAATTCCACGCAAACAGAACCGACTGATTTGTATCGCACGATTAAATTAAATTGAAACTCGGCCATAAATCGCGTTTCACGAGTGCAATGAATAAGTAAACCGATCACTCAGAGCGGACATCGGGAAACTCACGGAATCTAACGGTAGGCAGCGGCTTTGCTGTGTCCTGGCATTGCAGAAGTCTATGGGCGGCGGTGACTACTTACCATCAGGTGGCCCGTCTGCTCGTCTGCCTATCGAGCCTAATGACGTTAATATTTATGATATTTTGAACTAGTTTCTGTAACTTCCCGAAAATAAATACACCCAAAATTGTTACAAATATTTAGTCATACGCTAATCTCAATGTTTTTCATAGTGTCTTTTAATTATTTTAATATATAAAATTCCTGTGTTACGATGATGGTCTGTGATTAACTCCGAAACCACTGAACTGTTTTCAATGAAATTTTATAAATGTGCATGGTCCAACCCAGAAGGTACGATAATTTAGATCCGATAGGTAGCGCTGTTGTTCAGGACTGATTTTTATTTTTTTTAATGAAAAAGGAAGACTACAGATAGGACGGATCCCACTAGTAAAATATAAAATCGAAACACTCGTTAAGTAAAATGTTAACCTTTGATTATAATCTCATTGGTGTGACAGGATTCTTAGGGTAACGCATCTATGCGTTTTGCGGCCTTGCTTCTTCACCTTATTGCCCATGGCGTAGTGTGAAGAAGCAGGCCGGCATGGTTGTGTTGAGTAGCGGGGGATAGATGGTCTCTTGCTACTCGATAGTCTAGTTGGACGGCACTGCGTTTACCATCAGGTGCAGTGTGGTCGCTTTGCCGTGCCAGGATGAAAAAAACATAAAAACAAGTTTGTACATAATCCCGGTCAAGTTGATGTATTTATTTCCGTGCAATTCCTATTCAAATTTTACGATCCAGTACTAAAACCGGTTTCATTGACTGTTTACGCAAAGAGGCTGGATATCTCGTGTTTAAGACCCAAGCACAGTAATACGTTTTTCATTTTATGAGCCTAATCAGGGGTATTTTTAAGTATATGGACGATGTAAGCAAACAAAATGAGAAATATTCAGAAAATTTGGCAGCATCCGTGGCGCAATAGACGAGTATCCGGCTGAGAAACGAGAGGCCGTGGGTTTGACAAATATTGGTATGACAGACAGATATTTGTATCGGGTCTGGGTGTTGTGAGACCGAAGTTTCTCGTAGTCCCCGATATCCACGCCACAAGACTGGTATCTTAATGTGGGGTTGGGGCTATGTGTGTGACTGTTAGGTGTTATTTATTATTTTTTCTGTTAGACTAATTCGACCCCGGGGTATTTTAAGGAGTGCTAGAGTTACTGCCGGATCCGCCCCTGCGCGGTGCTGCGTAGCAGCCCATCTCCATGGGAGGGCTTAGGAGCCCCCGCGCACCGAACAACGACAGCGAACGAGGCCTTACCACCCGCGCTGCCGTCCATCTCCGGGTCGCACGATGCTCCGAAACTGGGAGTGCGTCGATTCGGGCTGACAGCCCCCCGCCGCGACCCCCGATGGCCCCAACTAGTCGCCTCGTACGACAGGCAGGGGTTACCGTGGTGGAATTCAAACGCCCCCGTTCCACAGGGCGGGAGACGCCGGTCAGTCGTCCACCCGGCACCTCCTACGTCTTCTCTGGCGGCGGGAGGGATCATTTCGTTCCCGATCCCTCTCGGCACTCTCCTTCTGCGAGATGACGCTCTCGCAGAAGTGGGCCACCACACGCCAGGACCTCCGGCTGGCGACCGTGGACGACACCACAGCCGGCAGCGAGAGGTCTCCTCCGACGACTGCTCTGAGAGCGCTGCGCTCTTCGTCCCAGGCTGGGCACTCCTCCAACGTGTGTTGGGCTGTGTCCTCGCGGCAGTTGCCACAATGGTGGCACGCGGCAGACACCTCCTTTCCGATCCGACACAGGAACGAACCGAAACAATCCCAAGTACTTCATTGTACAGCCGATGGGAATCCGCAACCCCTCCGCATTGATGCAGACGGGACACCTGATGGTTGAAGTTGGACCCAACCACAACCATACACAAAATTTCATCGAAATCGGCTGAGTGTGTGTGTGTATACATGGTAGAATGAATTTTTGTGTTTTATATATATAGATTCGGCTTTTGCTCCGTTGCCATCCAAAACTCCCTACTAGATTCCTTCGCTCATAAAACGGCAATAACTCTGACTGTCTTAGCTGTATTTATACAGTTGAAACCCTTTAAAAGTCGTATTTCCGTACAATTTTCACATATTTCTATTTTATATTCTCCTTACGTACTAAAGTCTGAGTTGGTCAAGCGAGCACGGGTGGCGACGTTCAAAGAATACTAATACAGTACGATTGTAACTGCACGACTGTTTTTATTATTATTTAACTAGAACTAGGGGTTGTTACGAGTTTGAACAATGTGGAATAGAAGTTACTATTTGCCCGCGGCTCCGCGTGGAAGTTATTTTTGGGAGAAAAAGTATACAATCCAAGGAGTCGATTTAAGCGTCATTTTTTGCGGTATTGAGTTTTATACATTCGGAAGCAGCGAATTTTTCGTACACATTTTTGGCGCTCAAATCAACTGGTAAATATTTTTTCAGCCACGTTTATTTTAGAAAATAATGTTCATAAATGCATGAAAATAAGTCATAAAGATGCATTACGTGCTACAAGTAATATATTAATTCTACTAAAATCCACGTCATAGTTTTTTCAAAAATCAAATAAACAAATAAAACCTCTCCTGTAACTTTCGCGCTTAAATGTCGCTTAAGTGACAATTTCTGTTAAAAATAAGTGATACATTCCTATAACGAGAAAGTCTACGTAATCTAACAATCCTAAAACGGTCAAACAGCATAAACTTAGTTGCGATGAAGGCGACTTTAAAATCCATAAAACACATTGCCATAATAAAAGCTGAAGTCTCGAGTGACGAATGCATTTAGACATTTTAAAGCAGTGGCTCCCAACCAGTGGTCCGCTGGAGTCAAAATTTGTTCCGCGAACAATTTTAAATTTCGCACGCTGTGCATCGCCAACGCAAAGTAAGTGATGATTTGCTTGTATCTTTGTGCAATAATATTAGTCCCAGGATTGCTGAAATTGTGCAGAAGACGCAAGCTCTGCAAGTTTGCTGGTGGTATGATATTCATATCCGCCCCGATAGCGACCACCGTACACAGGGTGAAAAACCCGCCATAGTGGCACACGCAAGTATGTCGCGTTCCGGGATCAGCCAGTGTACATCCGGTTTTTTGGGGGTCTAGAGTTGGGGTAAAATGTTTGGCAATTTTGCGGCCTTCTGAGTACTCTGACAATAGACCCTCGACCGCTTCTTCACCTTCTTGCCCATGGCGTAGTGTGATGAAGCAGGCCGGCATGATTGTGTTAAGTAGCGGGGGATAGATCGTCTCTCGCTACTCGATACTCTAATTGGACCGTACTGCGCTTACCATCAGGTGAAGTGCGGTCACTTTGCCGTGCTAGAATAAAAAAAAAAGCTCATAAATCACATTGATTCAAAATTTACCTATTTGGCTTTCTATTAAGTTTTTTATTTTATATTAAAATAATACTATAAATGCATGATTATTAAGTTTCTGATTAAAATTTATTTTCGGATTGATTTAGTTTTTTCTTGTACATCGGGGTCCCCGCTGACAAAAAGAAATCAAAGTGGTCGCTGGTCAATAAAAGGTTGGGAACCACTGTTTTAAAGTGACTTGAAGCGCATCGTTTGCGAGCTACGTGACAAGCCTGGTAGGTTGTAAATTACGCCTGGCATTGCGATTCAACTCGACATTTTAATTCAGTCTAAAATTGGACATCAGGTTGTTATCTATACTAGAGATCGCACACTGGTCGATATTCGAACATAAATGACAAAAAAAATATAAGTTTTTGCTAAGTAAGTATATTAAGAATATTATTATTGCCGTTCTTAATAAGTATATTAAGAACGGCAAAAACTTATAGAAGTATACTTGTTGAAAAAATTCAACAAGACAAGTATACTTCTATCAATATCTATTTTCTTAATTTTGTTCTCTTAAAGTAAGAGTTTTTTTTATCCTGGCACGGCAAAGTGACCACACTGCACCTGGTGGTAAGCGCAGTTACTTTCAATGAGAGTATCGAGTAGCGAGAGACAATCTATCCACTGCTACTCAACACAATAATGCCGGCCTGCTTCTTCACACTACGCCATGGGCAAGAAGGTGAAGAAGCAGCCGAGGGTCTAGTATCAGAGTACTCGGAAGGCTGCAAAACCGCCAAACATCGTACCCTAACTCTAGACCCCCGACAAAAACCGGATGTACACTGGCTGATCCCGGAACGCGACACACTTGCGTGTGCCACTATGGTGAGTTTTACACCCTGTGTACGGTGGTCGCTATCCGGTCGGATATGAATACCTTACCACCAGGTACCACCACGTACACCAGGGGCACCCGCTGCGCGATGAAGTCAATCTGACTGTGGTGTATATTCTCTTTCAGTCTTACTTACTACCTATGAACCGTTATAACATTGAATATTATACTTCTTTATTTGCTATCGTCTTTAGAATAATACAACTTCGGAACAATTAACTCCTCAGTTAAAAGGTATTTGCAGTGTATTTTATTAAATATTTAAATGGGCCATTCATTGCTTTGTGGGCTTTCTAAACTTTTCATTTCCTCGAGTTAAGCAAACAACCTTTGAATTAATTTAATTTTTAACTCAGATAAGTGAGTTAACTGCAACAGATTTTGAGTAGAGTCTAACTACAATGTCAAATATTGAGAGACATGACGCGCATTCAAAAACAACGCTTAAGTAATCTTTCTAGAGTTCCGTATGCCATTGATTCATTTTTGGTGCCAAACTTCTATCTGCGTAGTAGTGAATTTATAAACAACCTGAGGCAGCACACAAGCGATGCAATAGCATCGGCTGGCACCCGTTGGTAGTTGCGAGCCTCGGGCGGTGTGCGAGCGAGACGGAGGATGCCCAAGTCCGATTGGGCAACTAATACTAGCGCACCATTTGCCAGTTGTGAGACTAAGATTTTGTATATATAGGATGCGTTTTGTTGAATTAATTGAAGTTGTTTCGTAGTTCTGTTAAGTTTAATTACTCAACCTCTATACTCTATAATAAAGAAGAAGTACTGCAAACTAGAAAATAGTAGTAATATTTGTATACTTACTAGCTGTTGCTCGCGGCTCCGACTGCGTGGAGGTTATATTCGGGAGCAGAAGTATACAATCCAAGGAGTTGTCTTCTGCACTGAGGCACCTGTAGCGATTGTCCAGCCTCTCAGGTGTTATGACTGAACCTTGAGATTGCATCTAAAGAATACCCCATAAGTTTAACCTCACTTGCCCCTTTTAGGGATGATTTCAAAAACGTTGAAACACGTATTTCTTTATTTCCTACCAAAAGCCTAAATATGAATTTATAGATCCCCGAGTCGAGGAATTATGGATTTCCCATACAAATGTTGAACTCCTATTTGACCCCTTTCAAGGTGGTTTTTTCGAGAAAAAAGATAGCCTATGTCCTTCTCCAGGATATAATCTATTCTCTTACCAAATTTCATCACAATCCGTTCAGCCGTTTAGTCGTGAAGAGGTAACCATCAAACAATCAAACAAACAGAGTTACTTTCGCATTTATGGTATTACTATGGATATAGTCCACTATAGTAAATAACATAAAAACAGATATTTATATAACAGCAAATTAAAATGCACATAAATATAGCATGACAGGTAAATAACATAATTTCGTTTTATTATATACTCAAGCAAACATAACACTCCCTTCAGTTCTAATTAACACAAATGTCACAAACTTAATTTATTATACTAATAAAATAAATGTAGGTAACCTAGATTCTAAATACGGCATAAGAGAACTTAGTGACAAATGATCCACTTCACGTTTTCACATAAATTATTTTCACCAGTTTTTTTAATTAATGTTATCTAGAAAAAGCTTGAAAGTGAATGGAAGTTGTACAAATGAGACTCTTAAAAGAGTTAAGTGATAAGATGATTTTTTTAAATTAACTACGATCCCGGATAATGTTGTCCTTTCTGGAAAACGTGAGTTTTTTTGCATTCTTGCCTTAATTTGGGATATAAATCAGCAGGAACAAGAGCGGAAGTGGATTTAGGCTGGAGATCAGGGGGCATAAAAATTGTTTCCAGAAATTTCGTACGGATCTTCTTTACTAATGACAGGGTTGGACCTTAGTCTAACACGCTGGTCTAAAGTAACCCGCCTTAAATCAGATACTAGACTAGGCTTCATACACCATTAAAACTTTTTTTTATGGATCCTTAGATATGGCTTTCACAAAATTTTACTTCAGCAATAAACCGAGTGATACTTAAGAAAGAATATTCACTTGGCTTCAAAAAATTAGACGCATTCGTCAAGAAAAATTAATTATATTTTGGTTTTAGCGTATAATTTTAGGTGAAATAATAGAGAACAATTCAATAAAGGTCTGACTAAATCACGCACTAATTGTCAAGGCATTTAATGGTAAGTATTGCATATGATAAAATGCGTGCAAAATATTGACTTAGTAATCTTAATGTTTCCTGCGATAAACTATGACTCTGGGGGGTCATGACCCCCGTACCTTGAACATATTCCTGTTCAAATGTAACGAAGAGAAATTTTTATTTCCGCTGCTTTAAAAGACCACTTAGAAGAGCATAACGAAATTTAATTTTTGCTCTCACATCCCCAATGAATGTCTTGTATCCAATGACAATTAGAAAATATAAAACAGGTGTATAACATTTATTACGGACAAAGTGGAATAGCGTAGTTATTTTTACGCAGAAATATTAACTTACAAGTCATAATGGTCTATTGACTAATTATCTTAAAACAAAAAAATAAATATAGGTGACCCGTGCGAATGCTTCGCACCGATAGTGGTCAGCTACGTAATATCTTAGATAATATAAACAATACATCAAATTAGTTGCTTATACTGTCAACAAATGGCACTGTTTTTTTTCAGCTTTTTTTGGCAAAACTTATATATGATAGCATTTATCTATTTATTATAGCGGCATACATAAGCTTTGAAATTGTGCTTGAATCATTAAGTTTGATAAATAATTATGGAAGTTATGGAGTACCGACAAAAAAACACCTATGAGAAATCTATATAGCATATTATAAAACAAAAAAAAATGTTCTACCTATATCCGTTATAGACTTTGAAACCACTACACCGATTTCAATGAAATTTTGTGTATGTGTGTGGTTGGGTCCAACTTAAACGGTAGTATTAGATACGATAGGTAGGGCTCCTGTCGAGATCAGAATTTCTTATTTTTTCAACGAACATTCGATCCATAGTGAAGGCGGTTTATGGCAGGACAACGGCTGCCCGGGACCACTAGTCTTGGATAGAGATTACGTCTAGTGCGCAAATCATAAAAATTGCGTCGAATTCGATTGCCTGAGAAGTTTGCTGAAAAATTCGCTATATAAATATATACTGACTGCCTCGGTGGCGCAGTTGTAATGACTGAATCGGTGGCGCAGTTGTAATGACTGAATCGGTGGTGCAGTTGTAATGACTGAATCGGTGGCGCAGTTGTAATGACTGAATCGGTGGCGCAGTTGTAATGACTGAATCGGTGGCGCAGTTGTAATGACTGAATCGGTGGCGCAGTTGTAATGACTGAATCGGTGGCGCAGTTGTAATGACTGAATCGGTGGCGCAGTTGTAATGACTGAATTGGTGGCGCAGTTGTAATGACTGAATCGGTGGCGCAGTTGTAATGACTGAATCGGTGGCGCAGTTGTAATGACTGAATCGGTGGCGCAGTTGTAATTGCGCATGCGTTACGACTACTGTGCCGAGGTCTCAGGTTTGATCCCCGGGTCGGGTAAAGTGTTATTGAGTTTTTCTATCTAGGAATTCCTCAGTATTAGCCCGGAGTCTGGAATCTGTGCCCGGCATGGCGATAGGCTTGCCCCCTATCACATTATTGGACCGAAATTCGGCGAAAAGTGGGTGTACTGGTTACACCTCTGCCTACCCCTTCGGGGATTACAGGCGTGTGTGTATGTGTGTGTATAAATATATAAAGCTATATAAATGGTTGACATCACCTATAAAAATCAAAAAATCTAAATCAAATATTATTGAATCTGTAAAATGTTTATACATAATTTATAGTAAATTGTTTACTCTACCGCCAGTTCGGAATGCAGTTTCGCTAGAGATGAACGGGCAAGAAACTCTAGCGTTGCTCTTATCACACCGGTTAACAATATTTGGTCATACAATTAATATACGATTTAAGTTTAATTACATTAGATTGGAGCAGCACAATGCATACAAGACCTATGCTCAGTGAACGTGACAAATACAGACAGACACATAAATCAACTAATTATACTATAAACTACTTGAATTTTTTCCGACTACCTCGGTGGCGGTATTTGTATTGTGCACACGGTGCTGCTGTGCTGATGCCTCGGGTTTGATACTCAGGTCAGGTAAAAGTGATACTAGATTTTTCTATCACAAAATACTCTGTACCAGCCTGGAGGCTGTTGTGCCCGGTATGGTGACAGGCTCGCCCCCTTTCACAGCTTGGGAGGGTAATAAGCTCAGCGGAATATGTGTGTACTGGTTACATAGCCTACTACGTCAGGAATTACAGTCGTGAGTGCGTAGGTATTATAATAAAATAGTTTTTCAATTTATACATTTTGAAGTCAATTCCCTAGAAGAAGCGCTAGAATCTTATTAGAAACTAGCTGTTGCTCGCGGCTCCACCCGCGTGTAGGTTTTTTTCATATAGTTTTTTTACACCTTGGGTAACATTATTGTAGTTTTAGTAGGGATCCTTATTTTTTTCTTGCAATTAAAATAGCCTATATTAATCAGTGATAACGTAGCATTCAAATGGTGAAAGAATTTTTAAAATCAGTCCAGTACTTTTTGAGCCAATTCGTTACAAACATACATACAAATCTTTCCTCTTCATAATATTAGTATAGATTGGAGATTTTTGTTTTTTTAGGACAAAATTGTGCCAAAGTTTTTACCTAATGTAGAAATTACATCAACCGCTGAATAATTGCTGAAAACTTTGGCTCACTTTATAAATTGTATGTTTTTTTAAGGTCATGTTGAAACTTCTACCGTATTCAGCATCCCGGTTGTTCCCTAGAGGTGTTTAGTTTAAGTTTTTTGCTTCGTGTTTACAGACATGAGCACCAAGAAAGAAAATTTCTTGGAAAAAAAAACAGACATTTCTTGTACTGGTATGATTTTCAAGAATTCTTAATGTAACTATTCATAGTCACCTACATTTAGTGTTCATATAATATTTCTATAAAGTTTTAATATCGTAATAAGAACTATTATCTTCTCTAACTTACTGTTTTTTCACTTCTTTGAAATAACTGGATGTTCTCGATCTGACTATATTTTTAACCGACTTCAAAAAAAGGAGGTTAACAATTCGACGGAATCTTTTTTTTAAGTATGTTACCCGATTACTACTTTCTACCCCGGTACGGTACGGGTCTGGTAATACGCCTGGACCGATTCAGGTGGAACCATTTCGCACCAAGTCAGGATCTGATGATGGGATCTCAGAAAAATCAAAGACAACCCTCAAATTTTAAAGTGACACATAATTTGTTTTTTATTTAAGTTGGTGTACTTTTAATATTATTATTTATATTGCTTTATTGGTCTTGTGGCAACGTATATGACGGCGCCGGCACCGACGTATTAAACAACACGTGCACCAATCACGACAGCGCGCGTCATTCGGTTCTCCCACTCTCCCCACTGCGGGAGTTGTTTTGACACCTGTATAAAACAGGCGGCACGACCGCAGTTCGGGCAGTCTTGGCTTTAGCTTAGCTCGGTGCACTTGTGGTATCCCGCTGCTAGCTTATCCTTGACTCATTGGGTAATTAATTTGTGTAAACGAATTAATTATTATGCTTGGCTTTGGCTATACATAGCCACGGCCCAGGCAATGCTGGCCGACGTAATATTAATCAATTGTGTTATGTATCAGCCTATGTAATAGATAAGTAGGTTTCTTACCAGTTCTTCCCACGCTTAGTATTCCGTACTGGCAGTAGCTTAATAAACTATTAATGGTTCAACTTGTGTTATTTCTACGGCACCGTAATGCGATTGTGCATCCTGATTGTCCCTGACGATCAGAGAGGTTACATTATACCTCTCCCAGCCTCGGCCTGATGTACCTACACCTAACCTAACCTGACATACATGACATGACACATGATGCATGAATGCTGTGTTGTGTTGTGCTGCGACATATATAAGAATTCTGATAGAATCTGGCTTATAATCTCTCATCTTTGTCTAACTCACAACCACAACACACAAAAACCCACACTAATGGTTCCACGTTGTGGGGAACAAACCCACGTTTTTTTTTCACGGGTAGGTGAGTACATATTCTGGGTGTGTGCCCATTGCACCTTGAAGGCTGTCATTATTCCTGACACAACCCACCAGTCACACACACAACCCCGATCCCACAGTAAGATAGTTAGGTACCAGGAACTACGAGGGACTGCGGTCACACAACACCCAGACCCGGAACAAATACAGAATATCAGTTCCAGGCAGTATTTTACTACCTGGCAAATGCTGAGCCTATTGCTTTTTTGGTCACACTTTAGACACAGGTGTTCCAAATTGAAAAGTGGCGGGTGTATTTAGGGTTTATAATTGTTTTTTTTTGTTTCTTAGTTGTATTACTCCTACTACTGTCACACAAGCTTTGTTTACGTGGTATGAACCTACGGCCTCTCTATTCAAAACTACACTGCACCACTGACTATCATTCCCAACAATCTCACTCAGCATAGCATAGCATCTCCATAGCATCCATAAAACTTGTATTTCTAAAATAGACGTCTTCAGAGTGATTCACAACAGGGGCCAGGAGAACCCATCAATCTTCTCGGACAAAGCACGGTCCGCTAAGTGTGATTTACACCCGCCGTGAGAATGGAACTGAAATATTCAGCAGATGTGACGAGGGTGTATGACCAGTGGTACTCCAATGGTTACTTAATGATGTTTAGCTTCTAGCATTTAAACGGCTGATTTATTAGTAAGGTTGAAGATAATGCTTTTATATGAACTTAGTTAATAAATAGTCAGCACAAAATCAATCAATATTTGCAGTAGGCAGCGGTTTTGCTGTGCCCTGGCATTGCAGAAGTCTATGGGCGGCGGTAACTACTTACCATCAGATGGCCAATCTGCTCGTCTGCCTATTGAGACACTTAAAAAAATCTTAATAAACACAACAATAAAATTTGGAGCGGCATTTCTGAAAATCCGTTCTTCGTGAACGTCTACATCGCAAAATGAGTAAGTATGCTAAATTTCAAGTCAATCCGGTGAATAGTTTTAGAGATCTCGTGATGAGGAAACCTGCATACCTGAGAATTCTCATAAGAATTTCGAAGGTATGTGAAGTCTACCAACCCGCATTAGGCCAGCGTGGTGGAAAATGACCTAACCCCTCTCGTTAGTAGAGGAGGCCCGTGCCCAGCAGTGGGACAATGTTTAATACAGGGCTAGTATTTCGCTATATAAATATTTAGAACTAATATAATATACAAAAGCCTATGCAACTCACTTCGGTCCAAATAATTTATCGCACAAATTATGAGACATTTCATCCCACGAACGAAAGTTAAAATCAGTAACAAAGGCCATACCAACTCAAATAACATTTCACCGAACAATACATTAAACAGTTTATTAAATGTTAATAAACAACACTTATTAAAGCGTATCCCCTTTGTAACGAAACGCTGTTCCATTTGTAACGAAGATAAATTTAACCACACGCCCTGTATCTAATTGTCTATGAATAATTTAGCTCTCACTCCAATACGAGGTACGGTTTAATTAGTACAAACAAAGTTTAGTTTTATTCTTTGTGCTCTTACACAACCATTATCAATTCAGGGCAAAATTAAATGCCAGGAAGTGCTTCTAGATTATTCGTATCATTGTTAATTATCGTTTGTTTTAATTAAGGAAATATTGTTTGCAAACCTGCATACCTGAGAATTTTTATAAGGATTTCAAAGGCATGTGATGTCTACCAACCCGCATTAAGCCAGAGTGATAGACTAAGGCCTTGCCCCTCTCATTAGTGAACGAAGCCCATTACCCCAGTAGTGAGATGATGCATACTACAAGGCTAGTATTATCTGTTATTATTGTTAGATTATCTTCAACAAGTATAGCCATATTCCTTGTATTTTCATAACAATACAATGGCTCTCCATGTTTACAATCACAAGCACCCGCGCATAATTCCCTCATATCATTGAGCAAATGACACACCCATACAGCCTAGTCTTTAATGATACTGACCACAGAATATTCTATTGTTAAAAGGTTATATACAAAAAAAACATACTAAAGATTTTGAAACCTTCATTATAAGTGAAGGTATAGAAGGTTGCTAGAATATAAAATTTGGGGATTTATTTAATGGATTATGAACGTTTTACAATGTTTGAATTGAATGAACTCACATCAAATTAAACCACTAAACATGTCATTGCCGTATCAGAAACTGAAAGATGTTGTTCCCGAAGAAATAAGCAGACCATATTTAGGATAATATTCTGGCTGATATTCCATACTATTCTGCAATACTGCATGCACGGCAATAGGGTCTGGTGCCCAAAGCTGCTATTTTAAATGATGTGTCATTCTGACACCTGTGCACTATGATTCCACTGCCATTGTGCCAAAAGTTGGTAATCAACTAAATTTATATTGGCGTGTGAATGGTCTGTTGATTGAGTTT
Source organism: Laothoe populi (assembly GCA_905220505.1). Taxonomy (NCBI): domain Eukaryota; kingdom Metazoa; phylum Arthropoda; class Insecta; order Lepidoptera; family Sphingidae; genus Laothoe; species Laothoe populi. Next base: position 15,435,758 of record HG992168.1, read on the forward strand.
TATTAGAATGGAAGAATGGAATAAAGATCATCAGTGTGGCCAGCAGCAAATTTTAATCGATTCACTCCTACTCAACACAATCATGTCGGCCTACTGTGTAGCTTCTTCACACTACGACATGGGACAAGGAGGTGAAAAATCGGTCGAGGATCTAGTGTCAGAGTACCCAGAAGGCCGCAACACGGCCAAACATACCCATAACATACGTACCCCAACTCTAGACCCCCGACAAAAACAGATGTATATTGGCTAATCCCCGAAACACGGCACTTGCCTGTGCCGCTATGGCGGGTTTTACACCCTGTGTACGGTGGTTGCTATCCGGGCAGATATGATCAGATGCGCTTATCATCAAATCTGATTTATCATTAGATTCATTGAGTTCTGGTCACGACGCCTCGGGAGTTACTCTGCTCGTGTCACTCCATGCGCATCAATCAATGTCTTCGCCAGAGGTCACTGAGGACATCAGCTGTATACAGTTAGAATGGATGCACAACTTGTTCCTTGTTCTTTTTGATGAAATTCTTCAGCTTTAGGTCTTTCCCTTACTTGAGTATCTTACAGGGATCATATTTGTTGCATAAAAAATCTTAGAACTCGTATTTTTTTTATTATGTAAGGATCTTCAACCTATCTTCTCTATGTTAGGAAATAAATTAAATTATAAAAACAAATAAAATTTCAATAAAGTGATTATACCTTCAGACAATGTGATCGTTTGACTGCCTCCGTGGCGGAGCGGGCGAGTAGCCGGCTGTAAAACGAGGCCGTGGGTTCGTTACCCGCACCGGCAAAATATTCTGAAAAAAAAATACTTTTGCATACTTTTAAAGTACAGATTCGAGTAGTTCGCTTTTACAGCTTATAGGGGCATGACACATTGAATTCACTCATTTACCCAAACACTATCAACTCTTCCAAACATCATGTAGTCATCTCGTTCGATGTAACAACTTGCCGAACTCAAGAGCAATGTGTATCTGAAGCTGCCCGCGGCATTTGCAGCGTGATGAATCCAGGCAACTGTCACTGATTGTCCGACGGTGGATTTATTGTGGTCTCGTACTGTGTTAAATTCCTTGTTTACTTTACTGACGTGTCGGTCTGTTTGTATAATACTCGGGTGTTACATAAATACATATACACTCATGCCTGTTATCCCCGAAGGGGTAGGCAGAGGTGTAACCAGTACACCCACTCGGGTGTTTTGTCGAAATATGCCATGTAATGCTGTGCGGAAGGAAAATGTGCGATTTTTAGTTTTCGGCGTAGGAAATACTGGTTCACTTTGTGATATATTATTGAAAGTCGATATTATTGTAAGGGTACTTTAGATGTTTATGGAAATATTGGGGGTCACTTACGAAATATTTGTGGGTAGATTGGATACTCGGTGTGGAAGATTTGTTATAAAAAGGAAGGCATCAACGCTCGCGGGGGGAGTCTATACGAAACTAGCGGAAGTGAAGCTCGGTTTTAATCAGTGTGCGTACATTCGTTTTCAGTGTAGTTTGTGTTTATTCGATGATGTCTAATATTATTATGTTGTATAGATTTTAATATTGGACAGTAAATATTGTTGAACAAACTACAAAGAAACCGTAAGGTCTAGTCTCCCAATTTTCTTTATCACCTTATTATTCATAGTTAAATGCGATTTAAGTGCCTAATTAATATTCTGCGGAATGTCTATCCGCCTATACATTGTATTAAATTTGTGGTATACCGAATAGAATAGTTGATTCGTATATTTTTACTATTATAATAAATAAGTTATGTTGTTGTAATCTATAATTGACATAAATTAATAATTTCGAACAAAAAGAAGAGGATAGAAGTCAATAGAATTTAAAGGTTTTTTTTATCCTGGCACGGCAAAGTGACCACACTGCACCTGATCGTCGTCCAATTAGAGTATCGAGTAGCAAGAGACGATCTATTCCCCGCTACTCAACACAACCATGCTGGCCTGCTTCTTCACACTACGCCGTGGGAAAGAAGGCGAAGAAGCAATCGAGGGTCTAATGTCAGAGTACTCTGAAGGCTGCAAAACGGCCAATCTAAATCAAAACTGGATGTAAACTGGCTGATCCCGGAATGTAACATATTTTCGTATGCCACTATGGCAAAATTACGACCTGATATGTTTAGGAGAAGTTGAACAATGTAGCCAGCATACACACACCCACCAGTCACACCCGGACCCATAACACCAACACAATCATACCAGCCTGCTTCTTCACACTACGCCATGGACAAGAAGCGGTTGAGGGTCGTCGGTCAAAAATGTATTTAATAAATAACAAAAAGTATGCACGATGTGGTGACGTCACAGCCCGTGATGACTGTGCCCGCTGCAGGTGTGCGAAAGAGATAGATATTCACACTACGCGCCCACCTTTGTTCATATGAATATGTAAAATATTGATTACAACCATATTTTATTTATGGCACAATAAAGTCTCTTCGGTGTGTTGTGTTCTGATGCGTACAAAATAATATTAAAAATGAAGCAGAGAAACCTACCCTTTTAATTTCCAAGTTGCTTACATTGAGCATTTGTGAATTGTTAACTCTCAAAAAACTCAGTTTTTTATGATAGCGTGTTTCTTCTCAAAATAACAATACTACGTAACATTTGTAAGCAAATATTTGTTACACAAATAGCTTATTAGAACACGCCATTAAACAAACTGACTCAATAAAGGCAACGGCCTCAACCACCGACAGAACACAATACAGTGATAAATCAAATAAAAATATATCAATAATTCTATCCAGATTCACTCCTGAATATAGAGGAAACAATATATCATTGTATCGCAAATGACCGGGTAGTATGCAGATGAGTGCTCGGAGCAGCTCGCAGCGTGAAAACGATCCGCGTCGTACATTTACGGTGATACATGACGTGACACAGCGAAATGGGCACGCTGTCCATCTCGACGTTCTCTGTTTCACGTTGATTTGTTTCAAGACTTGTGTTTGCTGGTGGTAGTTCATATCCGCCCGGATAGCGACAAATGTACACAGTGTGTCAAACCCGCCATAGTGGCACACGCAAGTTTTTTTTTTAATCCTGGCACGACAAAGTGACCACACTGAACCTGATGGTAAACGCAGTGCCATGCACTTAGAGTATCCAGTAGCGAGAAACAATCAACCCCTCGCTACCCAACACAATCATGCTGGCCTGCTTCCTCACACTACCATGGACAAGAAGGTGAAGAAGAGGTCGAGGGTCTAGTGTCACACTTACTTAGAAGGCCGCAAAACTGCCAAACATCGTACCCCAAGTCTAGACCCTTAATAAAAGCCGGATGTACACTGGCTGATCCCGAAACGCGACACACTTGCGTGTGCCACTATGGCGGGTTTTACACCCTGTGTACGGTGGTCGCTATCCGGGCGGATATGAATATCCTACGACCAGCTCCAGGCACCAATGTGTCGCGTTCCGGGATCAGCCAGTGTACATCCGATTTTTGTCGGTGGTCTAGAGACGGGGCTCGATGTTTGGCTGTTTTACGGCATCTGAATACTACTACACCCACGACCGCTTCTTCACGTTCTTGCCCATGGCGTAGTGTGATTGTGTTGAGTAGCGGGTGATAGATTGTATCGATACTTTAAATGGACGGCACTGCGCTTACCATCAGGTGTAGTGTGGTTACTATGCAGTGCCAGGATAAAAAAATAAGTCTTTATTTGGTTATCATTAAAATCTCCTGACTGTTCCTGGGACTTTTAAATTAAAACTTTTTGTTTTTCGTGTCACGCTGTAACGGGAAAATATTTAGATAACACGCACCGCATCAATCGATTCCATCTCAGGTTGGCATGATAAGAATTTAAATGAAGGTTTGATATTTTGATTCCTGAAATGTCACGCCGTTGGCAACAACAATATGGCGGAATGTGGCTTACAAGTTAATTATGTTTTGCGATATAAGTCTATTGAGGATAAAGACTATATACTTGGCAGTGGATCCAAGGATGTCATATACAGAGGTTATTTAACAAAAGGTTTTTCTAGCCTTCATATATATAGTTATGTCTTTGTGTAAAATGTAAACACAATGAAAAAATTAAATTACCTGCAAAGATTTATTAATTCAGATTAGATTTAAAATAAAGAATAATTATCATTAAAATCATAATTAACTTAATCCGAGATCGTTAAGGATAAAACGACAGAGGACTCGTCTTAATTATACATTGAATGAATTATTATTAATTAGCTGCGATGAAGCTCGCTCCATTATTGCAGAGTAATGAATGGTTGTATAGAATCAGTAAGAAGTATTGTCATGTCGTGTTTTGGATTTGTCTCACTTAATAATTATACGTGTCGGATTCAGGAGAGATCTGTAAAACATATCTAAGGGCCTCTTTTATTAGTAAGCCAATTTGACTGTTGCTATTTTAAGAATACGGCTGCTTTTCTATTGTCCTACTTTTAAGATTACGTTTGAACAATGTGTTATTGTAAAATTCGATACTTGTCTATAAAAATGTGTCTGTAAAAATTTGAGCTTTTGTTCAAAACTAAGTAGAGCAAAAGACCAAATAAATAAAGTTTTCCTTGTACACATGATGTGTTTTTTTAACAAATTTATATTTGTATAACCTTTATTTAGTTCTATTAAGAAAAATAAAGTTAGTCAATCGAGTCCAAAATCCATATCGCTGCAAAAAAATGTATAAATATTGTAAGAGAGCAAACGATAGGGCCATTAAAGGCGGATACCACAAGATCCACATGACTGACGGTTACCACTGCAGAGATCAACTTAATGATCACTGTCGTACAATTCTGTGCTTAAGGTCCACAACTCTATGTAAGGATGTACCAAGTACCACTATCTAAGTAGTCTCAAGTGTGCACGGACAGCATAACCCTCTATGCTGAACTGCCACCAGACCAATAGTGGTATAGGACGATGTGAGCTAATGCTCACCATACGTCCGTACAGTAGACAGTCCCAGAACGGACTGTGCTCTAGAGCGCCCGAACGCTCCATTTAAAGCAAACCTTTACCCCCACTCCATTGGTAATTATCAATCTACCCACAGTTATTAATAGAGTACCCTCGGATATCTCTAATAAATAGGGCCTACCCTATCAATATAATTTGCTGGTGGTAGGATATTCATATCCGCCCGGATAGCGACCACCGTACACTGGGCGTAAAGCCCGCCATAGTGGCACACGCAAGTGTGTCGCGTTCCGGGATCAGCCAGTGTACATCCGGTTTCTGTCGGGGGTCTAGAGTTGGGGTACGATGTTTGGCAGTTTTGCGGCCTACTGAGTACTCTGACACTAGACCCTCGACCGCTTCTTCATCTTCTTGCCCATGGCGTAGTGTGAAGAAGCAGGCCGGCATGATTGTGTTGAGTAGCGGGGGATAGATCGCCTCTCGCTACTCGATGCTCTAATTGGACCGCACTGCGCTAACCATCAGGTACAGTGTGGTCACTTTGCCGTGCCAGTATAAAAAATATATATATATATATATATATATATAAAAAATATATATATATATATAAAAAATATATATATATATATATATATAAAAAATATATATATATATATATAAAAAATATATATATATATATATATATATTTATACTTTTATATTTATTTTTCCTAATAATTTCAGTGAATTAGGGATGTCGTAGTTGCCAAGCAAAAAAAAAACTTAGATCACAAATTTGGCATCAGCCCTAAAAACTGCTGCCTCGTAAATACGACGTTTTTGGGAAAGAATAATTCATACACCTTTTATTCATATCCAATAACAACAATAAATCTTTGTAAGTCGTCGTGACATCGTACCGTACAATAGATCTACGCGGGCCATCAAATATTTACAACCGAGCACTTACTAACTTATTGCATTCTCTCCAAACTTGAAGTGAGATTAAAATATAGTATGCTCTTATTTCTCTAGTGCCTATACTTGGTCAGGTTTCTTAAAGGTGTGCCAACTTTTATAAATGATTTTACTGCTGCCTTAGGTAATCTGTTTCTAATATGACTGTTTGAATATTTGAAAATTAGAAAACATATATTTTCGGACCATTTTTAAAAGTTTATTCCCGAGGTAAGCTGTAATTTAATAATCATAAACTGAATGAATCAGATAAAGAAAATTCCCATTACTTTTAACCAAAACTGCTAAATCCACCTCACCCTAAAACCCCACCGTAAAGGATTTAGGTAAAAATCTCGAATATCCCATATAGTACGTGTTATGGAGTATAAGCGCCAATAATTGTCCTATAAAATGACTATGGGCCCCTATACTCGCATTCGATCGGCCTAAATTGTTATTTGCTTCGTAAAAATTGCTGCCGTTTTATCGAACAGCGAAATGGCGATTTTGAAACGATATCATCATAGTTGACTTTTAAATAAAAATAGTAAAGTGAAATTTTAAATGTTAGTGCCATACTGTAGACAATTGTGTATATAGTATTGACTACATAGTATTAGTTAGTATTATTATATGATATTGATCCGGGTCGACCGGGTAGGACCACTGTCTCACATAATCCGATGTAATGTAACTTGCTGGGCTTGTTGCACTTGAACTATGTGTGTGACTGTTGGGTGTATTTATTTATTTATTCACCAACTGCTGCTCGCGGCTCCGCCCGCGTGGAGGTTATTTTTAGGAGAATAAGTATACAATCCAAGAAGTTGTGTCCTGCACTGACGAACCTGTATGATCTATCGTCCTACCTCTAAGATTTTGTGCCTAAATCTTAAGATTGCATCTAAATAAGCCCCTTATTTTGCCCTCTAAACGGATGATGTCGCAAAAACGTTGAAACACACACTTCTTTATATTTTACCAAAAGTCTAAATATGAATTTTCAGATCCCTAACTAAGGTATTAAGAATTGCCGATATAAGTTTCACTCTCTTTAAGATAATTTGAGACAAAAATCAGCCTATGTCCTTCCCCAGGATATAACATCAGTATGGACTATGGATTTAGTATAAAGTCCCTATCCGTTCTTTTTAACCGACTTCAAAAAAAGGAAGAAGCTAACAATTCGTCGGTTTTTTTTATAGTATAGTCCGACAAACGAGCCAGTGGGTCACCTGATGTTAAGTGATCTCCACCGCCCATGAACATCCACAATACCGAAAGTATTATGTATGCGTTGTCGGCCTTAAAGGACAGGAATAGGGATTAGGGAAGGGAAGGGGGAATCTGGGCCTCCGGTTATCTCACTTACCATACGAAACGCGACAGTAAACTGTCACTTTACGTTGGTTTTCTGTGAGACAGTGGTACTACCCCGGTCGAGCCGGCCCATTCATGCTGTAGACAAATATTTCTACAGCGTGGCTCTACCACTTCCAAATGTAGGTAATGTAGGTATGTTCCCCGATTACTCGAAGACGCCTGGACCGATTCGAGAAATCCTATTTTTGTTTAAAAGGATATACTTCCGAGGTGGTCTCATTGGCACCAAGTCAGAATCTGGTGATGGGATCTCAGAAAAATCAAGGGCAACCCTTAAATTTTATAGTGACGCATAATTTGTTTTTTATTGAAGTCGGTGTACTTTTATGAATTAAAAAACTTTTACTTATTAAATCCCGTCGTCGCAATTCTGCAGCAGTAAACATCATTTATCTTCTAATCGTCTAATTTTCCACTTACCTTTTTAATTTATCTTCTTTTAATCAAAGTTGTACGACAGAGATCACTCTTTGCGATAAGCCTATTGAAACATGCTATTTATAAGGTTTCTCATTATGGTGATGTTCAGAGTTATCTATTTTATTCTCGACCTCCTTTCACCAAAAAACAAAACCCTTCAGAAAAGTAATTTGCAAAGACGAAAATACCGTCAGCATAAAAACGGACAAACTTTGACTATTCAGCGCTAGTGTTCAACGTACTTCAGGTCTAGATAAGTTGGGACAGAAGGCTAAAGCGCCTATACAACACGATGGGGACACTCGCTTAAACTCTAAGATAACTCGCAAACTCCTCACGCCTTTCTGGTCACAAGAAAATATATTTGAAGCATCCGTTGTTGGGGACGGTACGTGAAGTTGTTTTGAAGCATATATTTGTAGTATCGATCAAATCAAATGCTTTATTCTGTAAATAGGATTATTGAATATCTCTTTTCATGCCAATTTTTTAGATGGCGCCTTCATATATTGTCTGAGCAACCCTGAGAATGCCAAAACAAATGTATAGGTATATTAAAGTTATGACATAATGTTCAGAAACAGCGAAATGTGTTTCATAGTAATTAAACTCTGGTGGATTATACAGTCCTACCCATTTCATTCTTTAAGGTACCACAATGCTTCCCGTATTGTGGGATTCAATATCCAATAGGCAACACTCGTTTATCAGCTCTAAAACCTCGATCTTTGAACACTGCAACTTTCGCTACAGGACTTGTAACGATGTTTATTCTCAAATTGTTATTCAATTGAGCATCTTTCAGTTATTTATACATAAATCAATATTTAAAGTAATCGATTCGACCCAATAGCGATCAGCATCAAGTGGCAGCCGTAGAAGCAGCTCCGCTAATAACAAGATGTGCTTATTGCGTTTTAATCAACGGACGATCAACGCCAAAATCACGTTTACGAATGGATAATGTCTCACAGTAAGAAACAAAGTTCAACTCTGAGCGGCAAGGCAACTAGATGTTTTCACAAGTTTAGTTCGGAACCTTGCCCCAGATACAATTCGAGTCGAACAGAAGGACGTCTTTAATTTACTTTGAATTTAATTCAAATATATACAATGTAATGTAATGTAATCTCCGAACGGGTAGGCAGAGGTGTAACCAGTACACCCACTTTTCGCCGAATTTATGACGTTCCCATAATGAGATAGCAAGCATATCGCCATTCCGGGCACAATTCCAGACTCAGGGCTGATACTAAGTATTTCTAAATAAAAAACCCAATATCACTTTACCCGATATGGGGATCGAACTCGAGACGTATAGCACAGCAGTCGTATAGCATGCGCATATAGTGTAGGGTTTCTTTCATTAGTGATTTTTTATTGTAAATAGTAAAAAAATTGTTGATAGTTAAATAGATAAATGTATGAACCAGCAGTGATAACATAGTGAGGAGCAGAATGGATTACCAAAATATAGGTTCAGATTTGATCATAGCAAAAACATCTAAATTACATTTATTTATTTAAGTGGTAACTTGTATATTTGTATACTGGCAAGAATACAAAAGCGCAAAAAAAGTTTAATTTTAACAAGGTAGTTCTAATTAATAACAAAATTAAAAGACAGGAAAAGAACATAATAACACAAGAAAGTCTTTTGTGAAATTACGTGTGCATAAATTGATATATATCGCTCGTTTTAACGGTGAAGGAAAACATCACGAGATACCTGCATAACCAAAGCTCCATGAAAATTTCAAAGGTATCTCTACCAACCCGCACTAGGCCAGCGTGGTGGACTATGACCTAAATCATTCCAATACCGAAAGTTCGTGTCCAGTAGTAAGATATATGGCCGATATTATTATTATAGAGGTGGTAAAGTATATTTTTGAAGTGAAAACTTCTTTAGGCACGTTGTGCACTTTTGTGATGGTGAAAAAGAACTCGCGTGACCGATCACATTATTTTACATTTGACATAATCACGCCATAAGTTAATTATTGACAAGCAAAATAACCAAAAACTTACTTCATGGTCACTGTTTCAAAAAAAGTAATCCCAAAGTTTAAGTTTTCACCTCTGAAACTTCTCCATGATAGCCTATGTTTTTAATGATATAATGCTTGATGGAAATAACGTCGAGAAAATAAGGGAACGTCCATATTTCCCAAACGGCGCTGAATAATAAAACAATTTCAATTCAACTTATCTGTACTCCTCCAGCTGTGGTAACGACCCGAAGGGATCCCAAACCTGGATTATATTAAGTTGGGTGTACAGCAAATGTTGTGCCCACACGCTTACGCAAATCCAACCACTTACAAGGACTTGACAAATACCACCCAGTAGGCTGGATTTTTATACATAACAATTTCGTGTTTATGGTATGATTATAGTGGATAATAATAATAAATAACACCTAACAGTCATACACATAGTCCTGACTCCACACTGAGTATATTTTTTTTTGTTTTTTTATCTTATAGCAGCGATAACCTAGTTGGTTGCGGTACGGACTGTCAAGACGAAAGTCGTAGGTTCGAAACCCAAGTGTAAATATCGCTTGCTTTAACGGTAAAGGAAAACATCGTGAGGAAACCTGCATATCTGAGAATTTTTCGAAGGTATGAGAAGTCTGCCAACCCGCATTAGGCCAGCGTGGTGGACTAAGGCCTCACCCCTCTCATTAGTGCAGGAGGCCCGTGCCCAGCAGTGGGACAATGTTTAATACAGGGCTAGTATTATTATTATTTTTTATCTTGGCACGACAAAGTGCCCACGCTGATGGTAAGCGCAGTGCCGTCCAGTTACCAAGTAGCGAGCAACAATCTTCCCTCGCTACTGAACACAATCATGCCGGCCTGCAGTGTAGCTTCTTCACACTTCGCCATGGGTATTGTCGTGGGTATCAGGAAGTATAAGAGACTTTCGGTTTCACAACACTCACAAACTCTCATTCATTTTTCCCCTGTGTTTTTATATGTTTAGTATAATTATCGTTTTATTATAATTTCTTTTAGTTTGTACCTATGTAAATGCTTGTAACAAATAAAATATTTCTTTCTTTCTTTCATGGCCATGCCACGAAGGCTGTCAAATATATTCATATTATTATGGAATGAAGTAATTGGAAGAGGATCGGAGATACGTTACATACATATATTTCTGTCGAGGGTCTATAGTTGGCGTACGATGTTTGGCCGTGTTGCGGCCTTCTGAGTACTCTGACACTAGACCCTCGACCCCTTCTTTAGCTTCTTACCCATGGCGTAGTGTGAAGAAACAGGGCGGCACGTTTGTGTTGAGTATCGGGGGATAGATTGTCTCTCGCTACTCGACACTCTAATTGGACCGCACTACGCTTACCATCAGGTGCAGTGTGGTCACTTTGCCGTGCCAGAATAAAAAACATCATCCCGAACCAAATTAGGTTACAATAATAATGATAATGTGACTTTGCATCCATTCTTTAAAGGAAATATACTCTCTACAAATATCCTTGAATGTATTCGAGGATTTTAAGAAAGGGCAGATAAACTACGCCCACGCTAAGGCGAGCTTATTCCTGTCCTGTAACTTGACAAAGGATTCGCCTATCGTCATCAATCAATAGCATAAAACAATCGCTATCCGTATGTTTTTCCGCCAAGTTCTTATAACTACGTAATGGATTTGGTGGGGTTCACTATCATTTAGATCTTTCTGATATGTTTTATATGGGGTATATCTTAAATTGTGTTAACTCATCAATCGAAAGAAGTATGATGGCGTCGTTTATAACTAGATTTGGCATCTGTAAGAAATCCTACTAATATTATGAGTGCGAATGTTTGGATGGATGGATGTTTGTTACTCAATCACGCTACAACGGCTGGACGGATCTGGTTGAAATTAGGCACAGAGATAGATTATAGTCTGGAATAGCACATAAGCTACTTTTTATCCCGGTAAAATGTACAGTTCCCGTGTCATAGTTTAGTTTTTCACAGAGCAAGGTATCGAAATGGTTTTTGTTCTATTGTTAGTCTTTAAGTTTATTTTGTTTTACGTAGTAGGTTATAAGTATCCCCCTATGTTAATTTTATGTATTTTTGTATGTGCTCACTGGCACCTATCCGGAAACAATGGCCAAATAAAGTATTTTCTTTCTTTCTTTCAGTTAGAGTATCAAGTACCGAGTGACTACCATCTCTCGCTACTGCATGCTAAATAGCTTCTTCACACTGCGCTTAAAAGACCCAGTATTATATGTGTGCCCCATGCATATGGACCGGCAAAGTATTCCACAGTTTGATCCACATTGAATACTAATTTGCGTAACTCTTGGTTCGGACTGGGGTAGTGGCAAGCTGTGGCTCCGTAAGCTAAAATCTCAATAGAAAGTGACCATATCGCCCTCCAAAATTGCTATACATATAAAACGAATCTTGGACCTCACTAATTTCACAGCTTAAATATCCATAGAACAATTAGATTTTAAATCCTGGCGCGGCGCTTTACGTGAGAGCCAATTCGTATTTAACTCAAACTGTTAAATACGAATAGTCAAACTAAGTAATTCAAGAAAATTGCATCTTTCTATATGTATGAACGAGTGTAATTTACAAATATTTTTTTTTTCGTAAGATAAAATATTTTTATTATGGTAAAATACTTTGAAAAGCCAGTTTCTATTCATTTTCAGTAAAAAGGCACCTTACAATGTATCCGGTAATATCTTAACAATATAATTGTCCCACAACAGTATTATAATCTGCTTTGTTACCGACTTTATAGAAATAAAGAGAGTCGTGTATCAAACACGTTAATCGGATTTGAGTCTTTGTCAGGATTATCAGGGTGACCATGACGAAGGAAAGTTTGAGACATTCCATTTTTGATATTTGACAGTGTCGTGTCAGATTCAGCATCTACTTATATCACATCTTAGATTATGTTATATCTCATCAACACATACTGTCACCCCGATTATGGTATACTGTTGGGAACTAGTCTGATTATCCCACAGCCACCCACGAAATAAATATGTGTGTCACACAAATATCTGTCTAAAGTCTGTCTGTCTGTATTAAAGAGAGTATCGAAGCAGTGGCTTTTCGTTTCCGAGCTGACATTCGTTACGCCATGACTCTTTTAATCATTTTTTTTTTTTTTTTTTTTCAAATGAAACTCTATCTTATATCGCCTTCTCATAATTCTTCATTACCAAACATATTAGTTTGAACACAATAATATTACGTGTCCTGCATTATCTAAAATCATATCCACCGTACTAAAATCATCGAGGAAAGTTCTTAGCTTATTCTTATAGTGATAAGTTTATCCGCGCAAGATGTTTGCCTCTATTGATAATGATTGCTTTTTAACATCTTTTATTCTATCACACTCTTAGGCTACATGATGTTAGGGCTAAAGCTCCGGTAACGCCCGCCGTCTCTGGGCCATCAAAGGCCCCACCAGTCGCTGCCAGTCCACTGGTCACTCCAAAGGGGAAAGGGCTGGGCAAGGGAAAAAGTAACGCCCGGCCCACCCCTATTGACGCTCCCCGACCTCAACTTTCGCCTGTCTTAGTCGCTGGGCCGGCGGAACCGTCAACTTCTGTGGCGTCCCCAAATCCCCCTCAGAGTAAATCCCGAAGGGGGGGAAAGAGGGGAAACAAAATAAAGAACAGGAGTAGCACTCCAGTCGCGCAATCGCCTAGAGAGCCGCGTCCACTACCCCCCGCTCCTGCATCGATGGAGGAGGGGTGGAACATTGTGGCTAAGAAGGGAAAAAAAAATCCCCAGACCGGGTCGAGTGCTGCGGTGGCTGCACCGCCGCAGCAGTGCCGACCTAAGCCGCGAATACATTTACCCCGCAAGGCAGCCGTTACGCTAACGGTTATGCCGGAGGGGTTAGCGCGGGGCATCACATACGCCTACGTATTGCGGCAGGTCCAGCAATCCGTGGATCTGGCCGGCCTCGGCATTGCTGAGACTCGGGCGCGCCTAATGGCGACGGGCGGGTACCTGTACGAGGTACCCGGCCCGGAATCCGAAGAGAAGGCCAACTCCCTGGCTGATAAAGTCAGGGAGGTATTCCGCGGGACGGAACTGGCGGAAGACGTACGCGTTTCCCGCCCGTTCAAAGCCGCGGAATTACGAATATCCGGGTTGGACGCCTCAGCCGACCCGGAAATAATAGCAACGGCCCTCGCAAGGGCTGGGGATAGCCCCAGCGAAAGTTTTAAGGTCGGGGAGATCCGCCCCGACCGGTCGGGCCTTGGTGCGGCGTGGGTGCGGTGCCCCGCCAAGGTTGCCGACAAAATCTTAAAGTCGGGCCGAGTGCTGATAGGCTGGGTATCTGCACGCGTCCAGCTCCTTGAGCCGAGGCCCATGCGGTGCTACCGCTGTCTGCACAAGGGACATGTGCGGGTGCGGTGCACTGAAGAGTGTGACCGCAGCGGCGTCTGCTACCGCTGCGGTAAACTGGGCCACAAGGCCAAGGAGTGCTCCGCGGAGCCGCATTGCGTAGTCTGCGCAGATGCTGGTAAGCCCGCGGGGCACCAGGTGGGTGCCAAGGCATGTGTCGCCTCCTCCCGCCCTCGTCACGCAAATCGTGGTCGGGGGACGGGGGTTGTGACCCAGCCGACAGCACCCCCCGTAGAGGAGCAGATGGAGATCGCCCATTAATATGGCGCAACGTTTCCTCCAGGCGAACATTAATCACTGCGCCAGGGCCCAGGACTTGCTATTACAGAGCATGGCGCAGTGGTCGATACAAGTGGCTGTGGTCGCCGAGCCTTATTTTGTTCCCCCCAGGGAAGACTGGGCAGGGGACCTTAACGGTTTGGTGGCCGTCATCACTCGGGGCGCCGCCGGCTCCCCACCCTTCGAAAAAGTAGCGAAGGGGTCGGGATGTGTGGCGGTTCTATTGGGGGGGGTCTGGATTGTGGGTATGTATTTCTCCCCCAATAGATCCCTGGCCGAGTTCGAGCACTTTCTCGCTCGGCTAGGGGCCCTGGTGGTGCAAGGCAGCCAGCCTCGCCCCGTTCTCGTTGCCGGCGATTTCAACGCCAAGTCTCTGGCTTGGGGTTCGTCGGTCACTAGCAGGCGCGGCGAGGCCCTGGAGGAATGGGCGATCTCGGCCAACCTGGCCGTCGTGAATCGCGGGTCGGTTAACACGTGCGTGCGGCATAATGGTGGATCGGTGGTGGACCTCACGTTCGCCACCCCAGCTATTGCCCGCCGTGTCCGTGACTGGAGAGTTCTGGTGGACGAGGAGACGTTGTCGGATCACCGATACATTCGGTTCGACGTCGCCTTGTCCCCTAACACCCAGTCTAGTGGAGAATCGACCGGCCCGCGGTCGGACGGCCCGCGTTGGTCAGTAAAACGCCTTAACGTTGAGGCCCTGAAGGAGGCCGCTCTGGCCCAGGCGTGGCTCCCTGCACCGGAGGGCCCGATGCAGGTCGAGCAGGAGGCGGCGTGGTTCGGGGCGGCGATGTCGCGCGTCTGCGACGCGGCCATGCCCCGAGTCCGACGCCTTCCCGAGAAGCGCCAGGTGTTCTGGTGGTCGGCGGAACTCACGCGGTTACGTGTCTTCTGCCTGGCCGCCCTTCGTCGTCTCGCCAGACACCGTCGTCGTCGGATCCGTCTTCCGGGCGACGAGGACCAGGAGCGGCTGCTTCACGGTCTCCACAGAGAGGCTAAGAGAGCGCTGCGCGTGGCAATAGCAAGGGCAAAGTCTGCGGCTCAGGAGGAGTTCCGAGGAACTCTAGATAACGACCCGTGGGGGCGTCCATACCGCGTGGCGATGAGGAGGTATCGCTCGTGGGCGCCCCCGCTGACGCAGAGTCTTCGGAGTGACCTAGTCGGAGAGGTCGTCGCAGCTTTGTTCCCTGCCACTGAAGATGTCACTCCCCCACCGATGGCGTCATTACCATCGACGTCATCGTCGTTGAGTTCGGAAAGGGTTATTTCGGAGGTTTCGCCCGAGGAATTTCGGGCGGTAGTGCTTCGGCTGCGGGGCAAGAAAACAGCCCCAGGTCTCGACGGTATCCCCGGACGTGCGTGGGTGTTAGCCGTCGAGCATCTGGGGACTAGGCTCCGCGGCCTGTTCTCCGCGTGCCTGGAGCAGGGCCGTTTTCCATCTCAGTGGAAAACTGGGAAGTTGGTCCTGCTCAAGAAGGAGGGACGGCCCGCAGAGTCGCCATCGGCCTACCGGCCCATCGTGTTGCTCGACGAGGTCTGCAAGCTCTTCGAGCGTATCATTCACGCTCGCCTCGTTGAGCATCTTGAAGGGGTCGGGCCGGACTTGGCACAGTGCCAGTACGGGTTCCGGCAAGGCCGATCGACAGTTCACGCGATTCTGCGGGTCAAGGCACAAGCGGAGGAGGCAGTGGCTCGGGGTGAAGTGGTGGTGGCGGTGTCTCTAGACATCGCCAACGCGTTCAACACATTGCCCTGGGCCTGTATACTGGAAGCACTGCGGTACCATGTGGTGCCACCGTATCTCCGGCGTCTGGTGCGCTCGTATCTCGCAGATAGGTACATAGTGTATCCAGGCGCCGACAGGTGGCACCGAAGAGCGATGGCCTGCGGTGTTCCACAGGGCTCAGTCCTGGGCCCTCTCCTGTGGAACATCGGCTACGATTGGGTGCTCCGTGGTACTAACCCCCGAGGCGTCGCTGTCGTCTGTTATGCAGACGACACGCTAGTAACAGCGACAGCCAGGTCTTTCCAGGAGGCCACCCTGCTCGCCTCGTTCGCAACCGAACAGGTGGTGGGCAGGATTCGGCGACTGGGCCTTAAGGTGGCCCTGAACAAATCCGAGGCCCTTTACTTTCACGGTCCTCGGATTCGGCCACCTTTAATGCCCAACATCAATGTGGAGGGGGTGCGGATTCCCATCGGCTGTACAATGAAGTACTTGGGATTGATTCTGGACAGCCGGTGGGATTTCCGTGCCCATTTCAAGGAGTTGTCGCCGAAATTGGTGCGGGCGGCGGGCGCGCTCGGACGCCTGCTGCCGAACCTGGAGGGACCTAATAGCCCTTGCCGAAGTTTATACGCTGGAGTCGTGCGGTCAATGGCCCTGTACGGATGTCCCGTATGGGCCCAGTCCCTGAAACCCCGCTGCGTCGCCTTGCTGCGCAAACCGCAGCGTTTGTTGGCGCAGCGAATAGTAAGGGGCTACCGCACGGTCTCCCACGAGGCGGCCTGCGTATTGGCCGGCACCCTCCCTTGGGAGTTGGACGCAAAACTCCTCTCGTCCGCGTTCTTCTGGCGGGAGGAGGCGTCCAGTCGCCGTCAGGTGAGACTGGCCCCGAGGGAGATTGCGGCCCGATTTCGCAGAACCGCTGTGGAGGAGTGGCATACCAGGCTGGAAAGCCCAAGTGCGGGCTTGAGGACCGTCGCGGCAGTGCGTCCTGTCCTAAAGAGATGGCTAGACAGGCGCCACGGTGCGCCAACTTTCCGTCTGACGCAGGTACTGACGGACCACGGATGTTTCGGTTCGTTCCTGTGTCGGATCGGAAAGGAGGTGTCTGCCGTGTGCCATCATTGTGGCAACTGCCATGAGGACACGGCCCAACACACGTTGGAGGAGTGCCCAGCCTGGGACGAAGAGCGCAGCGCTCTCAGAGCAGTCGTCGGAGGAGACCTCTCGCTGCCGGCCGTGGTGTCGTCCATGGTCGCCAGCCGGAGGTCCTGGCGTGCGGTGGCCCACTTCTGCGAGAGCGTCATCTCGCAGAAGGAGAGTGCCGAGAGGGATCGGGAACGAAATGATCCCTCCCGCCGCCAGAGAAGACGTAGGAGGCGCCGGGTGGACGACTGACCGGCGTCTCCCGCCCTGTGGAACGGGGGCGTTTGAATTCCACCACGGTAACCCCTGCCTGTCGTACGAGGCGACTAATTGGGGCCATCGGGGGTCGCGGGCTCGCAGCGGGGGGCTGTCAGCCCGAATCGATGCACTCCCAGTTTCGGAGCATCGTGCGACCTCGAGATGGACGGCAGCGCGTGTTGTAAGGCCTCGTTCGCTGTCGTTGTTCGGTGCGCGGGGGCTCCTAAGCCCTCCCATGGAGATGGGCTGCTACGCAGCACCGCGCAGGGGCGGTTCCGGCAGCAATTCTAGCACTCCTTAGAATACCCCGGGATCGCTCCGTAAGCGCCGAAGAAGGCCACCGCGGGGTTTTAGCTGGTAGTGTCGGGTGGGGTGTACATAGGGGGTAGGGACTCGGCCCAGCGGCTGCCCGGATAGCCATCATCCGGGCGAGGGGGATGCTGGGTCGTAAGACCGGCTAGTCCAGCATAACCGTTTTATTCTTATTCCGCTTCCCCCCAGAGCGGGCGGTAGTAATAAAACGCTTTCCCCGCGACAACAAAAAAAAAAAAAAAAAAAGGCTACATGATGTGAAACGCCTATTCAAACACTTCTGTAATTATATTATATGTTTTCAGTATCTTAGTAAAAATTAAGGTTATTAAATCGGACATATTGTGGCACATAGTTTTTTCAATTACAAATAATGTGTCTATCAGTAAGTTATTTGTGCAGGGTGAAAATCTCGAGATGGCTAGACAGGCGCCACGGTGCGCCAACTTTCCGGCTGACGCAGGTACTGACGGACTACGGGTGTTTCGGTTCGTTCCTGTGTCGGATCGGAAAGGAGGTGTCTGCCGTGTGCCACCATTGTGGCAACTGCCACGAGGACAGGGCCCAACACACGTTGGAGGAGTGCCCAGCCTGGGACGAAGAGCGCAGCGCTCTCAGAGCAGTCGTCGGAAGAGACCTCTCGCTGGCAGCCGTGGTGTCGTCCATGGTCGCCAGCCGGAGTTCCTGGCGTGCGGTGGCCCACTTCTGCGAGAGCGTCATCTCGCAGAAGGAGAGTGCCGAGAGGGATCGGGAACGAAATGATCCCTCCCGCCGCCAGAGAAGACGTAGGAGGCGCCGGGTGGACGACTGACCGGCGTCTCCCGCCCTGTGGAATGGGGGCGTTTGAATTCCACGACGGTAACCCCCTGCCTGTCGTACGAGGCGACTAATTGGGGCCATCGGGGGTCGCGGGCTCGCAGCGAGGGGCTGTCAGCCCGAATCGATGCACTCCCAGTTTCGGAGCATCGTGCGACCCCGAGATGGACGGCAGCGCGTGTGGTAAGGCCTCGTTCGCTGTCGTTGTTCGGTGCGCGGGGGCTCCTAAGCCCTCCCATGGAGATGGGCTGCTACGCAGCACCGCGCAGGGGCGGTTCCGGCAGCAATTCTAGCACTCCTTAGAATACCCCGGGATCGCTCCGTAAGCGCCGAAGAAGGCCACCGCGGGGTTTTAGCTGATAGTGTCGGGTGGGGTGTACATAGGGGGTAGGGACTCGGCCCAGCGGCTGCCCGGATAGCCAGCATCCGGGCGAGGGGGATGCTGGGTCGTAAGACCGGCTAGTCCAGCATAACCGTTTTATTCTTATTCCGCTTCCCCCCGGAGCGGGCGGTAGTAATAAAACGCTTTCCCCGCGACAAAAAAAAAAATAAGGGTGAAAATCTGGCAGTAATGGCTAGATGAATTAAATGTTTTATTACACCATGATTATACCATTTTACCATGATTATGCAACAGGGTTACTAGAAGACTAGAAAGCCTTGATCAATTTCCAAAGAAGACTATACAAATACCTTAAAGAAACTGACTACAGATTGCAAATGCAGTAAGTTTACGTTTACTTACCAAAATGTAGCCCTAGTTAACAAGGTTCCATGATTAGGTAGGTATTTCAAGGTATTCTATGATTCGTAAAGGAGTTATCAAGGCCTATATTTTGATAAGGAAACAGAGATACATTATAAATAAATAAGCACACCCAACAGTCATACAGATAGTTCTGACCCCACACTAGGTAACACCTGTATCGTGTGTATCAAGAACTACGAGGGACTACGGTCCCACAACACCCAGACCTGAAACCAATATCTGTCTGTCATACATTTGTCTCGGTGCGGGAATCGAACCCACGGCCTCTCCTTTGACAGCCGGCTGCTCACCCTTTGCGCCACGGATGCTATCGGTTGAATTTGTTACGTTAGTTTCTAATTATAAATTACAGTTAAAGCAAGAATGCAAACAAATAAAAAAAATTAATTAGTTGCTCTAAGCTCGGTATGAAAGTCCTGCATCTGAACGCCATTGAATTCCTTATCATGTCTTGAATGCCTTAAAAGGGGTCTCATCTCTTGACAAAACCGTGCTCAGGGGGATTTCAATTAAAAATCCACCATACATCAACCCTCCTGGAGCACCTTACACGTTTCAATGCCCCAATTAAACACGCCATCCTGCAAAGGGTTAATTAAGAAGAAAATTATCTCCTCGAACAGTGCACGGATGCGATGAACTCAAATGAAGAAAGATGGCGACTCGCTTTTTCTTATGATATAGGAACCTATACCGCACTAGATGAATAGACACAGCAGTGTTACGAACAGACACATTATGTAAAAACACACTGGTTATTTTTTTTTACCGCCTCAGTGGCGCAGTTGTAATTGCGCATGCGTTTACGACTGCTATGCTGAGGTCTCGGGTTCGATCCCGGGTCGGGTAAAGCGATGTTGGGTTTTTCTATCCAGAAATTCCCAATATTAGCCCGGAGTCTGGAATCTGTGCCCGGTATGGCGATAGGCTCGCCCCCTATCACATCATGGGACCGAAATTTGGCGAAAAGTGGGTGTACTAGTTACACCTCTGCCCACCCCTTCGGGGATTACAGGTGTGAGTGTATATATATTTTTTTTAGGAAAACATAAACCTGAACATTCAAACAAATGCCTGATGTCAATATGTATTATGATTTTAATTAGGATATGTGTATGTTTAATTAATTTAATTTACTATAGACATAAGTATATGTTAATTAGTGTAATTGGTTTATCCGTACTAATAAAAATAAATAAACTATAATTATACATATAACATTAATATAGTAAAACTAATACATTGACCAGTAAAGTTTCCACAAATAAATGTTAGAAAAACCACAATGTCACAGCAAGAGCAACACTAGTATAGAGGATAAATAAAAAGTTACATTAAAGCAAAAAAAATACATTATGATTAGCAAACTAATTGTTAATTAAAGATAAATATAGTCTTTATATATATAATTCTACTGTACGTGTGTATGTCACTGTACTCCTAAACGGCTGGACCCATTTGAATGTTTTTTTTGTATGCGTTTGGGTGGCGCCCTGGATGGTTTAGATTCACAAATCAGCCCGGCAGATGGCGCTGCAGTCGGTGTGGCGCTGCTTTTACGGGCAGGACGACGTCTGCCGGGCCAGCTAGTCTATTATATTTTTTTAAACCTGAAATGGAAGCCTGTAAATAAATCAATATGAGAAAACTCGTATCGTATCGTAATAACAACCACAGCGTACAGCAGACCATAAACAGTATTCGTCCGTAGGAGCTACTACTGCTGGGTATGAGCCTCTTCTACTAATGACAGGGATTTAGTTCACCACGTTGGCCTTTTTTTTTGTCGCGGGGAAAGCGTTTTATTACTGCCGCCCGCTCCGGAGGGAAGCGGATTAAGAATAAAACGGGTATGCTGGACTAGCCGGTCTTACGACCCAGCATCCCCCTCACACGGATGATGGCTATCCGTGCAGCCGCTGGGCCGTCCCTAACCCCTATGTACACCCCACCCGACATTGAATTGCAGCCGGAATCGCCCCTGCGCTGTGCTGCGTAACAGCCCATCTCCATGGAGGGCTAAGGAGCACCCGCGCACCGAACAACGACAGCGAACGAGGCCTTACCACCCGCGCTGCCGTCCATCTCGGGGTCGCACGATGCTCCGAATTTGGGAGTGCATCGATACGGGCTAACAGCCCTCCGCTGCGCGCCTGCGACCCCCGACGGCCCCTATTAGTCATCTCATATGACAGGCAGGGGTTACCGTGGTAATCACCACGTTGGCCTTATGCGGAAAGAAGCGAAATTGTTACGACAATTCTCAGGTACACAGGTTTCATCACGATGTTTTCCTTCCCCTTTAAAGCAGGCGATATTTAACAATGAATACACACGTAACTTTAGAAAAGTCAAGAATGTAAGCCATTTGAGCTGGTTTCGAACTTAAATCTTTCGTCTCGATAGTCCGGTACACCTAACTAGGCTATCGCTACTATAATTTAATAATTAAAAGCTGTTGCTAATGTAACGTAAGATCACGTGATCGCTAATTATAGTTTAATATCTTCCATCATTATCAACAAATAAGTTTACGATGAAAGTTTATCAAAGCTTTTAGATGAATACCGCAGTGCGCTGCGAGACTATTAGCTTCAGTAATCTGCCAGCGATAATTTTACATAAGCCACTAAGTTAGCGTAATAATAGTACAAGCATGTATTAAACATGTTTAACTGCCTCCTCTACCAACACCTTAGTCCACCACGCTGGCCTCATACGGGTTGGTAGACTTCACATTTCTTCTTCACATTCTTGAAAATTCTTATGTCTGCAGGTTTTCTCGCGATGTTTTATAAATAATCATAAATACCACTAACGGCCACTTATATAGCCCCGATCCCACACTAAGATACGAATCTTGTGTTGTGGGTATAAGGGACTACGAGAGACTTTCGGTCTCACAACACCCAGACCCCGGACACAAAATATCTGTCTGTCACAAAAACATTTGTCCCGGTGTGGGAATCGAACCCACGGCCTCTCGTTTCACAGCCGGCTACTCGCTAACTGCGCCACGGAGGCGCATATACACACATAACTTTAAAGAGTCAGAGGTGTATGCCGTTTGGGCTTGTTTCGAAACATCAACTTTTAGCGTGACAGTTAATATGCCATTCAAAGCTTCAAAGCCTTCAAAGCAAGCGATAATGAAGAATAAATACACATGTTAGTTTAGAAAAAATAGAAGTGATTTTAAACTGGTTTCAAAACCACGACTTTCATCTCGACAATCCGATCCACTCTCAACTAGGTTAAGGCAGCTAATGTTGCATGACATTTTTAACCGACTTCAAAAAAGGAGGAGGTTAACAATTCGTCGGAATCTTTTTTTTTATGTATGTTACCCGATTACTCGAAGACGCCTGTGTTACGAAAAACTTGCAACCCCAAAGCCGGACCCAGCAGTACCCTATAAATACGAGGGTGCGCGGGGGTGCGGTCTCTTTTTCGCCGACGATATTCAAGGACAAAGGACGTATTCGAGAAATTCTTTTTTTGTTTAAAAGGGTATACTTCCCAGGTAGTCCCATTGGCACCAAGTCAGGATATGATGTTCGGATCTCAGAAAAATCAAGGGAAACCATCAAATTTTATAGTGACGCATAATTTGTTTTTTATTGAAGCCGGTGTACTTTTTATGAATTAAAAAACCTTTTATTCAAGTAATAATCATTCTTTTTTTATATTAACAGAGACCGTACAAGTAAAATTAGCACTGAGTAGAGACGTAAATTGGCTTGGTCACGAAATTAAGTAAGAGAAAGAAGAATCTACGATATGGTATCCAAAATAAACCTTATAAATAACGCATGACACTTTAGCTGAATTTAAATTAAAGATTTCATATATGCAAAGACACCCTAAAATACTAAATATGCAAATATGCATTTGCATCTACTCAAGCCTTTTTGGTAATTAACATATTATTTTTAATTTATTAAAGAAACAAGACCGAATGTGACCAACGTCGGGGAAGTCCCCCGTAAAATTAAACAACGATTTCCGCAAAAGATTAGTAACTATAAGTAGTTTAAGCCTGACGTATTACGCTCTCCTTTTTATTTACGTTCAAACAATTTTTTTTATTATAGCGTGCAGTGTAGAAATTTTTGCTTGTATGGCTAAGTGACCACACTTCACATGATGGTAAGCGCAGTGACGTCCAACTAAACGAACGAGTAGCAAGAGACAATCTATCCCCCGCTACTGAACACAATCATGCCGGCCTGCTTCTTCACACTACGCCATGAGCAAGAAGGTGAAGAAGCGGTCGAGGGTCTAGTGTCAGAGTACTCAGAAGGCCGCAAAACGGTCAAACATCGTACTCCAACTCTAGACTCCAGACATAAACCTACACTGGCTGATCCAGAACGCGACACACATGCGTGTGCCACTATGGCGGGTTTTACGCTCTGTGTATGATGGTCGCTATCCAGGCGGATATGATTACCCTACCACCAGCCATCACCACCTACCACTACGCTTATAGAAAAAAAATCCATAGCTTGATGGTACGGAAAAGATTTGTAACCTCTTGGTTCCTGCTGGCGTAGTAGTCACCATATTCTGCCATGTAAAATTAAACCATGTATATAACAGAACTGATGTTACATTGAATTGACACTCAAAAGTGCACAGTGCTCGTCATCCTCGGACATATCCATCTCATCATAAACCAGACGGTTAACTACATTGGAGCAAATATAAACTTGCTGGATTTTCAAATATTCATTTCAACTGAATCAAAGTCTGTCCCTCAGTGTCAAAATATAATTTGGTGTTACGATAAGTGCATCAAACCAGACACTTGGTAATTCGATAATGGGGAGGCTACTGGGTTTTATAAAATTTCGTTTTTTTTAGCTGCTTAGAAAGCTCGTGTAAGAACAATGCAGACAGACGCACTGATATCAGAGTTTAATGTTTATTGGAGAGCTTTTATAGTGCAGTGGATTAGTAGGGCTCTGAGACAATAAGCGGTGGGTTTGCAATCTCTTACTAAATGCAGGAAAAACAAAATGCATTCGGTTTGCATTACCTAATGTACCAAATATAAATACGTGTATTAAATTAAACGGAGATTTACTAGATTCAGTCTCTTCAACTGTATTTTTAGGAATAACTCTAGATAGTAAATTGCAATGGGGTCCTCAAATAGAAAGGTTATCCGTTAAATTAAGTGCTGCAGCTTTTGCAGTCCGGAAAATAAAACGTCTAACAGATGTTTCAACGGCTAGGTTGGTATATTTCGCATACTTCCACAGTATTATGTCTTACGGCATTCTATTGTGGGGATCAGCTGCTGATATAAATACTATATTTATTTTACAAAAAAGAGCAGTCCGAGCTATATACGACCTATGTAGTCGGGATTCTTTACGATCAGTATTCAAGGATAGTAATATATTAACTGTGCCGTCTGAATACATCTATCAAAATATCATGTACGTTCGTAAAAATATAAGCAATTTCTATAAAAATAGTGATATTCACAACATTAATACAAGAAACAGAAACAAACTTACAGTACCCTCGTTTAGAGTAGTAAGATCTAAAAAGTCTTTTATGGGTAACTGTGTTAAATTTTATAACAAAATCCCCAATAACGTAATTGATTTGCCCAATAAAATGTTTAAGACTCATATTAAACGTCATCTTATGGACAGGGGCTATTATAATGTTCAACAATATCTAGAGGATAGGGATGTCTGGCATTCGGTTTCTTCCTGCACACTGCGACCTGGCGCCCTGTAGCTTACACCATGTTAGTGTATACAAATAGTATAACAAAATAAAATAAAAACTATATTCATAAAATATTAATAAATGACATGTTGTTATATACACTTAAAATATAATAAACTATGACGACCGATCGCGTATAAAATAAAATAATAAATTGGCAATGTAATTTGTGACAGGTCATCTACTAGAAATAATGAACCGGACCAAAAACAAGCCCGCTGAGATTGATTTGCTGGATTCTCTCAGGACTGGGTCGCGCCGCGTAGTATCCAGCGGTAATGTAAGCCCGCTGAGTTTGTTTCGCCGGGTCTTCTCAGGCGGGGTCGCGTTTGGATCCGGTGGTAGCTTTTAAAACAAGCGACGTCTCGGAAATACCCATGGTCCATATCAAACCCATTTAAATATATATATATATATTTGACCGGTATTACCTTGAATAATATTAATTCATAATATAAAAATAAAAAATAATTAATAATAAATAAATAATAATAATGTTAAATACCATATGAATAATTAATTGCTAGTGTATTGATGATGCTATGTATGTTATGTATACATAAGCTGATATGCTTTTCTTAAAATTTCTCTACTTTTTTTAATGTTCTGACTTGTCATAAGAGCTATGTAATTGCCTACTTGATCAATAAACGATTTCATTTCATTTCATTTCATTTCATTTGATTCCCGTACCGAGACTAATGCTTTTGGGACACCCGACACAACACTCGTATGTTATGTGAGGTTAGGACTATCGGTACGACATTGGGTGTTATATATTTAATTGTACTAACCCTTTCTTGGTTATTCTCGGATTTGGACTATTGATATAACAATAGGTTTTAGTTCTAATAATACAGTACTGTAAGTAACAATAGCCTCTGTACCACAGGGCGAGTGGGCTGAGAAATAAAGATGCTTCGGTGGATGTGCGGAGTGACCAGACTCGACAAAATTCGCAACGGGTACGTTCGCGGTAGTCTGGGAGTACGCGACATCGCCGACAAGCTACAAGAAAGCAGGCTGCGCTGGTATTGGGCACATCAGAAGAAGGCCTCCAAAATACATTGGAAATGTAGTGACCAACCTAAACATTACAGGGTCCAGACCCAGAGGGCGACCTAAAACCAAATGGACAGATGTGGTCAAAAAAGATCTTAGTTCCTGCAACGTGACCGAATACGATACGTCGAACAGAGCGAAGTGGAGACAAAATACCAGGAAGGCAGACCCCACCATCAGATGGGAATAATAAGTGCACATGAGAGAGAGAGAGAGAGAGAGAGAGACTAATATCAATGGTCTAATTAAATTGTTGATATTAAATATATGTTCATATGAAAATAAACACTATTATTCATAGTTTTAAGTTATCCCCAATGACTGTCATTCGTTACATAATCATCAAACAGCTTCACTACTAACAACTTCCCGTACTTGTAATGAATAAATTCAGCGGCCCCGAAACGTGATTATTTACGTAATAAATTATAGTGGAAGGATAAGGTTATATCTCTAGCGACTCATTACCACGGCACTAAAGCGGCGTTTAACTCCGGTTTTATGGCCACGCCGTACGCCCACTCTATGGGGGATATCCATGGTCAGCATTTCACGAAGATGTCTCGATTAATGAGCTCTTCAATATACCTTAAGAGAGCTATCGGGCACATTAATAACCTAGAAAGGTGACACAGGGGCTTTACGTACTGGTAATATGCTTGCTGACATGTTGGCGAACAGTAACCATACATATTAATAATAGTTAGTTATAGATTGCATAATTTTATTTATTATTCTTAGTAGTTAGGTTATAATTAGCATATAATCTATACTATAATCTAAGAAGCACTTTGTCTCTACATTAATTTTTTTTGCAAAAGGTTGATTGTAACGTGTTATATTATCGATATAGAACCCAAAACAATTGGTTTTGGAATTATTGTCTGTCTGTCTTTCCAAGCATCACGGCCAAAGTACTGTATTACGACAAAAGAATCTACAATAAAATCATAGAGTGTATCTCTCGAGGTTACATTTAGTCTTTATTTCATTGAAATCGGTGCATTCAAACCAAAGTTTTACTTGTTTGAACGAATATCTGTATAAGGCAGAGTAGTTGTGAGAGATGAAATTATTTTATAAATAGTATAAGATAAATTCAACGCGGACGGAGCCGCAGTCTAGTATTATATAAATACCTATTATATAGTACCTAACTAGACCTAACTGCTATAATTTTTTTTTAGTGTCTCGATAGGCAGACGAGCAGACGGGCCACCTGATGGTAAGTAGTCACCGCCGCCCATAGACTTCTGCAATGCCAGGGCACAGCAAAACCGTTGCCTACCGTTAATGTATAAGGCATTTTTATTGACCTTTAATACTAAAATATTTGTGATTTTAAGAGATCATGGAAAAAAAATGCTTATGTCAGCTATGTTTTAGTGTCATTTGTAGAAATTTATTCGTTATTATGTAAACTCTCCAAAAAACGTTTTTCATCTAATTACTCTCCGAAATTTCTAACTTAGTTCCAACGTACATTTTAATTAAGCGCTATCGCATTATTCAAAATTCTCGCACGAAATTCAACACAAAAAGTTAGCCAATTTCGACGTCAGTGTGTCCCCCGGGCGAGCTTAGCGTTGCAGGCGAAAATTTCCCGATAAAATTATCATAATGATGTCTAGCAACGACTGCCTTGGGGAACATACTATTTGCCTGAGTGTACTTCTAATATGCTAAATATCATATGGTATCGACTACCTTTTAACGTGATAAAAAAGTTAAGCAAATATTGCATTCAGGAGACTGAAGTGATTTTTGTAATAATTGATTTTTAACCTCATTGTTCTTGCACTTCAAAAATCTGCGAGGTCACAGATTCATTTCCAATTGAAATAAAACTATATTTACGGATTTTACTTATATATTTTACTTTTTAGTCCTGACGTTGCGAAAGCTTTACAGCCTTCATGGTCACGGAGTGGACTGAGTTGTATGTCGTCACAAAAAGGTAGCGTAACATTTCTACCCTCAACACCGATGTTTTTAATTATATTTATTATAGTCCGATATAAAAAGAAGGAGCTCACAGTGTTTTAAAGTCTGGCAGTTGGTATTTGAGTTCCTATTTAATTAAATGTATAATTAAATCTGATTCCCCATTCAGGAAATCCCGAATCGTGTTTTTTCATCGATTCATTGTTCGTGGGGATAGAAATGAGCATCGTGCACCGTAAGTGTATTTGATGCACTACCTACCTCCTGGGAGATAGATCCGTGAATTAATATACATATGTGTGTTTTTGTAAGTTATCCGTAGCTCTAGTTTTACACATGTTTTATAGTGGTAGAGCTACGCTGTAGACATATTTGTCTACAGCATGAATGGGCCGGCTCGACCGGGGTAGTACCACTGTCACACAGAAAACCAACGTAAAGTGACAGTTTACTGTCGTGTTTCGTATGGTAAGTGAGATATCCGGAGGCCCAGATTCCCCCTTCGCTTCCCTAATCCCTATTCCTGTCCTTTAAGGCCGACAGCGCATACGTGATACTTTCGGTATTGTGGATGTTCATGGGCGGTGGAGATCACTTAACATCAGGTGACACACAGGCTCCTTTGTATAAAAAAATGACATTTTATTTTTCTAGATTCTTAATAACATGGAACAGTTTATTCGCCAATTTTTATTAGACCTATGCTTTTCGTCATACAAAACATCAAATTGATTCATCATAAAAACAATTATTCACTATACAATACTCTCTGCATCTTAGCATCTTATGTTAGCAACATCAACAAAACTATGCAAGATGGATATTTAAAAAGGCAGAAATACAATGTTTATCATTTTATTGATTGACTTACATAACACTGTTACACATCTCAGTGCTTAATATTAACACACACGCATGTTAGGATTTACTTAAGGCTTCTGTTTATAATTAATCTACCAGCATTACCCTCTAAGCTTAACTACGCGCCCAATTGAACTGATTACACTTACACTTACACTTACATTAGCTGGTGGTAGGATATTCATATACGCCCGGATAGCAACCACCGTACACAGGGTGTAAAACCCGCCATAGTGGCACACGCAAGTGTGTCGCGTTCCGGGATTAACCAGTGAACATCCGGTTTTTCTCGGGGGTCTAGAGTTGGGGTACAATGTTTGGCCATTTTGCGGCCTTCTGAGTACTCTGACAATAGACCCTCGACCGCTTCTTCACCTTCTTACCCATGGCGTAGTGTAAAGGAGAAGGCCGGCATGATTGTGTTGAGTAGCGGGGTATAGATCTTCTCTCGCTACTCGATACTCTAATTGGACCGTACTGCGCTTACCATCAGGTGTAGTGCGGTCACTTTGCCGTGCTAGGATAAAAAAAGGTACTGCACCGCGAACGAACCACGAATGTCCTCACTATCGACCCGACTGCTACACCACTGAACACAGGAGCGCGGAAGGCACTCCGTTTTATGCTAAACATTTACTACTCCCCATTTAGGTTGTCATTATTAATGTACCTGCAACTACTCTCCTAAATACCTTCGGTATTTATAATAATAGGAAATACCCTAATACTTATTTTGCTGCTAGTACTATATTCATATTCGCCCGGATAGCGACCACCGTACACAGGGTGTGAAACCCGCCATAGTGGCACACGTAAGTGTGTCGCGTTCCGGGATCAGCCAGTGTACATCCGGTTTTTGTCGGGGGTCTAGAGTTGAGGTTTGGCCTGAGTACTCTGACACTAGGCCCTCAACCGTTTCTACACCTTCTTGCCCATGGCGTGGTGTGAAGAAGCATGTCGGCATGAGTGTGTTGAATAGTGGGGGATAAATTGTCTTTCGCTACTCGACACTCTAATTGGACGACACTGCGCTTACCATTAGGTGAATTATATATTAATACCACAATTAAATACATGTTTTATATTCAATTAAGTCAAAGACTAGTGAAGCGGATAGGTACAATGACGCGTTCTTCTGTCGATGAGGGCCGGTAATGACGCGTGCGTCAGCGTCATTAGTTCATTACGTGGTTACGTCTAGTGGCAGTGGCTTAGGATGAGAAGAGAGACAACAGGAAGCGATTTGGGAACAATGTAACAATTTTTAATGAAAATAATATTTATTTAAAAATTACAAATGTTACATGACAATGTTCACATTTCCAATGTTATATTAAATAGAGCACTTCTTAGATGGTCACCTTACTAGGCAAGCCTGTATAGGCTATATTTTAAATCGTTTCTTTATCTGCTGATGGTAGGATATCCGCCCGAATAGCGACCACCGTATACAGAGTGTAAAACCTATCATAGTGGGGTGCTGGGATCAGCCAGTGAACATCCGGTTTTTGTCGGGGGTCCAGAGTTAGGGTACGAGGCTCGGCGGTGCCCCAATAGCGTAGTGTGAAGAAGCAGGTCGGCATGATTGTGTCGAGTGGCAGGGGATAAATTGTATCTCGCTACTTGATACTCTAACTAGACAGCATTGCGCTTACCATTAAGTGTAGTGTAGTCGCACTGTCATGCCAGGATGAAAAAACATCAAGGTCTTTTATGCGAATGAATTAACTCCGTAAATTATAATCATAAAAAAATCTATCAAATAGGGTAGTTTCCTGCGTTTAATTTTGTACATTATTCTCTGCGGAATCGAATATAATACGCAAAAGAATCTCTTTTGCGAAAACAGAATTTAAATTGCTTGAAAAATGTGGTCACAATATTTATTTTAAATATTGGTATGAGCAAATACAAACAGGCATAAGCGAAAACGATGGCGTATTGGGAACATATCGCTATCTCCCTCGCACAACGTTACAGTACAGGCGATTCATAGTACCGTGACGTCACGGTATCAGATATGCATCCTTGTACTGTTATTTGACAACTACCCCTTCCAGCAGATTTGAGTGGTGTCTAATTTACTTATTTTTGTTCGGATTCATAAAATTCTTTCGATAATAGGTTTTAGGTAATGTAACTTGTTGATTAAATTAATAAAAAAAATCGAGTCAACTACCATATTATTGTAATATTAGTAGAGGCGGCCCTTGACTAGCAGTAGCACACGTTTCAACAGTGCTGACATTATAATAATTTAAAAATAATATATATGTATGTAGTATAATACATATGTACATGTAGAGATAATTTATTTTATCTTTCACGCGTAGTTAAGCTTTTACACTTGATTGATGACACCACTGAGCCCCACAGTTATCAGAACTGCAAGTTAAGCATTATCTTTAGATAATTTATCTTAATTTCTTTCACCTTAATATAATATGATAAATTTTAATTATTAGTTTATGGTTTGGTATAATTAACTCCCTAGGTGATGAGCAACTCAGTAATTTAATGTATTTTTAATATTATACTAGCTTACAATAACTACTGCCCAAGAAAATATGACAGATATTATATCTGTCATATTTTTTGGGTTTATACCATAAACCCAAAAAACTCCAAACTTCACAGGATCACCCGCTGGGCTGAATTGGAGATTGCCAGAAATTTTCATCAAAATTGCTCCAGCCTTTTTGGAGTCGATAGGAAACATAGATACTCATTTAATTGTATACACAAATAATTATTATATATTTTTACAACACGCTCCCGCTGTGCCATGGAGGCTGTGTTAATGCTACATAGCCTTTGAAAGATCTCTCGACTGCCTCAGTTAACAGTTGTAATTGTCGTATGTGGTACGACTGCTGTACTGAGATCTCGAGTTCGATCCTCAGGTCGGATAAAAGTGATATATAGTTTTTATCACGAAATGGTATCAGCCCGGACTCTGGAATTGTGCCCGGTATGGCGATAGGCTCACCCCCTATCACATCATGGGACAGTAATAATCTCGGCGAAATATGAAAAAAAAACGACTATCTCCCGCTACTTGATACTCTAGCTGGACGGCACTGTGCTTACCATCAAGTGCAGTGTGGTCACTTGGCCGTGCCAGAATAATAAAAAAAAACTTTATTTAGTAATCACTTTAGACGATACACACATAAAAGTAAGTAAAATATGGGTGTATTTCTGCCTACCCCTTCGGGGATTTCAGGCGTAAGTGCGTATGTATGTAAAGATCTCTCACGATGCTTGTAGCGTTTCGTTCCGCTTTACACAATATACACCCTTATAAGATAATGGAGCCTGTTCGTCTGAGATACGGCATTCGGTCCTCACAAAACATCCACTCACTGTGACAAACTATTTTGTTTCCCATCCGGTTTTAACACTGGCTTGATTTATTTTATACACCCTGGCTTCCTCGTTAGGGATTAGTGGTTAAATGATAGATTCAATTGTGTATGCTTTGAAAAGCGTTGTGGTCACTTTCAGCTACCCTAGCTGATGATAGACATTTCTTCTAAAAATAATTGTAACATCACAATATTAAATTTAAATTATCTATGCCTTTTTTAGGCCTTCTGAGTAGTCTGACACTGGACCCTCGACCGCTTCTACACCTTCTTGCCCCATGTCGTAGTGTGAAGAAGCATGATTGTGTTGAGTAGCGAGGGATACATTGTTTCTCGCTACTTTATACTCTAAATGGACGGCGCTGCGTTTACCATCAGGTGCAGTCTGGTCACTTTGCCGTGGATTTGCAGGATATAAAAAACAAAGAGAAGGAAAATATATAGCTTTTGCAACAACAACAAAAACATTAATTCAATAACCCAGATTTTCAAGTCCAGAATGCTGAACTTTTACCGATTTCGCTAAACCGCTGGTCAAGTGTTAATTTTCAATTGGTCACTTAGCATCTTGGTAACATATTGAGATGATGAGAGGGACTGTAGTCCAGCACGCTGGTCTAATGCGGGTTGGAAGACCTGTTTAATCTGCTGATGCATTCTCAATGCTGATGTAAGCAGCGATAACCTAGTTGGTTGCGGTACGGACTGTCAAGACGAAAGTCGTATGTTCGAAACCAGCCCAAATGGCATACACCTTTGACTTTACTAAAGTTACGTGTAAATTCATTTTTAATCATCGCTTGATTTAACGGTGAAGGAAGACATCCTGAGGAAACCTGCTTACCTGAGAATTGTTATATGAATATGAAATGCATGTTGCGTCTTCGTGGTGGAATAAGTCCTAACCTCTCTTATTAGTAGAGGAGACCTGTGTCCAGCAGTGATACAATGTTTAATACAGGGCTAGTATTATTATTATTAGTAATCTCAAGTATATAGGTTTCCTCACGAGGTTTTTGTTTACCGTTAAAGCAAGCCTCAATTAACTATGTTTTTTTTTTATCCTAGCACAGCAAAGTGACCGCACTGCACCTGATGGTAAGCGCATTGCGGTCCAATTAGAGTATCGAGTAGCGAGAGACGATCCATCCTCCGCTACTCAACACAATCATGCCGGCTTGCTCCTTCACACTACGCCATGGGCAAGAAGGTGAAGAAGCGGTCGAGGGTCTATTGTCAGAGTACTCAGAAGGCCGCAAAATGGCCAAACATTGTACCCCAACTCTAGACCCCGAAAAACCGGATGTACACTGGCTGATCCCGGAACGCGACACACTTGCGTGTGCCCCTATGGCGGGTTTTTCACCCTGTGTACGGTGGTCGCTATCCGGGCGGATATGAATATCCTACCACCAGCATTAAGTATATAGCTTCGAAAAGTCAGGCATCGAACAATGTCTTTCTCCGTGGTTTGTCCCCTTAAAACACGCTGATATTTTTGTTCATATTTTACAGAATAACTGGCAATAATTATATTCATCACACCGTTCACATTGCACTAACACGTACACGGCATTATGATAATAGTGTGAGTGCATAAAATGAAAATCAGTGGTGTCGCCACTTGCATAATGATTCTTGGGCTTATTACGTATCGAGGTATCGTATGATATTGGGTTTTCTATCTGGAAATTCTCAGTATTGGCCCGAAGTCTGGAACTTGTGGTATGGAGATAGGCTCCCCCCTATCATATTATGGGACCGAAATTCGGCGAAAAGTGGGTACTGGTTACACATCTGCCTACCATTTCGGGGATTACAGGCGTGAGTGTATATGTATGTATGTAGGTAATAGGGGTAGATTCCTATTATGGTACATTACATGGACACAAAAATGACCACATTGTATAAAGAGACAAAGTGACTGTGCGGCCAATACTATTTCTTTTCGCTTCTACAAGTCTGCGTCGTAGACCAATCAAAATTCTAGAATAAGGCTACTGGACGCCGCACGTTCGCTTTATCTCTCTTCCTTTTTTTTGCACGTATTCACTTCATAGCTAGATGGAGACGCTCAGTCCCTTCTCTATGTCTATGGTATATTATTTTATAACCCTACCAAAATGCAATCGAAATTAATTAAAAGGTTAGAGCGCAATTATTACTAATGTGAGCCAATATAAGTGCGTAGAGGCAATGTCTCACTATCTCTCGTGCCTAGCTGCACCGTAATAGCCATTTCAGGCGATGACGTCATAAATCATATTTTGCATCCTTTTTCTGTCATTTGACAACTACCGCTTCGACCAAATTTGAAAGGCTTCTGGCTTACACATTTTAAACGGGTTATAAATTGATTCAATTATACGTTTTAAGAAATATAACATTTTTGTGACATGCAAAATTATTGAAGATACCGTTGACTCAAAATATCAACCATATGGGGGCTCTTGAGCCCAAAAACCAAAACAGCTAATATTATTCCTGTATTAGATAGTCCCACGGTTTCCCAAAATTGAATAAACACCCAACAGTCAACGGTAGGCAGCAGCTTTGCTGTGCCCTGGCATTGCAAAAGTCTGCGTATCTGCTTATCGCAGCACTAAAAAAACACACACATATAGTGAGTATTTAGAAAAACAAGATATTTTTGATCAGAAAACACCCATTGAAACAAATATTTGGTGATAACCCAAACATTTATGCCGGGGTGCAGGGATTGAACACGCGTTCTATCGTCGTTACACGTCTACTACGCATCAAAAGATGTCCACGCACGATTAAATCTGTATAAATAAAAGAAGAAACTGACTGACTGACTGATCGATCAACGCACAGCCTAAACGGCTGGGGTACAGACTTGAAATTTTGACAGTAGGTACCTTTTATCACGTAGGCATCCACTAAGGAAGGGTTTTTGGAAATACCACCCTTAAGGGGGTAAAATAGGGGATGAAAGTTTGTATGAAAATCCGTCATTTTTGAAGTTAAATTCATGAAAATTAGTATTTGGCATTTTAGTTAAAAACAAAAATTATATGTTTCAGGATTTTTGGAAATTCCGCCCCTAAGGGAGGAAAATAGGGAATGAAAGTTTGTATGAAAATCCGTCATTTTTAAGTTCAACGCATGAATATTGGTATTTTGTATTGTATACTTTTTCTCCCAAACATGACCTCCACGCGGGCGGAGCCGCGAGCAACAGCTAGTATAGGATTAACTAAGCTATATGCTATTGGGTACGTAATAAGGCTATGGATATCGGTAGCGTGGAGCACATCGATTCTGATTGCGATCGGTTACAGCAAACGAGTCTGCATTCATATTGCACGCATTATCACAGGGTTCGAGAGGAGTTTTCACAAATATCTCGCTTTTGGGAGAGGTTTCAAAGCTTTAAAAAGATAGAAAAGTAGTGTTGACGTAGGCCCACC
This sequence comes from Laothoe populi, assembly GCA_905220505.1. Classification (NCBI taxonomy): domain Eukaryota; kingdom Metazoa; phylum Arthropoda; class Insecta; order Lepidoptera; family Sphingidae; genus Laothoe; species Laothoe populi. The sequence goes on from HG992168.1 coordinate 15,471,582, forward strand.
CGCGTGAAATGTTTTTTTTTCATCTTTTTCTGGGATAAAATGCCCAATTTCATTCAAATCCGTGTAGCCGTTTTTGCGTGATTATCAAACATCTAAATAGCCAAACTTTCACATTTATTATATTAGTAGGATGAGAAAAAATTAAAAGTATGGCTAAATATTGGCTAAAAATCACATTAAAACAAAGGGAATACTTTAAACTAAAGGCACTTTTTCAGGTACACGACTAAGATAGAAAATACACGAAAATAGCACGTCCACTTTGTCTGGAAAATTAAGTACCGTCGAGAGACGAGTTCTTTTTAACCGACTTCAAAAAAGGAGGAGGTTAACAATTCGTCGGAATCTTTTTTTTATGTATGTTACCTGATAACTCGAAGACGCCTGGACCGATTCGAGAAATTCTTTTTTTGTTTAAAAGGGTATACTTCCCAGGTGGTCCCATTGGCACCAAGTCAGGATCTGATGATGGGATCTCAGACAAATCAAGAGCAACCCTCAAATTTTATAGTGACGCATAATTTGTTTTTCTTTGAAATCGGTGTACTTTTTATGAATAAAAAAACTTTTACTTATGATAGTTTATATTTCTACTGCAATCTACTATCCATCAGGTGTAGTGTGGTTAGTTACTTTGATATAATGAAATACTACATCTTGAAAAATATTATGATCAAGATATAGAATAAGATATAGTGAGATTGTATCCTGACATAGTGACCACACTGCATGGTAAGCATCTAGTCCAGGTAGACTATCAAGTGAAAGACAACCATCCCCCGCTGTCTGATACAATCATGCCAGCTTTTTCACACTACGTTTAAGATATTTCTAACATGGGTCAGTATCATAAAATATCACATAATCTCGACAAAAAATATGATCAAGACAGTGAGATTTTATCCTGGTATTGCACCTGATGGTAAGCGGAGTGCCGTCCAGGTATAGAATCAAATGACAGACGACCATCCTTCGCTAATCGAGACAATCATGCCAGGCTGAGTAGCTTCTTCACACTTAAGATATTACTAACAAGGGTCAGTATCATAAAATACCACATAATCTCGACAAAAAATATGATCAAGTCAGTGAGATTTAATCCTGGCATTGCACCTGATGGTAAGCGGAGTGCCGTCCAGGTATAGAATCAAATGACAGACAACCATCCTTCGCTAATCGAGACAATCATGCCAGGCTGAGTAGCTTCTTCACACTTAAGATATTACTACGAAGGCTCAATATCAATAGAACGATATCGCTACCAAAACTCCAAAGGGCAACAACATGACCCACATAAATCTAACTATCTAGTGCTAATTCGTATTACGTTGCAGCGTTGATAAATGACCTCCCTTTCATTGCCGTTTAATTACAGCTTAATTTGTGTGCCTTAATTTCATGCACTAACATAACATGACCACTGATTTGTGAGTCAGCTATATGAGTAATACATACTCATTAAAAAAGTCTAATTGACTAAAATTTATAAACAAAAGCTTTATTTTCTTTACACTGTTGCTTATATCTAGTACATTGTTTTAAACTTTAAATTAGCAATATTTATGTTATAGTTAAATTCTTCTTACATTTTTTTATTAACCGACTTCAAAAAAGGAGGAGGTTAACAATTCGTCGGAATCTTTTTTTTATGTATGTTACCCGATTACTCGAAGACGCCTAGACCAATTCGAGAAATTATTTTTTTGTTTAAAAGGGTATACTTTCCAGGTGGTCCCATTAGCACCAAGTCAGAAAAATCGAGAGCAACTCTCAAATTTTATAGGGACGCATAATTTGTTTTTTATTGAAGTCGGTGTACTTTTTATGAATTAAAAAACTTTTATAGGTGTTATATTATTGTTCTCTCCTGTGCAATACCTTAAAGTATTTAAAGCCTTTCTCCTTCTGCTGCAATTTATATTATTTCTATCTGGATTGCTCTATGTGGACTGATCCACGCATTATTTAACTTTAGTGTAATAAAGGTAATAAATATATTTAAATTTATCATTAGAAATATGTCATAGAATTCGATTGTATATTTTGCTTCTGGAGCTTCAGTCTCGACTTACATAAAGCTCGCTTATCAACCGATATCGGTAGGTATGATATAATGAACTCATCATAACAATATTTGATAGTTTCGACATTTCAAAATAAAGATTAATAACGGTATTATCACGCATTGAAAATCAATATATCAATAACAGTCGATATTGCTGTCTATGATGAGTTTATTATGTACTACCGACCGCAATTGGTTGATAAGCGAACGCTATGTAAATAAATAACACCCAACAGTCACACACATAGCCCCGATTAACACACACCCACACTAAGATACGAGTCTTGTGTTGTGGGTATCAGGGACTACATGAGACTTTCGGTCTCCCTGGTCCCTGGACACAAATATCTGTCTGTCACACAAACATTTGTCCCGGTGTGGGAATCGAACCCACGATCTCTCGTGTCACAGCCGGCTATTCGCCAAATGCGCCACGGAGGCTGTCCTATGTCCTATGTTATGTATGTCGAGACTGCAGCCACTGGCCAGAGATCTAACACAATTACCATTTGTATTGTTACATATTGTATTGTTTATATATTTTCACTTGCAATACCGAAGACAGTAACTACATTTTAAAAAAATTTATAATTGTATATCTGATTTAGGCTGATCAACCCCCTACCAGCTGCTCCCACTTAGACTCCTAAACTAATTTAAGTTCTGCAAATAACAAAATCCCCCGAAACATAACAAGAATTTCTACCTGCAAACTCTGATATTGAATAGCGTTCACCCTCAATAATGTACGCAGATTATCGTACAAATGAACAGATACAATGGCGTTAGTGCACAATAAATAGTTTGTCGCAGTCGTAAAGATGAAACGGTCTTGTTATAGAATTAATCTAGCCGTACATGCTCAGTGCAAGTTACACTATCGTTCGTGTAAAGTCATATAAATGGGCGGTGCGTGATGTGGACGGATAGCGGAATGGTTTTGGTTTTTTTATTAGAAACATTGACTGATGGCCAAATAGCATAAACAAAACCCTTGTTATTTCCTTCAGTGGGTATGGCTGTCATTATGATATAGCTATTGTACTTGAATCATATTGGTACTATAATAAATATTCTTTCAACTATACGTATAATTAAAGGCAAATACAATCTACAGAAACTTCTTGGTTTTATTTGAAATTCTTCAAAAATGATATAACCGTCAGGACATTATCTGATAACAAACGAACATCACCCATGTTTGCGCATAGTGTTGAAGAAATTGTTGAAATGTTGTCAATGTAGAACAATCTTGAGAATTGCGTCCCTCGAATTGGCAGACTTAACAGTAATTGGACATTATCTGCTGACTTTACAACACAGCTCGCTGCAACGACTGGGATTATAGTATTTTGATCATATGCTTCTAGCAGTCCTTGTTTTTCCAGTTAGGTAGAATGTGATCCAAATACTACTCCTACAAGCACTCATTTTATATTCATCATCACCATTAGATTTATCAATTGTAAGGGTACTTTAGATTTTTATGGAAATATTGGGGGTCACTTACGAAATATTTGTGGGTAGATTGGATACTCGGTGGGGAAGATTTGTTATAAAAAGGAAAGCATCAACGCTCGCGGGGGCAGTCTATACGAAACTAGCGGAAGTGAAGCTCGGTTTTAATCAGTGTGCGTACATTCGTTTTCAGTGTAGTTTGTGTTTAATCGATGATGACTAATACAATGCTTTCTAATCATATACCTCCAATCAGCTTTGTACCAATTTACCTGGCATATTTTACAACACGCCAAGTCTTTCCACATACACCACAACCAAGGTTCTCACTTTAGCGGCACGGAGTAGAAATTAATTAGAAGAGGTTGGCAAACTTGGTCGTACCGTTGCTTATTGGGCCTTGGGCAAAAATATGGGACAGCGGTAACGACGGGCCTGGCTGTTACGTGCCAAGGTATCTCCTGTGTCAAAGTTGTGCTTATTGTCTAACTTCTATTGGTGCTTGTTTATTTTAATGCTTACATTATTAGTTTGCTTCGATGGAGTTTAATTGGATCGTCGAATTGAGTGATTGGAAATGTAGATTGTTTAAATATTGTGTTAACTATTGGTATTTGATTTTGTTTTAAATATTTCTAAGTTATAAGTTTTAAATTCTCATATATTTTTTTGGATTTATTTCAGAAAAATATCCTCAGTATTATTAACCTTATTTAGTGCTATGATTTCTATAGCAACTTTCATGAATAAGTCTCCATCAAGTATTCACATGATAGCTGCTGCCTTAACATCATTCCCAATCTCAAAATAGAACTTTAATTCGACACAATTAAAACCATTTAGAGGTTACAATTAATTGATTTACGAAGCCCATTACTAAATTGGAGTTTGGCAGACTACACTTCCGAATTCGTTGTCTCAGTATTATGTGGGGATCGATAGTTTTCGGTTTCAAAGAGATCAGCGCCGAGGGCAAAAACGATTTTAGAAAGTTTGCGTTTAATGTGGGTCAACCCTGTTACAAAGGATGCGATGATGTTGCTATTTATCAAACTGGATTTATGGAGTAGGTTAGTTAGTAATAATATGGTTTCGAGTGTTATACTCCGAGCAGTATTATATTGATAGCTTCCATCTTGATAAAATCTGAGGATTAATTAAGGTAGTTTCAAATTCTGGATACGAATTCATCTGGAAATTTAAATATAGTTTATTCCCTTAGTTCGAAGAGCACATTAAGAATGCTGATCTTTGATGATGTTTGCTGTTGAAAAGTTGAATTGGAACTCTTGATCTTCAGAAATTTGAATGATTAATTATTTTTTATTATGTATCATTATGCCCAGTGATTTCAAAGGATTTAATGTCGTTCAACTGGAAGACAATAATGTTAATACATAAATAAATCCAACAGTCAAACACATAGATGGGTGGGTATCAAGAACTACGAAATACATTTTCTCACAACATAAAAACCAGGCACATATATAGACATATATTTTTCGATCACACAAACATTAGCCTCGGTACGGGAATCGAACTCGCGACCTCTTTTTAACCGATTTCAAAAAAAGGAGGAGGTTAACAATTCGTCGGAATCTTTTTTTTTATGTATGTTCCCCGATTACTCGAAGACGCCTGGACCGATTCGAGAAATTCTTTTTTTGTTTAAAAGGAAGTATACACTTCCCAGGTGGTCCCATTGGCACCAAGTCAGGATCTGATGATGGGATCTCAGAAAAATCAAAGGAACCCTCAAATTGTATAGTGACGCATAATTTGTTTTTTATTGAAGTCGGTGTACTTTTAGAGTGAAAAGATCAATTTATTTCCCAACCGACTACTCACCCGTTGAGCCTCGGTAGGTGGTAAATTATGCCACGCTGTTATACAATTGACCATATATATAAATAAAACGGTGTAATCTACCCATGTGAACAGTACTAGAGACAAAGACCGTGTGCATTAAAATTTAAGTACGCTAAGTTCATGCCAAACTTTCTATCTAGAAATTGCGTTGACCTAACCAGAAGCGGCTGCTTAAATGCTTAACATAATAACATATAATAAATACACCCAACAGTCTCACAAATAGTTCCGACCCTACACTAGGTAAAACCTGTATCGTGGGTAACAAGAACTACGAGGGACTAGAAAGAGAAAGAAAAGATTTTTTATTGTTGGTACGCAATAAAGAATTAACATATATACTAACGGTAGGCAGCGGCTTTGCTGTGCCCTGGTATTGCAGAAGTCTATGGGCGGCGGTGACTACTTACCATCAGGTGGCCCGTCTGCTCGTCTGCCTATTGAGCAACTAAAAAAAAAACATATATAAAAAAAAGAAAAGTATTACAATAATAATACTAATCGCACCAACAATGGGAGTCCCTAATCAGCTTCAAGCTGCAGTACAGGCTACCCCATACTGCAGCGCTGGTTTTCAATAGGGAACTACGGTCCCACAACACCCAAACTCGAAACCAATATCTGTCTGTCACACAAATATTTGTCTCGGTGCGGGAATCGAACCCACGGCCTCTCGTTTCACAGCCAGTTACTCGCCTACTGCGCCACGGAGGCTGTTAAAAATATAAAAAAGTATAAGTGCAGTATAAATACAAAGTAAGTTTTTTTTTATCCTGGCACGGCAAAGTGACCGCACTGCACCTGATGGTAAGCGCAGTGCGGTCCAATTAGAGTATCGAGTAGTGAGAGACGATCTATCCCCCGCTACTCAACACAATCATGCCGGCCTGCTTCTTCACACTACGCCATGGGCAAGAAGGTGAAGAAGCGGTCGAGGGTCTATTGTCAGAGTCTCAGAAGGCCGCAAAATGGCCAAACATTGTACTCCAACTCTAGACCCCTGAGAAAAAGTTAGAATTTAGCAACCGTAGTGCATACTGGTTTTACCGTACCATAAGATCGTGTTGTGAAAAGTCATTGAATTGCAATAACTACTGCTAATAGTTGCTGAATTGCGAGCCCGAACGTCTTATTATTTGTAGAGAGTCTGCAAACAATTCCTATTTGCACTAATGTCTTAATAAAAGGGAGGACAAAGGGCGAACTTTTGTCGTTACTCATTGATAGAGGAAAAACAGAACAAAGAAAAAGTGTTATTTATTTATGTGTTATTTATTTAATCGTATGATTGCACCCTTTACTATATAACGTTTAGTAGTCAATTTATCTTGTTTATTGTCAATTCATATCCCATTTTAATGGACCTTGACTATAATATGAACGCTGGCAGTCCCATAAAAAAACTGGTTAAAGCTTAGGTTTCAGACGCCTGAGAAGCAGCGTTAGTTTTTTTTTTTTTTGTAAAGTTTAAATTGAGGCTATGCCTATTTTATCAGGATATCACTTTTTTTAGTACTAGTAGTGCTAGTATTGAATAAACGTGATTAGGCATAGTAGATTTCCGCACTTGCATTAAAGATCGGTGCAATCTACTTTGTAAGATATAAAGTGTTGTATTAAGCCAAATTTAAAATACATTTTTGTATGGCTATTATTGGGTCAGAAGGATTCTGTACTGCAGATAATAAAATAGTAACTTCATTTTTTTATCTTGTTTTTGGTACCAATGACATCGCAAGACCAATAATAATGATACGATAATGATATAAATCATCAAATCCTACGATCGGAATGATTAGTTTATTGCAGTGATGTTATGGAGCTCCGTAACCGTAACCAAAGCTATCGGATATCTGAAATAAAATTCTATCCGTAACCGTAACCGAATCTGAAATAAACGTTTCAAATAATTTCGGATTTTCTACTTGAGACTGGTTTTTGTTTTTGCCCGGCCGAACCGACACACGGGCCGCGCGCGTATTAGTGCATTTATTTCTATTGCTTAGACATAGCATGACAGTCATTTACTCTTGTGGGATTACATTTACTTACATAAAATAGTACCAAATGATAAACTAAAAATTAAGCTATTTGTTTTTTACTTTTACAATTTCTTGAAATCCTAATATCCATAACCGAAACAATCCGAAACTAAGGGATAATCCGAAATAATTTCATATCCGTAACCGTATCCGAAACCGATATAATATTATTTACACATCCGTATCCACATCCAGATCCGAAATTTCAAATCTATAACATCTCTAGTTTATTGCAATGACTGAAACAACCTGTCCAATGTATTCAAAGTTTTACTACGCGTATTTTTGACTTTCCTGTAAAATTTGTGTTTTGGCGTTTGATGTTTAAATCTGAGGTCATCATCATCTACTTGCCCTTATCCCACACTAATTGGGGTCGGCACAAATGGTTTGGACTCTCCACGCAGCCCTATCATCTGTCAAATCTCCATTCACTCCTTTCATGTGCATGTCCTCATTCACGCAATCCATTCATCTCTTTTTAGGTCTCTCACGACTCTTTTGTCCATCCACATTTATATTGACACCCAATCTTGTCACATGCCTTTCATACCTCCTCATCACATGCCCATACCAAGCTGATCTTTTAATAATAATGTTTTACTCTGAGGTACAGCATTAAAAATCTTTCAGTCCAAGTGTTTCCTCCTTTGATTTTATTAACTATTTAGCTCACTTTCATTTTCTTTAACATGATAGTCTTAATATGTTTTTAATATTACTAATAGTGTGTGATCTCCACAGCTCATGAACCACCTCAACACATGAAATTATGGCAGCGTACCGGCCTCATCGGAATGAGAATTGAGAAAGGGGAAGGGTAATCGGGGTGCCAGACTTTTATCTTACCACACAAAACCTAACAGCAAGCGGTCTCTTCACTATTTTCTGTGATTCAGTAGTCCTTCTCAGTCGAAAAGACTTTCAAATCTCATCCAAAATAGTATATAACGTAACACCACCACTTCAATTTATTATGAATATTTCCTCTTCAAACTCTGACTCCACAAATTTATAAGTAACAACCAATCAAAAACCCATAAAATAGAGCATAACATCAAGCGTAACAGATTCATTTTGTATACGAGTACAAACGAGAGGAAGATAGTGCGAGGTTATCAAAAAGCCGTTAGCCCGACCGCAGTGCCATGCCATCTGTAACGTGGAAGCTGAATCGAAATTTCGTATTTGTTTAACATAAAGATGTATACGAATCGGTTTTATGAGATTTTTAAACTAAGTATCTAGTCTGCAGTATCTTCCTAGGAGACTTTAATGTCATTCTTGTATTGACAGCCTCCGTGGCGCAATAGGTTAGCTAGCCCTGAAACGATAGGCCACAGGTTCGATGCCCGCACCAAGACAAACGTTTGTGTGATCCACAAATGTGTGATTTACGTCTGTTTTATGATATATACGATAGACACTGAATGTGACGCAGATCAGGCGACAGTGTCATGTCCGATTTGTATGCAATGGTAGAGTATGAAAAATGTCACCACCTCATATTTCGGTCGCATAGGTCAGAAGGTAACTTAACGGTCGGGCAAACTATGTTTTGTGATTCATTTGAATCACCTTGTCATCTAAATGTAGAAATTCAATCTTCATTAACTCACTGCGCAAATTAGGATGATAAAAACATCTTCGATTTAATTATCTTTTTTTTGTGTAATTAACGCGATTTTTCATTATGTGATTAAATTGAGGAAATGTGATTATTTGAAAATATGTGACTATAGACTAGCGAGAGACAATCTATCCCCCGCTACTCAACACAATCATGCCGGCATGCATCTTCACACTACGCCATGGGCAAGAAGGTGAAGAAGCGGTCGAGGGTCTAGTGTCAGAGTACACAGATGGCCGCAAAACGGCCAAACATCGTACCCCGACTCTAAATCTCCGAAAAAATTAATCTAAATCTCCGGTGGTCGCTATCCGGGTGGATATGATATCCTACCACCAGCAAAACCTGATATATAATCGGGTTGAGTTCACACACTATATTGGAACCCTTAGGTACTATTTTCAATATCTCGTAGCGTCAAAAGTTAAAAATATTCAAAGTGGAGCTGACACTATGGAATAATATACATATGTATAGAACATTTATGTACTCCTTATATATTCTTATAAAGTGAACAGTTTATATATATTTAAAAAAGTATAAATTAAAATTGCAACCATCAATGGCGAGGCCTAGCCCCTGGCGCGTTTTTCTGTAATTTTCGATAGGGTGTTTAGGATCCCAAATGGAAGTATAGTCCTAACTTTCAAAAAATTTACAGCCACTGTAAAGTTGTAAAGTCCACACCGTGATCATTCATGGTGCGGACTTAAAAAAAAACGCAAAAAAAATCGTAAGTTTTATTTATATCATTAAGATTATTATTTTGTGCCCAATCATGACAGTAATGCGAATAAATATATATATTTATTTTTTTAGTAGTCACCGCCGCCCATAGACTTCTGCAATGCCAGGGCACAGCAAAACCGCTGCCTACCGTTAAAAATAAATTAAAAAGAAACCAGAAGAAATCGTGTTATATGGTGCTTTCGCAACCGATACCTAGAGCCTACATTTGTAATTTTATTACATCTAGACAGATGACATATTCCACTCAGACACGAAATGAGACTTCTTGGCGTAAACTTTTTATGACATAAACCTCATATTACATTCCCAGCATTCTGAAGTTTCGAATAATTAATAACCTCAAAAATATAATTATCAAAAAAGGTTGCATAATAAATTCGCGCGCAAATATGAACAAAATGGCTGCCGTAAATTCTTTCAACCATGTAACATGACATCTCAATGGTAGAGTGCCATTAAAAACACATTAAGGGCAAATCTGTGACGGTGTATAGGTCATTAACCCTCTCATTGTATTGTTAGTTAACCGCCCGGTCTAACTTTGAATAAGTTAGAAATAAATAGGAGGTGTGACTCTGTTAAAATATGGCAGGACTGTGTGCAGATTATGGATTTATTTTCTAAGGATAAATAAATTATGAAGGTTTTTATGTACGCCGATGATCATTTATTTTAACCCGGTCTACTCATACAGAGTTTATGATTCTGTGAAAGCGCATGATTATTCAATTATATAAATAACTATCGGGCCAGGTAGACGTAGTCCTGCCCGGAAAAGCAGCGCCATCTAACGGGTCCAATTATGTTTTAAAACCATCTAGGAACCCATTGAAATGTTCAAAATTTCATCGAAATACACGTACAGTTAGAATTATATATATTAAGATAAACATAGTTAAACAGTTAACATTAAGTCGAACCCCGTGGTTGTATATCATTGCTATCAAAACCTACCAGAGGCTACAGTCCCACAACACCCAGCCTCGAAACAAATGTCTGTCTGTCACACAAACATATGTCTCTGTGCCGAAATCGAACCCACGGCCTCATTTCTGAACTGACTACTCACTTGCCACGGAGGCTGTCAAATTATACATTATTATAATCTATGTTTGCTGTAAAATAATTGTAGGTACTTAACTTACATCCCCTAATCAATAAATCATACAAAAACCCACAAAGTACGATTTTTTACTGCCTTCTCTGAACCAACGCGAGATTTATGAACAATGGTCAGTCATTTTTCACTCTGGTTTACTTGTTAGGGCGCGTTCATTCATGTGCGTGCTCGGCGCGCTTCCGTGTCGGATGTGGACGGATCTTAAGGTGACGTCTTTTGATTTGATTCGTAAGCGATTTGTATTTGTTCTGAGATTTGTATTGGACTAATGTCTCAGTGACGTCTACCAAAGTAGACATTATTTTTTTACAGCTCAAGAAGTTGCCCTACATTATATTCACACTTGTTAACAAGTACCAGCAGTACTACGTAGAAGACATCCGACGGTTATGACGTCACATCTTGATTATTTATTGGTTTATATCACCCGAAACACTAATTATAATTACTGATTATTTATTTATATAATTATACAATAATTTACTGTCCTCAAATATACTCAATCGAGATATGATTGCTGATTTGATACATTTGTATAAAGGTATAAATAGGGTGTGAGAATAATTGTTCGGCAGTTGGTTGTTACTACGGGACAAGGTGTTACTCTGTCCAAATACAGACTTCATTACGACTTATCATCTGCGTTTTATTGAGACACTGTTTATCACACTAGATGTTGCCCGCGGCTCCGCACCTGTGGAGTTTATTTTTGGAAGAAAAGATATACAATCCATAGAGGCAACTTAAACTATTAAACCTTTCTATATTTTGCTTTTTGGAAGCGTGCATTTTTCCGGGATAAAAAGTCTATGTCATTCTCTGAACCCTAAACTGCCATTATGCAAAAAATTACGTCGATCCCTTTTTCTGCGAAAATCTTTACTACAAGTAATTTTCCGGGATTAAAAGTATACTATGTGCTATTCCAAACTATATTTGCTGGTGGTAGGATATTCATATCCGCCCGGATAGCGACCACTGTACACAGGGTGAAAAACCCGCCATAGTGGCACACGCAAGTGTGTCGCGTTCCGGGATCAGCCAGTGTACATCCGGTTTTTGAGGGTCTAGAGTTGGGGTACAATATTTGGCCATTTTGCGGCCTTCTGAGTACTCTGACAATAGACCCTCGACCGCTTCTTCACCTTCTTGCCCATGGCGTAGTGTGAAGGAGTAGGCCGGCATGATTGTGTTGAGTAGCGGGGGATAGATCGTCTCTCGCTACTCGATACTGTAATTGGACCGTACTGCGCTTACAATCAGGTGAAGTGCGGTCACTTTGCCGTGCTAGGATAAAAAAAAAAATATATTCTATCTCTGTGCTAAATTTCAACCAGATCCATCCAGCCGTTGTACCGTGATTGAGTAACAAACATCCATCCATCCATCCATCCTAACATTCGCATTTATAATAGTAGTAAGTTAATTCTGCATAAATGTTTGGACTTTAAAAGAGACAGTAAATAATCATGTTCCTGGATTTTTTCTGAGAGTTTGTTTTAAGTAAAAAAATATACTATTTTGCTTATAAACAATAAACATGTAAAAGTGATATTTAATAATTCTGTTTACAGAATAAATTATTTGGTTTTATAGGTTGTGAAGAATCAAATGTGCTTTGAGGATTTTATGAAAATCAAAATATATAATAGTATAAAAAGTACACCGACTTCAAAGAAAAACAAATTATGCGTCACTATAAAATTTGAGGGTTGCCCTTGATTTGTCTGAGATCCCATCATCAGATCCTGACCTGGTGCCAATGGGACCACCTGGGAAGTATACCCTTTTAAACAAAAAAAGACTTTCTCGAATCGGTCCAGGCGTCTTCGAGTTATCAGGTAACATACATAAAAAAAAAAGATTCCGACGAATTGTTAACCTCCTCCTTTTTTGAAGTCGGTTAAAAATATATTTTCATTCAATCGAGCATCTTAAATGTTCAATATTAAATATTTTACAGTTACGGACCTCAAAATCGGTCGGAAAACGGAATCCCACTTTCGTTTATCGAAGTTTTCATGACAGCTAAACACGAGACGATTTTTTTTAATTATTGATTGAAAAACGGTAATTTAAATTAAAAATGAATTTAGAAGATTCTAGTGGCATTGAATTGAAAGTAGAAGAAATAAGAAATCTAAAAGAAGAATGAAAAGCTATTACCAGCCATCTAATGCCAACTAAATACAAAGCGCAGTATGAGAGAAAATATAATAATTGTATATATATTATTTTTTGTAAATGTTCGTAATGTAATCCATACTTGTGCATAATAGGTATGTTAGGTTCATCAAGAGTCATCTAGGCGATCAACTAACCGCTTACCGCAAGCATAAGGCCGCGCCCAAAGCGCTTATCCTTTACCAACAAATCACCTGATGTCACAAGCATTACGTCAATAAAAACACGTGAGCACACACAAATCCGGATAATATCCCGAGATCAATCCATCATACGTTTAATCCGAGTAGATTTATGCGTCGCGACACACGGGGCGCGCGGCCGTCCAGCTTGATTTACCGCTTTAATTAAACTATTTTACATGAATATGTATTGTTAATTAACAAGGTATTACGCGTAGCATAATAAAGATAGGGTGAAATTGCACTGTTCAAGAAATTCTGGGGCAAAATTGTAAGCAAAATAGTGATGAATTTTCTACTTTGCAAAAGACTCATTTATGGAAAAATGAATAAGTAAATCCTTTTTTAAACAGTCAAGCATATGGCCCATAGCAAGATATTTTGTGATACTTTTGATATGTCGTAGATCGAGTAAAGTGGGAGGTGGTAGGATATTCATATCCGCCCAGATAGCGACCACCGTACACAGGGTGTAAAACCCGCCATAGTGGCACACGCAAGTCGAGTTTCGGGAGGTTTCAGTGTACATCCGGTTTTTGTCGGGAGTCTAGAGTTGGGGTACGATGTTTGGCAGTTTTCCGGCCTTCTGAGCACTCAGACAATAGACCATCGACCTCTTCTTGACCTTCTTGCCCATGGCGTAGTGTCAGAAAGCAGGCCGGCATTATGTTGAGTAGCGGGGGATAGATTGTCTCTTGCTACTCGTTAGTTTAGTTGGACGTCACTACGCTTACCATCAGGTGAAGTGCGGTCACTTTGCCGTGCTTGGATAAAAAAAAAAGGTGCAGTGTGGTCACTTTGCCGTGGCAGGATAAAAAAAGTATCTAGACCCGAAATAAATATTTTTCTGTTACACAGATATTTCTGTGTGCGGTAATTGAAACCACAGTCTCTTCCACAGCCGGCTACTCTCCCACTGCGCCACAAAAGCTTTCAATGAATTGCTGCTTGATTTAATGGGTTTGTTACTGAGGATAAATTGATACAAAATTAAACATGAACATTTTAATGTTCAGAGGTAGCAAAATTCAAAAGCTATGTAAACTTAAGATGAGTAAACTAAACAACGGAAAAGTTTACGTTAAACTAAAATGCGGACTAAATCTTTAATAAGTTTTGTACACACGTCTTATTTTTGTGTTACTTTATCATTTTGATTCTACGCTATTTTGATTTTATGGTCGCATTAGCTAAGTGTGAACATAGCTGGAACTATATGATGACGTTATATTATTTAAACATGAGACTAATAGTCATAACTCGACTACGGTTGAAACAACAGGACCTTAGGCATTTATGTATTTGAGATGGCTAGACAGGCGCCACGGTGCGCCAACTTTCCGGCTGACGCAGGTACTAACGGACCACGGGTGTTTCGGTTCGTTCCTGTGTCGGATCGGAAAGGAAGTGTCTGCCGTGTGCCACCATTGTGGCAACTGCCGCGAGGACACGGCCCAACACACGTTGGAGGAGTGCCCAGCCTGGGACGAAGAGCGCAGCGCTCTCAGAGCAGTCGTCGGAGGAGACCTCTCGCTGCCGGCCGTGGTGTCGTCCATGGTCGCCAGCCGGAGGTCCTGGCGTGCGGTGGCCCACTTCTGCGAGAGCGTCATCTCGCAGAAGGAGAGTGCCGAGAGGGATCGGGAACGAAATGATCCCTCCCGCCGCCAGAGAAGACGTAGGAGGCGCCGGGTGGACGACTGACTGGCGTCTCGCGCCCTGTGGAATGGGGGCATTTTGAGAATTTCACCACGGTAACCCCTGCCTGTCGTATGAGGCGACTAATTGGGGCCATCGGGGGTCGCGGGCTCGCAGCGGGGGGCTGTCAGCCCGAATCGATGCACTTCCAGTTTCGGAGCATCGTGCGACCCCGAGATGGACGGCAGCGCGCGTGGTAAGGCCTCGTTCGCTGTCGTTGATCGGTGCGCGGGGGCTCCAAGCCCTCCCATGGAGATGGGCTGCAACGCAGCACCGCGCAGGGGCGGTTCCGGCAGCAATTCTAGCACTCCTTAGAATACCCCGGGATCGCTCCGTAAGCGCCGAAGAAGGCCACCGCGGGGTTTTAGCTGGTAGTGTCGGGTGGGGTGTACATAGGGGGTAGGGACTCGGCCCAGCGGCTGCCCGGATAGCCATCATCCGGGCGAGGGGGATGCTGGGTCGTAAGACCGGCTAGTCCAGCATAACCGTTTTATTCTTATTCCGCTTCCCCCCGGAGCGCACGGTAGTAATAAAACGCTTTCCCCGCGACAAAAAAAAAAAAAAAAAAAAAAAGGCATTTATGTATTTAAATATCGAACTTTGATGAGTACGTCAACGTAAGACCAGTGACTTATATCAGTATACGCTGAATTGAGGCCGTATTTGTTGTAAGCATGTTGATTTTTTTGTTTGTTATTTAGTTTTAATTTATTTGCTCTTGGTTACAACTAATAAGATATTTCTTTCTTTCTAATAACGGATATATCTATCTAGACTCAGGCATTACGTAAAGAGATTTAAATAATAAGTCTTAGATATTAATACAATCTTATTTAAAATATCTTTATTCGTCGAAAAATATTGAAATATAAGCAATATTTTGGCGTTAATTATTCATTTCATATTATTCAGTTCATTATTAATGTAAATACAATGTTCAAAGTAAATTATTAACGGAAAAACTGTTATCCTTTATTGAAAATTAAAAGCATTGAAACAGCTTGAATGAAAATCTCTCCATTAAGCGGTACGGTGATCGATGTAAGCCCATGAATTTTGCGTGGACATACTGATTGAGAAAATGACGAGCAAAATAGCCAAAATATTGTTGGTACTTTTTAAAGGAATGATGAAAATACGCTAATGTTTATTTTATAGATATCTGAATTTTTTTAGGTGTAAAATCTCAGTCAAAATGACTTAATTAAAAACTAAAAACATCCATGCTTCAATACCTAGCCTTGTCAAATTGGACAAATAATTGTCCATATAAATGACAATACAGCCTCCGTGGCGCAGCGGGCGAGTAGACTGTGGAACGAGAGACCGTGGGTTCGATTCCCGCACCGAGGCAAAGGTTCATGTAACAGAAATATTATATTTGTTGCAGGCCCAGTCCTGCAACAAATATAATATAATCTGTTAAAAAATCTGTTCAAATATAATCTGTTTGGGACCGTAGTACCTCGTAGTTCTTGATACCCACGATACATGTTTGATCACTAGATCAAACCAATGGTGTCAGAACTATGTGTAATGTGACTGTTGGGTGTATTTATTCACCGTTGTTTTGGGATGATAAGAACTTGGATAGCTGGTATAGCCGTATGTCACAAAAGTATTGATTTCAACCTAATTAACAACTCAGTATCAACTTAATAATAATAAGATACTTGTACAAAATTATGGACTAATTTATTTTATTCGGTACCCATATTAATAATATATTAAACGCAAAATTCAAGTATAAAAAACTTTTTCTTTAATTAATCTATACTAGCTGTTGCTCGCGGCTCCGCCCGCGTGGAGCTCATGTTTGGGAGAAAAATATAAAATACCAATTTTCATGCGTTTAACTTTAAAAATGACGGATTTTCATACAAACTTTCATTCATAATTTTACCCCCTTAGGGGTGGAATTTCCAAAAATCCTGAAACATATATTTTTTATTTTTAACTAAAGGGCCAAATACTAATTTTCATGAATTGAACTTAATAAATGACGGATTTTCATACAAACTTTCATCCTCTATTTCACCCCCTTAGCGGTGGTATTTCTAAAATTTTCCATTTCCTTAGTGGATGCCTACGTCATACAAGGTACTTACCGTCAAAATTTCAAGTGTCTAACCCCACCCGTTTAGGTTGTGCGTTGATATGTCAGTCAGTCAGTTTCTTCTTTTGTATATATAGATAAAACCGTACAACGCGGCATAAAACGATTTTTGGAGACGATGATACTCATAGGAAAATTGCGGAATTTGGGAAATACTGAGCACGTTTTCTAAAGAATAGCAGCCTCCTACATCGTATCGATAAATGTAAGCACGCATGCATATGGATGTAAGTAGGTAACACATATAAGAGTATTTAGCGGCGTACCGTATCGTGAAACGCAACTATTCATAGTCAATTCTGAATCGCGGCACCAAAGTTTGCGCGACGCTTTACATATATAGAAGCTCCGAATATCAACGGTTGGAGGGGGCCACTGTCGATCAGGCTGATTGACTGCAGATCTTTCCCTCCATTGGAGGAACACTGTCATCCTACCTCTACAATGTATAAGCGGTAAATTATGACCTCCATTTTTCTCAACCCCATATGAATCTATATCATAGAGATAGATCAAACGTCAGTCTACTTTAGTTTTCGCCTAATCATTATTAAGGAATTTCGGAAGTATATTTTGACGCGTATGGAATGATGGGGTCAAATATCGTTAGATGTGAAAAAAAACTTGTATAATTTTTTTACCATATAGGCTTGCGTTCGACTATCTCGCCTGATGGTAAGTGATGATGTGGTCTACGGTGGAGCACGCTTGCCTAGAAGATACCTATTCACTCTTGACTTAAAGACACCGAGGTTATAATTTTAGGGAAATATTGACTCCGGCAAAGAGTTCCAATTTCTAGCGGTGGATCGAACCCAAGACCTCAGCACAGCAGTCGTATTGCGTATACTGCGCCACCGAGGCCGTCAGCTTTATAATATAAGGTTATATTTTATTTGCTGGAATTAAGCCCATACCTCACGTTAATTATTTTCTTAGTTATATGTTTATGTTATTAATAGCCCGCAAATAACGTTACATTACACTCTGGATGTAATCTCGCACATTTGCCCATTAAATACCGTTTACGCAAGTAATGTGATGATAAATTGTGCGACATTTATCATTCTCTCACTAGCTCACAGCCATTAGAAATAGTAATGATATCTCTTATTACACTCGTGTTGTGTGGTTTGTAGAGTAAGATAAAGCGGTTATGAATTATGTGATAGGGGGCGAGCCTATCGCCATACCGAGCTCAATTCCAGACTCCGGGCTGATACTGAGTATTTCAAAATAGAAAAACTCAATATCACTCATTACGACTTTGCAGTTAACTGTTCGAAGTCACTGATGTTCCTGTTTATATTTGGATCGTATAGGGTTTGTCTTCTCACTCGACGACGTTGTTGTATCAAAGATCTATCAGAATTGAGGCACTAAAAAAAATTGATCCACTTAATAGGTTTTTTTTTATATCATAGTCCGACAAACGAGCCAGTGGGTCACCTGATGTTAAGCGATCTCCACCGCCCATGAACATCCACAATACCGAAAGTATCGTGTATGCGCTGTCGGCCTTAAAGGACAGGAATCGGGATTAGGGAAGGGAAGGGGGAATCTGGGCCTCCGGATATCTCACTTACCATACGAAACGCGACAGTGAACTGTCACTTTACGTTGGTTTTCTGTGAGGCAGTGGTACTACCCCGGTCGAGCCGGCCCATTCATGCTGTAGACAAATATGTCTACAGCGTGGCTCTACCACTTTTTAAATTATGTTTATGGACATAATATAATAGCATTAAATCTTATTACCATTTAATCACCATTTCTATTTTAAATGAGATATTCTGCACAGCCAGGAATAGAGCCTAATTTATTATAATTCTTGTAATCTGTTATGATCAATAGTACACCGAATAGTATATGCCGTAAGATCCCAAATGCGAGTCACATTTATTATAGCATAACATAATATATAAAATCGTCGAATTCCCACACTTACACCAAACCTCATAATTGTTCAATAAATTTTTGCGAAAATCTCCAATAAGTGTTTCCTCGGAGCCTTGAGTCTAATTAATACTATAGCGAGGGGCGGGGATGAAGCGGGGGTAGAGGGACGCAGCAGTTTCGTTGGAAAATGTTAGCGCCGTCACTACCCAGCTCAATTTAGAAGCATTACTTGACATACTGGGTTTTGCCCGAAGCACACTGTAAAATGTACGTGTGAAATTTTATATTTGATATATATCTACATAATCGTCTCTTTGGTCTAGTGGCGGTTTACTAGACCAATACTAATTATATATAATATAATATTACTATGACGGCCTCGGTGACGCAGTTGTAATTGCGTACGCGGTTACGACTGCTGTGCTGAGGTCTCGGGCTCGATCCCCGGGTCGGGTAAAGTGATATTGGGTTTTTCTATCTAGAAATTCTCAGTATTAGCCCGGAGTCTGGAACCTGTGCCCGGTATGGCGATAGGCTCGCCCCCTATCACATTATGGGACCGAAATTCGGCGAAAAGTGGGTGTACTGGTTACACCTCTGCCTACCCCTTCGGGGATTATAGGCGTGAGTGTATATGTATGTATGTATTTACCTAATATGGTCCGTGAGTCACTTATACGGGGTCGTAGTTGAAAACCAGCGCTAAGCATACTGCCTAGCCTAATGCTGAACTAATACCCTTTCAGCATTTCCATGAGACACACGCTACCCGCTACCCTTTTTAACCGACTTCAAAAAAAGGAGGAGGTTCTCAATTCGACTGTATGTTGCTTTTTTTTTTTTTTTTTTTTTTTTTTATGTTTGTTACCTCGTTTCTCTGTACTGTGTGAACCGATTTCGACCATTCTTTCTTTGATTGAAAGCTGGTGCTTGTCATTTGGTCCCATAAAAATATGGTGAAGATCTGATGAATATCTTCGGAGCTGGAGAGGGTAACTCCTTAAAATTAAGTAGTATTCCAGTGGTTATTTTTGCATTACGTTCATTATAAAAGTTAAGTTTCAGTGAGAGAGGGTAAAATGGGTGGGGGTGAGGGAGGGGGGTGATAAAATTAAAATACACGTAAATTCTAATATCTTCAGCAGCTTTTAACCGATTTTATATAATTTACCACTAAAAAGCAAAAAAAAAATTATTACTTTTTAAATAAAAATTAAACCGCCTTCAAAAAAACCCAGACACAACTAAAAAGCAAAAAATAATTGGTTACATTTAAATCAATTAGTTATATGCAATTTAAATCAATTATTTGGAGTCGGTGCCAGCCAAAACATGGAAAAAACAGAATAATCAGGCATACAAAAAAATATAAAATAGATCCAGACTTGGTTTTTATAAATCTAAAAGTAAAGAAAACAACACCGGCACCGACTCCAAAAATAATTGATTTAAATTGCATATAACTAATTGATTTAAATGTAACCAATTATTTTTTGCTTTTTAGTTGTGTCTGGGTTTTTTTGAAGGCGGTTTATATATAATTTTAATGCATATTTTTTTTTGCCTCCATATATTTTTTTGTTTTCAGTGATTATTTTTGTGTTGTCTCTTTTTGAGCTAAAAAATTTTATTCCTTCTTTCTTTTACTAGTTGATAAACCAGTGGAATCCTGGGTTCAAATCGTTGGTCCGGTAATCACAGTTACATATCCATACGAAAAAACATAATTTCATTTTCCAGGCCTAGAATTTGCGCTTACCATATAAGATCGGCAAACCGTGGATTTCTAGTTGTCAGTACTACCTTAATCTTCTGAAATACTGTAAAAAATTATAATCATTCAAACTGAGAAGGCTCAGCGATCAGCTCTCAAAACAATGTTACATAAGCCCCATGTATACCACACCTCCAAAGTCTAAGACGCGAGAGTGTTAAGTGTCAGTCAACTCTTTATTCGAAGGGCATCCCTTTAGGTTTATAAATCAGTAATATCTTGCTACGAACATAAGTTATATTACCCCAACGCGTGAACGTGAAATTGAACGCGTGTTTATAGCAGTGTTGCCAAATATTTAAATTTTAAAAATAAAACTATAAAAAAGCGAAAAGAATAATATGATGTAAAGAAAATGACTGAACTGCAAACGGATTGCTTGAGCTGGGCACAAACTTGGCTAGGCTGAGCTCTGGTACGCCGAGGCGCGCTCCTTTTTAACCGACTTCAAAAACGAGGAGGTTCTCAATTCCTCGGAATCTTTTTTTATGTATGTTCCCCGATTCCTCGAAGACTCCTGGACCGAATTGAAAAATTATTTTTTTGTTTAAAAAGATATATTTTCCAGGTGGTCCCATTGGCACCAAGTCAGGATCTGATGATGGGATCTCAGAAAAATCGAGGGCAACCCTCAAATTTTACAGGGACGTATGTGTTTTTTATTGAAGTCGTACTTATTTTGTAAGATACCCCCGATGTTTCTAATAAACAGGGACTACTCTAACAACAACAATATAAATTTAAAAAATACGTATACTTAATATCAAGAAAGCTTTCAGAATTATGCAGAATATTTGGGACGGCTATTGAGTCAGACAGTACATGCCATATAAGCAAACGCCACATGCTCGGCGCTACATACCAGATTACGTCTCTCGATGGACATACATTGCTTGTGGTCAGGATGGTTGAGGAAGAAGGCATGGTGACAAGCGACCGATGTACTGTGATAATTTAATTTGAATGCATAGTATTCGAGTATTAGGCAGTAAATTTTTCTGAAGATAAGATCTACTACCTATCAGCCTCTATAGCACGGCGACTAGTCAACAATAAAACGAGTGACTTTGGATCAATTCATATATCCAAACAAATATTTATTTGATCTATTAATATTATATCGTGTCTGGGTGTTATAAACGGCGCTTACTATCAGGTGCAGTTTGGTCACTTTGCCGTGCATGGATAAAGGACAAAATTGTCTACAATATGGCTACAATTTAGGTAGCGAGGGATAGACTGTCTCTTGCTACTTGATACTCTATCTGGACGGCACTGAGCTTACCATCAGGTGCAGTGTGGTCACTTTGCCGCGTCAGAATAAAAAAAAACAAAACACAAAATGTAATACAACAATACAAGCTGGTGGTAGGATATTCATATCCGACCGGATAGCGACTACCGCACACAGAATGTAAAACTCGCCATAGTGGCACACGCAAGTGTGTCGCGTTCCGGTATCAGTCAGTGTATATTCGGTTTTTTTCGGGGGTCAGGAGTTAGGGTACGATGCTTGGCCGTTATGCGGCTTTTTGAGTACTCTGACTAAAGACCCTCGTCCGCTTCTTCACCTTCTTGCCCATAGCGTAGTGGGAGGAAGCAGGCCGGCACGATTGTGTTGGTTAGGGGGGGATACATTTTCTCTCACTACTCGATACTCTAATTGGACAGCACTGCGCGTACCATCAGGTGCAGTGCAGTCACTATGCCGTGCCAGTATAAAATGTATGACAAACCTATATTGACGGATAATCGCTTCATTCCATCACAGTGAACGCATGTCACAACTCAATTACACAGCGGTTTCTAATTACGGCCACGTATGGTCACATTAGTACTGTATACATAGTGTCTGCCGCATGATTTACTAGCCTAAATACCGAAATAATCAAAATTCTTCCTTAATGAATTACTTTAATAACCGAATCGTGTGTGTTCTGAATTGGTAGATGTTTAATGATTTACAGAAAGAAGTTGTACCACTCTGAAGATACTGAAGCTGAAAAACTACACTTTCTAGTGATATCGGGGAACATACAAAAAAAGATTCCGACGATTTGAGAACCTCCTCCTTTTTTTGAAGTCGGTTAAAAAATAGCTACAACAAGAATCCCAAATTACAAAGAATTTTCTCTCTACCTACGCTATTCCAACTAAATAACTTATTCAAGAACGGCTGTTTTTTCGCCATTCCACAAGCCACAAAATTAACATGTAAAACACACCTTAATATTAAACGTGTTTGAAATTAGGTAATAATCGTAAAAAATCATTGCCCGTCCACGACATTTTACAGAGCAATCTTAAATTGCCGTTAAAGTTTGAAAAAGCCTGCGAATGTAAAAATTTGTTGGGTTCCATTCCGAGGGTCCGGAGGTAAAGCGGAGATTCCACTTGTAATCACAGGTGGTATTTCGGACAGAGCTGTGTCATTACAAATGTTATGGTTCTCAACATTTATGACAGCCTCCGTAGCGCAGTTGGCGAGTAGCCGGCTGTGAAACCAGAGGCCGTGGGTTCGATTCCCACACAGGACAAATGTTTGTCTGACAGACAAATATTTGTGTCCAGGGCCTGGGTGTTTTGAGACCGAAAGTCTCTCGTAGACTCGTATACTCACAACACAAGACCGTAACTTAGTGTGGGATCGGGGCTATGTGTGTGACTGTTGGGTGTTATTTATTTTATTTATCTTACCATCATTTTATGCGAGTCTCCGTGGCGCAGTACGTCGGCTGTGAAGGTTTTTCTCGCTCTGAGTCAATTTTTAGTATAATCCAAAAATATTTCGGGTCTTGGCGTTTTGAGAGAACGACTTTTTTTTTTTTTTTTATCCTGGCACGGCAAAGTGACCGCACTGTACCTGATGGTAAGCGCAGTGCGGTCCAAATAGAGTATTGAGTAGCGAGAGACGATATATCCCCGCTACTCAACACACTCATGCCGGCCTGCTTCTTCACACTACGCCATGGGCAAGAAGTTGAAGAAGGGGTCGAGGGTCTAGTGTCAGAGTACTAAGAAGGCCGCAAAATGGCCATTGTACCCTAACTCCAGACCCCCGACAAAAACCGGATGTACACTGGCTGATCCCGGAACGCGACACACTTGCGTGTGCCACTATGGCGGGTTTTTCGCCCTGTGTACGGTGGTCGCTATCCGGGCGGATGTGAATATCCTACCACCAGCAAGTCTATCGTAATTACCACGAAACCAGACTCATATCGTAGTACGGGGTCAGAACTATGTGTTAACTATTGGGTCTATAAGTTTTCTTAAATAATGGTCAAAATATCTTAAAAAGCACGTAGCGTCAATTGTTAATACAAGTTGTCTGGAATACTAAGTTAATTCACGTGTATTCTATACTCAATGAAATGACATCCTAAAAAACATGTCTATGTTATCTACCAAATATTCTAAAGTTTGACAATCACTGGACCAAGTCGTTAAGTTCATTCACCGTGTGATGGGCACTGGAAAACAGGTGGCCATGTATATATCCCCTAATGGCAGGGTTAATTTTAATTTTTGGTTTCACTTAATGTTTGTGCATTTGTTGAGTTCCACAGAAATTGTTTCTTTACTCCATTATTGAAACATTTTCTGTTATATTGTTGTTAATGATAATACCCCTGTATACACCGTCCCACAGCTTTTAGCTTTTTGAAGGGCTAAGCCTTAGTTTACCATGCTAGCCTAATGTAAGTTGACAGTCTTTAATTAAACCCAACAGTCACACACATAGTTCTGACCCCACAATACGTATCAACAAATGCGAGGGACTACGGTCAAACAACACCCAGACACGAAACAAATATCTGTCTGTCACACAATAATTTATCCAGGTGCGGAAATCGAACCCACAGCCTCTCGTTTCACAGCCGGCTACTCACCCGCTGCGCCGTGGAGGCTGACACACCCTTGAAATTCTTACACAAAATTCTTTGGTATGCATTTTTCCTAATGATGTTTTTCTTCGCTATTAAAGCAAGCGACAATTAACAATGACTACACATGTAACTCTACAATAGTTAGAGGTGTATTTCATTTGAACTGGTTTCGAACCTACGACTTTAGTCTCGGCAGTTCGTACCAACAGACTTATTCAAACTCTTAATTAGTCTATCGCTTTTAATACAGCCTCCGTGGCGCAGTTGGCTAGTAGCCGGCTGTGAAACGAGAGGCCGTGGGTTCGATTCCCACATCGGGACAAATGTTTGTGTGACAAACATATATTTGTGTCCGGTGTTTGGGTGTTGTGAGACCGAAAATCTCTCGTACCCATAACACAAGACTCGTATCTTAGTGTGGGGTGGGGGCTATGTGTGTGACTGTTGAGTGTTATTTATTTATTATTATAATAATATAACTATAATATCTAACTAATTAATAATGTAAATATAAATGCGTAGGTTATTCATAGCATAAGTCCTTATGGACTGAAATGCTTGAGTAAGGGAGTTCATTTCTCACATTTGTGTCTTGAATATAGTTCAAAATTAAAATTCTCTATATAATTAAGTTTCAAATGAATACCAATTTAATATAAAAATTGCAAACATAAATTCATTATAAAAATAAAATTAATTAAAATCCGTTCGACTCAAGGTTTTAAAATTAATGGACTTAAAAAAGTCTGAAATAGAAATAGTGTGGACATGTCCCAATGAACGGAAACGGAGGATGTCTTTTTGGCAGACGAGCACGCTCTATTTAGCATACACTTTGCATATTCCACGAGCGGTAAACGGGTTCGGATACGATGCATGTGCCTAATATGCTGTTTTTTTTGGAAAGATTATTTTTTGCGATCTGAATTTTTATGAACCACTGGGAAATTAGTTTATAATAGTATTGAACAATGTCCCACAGCTGGCACGGGCCTTCTCTACCAATGAGAGGGGTTAGGCCTTAGTCCACCACTCTGACCTAATGCGGATTTGTAGACTTCACACTTTGAAATTCGTATGAGTATTCTCAGGTATGTTACTACTCAATGGTTTCCTTCACCGTTAAAGCACGCGATAATTAACAATGAATACTTATGTAACTTTAGGAAAGTCAGAGTTGCCATTTGTGCTGGTTTCGAACATACGACTTTCGTCTTGACAGTCCGTACTGCAACCAATTATGCTATAGCTACTTATAAAGTAGTTTATAATAGTGTGTAATCATTTTGGATGGATCACTTGTATTATTAGTAACTAGATGTTGCTCGCGGCTCCGCCCGCGTGGAGGTTATTTTTGGAAGGAAAGGTATACAATCCATGGAGGCATCTTAAGCTATTACATCTTTCTATATTTTGCTATTCTATAGGAAGCGTGCATTTTTCAGGGATAAAAAGTAGACTGTCATTTTCTGATCCCTAAACTGCCACTTTGCAAAAAATCAAGTCGACCCCTTGCTCTATGAGCAACTTTTGGGAACTGTGAGTTTTCCAGGATTAAAGTACCACATGTGCTATTCCAGACTATAATCTATCTCTGTGCCAAATTTCAACCAGATCTATCCAGCCGTTGTAGCGTGGTTGAGTAACAAACATACATCCATCCAAACATTCGCATTTGTAATATTAGTAGGATTATTATTATGAATAACATATTGTTTGTTGTTATTTGATCCACAGTTCACAAACTACCCTAGAAACGGCTAAAAACATGTACTTGTAAAATACAAAATCCTTCCTCGTAAGCGCCTGCTTAATTCCTTACCCGCTACCCTAATTTCAAAGGTACAGAAGATATAAACACACATAATACCTACGTGACCTGACTGAAAATAATATTCCCGTATAGCATTTTTTAAGTATAGGTACGAAGAAAGTATTTATAAAAATCTGAAAAAGGTCTATTGATTATTCTCTAGGTCATATCCACTGTCTAGACATAAGACGCTTAGCTAATACAGTAGTTGACAGTAAGTGAAAACCTAATAGTTTTTTTTTATAATAGATATTAGTCTTAAAATATCGAAAATTAAACCAATTTGTCTATTTATATGCGATTATTTAATATTTTCAAGAAACAAATATGTAAAAATAAAGCATTTTGTTACGTGACATGAAACACCCATCAGTCTTGAATGACGTGAATGAATAAATTGAATGACCGTTCGCAACATCTAAAACGCTGAGCCAAACAAACGTCTATTAGTTTTGCGGATGGGGACGTCACACGAGAGGTCATGGCAGTTAGTAGCGTTTTGGTGGGCAAAATAAAATTAGTTTATAAATTAAATCTTGAAAATTTATGTTTTATGTTTATTAATGATAATATTTTAATAATATAGACTATGAAGAATAAAATAAAACGGTTTCCCAAAAATAGTCAACTAGCTTATTCTGGCTAGAACGTCAAACCCTTAATATTTATTTTGTAAAACATGAGTATATATGGTGATTCGTTTTAAAAAAGGGCCTCGTGTTTTGCCATTTACGGCGTACAAACATTATTCAACTAAAATAATATATGTTATCCTTTCCAAGATTATTACTTAACCGTAGCCGATTGTGTAAGAGAGGATGCGGGTTCGATCCCTGTGTGAGACAACATCAAATCAAAAGATAAAATTACACTGAAGTATATTAAAAAAAAAGTGCGTAATATTTTCCATGCGTACGAGTAAGTAAATAAACGCTGTACCATTTTTAACATAATTAGGGGAATAAGAAGACATCCGCAGAGGTAAGAGGTCACAGACTTAATTACAAGGAAATTACAAGTTGTAATTATGCCGGTGATTACCACCAGAGCATTTTGCAGGGTAATATTTTTTTCACTGCACACTCAAATTTTTATATCAACTTTTTCTGTTAATGTAATTTGTTTTATTGTTCACATTTAGTACTTATTATGAATATATATAATATAATTGCTATATTAGCAACCCCACGATCATTTACCATAAAAAATGGTAGAAATATTTTTGTGTTATCGTTATATTTCTTCTAAATCTGATTGCATCGGTGTAGGATGAAATAAAAATGAGAAATAAAGTCTAAAAAATACAAGTGATTTTTTGGTTATTAAGAGTATCTTGTTCATGCTGTTCCAAATCTGCCGATCTCCTTTAATTTCTTAATATAACATATCAAAGTTTTTTAAGACACGGATTACCACTACTAACTAAAGGTAGGCGAATATGTGCTTCTAATTAATAAATTAATCAAATCATAAGTCTTTAACAATGAAAATAATTATCGTGACATATTTTGATTGGAACAGTCAAACGGAGCAGTTGCAACTTAACCTAGGTTATTGGTGAAATATCTCGAAAATCAATCTAAAGACGTGGCGCAACGGTTGTAAAATGGGAGGCCGTGGGTTCGATTCCCACACTGAGATAAATGTTTCTGTGCGATCGATTCGACCGATGTCCTGCGATTTGTCTAACAAATATTGTTTAAATTAAACACATTTGTATGGATCAGATCGTTAGTACCAAGTCAGAGCATTCAGTGGATTATCGAATTAACGTCACCATTAAGTTAGGATTTAAGGTCGCCTAGATATTAATTACAGCTGTAAATTCCTCATACGGGTACTCAGAATTTTGATGTGTCTAGGTTATGCCATATTTGTAGGTGTAAAATAAAATAGGTAGATGAGTAAATAAAATATCTGAAGCATTTTAGGTGCAGGACACAGATAGGCGTTTAGACGTTAGTGTAAAACTGAGCGCATTAGTATCTTCTTTTACTGTTCTTTAAAATTCCCAAGCCAAAGAAGAGCTGTAATTATAAAAACTTTATTCAACTTGGTCTTTCTTGGACAAAGTAGTTTCTAAACCAGTAGACTAATTTTAATGTAATTGTTTATATCAAGATGATCCTGGGTGCGGTCTTAAAAAATCTTTATACCATTTAGAAATTAAATTCTTATTTCAAACTTTAAGGTTATTCCTTATTCAAATTTTGATACATGCCGTATAAAGTGTAAATTAAGACACCAACGCCAACTAAGAATTGCGTAACGGAACTCTACTCGTAAAACACCGCAGTGATAAAATAAAACAATTACTAAACATAACCGTTTTGAGAACAATCTAGAATTGCTTTTTTATTCGGGTGTGCTGCCAAAAGGCACGGCTTTTACAGCGGAATGAGAGCCCAAGATTAGTAATTAAGCGTTAACTACAATTATAAGCAGAGTGCTAGCGAGGTTATAGCTGGGCCTGCTTTCTGTTAACAACTGCTGTTTTAATCTATTGCCTCAATATTTGGTACGTCAATATAATTTAGGCAATGCGGGTTAGGAGTGGGCGTTTTTTAAACTGTTTTTCTACTTTTAACGAGTCAACCGTTTTCTCTTTACCGCAATACTAGTTGAATTTATCAACTTGTTTCATTCAACGTTGTTGAATCAACGACAGACGCTAACAAAACGGGAAATTAACGTATAAATATGTGGACGTTTCTGCAAACCAGTTAAAAACGTCAACTGGGTTTTCAACTAGTTCACCGTTTATGCAAAACGGTTTAATTTCGTTAACGCAAAAACCGTCAACGACCCACCTCTAATGCGGGTAGCTGATTCAGAATGCAAATCTTCCTTTTCAGTCACACAACCGTTTATTTGGTGAGAGGTAATAAACACGATGTTTTTTATTGTTTTAATCAACAAGTTAAATTGTCTAATCCTATTGTCGAAATAATTTTATGAATCCGAACAAAAATAAGGAAATTAGATGGAAATTCAAATCTGCTGGAATTGTCAAATGACTGTAAAGGGATGCATGATATGAGCCGTGACGTCACCTCTTAGAATGGCTATTAATGTGCCGTTGTGCGAGGGAGATAGTGTGATGCACGCTACGCACCTAATTTTTCTTTAAGAACAACCTTTTCAAGCGATTTTGATTCTCTTTCACAAGAGTTTCTTTTGCGTATTATATTCGGTTGCATATTAAATAATTACTTTTATTAATACAAAATTAAGCACAGGAAACTACCCTTTTCTGCAGTAGAAGAAAAAGAGGCTACAACTGATATAGTTAAACACAAAATTGTTCTTCTGGATTTTCTTGCCCGAAATTTGGCTAGGACTTGTGAAATTTCTTTCTCTCTTATAGACAGATACAGTTCTTTTCTGTTGTGCCATGTTTATAAATTTTAAGAATATGTAAGTCTGATTGTGCTGACGTAACGCGAGATATAAGAATACGAGACACAATACAAATATGGAATGTTTGCATTTTATACCCGCAACATGTGTAGCTTTGAGACAAAGCAAGCGGTGTACAGTGGAATCGCTTCGAGAACGATTTTCAATGACGTTGGTGCGTGGTGCAAGGGTGAAGATAAGAGTATATTTTGTTTGGTTTTACTGTCTTCAAGCGCAGTGCCGTCCAATTAGAGTATAGAGTAGCGAGAAATAATCTATACCCTGCTACTCAATACTATCATGGCGGCCTGCTTCTTCACACTACGCCATAGGCAAGAAGGTGAAGAAGCAGTTGAGGGTCTAGTGTCAGAGTACTTTCTGAGTAACGCAAAACGGCCAAACATCGTACCCCAACTCTAGACGCCCGATTACAAACGGATGTATACTGGCTGACCCCGGAACGCGACACACTTGCGTGTGCCACTATGGCAGGTTTTACAGCCCGTGTACGGTGGTCGCTATCCGGACGGATATGAGTATCCTACCACCAGTAAAAGCATGCAAATTTCTCTTCGTTTTTTTAAATATTTTACAGAATTATCTGCATTATTCTTCTTTATCTATCAGATACTATGTCCGCAAACGGTGAACCACTTATTACGGTAATTAAAAGCTAACACTAGTTTAGCACGAAAATCAAGAAAGCAATAATATGCAAAAGTGTCATACTGTAATAATTCCTGCAATTAATTAATAAATAGTCGTTAACAATACATAAATTGTAATTAATTAAACAATTCAACGACAATCTCATTACTTTATTTGAAACAAACCTGACGTTGGTATGTACACATTATAGTGTCTCGGTGAAGCGAAACAAAGCAGATTTTACAACACGGTTTATCACAGTTCCCAACTTGTTTCTTAGCATTGCTTGTGCCCTATTACCTGCTCACGTCAAATATTAAAAAAGTTTTTGCAATTACAAACAAAGTTTTATATATTTTTGAGTTGGTATTTCAAATTCTATTTCTTTTTATTAATATAGATAAGAGAGATTAAATATCGAGAGGTAAAAGACTAGACTTTAAAAGAAAATTTGCCAATCTCAATTTCGAAGCTGCTAAAGATCTGAAGTGAAAGGGATTCATGAAATAAGATCTAAATAATATAAAGTGCATGTGAGTAGAAATGGGTAATAAAGTTTTCGTCTTCTTAAGGTTTCTTCGTCGTATAGGATTATTGTTCAAGATATAGATATTAGTTTTTAAACTGACATGGTCATTAACACAATCTTTAGTTATTAAAACGGGATATTTACCATGTTTTTTATTTGATGTGAGTTCCCTATATTTCGGCACTATTGCTAGCGCCATGATCAAGGGTAAACTGAAGTTTTTGCGGGTGGATATTTATGAGCAGACAAAACGATCTACCCTCTTTCTTTCTCTTTTTGTGCGCTTGGTACCACTACCATTGTCACATAAGTCACTCACATTACGATTTTGTTCACGTGTTTTAATAACTAAAGATTGATATAGATATTATTTGCATCCGAACAATTTCATCAGTTAACACTGGCCACTCGCCTCCCTCATCCAGTTACGAGACTGCTGATCGTACGTCACTTGATTGGTTACTGGCTACTCGTATCATCAAGTAACCTGAGACGACTGATGATGAGTGTATACTGTCGAGTATCATCATAACAAACATACAAATAGTACTATTGTGTTACATCACTTACATTTACTTTTGCCAAAATGGTAAAAGTTGTAGGATCTCTAATAGATTTAATAGTAATCTGCGTCGTTCAGTTTGTCTACTTAGTTATTCTATACAATTTTGAAGTGTTTCTGGAAGGTATGTTTTTATAACCACATGAAAAATTTCCTTTTTTTAATCAAGTCACAAAAAGAATATCGTGCGCATAAATGGGTTACGCTGGATAAACCTTGCGAGATAAATCAAAATAATTTACTTAAGAATTTTAGGGTATAAAAGACCTACAAAAAAATCGCAGTTGCATATTCGCTAATAAATAATAAAGAAATACCACCTCAGGTTGACTGGCAGAGAATGCCTCCGGCTCTAAGTCTGCCCATACACAAATTATAAATAAATACCATTTATTTGCTGATTCGAGAAATACTACAGAGTGGTTTAAAGTAAAAGCATATTTCACTTATGCTTTGTGCCAAAACAATGCATCCGAATACCTAAACGAAACGCGACGTACTTTGATCGGATTTATGGTTCCCCAGAATATGAACATGTGCATTGATGGCCAAATGGCATCGAACAAAGGACATTATTCCTTTGACAATATACATGTATCTGGAATTATTAAGTGATGCGTTGTTTTGGTTCCATGCATTTAGGGCTTACTTTGTATGATTTTTTTTATTGTGCCTCGATAGGCAGACGAGCAGACGGGCCACGTGATGGTAAGTAGTCACCGCTGCCGATAGACTTCTGCAATGCCAGGGCACAGCAAAGCCGCTGCCTAACGTTAAAATGACAAAGTCTATGATCATATCTAATTTCGAGAAATTCAAAATTCAAAATGTTTTTTCATGACATCAGTTACATGCATTGAGCTTCATCTACTTAGCGGCCCAACTGGTGAAATTTGGCCCGTGATCATATGGACCGAATTGGTCAAGAATTGGTCAGTACTCCGACAATAACAAGTTCAAAATTCCAAGGTCATCGAAAAAGTTAGCGGCTCATATTGATCGTAGAGGACTGATATCAATTGGTTACGAAATGGTAACAATTGGTCAGCTAATTTAGATAATTGGCCAAAGTTATTTACGTATTTATTACAAAAAAATTGAATTAAAATCCATCTTCGGCCCAAATAGCGAAATTTGGCCTGTGAACACATGGTCCGAATTGGTCATGAATTGGTCAGTAACTTTGAGTAATTGATCAATATTCCTATAAAAGCTAGAATAAGTTTAAAGATTTTCTACATACATACATATACACTCACGCCTATAATCCCCGAAGGGGTAGGCAGAGGCGTAATCAGTGCACCCAGTTTTCGCCGCATTTATTACGGTCCCATGTGATAGGGGGCGAGCCTATCGCCATACCAGGCACGATTCCAGACTCCGGGCTGACACTGAGTATTTCTAAATAGAAAAACCCAATATCACTTTAGCCGACCCGGGTATCGAACCTGAGAGCTCAGCACAGCAGTCGTAATGCATGCGCAATTCCAGCTGCGCCACCGAGGCAGTCTATTGTGTAATTTTTTTCTGAATAATACTTCGATAAAGCAAGGGATAATTAACAATGAATAACTTAAAAAAGTCAGAGGTGTATGCCATTTGCTGACTTAGATCCGGCGACTTTCGTCTCAGCAGTATATACCACTTTCAGATAAGTTATCGCTGTTTTTTTAAAGTAACATGTAATAATAATACTAGCCCTGTATTAACAACAGTAGCGATAGCCAAGTTGGTTGCGGTACGGACTGTCATGACGCAAGTTGTATGTTCAAAACCCAAATGACATACACCTCTTACTTTTCTAAAGTTACGTGTGTATTAATTGTTAATTATCGGCCTGCTTTATCAGTGAAGAAAAACATCGTGAGGAAACCTGCACACCTGAGAATTCTCATAAAAATTTCGAAGGTATGTGAAGTCTACCAACCCGCATTAGTAGAGGAGGCCCGTGCCCAGTAGTGGGACAATGTTTAATACAGGGCTCGAATTATTATATGCTTTATGATGGCTATTGCTAACCAACTAGGCTATCGCTGCTTGTGTTAAAGTAACTGTCGAGGCAAAATCCTTTTTTATTTTTTCGTCATTACAAGACTTGATATCATTTAAAACTTACAAAGAGAAATTATTTTCTGCTAATGAAAACGATTCAGTCGACCGAAATAATTTCGGCCGAAATTAAACATTATTTTCCAGATTTGGTTTTTTCAGGTTTGTTCAACTTAAATAGACTTTTAATTACACAGACATTCCA
This sequence comes from Laothoe populi, assembly GCA_905220505.1. Taxonomy (NCBI): domain Eukaryota; kingdom Metazoa; phylum Arthropoda; class Insecta; order Lepidoptera; family Sphingidae; genus Laothoe; species Laothoe populi. Next base: position 15,505,461 of record HG992168.1, read on the forward strand.
ATTATTCTTCATTTATCTGAGACTTTAACTATTTCTTTTGTCGTCGGTTATTGAACATTTGAGAAGCTTTTATCGCTTAATTATACAAAATTAGCTGGAAGTTGGGTGGCCGGTTCTTTAAAAATAATAATATATAGAACATGTTATATACTGGTAAGTTAACTCTCAAATACTTAAATAAATATAATAATGTATCCCTGGCCTGATATTAGTATAAATCTATGTCTTACACTTAGTAGTGGGTGCCAGCTTAAATATAATAAATACACAAATACGTTTATATGACCGTAGCTGACAATATTTAACCTTCATCTACTTAGATATAAAAAAAGGGGAGCGAATGAGAGACACAGAGATAATTACCCTTATCTTACTTACTTCGAGGTGAGAGTCATTCACAGGTAAGGATTATTTCTCTCAGCGATATAGCATATACTAGTTAACAATGAATACTCGTACACTATACATGTAACTTCCAAGCTGATGTCGAACCAGTCCTTTTTATTTTTCTTTTTTTTTTGGAATAAAACGAAATTTACGGATTATATCGCGGTTTATTTTACTTTTTTAACCCGACGTTTCGAAGACTTTGCAGCCTTCATGGTCACGGGGGAGACTGAGTTGTATGTCATCTCGAAAGTGTAGTGCAGTGTTTCTACCCTCAATGTAGTTGATATTACATTTTTATTTTGATGTAGTCCGATCTACGCAGAAAGAGCTCACAGTGTCATGAGGTCTGGCAGTTGGTCTTTTGGGTTCCGATTTAATTAAATGTATAATTGGATCCCAGGCTGGTGCTAGCTTCCAACCATCTTCTCTATTGAAATTAGGATGTTTTTTAATTTCAATAGCGCGATATAATCCGTAAATTTCGTTTTATTCTTTTTTTTTTGCTACATTTTTTATCCGATATATCCATTTAATATTATAAATGTGAATGTTTGGATGGATGTTTGTTACTCAATCACGCTTCAACGGCTAAACGGATCTGGTTGAAATCTTGCACAGAGATAGATTATTTTTATCTTGGAAAAGTTTAGTTTTTCACAAAGTAAGGGAATGATATAATTTTGGTGAAGTGGCAGTTTAGGGATCAGAAAATGAGATAGGCTACTTTTACCCCGGAAAAATGCACGCTTCCTATGGGATAGCAAAATATAAAAAGGTAATAGCTTAAGATGCCTCCACGGATTGTATACCTTTTCTTCCAAAAAAACTCCACGAGGGCGGAGTTGCGGGCAACATCTAGTTAGTAATATAACGAACGCTGCTTACCCCTCGTCTTATTGTTATATTCGATTTCACGTTTCAATTGTCCGGTAATAAGAATTAGATGGACGCTATTGTTTTTATTCCACACATTAAGTGCTACATCGGTGCGGATTTCGTCTACAGAATCCGGTATTATCCGGAATAATCCGGTTTTGTCCGGACGGCTACCGTTTTGGTAAACGCCCGGTTGCCGGAGCGACGATCGAATTTTTCGATTCCAATATTCTCGTATATTTCAGAGGCTTGAGTGCAATCCTAACCAGATTTGCACGAAATTTCCATTTACTTCTTTTGGCAGTTGAACGTGTCAAATGGTTTAGAATATTGTAATTATTTTGAATATATCGACGGTTGGCGGACTCATTGTTTTAAGCGACCTTTATAAAAGTTACATGAGAAAAGTTTAATATTTTTCGTTTCTGGAAAAAATCTATAAAAAAAAATATTGCGTGGATTTTAGTAGAATTGATATATTACTTGTTTAAACACATACTGCATCTTTAAGACTTACTTTCATGCATTTATGAGCATGCATGATTTTCTAAAAAAATGTAACCTAATAAAAAAATTGCCGTGTTTTATTTATCCCATATAAAAAAGTGCACAATTTTTTTAACTAGGCTCAAAAGGTGCAGAAAAATTGCTAATAGGTAACGAATATGTATACAACTCAATATCACAAAAATTTTGAATTAAATAGCCCGCCAATCGTCTATATAAATCATTACATTTGACTCGGTATAAAAATCGAAGTACAAACATTGAAAATTGGCACAATATATGGATACTTTATGACGTGAAATGACATCTTGCTTATTACGTTTGGTACGGTGCGTGAGTGTTCCAGAGAAGCAAATCTCCCTTCCCCTCCGAATTTCCATTAAGATCGGCAACGCTTCCATGGTTTTTCTTGTATTGTTAGTGAAACATGATCATTTAAGATACGGTGACTTAATTGCTTGTTTACCAGCGTATGTTACAAAATTGGTCGTTACAATTCTATCACATCTTCATCCAATCCATCCACGATTTAATGCAGGCCCCATATTTATGGTGTGTTTTTTCAACAATTATAAGCAAAAATTCCTAATGTGTAAGCTATTCCTTTCTTGTGCCACTGCCTACTTTTTACACGAAGCTCAGTTGTAACAAACGGAACAAAAACTCCAACCCCACTCAGTTTTTTCCAACTTAGATCCAGATCAGAACAGTCCTTCAGATCCAAACTAGACAAGACAAGCGGACTGTCACGTCTGTCGCAACGTCAGACAAATTAAGTGGGATTTGATCCGTGGGCATTATCGTCAGTCAAGTTGTGACAAGGGTTCCGATGCACCTGAGCCCAAGCGGCGATATAGAAGATATGGATGGAGTTTGAGTTGATGAAAACAATTAAAAGCAGGAGGTTTAATTTCTAAAGTAACATAGGCTTATGTATGTATAACTAAAAGGTTAGGCAGAGGAGCAGCTAATGCACCAATGGTTCGTAGAGTTTATTTCCGATCCATGATGTGATAAGGAGTGAGCACATCGCCAAACCCGGCATCTACTCCAATTTCTGACACCTCAGCAGCTTCTCGTCCTAAATAAGCTGCAACTACATTCATGAGGCGTGTTAAGTTTAGGGAAAAATATTTTAAACGTAAATATACATTGTGTACACACATTCTTAAAGTTATTTGACGGTTTCAAGATAGCTGGCAGTAGTGGAAAGAAAAGCCAAGCCAGCCCTAGTTTCTGTCACACTAACTTTAAACGTTTTAATAATAAATAACACCCCAAACTCGTACAATAGTACTAATTTAGACCTTGTGGCGTGGGCAACAACAACTTTAGTTTTAGTCGCACAAAACCCACACACATATACAATAATTTTGGATCTAACAAACAATTGATAGAATCCGCGGCCCCTCTTTTCACAGCTAGCTCACCCACTGCTCCAATGAGGCTTTCAATAATAGATTGCAAGTCTCATCTCAATTTAATATTTTATTTCTTACGTCAAACAGAATTAGAGTCTGCTTCGTCAGTGATTGCCAGTCATAAAAATATAACTTACATGAAATCACATGCACCATCGATTTAGTGTAAGGAACGAACGGAACAGGTTTCAATAATTTATCTGACATCCAAGTATTCCGTAGATAGATGTCATTTTTAAAGCCTATCTGTGAAAACTTGTAAATGGCCTTTTTTATGTATATTCTGTATTTATATTGTAAATGCTACTAGCTGTAAGTTTTTCGAATAAATATTAATAAATTCAAATTAAAAAATTTGGATGACAATGATCCATCCAGCATGTGCTTACATCTATGTGTAGTAACAGACACTCGACCCATATTTTCATATTCTGTAAATCCATTTTGTTAGAGTATTGTTAATTCTATTAGACATTACGGGTGAATTTAAATTTCGAATTGGACTTTAGCAATAAGAGAAGCAGTGGGTGAATATTCTTAAAAAATGTTTATTTAAATATAGAGTGATCCTACAGTAAGTTAACCTCAAGCCCAAGTTAGAAAACTTAGGTGGAATTATTTAATAGCTAGAAATAATAGAAGTGGTGCAGTCTTTACTTTGTAAGTCCTAGTTTTGAATAATGTACTGTTAAGCCTTCTGTGAGGTGTAAGGTGAATGACATACTTATCCCTTAGGTTATTAAAAAAAAAATATCTAGAAACCCATGGAAGATCTGAAATTCCTCATCGACTGCCTATCAATAAATATATAGAAAATATCGTAGTATTACTTATTTTTAGAAATGGATTGAGAATTTGGAAAATTTGCCATTTTTTGTATCTTTCATAAAAGTAAAATCTGTATCGTTTCGATCGAAATTTTCGCTGCAACATCACCAAATTCCATCTTTACAACGAATTTACTACGTCTAGACGCATTCGCATGAACATACGAGGTGGGGTACAGTTTTATATTTCGGTTTATGTCAATCTCAATTTCATAATTTTCTTCTTGGTATATGATAGTAAGCAGTGTAGATAGTTGGTAGTGTGTGATCAGCGATAGCCTTGTTAGTTGCGGTACGGACTGTCAAGACGAAAGTCGTATGTTCGATACCCAAGTGGCATACACCTCTGACTTTTCTAAAGTTACATGTGTATTCTTTGTTAGTTATCGCTTGCTTTAACGGTGAAGGAATACATCGTGAGGAAACCTGCATACCTGAGAATTCTCAAAAGAATTTTGAAGGTATGTGAAGTCTACCAACCCGCAATAGGCCAGCGTGGTGGACTAAGGCCTAACCCCGTCTCATTAGTAGAGGAGGCCCGTGCCCAGCAGTGGGATAATATTTAATATAGGGCTAGTATTATTATTATTATGTGATAATTCATTTGGAAAACTGTGTACTGAGCAATGAAGAATAAATAACACCCAAAACACCCACAACACACATATATGTATATGTCTGTCACACAAACATTTTGTCCCGGTGTGGAATCGAACCCACGGCCTCTGGTTTCACAGCCGGCTACTCACCTACTGCGCCACGGAGGCTGTCAAAGAATAGAAACTGACGTGGTTGAAGAAATTAATAAACGTAGATAAAGCCAAAGTAGTGTGTAAGGATCAGGTAAAGTGAAAATATATCGGCGGTTTGTGGCCTATTTGCTTAGAGTAGTGTTAAACTCTAAGGCTATTTGTTTTAAGCGACATTTTTTTTAAAGTTGCAGGAGAGAAGTTTAAAGGTTTTTGAATTTCGGTATCACTATAAAAAAACTTTTGCGTCGATTTTGTAAAATTAATATATTACATGTGTAATCACGTCTGCATCTTTATGTTCTGATGTTTTATTTTTATGCATTTATAAGCTTTTTTTCTAAAATAAATGTGCCTTGAAAAAAATGTACTTTGTTTTACGAGTTGGTGATAAGAGCACCAAAATGTGCACAAAAAATTGAAACTAAACTCAAAAGATGCAGAAAAATTGCTAATTCCGTATATTATTAGGGCATTTACTATTATTAGAAATACCGAAGGTATTTAGGAGACTAGTTGGGGGTAGATAATAATGACAACCAAAGTGGGAGTAGTAAATGTTTAATATAAAACGGAGTGCCTTCCGCGCTCGGGTGATAGCCAGGATATTCGTGGTTCGTTCGCGGGGTAGTAAGAGTATCAATGTGTAAACAGTTCAATGGTGTTTTTCAGTTTAAAAGGGTAATGCTGGTAGATTAATTATAAAGAGAAGCCTTAAGTGAATCCTGACATGCGTGTGTGTTGATATTAAGCACTGAGATGTGTAACAGTGTCGTATAAATCAATTATAAATATTGTATTTGTGCCTTTTAAATATCCATCTTTCATAGTTTTGTTGATGTTGCTAACAATATGTATATAACTCAATATCGCAAAAAAATCTCTATGATCAAATAACCCGCCAACTGTTGATATAGTCTCTGCCTACTATATATAGAATACAGACGTGATGATATGAATGTATGAATTAAACAATAAACTGATTTGCTGATTTACTACATAACATAAGCCCACGTCTATATCCCCAAAGGGGTAGTTAGAGGTGAAACTAGGACACTCACCGTTTGTTGAGCTTATTGCTGTTTCACGGTGTGATAGGTCTATCTCTATATTGAGCACATTGACTACCTCCGGCGCAGTTGTTATTGGTCTCTAGGTCGATCACTGGGTCGGGTAAAGTGATAGAAAGAAAGAAAAGAAAGAATATATTTATTTGGCCATTGTCTTTGGACCAGATGGCAGTAAGTAGTATAATACAAATGCACAGAGAATACATTTAAAATAAGATAATACAAATAACGGATACAAGCTATCTAATACATAAAAGAAAAACTTATAGACTATACGCAAAAAGGGACTCCCGGCACATTTATAAACCCTAGCCATCCGTGTCCGAAGCATGACCAAAAAGGCCACAGGCTCAGCGTCCGCCAGGTGGGAGGGTCCACCTGACACTGATTTTCAGCAAGGGCCACAGGAGTGCCACACGGATGCTAGCAAAAGACAAACATATATAACAAGATATTTTATATTTATTAATAAATAGTATAATAATAGATAATAATAGAATAGATAGATATAATATTATTATCAGACCTCCCCAAACGAAGCAACATGGACGTGCGGGGGGCGAGTACAGTGAGAATGCATCAGTGTCCAGTATAGAGGCAGTATCCATGTGGTCTATATAAAAGATGAGTTAACTTGAGCATTACCTAAAGCTATCTGGGAATTAATTAGGAACGCTTTAAGTTTACGACGAAAGGTATATAAAGTTTTAGACCCTCGAATAGGTGGAGGAATATTATTCCAACACTTTGTCGCAGCATATCTAAAGCTACCTCTAAAAGCCTCGGTTCTGTGAGGAGGTATACTCAGCTGTAGTGCGCACTGTCTAGTCGAACGCACCGCACTCGAGCCTACCCAGCGTAGTTTGCTGTATAAGTATGATGGCGTTTTGAAATTGATAATACCAAACATCATGCATGCCATGTGAAACTTGCGACGTGATTTCATTTTAAGTATGAAGCGGTCGTTTAAAAACGGTGTGACATGGCTTCTCGGTGGTACATCAAATATATCTAGAAATTCTCAGTATTAGCCCGGAGTCTTGAACCTGCATCTGGTGGCGATTGGCTCGCCCTCTATCTCATTATAGAACGAAATTCGTCGAAAAGTGGGTGTACTATTACACCTCTGCCTATCCCTTCGGGATTACAGTCGTGAGTGTATGTGTTGTATAAGCACAATTACAATCCCGGATAATTCGATCGTGATTTTTCGAATTGAAAATTCAAACACAATTTGTGATTAGCCGAGATAGAACTTGAGCCTAAGACCTTACCAGTTATTAAAACTATGATCAATGCTATTACTCATAACATTGATTATATAAAAACATCCAAATCCGTTTTAAGCCCTATGGACCTTATAAAACCTAGACTAACGTTAAACCGGATTTATCAGCTGGTCGCTATGGTAATTAGATACATACATACATACATATACACTCACGCCTGTAATCCCCGAAGGGGTAGGCAGAGGTGTAACAAGTACACCCACTTTTCGCCGAATTTCGGTCCCATAATGTGATAGGGGGCGAGCCTATCGCCACACCGGGCACCATTCCAGACTCCGGGTTAATACTGAGTATTTCTAGGTAGAAAAACCCAATATCACTTTACCCGACCCGGGGATCGAACCCGAGACCTCAGCACAGCAGTTGTAACGCATGCGCAATCACAACTGCGCCACCGAGGCAGTCATTAGATCACTATCATGGTATCACTATCATGCTAATTAGATCACAAGTTTAATAAAGCTTTACTAGTTTAAATGTCGTCTTTTTTTTATTGCATAGTCCCACAAACGAGCCAGTGGGTCACCTGATCTTAAGTGATCTCCACCGTCCATGAACATCCACAATACCGAATGTATCATGTATGCGCTGTCGGCCTTAACTTCTAACTATTAAAGCATTTGAGATGAAATCCCTTCATCCACTCTCTTGGTGTAGCTTCTATTATGACGATAAACTCACTATTGGTGAATTGATGCTAAAATTGTATCTTTATTTACCTCTCTGATGGAAATAAAGAAAATAATTATTTAGCTTTTCAATAAAAAAAAAGGTAGATCAAAGAAATACGCTTTAAATAGAAAAATCTGAAAGGAACAAGATCAGCTTAGTGCTGCAACATATACCAACATATACCCATAGTCCCTCGTAGTTTTTGATACCCACGATACAGGTTTTACCTAGTGTGAGTTCAGCACTATGTGTGTGACTGCTGCGTGTATTTATTATTAATATTATACCGGAATATATTTTACTTTAACATCATTTTGAACATAAATAAATAAATTACACCCAACAGACACACATAGCCCCGACCCGACCCCACACTAAGATACGAGTCTTGTGTTGTCGGTATCACAGACTACGAGAGACTTTCGGTCTCACAACACCCAGACCCGGACACAAATATCTGTCTGTCACACAAACATTTGTCCCGGTGTGGGAATCGAACCCACAGCCTCTCGTTTCACGGCTACTCGTCAACTGTGCCACGGTGGCTGTCAACATAACTTCAGCAATGCTAATTGAACATCGTCTATCAAGCACACACCAAAAAACAAAAGACAGGATCTAATAATACGTGTAAACAATACATAAAGTTCTTAAAAGCATGAAACATTCAGCTTTGTAACAGTAATAGAAAATGAGTATATAATAAAAGTAAATAATATCAACGGCGGTTGCATTTAGACGCCTAATTGCGAGTTTCGTTCCTCCTCATCCGCTTAAGGGTAAGGTTTCACTGTAGGTTTATTTTAGTATTATTTCTAAGGTTTTGAATTCTACTTGTTTGAAGATAGTTATAGTTTGGATAACGATTCTGTGTCAGATCTTCATTAGATAATTTGAATATTTTGGATTGTCTAATGATTTTTTTTTATTGTTATAAGTTACTAGTTGTTGCTCGCGGCTCCGCCCGCTTGGAGGTCATGTTTGAGACAAAAAGTATACACTACAAAATACCAATTTTCATGCATTTAAGTTCAAAAATTAAGGATTTTCATACAAACTTTCTTACCCTATTTACCCCCTTAAGGGTGGAATTTCCAAAAACCCTGAAATATTTGTTTTTAATTTTTAACTGTAAGGCCAAATACCAAATTTCATGCGTTTAACTGCAAAAATACAAACTTTCTTCCCCTATTTTACCCCCTTCGGGGTGGAATTTCCAAAAATCCTGAAATATTTATTTTTTATTTTGACTAAAATACCAAATACAAATTTTCATAAACTTAACTTCAAAAATGACGGATTTTCATACAAACTATCATCCCCTATTTTACCCCCTTAGGGGTGGTATTTCCAAAAACCCTTCCTTAGTGGATGCCTACGTCATAAAAGGTACCTACTGTCAAAATTTCAAGTCTCTAACCCCAGCCGTTTTGGCTGTGCGTTGATCGATCAGTCAGTCAGTCAGTTTCTTCTTTTATATATACAGACAAGCACATATAAAAAGAACCTGCAGTCTGCTTGACAAAGTAAAATGTTCTGTAATAGCCATGCCCCATGGTTATTCAAGATTCAAAATGTAGTTACTATTTATAAGGAAGTATTGTGTTCACCATAAGGTGAATGTACAATTAGTAGTTTAAAGAAAATTCATCATAATGACCCAATCATTCCACTATGGTACATCACACAACTGGTATGATGGTAATGACAAGTGGTCTTCTGAATTACATTAAATAAAAATCTTTATTCATCATGAATACATATAAAAGGCACTTATGACAGGTTAAAATACAAATGGAAATTCTCCACATGGAATGAGTAATTAAGGTTAGTGGCGTAGGAAGTTGGAATCTACCATCAAGGGCTGGTAGGCAGGGATACAACGTCGAGGATAGGACTGGAAAAGGAGAAAAGAGAATGACCGGAAAATGAAAGGAATTATGATCTTCGGTAAAGGAAGTGACGGGAGATGATGATCAGGAGAAGGACAGGAATGGGACGGGAGAAGTTGAAAGGAAACTGGACGGATTAGGAAGGAAAGTAAAGTCTAGTCTAGCTAACCTACCAGCCTTTCATTAACTATCTAAGCGATGACGACCCGAAGAAGAGAGGCAGAAAGAAACTCCGGGCTTATTTTTTCGTCATCAATTGTAACTTTTTTTTCTCATTATAATAAATTTAGGAGACTCTCAAATTAAGCATACTATTTTTTGAATAGACTTATTGACTAATTTGTCAAAATATTTGCGAAATACTATGGTTCGGTAAATTTTTGTTTTAGTCAATAATTATATAACTTAAATTTTTTATCAAAAGAATTCTTTAAATTCTTTGAAATATAAGTAAGAAGCCATTCAAATCTGGTGAAAGGGGTAGTTGTCTAATGTCAGAAAAGTATGCACGATATGACTTATGACGTCACCGCTCGGAATGGTCATTACAGCGCAGGCGTGTAAGGGAGATAGAGAGATATTCCCACTATGAACACACTTTAGCTCACACTAATACTCAAATAACAATTGCCTTCTCATTTTCGAATAAATTATGGTTCTATTTTGAAAAAAGATATTTTTCCGTATTATTTTCAATTACATATACTTCCATTCATACCAACCCGTATTGGGCCAGCGTGGTGGACTAAGGCCTAACCCCTCTCATTAGTAGAGGAGGCCCGTGCCCAGCAGTGGGACAATGTTTAATACAGGGCTAATATTATTATTTTATATTAGACTAGCTATTGCTCGCGGCTCCGCCAGCGTGGAAGTTATATTCGGGAGCAGAAGTATACAATCCAAGGAGTTGTCTTCTGCACTGAGGCACCTGTAGCGATTGTCCAGCCTCTCAAGTGTTGTGCCTGAATCTTGAGATTGCATCTAAAGAATACCCCATAAGTTTAACCTCACTTTGCCCCTTTTAGGGATTATTTTTAAAAAACGTTGAAACACGTATTTTTTTATTTCCTACCAAAAGCCTAAATATGAATTTACAGATCCCTAAGTCGAGGAATTATGGATTTCCCATACAAATTTTGAGCTCCTATTTGACCCCTTTCAAGGTTGTTTTTTGAGAAAAAAGATAGCCTATGTCCTTCTCCAGGATATAATATATTCCTTTACCAAATTTCCTAACCTAAAAATTCTAACAAAATCAAAACACAACAAAAAAGCCGCGGCCTTAACGTAGCGACATAGTCGCATATAAACAAGCTCTAACGGCGCCGCAGGACGTTAGGCCCCTTAATTAAGACTGGGGAAAACCACCTGAATTACAGCCAACGTGCTCCGTAACACATAATTATTGCTGCTGTACTGTTACTGTGCTGGAATAAAAATATTTTCAACTGACGTGAATTAATGCTGACTTTTCAAAATTTCATTCAAACAAACTTTTTGATTTGAATTTCCACATTTTAGATGAGGCATACTGCATAAGAATGGTAGTGTAGTTAACATTAAATACACACGTAACTTTAGAAAAGTCAGAGGTGTGTGCTACTTGGGTTTCGAACATACGACTTTCGTTTTGACAGTCCGTACGGCAACCAACTAGGCTATCGCTGCTACTTCAATGCTATTCTAATAAAAATAATTAAAATCAAAATATACCCTATATATATATACCCTTTTAAACAAAAAAGAATTTCTCGAATTGGTCTAGGCGTCTTCAAGTAATCGGGGAACATAAGTACAAAAAAGATTCCGACGAATTGTTAACCTCCTCCTTTTTTTGAAGTCGGTTAATAATAATCAAAAAAGTTGCTACTTCGTGGACGCTGTTTCTAAAAAGAACACAGTAAATCCAAGTTTTAAGTTTTCACTTCTGTTAATAGTCCCCAGGACTACCTATGTTTTTTAATCACGTTTTAGGATTTCATCAAAAATAATTTTCAACTTTCTCTTACCGCGTTCATGAAAAATAAATTATTCAATTGACAAAATATAGGACTACGCCAATGTAACTTTCAGTTTAATTAATAAACTGGAAGTCAGAATTATCGCGGACTATTTTTCTGGACTAAAAACTTTAGCGGAACTTCACAAAGAAATCGGAATCAAAGCGACGGTATTAAGAAAGTCAGTTAATGACGAAGCCCGGTTTAAATTACCCACGAAACTTGCCCAAAGTCCCTTCAAAGGGCAATAATTAGCCTTTTGTCTGAAAATTTTGGATTAACTTTCGTCTTCCTCGCAATCGTAAATCATTCGAGATAAAGTCTTTTTGGAATTTCATAATTTACTACTTTGGACTTCGCCTTAAGTTACAGCGCCTTTTTTGGGGGACCTTAGTACAATACAGGCTAACAACTCCAACACATGGCAAGTCACATACAATGGGTCTCGTTATGTCTATTGAGTTTTGAAAAATATAGGAGGCGTATTCTTCGGATGGGCATAGGAAACGTGGACGATCAAAGAAGAGATGGAGAGACGAGCTAGATGCATTCGATAGGGAATGGCGCAAGATCACGGAAGACAGAATGAAGTGGAAAAATAGAGGGAAGGCCCAGCAGTGGGACATTAAGCAGGCTAGCTAAAAAAAAACTTCTGCCTCATTCCCCCAATGCTGAGGATCCGACCACATGTCATCATTCTCCACTGTATGCGGTCTTGAGCCGTGTGGACCGGCCACGGTCTCATAATGTGATGGGGGGCGAGCCTATACTGAGTATTTCTAAATAAAAAAACCCAATATCACTTTACCGAACTCTAGACCTCAGCACAGCAGTCGTAACGCATGCGCAATTATATGCTTCATATTGTACCTGGATGGAACAGCGTTTACCATAAGATGCAATGGGGTTACTTTAACTTGCCAGGGCAAAAGAATTTAGAAAGATGTTGAGTACCAAGGTGTATGTTAAGCATTGTTATTTTTAATAGCAGAAAGTAAAAAAGCAGACTATAAATAAATACACCCAACAGCCACACACATAGTTCTGGCCTCACATTAGGTCTAACATCGTGGGTATCAAGAACTACGAGGGACTACTGTCCCACAACACCTAGCCCCGAAACAAATATCTGTCTGTTACACAAACATTTGACTCGGTGCGGGAATCGAACTCACGGCCTCTCGTTTCAGAGCCGGCTGTTCGCCCGCTGCGCCACGGAGGCTGTCAAGATGGAAAAACGGACTGTATAACGATCATTGGGAGGTTGTAAAAAACCTGCCCTTGATCCACCGAATGGACTGTCTTCGTAGCTAAGTGATTAACCAGTTCTGAAACGAGTAGCCGCGACTTCAATTATCGCACTGATAAAAAAAATACCCATAAATATTAGTTTCGAGTAAAACCGTATTACAACGACTATAGTAAATTTTTCCAACGTATCGAAAAGTATTTGTGATGATTGATAACAAAAAACTTTTTAATTTATTACGACAAGGATATAGCGTTGTTGATGGATTGGTATTGAGAACTTATGAATAATTATGAGGACAATATCAATCATCACCTAATTTCAATATCATTTTGGTAATGTATTGAGCAGTTATAAAAATGTGCGTAAAACTCAGTACACGTGGATTTTTTTTTTTTAGTGCCTGGATAGTCAGATGAGCAGACGGGCCACCTGATGGTAAGTGGTCACCGCCGCCCATAGACTTCTGCAATGCCAGAGCACAGCAGAGCCGCTGCCTACCGTTTAAGGACTACTCTTCTTAAGCCTCGTTTAAAGAAGGACATGTCATAGCGCTCAGGGAACACCGCTGCAGAGAGTTCATTCCAGAGCTTGCACGTACGTGGTAAGAATGAACGCTGAAAACGAACCGTGCTAGACGGAATCGTTTCCAGGTGGTAGGGATGAACTCTATTGCGGTGTCGGGTGGTGCGATGATAAAATGGTGATGTAGGCACCATTTTAAACAGTTCCTCGGAGCACTCCCCGTGGAACAACCGATGAATGAAACAAATGGTTAGATATTTAAGTATTCCATTTTCAAATAGCTCTTAGTTGACATACATTATATAGTCGCGACTAAAACGCTCTTTTTTATAATGCCTTAAACGTACTGGCTGCAATATTTTATTTTAATTTTAAAAAAGATTTTAGCGGCACAGTATAGTATAGTAGTTATATCTATATATCTTTAAGTCTGGCAAACTGTCGTTTTTAGACCAGAAACTTTTTTAAACACTTTGAAATCTTGTAATTTTATTCTCATTCCAACAGCAAGCCGAGTCTTGTTAAAAAATTACAATAAATCTGTATATATAAAAGAAGAAACTGACTGACTGATTGACTGACTGATCGATCAACGCACAGCCCAAACGGCTAGGGTTAGAGACTTGATTTTTTTACAGTAGATACCTTTTATGACGTAGGCATCCACTAAGGAAAGGTTTTTGGAAATACCACCCCTAAGGGGGTAAAATAGGGGATGAAAGTTTGTATGAAAATCCGTCATTTTTGAAGTTAAATACATGAAAATTTGTATTTGGCATTTTAGTTAAAAATAAAAAATATATATTCCAGGATTTTTGGAAATTCCGCCCTAAGGGTGTAAAATAGGAGATGAAAATCCGTCATTTTTGAAGTTAAACGCATGAAAATTGGTATTTTGTATTATATACTTTTTCTCCCAAATACAACTTCCACGCGGGCGGAGCCGCGAGCAACAGCTAGTTGATATATATTAATGTGATCATTAATATTCCCGAATTCCATAGAATACTCACAACAGCTTCCGAGAACACTTGAAAATGTATTTCGTAGGCGAATTTCAAAATTATGAAAATTGATTGCAATTTCCCGTGTATTGCCCGTATTAAGTACCCAATGTTCATTTCAGCGGGAACGCTTTAGGCTTTGTACCGACCATCTAGTGTACGCCTAATGTCCATCCATTTCACATTATTATGGCACAGTTAGCTGTGGCTTTATGTTTTTGATTATTTCGGGAGTATTTGTTAGTAAATATGCCCTATAGATAGTTTTCTATTAATTTTAATTATGTTTTCTTAAAGTTCTGTTTTATATTTTCGGTTACATAAATATAGGATGTTGCAAAAGGAAAATTCTCAGAAACTATGAGGGTTACGGGTGTTATGTCTTCACTAACTCTATTCATTTTGCTTTCATTAGTACTACCCTTTTGCAACATACTTTGAAGTGGTAGAGCCACGCTGTAGACATATTTGTCTACAGCATGAATGGGCCGGCTCGACCGGGGTAGAACCACTGTCTCACAGAAAACCAACGTAAAGTGACAGTTTACTGTCGCGTTTCGTGTGGTAAGTGAGATATCCGGAGGCCCAGATTCCCCCTTCCCTTCCCTAATCCCTATTCCTGTCCTTTAAGGCCGACAGCGCAAACATGATTCTTTTGGTATTGTGGATGTCCATGGGCGGTGGAGATCACTTAACATCAGGTGACCCACTGGCTCGTTTGTCGGACTATGCTATAGAAAAAAAACTTTATAATACACACAACATACAACAAGTCTCACACATAGTAATGACCCCACACTAGATAAAACCTAAGGTCCCACAGCACCCAGACCCGAAGCAAATATCTGTCTGTCACCAAAACATTTGTCTAGGTGTACGAATCGAACCCACTCTTCTGGTTTCACAGGCGGCTACTCGCCCGCTGCGCCATGGATGCTGTCAAATGATGTACAAAATTAGACACTAAGATCTACCCTACTTGATAATAATCGAGTAGTAAATAGCTATGTTTATCTTAATCTGGGCGCCTTTAGACTTTTTACTTTACTCACAAAACCCTGACCCGAAACGCTGGTGTCTGGGCTAGAAACAATTTTAATACCATCAGTAAAATTAAAGGTTTCACCTCTCGCCTCAAATTTAAACAATGTTACCTTAATGTCACTGTTAAATAACCTGTCAGTCAAGTAAGGCATTACGCTAAGGTCACTCAGACTTAGGTTACGACTTAGAGCAAAAACATCTGGGCTGGACGAAGGTACATGTCACTTAATTAGATAATCATTTATAATGCCACTGTCAGAATCGCTTAAATCTGTTTCTAATCTTTTAACCGACTTCAAAAAAGGAGGAGGTTAACAATTCGTCCGAATCTTTTTTTTTTTGTATGTTACACGATTACTCGAAGACGCCTGGACCGATTCGAGAAATTCTGTTTTTGTTTAAAAGAGTATACTTTCTAGGTGGTCCCATTAGTACCAAGTCAGGATCTGATGATGGAATCTCAGAAAAATCAAGGGCAACCCTCAAATTTTATAGTGACGCATAATTTGTTTTTTATTGAAGTCGGTGTACTTTTTAAGAATTATAATAACCTTTGTAAACCTTCGTATTAAATAAACAAATGATACACCCAACAGTCACATGCATAGTCCTGATCTCACTAGGTAATACAGGGCTGCTAACCCCGAATTTTAAAAACTAAGATCCTTTGGAAAATCAGAACAATGCTGTCTTAAAACAGTTTTAAAAAAAATTTACGGTAGCCAGCGGCTCTGCTGTGCCCTGGCATTGCAGAAGTCTATTGGTGGCGGTGACTACTTACCATCAGGTGGCCCGTCTGCTCGTCTACCTATCGAGGCACTAAAAAATGTTTCCTCGAAATACAATCTATGAATGTTATTGTAGATTATGTGGTCGTAATACAGTACTTTGGACGTGATGCCCCGACAGACAGACATTAATTGCAAAAACAATTGTATTGGGTTCTATATCGATAAAACACGTTACAATAAATATACCATTAATAATAATAATAATAGCATTTAAATAAATTATAATTTACATCATATAAGTTAAAGTCCATTGTGTTCCTGTTCAGTATAAGTATTTAATATTAAGTTTTACAGTCAAAATTTTGTTCCTTAATTATATGAATATGTTTTTTTTATTATTTGTATATTATAGGTTTAAGATTTAATTAAGTTAATTTCACATTTTAATAATTGTTTTTTCCAACATTTAAATGCATGCCGTGGCAACTAAAAGTAATGCATTTAAAATATTGTTAGTAATTTATAGGATATAATTGATGTAATGTAATAATATTTAATGTAAGTATAGAAGACACCGAAGGTTATATGTCAAATATGGTTTCATTGTAAAAAGATCGTCTATATTTCAGTTGTTCAAATAATGAGGAATAAATAAAGGAGCAGATGATGTTGTCTTTTAATACATATTGTCTTAAAAACAACCAGGCTCTAGAAAAAAGCTGTCATATTGTAAAAACAGGTCTTCTACATTTAGAACAAAAACAATTTAACAGCAGGCATGATTGTGTTGAGTAGCGAGGGATTGACTGTCTCTCGGTACTTGATACTCTATCTGGACGGCACTGCGCTTACCATCAGGTGCAGTGTGGTCACTTTGCCGCGCCAGAATAAAAAAAAATTATAGAAAATAAAAACCACACAAAAATCCTGTGGTTTTTATTTTTAAATTCAGAAACCTCCACTTCAATCGCATTTAATATCTCCATTCGCGATAAAATCGATACGCAATGTATACCCCGCATAATGTAGAAAGATCACTTCACACAAACTATCTCTTATTTCTATGTGCAATAAGAACTATTAAAAATAACATAAAATATTTAAATTGCGCTGGACATTGATAATAAAAATAAAGCTACAAAGTCAAGATTCTCATAACGTGCGACGCGCATAACTTGGCGTCATTTTTAATATTTTGTTACCTCACTGCGTGTTGCCAGCGACAAATTTAAAAAACCTTAAAAACATTAAAATAATAATTTTATAAACAACTAATATTCTAGATTATGCCTTCTGGTGGGTTCCAGTTTCGATCACATTAGTTTAACACTACTATATGCCCGATTCGTAATCTTATTTTGCACTTCAAATTGTTTTCGTATAATTATGAAGTCTGATCTCAAAGGAGTCAGTGTATGTTTTTCTCTTGACAAAATATACCTAGCCCTTGATTATTTAATTAATAGTATGAATAAAATATGTCTTTACTACAGAGATATCTTAATATTAAGCATTAATAAAATTATTAATGAAATCCCAAAACCAAGTTGTTCCTAATAGTATACGCGTTAAATCCTACGATGCGAATGGTATTCTAAAATTACGGGTGTTTTTTACCATTTGGTGGGTTCGATTCCCACTTCAGACATGCGATTATTCAAAAATCTTTGAATGCGCTTTAAATTGATTTTAAAATTTAAATGATGTCTTGTTTCATTTATTTTTCTATATTCAATATTTAAGATACTTTCCCTCCATGTGGCTAGCTGTGGGTCGCCCTGTATAAGTCAGGTACATATAATTTAGGCGTCTTGTCATTTAGGCGAATAAAATACCAAAACTTGAAGATGTAAAATCCCAAGATTTGTTGGAAAATTTACACCTGTTAACACCAAGTCCTCCGCTAGTGGTTATGCAAAGCTTATTAAAAATTCCTACATCTTTGAAGGATGGATTTGTGTATGAGAATGCATAGGGAACGGTGTTTGCTCACTTCGCTGCCGACATACTATTTAAGAAAGTACCACCTTGGGCACTATGGACAAAGAAATAGACATTTTATGGACCATTTCCATAGATTTTTTTTTATTGTCTGGATAGGCAGAAGAGCAGACGGGCCACTTGATGGTCAGTAGTCACCGCCGCCAATAGAGTTTTGCAATGCCAGGGCACAGCAAATATATGACGCAAATGATCATTCCCACCTTGAAAATTCCTCCTAGGAATATGTAAGACCACAGACTAGTCTTAGTGTACGGTTTGGATTGACTTTTGGTATTATATATTTATCTATCGATTGAGTGCTATACATTAACTAACTTTTGCTACCAGCTTGCGGGAAGAAGTTCAATAATAATAATAAATAACAACCAACAAACACACCATAGGTATAAACCATACACCCAACTGGACGACGGTTGGAAGAGGCGACAGCGACCTTGAGGACCAAAAAACTTCTAAAAAGCCTAGTGCCGAAGGCGACGGGAAACCACTGCACTATATTCAGTAGTTGTTGGTTTTATGAAATGTCAAAAGAAAAAATAAAATAACTGACCGCCAACCTTCAGTAATGGAGAGGCACGACAAGAAGAAGAAGAACAGTCACACACATAGTCCTGACCCCACACTACCACCCCATACACAGTCTTGTATCATGAGTAACAGGAACTACGAGAGACTTTCGGTCTCACAACACACAGAAAATAATATGTGGATCCTAAATATTCTTTTTGATATAATAAATAATAATAATACTAGCCCTGTATTAAATATTGTCCCACTGCTGAGACTTCTCTACTAATGAGAGGGGTTAGGCGTTTTTCAACCACGCTGTCCTAATGCGGGTTGGCAGACTTCACATACCTTCGAAATTCTTATGAGGATTCTCAGGTACGCAGGTTTCCTCACGATATTTTCCTTCGCCGTTAAAGCAAGTGATAATTAACATTTATCACACAGGTAACTAAAAAAGTTAGAGGTGTATGCCATTTGGATTTCGAACATACGACTTTCGTCTTGACAGCCCGTACCACAACCAACTAGGCTATGGCTTGCTTATAAATATGATTAAAATTTAAAAATCCATATTTGTACTAACTTAAGCAAATTATACTAATACTAGCTGTTGCTCGCGGCTCCGCCCGCGTGGATGTCATGTTTGAGACAAAAAGTATACACTACAAAATACCAATTTTCATGCATTTAACTTCAAATATGAAGGATTTTCATACAAACTTTCTTACCCTATTTAACCCCCTTAGGGGTGGAATTTCCAAAAACCCTGAAATATGTGTTTTTAATTTTTAACTGTAAGGCCAAATACCAAATTTCATGCGTTTAACTGCAAAAATGACAGATTTTCATACAAACTTTCTTCCCCTATTTTACCCCCTTAGGGGTGGTATTTCCAAAAACCCTTCCTTAGTGGATGCCTACGTCATAAAAGGTACCTACTGTCAAAATTTCAAGTCTCTAACCCCAGCCGTTTTGGCTGTGCGTTGATCGATCAGTCAGTCAGTCCGTTTCTTCTTTGCTATATATACAGACTAGCCAGTCTAACACAAGCTGATATTCCTTACATCTTTACCGACGGAAAATAAGTGGTAGTGCGATTTATATACGTTTTTATTTAAACCCGCAAAAACAACAGTTCTGCTTGTTTGTACGGAAGTTTTGCAACGGATCGGGTCGGTGTAGGTGTGAACACATATCCGGCTTTCCGCTCAACAGTCGGTTCAGCATAGTCGGAAATTGCTGTAAAGTTAAGGATTTAGTTCCTCAACCTTGTTGGATTTTCGAATGAACTTTTGAATTTAGTTATCTCTTACTAATCGTAAATCGTAATCGTTTAAGACCAAAGGAAGCATCTAAGTAGGTAGCGAATCGTGGCATCAAACTGGAATAACGCAAAATAGAAATAAATAAACTTAGTATTTGTGGTGGACTGCTTATCTTCATGGCAATAAAACGTAGTGTTTTCTTGTTGACGGGTCTCGACCATGATCGAAAAGTGTGCATGTGGCTACATTTCCAGGGCGTAGTAGTGTCATAATCTGATAATCTCGGTCCGTAAACACAGACTGTTCATTGGGGCGTAGTACCATCTTCAATCAAGCTAACGAACCGGAGCCTTGATGTCGATGATGCACGAAAGCTGGTGTCGATGTTTGTAGGGTAAATCGGCGTGTAGAATACCGAGGTGTTCACGTTCCTCTTCATGCCGTCCACGCGATATCAAACCCAGCCACGTGCAACCCATAGGGGAAGCCTAGGTCAGGTGATCAGCAGCAGGCAGATCGCATGACGAAAGTCACGCTAGGAGATTTCGGGGGATCCTGACTACAATTTCATAGTATATATACATGTGCGTCTGTATTATGTGCGCGTAACTAGTAGAGGGTGCGCGACTAACAGTGCCCGCCACCGTGAGTGAGCGTGACGGCAATATTTTATTACATACACACTCACAACTCATAGTGCGCACGACTAGAGGGAAATGAGTAAGATAGTCAAATAACTCACTCCTATATACATTTCACAGTATTTCATTGACAATACAAGCTTTGATCAAAATTTAATTGTCGCTCGGCGTCATCAATAGTATTGTAATTTCCTACAACACTATCTTCATCGACCTAAGTATTTTGAGCAACTAAATCAATTGATTTATACGGATACTTGGAGGAGACCTTTCATCCCTAGTTCTTCCCCGTAACTTCCTTAACAACGCTCTGAAATTTCAAAGGATCTTATGTATTTACATAAATATTGCACGGACCTCTGAATAGGTATTTAATTCTCATTCAGCCTGCAACGTGGACCTTTTAATGCCAAGACTATTATCCGATCAACAAGAAAGGTTTCTACCTTGTTGTTTTGTATTAAGGGTCATAGTTCATTAGCCGATGCTTTCAGAACTGCAAGATGTTCTGTTGTCTTTAGAGGTACAATTCTGTTGATATCATTCATTTAAAGAAGGTATATGGTTTATAGCTCTTATTTTGAACGTCATAAGGACTGTAATGTAACAGCAAAACGTTTGACAATAGCAAATTGTAATTTTGTAGCCTTGAAATTTACAAAATTGTCGATGCTATATCAGAAATGAGTTGGTTCTATTTTCCACTTTATGAAGAGGGAATAAGGGTTAGTTTGATCAGAAATATAGATGTTTAGTGGACAATTGATGTTTGTGAAGATATTGTAAGTGAAAGACGGACACAAACTGTGAGTGGTTATAGGTCGGTGACCAGATCGGATGCGCTTCCACGGCAGTTTAGTCAATCAATTTGCATATCGTATCAGTTCGGATGAAACATTCATCGTGGAGGTTCGGGGGCGAGTGTCCGTAGAATTTAAGCAAACCTTTTCGGTTTCAGTTTTGTTTACTACTTTCCGCATTTTGGTGAAAAGCATGAAAATGAACGCATAAACGTCGAAGCCGGACTTTAATTACCATTTTAACTATATAAATTTTTGTTTCAGTTTAAAAATAAATTTATTACCACAGAATACACAGTTTATACAAAAACAATAATCAAAATGTCAGTGTATCTTGCTAACCATCAAAATGTACATAAAAACTTGTTTCGATTTCCTCACCAGGCAAGCCTGTATCAAGGAAATCTTTATACGGGAATACATTTTGTATGTTACTTAGTACAGATATTACAATAGTAGCTTAACTGACAAAAAAAAAGAGAAACGCTAGGCAGCGGCTTTGTAACGGTAGGCAGCGGCTTTGCTGTGCCCTGGCATTGCAGAAGTCTATGGGCGGCGGTGACTACTTACCATCAGGTGGCCCGTCTGCTCGTCTGCCTATCGAGGCACTTAAAATAAAGAGAACAGTGAAGGGAACCAACTTTGGTAATAATTACCCTATCATCTGCAATATCATTATTTTCGGCCCATATTTACTAACTGCTGGATTTAGACCCCCCAATGCATTCCATTTTTCATACTCGCGTAGGCGTATCGTTAAGTCAGATAAGTCATTTCTCGTACCTTATAGGATTAAAAAAAATATTACAATCAAATCACAGGGTGAAAAGTGAGGCCATTCATTAAAAAAAAGTATATATCGTAGTACAATTAAGACTCTTTTTTGTATCAGTTAAAGTGTAGATTGCTTATTGTAGTCGTTTAACAACTCCCTATTAATTGATTTAGAAAGCTGCGGTGTCATTCGAATTTCACTATCCTTTCAAAGCAATTCAGTTCTTAGAACTGACTAATAAACTACGTCACCTCTAGCCGAGTTATAAATTGAATGAGGCTTCTTTCTGAACAGTGAGCTTCTTTATTTAATATACTATTTCATGTTCAACGATTTAGAAAACTAATTGAGTACATAAGGCTCGCTGCAGGACGCCGTCGCCGCTCCAATGAAGGGTGACTGCCCTCCTACATATGAGCTAATATGTGTAAGCCAAGCCTTTAAAACCTTACTGCACATAATAGGGTAGTTGACACATTTTTTTTAATTAATGGCGCTCCGTGGCGCTGTGAAGGCTTTGAAATAAGATGATGCGAGTTCGATCCTGCTACGAGACAAATCTGGGTCTTAGGGGATGATAGTATTTGCGTACGCGCTGTGACTGCTGTGCTCTCAGGTTTGATCCCCGGATCGCGCAAACCTGATATTAGGTTTTTCTATCACCAAATACTCAGTATCAACTCGGACTATGCAATTGTGCCTGGTATGGCGATTTTGATGCCCCCTAACACATAATGGTAATAGGTTCAATGTAATGTGGGTGTACTGGTTACACCTCTGCCTACCCCTTCGGGGATAACAGGCGTGAGTGCGTATGTTAAACCTAGTGCGTGTAATGTGTCTATTGAGTGTATTTATAATCATACCTTATGATAAATTCAAAGTTTTGTTACAAGAAAATGATATAAAAAAGACTAACCCCCAAAGACCTATTTAAACTAACGATCGCTCGCGCATAAGAAACTTAAAAAAAATATATTTCTTAAAATACCTCACGCATTTTGCAAGTTTTTCATACTCAGACACTCGAAGGTGACCTTTGAAAATCCTAAGGCCCGTCTTTATTCAGACAAGGGTAATTTACATGATAGCCAAATAAGCCTTAATGCATTCAGCCATTATTACAGAGCATATGAAACGATAAAGTCCGTTGTGTATTGTTAATAAAGTTTATTATCTATGCAACTGTTTAATGGAATCCTTTGAGTCCAGTTTTATAGTGCGTCCTAGATATTTTATGTGGAGTGCTTTATTTGCTATTTTGGGTGCACACTGCTGGTAATTTTGCCTAGCTAAGTATTAGTATTAGGTGTTGCAAATGTTATTTATTTATTGAATAGAACGGTATGTAACGGTAGGCAGCGGCTCTGCTGTGCCCTGGCATTGCAGAAGTCTATGGGCGGCGGTGACTACTTACCATTAGGTGGCCCGTGGGCTTGTCTGCCTATTAAAAAAAAACACCTTTTACAGTATTCACAGACATTACATAATATTAATTGAAGTTTAATTAATTTGATTTAATTAATTATTAACATTAAAATACATGTAATAATTAAATGTATCACTCATACATTACTCGCAAAACCTCAGGCATTCTAACAAAAATATACGTCTGTTACTCGTCAAATAGTATGTCACTGGTTTTGAGTCCAGGAATCTGTTAAGCATCTTAAGGTTGCGAGGCAGCGGAGAGATTACGCTACCAATAGTTCTACCGTGTGGCACTGAGAATAACGAATGGTTTCGCGTTCTGCAGTAATTATTAAGCAATAATAATACTAGCCCTGTATTAAACATTGTCCCACTGCTGGACACGAGCCTCCTCTACTAATGAGAGGGGTTAGACCTTAGTCCACCACGCTGGCCTAATGCGGGTTGGCAGACTTCTCATACCTTCGAAAAACTCTCAGATATGCAGGTTTCCTCACGATGTTTTCCTTCACCGTTAAAGCAAGCGATAATTAACATTTTAATACACACATAACTTTAGAAAAGTCAGAGGTGTATGCCACTTGGGTTTCGAACCTACGACTTTCGTCTTGACAGTCCGTACCGCAACCAACTAGGCTATCGCTGCTATATTATTAAGCAAAGAAGAAGCTAATTATATAAGTGTGGTGCCTCTATTTTATTTGGATGGTTTTATAAACAATCTAGATTTGTTGTATTTGCCGCACCTGAAGAGAATTGTATCCAAGCCATCCAGTAGGAAGAAAGCTGGATAAAGATACAATAATTAATCTACAATAATACAATAAAACGTCATCACTTTGTAACTATTTTCTGCGCGAAACGGAATAAAATTTGTAAGTCACAAAATATTGTAAACAAGAACATACTTATGGCTAAATACAATGGATTCAAGGTCAAATCTATACTTGAATCTAGATTCAGCTGAGTTTGATTTAAATCACGTTCTGTAATAAGATCTATGCTTGAGTTTTAATCTGTACTTATATCTAGTTTTGGCTCATCGAAGATCAAACGACACTTGAGTATCGATCGTTCTGTAATACGGGCCTAAATCTCTGGCGAGTAGGTGGTTGTTAATTCAGAAGCCACTGGTTTGATCCCCGCACCTCGTTAATGGGTGTGATTGACCAATGTTTTATTTTTGGTTGTTTTGTCTTCGTAAATTCTGTATTAGTTTCTGGTACTCATAACATAAAACTCGTAACTTAGTGTGTTGACAGTATTTTTTGAGTTGGGTGTATTTTATTTTTGCAGATACCAAATGGATACTTTAAACACGCAACATAAGCTCACGCTTACATCCTTAAGGGTTAGCCAGAAGTAATGTATTATTAACTAGAGGTAAAGCTTCCACTAGGCCGTTTTTCACTTTTCACGTGCATTTCGGTATCTATATAAATAAAAAACAATGTAAGTATGTTCGTGCTCTATGAACTGCATACTATTCATCCGATTATGAATTTTGGTGAGTTGTTCTTCACACCTGCGATGATTCCTGGCCCAAAATAAAAACTCGCTAGATGGCGCTGCAGAACATCTACTTCAATACCGTTCAACCGATCGCAATTAATCAAATTAACTTTACGTGGCATTGCAACGCATGCCGGGTGCCGCTAGTAATATATATCTCAAAAAGAAATTTACCTTACTAGCTCGCACAAATAAGCCACCGTATGTATACAAATAAAAAGCTTTACTCAAGCATGTTAATCTATAAAACGTACCGCCTCGCATTTCATCTTTCTTTGAAGACTACATTGTCACAAGTGCAGTCACGGGATTAAATAATACTAGCCCTGTATTAAACATTGTCCCACTGCTGGGCACGGGCCTCCTCTACTAATGAGAGGGGTTAGGCCGTAGTCCACCACGCTGGCCTAATGCGGGTTGGCAGACTTCTCATACCTTCGAAAAAATCTCAGATATGCAGGTTTCCTCACGATGTTTTCCTTCACCGTTAAAGCAAGCGATAATTAACATTTTAATACACACATAACTTCAGAAAAGTCAGAGGTGTATGCCACTTAGTCCATACCGCAACCAACTAGGCTATCGCTGCTATCGGGATTAATGACAAAGTATTGTATAAAACCCAAACATGGTCTATCATTTAAATAAATATATAAACAACACCCAACAGTTACACACATAGCCCCGACCCCACACTAAGATACGAGTCTTGTGTCGTGGGTATCAAGAACTTCGAGAGACGCACGGTCTCACAACACCCAGACCCCGGGCACAAATTATCTGTCACACAAATACTTGTCCCGGTGTGGAAATCGAACCCACGGTCTCTCGTTTCACAGCCGTCTACTAGGCTACTGCGCTACGGAGGCTGTTGAATAAGAAATATAACTGAACACCACGTAGGTCATGATGGTGGATCATCTGAGTTTCTTACGGCATTTGAGAGCCTCCGTGGCGCAACGGCCGAGTAGCCGGTTAACGAAAGGCCGTGAGTTCGATTCCCGCACCGAGATAAATATTTGTGTGACAGACAGATATTTGTTTCTGGACTCTTAACTCATAACATCCAGACCAGATAGTGTTCTCGTAGTTCCTGATACCCACGATACAGGTTTGACCACTGGGGTCAAGACTATGTGTGTAACCTTCGGTGGGGGTATACATTTAATCTCAGGATTAACCAAATAGGAAATACCAGTGCCTTTAATCCAAAAATTGACACGACATTTAATAACTTCTTGGGACTGAAGCCTAACCCCTCTCATTAGTAGGGAGACAAGATGTACCCGAAAGGGTAGGCAGAGGTGTAACCAGTACTTTTCGCCGAAGTTATTACGGTCCCATAATGTGATAGGGGTGATCGCCATACCCGGCACAATTCCAGACTCCGGGGTGACACTGAGAAACTAAATAGCTAAACCCAATATCACTTTACCTGAGACCCGAACCCGAGACCTCAGCACAGCAGTCGTAACTCATACGCTATTGCGCCACCGAGGCAGTCACAGTCACGATTCACATATTTCAAGTTTTGAATATCGGTTACCTAACTATACATATAATACGAAAGCTATTACTAAGGGATTTATTTAGACCATTAGTGCGGCAAGATGTTGGTTTAATTAAAAATTAATGTAACGATCGCACACGGCCCTTAACTGCCCGTTTGACCCTAATAATGTTAGTTATTGCCTTCGCTGTGCAAAGAAAATGTATCTTGTCTTTTAATTTAATAAGATAAAAGACTCAGATTAAAAGGCAATTGTTTGATACTGATTGTAATTTAGATAAAAAATAATCGTTATCTTAATCCTACCTCCTACTATTTAATATCCGGTGTTTAATATCGGGAACGGTAGGCAGCGGCTCTGCTGTACTCTGGCTTTGCAGAAGTCTACCATCCGACTGATGACAGTTAACCGTTAAATGTTACAAACAAAGAACTGTCGAGAAAGACTGCATCGGTGGCGCAGTTGTTATTGCGCATGCGTTACAACTGATGTGCTGAGGTCTCGGGTTCGATCCCCGGGTCGGGTAAAGTGATATTGGGTATTTCTATTTAGAAATACTAATAATTACGATAGGCAGCGGCTCTGCTGTGCTCTGGCATTGCAAAAGTCTATGGGCGGCGGTGACTACTTACCATCAGGTGGCCCGTCTGATCGTCTGCCTATCGAGGCACTAAAAAAAATATCCTACTATATAATATTATAAATGTGAATATTATATATCCTACTAATATTATAAATGCGAAAGTTTGGATGGATGGATGTTTGTTAGTCAATCACGCTACAACGGCTGGACGGATCTGGTTGAAATTTGGCACTGAGATAGATTATAGTCCGGAATAGCACATAGGCTACTTTTTATCCCGAAAAAATGTACAGTTCGAGTGGGATAGTTAAGTTTTTCACAGAGAAAGGGATCGACATGATTTTTTGCATAGTGGTAGTTTAGGGATCAGAAAATGACATAGGCCACTTTTTATCCCGGAAAATTGCACTCTTCCTATGGGATAGCAAAATATAGAAAGGTGTAATACCTTAAGATGCCTGCATGGATTGTATACCTTTTCTTACAAAAATATCCTCCACGCGGGCAAAGCCGCGGCTGACATCTAGTAATATAATAATACGAGGCCTGTATTAAATATTGTCCCACAGCTGGGCAGAATCTTTTTAACAACTGAGAGGGTTTAGGTCTTAGTATATAACGCGCGCCTAATGAGGGTTGATAGACTTCACACACCTTTAAAATTAGTGAAGATTTTCAGGTATTCAGGTTCACGAAATTGTCCTTCACTGTTTAAGCGATAATTAACAATTAATACACACGTAACTTCGAGAAGTTAGAGGTCTATGCCATTTGGTCTGGTTTCGAACATTCGACTTTCGTCTCGGCAGCCAAAACAACAAGTCGTACTACCAACTAGGCTATCGCTGCTTTTCTATCCTTCAATACAAAATTAATTACTATTCATATAACATTATTCTAACCAAACATGTCGGAACAACCTGTATTAGCAGTAATAAAAAAAACCTACAGCCACTTTGTTTTAATGTTGGCAATCGGCTCAGTCACTGTGGCTCGCCAGGTGTGAATGTTTATAGCCGTACAGTGTGGTCTAAATGTTTTTACTTAGACTAATGTATTGTCGATGATAATGATGCACGGTAAAACTCAATTGAGTTTATGATTGCATAAATTCTATATGTTTGTTCTGGTTCATAATATTTTATATAAATAAAAAAAAAATTGGTTGGGCGCTGGTGGCCCTTGCGAGATCATAGTTTAGTTTGGAAAGTTTTTTTAAATTATTATTTTGCAAAAAGTGGTAGAAGTAAATAAGTAAGTAAGTAGTTGCTGGTAGTAGGAAATTCATATCCGCCCGGATAGCGACAACCGTACACAGGGTGTAAAACCCGCCATAGTGGCACACGCATGTGTGTCGCTTTCCGGGATCAGCCAGTGTACATCCGATTTCGGGGGTCTAGAGTTGGTTACGATGTTTGGCCGTTTTGCGTTTGTACTCTGACACTAGACCCTCGACCGCTTTTCACCTTCTTGCGCATGGCGTAGTGGGATGAAGCAGGCCGGCATGATTGTGTTGAGGAGCGGGAATAGATTGGCTCTCGCTACTTGATACTCTAATTGGACGGCATTGCGCATCATCAGGTGCAGTTTGGTCACTTTGCCAGGAGAAAAAAAGCAAAGTTTTTTTTTGTATGATGTAAAGAGATTATAATTATTTCTAAATCCACTTTGTATTCAGCTTTAATAATAATAATATAACACTTCATTGTTACACCACAACATACAAAAACAGGTTGAATCAACTTATTTAAGTGTTACAAATTGGCGGTCTTATCGCTAAGAGCGATCTCTTCCAGACAACCATGCATGGAGAGGAATAAAATAAACTGAATTTACGGCGGTGCAGACAATAAACTTACATAACAAGAAATACTTAAAAAAAATACATACAAATAAATAGACATTATAATAAACTTACATGTATTACATACATATATAATTAATGTAAGTTTAATGTAATACATGTAAGTTTATTATAGCTTTTACTGCGATAGAAGTTTTCAATAGGGCAAATCCCTATTGAAAACTCATCACGAGGGCTCGGATACCAGCAAAAGTTAGTTAGTGTACAGAAATGACGTGATAATACAACAAATTCGAAATTTGAATATTTATAGCTTGATCTGGCATAACAGCATATCAACATGTAACTGGCACACCGCTGTAAAGTTGGACGAACATTGAAACTATTGGCCGATCGAGTTCTACGCTGGTGAAGTTGGACAGTTCTTTGTGCACATACATATACTCACGTCTGTAATCCACGAAGAGATAGGCGGAGATGTACACCCACTTTTCGCCGAATTTCTTACGGTCTCATAATGTCATAGGGGGCGACTCTATAGTCATACCGGGTAATTCCAAGTAATTTTTTTTTTTGTCTTGATAGGCAGACGAGCAGACGGGCCACCTGATGGTAAGTAGTCACCGCCGTCCATAGACTTTTGCAATGCCAGAGCACAGCAGAGCCGCTGCCTATCGTAATTCTTAGTATTTCTAAATAGAAATACCCAATATCACTTTACCCGACCCGGGGATCGAACCCGACACCTCAGCACAGCAGTCGTAACGCATGCGCTTTAACAACTGCGCCACCGATGCAGTCTTTCTCGACAGTTCTTTGTTTGTAACATTTAACGGTTAACTGTCATCAGTCGGATGGTCCAGTAAACTTGACTGAATATTGTTCCCCGGATAGTGTCTTCTTGGTACAGGGAAGTGTACACCTCTTAGGGGTAATAATACACCCAACACGCACACATAGTCCTGACCCTATACTAGGTACCTGTATCGTAGAGAACTACGAGGAACTACGGTCACACAACATCCAGACCCGAAACAAAAATTTCTAGATCATACAAACATTTAATCGGTGCAGGGATCGAACCCACGGCCTTTCGTTTATTTTTTTACACTGACTAATCCTGGAGTACTACTTGCCAGAATAAACCACGATGTTTTTTCACCAACATAATATTAATTTTGTTGTTCAGTTAATTGAACTATCAGGTATTTTTCAAGTGGCCAGTTGACTATAAATAAATGCAATTGGGTAGTGGACACAATTTTTTTAAATAGAGTCTTCAAAAGTTCGTTCATCTACAACCTGTTATTAAAATAATGCAAAAATAAGTAAGTTAAAAGCCGTTCAAATCTGGTGGTAAGGAAAATAGTTAAATTACATAAAAGGGATGCACAATATGAGTCATGACGTCACCACCGAGAATAATCGAAAATAAGTCGAGCGAAGGAGACAGAGAGATGTTCCCACTATGCACCCATTTTTGTTGACATGACAGCCTCCGTGGCGCAGTTGGCAAGTAGCCGGCTGTGAAACGAGAGGCCGGGGGTTTGATTCCCACACTAGGTCAAATGTTTGTGTGACAGACAGATATTTGTGCCCGGCGTCTGGGTGTTGTGAAACCGAAAGTCTCTCGTAGTCCCTGATGCCCACAACACATGATTATCGTCGTATCAGGTATCTTAGTTTGGGGTCGGGGCTATGTGTGTGACTGTTGGGTTTTATTTTATTTTTAGTTGTATTAAATAATCTACAAAATTAAACACGGTACATTACCGTATTCTAAACCTGGGCTTTACAGGCTTTCATGGATTAATTAACCATCGGAGGCGTAGGAACAACAATTTATGGCCTCGTTAATATGTTGTTATGCGTACAAAACGATACGCGCGTAAATACAGTCTTTTTACGTGAAACTTTTAATGGAATAACGTAGCAGTAATGGTGCGTACTTGGATGATAGCTATGTGGTATACGACCACCAAAACAATCGAAATGTGACGCATAAATTGTTGTTTTATCACCTTACGGCACATGGTATTAAATAAAATGGATTGAACAAATGTGAAACCTGAATCGTATGAAGAACTATAAGGAACTACTGTTCCATATCACCCAGAGTCGAAACAAATATTTAAGGACTAGCTGTTGCTCGCGGGTCTGCCCGCGTTTAGGTCATGTTAGGGACAAAAGTACACAACACAAAATACTAATTTTCATGCGTTTAACTTCAAAAATGACGGATTTCCATACAAACTATCATCCCCTATTTTACCCCCTTAGGGGTGGTATTTCCAAAAACCCTTCCTTAGTGGATGCCTACGTCATAAAAGGTACCTACTGTCAAAATTTCAAGTCTCTAACCCCAGCCGTTTAGGCTGTGCGTTGATCGATCAGTCAGTCAATTTCTTCTTTTATATATACAGATAATAAACAAACATGTGTCTCGATTGTCACAATTGTTGCAAGTGAGAAGTGGAACGGGACAGCTATTTAAATAAATTTTTACGATTAAAATTAGATACAATAGAATGCTTGTTTTCGCCAAGGGTAGAAAAGAGCATGTGATAGCTCCATAGGCTATAGTAACCCTTACCATTTGGCCATAAGCTTGTTTACCACCATTGCGGTATAAAAAAAAACAAGCAACTAATAAGGCCATGGTTCGCCAAACTATTGCCATCCTAGGATATCGCGTCTATAACCTATTTGCTTTAATATTTTTTTAACACACACACATACACTCACGCCTGTAATCCCCGAAGGGGTAGGCAGAGGTGTAATCAGTACACCCACTTTTCGCCGAATTCCAGTCCCATAATGTGATAGGAGCCTATCGCCATACCGGGCTCAGATTCCAGACTTCGGGCTAGTACTGAGGAATTTCTAGATAGAAAAACCCAATATCACTTTACTCGACCCGGGGATCGAACCCGAGACCTCAGTACAGCAGTCGTAACGCATGTGTTAGAAAAATAAGGACTTTCTTTAAATGAACAATTATCTAAATCATATGTATATGATTATATTTATAGATGGCCTTTATTTAACTGAATATAAACAAATATATAATGATAAATCATCATTATGTTCTTTATTAATCTATAATGTAAAAATATATATTCGTAGTGTTTTAATTATGTTTTGGGATACTTTCATTTATCACATTTTCCACAATTGGATTAGACTATTTATAGGATATATAATATGAATAGCTATATATTCTTAGAGCAATAAAACAATATATATCAAAGGCAATATCTTTTAATAATTAATGCCACAACGATCTTTTAAATATTTACCCCCTACTTCGGAAAGCCTAATAACAGGAGAAGAAGTAGGGAAGAAACTCCTGCTATGATATTACATCTCAAATAATAACATACAATTCATAAACACACAAATGTATAAATATCAAATAATACTTAGCTTAATTACTCCAGTAGCAACACATATTCTGTTCATAAGTATTTTCAAAGCTTACAGGGTATTACTTTCAGAACTTCCGCCTGTTACCACTATGCAACAAGAACTAATCTCTATACCGATGTTTCTAGCTTTTTATACAGTGGAGCAAACAAGTCAGTTTTACATAAATCTTTATCTACATGTTATTTGTAAATAGAACATCATACAAACATTATGATTAATTCTAAAATGAATTAAAGTATACTTTATAAACGAATTAGTACTCTAAATATAATTATTTCTTAATAATTCAATTTGCTTTTATACTTTAAATGACGTAGGTAGTTAATAATTCACAAATATTCATCAATTGAGTTGTTTTAAATTCAATAAATCTAACACGGCCATTCTGATATTTACTTCGCTCTCGAAGTAATAATCAAAACTCTCAGGTGACCAAAATTGTTGTTATTAATAAATTGTATATGTCGTAAAATTCAAAGTAAAATATATACAATATTTAACAAATTTATCCAATAAGAAACCGTTTGGTCATCCTGATCTTAATCAAAATAGCCAGTATTGTATCTTAAATTAAGACATAATTAATTATACATCAAGACAGTAGGTACCACTGTGATCAGTGTCCAAAATATTGTCTTTATCAAGTATATACAAAAGATTTTCTTATGTCCAATTTAAGATACATCAGGACAGTAGGTACCACTGCGACCAGTGTCCAAAATATTGTCTTTATCAAGTATATACAAGAGAATCTGTCTTATGTTCAATTTAAAATACACCAGGACAGTAGGTACCATTGCGACCAGTGTCCAAAATATCATCTACATCGACTTATCAGGTGTACACAACCTATTTTTTTTATCACATTGCCTCTGACCTTGCCATGCTATATCATCCAGTGCCCATGAATTTTCCGTATAGCATCAGGTCAATTACCGCCCAGCGGTTTTATATTACATAGTCTCTGGCCTTGACATGCTATACCTATCATCCGCTGCCAATGAATTGTTCGTATAGCATCAGGACAGTGACCGCCCAGCGGTTTATATTACATAGTCTCTGGCCTCACCATGCTACACCATCATACGCTGCTAATGAATTTCCAGTATAGCATCAGGACAGTGACCGCCCAGCGTTTTTTTTTTACAATACATAGTCTCTGGCCTTGTCATGCTATACCATCATACGCTGCTAATGAATTTCCAGTATAACATCAGGACAGTGACCGCCCAGCGTTTTTTTTTATGATACATAGTCTCTGGCCTTGCCATGCTGTACCTATCATACGCTGCTAATGAATTTCAGTAAAGCATCAGGGCAGCGACTGACCAGCGTTTTATATTACATATCTAGACTAACAGTAGGGCAGTAAGCACCATTGCGGCTAGTGCCCCTTATAAACTATATATTATAACTAATAGTCTATATACTTAAGGTTTTTTTTCTTGTTTTCTATTTCCACCACAGTGGTGACGCTGCTCCAGCGAGATTTAGAGACAACTCATCGAAAAATATTTCGCATTTTACAGTGGATCAAGTTATTTGCAACTTCAATTCAGTATCCGTATTTATGACACTCCAGCACAGCCATTCTGTATTGCGATGGATACTCTGCATCGATTATTAGGTCCTTTCTGGAATGTTTTAAAACATCATCAGTATACACAGACTAGGGTACATTCACAGTACATATACCAACATTTTAGCATTTATCGTAGTTGTTCATAAGAAATAAAATTCTATACTAGTT
This sequence comes from Laothoe populi, assembly GCA_905220505.1. Lineage (NCBI taxonomy): Eukaryota > Metazoa > Arthropoda > Insecta > Lepidoptera > Sphingidae > Laothoe > Laothoe populi. Next base: position 15,539,722 of record HG992168.1, read on the forward strand.
AGTAATCACTGTTCACTTAAAGTGACTAAAGTAAATGTTTACAAAACTTTACTGCTCACTCAGTGACTAATATGGAAGTTGTTCACCAAGAGCTACTACCACGTAGAGTTACTATGTTGGTCGAATATTACTGTCCTTACCACCAGTGGTAGGGAGATTATTAAAATGTTTGCAGAAATGTTGTGGGATCAATTACTGAATGACAAGTTCACCTGTTGTCACACTAATTGCGACTTTCCAGAAATAAAACAGCTCCAGTAACTATTTAACACAAACGATTAATGGTTTATGTTCTAGAGACTAGAGGCGAGGTTAAATATTAAACATTAAATGCTATATAAGAAACAAACATAAAAATATTTAAGGTATTGACTAAATTAGCTAACACCATCATACTAAAAGTTGTAACAAAAAAAATAAAAAAAATAACTTACAGCTAATAATTGTAGGTTATTACTGCAAGTTATAATTTTGATACATAGATTCTTCGTTCTATGACAACGATGGAATATGATTTGATTTATATTTAAATACACATATTTATGTATAAAATACCACACAAGTATTTCCACACAAACCAACTATAGTTTCTTACTCAAAACTCTTCTAACACGGCCAAGAATAAAAATAAACTTATTCAATGACAATAATTAAAATTATTATTAAATATGTCTCTTTCTAAGTAAAATAGTTTTACTTTGGCAGAAATACTTCCTTATTACCCCATCTAGTAGCGAAACTTGAAATATTATACGTAATCTAAAATAACAAAAGATGACGTAGTGCCGATATGAGATGGAATCTTTAAATTTAAATGTGAACATTTTGTTTTAGATTTGTTAATTATTCATTGTTATTATTCTATTACAGTTGTTACATTAAAAATTATATTATTTAATGTACACTGCTATTAGCGACGAATGAATATTAATAGCAATATTTTTAAATAAACTATTATGTTTATATCAAAACTTCATTGCAATAATATAATTATATATAAATATATAATATTTACCAAGGGATAAAACATGATAATCTTTCGGTATCAACTAGGGGTAGTTGCAAATTATGATTCTTCACAATGTGAACTTTAGATTAAACTGTCGTAATCAAAGTATCACAAAATATCTACAATAATATTTTGCATCATACAATATCACGTAAAAGCAAAATCTCGATCACCATCAGTTTATACCAGAAATTTTAATAAATTAGCCGACCTGTGTAAATTACTTTACAGCTATAGTAAATAAGACCTATATGACAATTTTTTTTCTTTTGCAAAAACTATTATTTTAGAACATTTCTCGATTGTTCATGAATACTGGCAAACATAAGCTTTAAAATGGTTTGAATCATTAAATTACAAAAGAAACACATTTGCGAAATAACATAAGAGATATTCAATGACGTAGAGAACTAACCCTCGTATTCTCAACTCAATTATTTAGTTTAGGAGAATAATCAAAGTTAATAATTATCAGTTTTAACTCCAGAAATCTAAACAAATAATCTATGAGGTAGCAACAAACCTTAATATTCTTAATTAAATGTTTAGTTTAGCAAAATTATCAAACTAAAAATCGTCCTGTAAATTTAAAATCAGAAGCGACTCACCAAATGAAAAATATATCCAATGGCATGACACGGTCTTAGTTCAATAGCGGCGCAGCATACCAACAGCATGAGTCATGATTTTCTCCGTAATCGTCGATGCCTTACATTTTTCAGTTCCGTGGGTACTTAAATATCTTCGCAGCCACATTCCTGTTAAAATATCGTGTGTTAATATTATTCATAATAGTGGGTGTCGATTCTATCCAACTTCTGATATTAGACAAATAAGGACTTTCTTTAAATGAACAATTATCTAAATCATATGTATATGATTATATTTATAGATGGCCTTTATTTAACTGAATATAAACAAATATATAATGATAAATCATCATTATGTTCTTTATTAATCTATAATGTAAAAATATATATTCGTAGTGTTTTAATTATGTTTTGGGATACTTTCATTTATCACATTTTCCACAATTGGATTAGACTATTTATAGGATATATAATATGAATAGCTATATATTCTTAGAGCAATAAAACAATATATATCAAAGGCAATATCTTTTAATAATTAATGCCACAACGATCTTTTAAATATTTACCCCCTACTTCGGAAAGCCTAATAACAGGAGAAGAAGTAGGGAAGAAACTCCTGCTATGATATTACATCTCAAATAATAACATACAATTCATAAACACACAAATGTATAAATATCAAATAATACTTAGCTTAATTACTCCAGTAGCAACACATATTCTGTTCATAAGTATTTTCAAAGCTTACAGGGTATTACTTTCAGAACTTCCGCCTGTTACCACTATGCAACAAGAACTAATCTCTATACCGATGTTTCTAGCTTTTTATACAGTGGAGCAAACAAGTCAGTTTTACATAAATCTTTATCTACATGTTATTTGTAAATAGAACATCATACAAACATTATGATTAATTCTAAAATGAATTAAAGTATACTTTATAAACGAATTAGTACTCTAAATATAATTATTTCTTAATAATTCAATTTGCTTTTATACTTTAAATGACGTAGGTAGTTAATAATTCACAAATATTCATCAATTGAGTTGTTTTAAATTCAATAAATCTAACACATGCGCAATTACAACTGCCGAGGCAGTCTAATATTATTATTATAGTCTAGTATTTTTTTAAGAAACACATTTATTTACAGAAACTCTTTCTTCCCGCTTGGCGTAACCCTGGCTTGACCCTGCTTCATCTTTCTTACTAAGAAACAAGGAAAATAAAACAAATAAACACAATTAAAATTTTGTGGGCCCTAAATAAGGCCCAGTACTAGTATGCCCACGTGTTATCCCGCGTGCAGGACAAAGTTTTATCAGGTGTTGAGTTGTGCGAAATTTGTTTGATTACATGAATACATGACGAGGGTGACCATGAATGTGTAATGCGTCCCGGACAATGGATAAATTGAATGTAACAGTAATTAGGACTTGCGATTTCGGGTACGTGAAAAAAGGAAAATAAATTTCAGCACTTACAGAATTTAAATATAGAATCATCGGCTCTTTTGATTCTCTATAAATATTGATTCAAAGCTTTTGCAAGCAGTTTCGCAAGCGTGGTTACGTTTATAAATATCATATAAAACTGAAATCGAATACAATTCTTTTTATCCAGCTTAACTCAAATAAAAAAAGAGTATAAGAAAGCGAACTCAAGAAACAGTCAATTTTTTTTTTTTATTTGGATACATTATTAGAAACACTTTTAATACATATATACATATACACTCACGCCCGTAATCTTCAAAGGGGTAGACAGAGGCACCCATTTTCCGCCGAATTTATTACGGTCTCGTAATCTGATAGGGGGCGAGCCTATCGCCATACCGGGCTCAGTTCCAGACTCTGGGCTGATACTGAGTATTTTTGAGTAGAAAACCCAATATCACTTTACCTAACCCGGGGATCGAACCCGAGACCTCTGCACAGCAGTCGTAATGAACACGCAATTACAACTGCGTCGCCGAGGCAGAAAGTTTTAATACTGGCCATAAATGTACACAAGTGTATCAAAACATGGTATTAATAATACTTGCCCTGTATTAAACATTGTCCCACTGCTGGGCACGGGCCTCCTCTACTAATGAGAGGGGTAAGGCCTTAGTCCACCACGCTGGCCCAATGCGGGTTGGTAGACTTCACATACCTTCGAAATTCTTATGAGAATTCTCAGGTATGCAGGTTTCATCACGATGTTTTCCTTCACCGTTAAAGCAAGCGATAATTAACATTTAATACACACATAACTTTAGAAAAGTCAGAGGTATATGCCAGTTGGGTTTCGAACATACGACTTTCATCTAGACAGTCCGTACCGCAACCAACTAGACTATCGCTGCTGGCAAAACATGGTATTACTGCTACAAATTGACTTACTTCGTTTTTGTATCTCAATTCCTTATCAGTACGCATAATAACGGTCAATACATATACACTCACGCCTGTAATCCCCGAAGGGGTAGGCAGAGGTGTAACCAGTACACCCACTTTTCGCCGAATTTCGGTCCCATAATGTGATAGGGGGCGAGCCTATCGCCACACCAGGCACCATTCCAGACTCCGGGTTAATACTGAGTATTTCTAGGTAGAAAAACCCAATATCACTTTACCCGACCCGGGAATCGAACCCGAGACCTCAGCACAACAATCGTAACGCATGCGCAATTACAACTACGCCACCGAGGCAGTCCGTAATAACGGTCAAATATAATTAAATAATCCTACATTAACATTTTCTCCGCAGAAACCTACGCTCCTTTCCGAATAATTTCCATGTCGGTTTTGCAAATAATTTTCCGGGAAAATATTCTCCGTTTCAACACAAATGAGATTTCATCGCGTCCCGTTGTTTCAAAGGGAATTTACTGGTTTAATTTGGCCAACAATTACGCTTATGACTGCTGGAATGTCTTCGCGATATTTTTGTTTTTATGAAGTCTATTAAATATTATTTATTCGTGATTGTGTGGGTTTTGAAATAAATGAACTGAGGGTCTTGCTAGTCTATTGTTAACAGATATAATAAATAAATAACACCCAACAGTCACACATAGCCCCGACCCCACACTAAGATACGATTCTTGTGTTGTGGGTATCAGGGACTACGAGAGACGCACAGTCTCACAACACCCAGACCCCGGACACAAATATCTGCCTGTCACACAAACATTTGTCCCGGTGTGGGAATCGAACCCACGGCCTCTCGTTTCACAGCCGGCTACTCGCCCACTGCGCCACGTGCAAGAGATATTCTGGTTACGCCATAGAGCCGTTGATGAATTTCATTGGTTGTTGCCTGCAGAGAATACCAGAGTGCATATCGACCGGGATTTCGATGATGCACTTTCTTTAGTCATTATGCCGCATTAGGAACTCCCCGCATGCGGGATTTCAGAGCCAGTTACTTACTATTTGCGCCATGGAGCCTATCAAATAGCTAATAAGCATTGTTTTCTTGTAAAGTCGGCAATATATCCATGATTCTCTTGATATGGTATTTCAGGGCGCTGAAGATCAGCTATCGCAAAGTTACAGACTTTCCCGTTCACAAGTCTCTTTTGTAAGTTCCATTCACCCACTTGCAATGTAACTTGCCATCTTATTATCTCATTCATAAAGTTGTATTTAAAATAAGCTTACATTTTATACACTCAGATTTTTATTTCAGTCTATAAAAAGAGAAACCAAAACATAGACCATAAAAATGTACTTCAAAATTAATCGAAGTTATAAAAAAATCCATCCATTCCACAGTCAATCGACCTTGGCGAGGGCTAGCTCAGAAACCACGTTTGGGATGGTCATAACTTTATATTTATTTTACGGCGTCTATAAAGCGTAGCTAATGGCTCAGTAAACCGCTACCGACGGGACACGGACGGGTAAAAAATGAAATTTACACGAGAAATGAAGTGTTCGCAAGAAAGCTATTTTCCTACGTGAAGCGGTAACGGCTACTTGCATGCTGGTGTGTAATTATTATTGGATGTGGCAATTTAATAGGACTCATGAAATTTACTGAAAAGTAAAAGCCTGATCAGCTTGTTATAACCCTTGGGCTTGCTAGAAATCACGTTTGATTGAAACGCTAACTATCCTGTACAAACGTTTAAAGGGTATGTTCAGGGAGGGTAGAGAGATGTAACATTTGTTAAAAATTGTATTGATTTTACTAGGAACGATAACAATATTCTCGCTTTTGAGAATGTTGCAACACTTTTCATAATCTTGAATAGATTTAATAGTATTATGTACACACAGCGCGCACAACGTGACTGACAAACGCAACGTCAATTCTGAATCGCGGTGGCAAAGTTAGCGCGACGCTTCACATATAACAGACAGCAACATAACAGATATATATGACAGCCTCCGTGGCGCAGTTGGCGAGTAGCCGGCTGTGAAACGAGAGGCCGTGGGTTCGATTTGACGGCAAAGTCACTAAGATACTGCGTTACTTACACCTTCAGTATGACGATCACTGACGCTCGCGTCCGATTTCTGACACGAGCATTGGGAGGCCTGATATTAATATTTCTTTGAAGGGGGAGATCTCCAGGCAGGTGAAAAAAAAGGTGGGTGACATGCCTGACCGACCGCAGCCCTTCCTTTCCTAGAGGAACACTGACATCCGTTCCTCTATGGTGACCTCGGCGTGATAGTTTGAACTATGTTGTATAAATAATTTTATTGTAAACAGAAGTAGCTAAACTAAATCTTTTTCTATTTTAATTATACGTTAAATTATATATTTGTGTAATATTAAAAATAAATAATTCAGTGAGGACCGCTAGGATAGATTATAATGAATTTTCATATGACAGCAACATTGTCCAGAAAAAAATCCTATATACTAAACATGCTTGCTAATTTGCTAAGTTTTTATCAACCGACTTCAAAAAAAGAGGAGGTTAACAATTCGTCGGAATCTTTTTTTTATGTATGTTACCCGATTACTCGAAGACGCCTGGACCGATTCGAGAAATTCTTTTTTTGTTTAAAAGGGTATACTTCCCAGGTGGTCCCATTGGCACCAAGTCAGGATCTGATGTTGGGATCTCAGAAAAATCAAGGGACACCCTCAAATTTTATAGTGACGCATAATTTGTTTTATATTGAAGTCGGTGTACTTTTATAACACTAACATACTGTTCGAAGATACGAAATAAAAACACAGGTATCAAATATCAATAAAAGGATAATAGTAATTTTAATAACTTTCACACACCATGCCGTATCCATAGTAGCATGCTTTATGGTTCGTGCTCGGGTTTTTACACAGAAAAATGCAAGGTGCACCCTTCGTGCTTGCTTTAATTTAAAACCAAGTATACTTGCATTTGATAAAGGAGCTGTTAACATCGTATGACCTGAAAAACTATAGCAAGAAGCGATGTGCCTTTTTCAATACTGTGGCCTTTCATCAAAAAGTGTGTATTTCTGATTTTTGTAATAAACCAAATTGCTGTACAGTCTTAATCCTACTAATATAAATGCGAATGTTTGGATGGATGGATGTTACTCAATCACGCTACAACGGCTGGACGGAGCTGGTTGACATTTGGCACAGAGATAAATTATAATCTGGAATAGCACTGGCTACTTTTTATCTCGAATAAGGTACGGTTCCCGTGGGATAGTTTTGTTTTTGTTTTATACAGAGCAAGGAGTCGACATGTTTTTTGCATAGTGGCAGTTTAGGGATCAGAAAATGACATAGGCTACTCTCGGCTTATCCCGTAAAAATGCACGCTTCCTATGGGATAGCAAAATAAAGAAAGGTTTAATAACTTAAGATGCCTCCATGGATTGTACACCTTTTCTTCCAAAAATAAACTCCATGCGGGCGGAGCCGCGAGCATCGTCTAGTAAAACTATATACAAGCGAAATACCACAGACTCATCACGAAATCTCTATACACCCGATTAACTTGAAATTTAGCATAGTTACTCATTTCACGATGTGGACGCTCACTTAGAATGGATTTTCGGAAATTCCACCCCTAAGGGGGTAAAATGAGAAATAAATCCGTCCGTTTTCAAAGTAGAAAATAAAGCAGAAAATTGCATGTACTGCTTCCTGGTTAGAAATAAATGTACACGTATATCGGAATTTTTCAAGAGAGTGAATTAGGGGTTGGAAGTGTTCTCTCTGTTACGTTTTCATCGCTAAACCACTGAACCGATTTTGATGATATTTAGTAAAAGGATACCTATAATCCCGAGGGCGGACATAGGGCACTTTATACCATCCCTGAAAGGAAATAAGTATTATTTGGAATACTTTAAAACCAAACTCAAACTTATTCAACGCCGAAGAAGTCGCGGGCATAGGCTAGTATGCACAACATGTTGTATCACAAATAATACAAATGTATGTATATTGTGATATTTTCTGTGATAGATTACAATTCTTCCCCATTGGCCTAGCTAATTTACCGTATTCGTAGTACTTGCGCGTCGAAGGAAAAATAACTTGGCAGGCAATTTCTCTTGCGGCGTCGGTGGCGCTGTTAGCGAGGCTTGTGCCCTTTTTTAAAGGCTTAAGTGAAGTGCATCAGAGTTTTAATTAACTGGAGACGAAGTATTTTTAACTGATTTCCAAAAAAAAGTACTCAATTCGAATTCATACTCATACTCAACGCATAAATTCGACATATATGTGTTGTGATAATTAAAACGCGTGATTTCATGGAAATCTTAATTGATATCCTCTTGTACACACATACACTTACGCCTGTAATCCCGGAAGGGGTAGGCAGAGGTGTCACCAGTACACCCATGTTTCGCAGAATTTGTTACGGTCCCATGCCTATCCTTATACCAGGCTCAACTCCAGACTCCGGGCTGATACTGAAATACTGTATTTCTAAATAGAAAAACCCAATATCACTTTACCCGATCTAGGGATCGAACCCGAGACCTAAGCCCAGCAGTCGTAACGCATGCGAAATTACAACTGCGCCACCGAGGCTGTCCCCTTTAAAACTCTTACTTAGAATATAACGTATTCAACGAACCATTTCTCTTATAGTAGATTTAAAATGATTTGAATGTCTTACTAAGACATTCAAATAATTTAGGGAACAAAATTAAACTAAATTAATATTTTAGAGTTTAAATGATAGGTGACCTTGGACAGAAAGTTCGTAATGCTTGTCATTGGGAAAGTCACTTTTGAAACAATAGAGATATCGAGTTATAAATTAAAATTTTATTAATGGGTACTAATTTCGTGTTTCAATTGTTCAAAAAAATTATTGAATCCATGAAATGGTATACATGCTTTAGATTCAGTCAATCTTTTTACCCTACCGCCAGTTCGGAATTCAGTTTCGCTAGGGAAGAATAGGCAAGAAATCTATCGTTGGTTTCGGTTAACAATATTTAGTAATACAATAGGGTAGTTTCCTGTGTTTAATTTTGTACATTATTCTCTACGCAATCGAATATAATACGCAAAAGAAACCCTTTTGCGAAAACACAAACTAAATGGCTTGAAAAATGAGGTCACAATATTTATTTTAAATATTGGTATGAGCAAATACAAACAGCCATAAGCGAAAACGATGGCGTTTTGGGAACATATCGCTATCTCCCTCGCACAACGTTACAGTACAGGCGATTCATAGTACCGTGACGTCACGGTATCAGATATGCATCCTTGTACTGTTATTTGACAACTGCCCCTTCCAGAAGATTTGAGTGGTGTCTAATTTACTTATTTTTGTTCGGATTCATAAAATTCTTTCAATAATAGGTTTTAGGTAATGTAACTTGTTCATTCAATTAATAAAAAAAAACGAGTCAACTACCCTATTACGATATACTATAGTTAGATTAGATTAGAGCAGCCCAATGTACGTTAATTAAGTTGCCACGCGGAAATATTCCCTCGCAGTTGCAGCAACTCCAGGCTGTTACTCACGTCTGCATCATTGACAATGCGGATGGCCCGCCGCTGGAACCCATCCAAGGCATCGAGTAGGTACTTAGCGGAACCGTCCCAGAGATGCGAGCAGTATTCCATTCCCGGCCGCACCTGTGCTTTATATAAGCGGTAGAGCTGACCGGGCGTGAACAACCGCCGCACCCTGTTCAGGATTCCGACCCTGCGTGAAGTGGTGGATATTACGCCTTCGATGTGAGTCATTGGATTAATATCACGGCGTATATCCTATGACACTAAAGTAATTCCGCGTTGAGTGTGGAATACCCTGAAGAATGGGAAGGAGAGGCACATATATGAAGCTTGTATTCTAAAAACATTTAAGTTCTAAATAAATGCGAAGTAATTGAGACGAACAGATGTGTACGCCACATGTTAAACGAGTTCACAAGTTGGTGTTCCGGTTTTGTGTCTGTCAATCTTAGCTAAAACTTGAGATAAAGTTGAGATGGAAAACAGCTGTTACGAATCGCGAATGAACTCGTCTTCAAATGATTAAACGGTATTTGTTTTGAGATACATATTGTTCGATTTTTAAATTTATTTTCTTTTACTTGATTTTGGAATCGAGTATTAGAACCTTTTTAAGTTTTTAGCATTGAGATAGAGAACGGACTGAGAAATATCCTCACTAAATTGACCACTATGTTGAAAGATGTTCAATGTATACAGCTTTGTTTACTTATTATATAGTTTTCAGTCTGGCTTACCGGTTCCATTAATAAATGTCACCATTATTTTAAGTTTTTAATGTGTTATAGGCACTCACCACCATGAGTATTTCAATGCAGCTCTGTACGTCTTATTTATTTTTTATTTTATTTATTTATTTTATTTTATTAGGAAAACAAACAGTACAATTATACATATAACATTAATATAGTAAAACTAATACATTGACCAGTAAAGTTTCCACAAATAAATGTTAGAAAAAAGACAATGTCACAGCAAGAGCAAAATTAATATAGAGGCAAGTAAAAAAGAAAAAAACATTAAAACAAATGAATTAACATTATGGTAAGCAACTGATTGTTATTTAAAGATGAAAACTGCCTAATATATTTTTTTAAACTTCAAGTGGGAGCCTGTAAATAAGTCAATATGACAAAACTTTTTGTTATACTCATTACAGACTCTAAAGATTGTTATATATCCGTAGTAGATTTATTTATACACAATGTTAACTGCCTCACTGGCGCACGAATGATAACTATATGTATATGGGAGCATATGTCGGGATATGAGGTGAGTTGAATTATTTATGGTCTATGTTATATTAAGTTGTTTACTTCTTGAGAAATTATTGTGATGTGTCAGCATATTTAGGACTAGCTGTTGCTCGCGGCTCCGCCCGCGTGGAGGTCATGTTTGAGAGACAAAAAGTATACACTACAAAATACCAATTTTCATGCATTTAACTTCAAAAATGAAGGATTTTCATACAAACTTTCTTACCCTATTTTACCCCCTTATGGATGGAATTTCCAAAAATCCTGAAATATATGTTTTTTATTTTTAACTAAAAGGCTAAATACTAATTTTCATGAATTTTACTTCAAAAATTACGTATTTTCATACAAACTATCATCCTCTATTTTACCCCCTTAGGGGTGGTATTTCCAAAAACCCTTCCTTAGTGGATGCCTACGTAATAAAAGGTACCTACTGTCAAAATTTCAAGTCTCTAACCCCAGCCGTTTTGGCTGTGCGTTGATCGATCAGTCAGTCAGTCAGTCAGTCAGTCAGTCAGTCAGTCAGTCAGCTTCTTCTTTTATATATACAGATTGTAATGTAGTATAAGACCTTGTACTTGTAGTGTAATATTTTGATTTAATTGTAATCTGTTTTGTTGACCAAATAAATAAAGAGACAAAGTGAGTCCCAACTGACGGTAGAGTAAAAAAGATTGACTGAATCTAAATAATGTGTAACTCATGTAATTCATGGATTTAATAAATATTTTGAATTTGAATAATATATAATAATACTAGCCCTGTATTTAACATTGTCCCATTGCTGGGCACGGGCCTCCTCTACTAATGAGAGGGGTTAGGCCTTAGTCCACCACGCTGGCCTAGTGCGGGTTGGCAGACTTCTCATACCTTCGAAAAATTCTTAGATATGCAGGTTTCCTCACGATGTTTCCCTTCACCGTTAAAGCAAGCGATAATTAACATTTTTAATACACACATAACTTTAGAAAAATCAGAGGTGTATGCCACTTGGGTTTCGAACCTACGACTTTCATCTTGACAGTCCGTACCGCAACCAACTAGGCTATCGCTGCTTGAATTTGAATGTACAATACTAATATTCTTATTCCTCGTTTGTGGTCTTTCTGCTATAAAAAGACCTAAGTTTTTATACTGGCACGGCCAAGTAACTACACAGCACCTGATGCTAAGTGCATTTTGGTCCAGTTAGAGTATCAAGTAGCAAAAGACAAGTATATAATGTTACTAGACACAATCATACCGGCCTGCTGAACAGCTTCATCACACTACGCCTAAAGAACCATGTAGGTAAGGACTGTAGAGTGTGCACTGTCTATTGCCCTGAAGACTTTTCAGTGACAGCTATAGAAGTATTTTCCTAATACTAGAAGCAATAATAGTCCATTCAGTAGATAGCCTAGTTGGTTGCGGTACGGACTGTCAAGACGAAAGTCGTATGTTCGAAACCCAAATGGCATAGACCTCTGACATTTTTATAAAGTTACGTGTATATTCATTGTTAATTATCGCTTGCTTTAACGGTGAAGGAAAAACATCGTGATGAAACCTGAGTATTCTCATACGAATTTCGAAGGTATGTGAAATCTACCAACGTGCATTAGGCATTATGGATTATGGCCTAACCCCTCTACTAATAGAGGAGGCCTGTGCCCAGCAGTGAGACAATGTTTAATACAGGGCTAGTATTTTTATCACATAATAATAGTATTTGAAGCGTTTTTATTACTAAACAGTGAAAAGTAAAGCTTACCGCTTCTACTCTAAGCACAGCCCTACCAAAGAAAAAGGCCCAAACAGCGGAATTTAACAACGCCCGTCTTTAAAACATCCTTAAGAGCTGTGAGTGAAAAACAAGCTATTACACGGGTGGATAGCTTTGCCAACAGCTTGAACATAGACGATAAATAATTAATTATTTACCATTTAGTTGTTAAGGGTTGCTTTAACACTTAACACTAGAATATTGATAAATGGAATGGAGAATTAAGAAATAGTTTAATAAATTGAGTCTACGTGGCGCAATTAGTGAGTAGCTAATTAAGTAGTTAATTTAGAAGTGGTAGAACCACGCTGTAGACATATTTGTCTACAGCATGAATGGGCCGGCTCGACCGGGGTAGTACCACTGTCTCACAGAAAAGCAACGTAAAGTGACAGTTTACTGTCGCGTTTCGTATGGTAAGTGAGATATCCGAAGGCCCAGATTCCCTCGTCCCTTCCCTAATCCCTATTCCTGTCCTTTGAAGACCGACGGCGCATACATGACTCTTTTGGTATTGTAAATGTTCATGGGCGGTAGAGATCACTTAACATCAGGTGACCCACTGGCTCGTATGTCGGACTATGCTATAAAAAAAAAGCTGACTGTGAAACGTGAGACAAATGTTTGTGTGACAGACAGATATTTGTTTCTGGTTGTTGTGGGGCCGTAGTCCCTCGCAGTTCTTGATACCCATGATACAGTTTTGCCTAGTGTGGGATCAGGACTATGTGTGTGACAGTTTGGTGAATATGTTTCAAAGGTAAAAATAGAATTTTCATTGTAGCTTCGATTACTGTTTGTGTATCACAAATATTTACGAAACCATTGGTTTTCGATCCTAAATTGTTTGTCATGCAATTTTTCTGTAACATTTTTTCAAAGTAAGATAACTTTAAGTCTTTGATGGCATTGAGCAATGCAATGCTCATTCGCAGTTAATTATCTCCGATTCTAATTGATATACCTGAAACAGACCGTTATATCCAAATATAAAAATAATGAATAATTTTCTTTACAATAATACCAGCTCTATAATTTAAACTGTTTTACGGCTTAGCAAGGGCTTCGTCTGCTACAGAGATAGGTTAGGCTTTAGTCCACCAAACAAACCTAATGCGGGTTTCTAGACCTCACACGCGATTGAAATTCTTATTTATTATTCTTAAACGTGCAGATTTCCTTCACCGTTGAAGCAAAATTCAACACACGTAACTTCGAAATGTTAGAGTTGTTGGCAATTTTCATATCGAAAGCACCGCTTCCAATTACGCTTTTTGGTGGACTTAATCAAAAGCTAAATGTTTTAATTAAATTTAAATCTATTTTACATATTAGTGCCATCTGCATAATCTTCAACAGTATGTAATCGAGAACCAATAGTACCATTTAAGATTTAAAACTCAGCAATTTAAGGCGCACAGAAATATGTCAAGTGCAAAATCTGTAACGTATCGAGTACGGGAGGTCTTAATGGGGGCTTACACGGAGAGCCTGTACAGGCCTCTTACGATAGAGGCCTCTCGCGTCGTCAGCCACTCGTCCGTCGCCTCTCGACCGAATCGAGAGGCATTCAACGCTCGCACCGATTTAGCATCCGCTTTTGTGTTATTAATTTTTTCTTGTACTCTTGAATATTTTAAAGATATTTCTGGTTGGAAAAATGTTCTCGATATTTTTTTAATAACTTCTTCAAAGATAATATAAGTTACTTGGTTACTTGGAAGCAGCGATAGCCTAGTTGGTTGCGGTACGGACTGCCAAGACGAAAGTCGTAGGTTCGAAACCCAAGTGGCATACACCTCTGACTTTTCTAAAGTTATGTGTGTATTAATATGTTAATTATCGCTTGCTTTAACGGTGAAGGAAAACATCGTGAGGAAACCTGCATATCTGAGAATTTTTCGAAGGTCTGCCAACCCGCATTAGGCCAGTGTGGTGGACTAAGGCCTAATCCCTCTCATTAGTAGAGGAGGCCCGTGCCCAGCAGTGGAACAAAGTTTAATACAGGGCTAGTATTTTTTTTATACTTGATTACCGGGAAAACTGTACCATTGAGCTGAAATTACGTGAGTTCAAATCCTGGATAGGAAGCATGTTAAAAGGAAGCATCTAAGCCTCGCAGAATAGACTCAGAAAACTTAGGAATGGGATTGAATAAAAAAATATGATTAAAATATACACCCGATTGCGCAAAAGGGTATCTCAAACTGGCACATTCAAAAGTAATTACATAAACACTCACGCCTGTAATCCCCGAAGGGGTAGGCAGAGGTGTAACCACTACACCCACTTTTCGCCGAATTTCGGTCCCATAATGCGATAGAGCGCGAGCTCAGGCTCAGGCTCAGGTTCCAGACTCCAGGCTAATACTGAAAGTTTCTAGATAAAAAACCCAATATCTTTACCCGACCCGGGGATCGAACCCGCGACCTCAGCACAGCAGTCGTAACGCATGCGCAATTACAAGTACGCTACCGAGGCAATCAACGATCAACAAAAGTAATGGTTGATCGTTAAACATGCCACATACGCTAAAACCGGTCAACCTACCGGGAGCCTTGTAAATATGAAAGAAAATAAATAGAGTTTGAAACGCATTTTATTTTCCGGTACCCCAGACCATTTCCGTCAATTTACGTGCCCCAAAATAATGCAAAGCACTCACGCTATTTTTACATACTCTTGTTTCATAAACCTTCAGACATCAGATGTTGACGCTTATTCCCTCTCTTTCTTTCAGCAGCATTAGAGAGAAACGTAACTATATTAAGTCTTCGATGGAGGAAGTTGTTATTCGGATTATGAATATTTGATATAACGGTATGTCGTCGGATGTCTTGTAAACATCTTGTAATAGGGAACACTTTATGTTCATTAATGAATGCGACGTTCGAAATTTGAACGAGCATTTTATGTACTTATCATTTTATACTTTAAAATGTCTTTATATTTTTTTATAATAATAAAAAATCTGTTTATTATCTGTATCACAGGTCGACGTTCGATTTTTAAACGAACTATAACGGAGTAAAGATTTTATTCCTCTAAAAATATCTTTTTTTTTTAATATTAATAATACTAGACAACATCCTCCACACTAAGAACTGCTAGAATATAAGAAGACTCAGTGCATTGAAATAAAAATAATTTTACGGATTCTATCGCGGTTTATTTTACTTTTTAGTCACGACGTTTCGATAGCTTTACATCCTTCTTGCGTTGCCGGACATAAAATGTTATATAATCGAAATAAACATTGAATTCGACTTATAATTGGGGATAGCAGTATTTATTTCTCACCTCGTTTATCATTTTGGAAATGATTTGAAGACTAAGAAAATATCAGTAGAGCAGTCTTTTCAATATTAACAAATAAAACCCGTAAACTCTTTTGTATTTACAAAACCAAAGCGATGAAATTTTAACTTTGAAGGTTATTTAAAAGTTATCCTATCGTATTTAAACAAAACAACACAATCAATTACCCAAAAATAAAAGGCGTCCTCAAAACTTTATTGTATGATCACAAAACAGGCCGGACTTTGACAAGGAGTTGAATAAAACCCGCCAAAAATCTTCAAAATGGCGGCCAAAACGTAAAAATGGCCACGATTACACGTTATTAAAGCGTGGGAGTCCAGAAACGTCGACGTCACATCAAATATCAAATGATTAACGACGTCCCATTGTTTGGATTGCTTTATTGTTACTTCACAGGCTTGCCTACAAAGGTTTACATTATAAACCGAGGGACAACAAAAATTTTGGGGGATTTTTAATATCCCCCTAAAATCCGGACGTCTCGTGTCACTTTTCGCTGGCGGGAAAATGGGAAAGATATAAGCAAATATTTACGCTCATTTTTCAGTTTGTGGCCACGAGAATCTTTTTAATGTTAGATATGCAAAATAAACACTTATAGAAAAGTTGTAATTGTATTGATTTGATTGGAATGATACGTGAGTAGTACTTAATTATTAAAGTAAGTGTAAAAGTATTTTTTTTTATTCTGGCGCGGCAAAGTGACCACACTGCACCTGATGGTAAGCGCAGTGCCGTCCAGATAGAATATCAAGTAGCAAGAGACAGTCTATCCCTCGCTACTCAACACAATCATGTCGGCCTGCTGTTTAGCTTCTTCACACTACGCCTAAAGGACCCAGGATCATAGGAAGGAGGGAACACGGTAGCTGGCAAACTGTTCCACAGCTTGATGGTGCGGCAAAAATACGAGTTTGCGAACCTCTTGGTTCGGGCCGGGGTAGTAGATACCACGAAGCTGTGGCTCCGCAATCCAGTACGCGTGGTTCTGGTATGGAAGGGAGAGGATGGGATAAGATCAAACAATTCTTCAGAGCATTCGCCATGATACAGACGGTAGAACACGCTAAGCGAGGAAATATCCCTACGCAGCTGTAGCGGCTCCAGGCTGTTACTCACGTCTGCATCATTCACAATGCGGATGGCCCGCCGCTGCAACCCATCCAAGGCATCGAGAAGGTATTTTGCGGAACCGTCCCAGAGGTGCGAGCAGTATTCCATTCCCGGCCGCACTTGCGCTTTATATAAGCGGTAGAGCTGACCGGGCGTGAAAAACCGCCGCACCCTGTTCAGGATTCCTACCCTGCGGGAAGTGGCGGATATTACGCCCTCGACGTGACTCCTAGGATTAAGATCGCAGCGGATATCCATACCTAGGACACTAAGGTCATTCCGCATTGCGAGTGGAACACCCTGAAGAACGGGGATGGGAGAAAACGGGGATTTCTTGCACGAAAACGCGCACACCTGGGTTTTCTTGGCATTAAACTCAACCCGATTCCTGGTACCCCATGATGATATGAGATCCAAGGCCTGGTTGAGCTCAATGACAAGATCCTCGCGTCTCCTTTCAGTATCCGCCCGGCAACCAGGAGGCTTGCTGCAATAACGCCCATGAACCGTGCTGTCATCTGCATAGCAATGAATGTTGCCAAGCGACAACATATCATTAATATGCAGAATAAACAAGGTGGGCGAAAGTACAGAACCTTGTGGTACTCCGGCATTTACTGACATGAGCTGCGAAGCGTGTCCATCAACGAGGACACGTATTCTACGCTCATGCAGAAAGCCGGAGATCCACTTGCACAGGTTGTCGGGCAGACCGTATGCCGGGAATTTGGAGAGAAGGCCGCGATGCCAGACCCTATCAAACGCCTTGGCTATGTCGAGACTCACAGCCAGAGCCTCGCCATGCCTGTCAATCGCCTCGCCCCAGTGATGTAATACAAACGCTAGAAGATCACCCGTTGATCGGTTATGACGGAACCCGTATTGTCTGTCACTGATCAACGAGTGATCCTCCAGGTAGCGAACCAATTGGCTGTTAATTAGTCGCTCCATGACTTTACACATCACTGAGGTGATGGCGATTGGGCGATAATTGTTAGGGTCTGATCGATCACCCTTTTTGGGGATCGGCTGCACATTGGCCTCCCTCCAAGATTCGGGCACAACACCTGAGAGGTAGGACGATCGGTATAGGCGCGTCAGTGCAGGAGACAACTCCGCTGCACACTTTTTGAGAACAAGCGCTGGGATACCATCAGGACCACTAGCCTTCCGGACGTCGAGAGACTGCAGCTCACGCCGCACATCACAATGCCTGATACGGATATCAGGCATTGTGTGACCGCAACCGGGCAGCGTAGGTGGTAAATGAGCATTGCAGTCCTCGTGTCTCGAATTAGCCGCGAAGAGGTTTGCCAGTAAATCGGCCTTCTCTTGCGAGCTATGGGCTAGTGTTCCATTTCGATATCTCAGTGGTTGCAGCGAGGGGCGACAGAAATTAGATTGGACGGCCTTAGCCAAGCTCCAATAAGCTCGACTGCTTGTCGGGTGATCGGCCAAAACACATCCAATCCTGGAGACGCGCTGGGCATCCACTCTAACGTACGCCCTCTTGCAAGCCTTGGCAGCACAGTTGTAGGCTGCTTTGAGGGACTTAAGATTGGGATCCTTCGTAGCGCGACCCCCAATCCAAGCGCGATACGCCGTCTGTTTTTTACCAACAGCATCGGCGCATGCACGATTGAACCAGGAGCGTCCTCGACCGTGGCCCGCGATCTCAGAGGAAGGAATGTAACATTCCATTCCTAGTCTGATCTCGCAGGCAACGGCGTCGGCACTCGCAGAAGGATCCTTTCCCTCAAAGCAGCGCTGCCGCCAAGGGATGGATGCCAAATAATCCCGCATACCATCCCAATCTGCCGACGAGTAGTGCCAGATCCTGCGCTTGACCTTCACGGGACGTGGAGGCAAAGCGCGAGGTACTGATGTCCCAACCAGGCAGTGATCGGAGGTCCCCAGAGGAGCACCGATCGACACCGTATACCCAGTCGGGTGACTCGTCAACAGAAGGTCCAGCAGAGAGGGCGCATGACTAGCCACATCTGGGATCCTGGTAGGCTGGTTCACCAGTTGTGTCAAGCCATGAGTCAAGGCGAATGCATGAGCAGTTCTGCCAGCATGGTCAGTTTTGGAGGATCCCAACCACAACTCATGGTGTGCGTTGAAGTCCCCCAGAACAACCAATTCCGCTGTTGGGAACTGCTCCTGCGCCTCGTCTGTCGCCTGGCTAATGTGATCAAATAGTCGAGTTGTCTCCACGTCCCCGTCGTGTGACCTGTAAAGGCACACGTAAACCCGACTCTGGGAGCCGAGGTCGACGTGCACCCACAGGGTGGAGAAGGAGGGGTCCTCCATGCAGCGCAGACGGCGACAGCAGACGTCCGACCGAACATACAGACATACCCCGGCCCTCGGCCTGAAGCTTTCTTCAAGTGAGTAGCCGGGGTAAAGCAAGTATGTGGTATCGGTCGGACTGGTCGGACTACAAATCTGCGTCTCCGTCAGGAAGAGAAGAGCAGGCCGGGCCGTCTCAAGATGGTGGTGGACGGTATTAAGGTCCGAATGGAGTCCGCGGATGTTAGCGAACTCCATTGTGAAAGCGGTGGTGGGGTTACGCACCGCTGTAGGTCCTTTTCTCTTTTTAGGCACTGTCATGGAGTTGATGGGGGGAGGAGGTGAAGAAGCGGTCGAGGGTCTAGTGTCAGAGTAATCAGAAGGCCGCAACAAGCGCCGGTCCACTACAAGAGCCGAGAGGAGGTAAGCTGATCCGCCGGACGGAAGGGACCCCGTACCCTCCTGGGATAGGCCGCCGGGACCCCACATCCGGTCACCAACCGGCACGACGGACCCACCCAAGATTATGCGCGGCATGGTGGGGCAGCCTCTCGTGGTGGTTAGTCACGATTGGGCCCCTGTACTGTACCGCGGGCGGCCAGCGGTACAACCGTTTCTACAGGTCTCCCTGGCCGACGGATCAATACACCTCCAACCGACTGTGAACCGGCTAATACCTGCACGGCCAAACATCGTACCCCGACTCTAGCCCCCCGACGATAACCGGACATACACTGGCTGATCCCGGACCGCGACACACTTGCGTGTGCCACTATGGCGGGTTTTTCGCCCTGTGTACGGTGGTCGCTATCCGGGCGGATATAAATATCCTACCACCAGCAAAAGTAAATGTATTCACGTTATAAACTCACGTTTTATAAATACTAAGTATGTTTGTTTAATGTTAATAGTATTTTTAGAATTATTGAATATTTTGTTTGATCACTTTAAATAATTATGTTGCTGTATTGACTTATTGGAAAGTAAAATGAAGGGAGGTGCACTGTCATTGAATTGTATAAAAAGTGAGCATTAGGCGGCTCTCGTGTCATTGCCCTTTCATCAGAGTAAGAGACAAAAACTTATAAAATCAAGAATCAGTTATTTCAATGAAACTCTGCTGGATTTTAAAGAAATAACACCCCCAAAGCTTTCATTAATTATTCTATATTTTATAAGGTGATTATCGATTTGTAAAACTTGCATATATTTTTAATTGATGGTACATTTTGCTGGTAGCTACGTCCTTTCGTCTCTGTGGATTGAGGGCTCTGAAGAATTTTACCACTGTATAATAATAGGAACAATAATTAAAAAGCATGTTTTTTTTATTAAAATCATTAACATTAATCTGGTTTTTATATCTATCGGCATTCCGAGCAGTATTTACTACAATACTTATATAATAATATAATAATGAAGGGTATCTTCCAAAGCAAACTACAAGTATAGCAATATTCCTCGTATTTACATAATTATGCACTCTCCCGCCATCCTTACAATCGGAAACCACCGCACATAAGATCTCATATCTATTTTTTTGTAAGCAAAGGGCACATCCATACAGCCTAGCCTTTAATGACACTGACCACAGATCCTGCTTTTCTCATAGTATTCTATTTTTTTAACCGACTTCAAAAAAGGAGGAGGTTAACAATTCGTCGGAATAATTTTTTTTTTATGTATGTTACCCGATTACTCGAAGACGCCTGGACCGATTCGAGAAATTATTTTATTGTTTAAAAGGGTATACTTCCCAGGTGGTCCCATTGGCACCAAGTCAGGATCTGATGATGGGATCTCAGAAAAATCAAGGACAACCCTCAAATTTTATAGTGACGCATAATTTGTTTTTTATTGAAGTCGGTGTACTTTTTATGAATTAAAAAAACTTTTTAAATATTTAAATACAAAATAAACATACTAAAGATTATGAAACCTTATAATACTTATAACTGTAGATATATTTCTGTTAATTTATACATGTTGGTTGCGAATTCATAAAATCTAATCCATCCAAAAAACGTCAAAGGCACATCATTCGAGTAACATATCATATAGTTGCGGCCTTCTGAGTACTCTGACACTAGACCCTCGCCCGCTTCGCCTTGCCCAAGGCGTAGTGTGAAGAAGTAAGTAGGCATGATTGTGTTGAGTAGCGGGGGATAAATTGTCTCTCGATACTCTAATTGGATGGCACTGCACTACCATCAGGTGCGGTGTGGTGTGGTGTGTGGTGCTTTACCGTGCCACGATAAAAACAACTACAGATATATGGTTTATATGAGCGTGTCGCTGACTCTAAAACCATGCAAAAATCGCCCAACGCACCTAAAGTTTTCAGTTCAAAAAGCATAGGACTAAGCGCTTGGCGGTCAACGCTGTCTCAATGGCCACGTGTGGTCATCCTAACGATAAAAGCCGTCCCAGCGTCAGTAATACTCAGATGCTAATAGATAAAAGCGAACAGAATAATCTGTTTTCATACGTAATTTATGGTCACCGTACATTGCCTACCTGTCAGAATTTTAACGGAAAGTGTTTAATATTTTTGCTCGAAGCCGAAAATTAATTTAAGTAGGATCTGCTGATATTATTTTATAAGCAAATTGAATTAATAATTGACTGATCTGCTCCAGGGTATGTTAGGGATGAATGATACGGAAAGTACCTGCCTCGGTGGCGCAGTTGTAATTGCGCATGTGTTACAACTGCTGTGCTGAGGTCTAGGGTTTGGTCCCAGGGTCGGATTAAACTGATATTGGGTTTTTCTATCCAGAAATACTCAGTATCAGCCTGGAGTCTAGAATTGAGCCGGGTATGGCGATAGGCTCGCCCCATCACATTATAGGACCGTAATAAATTCGGCGAAAAGTGGGTGTACTGGTTACACCTCTGCCTAACCCTTCCGGGATTACATCCTCATCATAAGACGTCCTATGATGAGGATGAGAGAGAAAATCATCTTGCAGGCATACTTATTAAATCGCCTGTTATCGTCTCAGACACAAATAAGACAGCTGGTTCATAAACTAGACACAGCATCACATTATAATCTATAACAGTATCTAACAAGTGAGTCGGTAAACTCTTACTGGCCGTATCACTCCGGCAATATTAAACTGGTAACCACCATAGAGATACTATTCCGTAAAGGCAACGCATTTGCAAGCCCTCTGGTGTTGCAGATGTTCATGGGTGGCGGTGATGACTTTCCATCAGGTGAGCCTCCTGCCCGTTTGCTTCCTTTTAACATAAAAAAAAAGATGAATACGGGAATATTCCCATAATCCTGTTTTAGAGTTTAGGACTCCTTTTATAAGGAGTTCTTTTTTTGAAATGTATTCTTTGATTGATGATGGGTCAAAATATGATAATTTAAAAGATTTATATGTGCCAGTATTATTTAAAGACATTTTTTTAAAATAGAGTACCGATAACATAGATAACATAAATAATAATACTAGCCCTGTATTAAACATTGTCCCACTGCTGGGCACGGGCCTCCTCTACTAATGAGAGAGGTTAAGCCTTAGTCCACCACGCTGGCCTATTGCGGGTTGGCAGACTTAACATACCTTCGAAAACTCTTATGAGAATTCTCAGGTATGCAGGTGTCCTCACGATGTTTTCCTTCACCGTTAAAGCAAGCGATAATTAACATTAAATACACACGTAACTTTAGAAAAGTCAGAGGTGTATGCCATTTGGGTTTCGAACATACGACTTTCGTCTTGACAGTCCGTACTGCAACCAACTAGGCTGTCGCTGCTTTTTCGCCTTTGCTTTTTTTATAGATAACATATTTTAAGTATATTACAATATATATAATACAACCTGTTGCCCGCGGCTCCGCCCGCGTGGTAGTTATTTTTGAAAGAAAAGGTATATAATCCATGGAGTCTTCTTAAACTATTATACCTTTCTATCTTATAGGAACCGTGAATTTTTTCGGGATAGCCTATGTCATTCTATAACACCTAAACTACCATTTGCAAAAAATCGTGTTGATCCCAGGCTCTGCGAAAAACTATCCCGCGGGAACCATACAATCATTTTTCCGGGATTAAAAGTAGCCTATATGCTGTTCCAGACTATTATCAATCTCTGTGATAAATTTGAACCAGATCCGTTCAGCCGTTCTGGCGTGATTGAGTAACGAACATCCATCCATCCAAACGATCGCATAATAGTAGTAAGATTGTCAAAGTCTATCTTAAGGTCATTTGTAACAGTAACGTTAAATTTGCTACATGTTTAAGAAATTCCATAGAAGTCTGCTGGTCCAATAGCTGTATAAAAATATATGTTAAACGTGGTTTTATTACGAAACTTTTTGTCTTAAACTTTCTTTACAAATTCTCTAATAATGTACAATCTTAAAAAATAGACAGCCGTTCGGGTAGGGTAGGGCGGGGCTAGTTGGGCCATTTTTCACTTCAGCGGTTATAGCTCCTCAATGATACGTCTTAATGGCTTGTTATGCATACTGATAGATTACTAATTTATCCCTTTGCAAAAGTGTCCATAATAATTTATTTCTAACAAGTCGAATTTCAGAGCTACAGTTGTTTAAATGCAGAAAGTCAAGTATGCTCAATGTACCCCATAGGTGGGGTAAGTTGAGCAAGGGTATGGGGCAAATTGAGCACTCAAAAAGTCTAGCCAAACCATGGGTTCAATATTAACTAGACATGAAATAAAATCTCTATTTGACAATCACCTTTTTATTAATAGTCTTTTAGTGACAAAACAACAAAACCTATAGTAATTTTCTTTAAAAAATAATCTAAAAATAGAATCAACAAAACTTCAACGTATCTTAAGCTTAACTTTACAGAAAGACTGTATTCTTTCCGTTTAAAATCAGACTTGAATATTTATGTAATTATCAATATAACTTATATTATAAAAGAAAATATTAATAAGCTCTTAGAAACTTAATTGTCGTTGTCACTGTTGAAATTGACACAAACGAAAGTAAGACCACCACCTGGCGCACATTTTGTATGTGCCCATTCCCTGCAAACTTGACATTGCATCCACGTTTCTCCTGGTAAACTTTCAGAATAGCCTTCGCAACATATCAGACAGGAATAATCATCATCGTTGCTTTCCTTGCTTGACTGGAGTGCTTTTTAGGAACAATCTTCTTTCTTTTTTTATCAATGTTCTTCCTTGGCCTTTTAACTTTTTAGTGTTTTTTTTTTCTTTCTCTTGCATTCATTTCGACAGTGTCTGTTAGAACAGCAGCTTTTCTCTTTCTTCTGTTAATTTTGGGAGCTTTAAAACATATATTATTTTTGTTTCAAGTCAGCTATTGTTGCTCAACTAGCCCCAATTCGAAATTTCAAAACAAAAGTGAGGATATCAAAAAAACGGTTTGAATTATACCCAGAACCTTTATACATATCAAAAGTACAATAAGTTTATGGAAGTTTAACATTTACCTGATTGAAAACGGATAACATTTGACTATGACAGACGAAATATTCTCGTTTACAATTATTTTACTTTTTGGTCACAAAATAAACAATGCGGACGTGTACTTCATTGGATCGAGGAGTCGCCACTGGCGGTCGCGGAATAAGTTCCACTCCCGCGACCCTTTGTTTCCGCTATTTGATGCCTCTGCATGCGGTAAATAGTTTTCGAGATATTTCGATTGCCCAACTTGCCCCTATGCTCTACTAGCCCCGCCCTACCCTATTACAGGCATGAGTGTGTATGTACTACTTAAAATCTTTAACAATGCCATGTCTATAAATTAGCAACACTACACCACCGTGCCTAAGCAAAGTTTGCAAACTTGCAGATTTCATGCTCAATTTAGTAAATGAACGTCGTTGAACGGACTGACTTTGGTGGCTCCTTGCTTACACAATACCCAAATAAACTTGTGGTGGTATCAATGACATCTAGTGGGACGTACTATAACTAGCGCATTTATTGCAACCACGTTTTTTTCATATTTAATCAATTATTTTTATTCTATGTTGAAGCAATTTCTTCAAGCAGCGATAGCCTAGCTGGTTGCGGTACGGACTGACAAGACGTAAGTCGTAGATTCGAAACGCAAAAGTTACGTGTGTGTTAAATGTAAATTATCGCTTGTTTTATCGGTGAAGGACTGAATTGACTGCCTCGGTGGCGCAGTTGTAATTGCGCATGCGTTACGATTGCTGTGCTGAGGTCTCGGGTTCGATCCCCGGGTCGAGTAAAGTTATATTGGGTTTTTCTATCTAGAAATTCTCAGTATTAGCCCGGAGTCTGGAACATGTGCCCAGAATGACGATAGGCTCGCCCCCTATCACATTATGGGACCGAAATTCGGCGAAAAGTGGGTGTACTGCTTACACCTCTGCCTACCCCTTCGGGGATTACAGGCGTGATTGTATATGTATATATATGTATGTATTTATCGGCGAAGGAAAATATCGTGAGGAAACCTGCATACCTGAGAATTCTCATAAGAATTTCGAAGGTATGTGAAGTCTACCAACCCGCATTAGATCAGCGTGGTGGACTAAGGCCTAACCCCTCTCAATAGAAGAGGAGACCCAAGCCCAGCAGTGGGACAATGTGTAATACAGGGCTGGTATTATTATTATAAGCAATTTCTTTATTTATCGTCATCAGTCTTGTGAAAATATCACAAACGGTCTTGTCGCTATCTCTCGTAAACAAAAAAAATTAATTTACCTAATTTTATTATTCCTGTGACCATGAAGACTCTAAAGCTATCAAAATGTATATTGTTTTATTTTAATTTTAATCTCCAAATTTATGTGTTTTTGTTTTGTTTTCAATTATTTAGTTTTATTTTTTATAATTTTATTAGTAGATTTAATAGTTTTAAATTAATTACACAACTAATTTACTTTTTTTTTGTAATGTTGTCATGTGCCTTATTTTTTGTTTACTGTAGTATGTTTATATGTAGTACTGTTGGTGTACCTTATATACACAGTCAGGTCATAAGTATTGTCACACAGTAAAAACTTTTATTTTAGATTGCTGGCCACAAAAATTTATTGAATTCGAATTTCAAATTGTTCATGAAAATAAAAATGTATACTTTTTAGAATTTTACTCATTTTTAAATATGGAGTGGACGCTTAAAGAAGACCGTGTTGCAGTAATTGCGTTGCATCGTTGCGGTTACGCGCCAATTAAAATTTTTGACATACTGAAATATTTGAATATAACCAAAAGATTCGTTTATCGTACCATCAAACGATACAATGAAGACTCTAGTGTAGATGACAGGTCAAGAAGTGGTCGCCCTCGGTCTGTTAGGACTCCAGCAGTGATAAAAGCTGTGAAGGCGCGAATTCAAAGAAATCCCAAACGTAAGCAGAAACTGTTGGCCCTTCAGATGGGGTTAAGCAGAACCACGGTGAAAAGGGTGTTAAATGAAGACTTAGGGCTTCGGGCATATCGAAGAAAAACAGGACATCGTTTGAATGCTCGTCTAATGGACCTGAGACTGAAGAGATGCCGCGCTTTGTTGAAGCGGTACGCGGGAAAAAAATATCGGGAAATTCTTTTTTCAGATGAAAAATTTTTTACCGTAGAAGAGAGCTACAACAAACAAATTGATAAGGTGTACGCACACAGTAGTGAAGAAGCGAGCAACCGTATTCCGCGTGTCCAACGAGGTCATTTTCCATCCTCGCTCATGGTATGGTTGGGAGTTTCTTATTGGGGCATAACAGAGGTACATTTTTGTGAGAAAGGTGTAAAAACGAATGCAGTTGTGTATCAAAATACAGTCCTGACGAACCTTGTGGAACCTGTTTCTCATACCATGTTCAATAACAGGCACTGGGTATTCCAACAAGATTCGGCGCCAGCTCATAGAGCGAAGAGCACACAAGACTGGCTGGCGGCGCGTGAAATCGACTTCATCCGGCACGAAGACTGGCCCTCCTCCAGTCCAGATTTGAATCCGTTAGATTACAAGATATGGCAACACTTGGAGGAAAAGCCATGCTCAAAGCCTCATCCCAATTTGGAGTCACTCAAGACATCCTTGATTAAGGCAACCGCCGATATTGACATGGACCTCGTTCGTGCTGCGATAGACAACTGGCCGCGCAGATTGAAGGCCTGTATTCAAAATCACGAAGGTCATTTTGAATAAACTTTAGTGTCATAAGAATCTATGTTTTGTTAAGTTCATTTTGGTATATAAATGGTTACATAATGAATAAACTTGTTTCAATTATTTTATATTAAACATGTGACAGAATTTAGGACCTGACTAGGTATAAATAAATAAAACGTCGCGTCGGGACTAAAAAGTAAAAGTAAACGCTATAAAATCCATAAAGTTAGTTTTATTTCAATTTGTATTCGTGTAAACCAACGTAAAGTGACAGTTCACTGTCGCGTTTCGTATGGTAAGTAAGATATCCGGAGGCCCAGATTCCCCCTTCCCTAATCCCTATTCCTGTCCTTTAAAGCCGACAGCGCATACGTGATAATTTCGGTATTGTGGATGTTCATGGGCGGTGGAGATCACTTAACATCAGGTGACCCACTGGCTCGTTTGTCGGACTATGATATAAAAAAAAACATAAGAAACCTGGAGGTCAACAAATGCCCCCGATTATAAGTCCACTTTTATATATGTGTACCTATAAGTTTTGTATAAATTATATCTATTCCGAAATTTCCAAAGGAAATGTCGGAAAGATAAGAAACTGGGTAGATAAGCTGACTTTCTGAGTTTAGAACTAAAAAGTACTGTAGCGTATGTGCTAGGTTATTGAATGGTAAATCTAATGAAAGAATATTATCGGTTTTTCGAACCGATGCATTAGGAATTTGCATGAATGAATAATTTATTACTCACTCCAATACATGATGGATTTAATCGGTATTTTAGTTTTTTTTGTATCTATATTTGTGTATTTAAAATAGATACACTTACGTAATCAAGACATGAACAATATTAAATCTTTATCAATATCATAAGTTCGTGTGTATTCAGTGTTAATTATCGCTTACTTTTTTATCTTGGCATGGCAAAGTGACCACACTGCACCTAATGGTAAGACAGTGTATATCAGTATTGAAATAACGCAAATGACAGCAAAAAAAATGTGCCATAAATATGCTTGAAGAACACACGCCAGTTGGTGAGAAGAATACAACCTTATACGCACGGACAGCCTAACCCACTATACTGAATTTCCACCAAACTAACAGCGGTATAGGACGATGTGACTGCACTCCACTTACGAGGCTTAAGAAGAATAGTCCTTAAACGGTAAGCAGCGGCACTGCTATGCTTTGGCATTGCAAAAGTATATGGGCCGCGGTGACTATTTATGTACCATCAGGTGGCCCGTCTGATCGTCTGCATATCCAGGCGCTAACAAAAAAAAGAAAAAAAAACACCACACGTCTGTACTCTGAACAGTCCGAGAATATTGTCCACAATTGTATATATTTAAACAAATAAATAAATAAATAAATAATAAATTGTATTATTTATTATGCAAATCTTTACCCCCACTCAGTTAGTAATCTACCCACCGATATTTATGAAATACCCTCGATATGTCTAATAAATGGGACCTTCCCTAACAATCATAAATCCACCGTAAGATATTTACGAAATATTCTAACAAAAGGTTATACCCATAATCCAAAATCCACCAGAGCATTTTATTAGTTTACAAACGGATCTACAGCCACAAATCTTATTATAACTAAAAAACAACTCCATTTCGAATAAATTAATGTTACATTTGCTTTTTCCTACTGCCTTTGAGATTCTCTCATAATGTTATTTCTTTGCAGAAGTATTTTTTAATTTCACTATAAGTTGCGAAGGAAGCGGAAAATTGTTAGTGGTTTCCTTTAGAGCGAAACAGCATCGTTTGTGGAGGGATTTTACATTTTATGGACCAAGTTGGACGTGACGAGTTTTATAAGGGATTTAGATTTGATCATTGACATAGACGTACATGCATACATACATATATGCAGAGATGTAGCCAGTACACCCATTTTTCGCCTTCCCTTATTAATTGATCACGGTCCCATAATGTGATAGGGGACGAACCTATCGCCATACCGGGCACAATTACAGACTCCGGGCTAATACTGAGTATTTCTGAATAAAACCCGACCAAACCAAACCAAACCATACCCGACCCAGGGATCGAACACGAGACCTCAGCACAGCAGTCGCAACGCATGTGCAATTACAACGGTGCCACCAAGGCAATCAATATAGATGTTGATTGTATGTTATTTTTGGTCGTATTCTTTATTACTGAAGGCCTTAAAATAAGGAATAATAAATACACCACTACTAAATGAAACGTGTGTAGAGGTATGGGTGAAAGTGTTCCTCTAGCGAAGGGGGTGTCTCCAGTCAGGCGGGTGTTATGCCGGGCCGGCCGCGGCCCCTTCAACCGTTGACATTTGGATCTTGTATATATACAATGTTTCGCTCAAATTTTAGAACCGCGATTCAGCCTGGCGTTATTGCTAACTCGTCGGTGTGAGGCGCTTGTGTGCCGCCACACCTATATAGTAGGTATCAATAACTACGAAGGACTACGGTCCCACAAGACCCGGACCAGAAACAAATATTTGTAGATCACACCAACCATTTGATTCGGAACAAATTTGACCTTGAAAGGTTTACGCTGCTTGTATGACCTGCGTAAATTTCGTCCGAATCTCAGCTTCTTTCAGAGGTTGTCACAGTGTAACAAGTCAAGATGGATCCCTTATCACACCAACGGCTAGATGAACGGCCTCGGAATCTTTTTCCATCTATTTTCCTCGAGTTTGTTTTTCTTATCCTGGCAGGGCAAAGTGACTATACTGCACCTGATGGTAAGTGCAGTGCCGTCCAGTTAGAGTATCCAGTAGCGAGAGACAATCTATCCCTCGCTACTCAACACAATCATGCCGGCCTGCTTCTTCACGCTAAAAAAAATCGGATGTACACTGGCTGATCCCTGAACGCGATACACTTGCGTGTGCCACTATAGTCGGTTTTACACCCTGTGTACGATGCGAGCTATCCGGGCGGTTATGAATATCCTAATACGAGCAAAACTTGTATTAGCATTCATCGTTTAATTATATACTTAATATTTAATCTAAACATTAATAAACCTTGAAATTTAATGCGCGTGTTTGTGTACACAGATGGTGTATTGATTCGTAATCATTCACTCTGCCATTTCAGTCAATCTTTCGTTCGTTCGTGCACTTCGTAGTTTTATACGCAAATACACGTATTCCATTTGCATGTCATTAAGAACTTCTAAAGAGCAAATAAAGTAATTTTGTTGGCGGAAGCTGCGTTCATAGCTCCTCAGCTAATATTAAAATCAAATGAAGCATATTTTTTATTCTAGCTGTAACGTCATAAGAATAATTAACTAATGAAACCTTTGAAGCACTTTGGAAAATGTTTACAATGCTTTACAGACGAAATAACAATTTTCGAATATTAATGTGGCGTATTATAAATTACCTCAGAAACGTTGATTGCAGAATTAATATATCTTATACTTTGTAGCAGTAAACATATTTGTAACATCTATTCTAATCTATGTCTATAACAATCTATGGTCACATGTCAAACAATTTAAAATACATTGTTTCGTAGGACGAGTGAGATTTTTGGAAACCTAAATCTCCTCCCGCTTCTGAATCCCTGTCTTTTCTATTTAGGTCGGCAACCAGAATCCTCCTCGTACAGAGAGTGCATGCATTAAAAACTTGTCCAAATTAACAAAGTTATTGCTTTTCACATGTTATATCAGGGCCGGTGTTAGGAATGGGTGGTCGGCCCGGGACGCTGGTAACGAAGGGACGCCGGAGACGTACTTATCAGCGGTAAGATCATAAAATACTTAAATTTCCTTCAATCTGGTGACGAAATCACTAAGGGGACCACACTAGAACACGACAGACCCCTTTCCATCATCAGACAATAAGAGACACGTCGAAGCATCATCGATACCTGGTTGATATTCCACCAGTGCGCACGAAGCGTTTTGCTAGTACATTTATCATGCGCACCTCTAGCGAGTGGAACTCTTTGCCGGAGTCTATATTCCCCGATAATTATTACCTGGGTATCTTTAAGTCAAGAGTGAATAGGTATCTTCTAGGCAAGCGTGCTCCACCGTAGACCACATCATCACTTACCATCAGACGAGATAGTGGTCAAACGCAAGCAATTCCAGTGTACAATAAAGAGTATAACTAAAAAAAAATATTTTATTTCTACTCTATTATCTTTATTGTACACTGGAATATATGATATTAAAACCTACAAAAATATATGACGCGACGGTCATCGGCCGAGGCAGTGAGATGGTGGTACCCACTGTTTACAATAAATAAAGTTATTTGCAAGTACAATTCAGTGTCCGTATTCATCACGATCCGGCATATATATATATAATAAAATATGATTAATAGAGTGGACTGTATTTCATACTTTCCCTTGGGATTTCTTTAATTTATTTGCAGGGATTTGGATAGCAGTTAGGGGGCGCCGTATAGCAATCGCGCCCAGGTATTGCTAATACCAGCACTGGTTATATACTTCTCAATGAGAATGGTTCTGCACATACGAGTATATAAAGCTTGCAAATATATCCTAGCAATCTCTCCCATGAGATTCCAACTAGGCCGAAGAGATCGTAAAAAGGGACTGAGAAATTTGGACAAAATATTCCGTTTGGTGGTACATTATAAGAAAGCTTGTAGCAATAATTGCGTCTAATATAAATACTTTTACAGCACTTATTTCGATAGAGATATCATTTTCTGGTAAGTCGTAGGTTTAGTCTTTTTTAATAAACAATTTCAATAGGATTTTAAGATCGTTTTTGTCAATAAACCTATTAGAATTAATGATTTCTTATGTTTACGCAAAAATAATTTGACATATTTTATCATGGTTTATATTTAGTTCCGAAGTTTCAAAAGCTTTAGTTGCAGACAGAATTGCATTTCGTGACGTGATGACGTGAAGTAAAATGAAACGCTTTTAGATGACAGACATGGCTCAATTTTTATGTAATTCATAATGTAGTTTGACTTATTCAACACTAGCCGTTACCTGCGGCTCCGCCCGAATACAGATATTCGTTCAAACAGGTATAACTTTTGATTGAATGCACCGATTTAAATGAAATAAAGGCTAAATGTTACCTCGAGACACACTCTATGATTTTATTGAAGATTATTTTATCGTAATACAGTACTTTGGACGTGATGCCTTGACAAACAGACAGACAATAAATCCAAAAACAATTGTTTTGGGCTCTATATCGGTAATATAACACGTTGCAATAAAAATCTTGCAAAAATATATAATGTACAGACAAACTCTTCAGCTTTATTATAGCATAGATTCAGTCAGTGTACATTAAATACGAGAATTAGCCCTTATGTCAAAAATCCAGTAAACTTTGGTAGTGTTAATGAAATTTATAATTACCCCAGCAAGATTGTCTGAGATGTATCGGGTCTAGATTTCTAGGACGTTCGGGTAATTGGTTTAGATCCGCCCCTATTAATTGGTCCAAGGCGGACGCGCTGAAAATGACATTTCAAATAGAACTATACATTTGATAGGTCGTTGAAATTTGAATACCTTTTAAAAGGGGTAAAATTCTACTTTGCGAAACTATGCTAAAGTTGAAATAATAGCTGTTTAATTAAAGTCTTACGATAAAATGGGGTGAACAAAAATTAAGGGGCGAAAAGAAGTAAAATTTAAATTAAGAAGTGAAATTCAAATTAAGATTACGAAACAGATAAACCGTAACGGTAATCTACTTGAAAAATAAATATTTTTCTATTTTATCAATGTAATGTTTTAGAGTGGGGTTTTCAATCTTTTTTATCTGCCTTTACAGTTCGTTATATCTTTTTAACGCCTTTCTGAAAGAAGATAATCTGAGTGTCGCCTTAGAAAACTATATTACTTTTTTTTTCAATGCAAACTCCGAAAATCATAATTAATATTTATTCCTAAACAAGCAATACAATTTATGCGACATAGAAGCTTGTAACACTAGGTCAAATATTGCGTCGTGGGTATCAAGAACTACGAAGGACTACGATCCCACAACACTCAGACCCGAAACAAATTCTTGTGGATCAAATTTGTCTCGGAGCAGAGATCAAACCCACGGCCTCTCGTTTGACAGCCGGCTACTCACCCACTGCGCCACGAAGGCTATCTATTACGGATTTTAAAACCACGATTGCATTTTAAAAATAACTACACTTTCTTCAAAATTTATTTATAATCTATGTTTGGGTTTTTTTATCAGTATCAACCCGGAGTCTGGAATTGTGCCCGGTATGACGATAGGGTCTCGCCCCCTATCACATTATGGGACCGTAATAAATTTGGCGAAAAGTGGGTGTACTGGTTACCCCTTCAGGGATTACAGGCGTGAGTATATGTTTGGATTTTATGTTAAGAATTTCAGAATATTTTGCATATCCAACCGACTTAGGGGTATTGTCTCGACTCCCCTTTGATAGCGACACTATGCCCCAGGGCATTGCACGCAGTTAATCGAGCTTAGAGGATTCTATATGCCCCTTGAGTTCTATTTACACCGTATTACAGTAGTCTATGCAGCATGTAGCTAATTAAGTGTTAAGTGGTAAACCTTATTACTTATTAATATATTACACAGACACACGCAGCGCGAACCGACTAAAAATTATCATGTGTCGTGGGTATCAGGAACTACAAGAAACGTATGATCTCACAACAGTAAGTTATTTTAATGATAGTTTCTTATGTTGACGCGAATATTATACATTGAAATAAAACTAATTTTACGGATTCTATCGCGGTTTATTTTACTTTTTAGTCCCGATGTTTCGAAAGTAGTACGGATCTAGTTGAAATTTAGCACAGAGATAGATTATAGTCTGAAAAAGCACATAGACTTTTGCTCCGGTAGGCAGCGGTTTTGCTGTGCTCTGGCATTGCAGAAGTCTATTGGCGGCGGTGACTACTTACCATCAGGTAGCCCGTCTGCTCGTCTGCCTATACAGGCTCAAAAAAAAACCGGGAAAATTTACAGTTCCCGTGGGATAGTTAAGGTTTTTCATAGAGCTAGGGATCGACATGATTTTTTGCTAAGTGGCAGTTTAGGGATCAGAAAATGACATAGACAACTTTTTATCCCGGAGAAATGCACGCTACCTACGGCATAGCAAAATATAGAAAAGTGTAAAATCTTAATATGTTTCCATGGATTGTATACCTTTTCTTCCAAAAATAACCTCCAAGCGGGTGGAGCCGTAAGCAACAGCTAGTGAAATATACGATTAAAGCGTATTTTGGATACTTACTCGGACCCAAGCATCGGTCTTCAGTGTCAGGTGTTTTTTTGGATAAGAATCGTAACGATAAAGTCTGTCTCACCTGTCGACGCACACTATTGAGCTCTCGGGATAAACAGCAAAAAAACTTCTTAGATTTAAAAAAGTCTGCCTCGGTGGCACAGGTGTAATTGCGTACGCGGTATGATTGCCGAACTGAGGTTCGATGCCCGGGTTAGGTAGTGATATTGGGTTTTTCTACCACGATATACTCAATATTCTTGGATCTTGTCGTTGAGCTCATCCAGACCTTGCATCTCATCTCATCATGGGGTACCAGGAATCGGGTTGAGTTTAATGCCAAGAAAACCCAGGTGTGCGCGTTCTCGTGCAAGAAGTCTCCGTTTTCTCCCATCCCCGTTCTTCACTTCGGTGTTCCACTTGCAATACGGAATGACCTTAGTGTCCTAGGTATGGATATCCGCTGCGATCTTAATCCAAGGAGTCACATCGAGGGCGTAATATCCGCCACTTCACGCAGGGTCGGAATCCTGAACAGGGTGCGGCGGTTTTTCACGCCTGGTCAGCTCTAACGCTTATATAAAGCGCAGGTGCGGCCGGGCTCCCTCCTATGATCCTGGGTCCTTTAGGTGTAACGTAAAGAAGCTAAACAGCAGGCCGGCATGATTGTGTTGAGTAGCGGGGGATAGACTGTCTCTCGCTACTTGATACTCTATCTGGACGTCACTGCGCTTACCATCAGGTGCAGTGTGGTCCCTTAGCCGCGCCAGAATAAAAAAAAAATATTAGCCCAGAGTCCGGAACTGGGCCTGGTATGGCGGTAGGTTCGTATTGTAAATTAAATAAAATATACGGATATAATATGATAGCAAATGTATTTATTTGTACTCGTCACATACCAGTGTCATGAACGATCTTTTATTTTATACAACATATTTTTCTATACCAGCCAGAGTAATATATAGTCTAATAACAAGTTTTACTACTTTATTAGAACACATACCAAAAAGGCGTAATTACATTGTAATATTTCAACAGTTCGCTCCCTATCACATTATGGGACGGTAATAAACTTGGGGAAATGTGGGTGTATTAGTTACTCCTTGCCTACCCCTTCGGGGATTACAAGCTGAGTGTGTATGAGTGCGTATGTAAAACCTTTTACAATTTCCCGGACGACATGTAATTATTACTAAACAAACACTACTCGAATTGTAAAAGGATATACTATCCTTACCTTTTAGAAAAAAAAAACTATTAGAATTTCAAAGGGATACTTTGCCATCTTTACTTTTTAAAGTCTTTAATTTGTTTAATTTACCTCTGTCGCGGAATCTTCCATTATATTACGTTACATTAGCAAAATTTTGGGAATCGTTCCTCCACAAAGACCATATAAACAATAAGGGGTCAACATAACCATTGTGGACCATCCAAAAGACCCACAAGATAATCTGGAAATGAATACATTAATATCCAAAAATGGTTTTATCTAACACGCTACAAAAGATACCGTTCCATTTAACGAGGATTCGTGTAAAATACAAGCAATTTAAAAAGTGTTTGCAATTTTTATCTCTCACGGGAGTGTGAAATTGGCCGTAGTGGATGCACGCCGTCGTCGTGGCCTGAGCAGGATAGGATCATGCAGCTTGCAGTGATGTAGAGAATAGCTGGATAAGTTTTTAATTTTGGGCGTAGTCACATCCCAAATCTCTGAAAAAACCATTTATCCACACAAATACAGAACTAAAAAAAATTACATATCAAATTTACAAAACCCCACGATTCGCTACAATATGTGTGGTGGAAGGTGTGCCAGCTCAGTACAGACTGTTGAACGCTTCACCATAGTACAAAAATTCAGACGACGAAAAGGCAGTTTTACCAATACCTACTACAATACATTTACTGTATTTTTTGGAGAATTCGATAGACATTTAACTAAAATTAATCTTGTTTTGATAAATCTTACAAAATTCTTCAACATTTTTGAATTGATTCAGATGACATGCTTATATTGCTATTGTGTTTATTAAATAAATATTTTAATATGTTATCAATTTTGTGTTACTTGATGAAGGCTGCTTACCCTGTTCCCCATAGTTCCTTATTAATATTTACATCACTTTAGAATCGAATCCCTTTGTCTTGGCTTCTTCCATTACTTCCATTGCACCTAACTGTTCAAATCAATATTTTTTCACCATTCATTTTCATAGTACATATTTGGAAGCTGTCTTGGGTTGGCTGCTCTGACAACTAGGCTTGCTTGCTTCCTCCGTCATGTTTTTTAGCTAAGTCTCTCAAATGACCTAAAAGGTCACCTGATAGTTAGTGATTTCCAATTATCAATGAATAATTTTAGAAATATTTTGCCACTTCCAGTTCTACTACATTTACTTAAAAACTTTTTCACGGCATTTTTAAGCATTCTCCCCTCGGGAGGATGCATTACCACTTTCAATTTTGGGCCGTGACGAAAAAACCGTTGTTTACTTTAAAACTCGTTTAAACTTTGATATCTTTATTTATCACCTGTCGCCTTAATGAGAGTTGAATTTGCACACCTTAATGGAAAACTGTGATCCGAGAGTTTCCTTAGGGAAGTCACAAATGATCCTTTAATGGGGACCTTGCATGTAAATTACAGCTAAGAATAGAGAGATGGTATGTTTATTTCCATACCAGGATAAAGACAGGTGTGGTATGCAATTATATGGAGTCTCTTGTAAGGTTTTTGAAGAAAAACTTTAGTCACGTTGGGCACTTTGGGATGGGGAAAATCATAGGAAACTTGTGACGCGTTTAAAAAGTGGTACAAACATATTTGTCTACAGCATGAATGGGCCGGCTAGATCGGAGTAGTACCACTGTCACTACGTGATACTTTCGGTATTGTGGATGTTCATGGGCGGTGGAGATCACTTAACATCAGGTGACCCACTGGCTCGTTTGTCGGACTATGATATAAAAAATAAAAAACTTTTTTAATTCATAAAAAGTACACCGACTTCAATAAAAAACAAATTATGCGTCACTATAATTTTTTTTTTTTTTTTTTTTTTTTTTTTTTTTTTTTTTTTTTTTTTTTTTTTTTTAGTGCCTCGATAGGCAGACGAGCAGACGGGCCACCTGATGGTAAGTAGTCACCGCCGCCCATAGACTTCTGCAATACCAGGGCACAGCAAAGCCGCTGCCTACCGTTTATTTGAGGGTTGCCCTTGATTTTTCTGAGACCCCATCATCAGATCCTGACTTGGTGCCAATGGAACCACCAGGGAAGTATACCCTTTTAAACAAAAAAAGAATTTCTCGAATCGGTCCAGGCGTCTTCGAGTAATCGGGTAGCATACATAAAAAAAAGATTCCGACGAATTGTTAACCTCCTCCTTTTTTTAAGTTGGTTAAAAACCATCACGCTCAGATTATTTTACTTTTGACATATAACACCTATGAAGTTCTATTATCATTAACAAAAAAGTTACTGCTCCATGGACGCTGTTTCAAAAAAGAACACAGGGATTCCAGTGTTTTAAGTTTTCACTTCTGTCGGTTGCGCTCATGACAGCTTATTTATTTTTATTTTTACTCTTATTAAAACAACTGAAAGCAAATCGATACAGTTCTATTACAAGCATGCTCCTTTATTTCCTCATATGATATGAACTTTACCGCCATCTTTATTTGATTGATGAAACTTATTTGTAGTCTACGCTGTCCTCACTTTTTTATAATGTTTTATAGGAAACAATGATTTTGTATGAGAAATGAGACTATCCCTCAATGCTCACTATAATAAATTCTATAAGCCAGCATCGACAATGACACGCAACCAAGCACTGAAGCTCGGCAAATCTGCCAGAGTGCGTCAATATATCCCGCAACGAAATTAATCAAATATAATTATATACATATACACTCACGCCTGTAATCCCCGAAGGGGTAGGCAGAGGTGTAACCAGTACACCCACTTTTCGGAGCGGAGTTGTAATTTCGCATGCCTTACGACTGCTGTGCTGAGGTCTCTGTTAAAGTGATATTGGGTTTTTCTATTTAGAAATACTCAGTATTAGCCCGGAGTCTCTGGTATGGCGATAGGCTCGCCCCCTACCACATTATGGGACCGTAATAAATTCGGTGGAAAGGGGGTGTATTGGTTACACCTCTGCCTACCCCATCGGGGATTACAGGCGTGAGTGTATATAAATAACAGCCAACCGTCACACACATAGCCCCGATCCCACACTAAGATACGAGTCTTGTGCTGTGGGTAACTGGAACTACGAGACTTTCGGTCTCACAATACTGAAACCCCGGACTCAAATGTCTGTCTGTCACACAAACATTTGTCCCGGTGAACCGGAACCATATCATAGACCAGATATAATCGAACCCACGGCCTCTCGTTTCACAGTCGGCTACTCGCCCGGTGCGCCACGGAGTATATGTATGATATTTCTTTTTACCAAAGTTTAATGTTCCTAAATGCAACGTTTAACCTCAGAAAGTGCACCGCTAAAATATACGCTCCAAAAAGTTTTAAACCCAAAACGTCTTATACATATGTGGGTCACACGCCCTCTCCAAAATACGTTGTAAAACATAATGGGAGAACTTTCAGAGCGTCCCTACACGGGTAATGAGGAAGTACACTTGTACCTAAACATTTATTAGAGGGGTGAAAATGTAATGTGAATTCGTGTTTGGAATTAAATCTGTAGACAAGAATGTTATGAGTCAATCATTAAAGATTATGATTATATTTGTAAATAGGGTCATGGGGCTTTACACGACTATGATAGAAAGGATTAAAGCAGCTTGTGGTAGGATATTCATATCCGCCCGGATAGAGACCACCGTAGACATGGGTGTACAAAATAATTATAAATTAATTCAAAATAATTAATAATGATAATAAATTAATTCAAAATAATTAATAATGATAATAAATTAATTCAAAATAGAAAGAAAGAAAAGAAAGAAAAACGATTTATTTGCACAAACTACAACGCGCACATACCACATTAACAAAAACTATTATTACACTTAAAACTAAAGGGTTTGGCACTTGCACGTCGCAGCTGTGACAGGTAGGTGACCACTCAGCATACTGCTGTGCTGCGGCACATACATAGTACATACCACAACACAGCGCTGGTTTTCAGTGGTCACCTTAAGTGACGTACGGACGCCAGCCAGTTGATATAATAATAATAATAATAAAACACATATATACCATAGTTAAATTCTATATTAAATAATATACAAAATAACACTTTATTAAAATAAACACATACGTAGGTATATATATTATACTGTATTTATATTAAAATAATTAATAATAATAATATTCATAGTTAAATTTTTATATTTAACTATGAAAGACTAACAATAGACACATTTTACTATGGTTGACACAACATGACCTTAGAAGCGCAGCGAATTGAGCTGAGTAGCTGATTGAAGAGGCGTCGGGTTTGATCCCTGGAAAGACAAATATTCGCTTGATAACAGCTTTGCTGGTGGTAGGATATTCATATCCGCCCGGATAGCGACCACCGTACACAGGGTGTAAAACCCGCCATAGTGGCACACACAAGTGTGTCGCGTTCCGGGATCAGCCAGTGTACATACGGTTTTTCTCGAGGGTCTAAACTTGGGGTACGATGTTTGGCCGTTTTACGGCCTTCTGAGTCTGACACTAGTCCCTCGACAGCTTCTTAACCTTCTTGCCCATGGCGTAGTGTGAAGAAGGAGGCCGGCATGATTGTGTTGAGTAGTTGGGAATACATTGTCTCTCGCTACTGTCTGTAATCCCCGATATTTGTAGTAGTTTACGGGACTCTGCTATTAAAAACAACAAGTGGGGTGCTATTTTTTATTTACGTTAACCCGTTCTAAATGGCACAGGATATACAAAATACCCAAATAGCCAAAATAGCCAAAATTGCTAAAGGAGACAAAAAAACTACCTGTGAATGCCATACTACTAGCGCCATCTCGTTTTCTCATAGTATATTAACGTACAAAGTTAAAAGTTGGTTCCTTTTAAGAGATAACTTTGCCATAGATTATTTGGTTCAATTAAGGTATTATTATAGTCATTAGGTCATAAAAATAAAATACTGTAATAAACTAATTATCAGTGTATTGATGATATACTATAACCGTCTGCTACTGGACATAAGCCTTTCCCAGACTACACTCAGCAAATCGTCTCCCGGAACATCTCTCCGGTAGTCCAGCGGGCACGATGTCGGCCTACACTGTGTACACTACGCTTGGACAGACGTGGTCTCCAAAATTTTCCAGCCCCAGCTGCCGTTATACTGACGACGGATATGGCCTGAACATTAATTTATGCATGTTATATAAAATGATCACAACATAGGCCTATGCCAGTATGTTCAGGACTATTCCTGAACCCACACT
This sequence comes from Laothoe populi, assembly GCA_905220505.1. NCBI lineage: Eukaryota > Metazoa > Arthropoda > Insecta > Lepidoptera > Sphingidae > Laothoe > Laothoe populi. The sequence continues at coordinate 15,580,808 of HG992168.1, forward strand.
AAGTCAAGCCTATATCGTAGGTATCAAGAACTAAGAGGCACTACGGTCCCACAACACCCAGACCCCAAACAAATATCTGTCTGACGTACAAACATTTATCTCTGTCCGGGAATCGAACGCCTGTCGTTTATGTGATCTACAAAAAAACAGTGCTACGAGTGCATCAATCCACCCACGCAGCAATATCCATATAATTTTAATTAATAGTTCTTGGATAATTTAAAGAATAAAGCGATTGGCCTTTATCTGTTAACTTGTTAGAGGCTTACTCGTCCTAAGCTCGCGTTCCATAAGGGCGTGGGTATATTGTAAGCGGTTTGGAACTAAGAAATATAATAACAACTCGAGCCCACACTGTCCCACGGCTAGGTACGGGCTTCCTCTACCAATGAAATGGTTTAGACCTTAGTCCCCCACCTAGCTTATGTATTAGGTGATTCGGAAAGTTATTTCATTTTTCCCAACTATGGACTAATTTGTACTTTTTCTTCGCCATTAAAGCAAGCGACTTAGTACACCAGACTGGCCTACTGCGGCTTGGTAGACTTCACATACCTTCAAAATTCTTAATTAGATTTCTCAAGCAAGCAATTTCCTCACGATTATTAGCGTATTTACTATTATTAGAAATACCGAAGGTATAACTGAGGTATTTAGGAGACTAGTTGGGGGTAGTTAATAATGACAACCAAAGTGGGAGTAGTAAATGTTTAATATAAAACAGAGTGCCTTCCGCGCTCCGGGGTTCAGTTGGTTCAGTTCAGTTTAGTTGAGTGGAAGACAAGACGATTGCCAGTATATTCGTGGTTTGGTGTAGTAAGTGTAAATGGTAATTATAATGGTAATCAGTTCAATGGCGTTGTTCAGTTTAAAAGGGGTAATGCTGGTCGATTAATTATAAATAGAAGCCTTAAAGTGAATCCTGACATGCGTGTGTATTGATAATAAGCACTGAGATGTGTAACAGTGTCGTTTAAATCAATTAATAAATTATAAATATTGTATTTATGCCTTTTAAATATCCATTTTGCATAGATTTGTTGATGTTGCTAACACGATGTTTCACCGTTTCAGCAAGCGATAATTTAACTTCGAGAAGTCAGAGGTCTACCGAAGCGACTATCGTCTTGGTAGTCATTACCACTTCCAACTAGCTTATATGGTTTTAGTAAAATGGTATCTATTTTGCATTGTTTAAGGTTGCGTATCAAACAAACTACAAGATAAACACAGTTAACTACTCTATAACAGCGATAGCCTAATTGGTTGCAGTACGGACTGTCAAGACGAAAGTCATATGTTCGAAACCCAAATAGCATACACATCTGACTTTTCTAAAGTTATGTGTGTATTCATTGTTAATTATCCCTTGCTTTAACGGTAAAGGAAAACATCATGAGGAAACCTGCATACCTGACAATTCCATTAGCATTTTGAAGGTATTTGAAGTCTACCAACCCGCTTTAGACCAGCGTGGTGGACTAAGGCTTAACCCCTCTCATTAGCAGATAACCGTGCTCAGCAGTGGGACAGTCTTTAATACAGGGCTAGTATTTTTAAACTACCCTTTTGCTCGTATGGTTTTCTCGTAATCTGCTCAAACTGAAACCACGTCTTGGTACAGTTGTCACCTCATCAATCTTGGTGAAGCAACGCACCGCGTCACAACTTTGACTTAACACTCTGAAATTAATTGAAACTCAGCTGGGTCCCGCCCGCTTTATAAACTTCGCAATGTTTCAATTTAGGACTTAAAACAATCTCTGTTAGATACTTTTCGAATGTTTTTATGAATGTTATTTGTATTTCAGATTGACTTTTGGGTGTCTGTTTTCTTTTAACAACTTTCATTTTAGTTTTTGTCTTGTGTTTTTAAGTTTTCGTTTATAAAAATAGCTGTATTTTCTCAGCCATTTTTATCTTAAATCTGTTTTGTTTTTGTTGCTATGTAATGTATTAACTGCGGTGTTTGTTTGTTGTGGAACGGTTCAATACGGCTCTGTTTATAAATGTCACCAGTCAATATTAGGATCTCTTATTTAGGGTGTTGCATATAGTTGGTATACATAACAAAACGAAGTCAAGGGAAGATGATTAATAACTCATCGTTGAAGTTGAAAACCTTATATTATTTGAGTTATTGGAATTTAAAATTTCTATGGAATCATTTGTTTTATGATTCATTATAATTCTTGAAGCCACTGATAAACGTGACGAATTTCTTTTGCAGTATCTAAGTATGTGTAATGCATACATACATACATACATACATATACACTCACGCCTATAATCCCCGAAGGGGTAGGCAGAGGTGTAACCAGTACACCCACTTTTCGCCGAATTTCGGTCCCATAATGTGATAGGGGGCGAGCCTATCGCCATACCGGGCACAGATTCCAGACTCCGGGCTAATACTGAGAATTTCTAGATAGAAAAACCCAATATCACTTTACCCGACCCGGGGATCGAACCCGAGACCTCAGCACAGCGGTTGTAACGAATGCGCAATTACAAATGCGCCACCGAGGCAGACCACCATGTATGTGTAATGCTTGGATAATCGGTCGTCAATTTACTAGGTGTTTTAAAATTTACAATAAGTAGAGGCATTAATCGATGCAAACTGGAGAATAACAACATGAGATGGCAAAAGGTACTGAACAAGTATGGACAATCTATACTTATAATAAATCTGTAGAGAGGTCAATTCTGTACATGAAATATATTTCCAAAATAACTATCAGCGGGTGATTAGTGATCGATACTGACGCCAAAAATGCAATCAGTAAATTTTTGTCTGTCTGTCTGTCTGTATGTTCGTTATAGAAACAAAAACCACTTGACGGATTTCAACAAAACTTGGTATAATTGTTCTTCATACTCCTGGGCAGGTTATAGTATACTTTTCATCACGCTACGATCAATAGGAGCAGAGCAGTGAAGGGAAATGTTAGGAAAACAGGAGAACTTACTCCATTTTTTAAGCTTCCGTTGCGCCTTAATAGTTAAACTACACAGAAATCATGTATGACGGAAATGTTCTCCTTAAAATTATATAAAAAATATTCCACGACAGCAAATGTCTATATTTTATGGTTGACTCACAATAACACGTGTAACTCCCGATAGCGTAGCAGTTCGGAGATTTCTGATTATATTTGTCTACTCTTACGTTTATAACACTCTCAATCATCCCTAATTAATAAATGTTAACATTATTACCTATTTAATTTAATAAAAAAAGAATTATAGAAATAGCTACAGAAACACCAGGCTATTTTAATTGCAAGAAAAAATAACTACTTGGATTGTATACTTCTGCTCCCGAAAATAACCTCCACGCGGGTGGAGCCGCGAGCAACAGCTAGTATATAATAATAATACTAGCCCTGTATTAAACATTGTCCCACTGCTGGGCACGGGCCTCCTCTACTAATGAGAGGTGTTAGGCCGTAGTCCACTAAGCTGGCCTAATGCGGGTTGGCAGACTTCTCATACTTTCGAAAAAATCTCAGATATGCAGGTTTCCTCACGATGTTTTCCTTCACCGTTAAAGCAAGCGATAATTAACATTTTAATACACACATAACTTCAGATAAGTCAGAGGTGTATGCCACTTGGGTTTCGAACCTACGACTTGCGTCTTGGCAGTCCGTACCGCAACCAACTAGGCTATCGCTGCTATGGACAACATATATACTAACAAAATATTTATTCACTAATAGAAATTAGCCCTTCATTTTCATAAAGAAAATGAAATGACTTTCCGAACAACCCAATACTGTAGTATTATTTTTGGTACTTTTTGCGTAACTCATGAATCACATAGGTACTATGGATACCCCAAGGTAGAAGATAAAAGGCTTGTTTGAGGACCTCTATTAAAAATGGATATCTAAATTCAGATGTGCCAATTATGCTTAACCTAATTATTTACCTATTACTATGTTTCCTTTAGTACTTAAAGCCGTGTTTTGTTTAAATACAGTTATATATGCGTCCCTATAAAATTTTATGGTTGACCTCGATTTTTCTGAGATCCCATCATCAGATCCTGACGTAGAATGGGACCAACTGGAAAGTATATCCTTTTAAACAAAAAAAGAATTTCTCGAATCGGTCCAGGCGTCAAGTAATCGGGGAACATACATAAAAAGAAGATTCCACTGTGTGATTCAATCTGTGGAACAGTTTGCCAGCTACCGTGTTCCCTCCTTCCTATGATCCTGGGTCCTTTAGGCGTAGTGTGAAGAAGCTACACAGCAGGCCGCCATGATTGTATTGAGTAGCGAGGGATAGATTATCACTCGCTACTTGATACTATAACTGGACGGCACTGCACTTACCATCAGGTGCAGTGTGGTCACTTTGCCGAGCCACGATAAAAAAAAAACCAACGAATTAGGAACCTCCTCCATTTTTAGAAGCCTGTTAAAAATGTATCAAAGCAGAAATATCCATTCTGCATTAATCTTCTTTATATAAAAAGTAAACTTAATAAAACAATCCAGAAATCCAACAGTATTGCTTCGAAAGTGTGTCAGTACTTCTGTTGACACCATAAATAACTGCGCGGAAGCTAAAAAACAAAGAGACGAATGATAAACTGCAAACAACTTTAACAAATATTTATCTGTACTTATTATTGCTTGCTTTGCCAACAATATATCCGTACTAAGCAGACAAATCCTGTTGAAGTTAACACGCACTGGGTGGAGAAGACGCGGCGTCTTTTTAAACGCGTTTACCCGCACTAGGATAAATTATATCGTATATTTGGAACTACGAAACCATTACAACACCTAGACTCAAATTCTGTGGAAGCTGTTATCAAGCGAATATTTGTCTTTCCAGGGATCAAACCCGCGGCCTCTTCAATCAGCTACTCAGCTCAATTCGCTGCGCTTCTAAGATCATGTTGTGTCAACCGTAGATAAATTGTGACTATTGTTATTCTTTAATAGTTAAATATAACAATTGAACTATGAAATTTATTATTATTATTAATTATTTTGAATTAATTTATTATTATTATTAATTATTTTGAATTAATTTATTATTATTATTAATTATTTTGATTTAATTTATTATTATTATTAATTATTTTGAAAGATTGTTGATTCAATTATTGAGAAAAGACTGGAAACTATAATTGGCTCTTAATTCAATTACGCCGATCAGCAAGCATATTTTGTTAATCATTGCAATCGGATTTACTACCTATACGAATGAGGTCAATTGCTATATTCTAAAAGCCATTGACCATTGGGCGTATTTATTTCATTGGAAAAAAACCAGACCCCAATCCCAAAATCGCCTAATTAGATGTTTCAATACAAAATCCAATAAATTGGAAAACGTCAAATACGAAGCCAATCCAAGCGATGTAAATAGGGCAGAATAATGCAAAGGATTGGGCTGTACGAGTCGGCTGAGGATAAGTCGTCAGCCGACTCGTACAGCCCAAAATTTGTTGCATAAACGACCTGTTGAATCAGAGATGTGACTTTGATAGAAGTATTTGAAATACAAGTACAAGATGTCATACGTTTATATGGGCGCCGATTTGATTTTTGATTTATTACTTCAACGTCCAGTAACTTATTGTTTAAATATTCCGCCTCCGTGGCGCAGTTGGCCCTGATACCCATAACACAAGACTCGTATCTTTGTGTGGGGTCGGGGCTATGTGTGTGACTGTTCGGTGTTATTTATTATTATTATTATATATATTAAGTAAATAATTACTAGACTTAATTATATTGTTATATGAATGTAATTTAATTTTATATTCACTGTTTTAGTAACAGAATAAGTATGAACATGTTTGTGTCGGAAATTACGTCATTAGAAGATTTGTATTTATAGGCGACGGTTGATAACAATCTGTTCAGACCGTTATGATACGTCAAAGAGTGAACACCAAAGTGGTTTCAAGACTCCATGTTTTACTTTACGCCAAAAATGGACACCTGCTACCCTTAAGGTGACGCAACGCCGACATTATTTTTATTTCATAAATAGGCTTGCGTTTGACCACTATCTCGCCTAATAGTAAGTGATGATGTGGTCTACGGTGGAGCACGCCTATTTATACATTTACATTACTGAAAAGTCTAGCATCTTCTTAACTTATCTTTGACAGCTTTCGTAGAGCAGTGAGCAAGTAGCCCGATAGTAGTAGTTCGATTCCCGCACCTAGGTTTTTGTGTGACACCAACATTGTTTCAGCTTTGGTTGTTGTGGAACCATAGTCGTTATAACTGCGCCACCGATGGAGAACAAAAAAAATTAAAATGTAAGGTTGGGCGTTCAGCTTGCAACACAGTCCTATATTAGGGATGATACAGAACCGAAATATATATATATGTAAGAAGAATAGTCCTTCACCGGTAGGCAGCGGCTTTGCTGTGACCCACGAACGGAAGAAGGTGGCGGGCAGCGGATGGATGCGAGCTATACAACACCGGGATGGTTGGCGTTCACTTGGGGAGGCCTACGTCCAATAGTGGACGGCAATAGCCTTTTTTTTTTTTTTTTTGTTGTCGCGGGGAAAGCGTTTTATTACTACCGCCCGCTCCGGGGGGAAGCGGAATAAGAATAAAACGGTTATGCTGGACTAGCCGGTCTTCCGACCCAGCATCCCCCTCGCCCGGATGATGGCTATCCGGGCAGCCGCTGGGCCGAGTCCCTACCCCCTATGTACACCCCACCCGACACTACCAGCTAAAACCCCGCGGTGGCCTTCTTCGGCGCTTACGGAGCGATCCCGGGGTATTCTAAGGAGTGCTAGAATTGCTGCCGGAACCGCCCCTGCGCGGCGCTGCGTAGCAGCCCATCTCCATGGGAGGGCTTAGGAGCCCCCGCGCACCGAACAACGACAGCGAACGAGGCCTTACCACACGCGCTGCCGTCCATCTCGGGGTCGCACGATGCTCCGAAACTGGGAGTGCATCGATTCGGGCTGACAGCCCCCCGCTGCGAGCCCGCGACCCCCGATGGCCCCTATTAGTCGCCTCGTACGACAGGCAGGGGTTACCGTGGTGGAATTCAAACGCCCCCGTTCCACAGGGCGGGAGACGCCGGTCAGTCGTCCACCCGGCGCCTCCTACGTCTTCTCTGGCGGCGGGAGGGATCATTTCGTTCCCGATCCCTCTCGGCACTCTCCTTCTGCGAGATGACGCTCTCGCAGAAGTGGGCCACCGCACGCCATGGACGACACCACGGCCGGCAGCGAGAGGTCTCCTCCGACGACTGCTCTGAGAGCGCTGCGCTCTTCGTCCCAGGCTGAGCACTCCTCCAACGTATGGTGGGCCGTGTCCTCGTGGCAGTTGCCACAATGGTGGCACACGGCAGACACCTCCTTTCCGATCCGACACAGGAACGAACCGAAACATCCGTGGTCCGTCAGTACCTGCGTCAGCCGGAAAGTTGGCGCACCGTGGCGCCTGTCTAGCCATCTCTTTAGGACAGGACGCACTGCCACGACGGTCCTCAAGCCCGCACTTGGGCTTTCCAGCCTGGTATGCCACTCCTCCACAGCGGTTCTGCGAAATCGGGCCGCAATCTCCCTCGGGGCCAGTCTCACCTGACGGCGACTGGACGCCTCCTCCCGCCAAAAGAACGCGGACGAGAGGAGTTTTGCGTCCAACTCCCAAGGGAGGGTGCCGGCCAATACGCAGGCCGCCTCGTGAGAGACCGTGCGGTAGCCCCTTACTATTCGCTGCGCCAACAAACGCTGTGGTTTGCGCAGCAAGGCGACGCAGCGGGGTTTCAGGGACTGGGCCCATACGGACATCCGTACAGGGCCATTGACCGCACGACTCCAGCGTATAAACTTCGGCAAGGGCTATTAGGTCCCTCCAGGTTCGGCAGCAGGCGTCCGAGCGCGCCCGCCGCCCGCACCAATTTCGGCGACAACTCCTTGAAATGGGCACGGAAATCCCACCGGCTGTCCAGAATCAATCCCAAGTACTTCATTGTACAGCCGATGGGAGTCCGCACCCCCTCCACATTGATGTGGGGCATTAAAGGTGGCCGAATCCGAGGACCGTGAAAGTAAAGGGCCTCGGATTTGTTCAGGGCCACCTTAAGGCCCAGTCGCCGAATCCTGCCCACCACCTGTTCGGTTGCGAACGAGGCGAGCAGGGTGGCCTCCTGGAACGACCTGGCTGTCGCTGTTACTAGCGTGTCGTCTGCATAACAGACGACAGCGACGCCTCGGGGATTGGTACCACGGAGCACCCAGTCGTAGCCTATGTTCCACAGGAGAGGGCCCAGGACTGAGCCCTGTGGAACACCGCAGGCCATCGCTCTTCGGTGCCACCTGTCGGCGCCTGGATACACTATGTACCTGTCTGAGAGATACGAGCGCACCAGACGCCGGAGATACGGTGGCACCACGTGGTACCGCAGTGCTTTCAGTATGCAGGCCCAGGGCAGGGTGTTAAACGCGTTGGCGATGTCCAGAGACACCGCCACCACCACTTCACCCCGAGCCACTGCATCCTCCGCTTGTGCCTTGATCCGCAGAATCGCGTGTACTGTCGATCGGCCTTGCCGGAACCCGTACTGGCACTGTGCCAGGTCCGGCCCGACCCCTTCAAGATGCTCGACGAGGCGAGCGTGAATGATACGCTCGAAGAGCTTACAGACCTCGTCGAGCAACACGATGGGCCGGTAGGCCGATGGCGACTCTGCGGGCCGCCCCTCCTTCTTGAGCAGGACCAACTTCCCAGTTTTCCACTGAGACGGAAAACGGCCCTGCTCCAGGCACGCGGAGAACAGGCCACGAAGCCTAGTCCCCAGATGCTCGACGGCTAACACCCACGCACGTCCGGGGATACCGTCGAGACCCGGGGCTGTTTTCTTGCCCCGCAGCCGAAGCACCACCACCCGAAATTCCTCGGGCGAAACCTCCGAAATAACCCTTGCCGAACTCAACGACGATGGCGTCGATGGATGTGACGCCATCGGTGGGGGAGTGACATCTTCAGTGGCAGGGAACAAAGCTGCGACGACCTCTTCGACTAGGTCGCCCCGGAGACTCTGCGTCAGTGGGGGCGTCCACGGGCGATATCTCCTCATCGCCACGCGATATGGACGCCCCCAAGGGTCGTTATCGAGAGTTCCCCGGAACTCCTCCTGAGCTGCAGACTTTGCCCTAGCTATTGCCACGCGCAGCGCTCTCTTAGCCTCCCTGTGGAGGCCGTGAAGCAGCCGCTCCTGGTCCTCGTCGCCGGGAAGACGGATCCGACGACGACGGTGTCTGGCGAGACGACGAAGGGCGGCCACGCAGGAGACACGTAACCGCGTGAATTCCGCCGACCACCAGAACACCTGGCGCTTCTCGGGAAGACGTCGGACTCGGGGCATGGCCGCGTCACGGACGCGCGACATCGTTGCCCCGAACCACGACGTCTCCTGCTCGACCTGCATCGGTGCCTCCGGTGCAGGCAGCCACGCCTGGGCCAGTGCGGCCTCCTTCAGGGCCTCAACATCGAGGCGTTTTACAGACCAACGCGGGCCGTCCGACCGCGGGCCAGTCGGTCCTCCACTGGACTGGGGGTTAGGGGATAAGGCGACGTCGAACCGAATGTATCGGTGATCCGACAACGTCTCCTCGTCCACCAGAACTCTCCAGTCACGGACACGGCGGGCAATAGCTGCGGTGGCGAACGTGAGGTCCACCACCGATCCGCCATTATGCCGCACGCACGTGTTAACTGACCCGCGATTCACGACGGCCAGGTTGGCCGAGATCGCCCATTCCTCCAGGGCCTCGCCGCGCCTGCTGGTGACCGACGAACCCCAAGCCTGAGACTTGGCGTTGAAGTCGCCGGCAACGAGAACGGGGCGAAGCTGACTGCCTTGCACCACCAGGGCCCCTAGCCGAGTGAGAAAGTGCTCGAACTCGGCCAGGGATCTATTGGGGGAGAAATACACACCCACAATCCAGATCCCCCCCAACAGAACCGCCACACATCCCGCCCCTTTCGCTACTTTTTCGAAGGGTGGGAAGCCGGCGGCGCCCCGAGTGATGACGGCCACCAAACCGTTAAGGTCCCCTGCCCAGTCTTCCCTGGGGGGAACAAAATAAGGCTCGGCGACCACAGCCACTTGTATCGACCACTGCGCCATGCTCTGGACTAGCAGGTCCTGGGCTCTGGCGCAGTGATTAATGTTCGCCTGGAGGAAACGTTGCGCCATATTAATGGGCGATCTCCATATGCTCTCCACTGGTGCTCGCTGTCGGCTGGGTCACAACCTCCGATCCCCGACCACGATTAACGCGGCGAGGGTGGGAGGAGACGACGCATGCCTTGGCGCCCACCTGGTGCCCCGCGGGTTTACCGGCACCTGCACACACTGCGCAATGCGGCTCCGCGGAGCACTCCTTGGCCTTGTGGCCCACAATACCACAGCGATAGCAAAGTTCGCTGCGGTCACACTCGTCGGTGCACCGTGCCCGCACATGTCCTTTGTACAGACAACGGTAGCACCGCATGGGCCTCGGCTCAAGGAGCTGGACACGCGCCGCCACCCAGCCGATCAGAACTCGGCCCGACTTTAAAATTTTGTCGGCGACCTTGGCGGGGCACCGCACCCACGCCGCACCAAGGCCCGACCGGTCGGGGCGGATCTCCCCGACCTTAAAACTCTCTGGCAGGGAATCCCCAGCTCTTGCGAAGGCCGAAGCGACCATCTCCGGGTCAGCCGATGCGTCTAACCCGGACACTCGCAACTCCGCGGACTTGAAAGGGCGGGAAACTCGAACATCACCCGCCAGCTCCGTTCCGCGGAACACCTCCCTCACTTTATCAGCGAGGGAATCGGCCTTCACCTCCGACTCCGGACCGGGCACCTCATATAAGTACCCGCCCGTCAACATTAAACGCGCCCGCGTCTCAGCAATACCGAGACCGGCCAAGTCCACGCGTCGTTGGACCTCCCGTAAGACTTGGGCGTAAGTGATACCCCGCGCCAACCCCTCTGGCGTCACCGTTAACGTGACGGCTGCCTTGCGGGGTAAGTCTATACGCGGCTTCGGCCGGCTCTGCTGCGGTGGTGCGGTCACCGCAGCAATTAACACGGGCTGGGGATTCTTATTTCTCTTTTTTGCCACCACATTCCACCCTTCGTCCATACTTGCAGGGGCGGGAGGTAGTGGCCGCGGCTCCCTGGGCATTAGGGCAGCGGGAGTACTCCTTCTTTTTTTCGCTTTTCCCCTCTTTCCCCCTCTTCGTGATTTATGTTGAGGGGGATTTGGGGACGCCACAGATGTTGAAGCTGCCACCTACCCAGCGACTACGACAGGCGCAAGTAGGGGACGGGGAGCTTCAACAGGGGCGGGCTGGGCATTACTCTATCCCTTGCCCAGCCCTTTTCCCTTCGGAGTAGCCGGTGGACCAGCGGCGGCTGGAGGGGCCTTTGATGGCCCAGCAACGGCAGGCCAGAGCTTTAGCCCTATAGGCGGCCAATGGAGGCCGCATGATGGGCTCTGGAGGTAGCCTCGAGTATATGTCGCTCAAGCGCGCATCTATGATATTTAAAAGACGGCGCTCGAACCGCTCGAGGCGGTCCTCCTCTCCAGACACGGCTCCAGTTTGGGCCGCCGGCTGCGACTGTCCTTGTATCGCTTGGACAGTCGCCATCATCTCCTCCAAGGTCCGCTGTTGGGATGCAAGGGAAGCCTTGAGTTCGACGATTTCTTAGGCCATCGCCACCTTTTCGGCCTCCAACCTAGCCACCTCTGCGGAGGCTGACTCCTCGGCCCTCTCCGACAGCTCTTTCGCCGCAAGGTTCAGCCTCCGCTGCTCCGTCCCTTTAAGATGCTGGGACTTGCGGGCCACGTCCCGGATGATGGCTGACATCTGCAAGCGCCAGTCATGGTCACCCGTTCCCTCCATCGGTGCAGTGTCTTCATCAGACACTGCAGCCGGGCTTGCTGAAAGAGCAAGCACTTTTGGCGCCGGTTCAACATCACTGTCGCTTGCAGATGCGTCCAGTTCTCGAGCTATCAGCGCCCTCTTCGAACGCGTCATAACGCCGCTTGTTACCTTGGCTTCGGGAGCCAAGAAAGTCGAAGTCCCTTTTTTGAGTTTACACTCAGTCTTTGCCATCCCAGGGTCGCTAGCGTCCCCCGGGGTAGACAACTTCTCCACATTCTTTGGTTTTTGTTTTAGGTTTTCCATATTTATTCCCACGATTATGGGGGATATAGACGTCCACCCAGGCAGAGCCCCCTATACCTGGGTAAGCCTTGGGTATCACGCACGGAGGGGCAGCAGGTACTCCGGCGGCGTGGTTCGCAATAGCGACCGAACTACCCATCGGCCATGCATCCCCTCGCGGTGCGCCGCCGCTTGGGATTCGGGGTGACTTTTTATAGAGGTTTTCTCCCTCGCAGCCCGGGCGATTAAGCCAAGACCCTCGGTCCAGTCGGAGCGCGAGACATGACCACAGACCTCCAGACCGAATTACGATTTACGACGGTGACAGCAGGAGAGAGCGTCCCCCCCACTGCCCGCTCGGCGGCGGGGTGAGCGCACACCGAGCCCGCCGACACCCCCGAGACAGAACCCGGGAGTAGCTCGATAAATGAGCTCGAACTCTTGATTGAGGGCCGCCGCAACAAGCGACAACCGTCAACCACCTTTTGTCAGGTTATCGGCCGTCGGTCAATGTGACCGCCGTTGCCCAGGGTGCACCGCGTGGAGGTTTCCTGACTTCGCACCCCGGACGGCAATAGCCTGAGATAATATAATAATATACGAAACTACAGAATATCTGTAATTTTATATCCGTATCCAGAACTAGCAGCCATAGCCTAGTTGGTTGCGGTACCGACTGTCCAGACGAAGGTCATATGTTCGAAACCCAAATGGCATACACCTCTGACTATTCTAAAGTTACGTGTGTATTCAAAATTAATTATCGCTTGCTTTAACGGTGAAGGAAAACATCGTGCAGAAACCTGCATACCTGAGAATGCTCATAGGATATGTGAAGTCTGTAGTGTGTAAGTACATATGTAAGTTATAAGTGTTTGTATTTGATGTTAATAAAGAGTCTTAATCGAACCACAGTCGTATACACTCGTCTACACCTAGCTACGCCTTTACATGGCGACCCTGCCAGTCGGCGCAGCCCTGCGCCAGCGCGCTACGCGCATAGTAATTAATTAAAATAATGTAGTTACATACTAAGTAAGGAAAACTTATAAGAAACAGAAATAATGAAGACAACCAATAAAATTAAACGAAGTAAGAAGACTAATTATAAGAATATGATGAAGAATATTATTAATAAATGAAGATTTACAAGAAGAAAATATAATTATGTATTAAATAAATAAGAATAATGAAACAAGAAGATTTAAGAATGTCAAGAAATGAAAATGAAGACCTTGAATAAAGAATAAGATGAGATAAAGAAAATGCTATATAAATGAAGAATTCTAAGAAATTGTTTGTGAAGAATTAAGTTAAGATAAAGAAGAAAGAATATTATGAAAAGAAGATGTTCGAGTGGAGTCCAGGGAAATCCCGGCCCAAGGAGTCCAGGGTATAGCCCGGCCCACCCAGCAGGCAGCAGCTACGCCAGCAGCACAGCATCATCTAGCCTCATGAAAGTCTCATCGGATCTCTTCAGGAGGAATACACGTATATTTTTATTATAATAATTTAATTAAGATTTTTTCATAACATTATTATACTATTTTAAAATTGAAAAGTAAATTAGACAAATTTATATAATCAGAATATTAATATTACAAACTAGAGAATTTTATTAAATTTTGCTATATATTATTTTTATTTCATATTTTTATATTTCGATTTTGACGTGAGCAGATTTTTTTTTATATTTGTACAATTAATTATTAAAAATGACAGAAAACTTTGATTTAGAAACAGCTATAGAATTATTACCGGTTATGACAGGAGAAGAAAATGTAACAAGACAATTAATTGATAGTATAGATTTTTATAACAGTATCATAAATGACAGTTCAAAACAATTACTGATAGATTTTGTATTAAAAACTAGACTGACGAAAAATGCTAAATTTATGTTGAAAGAAAATTATGACGACGTAAGTACATTATTAGAAGACATGAAAAGTAATTTATTACCAAAAAAGTCATTTGTTGCGTTACAAAAACAACTATTTCATTGCAGACAAGGAAACAGATCAGTTAAAGCTTTTGGCTCACACATAGAATATCTATTTACTGAATTGACTTTAGCACAATCTGATGGTGATTCAGTGAAACGTAATATACTTAGGCCTATTAATGAAAAATTTGCAATAGACTGTTTTAGGAAAGGCTTAAACAACACAAGTATTAGTATTATTTTAGTTGTTAGGCAATATGAATCGTTATCTCAAGCTATTCAAACTGCTATAGATGAGGAAGTTATGGTCAAAAGTAGTGGAATTTCTTATGATCGTAGACATTATAAATATATTGATAGATCTCAAAGTTTATATTCCAAACATACTTATAGTTTAAATAATGTGTCACCACGCAAATATTTTCATGTTGATCAGTCGAATACCATATTTGCGCAACAGATTCAGGTATCCAGTAGCGAGTGCATTCCGCAAGCTCAGCGATTAGCGCCGAGTGAGTCGTCCGAGTGCATTAATATGAACAACTTGAACAATAAAGTAATGAAATTAGATTCCAATGTTAGCCTTGTGTGTTGTAATAGTTTGAATAATGATATTACCGATACAAACGTAACTTGTAAAGAACAAGAATTAAGCATACATAGTATACCAATAGAGATACCTCAATCAAATAATATAAATAAATTAAAGAAAAAGAGACAAATAAATAAAGATATAGAGCTTATTATAGGAAATAATATTGATAATCATATTAAAAGTAAAAAGATAGTTATGTCAAATGAAGGATTTTGTTTTTATAGGATTTCGAAAAAGAAGTTATATTTAGACTTTAAGTTTTTAGCGTTAGGAGAAAAATTAGTGAAAGATGTAGAAGATTTGTGTAGAAATAAAAATATTAAGGAGTTGAAGATTAATAAAAGTAAGAATAGTAGGAAATATATTAAGAAGTTTATACGATTAATGAGAAAATATAATATTGATTGTCCAAAAGTAAGAATAAATAGTGAAGTTATAGATATGAGAGTTAAGAAGAATAAAGTAAAATGTAGAGAAAATAATGGGAATAAATGTAATTTGCCGACAAACGAGCAAAAAATAAATAATGAAAATAAGGAGTTAAAGATAGATGATAAACGGTCAAATATGAACCTTAGTGATAATAAGAAATATGAAACTTCATTAAACTGTAAGGTAGACAGAACAAGTAGTAATGGAAAAGAAAACAAAGAGTTCAGTAAGACGAAGAACTTTGTTGATATGTGTACAATGTATAAAAACTATGACGAGCGTTCCGTAGGTATAACTTAGATTAATATTATGTAATAAGACAATTTCTATATTTTATTTTTGTACACAGTTAAAATTTTATATGATTTTTTTGTGTTTCCCATAATTGTGTATTAAGTTTTATAATTTTTATTTTTGTATACTTTATTCTAAAAAAAAATAAGAATGTAATAACATTTTATTTTTTTTCTCAAAGGGGGAAGGTGTAGTGTGTAAGTACATATGTAAGTTATAAGTGTTTGTATTTGATGTTAATAAAGAGTCTTAATCGAACCACAGTCGTATACACTCGTCTACACCTAGCTACGCCTTTACAAGTCTACCAACCCGCATTAGGCCAGCGTGGTGGACTAAGGCCTAACGCCTCTCACTAGTAAAGGAGGCCCGTACCCAGCAGTGGGACAATGTTTAATACAGGGCTAGTTTTATTTATTCATAACTGAGACCGATTAAGTACCCTTATATAGATCATATATCAGACCCTATGAAAATGAACAAACTGCCCGATTTCTGGAACAGTGCGAGGATACACAAAACTGAAGACATTTGATACAAACACCATCTATCACACACACGACGGGACAATCGGAAACTGATCCTGTACAAATTGAATTGCTCTCGGTTTTTATGACAGGATTAATTGAATTTTTATTTGTGCTTACACGTACATGGAATTTTCACAACATAAAACTATCGCCTGTATCCGTAAGGAGGTAGGCAGAGGCGAAATTAGTATGCCCACAATTGGGTCAAGCTCATTTTAGTTCCAAAATATGATGGCACAGCGTGCCTGTGGCACATTGAACACAAATTCTAATCTCTAAAAACTAATGATTTTCTGAAATTAAAAAAAATATTAAGTGTTGCCCTATCTGTGATTTGAACCTAGTCTCACCGGTTTCACAACGTAAATCCATTGCTACTAGACCATTGAGAGATTAGTAACAGATCTAAATAAATAAAAATTCAATACTATTCATTGGTAAGCGCATAATTCGGGAAATTTCAAATGTTTGTAATCAATAAACGTTTTCGGAGGAAAATAATTGGAAAAGTTGGCGGAGGGATTGAATAATTACAAAAAACTGAAAATGCTTTGAATAGAATTTAGTACTTACTGTATTGATAAAAACAACCAATCAAACTGCGGGAGAAAGCTATTTAAAATATTATAGAAATAAATTATTATATAAATTATAAAATAAAAGCCAGTATCGGAATACTTGGCGTCGATATTTCGAGCAACGTCCAGTTCCGCGGTCAATTGGAAGGTAAGGCCAAATTGGCCTCAAAGAAGCTTGGTGTGCTCAGCAAGGCGAGACGGTACTTCACGTCGGGTCAACGCCTAAATCTCTATAAGGCGCAAATTCGGCCCCACATGGAGTACTGTTCTCATCTCTGGGCGGGAGCACCCCAGTACCAGCTACTTCCATTTGACCGCATTCAACGTAGGGCGGCTCGGGTTATCGACGATCAAACTCTTTCCGATCGGCTTGATCCATTGGCTCTGCGTAGAGATGTTGGATCACTCTGCATCTTCTACCGCATTTATCACGGGGAGTGTTCCGAGGAGTTGTTTGGATTGATCCCCGCGGCTAGATTTCACCATCGGACATCGCGCACAAACCAGAAATTCCATCCACACCACCTCGATGTCCAACGTTCCACAACAGCGCGATTTTTAAGGCATTTTCTGCCTCGCACAACCACTCTGTGGAACCAGTTATCGCCGGGGTTCTTTCCGAACCGTTACGACTTGGGAACCTTCAAGAAGAGAGTGTAAAGGTTGGCTCTGGCGGAGGATTGAAACACAACGAAGTCTGGTTACATACTATATTTATTAGCATAAGCAATCCTTTATATAACAATGTTCCTTATACTAGGTA
Organism: Laothoe populi; assembly: GCA_905220505.1. Classification (NCBI taxonomy): domain Eukaryota; kingdom Metazoa; phylum Arthropoda; class Insecta; order Lepidoptera; family Sphingidae; genus Laothoe; species Laothoe populi. Next base: position 15,598,118 of record HG992168.1, read on the forward strand.
CATACATCTCACCTTCCTGGCAAACAAAAAAAATAAAATGAATGAAATTTATTTTATTTTTACTTATAACAACATATGATTCTAGGTAACTACTTATACAGTTTATAAAAGTTTTTTTTTATATAATATGTTTATACTTCTTATCAATACATTAGGATACACAACATAATACAAAGTTTAATAAAAATATAGATACGATACAAAATTAATGTTATATCTGCTTACATGGTATTATATGAATATATCTACTTAATATTAATAGACAAACTTTTATTTTTTATACTGTAACAGGCTGAAAATACAATTTTGTCCTGTTTTTATGTATAACGTATGGTTTGTTATCTTTCAATATTTCTACATTTGGTGAGCATTCTCTGATTACTTTAAATGGACCTGAGTATATACTTTGGAACTTATTGCCGGATTCATTTCTAATTAAAATTAAGTCATTTGGCTTGTATGCTACAGGATTAATATTACGATCATACTTAGCTTTTCTTTTTATTTTACTGACAATTAAATTATCGCGTGCCTCTTTTTGTGACGTTTGTATTCTATACTTTAACTCTAATGGATAGTTATCGAAGTTATACAACGGGTCTACTTGACCTGATGTAAGATTCGATGGTAATACACATTTCTTGCCAAAAACTAATTCAAAAGGTGTAAATTTAGTTTCAGTATGTACAGATGTATTATATGAGAAACACCAAAAAGGAAGCCATGTGTTCCATGTCTCTGGGTGCTTTTCAGTATGTATTCGTAAAAAATTACCCAAATGTTTGTGAGAATTTTCCAAGGCGCCGATGCTCTGATGGTGATATGCTGTAGATTGTAATTGGTTAATATTTAAAAGTTTACAAACCTCTTTCATTGTAGATGATAGAAACTCTGTTCCTCGGTCTGTAGCAATTTCTCTCGGAATACCGTATCTGAGAATAAAATTATTAACAAAACTCCTAGCTACTTCACTTGTAGTTTTTGTTAACAATGGATAAGCTTCTATATACTTACTTAATTCACATTGTATAGTTAAAATGTACATATAATTATTGTAATCTTTTTCTAACGGACCTACTATATCTAAGTAAATTTTTTCAAATGCCGAATTGGCTGTTGTGGTAATCGTCATAGGTTCTTTAGTATGATGTGACGAATGTTTCTCTTTTTGACATTTATCGCATCGTTTTACAAATTCTGTAACATCAACTTCAAGACCTGACCAAAAATAATATTTTTTAATATTATTTAACATCCGTCTTATGCCCGCGTGGCCACTTGTGGGCAAAAGATGGAAATCATTTAGGATTACACGTTGGTCGTCTTTATTATTTATTCTCTCAACATCTCTTAAAATACAAAATCGTGGTCCGGACCATTTATCTATACTCCTTATCTCTTTTATCACTTTCTCTATAAAAATATTATTGTTACTATTTTTTATGAAATATATTTCCTCGATATTAATTCCTTCACAAAATAAATTCAGTTCTCTCACAAATTCGCCTGGCGATAATTGTGATCGAGAAGCTAAATTGATAAATATAGTATTTTTTGAAGGCACATAACATAAGCATTTACTTTCGAGCTTAATCTCCTTTAATTTACGATATCGTATTAAATCATTTGAGCTACTAAAACGTAATTCAGTAAGCTGCTTCGGTTTACTATATATTTCCACAACTTTTGGGTGATCAAGCCAATTGTTCTGAGAAATAATAGCATCCCGTGCTTGCCTAGCTTTTTGACCTCGCGTCATTACATTTACTACCCCTTGGTTCATTTCTTTTAACATTTCTGACGTTATCTTTATCCGAGAAAGAGCGTCAGCTACGACATTGTGTTTACCTTTAAGATATTCAATCGTAAAATCGTATTCTTCTAAAATAATTCTAAATTTCATTAATCGGCTAGACGGATCGCGCATACCAAATAAATAAATAAGTGGTTTGTGATCCGTATGAATCTTGAACTTACGGCCATATAAATAAGGGCGAAAATGTTTTACTGCCCAGACAACCGCTAGTAATTCTTTTTCAATGGTAGGATACCTTTTTTCCGCGTCATTAAGACTTCGACTAGCATATGCCACAGGTTTTCTATCGCCATTACATAAAACTGCGCCAATGGCATATCCGGATGCATCAGTTTGCAAAATAAATTGATTATTATTAGAAAAGTCCGGATACTGTAGTATGGGGTGTGAAATTAAGTTCTGTTTTAATAATTCAAAAGATTTTTGACACTTGTCATCCCATTTAAAAACTATATTTTTCCTACATAAATTATTTAACGGATGAGCTTTTGTTGCAAAATTCGGTATAAATTTCCTATAATAATTAACGAATGCTACAAATCGTTTAACATCCTCGACTTTTGTCGGAACAGGATAATTTTTAACAGCTTCTATTTTATGTGGATCAGGTATCACACCGTCTGGTGTCACAATATGACCTAAATATAATATTTCTTTTTGTAAGAAATTACATTTTTGCGGGTTTAACTTTAAATTGACTTTACGTAATCTTTCAAAAATATCTTGAAGATTTTTAACATGACTCGATAAATCACGGCTAAAACAGACTAAATCATCCTGGTATACCAAACATTTTTCATATGTTAACCCCGTCATTGCTAAAGTCATCATGCGTGAAAAAGAACTAGGACTAGTTTTTAGCCCCATAGGCATCCTAGTCATTTGATACTGACCTGAACAAAAGGCAGTATATTTGCGACAATTGGGATCTAAATTAACATTATAATATCCTTGATGAAGATCCAAATGCGAAAAATACATGCAACCGGAAAGTGAATCTAATATTTCCGTAATATTTGGAAGAGGAAATTTGTCATCATGTATACAATTATTTAGCTTTCTATAATCAATAACCAAGCGCCATTGTTTGATTCCATTAATATCGGATTTCTTTGGCACTAATAAGATGGGACTAGACCATTCGCTTTGACAAGGCTCAATAATCCCTTCCTGAATCATATTATCAATCTGATTTTTTATTTCATTTTTCAAAGAATGTGGCAACCTATACGGTTTTGAATATATTGGCTGAGTGTTTGGTTTCAACTCAATAACATGTTGGTAAATATTAGTGGTTGATAACTTATCTCCTTCCAAATAAAAAATGTCGGAATATTTAGCACATAAGTTTTCTATATTAATCTTTTCTTCTTTGTTTAAATGAGTCAAATTTAATTTTGAAAATAATTGTTTAACTCGTAATGCATTTTTCTCATTATGACCAAAATTACAAATATCATATTCTTTCGAACTATGTATATCAAGATTTATCTCAGATAAACTTAAATCTTTAGTCGTGGAGTTCAATACTCTAATTGGTATTTTACCACAAATTGGTTTGACTAATGCACTCGCAATAAAAACGCCTTCCTGAATTTCTTTCGAACATATTACGCTTTCCTCTGTTAAGTTAGTTTCAATGTAATGTATTGATTCTGACCTAGCGGGTAAGGATATTAAATAATCCATTGAATCTATTAACTTTAAAAATGTTTGTTTAGAATTATTATGCAATAATGATAAAGTTTTGTTGTTAAAATCGACAACTGATCTATACTTTCCTAAAAAGTCTTGTCCTAGAATTCCATGTGACTTACAAGGTAAGGTATCAAATACATAAAACTTATGATTAATGCTTTGCCCATCAATTGAGAAATGTAAATAAATGTATCCAATAGCTTGGACTTTGCCACCGATTCCATTTATGGTTATGTTTTCTTTATAGATTGGAACGTCGAAATTGAGAACATGTTTATGTTTTATCGCTGAGATGGATGCGCCTGTATCTATGAGCCAAGTAGAAACATAACTTTGATTATAAATTAACTCTACACAATAACCACTACCATTTGCCAAAATGCTATAATTTTTAGGGACGAAAAAACTCATTTTCGTATCCATTTTGTTGCATTGAGGAACTTGGTTGGGGATGTGAATCATTATCTAATACCCTAATGTGTCCTCTAAATGATGACGTATGACCTCTATATTTATTATGAAACGTATTACCTCGGTATTGTGGTCTATTTCTGGACGTCATCCCTCGTGGATTGTATTGCTGCGGCAACTGCTTGATGCCAGCAGGGGTGACGTTTGGCTGCGACCACCGACCAGAGCCTCGTCCGTGCCCACGACCAGCATTATACGTACCTCTTCGGATGGTCTGGAACTGAGGCTGCCTGAAATTGTGTATTAGGTATTTTTTATTCTCACGTCTCATTGTCAATACATCATTAGTTGAGTTTGGTGATGACACATCTTCATCAATAGCGGCCTGAATTGCATCTTTCAGATTATCAAATTTCTGAGCTGAAATAACTGTACCGATCCTACGATTTCGCAATCCCTCACTAAATTGCCTAATGGCCTGTTTTTCGTTGACTGATTTTAACACATTATATTTTTCTGTGTTCCCTTCAGACTGCGAAATGGTAAGGTCAACAAACATTTCATTTAATGTTTTGCCGAATTTATCAATCGACAAATCATTTTGTTTTGAACCTAAGAGTTGCTTTTGCAATGCACTGGCAGACTTTTTTGGTAATAACATTTTTTTCATATCGTCTAAGAGATCTGAAATATTATTATATTTATTGGCCAATTTTAATTTGGCTGCTTTTGACAATCTCGTTTTGAGTACAAAAGAAATTAAACGCATTTGAGATTCATTATCGATGCCGGTACTGTAAAATTCTATACCATCAATTAATTGCTCTGTATTTTCCTGTTCATCAATCATGACTGGTAATAAGTTCAACGCTACTTTCATGTCAAACTTGTCCATTTTTGAACAATCTGAAGTTTCCGATTCACACATTTTAGAAATTTCTTTATATAACTTATTAAAATCTTCACAATATTTTACTATTAGTATATCTTCGTTACTATCAAAACTCTTTATTTTAGTTATATTATCTAAGTAACTATTATATTGTTGAACAATTACATTGGCCTCATTAAGCTTCTTTTTTAATATACTACCATGTCTTCGAGAAGGGCCAATTTTAATTAAGTATTTTCTTATTACTAATAAATCTTCACACAACTTTTTTAAATTTATTGCCATAAAGGACTAATCCATTTTAAAATATTATAATATAATAATGAGAATTAGCTCACCTGGGTTTTCAATTCAAATTCAAATCTGAAAGTACATATAAAAAAAAATATGATGCATATAAATATTACACACATAAATATTTATATAACAAATAATGTAAAATATAATATATTAATAGGTATATCTATAGTGTCCATTATATCTCATTGTATGCCGATTTCCTCTTGATTTGTTGACACCACACTGCACTGGACTTGGGACGTCTGCTTCTCAAACTTTGCCGTTGCTGATCTTTAATTCCGGGTTGATCTGGCACCGTCGGAAAGATAGTCGCCTTCCTCCATTAGAATATTTGTAGTAGATATGTTGGCTCGTAGCTCCTCTATTGAGGCATTATTCGTGCCTCCAGCCGCGTTTTGGGCAATTATAACTTCTTCTTTGGACTGTTTTTGTCCCATTTTATATAGTGTTGTACTTTAAACACGTCGTAATAACTGTTCGCAAACGAATAAAAAAGTTCCAAGATGTATAATACCAATTGATGTTTTTAAATGTCGGTCCTTATACGGAACACTCGTGTCAGATGAGCGCGCGCACGGTGTCGCCTTTCGGCAGGGTCGCCATGTAAAGGTTGGCTCTGGCGGAGGATTGAAACACAACGAAGTCTGGTTACATACTATTATTTATTAGCATAAGCAATCCTTTATATAACAATGTTCCTTATACTAGGTACATACATCTCAAGAGCATATTCTTTCCTGAAAGGCCGGCAACGCATTTGCAAGCGCTCTGGTGTTGCAGATGTTCATGGGCGGCGGTGATCACTTTCCATCAGGTGAGCCTCCTGCCCGTTTGCCTCCTTTTAACATAAAAAAAATAGATTTTATATTTTGTTTCCACGTCCGGCAAGTCTTTTATTTATTTAAAACTTCATTTTTTTTAGTGCCTCGATAGGCAGACGAGCTGACGGGCCACCTGATGGTAATTAGTCACCGCCGCCCATAGACTTCTGCAATGCCAGGGCACAGCAAATCCGCTGCCACCGTTGCCTTTTGCACTGACAGCCTCATATATACATATAATTATCTTTCATCAAATCAAAATCATCTCAATATTTTATCAAATACGGTTACTTTTGGTACAACATACGGTATGTAGAGTAGAGTATAGAGTGGTACAGCCACGCTGAAGACATATTTGTCTACAGCATGAATGGGCCGGCCCGAACGGGGTAGTACCACTGTCTCACAGAAAACCAACGTAAAGTGACAGTTTACGGTCGCGTTTCGTGTGGTAAGTGAGATATCCGGAGGCCTAGATTCCCCCTTCCCTTCCCTAATCCCTATTCCTGTCCTTTAAGGCCGATAGCGTATACATGATACTTTCGGTATTGTGGATGTTCATGGGCGGTGGAGATCACTTAACATCAGGTGACCCACTGGCTCGTTTGTCGGACTACGCTATAAAAAAAATGTGATATAAAATTTAAACTAATATAAAATAAATCTCATCTCAAAGTTCTTGTTTTCACTTATCCAAACCAACAATGTAGAAAATTCATTTAATTCTCACAGAATTCTAATTGTAAATCTTAAATTTCTCATCTCTTACCTTCGTAGGCAATAAACAAAATTCATTGTGTACTAGTGTTATAAAAAGATGTTTAAAATTCATCTGACGCCGACAGAATTTCTAAATATAGAATTGAGTACTCAAAAATGAGATTATAAAACTTTTTCAGTTAGATGAAAGTAATCTAGAATCCTGTACACGAGATAAATAAGGCTCGGACCACAGATATAAATTGCAATAGACACCGCAAATACTTTGATGTATAAAAATCAATTATTTCTTTCATTATTTGCTGTAACGTCACAAAAAAGATATACGCGATTTAATTAACTTAAAAAAATTTACAACCGCAATAGGCTATTTGACAACATTGAAAATACTCTGCAAATTGTGGTCATCTTGTTAGACAATAGCTTAAAAAAACCATATTTCACTTAATTTTAAACATAATAATGAACATTTTTTGCAAATTAAACAAAATAAAATACAACATTTTTTTTAAATTTTATCTGTGATGTGAACACTCTGTGATTGGGTACAACTCTGGTGGCATCACACGCAAGTAAACATAGTTTCTTCGAGTCATTTTAGTACGCGTTTTATGTTTTCTGGGTGATAAATTCTATTGTTGATCTATTTTTGAAGCAGTTTTATGATAATTGTTGATAAAACAATTATCATAAAACTTAGCTTTGCTTATCATTATTAGCTTGTTTACTTGCATGTGACGTCACACGTGTCATATGATCAGCGCCATTACAGAAATAGCGTTTTTGCCGCGGTTTTGGAGATTTAAACTTTAACATAGATTTTTATTAAAAATACAGTAGATTTCCCGGAAATATCAATATAGTGAGCTTATTATGTAATAAATAATAGTTTTAAAGAATTTTCGAAAATTAGTCAAATAGCCTATTGCTTAGATGGGACTTACTACAGCCGAGAATAAAGTCACAGGTTAGAAATCAGCCCACATATGACACATGACATACACATCTGACATCAAAGTTACGGGTGTATTCATTGTTAATTATTGCCTGTTTTACGGTGAAGGAAAACATCGGAAGAAAACCCTAATATCTGAGAATTCTAAATCAGAATTTATAAGATAGTATATGAAGTCTACTTACGCGTATTAGGGCAGCGTCGGGGACAAAGGCTCCTCTAATTCCTGTGCCTTTTTTTATTTATTTTTTTATTCTAGCACGGCAAAGTAACCACGACTTACCTGATGGTAAGCGCAGTGCCGTCCAGTTAGAGTATCAAGAAGCGAGGGATAGAATCACGCCAGTATCTGCTGTGTAGCTTCTTCACACTACTGTCTGGCATTATTGTCTATGTCCTTTCAAACGTGTAACGAGGCGCATTACGTTAAAGATTTCAGCGCGTGAAATAAGTACATTTATGGTGTCTATATAAATATTTGTCTATGTCTCGATCACACCGCGTCTCATTAAAATAACTTATTCAGTTAATCTAAGTTTTCGCCGAATCTTCGCGCATACTTCGTATTCTTTGAGTGGTTTCAGTGAGGCTAGAAATATAGATTAAGGGGTTATATCGGATGTCGATTGGAGCACTGAGCGTCGCTTGTAAAAAGCGATTTTTAGTGCCTCATTATGCAGGCGAGCAGACGGGCCACCTGATTGTAAGTAGTCACCGCCACCCATAGACTTCTGCAATGCCAGGGCACTGTAAAGCCGCTACCTGCTGTAGATTGGAATAATAGTGGTTCGAATGCCTGAGATACACTGAAATTTGGATGCATAAACCTGATGACAATACAGTTTCATGGTGAAATGGACTGGATGCTGCTGGGGCCACCTGCAAATCACTCAACTCCTCAATAGCTTACAGCAGCCATTTCGTGTTTAGAGCCGTTAGATTTGTCTTGAAAAGTACTTTTTTATTCGATACTTATTACTTTAAAATACTGTATAAGAATGTATATGTATGTATTTGACAGCCGCCGTGGCGCAGTAGGCTAGTAGCCGGCTATGAAACGAGAGGCCGTGGGTTCTATTCCCACACCGGGACAAATGTTTGTGTGACAGACAGATATATGTGTCCGTGGTCTGGGTGATGTGAGACCGAAAGGCTCTCGTAGTCCCTGATACCCTCAACCCAAGACTCGTATCAGTATCGTAGTATCAGGGACTACGAGAGACTTTCTGTCTCACAACACCCAGACCCCGGACACAAATATCTGTATATATATATATATGCTCTGTATAACCGACTTTCCAATAAAATTAGCAATCTGTACATTTACCGAAGAGTGTGACCGCAGCGGCGTCTGCTACCGCTGCGGTAAACTGGGCCACAAGGCCAAGGAGTGCTCCGCGGAGCCGCATTGCGCAGTTTGCGCAGATGCGGGTAAACCCGCGGGGCACCAGGTGGGCGCCAAGGCATGCGTCGCCTCCTCCCGCCCTCGCCACGCAAATCGTGGTCGGGGGACGGGGGTTGTGACCCAGCCGGCAGCGCTCCCCGTAGAGGAGCAGATGGAGATCGCCCATTAATATGGCGCAACGTTTCCTCCAGGCGAACATTAATCACTGCGCCAGGGCCCAGGACCTGTTAGTCCAGAGCATGGCGCAGTGGTCGATACAAGTGGCTGTGGTCGCCGAGCCTTATTTTGTTCCCCCCAGGGAAGACTGGGCAGGGGACCTTAACGGTTTGGTGGCCATCATCACTCGGGGCGCCGCCGGCTCCCCGCCCTTCGAAAAAGTAGCGAAGGGGTCGGGATGTGTGGCGGTTCTGTTGGGGGGGATCTGGGTTGTGGGTGTGTATTTCTCCCCCAATAGATCCCTGGCCGAGTTCAAGCACTTTCTCGCTCGGCTAGGGGCCCTGGTGGTGCAAGGCAGTCAGCCTCGCCCCGTTCTCGTTGCCGGCGACTTCAACGCCAAGTCTCTGGCTTGGGGATCGTCGGTCACCAGCAGGCGAGGCGAGGCCCTGGAGGAATGGGCGATCTCGGCCAACCTGGCCGTCGTGAATCGCGGGTCGGTTAACACGTGCGTGCGGCATAATGGCGGATCGGTGGTGGACCTCACGTTTGCCACCCCAGCTATTGCCCGCCGTGTCCGTGACTGGAGAGTTCTGGTGGACGAGGAGACGTTGTCGGATCACCGATACATTCGGTTCGACGTCTGCTTGTCCCCTAACCCCCAGTCCAGTGGAGGACCGACTGGCCCGCGGTCGGACGGCCCACGTTGGTGTGTAAAACGCCTCGATGTTGAGGCCCTGAAGGAGGCCGCACTGGCCCAGGCGTGGCTCCCTGCACCGGAGGCACCGATGCAGGTCGAGCTGGAGGCGGCGTGGTTCGGGGCAGCGATGTCGCGCGTCTGTGACGCGGCCATACCCCGAGTCCGACGTCTTCCAGAGAAGCGCCAGGAGTTCTGGTGGTCGGCGGAACTTATGCGGTTACGTGTCTCCTGCGTTGCCGCCCTCCGTCGTCTCGCCAGGCACCGTCGTCGTCGGGTCCGTCTTCCCGGCGACGAGGACCAGGAACGGCTACTTCACGGCCTCCACAGGGAGGCTAAGAGAGCGCTGCGCGTGGCAATAGCAAGGGCAAAGTCTGCAGCTCAGAAGGAGTTCCGGGGAACTCTTGATAACGACCCTTGGGGGCGTCCATATCGCGTGGCGATGAGACGGTATCGCCCCTGGGCGCCCCCACTGACTCAGAGTCTCCGGGGCGATCTAGTTGAAGAGGTCGTCGCAACTTTGTTCCCTGCCACTGTGAATGTCACTCCCCCAGCGATGGCGTCACATTTATCGACGCCATCGTCGTTAAGTTCGGCAAGGGTTGTTTCGGAGGTATCGCCCTAAGAATTTCGGGCGGTGGTGCTTCGGCTACGGGGCAAGAAGACGGCCCCGGGTCTCGACGGTATCCCCGGGCGTGCATGGGTGTTAGCCGTCGAGCATCTGGGTACTAGTACGGGTTCCGGCAAGGCCGATCGACAATACACGCGATTTTGCGGGTCAAGGCACAAGCGGAGGATTCAGTGGCTCGGGGTGATGTGGTGGTGGCGGTGTCTCTAGACATCGCCAACGCGTTTAACACTCTACCCTGGGCCTGCATAATGGAAGCACTGCGGTACCACGTGGTGCCACCGTATCTTCGGCGCCTGGTGCACTCGTATCTCTCAGATAGATACATAGTGTATCCGGGCGCCAACGGTTGGCACCGAAGAGCGATGGCCTGCGGTGTTCCACAGGGCTCAGTCTTGGGCCCTCTCTTGTGGAACATCGGCTACGATTGGGTGCTCCGTGGTATCTACCCCCGAGGTGTCGCTGTCGTCTGTTACGCGGACGACACACTAGTGACAGCGTCGGCCAGGTCTTTCCAGGAGGCCACCCTGCTCGCCTCGTTCGCAACCGAACAGGTGGTGGGCAGGATTCGGCGACTGGGCCTTAAGGTGGCCCTCAACAAAACCGAGGCCCTTTGTTTTCACAGGCCTCGGATTCGGCCACCTTTTGAGCTCCAAATAAGTGTGGAGGGGGTGCGGATTCCCATCGGCTGTAAAATGAAGTACTTGGGATTGATTCTGGACAGCCGGTGGGATTTCCGTGCCCATTTCAAGGAGTTGTCGCCGAAATTGGTGCGGGCGGCGGGCGCGCTCGGACGCCTGCTGCCGAACCTGGAGGGACCTAATAGCCCTTGCCGAAGTTTATACGCTGGAGTCGTGCGGTCAATGGCCCTGTACGGATGTCCCGTATGGGCCGAGTCCCTGAACGCCCGCTGCGTCGCCCTGCTGCGCAAACCGCAGCGTTTGGTGGCGCAGCGAATAGTAAGGGGCTACCGCACGGTCTCCCACGAGGCGGCCTGCGTATTGGCCGGCACACTCCCTTGGGAGTTGGACGCCAAACTCCTCTCGTCAGCGTTCCTCTGGCGGGAGGAGGCGTCCAGCCGCCGTCAGGAGAGACTGGCCCCGAGGGAGATTGCGGCCCGGTTTCGCAGAACCGCCGTGGAGGAGTGGCATACCAGGCTGGAGAGCCCGACTGCGGGCTTGAGGACTGTCGCGGCAGTGCGTCCTGTCCTAAAGAGATGGCTAGACAGGCGCCACGGGGCGCCTACGTTCCGACTGACACAGGTATTAACGGACCATGGGTGTTTCGGTTCGTTCCTGTGTCGGATCGGAAAGGAGGTGTCCGCCGTGTGCCACCACTGTGGCAACTGCCGCGAAGACACGGCCCAACATACATTGGAGGAGTGCCCAGCCTGGGACGAAGAGCGCAGCGCTCTTAGAGCAGTCGTCGGAGGAGACCTCTCGCTGCCGGCCGTGGTGTCGTCCATGGTCGCCAGCCGGAGGTCCTGGCGTGCGGTGGCCCACTTCTGCGAGAACGTCATCTCGCAGAAGGAGAGTGCTGAGAGGGATCGGGAACGATATGATCCCTCCCGCCGCCAGAGAAGACGTAGGAGGCGCCAGGTGGACGACTGACCGGCGTCTCCCGCCCTGTGGAATGGGGGCGTTTGAATTCCACCACGGTAACCCCTGCCTGTCGTACGAGGCGACTAATAGGGGCCATCGGGGGTCGCGGGCGCGCAGCGGAGGGCTGTCAGCCCGTATCGATGCACTCCCAAATTCAGAGCATCGTGCGACCCCGTGATGGACGGCAGCGCGTGTGGTAAGGCCTCGTTCGCTGTCGTTGTTCGGTGCGCGGGGGCTCCTTAGCCCTCCATGGAGATGGGCTGCTACGCAGCACCGCGCAGGGGCGATTCCGGCTGCAATTCTAGCACTCCTTAGAATACCCCGGGATCGCTCCGTAAGCGCCGAAGAAGGCCACCGCGGGGTTTTAGCTGGTAGTGTCGGGTGGGTTGTATATAGGGGTTAGGGACTCGGCCCAGCGGCAGCACGGATAGCCATCATCCGTGCGAGGGGGATGCTGGGTCGTAAGACCGGCTAGTCCAGCATACCCGTTTTATTCTTAATCCGCTTCCCTCCGGAGCGGGCGGCAGTAATAAAACGCTTTCCCCGCGACAACAAAAAAAAAACTGTACATTTACATGATACTATATCTTCATTTAGAAGAACGATATCAAAAAATATTTATGACCTATAACATTCTAATAAATATGAAATAGATGTGTACTTTTTTGTTTCATTTTGTATAAGGTTATTATTACTTCTATTTTTTTTTTATTGCATAGTCCGACAAACGAGCCAGTGGGTCACCTGCTGTTAAGTAATCTCCACCGCCCATGAACATCCACAATACCGAAAGTATCATGTATGCGTTGTCGGCCTTAAAGGACAGGAATAGGGATTAGTGACGGGAAGGGGGATTCTGGGCCTCCGGATATCTTTACTTACCATACGAAACGCGACAGTAAACTGTCACTTTACGTTGGTTTTCTTTGAGACAGTGGTACTAACCCGGTCGAGCCGGCCCATTCATGCTATAGACAAATATGTCTTCAGCGTGGCTTTACCACTATTCTAAGGAGCATGTTGTGTTTTCCTGTAATTAAAATTACAATTAGTTTAGTATTATTTGGCTATTGGGTTGTGTACTGATTGTAAATTTTTTTGGTGATCCCTAATAGTAAAATAAGAATAAAAAACGCTTTTCTTCTTTCTAATGGATTTAAATAAGATCATTTAAAAAGAAGATTGTAAGAATCAACCAATTCTAAATTCACTTAAATCAAACTTCATTATACGAAATACTTCTCCGTGAATACCTTACCCTCCCAGTTCCTATTTTCAGAATTATCAACATCTTTAACCACACCTTACATGAAAAGGATATCTTTTTTCATTTTTGTTTCAAAAGCCCTCCTGTGAGGTCAAGTGTTCGGGGTCTGAGTACGGCTCGTTACGTCGCTCGGGGCACTCACAGGCCCTCAACTTTCTCCCAAAGATTCCCTCCGGATAGGGTACCATCATGAGCGCTGTGAATGCTTGTTTTGCTAAACAATTTTGCTGTTTTTAACAGACTACAAAAAAAGGAGGAGGTTCTCCGGAATATTTTTTTTATTTATATTTCCCGATTACTCGAAGACACCTGGACCGATTCGAGATTTTTTAAAAGTAGTTCCCAGGTGGTCCAGTTGGCACCAAGGCAGGAACTGATGATGGGATCTCAGATAAATCGAGGGCAACCCTCAAATTTTATACGTATAATGTGTTTTTTATAGAAGTTAGTGTACTTTTGAGGCTATCATAATGGTTTTGTGGGACTATTTTATTCGAATCTAGCGACTACTCCGAGATTCATGATTACTGTTTCATGTTAGGGTATAAACACATATCAACTGTTGACTATTTTATTTCAGCGATTTTTTTTTTTATATTGACAAACATATTCGGAATCGGCATTTTTCTGGATCTTTTGAACCTAGTTTAAATTTTTTGTGCACTTTTTGGCGTTCAAATCAACTTAGAAAACAGTGCACATTTATTTTAGATAATAATGCTCATAAATTCATGAAAATAAGTCATAAAGATGCAGTACGTGCTTACAAGAATAATATACTGCTGGTGGTAGGATATTCATATCCGCCCGGATAACGACCACCGTACACAGGGTGTAAAACCCGCCATAGTGGCACACACAAGTGTGTCGCGTTCCGGGATCAGCCAGTGTACATTCGGTTTTTCTCGGGGATCTAGAGTTGGAGTACAATTTTTGGCCATTTTGCGGTCTTCTGAGTACTCTGACAAAAGACCCTCGACCGCTTCTTCATCTTCTTGTCCATGGCGTAGTGTGAAGAAATAGGCCGACATGAGTGTGTTGAGTAGCGGGGATAGATCGTCTCTCGCTACTCGATACTCTAATTGGACCGCACTGCGCTTACCATAAGGTGCAGTGCGGTCACTTTGCCGTGCCAGGATAAAAAAAAATACATACTTACATACTTTTTAGAGTATGATTTTTCAGTAGTCGCGTTTTAGTTTCTGAACTTATTTTTTATTTAAAGTATTTTGGGGTTTTTGCAGAGCCACATCACATTTATTTTCTGTTTAGGGATTTTTTCAAATGATAATAAGTAATTTAGAAGTTATGAGGGAACAGATTAACATACACACATTACATACGTGATTTTTCAGTAGTCGGGTTTTAGTTTCTGAAATTATTTTTTATTTGTTCCGTAAATGCTTTAATTCTATCATTCATCGCTTTTGTCATAAAAAATAATTCACTGAAATTTAAAACTAGTTTCTAAAAGCTAAAAAAACGCGTACTAACTTCCACTACATTCAGGATAATTGAAACTCTTTAAAAGCTTTCAAAGTAGAGCCTTTACAATTAAATTGAATGAAAAAGTGTTCAAGTGGATGCATGAAAAGATTCTATTGAAAATGATTCTTTGGAAAACATACGAACAATATAAAGAAATTAGGACCGTTAAATACAGGACCGAAAATACCTCATTTGTACCACGCATAAAACTCAGCCCAGCTGAGTTCTTATAATTATTTTTTTTTAAACTACAAATCCCACCTATTCAACAATGTTAGAGTGCCTCGGTCGCGCAGTTGTTATTGAGTACGACTGATGAAGTCTCAGGTTCGATCCTCGAGTCAGGTAATATTGGGTTTTACTATCACGAAATACTCACTCGGTGACTGCCTCGGTGGCGCAGTTGTAATTGCGCATGCGTTGCGACTGCTGTGCTGAGGTCTCGGGTTCGATCCCCGGGTCGGGTAGGGTGATATTGGGTTTTTCTATCTAGAAATTCCTCAGTATTAGCCCGGAGTCTGGAAAATATGCCCGGTATGGCGAGAGGCTCGCCCCCTATCACATTATGGGACCGAAATTCGGCGACAAGTGGGTGTACTAGTTACACCTCTGCCTACCCCTTCGGGGATTACAGGCGTGAGTGTATGTGTGTGTGTGAAATACTCAGTATCAGAACAGAGTCTGGTACCGTATACCGATGAGCCCTTCACACTGTATGGCAGTTCTATTGCAAGTGTGAGATTTAAGGATGAGATCACGTCATCCCAAATAAATATACCCACACACACACATAGTCCTGACAATACACTAGATCAGGGCTTCCCAAACTTATTTGTACTACGACGCCCAACAACCCCCCCCCCCCCCCCTCTTCGGGGCAAAAATACCTACCAGAAAATCTCTATTTGGACATTTATTATAAAATAAAAACAAACCCAAATCATAAGCATAAAATGTAAGAGATATTTATTTTAGCTTGGCTTGTTGGCTGGCTAATGAGAATGATTTGCTTGTTTTCTGAGCATAGCTTCTCAAGAGGCGAAGGCGGAAGTTTGGATATTGCCACTCATTTCTTTCTATATGTCTATTTTTGACCTGTACTTGTTCTTTCGGCCGCATCGACTCACGACGCCCCAGAGACAATGCGGCGACGCCCCACTAGATCAACATGTGTCATCTACAAGGGCCTACGGTCCCAAACCACCCAGACCCGAAACAAATATCTATCTATTACACAAACATATGTCTCGGTGCGGGAATCGATCCACTATGTCTCGGAGGCTGTCATATGAAATAATTTTCAGTAAAATCCGCTTGGGGCGCTGTACGGTTTCCATACATATTTTCGTGACAACAGATATCACTCGCAGTAGTACACAACCAATTTCCTTTATTTGTATTGTAATTATCAAATCCCATGTGTTATTTACATCGAAATGTTTACATTTCCAGTACTTGAACGAGGTGCAATAAAACAAACATAGCCCGTAAAATTCAGTTACACGGCCTCATTAAATCTCGCACTTGTGTCTCTTTACGACCTCTGTTAATTTAGTTTTATGAACGAATTTATTTTATTGACTTTATTCTGTTTGGGTACTTATTTTCGTTTAGGTGGGTTGTGATCACGTGACTTTATACGATTTTCCTCGCTTTTATAGAATAAAAGAAACGCATGAGCTGTCATGAACCGCTGGTGGTAGGGTATTCATATCCACTCGGATAGCGACAACCGTACACAGGGTGTAAAACCCGCCATAGTGGCACACGTGTTCCGGGGTCAGCCAGTGTACATCCGATTTTTGTCGGGGGTACGATTTTTGGCCGTTTTGCGGCCTTCTGAGTACTCTGACACTAGGTCCTCGACCTCTTATTCACCTTCTTGCCCATGGCGTAGTGTGAAGAAGTAGGCTGACATGATTGTGTTGATGGGGGTTAGGTTGTCTCTCGCTACTCGATACTCTAATTAGACGGCACTACGCTTACCATCAGGTGCAGTAGTCACTTTGCAGGATAAAAATAATAAAAAAAAACACTGGCTGCATTAGTTCAACCGGATTTTTCAAACCGAATAGGTCTGTACGCTTTAGGTTGGTAGCCAAATGCGCCAAAAGCATTAGATATAAGGTCGACCTCAGCCCCAAGTTATGACCGAATACCGGCGTATTCCGATCTCTGCCTACCCCTTCGGAGATTGATAAGACAGATGTTTGTTTCGGGTCTGGGTTTTGTGGGACTGTAGAGCCTCTTAGTTCTGAGACCCACGATACAGGTTTCACCTAGTGTGGGGTCAGGACTATGTGTGTGGCTGTTGGGTGTATTTATTTCTTTTTATTTATTACGGACGTGATTGAGTATTAGAAAAGTCGTCTGATTACTGAAACAAGATAACGATATCATGTTTGTTTATGCTCGGAGACATTTGACGATAGTTCTTTTATACTTCGGTTGAATCAAGACTTAGCATTACTTGCAAACGATTTTATCATTTACAGTTAAGTCGGTTTCTTTTACCACTAAAACTTCTTCTTAATACTTAAAAACTCCATTTAGAAACGCATTCTACAGCAACATTTTATATGCGAAGCAGGCAATAAAATTGACGCAGTGGTAAATATTCAAAAACGGCAATGAATCTCGTCTTTTACTGCCTTTTTAAGGACTTGAATGAAGTGATTTTGTTTGTTAAGCATTGGTTTGTTTACATTTAGAGATATTTTTTTCAGGGATTTTTGAATAAAGTCTCATGAATTAGGAATGTACAACTAATCATATAAATTACGAGGAATACTAGAAACTTCTGAGGTATCTACTGCCACAAACTTAAAAAAAATATGCTGAAATTGCTTTTATTACAAAACTTTTTGTCTTAATTGAAATTCTATCAGTGTTCTCAACATTTTTTTTATAGTATTGTCCGACAAACGAGCCAGTGGGTCACCTGATGTTAAGTGATCTCCACCGCCCATGAACATCCACAATACCGAAAGTATCATGTATGCGCTGTCGGCCTTAAAGGACAGGAATAGGGATTAGGGAAGGGAAGGGGGAATCTGGGCCTCCGGATATCTCACTTACCATACGAAACGCGACAGTAAACTGACACTTTACGTTGGTTTTCTGTGAGACAGTGGTACTACGCCGGTCGAGCCGGCCCATTCATGCTGCAGACAAATATGTCCACAGCGTGGCTCTACCACTTTCAAAATTGATTTCAATGTAGAGCAAAGTTAGAAAAGCTATACCTGTTTAATGCAAATTGTCTTTAAAATTATAAATTACTGACTCGGTGGCGCAGTTGTAATTGCGCATGCGTTACGACTGCTGTGCTGAGGTCTCTGTTAAAGTGATATTAGGTTTAGGACAGCCGCCGTGGCGCAATAGGCAATTAGCCGGCTGGGAAACAAGAGGCTGTGGGTTCAATTCCCACACTGGGACAAATGTTTGTGTGACAGACAAATATTAGTGTCCGGGTCTGGGTGTTGTGAGACCGAAAGTATCTCGTAGTCCCTGATACCCACAACACAAGACTCGTATCTTAGTGTGGGATCGGGGCTATGTGTGTGACTGTTGAGTGTTATATTATTATATTCTATTTCGAATTTGGCGAAAAGTGGGTGTACTGGTTACACCTCTGCCTACCCCTTCGGGGATTACAGGCGTTAGTGTATATTTATGAATTATTAAGTAGATGTTACCCGCGGCTCCGCCCGCGTGGAGGTTATTTTTGGAAGACAAGATATACAATCCATGGAGTCATATAAGCTACCTACACCTATCTATATTTTGTGAACTATGAAACAACTGCAAGTTATGTTAAAGTTGTTAAGTTTTCTTAAATTTTCTGCGCTACTTTCTGATTTTTTCTTTGATAAGAACCTTATTCTGACAATAAAAAATACAACAAAAAAGAATTAGCGAATTCTGTCAAGCCGTTCACATGCCGTTACCAAGGGAAACAGGAATATTTTTTTATAAATTAAATTAATTAATATAACGTTACTCATACAAATTATACACAAGCGGCTTGTTACAAGGAAGGAAATTGAAAATGTTATCTGATATGGAGAATAACACTTATGTTATTTTGTGCAAATAAACCGCAAATTGTTTTTTACTGTAGATAAAAAAAATAATATAATAGATTATTCAACTAATGAACATGTTTTGTTATTTATTGATTTCTATATACTATAAACGAATGCTCCTACTCTACCTGCGTTCTGACTTTCTGACTGAATAATAATACAAGTCCTATATTAAACATTTTCCCACTGCTGGGCAAGGGCCTCCGCTACTAATGAGAGGGGTTAGGTCTTAGTCCACCAAGCTGGCCAAATGTGTTGGCAGACTTCACATACCTTCGAAATTCTTATAAGAATTCTCAGGTATGCAGGTTTCCTCACGATGTTTTCCTTCACCGTTAAAGCAAGTGATAATTAACAATGAATACACACGTAACTTTTAGAAAAGTCAGAGGTGTATGCCAATTTTTTTTCGTTGTAATAAAACGAAATTTACGGATTCTACGGCGGTTTATTTTACTTTTTTAACCCGACGTTTCGAAGGCTTTACAGCCTTCATGGTCACGGGGGAGACTGAGTTGTATGTCGTCACGAAAGTATAGTGCAATGTTTCTACCCTCCATATAGTTCTATCTAGCCCGGAGTCTAGAATTGTGCCCTGTATGGCGATAGGCTCGCCTCCTTTCACATCATGAAAAGGTAAAGGTAAAGGGCGAAATGTGGGTGTACTAATTACATCTCTGCCTACCCCTTCAGATATTGTAGGCGTGAGTCTATATGTATAGTTACAAAATGTAGTTAAATATACAACCTATAAAATTATGGAAATCCGCAGCTTTGCAAGCTTGATGACGTTCATCTTTTTCTTTTCCTAAAAACTTTATTCAGACTATTACGAGCATTAAAAATACCTAAATTGGTCCAGCCGTTATAAGTAAATAAATAAATATAGTAAATTCATCGTGGGACTCACGAACTTCAAGGGACTACGGTCCCACAACACCCAGTCTCAGAACAAATAGCTGTCTGTCACACAATCATTTATTAACCGACTTCAAAAAAGGAGGAGGTTCTCAATTTGTCGGAATCTTTTTTTTATGTATGTTCCCCGATTACTCGAAGACCCCGGGACCGATTCGAGAAATTCTTTTTTTTGTTTAAAAGGGTATACTTCCCAGGTGGTCCCATTAGCACCAAGTCAGGATATGCTGATGGGATCTCAGAAAAATCAACGGCAACCCTCAAATTTTATAGGGACACATAATTTGTTTTTTTATTGAAGTTGGTGTACTTTTAATGAATTAAAAAACTTTAATACATACTAGATGTTACCCGCGGCTCCGTCCGCGTGGAGGTTATTTTTGGAAGAAAAGGTATAAAATCCATGGAGGCATCTTAAGCTATTACACCTTTTTACATTTTGCTATCCCATATGAAGCGTGCATTTTTCCGGGATAAAAAGTAGCCTATGTCATTTTCTGATCCCTTAACTGCCACTAAGTATAAAAATAATATAATAAAAATCCGTCGATCCCTTTCGCTGTGAAAAACTAAACTATCCCACGGGAACTGTGCAATTTTCCGGGGTAAACAGTAGCGTATGTGCTATTCCAGACTATAATCTATCTCTGTGCTAAATCTCAACCAGATCCGTCCAGCCGTTGTAGCGTGATTGAGTAACAAACATCCATCCAAATTCGCATTTATAATACATATTTATTTATTTAATAAAGTAATAATCAACAACATTCATAAATTATTATTTAACACAGCACAAGAACAGTTATCAGTAGGATTATATTTAAGCCACAGGAAATTCCATTAGCTACTATTATTTTTTTCATGAGCCCATTAACTATTGTTATTAATAAGAAACAGGAAATGCCAATTTAAAAGCTGATATATAAAAGGAGTTGTTTTGCTTAGTGGCATTTGTAAAACTAGTGTCGAAGGCTTCTGTCGTAGCTATGGCTGGGAAACTGTTGATATTGGCGTTCCTTTTGGGTTTCGCAAGATGTGAAGAGAACGTATCTAATTCTAGTTTAGTTTTTGTCGTTGATAATTCAGCTTCAATGATAGAGGTTTTATCTAGATTAAATAAAAACTTCGAGTTTATTATTGATGGTGCGATAAGATCTGAAGATTATAAAATAGAAAATTTCATCTTAGTACTATTTAGTGATCCGGGTAAGTGTATAGAGTTAAGATTTTTTTGTGGCAAGAAAAAAATTGACAGGTTTGTTCGCTGTACGCCCTGGGGACTGGGGGCATTAAAGAATTCCGCCACGGTATCCTGCCTTTCGTAAGAGGCGACTAAAGAGGCCATCAGGGGTCGTGGGCGCGCAACAGGGTTTTGCGGCCTTCTGAGTACTCTGACACTAAATCCTCGACCGGTTCTTTACCTTCTTGCCCATGGCGTAGTGTGAAGAAGCAGGCCAGCATGATTGTGTTAAGTAGCGGGGCATACTGTTGTACTGGTTGTCTGTCGCTACTTGATACTCTAATTGGATGGCACTGACAGAAGTGACCACACTGCATCTGTTAAGCACTTTGAAGTGCCAGGATAAAAAAATTTGATGCACGTAATGGTAAGAAGAGTGTATTCCCAATAATGATCGTCCCACAATATTAGCCAGAAATATACTAACCTGAAGTAACAAATACTCAGTTACGCCTGTAATCCCGAAATACACCCATATTTCACTGATCTCGTAACCGTCTCTTATAAGGGGCGAGTCTATGGCCATAAAAGGCACAATTCCAATCTCAGGTTTGATACTGAATATTTCCTGAAAAACCCAATATCACGTCACCAGGGATCAAACCCGACACCTCAGCATAGCATACATAGCGCGTACCTGAATACAACATGGAAATAGGCTCATCAAACCAAACACGTATTATATAAAATAGATATAATAACTCAAAAGTTAAAGTTTAGTTTGTTTATTTCAGATGTTGGTGAACCTATTGTCTCTAAAGATCCAGACACTTTCAAACATATCCTTAAGAACATCCAGATCGATAATGGAGGTGGGGATTGTCCAGAATATTCGTTGTCGGGTATAAAGCGTGCTCTCGAGGTGAGCCTGTCGGGGTCCAGAATTGTTGTATTCACCGACGCATCTGCTAAAGACTATGACAAATATGAAGAGGTCAAGAAACTCGCGCTGGAAAAATCCTCAAAGGTATTACAATTATGATATACACATATTCTTTTGTACACCAAAAGAAGTACATACATATACACTCACGCCTCCCCGAAGGGGTAGGCTGTGGTGTAATTAGTACACCCATTTTTCGCCAAATTTATTACGGTCCCATAATGTGATGGAGGTGAGCATATTGCTATACCGGACACAATTCCAGACTCCGAATAGAAAAACCTAACCATACCTACCATGTTACCTGACCCTCAGCACAGCAGTCGTAACGCATGCGCAATTACAACTGCGCCATCGAGGCAATCAAAAGAAGTGCCAATTTTATTTCAATTCGATTAACATGAACCGAATAAAAAGAATTCTAAATTAAAGCTCCATATTCCTAAACTGACCTATAGTAAAAGTAAATTTTAAGGGTTCTTAAAGCAAACGAATTGAATGAGCCTTCTTGATCCGAAATATGTATTGTTATATTAAAAATAGAAGGTTATGAAAAAACAGGGTCTGTGGTCAGGGCCATCAAAGACTAGGCTGTATGGCTATGCCCTTCGCCAGTCAGAAAGGAAAAAGAGATATCATGAAGTCCACTGGTGGCTCGTGATTGTAACATGGTGGAACCTATTTCAGATATGGCTTCGGCCTTTAGAATGGAAAAATATCGGAAATGGCTTTCTCCTTTTAAATTGATAAGAACCACATGCATGGCTTTGGCCTTTTGACTTAAAGAAAGCAGAGAAGAAAAAGACTAAATTTTAGCCCAGTTTTGAAAAAAAACAACAGATAAGTCTGCATGATGGAGAACCTTTGCCTTCTCTTTTATATAAAAAAGAGAGAATGTAACAAACAAAAAACATGCAGGAACATTGTATAATCATGAAAATACAAGGAATATTGCTATACTTCTTGTTTGATGTGAAGGATACCTGAGACTTTACAAATTTTACTTTTTAAATGATGAAATACATTGTAGCTAAACCACAGACATATTATAAGAGAAGCAGACTTAACATTTCAGGAAAAAAGCTTGCTATTTACACACTTATACAAGTGTCACACACACTTTGGCAATAAAAGGGACGTACTCAGGAAGGGGGTATCTCAGTGTTGGTTTGTATGTGTGAGTTGTGACTGCATGACGCGTCACTGAAACTTACGATGTGATTAGTTGTGCGTACTTACGATAGAACGTCATATTTGTTATCATACATACCTAACTAAACGATAAATAACAATAGTTTGGTAGAGGGGAAAACTGAGGGAAATATATATTTTTAAACAGAACCATTTTATTTAAATAATTCCTTTCTGACATATTGGCTTGCTTTGCATTGTGTTTCATCCCTTAATCAATATAAAAAATAACAATCACCTTAATCAACATAATTTATTTATACATTTATTTGATTTATAGGTCTACCGACTGCTACGTTTAATAATATATCGATAATTGTTGGAATAAGGAATTAGCACTGTACGAATGCCACCGCGATCGACCTAATGAGCTTCAAAATACTTGGAACATAGCACGATAGATTAGATTCAACCAGGCATAGGAAATCTGAGAACAAGAATAAATAACTAAAAGTACCTTTTACAATATTGCATTTATTTAATTGTAATAAAATACATTTGATATTAAATACTGCCCTGGAATTTAAACAACTATATGAAACGTCAAACGAGATCCGATGTGCTGAAGAATATTAAATTTATATCACAAACATATTCAATAAATAATTTAGCTTTATGTAATTACGAGATATGCCTATATAAAAACTATTAACTGCCTCTAAAAGACCGAACGCCCACTAATTATCTCACAATAACCAAAATATACACGAGTTTATGAGACATTACAAAGTAATTTCAGACTTTTTATTATACGAAGAGTTTCCGCACAAAGTGGACTACACTTCACCATTTTATTTTAGTCTTTTTGGCACAAGTATCATGATAAATTATTTAAAATAAAGCATAAAAATATAACGTCTAATGTCATAAGCGTATGACGTTGACATTTGTGGCTTATTTGTAGCTTATTAAGATGGCGATTTGCTTCATGATCCGTTTTGTATATGTGTGTGTAAGTATCGTGAAAAGGAATAGGAATATTCATTTTCTGTTTGAAAGAAAGTCTTGGAGATATTTTTTATTCACATCTATGTAGTTGTAAAAATAATGTTTAGTCTGCTTCTCTTATTATATGTCTGTGAGCTAAACGCACCTACACAACTAAATACTTCTTTTATTTTTATATTTGCAGATCGATTTCGTATTGGCCGGTAACTGTTATGAAAAAGTGGATTTCGCTGGTAACCAGGTCTATTCCCTTTTAGCGCAGGCAACATCTGGCGAGGTGCTTCAAATATAAAAAGATTTTGACCAGGTATGTTTTTAATTTTTTACAAACTCACTTTCAGGTTCCAGTGTATGATCAGCTACATAATTGTGCAGAATTGAAGTGGTTGCTCAACAAAAAATTTGAGGAGTAGTGCTTGTCTTAATAGTTGCAATATAATTTATACATTTCGGCTGTAAATTTCTTTCAGCAATATAATAAATTATATTAGCCATTAGTTATAATATATTAGCCATTGAGGGAAGTCCAGGCTAACAAGATTCAACCCGTCTGTGGTCGTATAAAATGCGTATTACCAAATGAGTTGCAAATTGATTCAACTTCAAACAAATAACTTCCAAACATGCTATTTTTTATTCAAATTACCATGACTAAAAAAAAACACTTTTTATGAGAACTGTTGACAAAGAAATAATTGGGTTTCCGGGTGGTGACTATTTGAAATGAAATGAAATGAAATCGTTTATTGGTCAAGTAGGTAATTACATAGCTCTTATGACAAGTCAGGACATTAAAAGAAGTAAAGAAATTTAAAGAAAAGCATATAAGCTTATGTATACATAACATACATAGCATCATCAATAAACTATATAGCAATTACTTATTCATAAGGTATTTATAATTATTTATTTGTTAACTCGTTTAATTGATGCATTCAATAATTTTTCAAGTGTCCATCTTGTCCTCGTTTCGGATAGTTCGTAAACAAACACAATCGGCAAGCATCGTGTAGGTCTCACATTTGCTTTCTGTCATACAAAGTCAGCTATACAACAATCTTTATCATAACTCCCTTCGGATGGATGTTCGGAAGGATGTTCGTTCGTGGCTAGTCAACTGTCACGGTCCATTACATAATAACCCTTCATTCGATTCGCTGTCTTTTTGGCAAGGCTTTAAAGGAAAGTAATGGAATCAAAGAAAGGCTGGATCAGATTCGGGCTTCTGAAAATGTCACCCATGTTTTTTTTTAGCCTCGATAGGCAGACGAGCAGACGGGCCACCTGATGGTAAGTAGTCACCGCCGCCCATAGACTTCTGCAATGCCAGGGCACAGCAAAGCCGCTACCTACCGAAATGGAGCTAGAAACGGCATTTCTAAAAGAATTTAAAATATTGATTGAAATTTTCCGAATTGATTTGAATTATTAATCCTATTGAATAATGTTATTATAGCTGATCTCTCGCTCGTAGGTGTAAAGGAGTTTATCTGGAGGATGACCTGGTGTTGTGAGTGCCTGCGAGCTAGTGGATCAATATGAATGATCCTTAGCGTCAACTACACATACTGCAATGAATTTATCAACCGACTCACAGCATTCAACATCTCTGATGGCGACTTTACATTCAATTTTTAGTTTAGTCACTTTAGTTCGGGAACCTAGAACAATTTCTGGTTCTGCATTAGATTCTAAAACCGCTTTTTTGTTATTATTGCTTTATCATTAAAACCAAAATTAATTGCTTTATTAAAATGCTTTCATAAAATAATTCGTTTTATTTTTACCTCATTGTCACATAAATGGATATTAAATTACATCCAATAAAATAGGCACATCACCTGAGAAAGCCTAGACCGATTCGGTTATTTTAAATATGTATAATAGTCAGTATCAAGTTTTTCGAGAAAGCAAAAATATTTTCTAATTTGCTGACCGAAAATTCGGGAAAACTGAAAGAGCTTTTCTCTGTAGAACTTAGATCCATAAACGGACCACGTAGGTGATGCAGCGTGATCAGGATTTAGGTTTAACGGTAGGCAGCGGCTTTGCTGTGCCCTAGCATTGCAGAAGTCTATGGGCGGCGGTGAACACTTACCATCAGGTGGCCCGTCTGCTCGTCTGCCTATCGAGGCACTAAAAAAAGGTTTTGTTGTTTGTCTTTCTTGTACCACCAGACAGCGTTGCAGTATATCAACGTCTATACCGTTCGATTTCGAGTCGAATTTGACTTTGAGAAATATTATTGCGTTATCCACTTTATTTTCAGGCTAGGTCAACGTTTACCTGGACTGCTATCTTACCTTACATTAATTCTCACTTAACGTTTAAAATTCACCACAATTACAAATATTTGCGTTCATTCGAATAGTAAAAACTGTGAGATGAATCTTGTTGAGAGCGCAAGGGAAGGAAGACCGGAAGACACTAGACGCGCGCCAGTGACAAACGGGAGTGAAAATAAAAATGCCATCGTATACATTATGCGATATTGCGAAGTGAGAAATTGTATGGCTTTAATATATCTTTATCCTGGTACGGCTAAGTACTACTAAAGTACTGGTACCACACTGCACCTGATGGTAAGCGCAGTGCCGTGCAGTTAGAATAACAAGCAAGACATATTATATGTCGGTAATCGACATGATCATGCCAGCCTGCGTTGGATTTTTGCATTCAGGAGTGAATTCCGTGAATGAGGACATGCACATGAAAGGAGTTTCATGCGCATGTCCTCATTCACTCAATCCATCCATCTCTTTTTAGGTCTCCCACGACTCTTTCGTTCATCCATATTTATATTGACAACCAGTCTTGCCACATGCCTTTCATCCCTCCTCATCACATACTCGTAAGCTAATCTGGCACTCCTCACCTTTTCTACGATTGGTGCTATTTTCAGGCAAAAAAAAATTTCTTATATTCTCATTTTTACCTGGGTATTTTATTCTACTAAACAGTAGCCGACTTAGGCCAACCACTTTCGTCGATATATCGATAAATAACAGTTCAAAACACTTCGTGCCGCAAAACCATTCGTTAGTTCACCTGCAGATGAAGCTGGCTTCATTCCAAGCTGCTCTTATGTTAAAAAAACTTGACCCAATTAAAAATATTCAACATTATTGAATATAAAAGTGAATTTCTTGTAAGAAAATACTCAAGGTGCTTTATAATGGAGTAAATAGCTTCGTAATAATATTGGTGGTCGTTACCTTCCACTTTTGCCCCACTACACATTTAGGCCGGCGCTTCTGAATTCTCAAGCGGACTGGGTTCATATTACACCGAATATAGGAACCACGCGTACTGGATTGAGGAGCCACAGCTTCGTGGTATCTACTACCCCGGCCCGAACTAAGAGCAGAGCAAACTCGTATTTTTGCCGCACCATCAAGCTGTGGAACAGTTCGCCAGCTACCGTGTTCCCTCCTTCCTATGATCCTGGGTCCTTTAGGGGTAGTGTGAAGAAGCTAAACAGGAGGCCGGCATGATTGTGTTGAGTAGCGGGGGATAGACTGTCTCTCGCTACTTGATACTCTATCTGGACGGCACTGCGCTTACCATCAGGTGCAGTGTGGTCACTTTTCCGCGCCAAAAAAAAAAAAAAAAAAAAAAAAAACTTTATTAGATATTATTTTCAAAAAATAATCTTTAACTAGTGAGCCATTTTAAAACCGCATTGTTTCGAGTTCCAAATAAACAGCAAAAGCTAAACCACCTGGAAACGATTCCGTCAAGCACGGTACGTTTCTAGCGTTCATTCTTACCACGTACGTCCAAACTCTGGAATAAGCGCTATGACATGTCCGTATTTAAACGAGGCTTAAGAAGAGTAGTCCTTCAATGGTAGGCAGCGGCTTTGCTGTGCTCTGGCATTGCAGGAGTATATGGGCGTCGGTGTTTACCTACCATCAGGTAGCCCGTCTACTCGTCTGCCTATACAGACAGAAAAAAAAGACAATCTGCGTCGTATATCGATACCATTTACATTTATAAAATTTGTTGTGTACTATTTAAGGGCCCTTATAGAAGTTCTATTGACATAAAGTTTCGTAATGAAGCAATATTTAACATATATTTTTATGTAATGATTGGGTCAGTAGTTTATACCAATTTTGCATTACCCCAGCTTACTTGACAGCCTCCGAAACTTGAGGCCGTGGGTTCGATTCCCACACCGGGACAAATGTTTGTGTAAAGACAGATATTTGTGTCCGGGATCTGGGTGCTGTGAGTCCGAAAATCTCTCGTACCCCCTGATACCCACAACACAATACTCGTATCTGAGTGTTTGTTTATATCCCCGCGAACGGCCCTAGCGGAATTTCTTAATGTTACAAAACTGTGTAACAGGCGGTCTACAGCTGCAAAGCCATTTGATGGCATCTTTATTGCTGTATTATGCAACATTATGCACCGCGCATGCAAAACATATCGCGCGCCATCTTAGGTAATTTTAAGAGAATCTCCGAGATTTTCGCTGATATTTACGCTGTATAGTCCTTTGTCGGTAAGAAAATGGCTGTTGTTAAAAAGACTTGGTGGATACCGATGATCAACTGACTACAGTTAAGAAGATACTCATCTTCTGTATATATAAAAGAAGAAACTGACTGACTGATCGATCAACGCACAGCCTAAACGGCTTGGGTTAGAGACTTGAAATTTTGACAGTAGGTACCTTTTATGACGTAGGCATCCACTAAGGAAGGGTTTTTGGATATACCACCCCTAAGGGGGTAAAATAGGGGATGAAAGTTTGTATGAAAATCCGTCATTTTTGAAGTTAAATTCATGAAAAATAGTATTTGGCCTTTTAGTTAAAAATAAAAAATATATGTTTCAGGATTTTTGGAAATTCCGCCTCTAAGGGGGTAAAATAGGCGATGAAAGATTGTATGAAAATCCGTAATTTTTTAAGTTAAACACATGAGTATTTTGTATTGTATACTTTTTCTCCCAAGCATGACCTCCGCGCGGGCGGAGCCGCGAGCAACAGCTAGTCTTAAAATAAATAAACGAGAAGCCAATTAAGTTAGGTGGTACTGGTAAGTGTAATTTGAATTAAAAAAGATGCATGACTAAGATATGACGTCACCGCTGTTAAGAAGAAGCGTGCGAGTGGGACTGATATATTTTTGAAATACTAATTCTATTTATAGTGATATGTAATTCTATTTTCGCCAAAGGCTTTGTTGATTATTTTATTTTATGTTGCATATTATAATGTAGGTATGATTTTAATATGGAAATTTACTGTACTACTAGTTACTAGAACATTTAATGTACGAAAATAATAACAATGCGGTATCATACTTCCCGATCCCATGAATTAATGATCAATCGATTGTTAATTAAATTATAATAGTATACCCCATTATAATTCAATGGATATTAGGTTCAATACGAGAGTGCAATTATATACTATACACACAGTATAAGGGCCAGTTTACACCTGTATATTTAAACTGTAATAATAACGACTCTTAAAGGACATTAACTATAGATCGTATAATAAGTTAAAGTTATTTCCGACCTTTCAGTGCTAGATTTAGAAATTAATTTTAGGTAAGTAATAAATACACCCAACAGTCAAACCAACAGTCAACAGTAAAACCTGTATCGTGGGTATCAAGAACTACGAGGGACTACGGTCCCACAACACCCAGACCCGAAAAAAACATGTCTGTCACACAAACATATGTCTCGGTGTGGGAATCGAACCCACGGCCTTTCGTTTCACAGCTGGCAACTCGCCCTTTGCGCCACGGAGGCTGTAAAAGAGACGAAAGAGTACGAACAAACATTTGTCTCGGTGTGGGAATCGAACCCACGGCTTCTCGTTTCACAGCTGGCTACTCGCCCGCTGCGCCACGAGGGCTGTCAAATTTTAGGTTACCTATATTTTGATTTTTATGTACATTACCATTCATTAACAGATCTTCAATATGACCATATTCTTCCGTAACACGTTGTATAAATTCACAATTCATTATTAATGATAACCAATTTCGAGTGATCATCGATTAAAACCTCTCATATGGATGAAACTGCACGCAGGTGGAGCCACGTTCCAAATTATAAAATCCAAACCGAAACAGCTGTAAGCCATATAATGGAATTAACACATTAACAGATTCAATTAACCACCGCGGGCACATGTGCGCCGTCCGGCCATTCCGCACAGTTCCGTAATGTCCGAACACCGGCTCTAAACATTCGCCAATGGTCCGGCTAATCGGTCGAAGGTGTATTTATCGGTTGGTATGCGTAACCGCCGTACCCGATTAATTATCTCGCATTATTGTGGGCAACGGAGAAATTCCTTTGTGTTATGTTTCGGATATAAGGGAGCAAAGATTGTTTTATCGACAGTCAGTGACGTAGCTATAGCTTTTACATGGGGGGGGTCCGCGGGTAAAAGCCAAAAATCTAACCGCTCAAATCATAGTTATTTAGAAATTACTTAAACATAGAATGGGAAAACGCTAGTTAATAAAAATTTGCTACTTGCTATTTGGATTTGTACTTTGGATGGATGAAAATCTGCCGTAGATTTTCATTCATTTTTGTTTTATTGTTTACATAACATCAAGTGTCAAGTGAAATCAATTTATTTTTGGTAAATAACTATTTACCAAACGGTGTATTATGTAACGGTGTTAGAACTCAGGGAGAAAATTCTCACGCACTCGAATCAACTTCGTATACGAAAAATAATTCAAATTCGAACTTTTTTCGAGTGAATGTAAAGTTAAGCTATTATGAAAATGTCGAGTCCGGTGTTTCTCGAAGGTCTTGATGGTACGAATATAATGTCAAATGTATTGTTCATAAATAAATTATTTTAAAAATAGAATTCGAAATCAATATATTCTATTTGAGCTATTCTAAAAATTACCATTCGAACATTTCTCGAAGGTTATCTATCGCTCGAACTGCTTCGACTGGTACAGACCGGTCGAGACGTACATCTCGAATTCGAACCATTCAATATTGTGTCCTAACTTAATGATGATGATGATGTCCTCCAAGAAGTATCCTTCGACGGCGAACCTTGCATTTTTGGAACTAGTTTTTTTCGCCAATGTGAGCATATGTGACTAGCTAACCCTAATTTTGTTTTAATAGCCCTGTCACAGGACGTACAGAACAGCCTAGAAGAGTAGCTGTAAGAGTCAACTCAAACTGGCGCAGAGTCGAAACGTTGCGTCACGTTCTATTTTTCAACTACAATGCATGGCGACGCGCGTCGTGTACACTTAGGGCCAACCCTATGTGTGCACAGTTTTAGGTCTTATTTATTGCAATTTGCAGCTCACGCTGGGCGTCAAGGCATTGGATACATACATGTTTCCTCAAAATGTGCACATGATTTTTGTACTGAGCTACGCCATTCGGTCTAGTGACACGAAAGTTCTTCCCAGCAGTCGCAGGGTACGTCGCAAGATGCTAAGTAACTCTTGATGATATTGTAGTAGGTAGAAAATGACATCCAGGCTTACGCCATTCTTGAACGAGTTTGCCTTAAACCACTGAAACCTAATGGTGTCTAAACCATATGGCGTCTTGACAAATTTCATATGAACTGCATCAGGTGAATTCTCCAGATAAAGTGGCAATGTTTCCTTAACATTAATATTTTACGACGTTTATAGCTAAGCGGCAAAGAGTCTATGCTCTTGGAGGTGGTGCGGTAATGTTGTACGTATGAAGGCCTCTAGTCACCCAAAGATATTTTTTTATTTTGGTCCTAACTTACTGCTTATATGATGCCATATGCTGATGTGTTTACCCATAAAAAGACTCAACCTCGTGTTTTTATTATGATTTAACTAAAAGTCTTAGAAAGATAAAATACTTGGAAGAGTCCAAAAACATGTCCAAGAACTGGATAGTGGATGCACATTTGATGAGGCCCGTGACACTATGGATATTAAAATACTTATAGATTTTTAGTTCGAAATTCAAATTTTTTAGTAGAATCTCATAGTAAAGACTCGAATTCAAATGGATATGGATGCAACATTCGAACAATATAACTTCATAGTTCGAAATTATGTAATAGAGAAATTATTCGAACTGTAGATTCGAGTACGAAATTATTTTGAATGAAAGGAGAATTGCCCTCCAGGTACTTATGGTACCTACATCATATACCATCACACTCATCACTACTAAGTAGTCACTACTTAAGACTCGGTCGTATTTTTTTAAATAGATGTGCCCTGAAAAAAAAGCAATCTTGTTTTACCAGTTGATTTAAGCGCTAAAAAGTACACGAAAAAAATTAAACTAGGCTCAAAAGTCGTAGAAAAATCTGTTAATTCCAAATATGCATATAGCTGAATGCTGCAAAAATTGACACTTAAATCAAATAGCCTGCTAACCGTCTATATTATCCACTATCAATAATTCGCGGTTTTTTTATTATGTCGTAGGCTAAGGGGGGTGTCCGGACCCCCTGGACCCCCCCCTTATATACGCCCATATCGACAGTTACATATCGAGATCAACCTAGCGGCATTCACCTCTGACTATTGAAATTACATACATATACACTCACGCCTGGAATCCCTGAAGGGGTAGGTGTAACCAGTACACCCACTTTTCGCCGAATTTCGGTCCCATAATGTGATAGGGACCGAGCCTATCGCCATACCAGGCACAGGTTCCAGACTCCGGGATAAAACTGAGAGTTTCTAGATAGAAAAACCCAATATCACTTTACCCGACCCGGGGATCGAACCCGAGACCTCAGCACAGCAGTCGTAACGCATGCGCAATTAGAACTGCGCTACCGAGGCATTCCAGTCTGTCAGGCACTATTGAAATTACCGTATTATATATACAATGTGTTGCAGGAATGTGGTACAAATTAAAATTCCATGTACACAGCGATTAGTAAATAATTAGTAAAGTCATAACGTTTTTCTTTTTTTGTAAAAGCAGCGAATGCCTAGTTCGTTGCGGTACGGACTGCCAAGACGAAAGTCGTAGGTTCTAAACCAACGTGGCATACACCTCTGACTTTTCTAAAGTTATGTGTGTATTAAAATGTTAATTATCGCTTGCTTTAACGGTGAAGGAAAACATCGTGAGGAAACCTGCATATCTGAGAATTTTTCGAAGGTATGAGAAGTCTGCCAACCCGCATTAGGCCAGCGTGGTGGACTACGGCCTAACCCTTCTCATTAGTAAAGGAGGCCCGGCAGTGGGACAATGTTTAATACAGGGCTAGTATTATTATATATTATTAACGTTTTTGTGGCGCTATCTTAAAGTTTTATTGATATATTTAATACATACAGATACACTCACGTCTGTAATCCCCGAAGGGGTAGGCAGAGGTGTGGCCATTACTGTGGAGTTATCCGAGAGAGATAGTGAGATGTTCCCACTACGCAACCATTTTTGCTTTTCCAATATTTACAATAAATATTGTGAACTCATTTTTCAAGCAATTTTGATTCTGTTTTAACAAAAGGGTTTCTTTTGCGTATTATATTTGTTTGCATATCGAATAATGTACAAAATTAAACACTGGAAACTACACTATTGGCTGCACTTTGTATTTTTACAAGTTTTTAGACAATTGACAGCCTCTGTGCTGCAGTTGGCGAGTAGCCGGCTGTGAAACGAGAGGCCGTGGGTTCGATTCCCACACCGGGACAAATCTTTGACAGACAGATATTTGACAGAGTCTGGGTGTTGTGCGACCGAAAGTCTCTCGTAGTCCCTGATTCCCACAACACAAAACTTGTATCTTAGTGTGGGATCGGGGCTATGTGTGTGACTGTTGGGTGTTATTTATTTATTCTCGTACCAGGATGAAAAGCACTCATTATTCTCCTTAAATAGCTGAAACAACTACAACAGCTGGTGCCGTTTCAAATATATTAGGCGTACAACAAACATTGCGGATGTTAGTAATTACAGTGCGTACAGCCGCTGTAAATACAAAATTAAACTCGGCTACAAACATCTTGTAGGCGTTTAGATTTTGTTCTTACTCGCTTTTACTAAATGTATGTACTGGGTCGTGTGTGGCTAGGAAAGTAGCGAAATAATACCAGTCTTCTACACCACCTGTCCTACTGCAGGGCACATGCCTCTATACTTAATAAAAAAATAAAATAAAAAAAAAGCCTTTTATTTCTTGCGTATTTAAGTAAGTTAAGTAGTATCACAATAATGTAAAATTGAGCTGAGTATTAAATATCGATTGTATATTTAGATAAACTATTCACTAAAATATGATTAAAAATATTATGATTACATTTATAAATTACAAAATAATATTTTAAAAGGATGTTTATAGAAGATAATTTAAATTACAGTTATTATTCAATTATATATCATTAAGACTATGATTTTGTAATTCTTATTGCATTAGTTAAAATTGTAATGTAATTTAATAGTAATTATATAAAAATACTGCCTCTATACTTATAAAATCAAAAAGCCTTTTATTTCTGCATCTTTACAGTATTTTCTTTACTGTTTTAGTTACTTATTTATTATATTAACGGTAGGCAGCGGCTTTGCTGTGCCCTGGCATTGCAGAAGTCTATGGGCGGCGGTGACTACTTACCACCAGGTAGGCCGTCTGCCTATTTAGGCACTAAATTCTAATTATAGTTATCTTTTTTTTGTTTTGATTAATATATATCTAGTTTTTATGTATTAATTTTCTTATCTTGTACTAGTATGTTTTATGCTTTGTTAGCAAGCTGTACGGGTTGGGTAAAGGCCTCCAAATATGCCCATTTTTCCGTATCTTTTCCTGTTTGGCTCCAGTATGGACCGGCGCTTTTAATTATCTCATCTTCCCCTTTACTTAAAAAAGTAAGCTTTCTTATGGGGCTTGCTTACGGACCCACAGCTTCGTGGTGTCAGCCACCCCGGCCCGAATCAGGAGGTTCTCTAATTCGTTTATTTGCTCATCAAACTGTGAAACAGTTTGCGGTCCCACGTGTCCTTCTTATTATCCTGGGTCCTTTAGGCGAAGTGTGAAGAAGCTACGCAGCAAGCCAGCATGATTGTAGCAATGGATGGTTTTCTCTCGCTTCTTGATACACTACCTGAACAGCCGCAGCACGGCGCTTACCACCAGGCGAAGTGTTGTCACTTTGCTTTACCAAAATAAAAAGTCCACCACGCTGGCCTAAAGGTTGGTAGACTTTACATAGCGTTAAAAAATCATGTGGAAGATTTTCAGGTAACCAAAATTCCTCATGATGTTTCTTTCACCACTAAAACACACGACAATTAACAATGAATATATTCTTTCGTCATTGTATGTTTATGTATACAATATCGAATTTTTAAATATTTTTGTATAACCTAGTGATTCTATAGCTAAACACTTCAGGTTCTTGTATATTCTTTCGTCATCGCAATGAATACACACGTAACTTAAAAATAGTTAGAAGCGCATACCATTTTTGCTGGTTTCGAAACTAAAACTTTCATCTGGGTAGTCCACTCCAATTAAGCTTTACGTTATAAGAAAGTAGGGAAGGTGTTATAATAATAACGAGAGAGACTTTAATTTCGTAGCTGATATGATAGATTCAAATCTATACATCGCTAAGGTCCTTTTGATTGTATTGTAGTTAATTTTGACTTCTGTCAAAAATCTTGCAAATTGTTATATGATCTTTTTATTCTATCTGATAAATAAGACGTACTATTCCATTTTTTTTATTCTGGCGCGGCAAAGTGACCACACTGCACCTGATGGTAAGCGCAGTGCCGTCCAGATAGAGTATCCATTTATATTTAAGGAAACATGTAATTAGTGTATTGGTCTAGTTTAGCTTTTTTCGGTAACATTGTGTATTCCATTTTACTTCTTACTAATATTACAAATACAAATAGTTGGATGGATATATATATATATTTTTTATTTATCATATGTTTGTTACTCAATCACGCAAGAACCGTTGAACGAATCTGGTTGAAATTTTGGATAGAGGGAGATTATAGTCTGTAATATCATATAGTCTAATTTAAACCCGGAAAAATCTACTGGTAGACTTCACATACCTTCGAAATTCGTTTAAGAATTCTCAGATATGCAGGTTTCCTCACGATGTTTTCCTTCACCGTTAACAAGCGATAATTATCATTTAATACACACATAACTTTAGAAAAGTCAGAGGTGTATGCCACTTGGGTTTCGAACATACGACTTTCGTCTTGGCAGTCCGTACCGCTACCAACTAGGATATCGCTGCTTTTCTATAATTGTTTTTTTTATTGTATTACTCCTTGCGTTTGTAATATGTATGTTATCCAAAGTGTTGTTGTGTGACCAAATAAAATTTATTTTCTTTCTTTCTTCTTTCAGATGTTTCCATGGATTTTATA
This sequence comes from Laothoe populi, assembly GCA_905220505.1. Taxonomy (NCBI): domain Eukaryota; kingdom Metazoa; phylum Arthropoda; class Insecta; order Lepidoptera; family Sphingidae; genus Laothoe; species Laothoe populi. The sequence continues at coordinate 15,634,616 of HG992168.1, forward strand.
CTTTTTCTTTCAAAAACCATCCACACGGGCGAAGTCGCGGGCAAAAGCTAGTAATAAAATAGATACTTTAACCTACCTAACATCAACCACCCTGGGACCTCACACTATTATTAAATTAAATATTAACCTAATTATAATTCTCATATCTTATTTAAATTAGCCTGAAGGAATAGCTCCAATGTTATAAACATCCAGTTTAATGGCCCTATATAAAACCAACTTAATTACAACAGTGCGTTGTGAGAGAATTCACCTGTTTTCATTAATATTAGAACCACTTAAGGGGATTATATAAAATTTATTTAAATTTATACAGTGGTTGAAACGCGTGTTTTATAATAGTACCTACTTACTGTGAAACTGAGTTTAATCATTTACTTGAGTTTTCAGGGACAAATGGTGATATAAATTATAGGTTAGGCATGTATAGTTGAAGAATTTCGAAGGTATGTGAAGTCTGCCAACCCGCATTAGCCCAGCGTGGTGGACTAAGGCCTAACCCCTCTCATTAGTAGCGGAGCCCCGTGCCCAGCAGTGGGACAATGTTTAATACAGGGCTAGTATTATTATTATGTATAGTTGCTACATAATAATGAAAAAAAAAAAATAAGCTGCCACATACAAAATATATTACATACATACATATACACTCACACCTGTAATCCATAAAGGGGTATCACCATTCTTTATGACTTATTTTCATGCATTTATGTAAATTAGGTTCCAAAATAATAAGAAAATCAGCCCTGTTTTACCAGTTGATTTTAGCGCCAAACAATCGCACAAATTAATTGAAACTAGACTCAAAAGATGCTGAAAAAAATATTAATTTCGAGTACTTATGTGTAATATGTATAAATATGAATATGCATAACTCAATATCGCCAAAAAAAATCGCTTAAATCAAAAAGCCCGCCAACCGTCGAATTATTGATCTGTCTATCCTTAACAATTATCCTATTTACAGAAGATCACGCATTCCCCTTTTCAGTCGTAAAAAATCCCTCGCGTATTTCCGACTAGAAAAAAGTCAAGAATAGATTTCATCCTCATATAGAAATAAAAAAATGTATTCAATCTCATACAAAAACGTGACGCACAACGCGAGGCGAAAATATTTCCTCGGAAAGTGAAAAGCGTTTTCTCGCTTCATACACACGCCTCAATACGTGTATTCAACGAGGGTACATGACAAACCCCGTGTAAGTAAAATGTAACTCAGACTGAACCACGCCATACAGGGCTTCCAGTTCGTATATAAGTAAAAGGTTTAATTCATAAAAAGTACACCGACTTCAATAAAAAAAAATTATGCGTGGCTATAAAATTTTAGGGTTGCCCACGATTTTTCTGAGATCCCTTCATCAGATCCTGACTTGGTGCCAATGGGACCACCTGGGAAGTATACCCTTTTAAACAAAAAAAGAATTTCCCGAATCGGTCCAGGCGTCTTCGAGGAATCGGGGTACATACATAAAAAAAAGATTCCGACGAATTGAGAACCTCCGCCTTTTTTGAAGTCGGATCTTCTTCTTCTTCAGCCTTTGGACGTCCACTGCTGAACATAGGCCTCCCCTAAAGATTTCCAGACCAACCTGTCAGAAGCGGCCTGCATCCAGCGGGTTCCTGCGACCTTTACGAGGTCGTCTGTCCACCTTGCAGGGAGACGTCCAACGCTGCGCTTGCCGGTACGTGGTCTCCACTCGAGAACTTTTCTGCTCCATCTGTGGTCAGTTCTACGAGCTATGTGCCCTGCCCACTACCGCTTTAGCTTGCTAATCCGTTGGACTATGTCGGCGACTTTCGTTCTTCTACGAATCTCCTCATACCAGATACTCACAGAGGAATGATATTTCAAGAATATTCTCATCCGCATTCTGAGTTTTTTTATACCGAAACGTGTGCGATATCCCACTACGCTTTACACCTTCAATGCAGAATGCAATACGCGTTAAAAAAGGAATTGTTTCAGAAATGTGTAATTTGAAATATAACTAAGAAACTATGAGCTATTAAAATAATTCAAAATCATTTTACTGGTGGTATGATATTTATATTCACCCGGAAAGCGACCATCGTACACAGGGTGTAAAACCCGCCATAGTGGCACACGCAAGTGTGTCGCGATCCGGGATCAGCCAGTGTACATCCGGTTTTTGTCGGGGTTCTAGATTTGGGTACGATGTTTGGCCGTTTTGTGGCCTTCTGAGTATTCTGACACTAGACCCTAAACCGCTTCTTCACCTTCTTGCCCATGGCGTAGTGTGAAGAAGCAGGCCGGCATGATTGTGTTGAGTAGCGGGGGATAGATTGTCTCTCGCTACTCGATACTCTAATTGGACCGCACTGCGCTTACCATCAGGTGCAGTGTGGTCACTTTGCCGTGCCAGTATAAAAAAAAATCTAGCGGGTAATATGAAATAAGTGTATTATGTATATTATGCTTTTACCTGGAGTTATACGATTAACATTGCATTGATTATAAATACAATCTTTACTCGATTTCTCTAAAAAAGAGGTAAACATTTCTAAATAATAATGTTAGTGACTAGAATATTAGGTAGTTTCAATACACCACATTTAGCCGAGCGTATTAGCGTCCCATAATGTGATCGGGGGGCGAGCCTATCACACCATGGGCCTACCGGGCCCAATTCGAGACTCTGGGCTGATTATTTCGTGGTATAAAAACCCATTACTACTTATACGCGACGGGGATCGAATCTCACCAAGAAGAGTGCCACCAAGACAGTCCTACTAGGAAAGACAAACACATTGAAGCCATAAACTCCTTTTTGCAGTCTTAAGAGGCCACAACTAAACATACATATATATATATACACTCACGCCTTTAATCCCCGAAGGGGTAGGCAGAGGTGTAACCAGTACACCCACTTTTCGCCGAATTTCGGTCCCATAATGTGATAGGGGGCGAGCCTATCGCCACACCGGGCACCATTCCAGACTCCGGGTTAATACTGAGTATTTCTAGGTAGAAAAACCCAATATCACATCACCCGACCCGGGGATCGAACCCGAGACCTCAGCACAGCAATCGTAACGCATGCGCAATTACAACTGCGCCACCGAGGCAGTCTAAACATGGATAATAAAAAACCACTTCTCAATTGATCAATTTGCTCGCGAACTACAATTAATTCAAACAAATTCATCAAATGTATAATACATACAAAAGACTATTAAAACAACATTGGTGAACATAAACAATATGACTAAATTTTGTACTAAGAAGTACGTGATCCAGAGCTATTTGTTGGAATCAAGAGGTCGCCCCGGGAAGGAAATTAATTAAACAAATTAACTTAAATTGTTGCCAATCTTAGATCTAATTAATCTCACAATCAAACTGGATTCGAATCGGTTATACATCGGTCGATATTGGCAGTTTGACGGATATAATTTGACGTTAAATGAGGTAAAGTTTAAACACAAAATAGACTGTTATTTTCTATTTCATAAGGTATCATTCCGATGGCTGTGTTTAGCGTCAGACGCGATAGTAACGCAACGTCAGTGCTCTATGTAAACCGTAAATCACTCTCGAGGGTTATGGCAATAGGTCTTGTAATATGTTTTATTTCGCTATATTACAATAAAGTAAGTTAAAAATAAATAATACTAGACCTGTAAACATTGTCCCACTGCTGGGCACGGGCCTCCTCTACTAATGAGAGGGGTTAGTCCACCACGCTATCCTAATGCGGATTGGTAGACTTCACATACTTTCGAAATTCTTCTGAAAATTCTCAGGTATGCAGGTTTCCTCGCGATTGTTGTCCTTCACCGTTAAAGCAAGCGATAATTAACAATGAATCATCATCATCATCATCATGTCAGCCGAAGGACGTCCACTGCTGGACATAGGCCTCCCCCAAAGAGTGCCACAATGACCGGTCCTGCGCCACCCGCATCCAGCGGACTCCCGCGACCTTTACCAGGTCATCAGTCCACCTTGTGGGGGTCTACCCACGCTGCGCCTTCCGGTACGTGGACGAAAAAAAGAAATGACTTTAGAAAAGTCAGAGGTGTAATGCCGTTTGGGTTTCGAACATACGACTTTCGTCTTTACAGTCCGTACCGCAATCAACTAGGCTATCGCTGCTTATATATTGCAATATATTGTAATGTTATAATCAAATGTAAATCGTATTTTAATTATATATGTGCAACCAGAGTGAGAATTTAATTGTAGACCCAAATATTGTTAATCGGTGTTCGAAAGAGCAAAGCTGGAGTTTCTTGCCCGTTCTTCTCTAGCAAAACTGCATTCCGAACTGGCGGTAGAGTAAAAAAATTTACTGAATCTAAATCTTCTGTATATATAAAAGAAGAAACTGACTGACTGATCGATCAACGCACAGCCAAAACGGCTGGGGTTAGAGACTTGAAATTTTGACAGTAGGTACCTTTTATGACGTAGGCAACCACTAAGGAAGGGTTTTTGGAAATACCACCCCTAAGGGGGGATGAAAGTTTGTATGAAAATCCGTCATTTTTGAAGTTTAATTTAATGAAAATTAGTATTTGGCCTTTTAGTTAAAAATAAAAAAGATGTGTTTCAGGATTTTTAGAAATTCCGCCTCTAAGGGGTAAAATAGGGGATGAAAGTTTGTATGAAAATCCGTCATTTTTTAAGTTAAACGCATGAAAAATTGTATTTTGTATTGTATACTTTTTCTCCCAAACATGACCTCCACGTGGGCGGAGCCGCGAGCAACAGCTAGTAACGTATAACATTTCACGGATTCAATAAATATTTGATTTGATTTGATATGGGACACTCACCGGGTCTTCGATATTCCATTTCTTTGCAAAATAAGTGGTACTCGACTCTAGTCGAACCGACATATTCATTCAATACAGAATACCAACATCCATCCAATTTTTAAAAAAAACAAAGGAAATATCAAAATGTATCAGCGGTATTCACTTTAGGTGTTATTTAACTACATTCTATCTTAGGGTTGCTCTACTTCAATGGTGAATTGTATGGATGCGAGCCCAACAAAAAAATTGAGTTTAAGACACGACACATACCGAGGGTAAATATTGTTTATTTAAGAAAATAGTATGTTAAAAAAAGACTAACATCCAATGGTTTTTTATTATTATATATATCAAAAATATAAATGTACAACCTACCAAGTTTTTCACAGGATACAAATTATCAGTTTTAAGACCCATGCAATATCCGCTCGCGATTCACCATTGAGTAGAGACCCATAGGTACTTTGGGATTGCTCTACATTAATATATATTATTGCGTATTTCAAAACGACCAAATCGAACTAATCCCTGATCCTGATCCCTAGAATTTATATATATATATATATATATATATATATATATATATATATATATATATATATATTATATTGTATAGTCCGACAAACGAGCCAGTGGGTCACCTGATGTTAAGTGATCTCCACCGCCCATGAACATCCACAATACCGAAAGAATCATGTATGCACTGTCGGCCTTAAAGGACAGGAATAGGGATTAGGGAAGGGAAGGGGGAATCTGGGCCTCCGGATATCTCACTTACCATACGAATCGCGACAGTAAACTGTCACTTTACGTTGGTTTTCTGTGAGACAGTGGTACTTCCACGGTCGAGCCGGCCCATTCATGCTCTAGACAAATATGTCTTCAGCGTGGCTCTACCACTTCCAAATATATATAGAAGACATTTGACATAAACCACGACTGTGTACTAAAAGTGCATGTTAGCTGTGCAACATTCTAGCTACAACTTCAAAGTTCTTCAATGAGACTATCAGAAAATAAAATGCTCGAATAATACTACATAATATCAGCCTCAGTGGCGCAGCGGGCGGGTAGCTAGATGAGAAACGGCTAGGCCGTGGGCACGATTCTCGCACCGAGACTAATGTTTGTGTGACAGACAGATATTTGTTTCGGGCTGGATGTTGTGGGACCGTAATCCCTCGTAGTTCTTGATACCCATGATACAGGTTTTACCTATTGCGTTAGTTTACTGGCCTGTTTTTGCATGGAGACCTAACTAATAATCTTTAGTCTCAAGAGACTCTTGTCGCGACCATCGGAAGTCTACCTTTAGAATGGGGTAATTTTTTCAACAATCGAACGGCAACTTGATAAATGCACCGAAGTGATATAAATTGTCTCGGAGTTAATTTAAATCGTCGGGTGGATAGATCGTCAATTTGCTTTTTATACTAAGTTATTTGATGTTATAAATAAAGATTAGGGAAGCGAGGCTTTTGGCTGAGCAAACTGTTGATTTTCAATAAAATGTTTGAGGTTTGTAAATCATTTTAGCAATTATAGAAATGTGCTTGTTTTATGACTGATATAATCATCACATGTTTAAGCGTCATATGTACTGCCGATTGATATTTGTCTTAAATGTAGTAATGTTGTAGTAAGTGGTAGAGCCACGCTGTAGACATATTATTGTCTACAGCATGAATGAGCCGGCTCGACCGGGGTAGTACCACTGTCTCACAGAAAACCAACGTAAAGTGACAGTTTACTGTCGCGTTTCGTATGGTAAGCGAGATATCCGGAGGTCCAGATTCCCCCTTCCCTTCCCTAATCCCTATTCCTGTCCTTTAAGGCCGACAGCGCATACATGATACTTTCGGTATTGTGGATGTTCATGGGCGGTGGAGATCACATAACATCAGGTGACCCACTGGCTCGTTTGTCGGACTATGAAATAAAAAAAAACATATGTTTTAAGCTTTTGTCGTCGACTCCGCCCTAGCAAATTATCTAGAGATGCGCATATCTCTAGATAATTTAATTTGAGGAGACCTAGGACAAATTGAAATATTACATATTGTTGCATAGCAGCGATAGCCAAATTGGTTGCGCTACGGACTGTCAAGACGAAAGTCGTATGTTCGAAACCCAAATGGCATACACCTCTGACTTTTCTAAAGTTACGTGTGTATTCATTGTTAATTATCGCTTGCTTTAACGGTGAAGGAAAACATCGTCAGGAAAACTACATACCTGAGAATTCTCATAAGAATTTGGACGGTATATGTAGTCTACCAACTCGCATTTAGGCATCTTGATGGACTAAGACCTAACCCCTTTCCTTAGTAGAGGAGGCCCGTGCCCAGCAGTGGGACAATAATACAGGGCTAGTATTATTATTATAATTCTCCTTTACCTACAAAACTAGAAACTAAAATATAAATGATACATGAAAAACCCAACACAAGTCACGTATGTAAGTTAACTGAAGTTATAACTTTGGAGCCGGCGATAGAACTTTACGGAACTTAGTGAATCGCGCATTTAGGTTGCTTTCGAATTCATCACGACTTTGAAATGGAATATAAACAGGGAAATATTTAGATGTTATTTTTCGTAGTATTATTGTATTTAATGTGATTGATCAGGAGTATGCCTCGGTGGTGCAGTTGTAATTACGCAAGCGCTACTAACTGAGTCAGAGTTGAGTCTGCTGTGCTGAGGTCTAGAGTTCGTTCCCGGAATCGGCTAAAGCGATATAGGGTTTTTCCATCTAGAAATTCTTAGTATCAGCCCTCTTTCTTGGAGTTCATATTCTTAGAATATGAACTCCAAACCCGGGCAATAGGCTATTTGACTAATTTTCGAAAATGAATTTAAAATTATTCTTTATTACATAATAAGTACATTACATTGATATTTTCAGGAAAATATACAGTATTTTTAATAAAAATCAATGTTAAAGTTTAAATCTCCAAAACCGCGGCAAAAACGCTATTTCTGTAATGGCGCTGGTGTGACGTCACATGCAAGTAAACAAGCTAATATCAACATCCCTAGTTATTACTAGGGATGTTGAAATTTTTAAAAATATCGGAATTTCAATATATCGATATTATATTCTCGATATATCGGAGTTTGATATATCGAAACAAAATATCGATATTTTTTATTAAAAATCTTGACTCTTCTAAGGGTCTGAAATACATCCTTTATTCGTTAAACAGTGTGCCAATGAACTTATTAGATTCAAAGATCTTGGAATCATATTTGAAAATCTTAACATTAAAACGTGATATTTTTTTATTTTTTTTTAAGTTATAATTTTTCGTATGAAATTAATATTATTTTCAACTTTTTAGTTCGGCTAGCTAATTAAGCGTGTAATTTTTAAATATAATTTATTTTATGCTTTTAGTCTCGAAACAGCATCAAACGTACCTACTTATAATAAAATATTCGATTACAAATTAAGACCACATAAAAAATATAATCTAAAATGATACCTAATATTTTTTAATATCTTGGTGAACCTGGTGATCATAGGTCCTTGATACGTGTGTAAATATTCAAGTAAATCGGATGTCTTGAACTTGGTGAACTTTACGTTGAAGGATTCCGTTACATATGTACTTAGTCTACTTGGATACAATTGTAGCTAGTATAAAGCGTGTAAAGACAATCGTAATCGTAACGAGCTACAAAATAATTTACCAATTAAAAAATTTTACTTTTATATTCAGAGTGCCTCTTACCAGTCGGTGATCACTACCGGTGTTAAACCTACTGATCACAGAGACATCTCTGAATATTTGGCGCTTATCATTCATAATGAAGTCGATCTCGTTCCTGGTGACATTATTGGGGCTTCGCCAAGTCCACTTCCTCTGGAAAAATGAATTCATCAAAAAGAGGCTCCGGGTCTCGAAAAAGTTGACTAGCATTTGCCCCCTGTGATTCCTGCACCCATCGATTCGCCGTCTCCTTGTACTATTGTACATTGGCATTGAAGGCACCCATTACAATCCCCGGGCTACGGTAGGGTACCACAAAAAGCTATTTTTGGCGACGTACAACGGACGCTCTCTGCGGTTGGACGAGCACATCGCTGAGTTGGAAGAAGAGCTAAGTCACATTAACTGGCATATCGTAGGGCTATCCGATATCCGAAGACAGGGGGAGGAGAAGATGGCCCTAGATTCTGGTCACTTACTCTACTTCCGAGAAGGACACCAACCATCCTAAGGTGGCGTCGGATTTATTATCCACAAGTCACTAAAAAACAACGCTGTGGAAGTTGGCAGCGTATCAGCTCGAGTAGCGTACCTTATCTTAAAAATATACTCTGAAGGTTATACAAGTGTACGCCCCAACGTACGAAGACATAGGGAAAGCTATGTCTCGTACCAAGGCTTCCTACAGCGGTGAAATGGATGACTTCAATGCCAAACTGAAGACTCCTAATAAATTGTTAATATTAATTTCTTACTACAGAGAAAAACATATTACGCATTTTAAGATAAAAATCGATTATTTTTCTTATAAAAAATAGATTTTTCTAAAATCGATTATTATTCAAGTGAGAAAAATCTATTTTTTTCACTCAATGTCACATCCCTACTATGTTTACTTGCGTGTGATGTCACCAGAGTTGCAACCAATCACAGAGCGTTCACATCACAGATAAAATTTTAAATAAATGTTGTATTTTATTTCGTTTAATTTGCAAAAAATATAAATTATTTTGTTTAAAATTAAGTGAAATATGGTTTTTTAAGCTATTGTCTAACAGGATGACCACAATTTGCAGTGTATTTTCAATGTCGTCAAATAGCCTATTCACATTTATATTTTTCAGCCTCCGTGGCGTAGTAGGCGAGTAGCCGTCTGTGAAACGAGAGGCCGTGGGTTCGATTCCCACACCGGGACAAATGTTTGTGTGACATACAAATATTTGTGTCCGGGGTCTGGGTGTTGTGAGACCGAAAGTCTCTCGTATTCCCTGATATCCACAACACAAGATTCGTATCTTAGTGTGAGGTCGGGGCTGTGTGTGTGACTGTTGGGTGTAATTTATTTATTAATATGAAGTTTAAAATTATCAAAGTCAAATGAAATGAGAGAATAGATACAATTATTAAATGCGCTATATTATAATATTGGTGTATACACCAATCTATCACATTACGATCAGATGCCAATCCACACAATACATGCATCAAAATCTATTTTTCTATGAAAATGTGCTCTAATATCTTATTTCAAGACGTACATACAACAGACGTGCGAACAAAGGGCGAGGAATATCGAAAAATCTTTCAAAGCAGAATCCAGTAACCGATACCACTATTCTCAGATTTTATCTGAAAGATCTGACAATACATGCATGGCAAAGAAAAGTATTAGAAAGGTGAAAATCGCATTGAACTTTCGTTGTGCATTCGATTATATTGCGTTAGAAGAGGTTCATTTTTAAAAAGGAATTTGTGTGTCGGTATACAACGAGCTGAGAATAAAGTATGAAATAATTGAATGTAAGTTTTCATCAGTATTCATATAGAAATATACACTCACCGAAGGGGTAGGCAGAGGTGTAACCAGTACCTAAGTCCACTTTTCACCGAATTTCGGTCCCATAATGTGATGCGGCGAGCCCATTGCCATACCGGGCACAGGTTCCAGACCCCGGGCTAATACTGAGAATTCCTAGATAGAAACACCCGATATCACTTTACTCGACCCGGGGATTGAACCCGAGACCTAAGCAAAGCAATCGTAAAGCATGCGCAATTGACTGCGCCACCGAGAGAAAGATTCATGTTTTGTGAAAAGCTAATTTAATTCTAACAGTACTTTTATTTTAGAAAATATGCTAAAGGATAAAAATTATGTAATACTCGAATAAATTCCCGAGAGATCTTATCGAGATAACACCAACTATTTTGACCTTAGGAAATACGAGATACTTTCGGTCTCACAACACCCAGACCTGGAACAAATATTTGTCTTCAGAAATCGAACTGACAGACCTGGTTTCATAGCCGGCTACTTGCTCACTGCGTTTGGAAACTAGAGGTGGGTCGTTGACGGTATTTGCGTTAACGAAATGAAACCGTTTCCTATTAACGTTTGACGTTTTTAACTGGTTTGCAGAAACGTGCACAGATCTATACGTTAATGTCCCGTTTTGTTCGCGTCTGTCGTTGATTCAACGACGTTGAATGAAACACGTTGATCAATTCAACTAGTTTTACGGTAAAGAGAAAAGGTTGACTCGTTAATAGTGGAAAAACTGTTTAAAAAAACGGTTCGTTGATTCAATGCCCACTCCTATCGGAAACTGTTTAACACTAATATTTAAAACATTTTTTCTATCCTGGCCCGGCAAAGTGACCACACTGCACCTGATGGTAAGCGCAGTGCCATCCAATTAAAGTCTCGAGTAGCGAGAGACAATCTATCCCCCGCTACTCAACACAATCGTGCCGGCCTGCTTCTTCACACTACGCCATTGGCAAAAAGCGGTCGAGGGTCTAGTGTCAGAGTACTCAGAAGGCCGCAAAACGGCCAAATATTTTAGGTACCCCAACTCTAGACCCCGACAAAAACCGGATGTACACTGGCTGATCCTGGAACGCGACACACTCGCGTGTGCCACTATGACAGGTTTTACACCCTGTGTACGGTGGTCGCTATCCGGGCGGATATGAATATCCTACCACCAGCAATTATATGTAATAATATCCGGTACTCAATAAAACAAAAGCTAAAATTGTTTCAGATAAATGTAAAAATGCCGGCGTTTTCTATTAGAAAACGAATTCGAAAATGTTTCGTGCTCCAAGTACATTTTCAATTAACGCAATATCATTGAACTGCTATAATATTGCAAAGTGTTCTGTAGCATCGCATATCACCCGCGAGATTGTGCTCTATAGTTCAAATATGGCCATCCGTTCAAATGTTTTCAAGATAGCGCGACGCAATGCAGATATCAGGACAGTACACTACATTACAAATACACCGAAAGCGTGTACGGTTTTCAACCGTGACTTTTGCGTACTGATAGAGTTTTGTATTTTTTTTATAGCATAGAGTGGCTGGATACGAAAGTCGTATGTTTGAAACCAGCCCAAATACACCTCTGAATATTCTAAAGTTAGTATATTAATTGTTAATTATCGCTTACTTAAACGGTGAAGGAATCCTGCATATCTGAAAATTTTCATAAGAATTTCAAACAAATCTAAAGTCTACCAACACGCAGTAAGCCAGCGAGGTGGACTAAGGCCTAACACCTCTCATTAGTTGAAACCCATGCCCAGCAGTGGGACAATTTTAATACGGGGCTGCTATTATTATAATTATGTGCTGGCAAATGTGCAGGTGTGTCAGCTAAATATGTTGTTCAAACAGCATAAAACAAAACTAATTAAAATCCACTTCCCCTGTCTTTTATCCATATTCATCCATATTCTATAAACATTGTAATGGCGCAATATAATAAATTAACAAGAAGAAGAGCAAACGACACTATACTCTAGAATTAATATGAGAAGTTTGATCAAAGACAAAGTTTCCCAATCAGCGCGAGCCTTTTGTAAGTAAGCGAAATTAACGACCCCACCGCAGCCCACGCTTGTTATTGAGATATTACATTAAAATTTTACATGTAGTTTAATATGTGAAGTTCTTTCAGTCGATAGCTGTCGATTCAACGTCTATTTTGGTTACTACCTGACGGGATACAATTGACTTGAGCTTGCTACAGACAGATACAACATTTCAAAAGGAGTTTGTAAATATTCCAGGGCTGACTGAAGCTGAAGTTGAAAAAGGAATTTCAGAAACATACACTGCTGTAGTATTCGTTTATGTTCAGTTATGCCTCGGCAGAATACCAGCGCCAGGCAGTACTTTACTACCTGGCAAATGCTGAGCCTATGGTCTTTTTGGTCATACTTTGGACACAGGTGTTCCGAATTGAGGAGTAGCGGGTGTACTTAGGGTCTATAATTGTGTTTTTTTTTGTTTTACTCCTTGTGTTTTTTAAATTGTATGTTATCTAAAGTGTTGTTGTGTGACCAAATAAAATTTATTTTCTTTCTTTCTAATGTTACAAAAGACAATATATTCGTTTTTGGAGGTCTTTGATCTTAAGATTGTAGTACCCAAGAGCGACCACTCGTTCCTAAGACCCCTGTACTTGAGTACTCAGGTTTGTATCCACAGTTTGTAGCTAACGGTCGTCTCCGTCTCGGCGTATCGTTACCTGGGTTTAAAGATTCATTAATTTTGACGTTATCAGTGACATAGCCTCCAAAACTAGATTTGAAGGGCCGAGAATTATTTAGATTTATTATTTTATTTTTTTAGATATTTCCACGAATATTATTTTCAGGTATGTCGTATTGTAGGTCTGTAGATTATAATACAACTCATAACTATATTATTATGGGTTAGTATACACATAGTCTTCCTATATTTATGATATACTAGATGTTGCTCGCGGCTCCGCCCGCGTGGATGTTATTTCTGGAAGAAAAGGTATACAATACATGGGGGAATCTTAAGCACTTTGTAATAACACCTTTCTATATTTGGCTATCCCATAGCAAGCGTGCATTTTTCGGGATAAAAAGTAGCCTATGTGCTATACCAGACTATAATCTGTCTTTATGCCAAATTTCAACCAGATCCGTCCAGCCGTTGTAGCGTGATTGAGTAACAAACATCCATCCATCTATACATTCGCATTTATAATATTAGTAGGAAGTAGGATATTCTATATTTATACATACTTGCTTATTTATTACTATCCTCAGCTACACCCACATTAGTATCGATTGACTGAGAACCATTTGGTATATAATATATCTATAGTCCCGGTTTCACGGTACCATTTTTGCTATTGATTACTATCAAGCATTTTTTCCGTGAGTAGCTTTATTTTGATGAGACGCTCAACTTTTTCTCTTACAAAAATATTCGATTGTGGTAGTTAACAGTGGGTATCAGGGATAAAATATGTCGATTTGATGATTCTCAAAAATGTATTACTAACAGTTTTTTTATGTTAAATCTCAACATAATTATCTGAATTATTCGATAAAATATTTGTCCTACAAAATGTATTGTTTGATCAAAGAGTTCTCTTCGTCCAACATGTATCGATAACGAGGTCATCAAAATTGATAACTAACCAGCAAATTTTTTTTAAGGCTTAGGTCATATTTATATAATTTAACAGCCACATTGTCCTACAAATTGCGTGGTATGTTATCCCGGTCCTACGCTCAAAAGTTGTTAATACATCAAGACCATGTTTCTTATTACTAACTGTAGGACAAAAATATTACATAATAGCTTAGTGTGTTCTCGGTCCAAATAAATCAATGTCCTACAAGAAAATAAGTGTGTATCATTAGTCCGGCAAGAATTGTAATTTTTTCGTAACATAACATAAATTGAAAACATCTTTTTCGAAATTTAAATTACTTTATTTTCCAGTAAACTAGGTACAAACATTTGTGTTTTAACATATAAAAAGAATTTATCTTCATCAAATTCATCTGATAAATCTTCATCATCTTCGCTACTAACATCTCTCTCATCTTTATCTCTTTAATTTTCCTCATTCGTGATATTTGACTCTATAATAACATGAAAAAATTAAATAAATTGCTGATTAATCAATAAATAAATAACAATAGTATTAATAGGGTACCTTGTAAGTCAAAGTATTCAAAAAATTTACTTTGATTCGTATCGTATCGAATTCGGACTATATTTTTACAGACCAAATAGCTTTTTAGGCTACTAAAGATGGAGCTTATATATCTATACATTCCCAAGATAAGCTTTGCGGCGAAATATATTTTAAAATAATTATATTATTTATTTGTTGAAGTTGAAGCTAAACTTTACATCAAGATCAGATAAAATAGCCGTAAAACCCAAATCCAAATTGACTCATCAAAATAAATAAACGTGCACAGAGGAAAGCTGTTGGAATTTGATTATAAAATGCAGATCCAGATACAAATAACATTCAATCAACAGTCAAAGCTGGGTCTTGGATGTGCTTCGTATTATCGCTTCGTATAGAATGGATAGCGGGAAAGTAAGAGAGGTCATCTACCCGTAATCAATATTTCTTACACGATCATAACATATATATATCAAGTGGGTAGTTCTGAGTTATTGCTCGCTAATGTGGCGGAAGCAATGCGACGGGTTTTATTGTGGCGCCAAACGTAACCCGGGCTAATGATCGGTGAACTATGATTTCTTTTGTGCCTGGACACGGAGTGGAAGGATATTGGGTTACAAGTATTAGGATATTTCCTGTTATTAGAAATACCGAAGGTAGATATTTAGGAGACTAGTTGGGGGTAGTTAATAATGACAACCAAAGTGGGAGTAGTAAATGTTTTATATAAAACGGAGTGCCTTCTGCGCTCCGGTGTTCAGTTCAGTTGTTTTGTGAAGTAGACTAGGTGATAGCCAGGATATTCGTGGTTCGTTCGCGGGGTAGTAAGTGAATCAATGTGTAAGGAGTTCAATGGCGTTGTTCAGTTTAAAAGGGTAATGCTGGTAGATTAATTATAAAGAGAAGCCTTAAGTGAATCCTGATATGCGTGTGTGGTAATATTAAGCACTGAGATGTGTAACAGTGTCGTGTAAATCAATAATTAAATTATAAATATTGTATTTGTGCCTTTTAAAAATCCGTCTTGCATAGTTTTGTTGATGTTCCTAACACAAGTATTATTTGTATTTTTTTCGAACAGTTTTGATTTTAAAACGAACCTGGAACCTGATGGTAAGTGTACATCAAATTTATTTTCGACTGTCCGAAGACGTCGCGTCACTCGAAGGTCGCGAGAATTATGACTGAAGTGACACACAAAATGCACGCAAAAAAGCATAACCTGAAGTTACGAGCAGCAATGCATTTGTTTTCAGACAAAAAGTGGCTGGCACAAGTGAAGTGACTAATGTTAGGATATTACTTAGTACATAATCTACATAATTTCTCTACATTTCCTTTAGAAATTTCCCCAGATGTGTTCAGTCATTATCTATCAAACCGAAATTAACTGATGAAACTAATGAAGAAATAGACATCTAAAGACAACAAAAATAAAGCAACTGTTCAAATTCATATTTGTCGACTTCCAATGTTTGAATTGAAGATTTGTAATTCTATAATAAGAAACCAAGAAAAACAATTATCGTTGTTTTGATGGGAAATATATCTTTGGTCACAAATCAGCAAACAGTTAAAGAAGTTAAAATCAAGCTTAATACTGAAGATACCTACGAGTAATTTACATTCTCCAAAAAACCGACCAACGACAGTCTTACGTCCTATAATGTACGGCGTGACGTAAGGAGAACTTAGGTTAGCCATGCAATCCCAAACTAAATATTAATTCAACTAACAAATTGACCCAATAAATTACTCGATATGTTATTGTATAATAAAAGCATAAAAACGAACTATAAACAGTTATCTTTCATAAAGAACTGCTTTTAGCATTCATATATAAGTACTAGTTTGTATTAAACTCGTTTGCTATTTTATTTATTCGCTACAATAGTAATAATACTAAGTCTTGGCCAATCTTTTCATAAATCATGTACATAAGTTATCACATTTTTTTTTAGTGCGTCGATAGGCAGACGAGCATACGGGCCACCTGATGGTAAGTAGTCACCGCCGCCCATAGACTTCTGCAATACCAGGGTACAGCAAAGCCGATGCTGACCGATCACATATTAGATCTTTACTTATGAAATTGGCAATTTTTAATACTGGCTGATTTTTACTACGCAATTATGGGGACTACCGACAGAAGTGAAAACTTAAAACTTTGGAATTATTATGTTCTTTTTCAAACAGCGTCCATGAAGTAGTAACTTTTTTTGTTTATGTTTGCTTGTCAGTAATTATAGAACTTTACAGGCGTGCTTTTGTCGAAAGTAAAATAATCTGAGGTGTGACGGTGACGTGATTTCAGTGCTTTTCCTCATTCCAAAAGTGCCGTGCCCAACGTTGCGAAAGAAGTTTTCACCTCAAAAATATTTTATCTCGGTGTCTAGTTCAATACAGATTGTCTTCTACCCATCATATTTATTTCATTGTTAAATTATTTTATAGCAGCATATATTATTATTATTAGAGCAGCGATAGCCTAGTTGGTTGCGGTACGGACTGTCAAGACGAAAGTCGTAGGTTCGAAACCCAAGTGGCATACACCTCTGACTTTTCTAAAGTTATGTGTGTATTAAAATGTTAATTATCGCTTGCTTTAACGGTGAAGGAAAACATCGTGAGGAAACCTGCATATCTGAGAGTTTTTCGAAGGTATGAGAAGTCTGCCAACCCGCATTAGGCCAGCGTGGTGGACTAAGGCCTAACCCCTCTCATTAGTAGAGGAGGCCTGTGCCCAGCAGTGGGACAATGTTTAATACAGGGCTAGTATTATTATATTTATATTATTATTATATTATTTTAAATTATTTTAATTCTTATTTTGTCTCTTTTTACCTAGACTTTAAGTTATATTTGTCTTTCCTTTATTGTTTTTTTTTTATTTGCTTAAATTGCTGCATTACTACGGAGGAGCGCTGATGTCTGAAATACAGATTCTGAATCTAGTTCAGACACAGATGCACATATTGTATATTTGTAAGCGTTTTATATTGTAAATAAAAAAAATATTATTATTATTATTGTTGTTATTAAATTTCTTCCAGGATGCAGCATTTCTGGCGGCAGTGGGTATCGGCCAAATCCTAGGCCGTATTCAACGGTCTAAAGGTCTCGAGAAGACCGAGGTCTTTCGAACACGTATCGCTTAGTTTTAATTTAGCATAACCAAAGCTCATAGACAACACAAACACAATAAAAAGTCGACCGTTAAATATACAAACCGTTCATGAAATAAACAATATAAATTTAACATATAAGTAAACAAAATCACACAGCAATATGCAGAGACACGTATGTATATTTTTGGTCATAAACTCTTTTATTTGGAAACAAAACACTTATAAATTCATATGAAACGTAAAACTTTTATGCATTTCTATTATTGATATTGAATAAAATACACATGTTTTCTGTATGTCACATAGATGCGAGATCGTAAAACCGCCAATCTGAATTCCTGTTAAAGTGACTGATGTGTGTAACCGAAACAGAAGAACAGTTTTCCTTCCACGTATAATTAACAATGAATAAATAACTTCGAAAAGCAAATTGCATGCCCTTACTTGTGTCGAACCTGTGTTGTCTTCTGGCAATACGTACTACTCATTAGTATATTGTTACATTTTATGTTGTACTAGTTTTTGCGCGCAGCTTTGCATGCTAATATGTTTTTAAGTGGTAGAGCCACGCTATAGACATATTTGTCTACAGCATGAATGGGCCGGCTCGACCGGGGTGGTACCACTGTCTCACAGAAAACCAACGTAAAGTGACAGTTTACTGTCGCGTTTCGTATGGTAAGTGAGATATCCGGAGGCCCAGATCCCCCTTCCCTTCCCTATTCTTCCCTATATACGTATACCTGTCCTTTAATGCCGACAGCGCATACATGACACTTCAGTATTGTGAATGTTCATGGGCGGTGGAGATCACTTAACATCAGGTGACCCACTAGCTCGTTTGTCGGACTATAGTATAAAAAAAAACTTGATATTCTATAGAATTGTTTGATCTTATCCCACCCTCTGCCTTCCATACCAGAACCACGCGTACTGGCTTGCGGAGCCACAGCTTCGTGGTGTCTACTACCCCGGCCCGAACCAAGAGGTTCGCAAACTCGTATTTTTGCCGCACCATCAAGCTGTGGAACAGTTTGCCAGCTACCGTGTTCCCTCCTTCCTATGATCCTGGGTCCTTTAGGCGTAATGTGAAGAAGCTAAACAGCAGGCCGGCATGATTGTGTTGAGACTGTCTCTCGCTACTTGATACTCTATCTGGACGGCACTGCGCTTACCATCAGGTGCAGTGTGGTCACTTTGCCGCGCCAGAATAAAAAAAAAAAAAATTGCACCGTTTTATTCTCTAAAATTTTCTGGGCATATTTTCTCATTTTTCTTTATCTAATAACCTAATTCGGACAATTACACACAATAGTTCGAATACGCTTGTAATCCCCAAAGGGCCCACTTTTCGCCGAATTTATTACGGTCCCATAATGTGATAGGAGGCGAGCCTATCACATAACCGGGCACAATTACAGACTCCGGGTTACTACTGAGTATTTCTTAAAAGAAAAATCCAATATTACTTTACCCGACCCGGGGATCCAACCCGAGACCTCAGCACAGCACACTAACCCATGCACCATTAAATGCACCACCGAAGTAGTCTACAAACTACTACGAGGACTATTTGAAATATTTTACTAACAATATACTAATCGGTTCAGCCGTTCTCAAGTAATGCGCTTACTAAAGAACAGTATTATATATTTATTTATATAATTTACAAAGGTCCAATATTCATATTTACATATGTAATAAGAATATAGAACTGTCAGGTGAAGCTATAGGATGCCCGCCGCTCTCCGAATAGATTGAACTGGAAAATATCCAATGCAAATATTTCCGACCCGGGATTAATTCAAATAAAATCCGGGGATGGATGTGGTATCTATTCAGTTGTGTTTTAAATCACATGGGCTCTCCCCACACCTTGTCAAACCTGTATTGTATTAACAACTACGAAGGAGTACAGTCCCAAAATATCCACATCCGAAAAAAATTTTTAGATCACACAAACATTTGCTCAAACCTGAGCCTTCTAGCATTTCTAACTTGTAAGCATTTCTTATTGTAATTGTACTGGACCCATATTTTAAGTAAATACACAATTGCCTGACAATTGACTGCTTCGGTGGCGTAGTTGTAATTTTATTTTATTTTATTCGGAAAACAAACAGTAAAATAATAACTTATTAAATTAACAATATGGTTGTTTAAGTACCAGTTAGATGTTTTCACATATTAATAAATATACATTAGATACAAAATACACAAACTTGTTAAAATTTTACCTAAGTCTACTAAATAAGGAATATAATACAATCATATTTGGTATATCGACAACATTATGAAAAACAATCAAGATATCAAATAAATTAATTAAAAACAGTCAAAGAATCGAACCAGTCGTTAGCTAAAGTGTGTTTAAATGTGGTCACACTTGAGTTAAATAAATCTAACTCTGCGAAATCCCCGAGATCGTTAAAGAAATTTGGAGACCTTATGAAGAATGAGTTTTGTCTGTAGTTGGTGGTACTGTGAGTGACGTGAAGCAGTTTAGTTCGTCTAAGTGTTCTAGTAGGAACTCGCAACTAAATCTTGGAAAGAAGTAAGGGAGAATCAATTTTACCTTGGACTAACTTTACCAGTAAAGAAATGTCCGCCACTTTCCTTCTTACGTTTAATGGTAGAATGTGGTGTTTCTACATCTCAACTCATAACTCAAGTCGCGCCCTCCACATTTGTGTTCTAAATACCTTAAGAATTTACGCTGTATTGATTCGAGCCTATCCGTATAAACATCGTACTGTGGATTCCAATGTATTCCAATTCGTAATGGTTGGTTGTAACCAGTACACCCACTTAGATTCCTGTAATCCCCGAAGGGCTAGGCAGAGGTACACCTCTGCGTGAGTGTATATGTATGTACACAATAGTGGCACACGTAAATGTGTCGCGTTCCGGCATCAGCCAGTGTACATGTTTGGCCGTACTGCGGCCTTCTGAATACTCTGACACTAGACCCTCGACTCCTTCTTCACCTTCTTGCCCATGGCGTATTGTGAGGAAGCAGGCCGGCATGATAGTGTTGAGTAGCGGGGGATAAATTGTCTCTCGCTACTCAATACTTAATTGGACGATACTGCGCTTACCATCAGGTGCAGTGTGGTCCCTTTGCCGTGCCGGGATAAAAAAAATGCTACTAAACCAAATAAAATTTTCAAAAATGTACGTCTACTACTTTGCGAGTCATCACTTTTACATTGATATAACTTTTGATATATTTTACTATAAATTCCAGAATTTGGGCTACAAAATCAACTGTTTTGCTACAAAATAAGGGTGCAAGACTCCTTTAAAAATCAGGAGTGACTCTTGGTCCACATTTGTTTCTTCACTTCGCACTTCTATATTATGCTTTCTTTCTATATTATGCTATCCCATTGGAACCATGTATTTTCCGGGATAAAAAGTAGCCGTAGTAGTATAATAACATCGGATGTTATTCACAGACCTCTCAGCTAATACTATGCAAAAATCACGTCGAACCCTTGCTTTTTGTAAAACACACGGGAACATTTTTCTGGGATAAAAGTAGTCACTTTAAAATTCAAGGTCACATAATTTTGTCAAAGCTGCATCATACGTCATCACAGTCGACTAGCATGTGCAGTTATTCCTGATTTGCGAGAACTAAAAAATACCATATCCATAACTTACTACGTGTCCAATAATTGCGAAGTACCAAGGAGAAGAAAGGGTGAAAATTCAGTCACGCGCGAACCAAGCGAACTCTGGCTCATAAATATTGTAATCGGATGAACGCAAGTGTATTTCATTCTTTAGTGAAATTTATTTAAATGTGGCTAGTTATGTATTCGAGTGTTTTTATTGGCTTCGCGATGAGCGGATTTCGGTTTATCCATGAGTAATGAACGACTTTAACTGACTTTGAGTCGATAATATGATACCGACGATGATATGCAATACAAAGCTAGACATGATAGGACGCAGTAGACAGTTGTATCTGGGTTAATATTATAGATTAACGCGGGTGTTACTTACTGTCTTAAACGCTATGAACCAGCTTGTTTCATCCATGGAGTTAGGCCTAGAAAATCTTTATAAGTCAAAGCACTGAAGACTTCTCTGTGATTCTGAAATTGTTGTTTTTATGAGCGTAGATCACTTACTAGTACAGTAATAATTTCGCTTGCGTATGCATACGGCCTACTGCAAATTATTATGATGGGCAAAGTAGCTGGGAAACGAGGTGTGGGCCGAAGAAAAAAGTCGTGGCTCAGGAATATTCGGGAGTGGACTGGAGTCAAGAGTGCTGCAGAGTTGTTCCGCCTTGCAAGGGACAGAGATAAATATTCGGAGTTGATGGCCAACCTTCAGTAATTGGAGAAGCACCTGAAGAAGAAGAAGAAGAATGCATACGGGCGGTAATCTATCAGAAAATAATATATTCTTCTCTAGAAAGCGACAACTTGCAAATAATAATCATTTTAGTAATCGGACGGTAGAACAGAATGACGAAAAGGTAAAAGTAAAATATAGCATGCCACGCCGCGCCCTGTCATATTCTGATACCTACAATAAAACTAAAAGGAAGCACGTCGGCGTCAACAGCGGTGATCCTGTCAACGCTTCCACGTCGAAATACAACGGTTTATATCTGGCAGCGCGTAACCTGACAACAGATATGGTAGTTGTATTGCTTTCGACAACTGACATGACGGCAGTATTAAAATATCGTCAGAAAAAACAGCCGTTAATATTTTAAGCTTTATTTTATTTGCGTGCAACATAGCTTACGAATTACCCGTAACCACCGGCAAAGTGACCACACTGCACCTGATGGTAAGCGCAGTGCCGTCTAATTAGAGTATCGAGTAGCGAGACAATCTATACTCCCCGCTACTCAACACAATCATGCCGGCCTGCTTCTTCACACAACACCACGGGCAAGAAGGTGCAGAAGCAATCGAGGGTCCAGTGTCAGAGTAGAAGGCCGCAAAATGGCCAAATATCGTACCCCAACTCTATACCCCTGTAAAAAATCGGTTGGACACTGAAACTCGAATTATCGCGATTGGATAATTCGATATTTTTATATTATTCGGTATTTTTTAGTTCTCGCAAATCAGGAATAACTCCTGATTTGCGAGAACTAAAAAATACCATATCCATAACTTACTACGTGTCCAATAATTGCGAAGTACCAAGGAGAAGAAAGGGTGAAAATTCAGTCACGCGCGAACCAAGCGAACTCTGGCTCATAAATATTGTAATCGGATGAACGCAAGTGTATTTCATTCTTTAGTGAAATTTATTTAAATGTGGCTAGTTATGTATTCGAGTGTTTTTATTGGCTTCGCGATGAGCGGATTTCGGTTTATCCATGAGTAATGAACGACTTTAACTGACTTTGAGTCGATAATATGATACCGACGATGATATGCAATACAAAGCTAGACATGATAGGACGCAGTAGACAGTTGTATCTGGGTTAATATTATAGATTAACGCGGGTGTTACTTACTGTCTTAAACGCTATGAACCAGCTTGTTTCATCCATGGAGTTAGGCCTAGAAAATCTTTATAAGTCAAAGCACTGAAGACTTCTCTGTGATTCTGAAATTGTTGTTTTTATGAGCGTAGATCACTTACTAGTACAGTAATAATTTCGCTTGCGTATGCATACGGCCTACTGCAAATTATTATGATGGGCAAAGTAGCTGGGAAACGAGGTGTGGGCCGAAGAAAAAAGTCGTGGCTCAGGAATATTCGGGAGTGGACTGGAGTCAAGAGTGCTGCAGAGTTGTTCCGCCTTGCAAGGGACAGAGATAAATATTCGGAGTTGATGGCCAACCTTCAGTAATTGGAGAAGCACCTGAAGAAGAAGAAGAAGAATGCATACGGGCGGTAATCTATCAGAAAATAATATATTCTTCTCTAGAAAGCGACAACTTGCAAATAATAATCATTTTAGTAATCGGACGGTAGAACAGAATGACGAAAAGGTAAAAGTAAAATATAGCATGCCACGCCGCGCCCTGTCATATTCTGATACCTACAATAAAACTAAAAGGAAGCACGTCGGCGTCAACAGCGGTGATCCTGTCAACGCTTCCACGTCGAAATACAACGGTTTATATCTGGCAGCGCGTAACCTGACAACAGATATGGTAGTTGTATTGCTTTCGACAACTGACATGACGGCAGTATTAAAATATCGTCAGAAAAAACAGCCGTTAATATTTTAAGCTTTATTTTATTTGCGTGCAACATAGCTTACGAATTACCCGTAACCACCGGCAAAGTGACCACACTGCACCTGATGGTAAGCGCAGTGCCGTCTAATTAGAGTATCGAGTAGCGAGACAATCTATACTCCCCGCTACTCAACACAATCATGCCGGCCTGCTTCTTCACACAACACCACGGGCAAGAAGGTGCAGAAGCAATCGAGGGTCCAGTGTCAGAGTAGAAGGCCGCAAAATGGCCAAATATCGTACCCCAACTCTATACCCCTGTAAAAAATCGGTTGGACACTGAAACTCGAATTATCGCGATTGGAAGATTAATTTTATAAACAAACATACGCTTGGTCTTGATGAAGTATACTTCATATTTGCTGCCTAGTTGTGATAAGTACTGCCAAGAGGAAAAAGGTATGTTCGAAACCAGCTCAAATGGCATAAACCTCTGACTTTTCTAAAGCTATGTGATTTATTGTTAATTATATCTTGCTTGACAGTCAAGGAAAACATCGTGAAGAAACGGGCATACTTGAGA
Organism: Laothoe populi; assembly: GCA_905220505.1. Classification (NCBI taxonomy): domain Eukaryota; kingdom Metazoa; phylum Arthropoda; class Insecta; order Lepidoptera; family Sphingidae; genus Laothoe; species Laothoe populi. Next base: position 15,658,976 of record HG992168.1, read on the forward strand.
ATTGGCATAAGAATTTCAATGGTATGTGAATTCTACCAACCCGCATTAGGGCAGGCGTGGTGGACTAAGGCCTAACATTTCTATTTAGTAGAGGAAGCCCGCGTCCAGCAATAGGACAGCGTTTAATACAGGGCTTTTATTATTATGTTAGCAACATCAACAAAACTATGCAAGATGGATATTTAAATAGGGTAAATACAATGATTACCACTTTATTGGTTGATTTAATTATCACTGTTATACATCTCAGTGCTTAATATAACACAACCGCATGTCTGGATTTACTAAAGGCTTCTCTTTATAATTTGATCTCTTAAGCCTATGGACAGAATTACCCTCTAAGCTGAACTACGTGATCATTTTTTTTTATACCACGACGGCGGCAAACAAGCTTACTGCCCGCCTGATGGTAAGCGGTTACCGTAGCCTATGGACGCCTGCAACACCAGGAGCATCACATGCGCGTTGCCGACCCTTCAAAAACCTATTTACTCCCTTCTTGAAGAACCCCATACTGTAGTCCCCTTGGAAAACCTCGGCATGCGGCTTATTCCACAATCGGAGCGTTCCCGGGAGGAAATTCCTTTGAAAACGCGCTGATTGAACTGTTTACACTTACTGAACCGTGAACGAACCACGAATGTACTCACTACCAACTCGCTGCTACACCACTGGACCCCGGAGCGCAGAAGGCGCACCATTTTTAACCGTCTTCAAAAAAGGAGGAGGTTAACAATTCGTCGGAATCTTTTTTTTATGTATGTTCCCCGATTACTCGAAGACGCCTGGACCGATTCGAGAAATTCTTTTTTTGTTTAAAAGGGTATACTTCCCAGGTGGTCCCATTGGCACCAAGTCAGTATCTGATGATGGAATCCCAGAAAAAACAAAGGGCAACCCTAAAATTTTATAGTGACTCATAATTTGTTTTTTATTGCAGTCGGTGTACATTTTATGAATTAAAAGTATTACTTATATTCTAAACATTTACTATTCCCCACATAGGGTGTAATTATTGATGTACCCGCAACTGCTCTCCAAAATACCTTCGATATACCTACGGTATTTCTAATACTAGGAAATACCTTAATAATTATAAATGTTACATTAAGGTCAGAGAAGTGGAGCGGAGTCTACACACAGACAATAACCCCACCTGAAACGTGCCAAATAATTTATTGCTACAACTTGAATACAATAAATACCCCCCAACTTCTGTGTACGTGTGATTGTGTGAATTGTTTTCTTGTATCGTGTGAAAACACATTGTGTCTCCCAGACTGCCTCAATGGCGCAATGGGATGGGCTGTAGAATGGGGCCGTGGGTTCAATCCTCGCACCGAGACAAACGGTTGTATGATCCCCAAATTTTTGTTTTGAAATGAAATCGTTTATTGATCATATAGGCAATGATATAGCTCTTATGACAAGTCGCTGGTGGTAGGATATTCATATCCGCCCGGATAGCGACCACCGTACACAGGGTGTAAAACCCGTCATAGTGGCACACGCGAGTGTGTCGCGTTCCGGGATCAGCCAGTGTATATCCGGTTTCTGTCTGGGGTCTAGAGTTGGGGTACGATGTTTGGCCATTTTGCTGCTTTCTGAGTACTCTGACACTAGACCCTCGACCACTTCTTCACCTTCTTGCCCATGGCGTAGTGTGAAGAAGCAGGCCGGCATGATTGTGTTGAGTAGCAGGGTATATAGATCGCCTCTCGCTACTCGATACTCTAATTGGACCGCACTGTGCTTACCATCAGGTGCAGTGTAGTCACTTTGCCGTGCCAGTATAAAAAAAAGTTAGTACATTAAAAAGGAAAAACGATTTACAGAAAGCATATCAGCTTATGTGTACATAACATACATAGCATCATAAATACAATAGCAATTTCTTTATTCATTTATAATGTATTTATAATTATTTTTAGGTTTATTATTTTTAATATTATTCAAAGAAATACAAATCAAATAAACAACAACTAAATAGAAATATACAACACGCATATATATTTAGTTGTTCCAAGTCACCATATAACAGATATAGCCAGACTTTCATAAATATGAAATTGTGTGTATGTTTTCTTTCCAAATGACTACAGGTTTGGGTGTTGGAATGGAGATAGTTCATAACCTAGGCTACTTTTTATCTCAGTTGCGGGTTCGATTCTCGCCGCGGGTGTACAAAATGGTGTATGGCATAGACCCATAAACTTAATCACATGCGGCAGCGGCCAAAAGTACTATAAAAAACTCATCGTTTTATGTAAATAAGTAACAGAGCATTATTTAAGTTACCGCAGATGTTCATTTTAATGGTTTGTTACGTTTCATATTTCTTCGAACTTCATAACCTTGTTTTATATGCGAAATAATATTGTCAGTATATTTTGCCCTTGGATACCCTTACTGAAGTAGGTATTGAGTTTCGTTTCTCTTTATTAGTCTACCACTATAGTGTTACTCGATATTTTTATTGGCTGTGATTTAGTAAGGGAGTAGCCGGCTGTGAAACGAGAGGCCGTGGGTTCGATTCCCGCACCTTGATAAATGTTTGTGTGACAGAGAGATATTTGATTCTGGGTGTTGTGAGATCATAGTCCCTCGTAGTTCTTAATACGATACAGGTTTTACCAAGATTGGAGTCAGAACAATTTCAGTTTACAATAACTCGATCACAACGGATGTTTGGCAAAATCATCTCATATGATTCATCAAAACCTATAAAGTAATCCTACTATTATTATTATTATTACCCTACTAATCCTACTAATATTTTAAATGCGAATGTTTAGATGGATGGATGGATGGATGTTTGTTACTCAATCTCGGTACAACGGCTGCACGGATCTGGTTGAAATTTAGCACAGAGATAGATTATAGTCTGGAATAGTAAATAGGCTACTTTAATCCCGGAAAATGTACTGTTCCCGTGGGATAGTTTAGTTTTTCACAGAACAAGGGATCGAAATTAGGGATTAGAAAATGACATAGGCCACTTTTTATTTCGGAAAAATAAACGCTTCCTATTGGATAGCACAATATAGATAGGTTTAGTAGCTTAAATTTACTATTATTTATTTTATTTCCATGAATTTAGTATCTTATCTTCCAAAAATAACCTCCACGCGGGTGGAGTCGCGGGCATCTAATTGAAATAATTTCTTGGTATACCAAACTGCCAGACACTGTGGCTGCTTTAACAAATATTCATCAAATTAAACATAAACAACTGGTTTCTAAGAACGAAATTCAATCCGTGAAATTACGAGAAGCGGTATCATAAAATCCGAGAAACCACGAAAATCTCGTGTATGTAACACAGCGAGAATAATTTGGCGCCATTAAATATATTTTTTCAGAGGCAAGGGTCAAATATTCATTATGCCTAACTAAAAATATCGGGATGGTGAGCCCATATATTTCGAGATTCTTGTAATAATATCTACTTTGTGCTGCGTTTAGTTTGATCGAGCAGTTGCCAGTATTCAGTAAATTTAGAAGGTGTTTTAAGCATGTAAAATTCTTAGAATTTTGACGAAAATTGAGCTCTGAGACTTGCCCGATGTAGAAAGGTCTTTTTTAACCTGGCACTGCACCTGATGGAAAGTGCAGTGCAGTCAAATTATTTTGCTGATCGTCTATACTTGACTATTCCAGACGTTGTTTCTCGATGGTTCGCTCGAATTATGCCGGCGTAAATACCTGAGTCTGACTGGACTGGGACTAGGTTTGGCTGTCCTCAGAACGAGCCACTGATGATTCCATGATTTAGATATTTAGAATCTTATACTTACCGAAGTCCTTTTTAGTATCTATAATGTTCCGCTACATTTTCGAATCTTAATACCGCAATGATGCTATAAATAGCCACCTCAGACGTTAGTTAGACAAAATGTCAAAGTCTAACGATACGTTTTAACTAATACAGTATAGAATCTTGTCTGAATTCAAGACTTGGAATAAGCAAAGAAAGTGAAAACCAACAACATTTTTTTTTAATAGCAACATTGAAATTGTAGTTGCTAGAGAGGATGTTCAGAATCTATGGGCTTTATATCAAATGCGAAGAATTCTGAACCCAATGTACATAATTAAAGAAATATTGTAAAGATGAAAGTGATTTCCATACACAGAGGTCCTTGCTTTCTTTAAAATACCTGGAAAAAGAGCTCGATGACGACGTAAATGACATGACAGCATCAAAATATGGACCACCCAACGATATTCTGAATCCAAAAGAACCGTGCAGAATCGCGAAATATTCCACCAGGTCTAAACTTCAAATTGAAGATTATACTTAGAAATTTACATGCACTTGCCTCTGCCAGTAGACCGGCTTGCCTCACCTTCTGAGTACTCTGACTCTAGACTCGCTTCTTCACCTAGAAGCCCATGGCGTAGTGTGAAGAAGCAGGCCGGCGTGATTGTGTTGAGTACCGGGGCATAGATTGTCTCTCCCTACTCGATACTCTATTTTTTTATCCTGGGAAGGCAAAGTGACCGCATTGCATCTGATGGTAAGTCAGTGCTGTCCAATACTTTAATTGGCGCTTACCATCAGGTGCAGTGTCACTTTGTCGTGGCAGAATAAAAAGAATGTCAAGTACTATCCCAACTTGAATATGCATTAAGTGGCTCTAATGTCCCATATCTTAATGGAATCTCGCTCTCATAACGTCCAAGTCATCAACGTTTCCCGAAAGTATCCTTGAGGGCCACCTCCGTTTCTGCTGACAGTCACATTTTTTTAATAACTTCGTTGAAAATCGAGCTTTATAATTGGGTGTCTGTGAAATGTGGAATTGTGAAAAATGCTAATATAAAAATATTATTTTCGAGGTCTGTGATTTCATTAAGTCAGGTCTGGCGGGAGTTATGTAATTCAGTTTATGTACTTACCTCTCACATTTCGTTCTTCAGTTTTCCTTGTCTTATAATAATAAATATTACTAGCCCTGTATTAAACATTGTCCCGCTGCTGAGCACGGGTTTTAGTCCACCACGCTGGCCTCATGTGGGTTGGTAGACTTCGCACACCTTCGAAATTAGTATGAGAATTCTCAGGTATGCAGGTTTCCTCATAGTGTTTTCCTTCACCGTTAAAGCAAGCGATTATTAACATTTATACACACGTAGCTTCAGAAAATTCAGAGGTGTGTGCCTTTTAGGTTTTGAGCATACGACTTTCGTCTTGATAGTCCGTACCGCAACCAACTAGGCTATTGCTGCTATTTTGTCTTACGTCTTTTAACAGATAATAGGTTAAAATAATCGATTTAAACCTTAGCTAATATATTGCAGTATGTACTCTGTTTATTATATGTAAATTATATTATAGACTGCTTTGTGGCCCAGTTGTAATTGCGTACGCGGTACGACTACTTCACTGAGGTCTCGGGTTTGATCGCCGGGTCGGATAAAAGTTATATTGGGTTTTAATACTCAGCCCGGAGTCTGGAATTGTCTGGTATGGCCATAGGCTCGCCCCCTATTACATTATGGGACGGTAATAATCTCGGCGAAATGAGGGTGTAGTGTTTACACCTCTGCCTACCCATTCGGAGATTACAGTCATGAGTGCATATGTATGTAGGTACTATTTTTATTGAAACTCGTATCAAAATCTGTTTAGCCGTATCTGTTGCGCGAACAAATTAACAGACAGACTGATTCTACCGTTTTATTAAATTAACAGCTGTTGTAGACCCAGTGTTGGTTTGGATGATCGGGTCGTATCGTATGGGTTTGTTGTTATATTTATAGCTATAAACACTGCCAAAGGATGGAAGCGAACACCAGAGGCAAAAGTGAATGCATTTGCTAAGCACCTGGAACAAGTTTTTACCCCGAATGTAGCCACTGTTGGAGAGGAAGGGGGATATCTTCAATAATCCTACATTTACTCTTTTGAACTCAAGTGTATTTCGTCGTTTCTTAATTCTTCACTTTACAAATTAGTGTTAAGCCGCCATGCAAGACCGTTACAATACAAAAAGTGTTTTTGACACAGATAAAATATAAAAATTTAAATTACAATACTAATAATTAATCTGTGGTCCTCAAGTTGTCCCACATCGCCGAGAGATGACACTACGCTCCGTAACAGACACAGATATCCATAACGAAGAACATGTTAACAAAATTCTTCTACAAGACTTCCAAATGTCACCACCTCCACCCCCAATTACAGTACGCGAAGTCGCGAGAGTCAGTACAAAATTACAGGATAAGAAAGCCCCAGGGTAAGATATTATTACAAAAGAAATACTAAAACAACTGCCAATAAAATGTATAGTGTTCCGAACATCACTTTTCAATAGTGTATTGAGAGTTCAGTACTATCGGTAATACTAGGGTTCTCACGATACAGGCTGTGCCTAGTGTGAGGGCCACTAGTACACTTTATCAATGATGTCAAGTTTTCTAGGTCTAGTGGTAAGTGTCCGTTGTTTAATTTTAATTGGCATATGTACTTTTTTTGGGAAATAAAGATTATTATTATTATAGAATATCGATATGACCGATAGTTTCAGAGATTAGCGCGTTTAAATAAAAACTTCATCTTTATAATATCAATATCAAGTCAAAAGTTCGGATGCTCTTCGCCGATGGTATGGCAAAATTACAACTTTAGCTGATATCTATTTATTATATTTGTGTGTATGTCTATGTATACTATATTATTATCATATCTAATATATTCTGTTCTATATATTTAGGTATATGTATATTTATCTTATTAGGTACATTTATTTATGTATTAGTATTTTGTGTCTAACACTGATTATCAATATATTATTTCGTACTGTATGTGCAGTTGTGCACCCATATTGTCTCGTCTCTGCATCACCCGTAGGTAAACTGGTAGAGAATGCCTCTGACATTAAGTCCGCCTTTATACATTTTGTGTATACAAAGTTTTAAATTAATAAAATACAGGTGTATATACTATTATTGACGCATATCCAGTAGAAGTAAAAGCTAAGTAAGTGAAGTAGAAGATTCTACAACTCCTTGCCCATGGCGTAGTGAAAAGAAGCTACACAGCAGGCCGGCATGAATGTGTTGAGAAGCGAGGGGTAGCTTGTCTCTCGCTACTCGATACTCTAACTGGACGGCACTGCGCTTACCATCAGGTGCAGTGAGGTCACTATGCCGTGCCAGAATAAAAAAAGTAAACTAATAAAATTACTTTTTCTTTGTTCAATGCTGAGTATTGGATCCGAGTATTTGTGTAACGTAATATATTACGATTGTATTTTGTTCACTTTTCATTCATACCAAAGTTTCACTTCGATGTGTACTTTATTTATCTTGGAAAAGAAATATTACTCAATACCAATCCAATTAAAACTTTGCATATGTTCCTCAATTTGATTTACCTTAGATTGAATTTGTGATTAATATTTTAGCGATATGATTGTTTTATTTCTGCCTACCTTCCGGAATATAGAATATAATATATTATATACTACCCTCGACCGCTTCTTCATCTTAGTAGTAGTGTGTGAAGAAGCAGGCCGCTACTCAACACAATCATGCCGGCCTGCTTCTTCAAACTACGCCATGGTCAAGAAGCTGAAGAAGCGGTCGAGGGTCTAGTGACAGGGTATTCAGAAGGCCGCAAAACGGCCATACATCGTACCCCAACTCTAGACCCCTGACAAAAAACGGATGTACACTGGCTGATCCCAGAACGCGACACGCTTGCGTGTGCCACTATGGCGGGTTTTACGCCCTGTGTACGGTGGTCGCTATCCGGGCAGATATGAATATCCTACCACCAGAAACCAAGTGACACAATATGACTCTACCAAAAACTTTTTTAATAGCAAGGGCTGGTATACGAGCCAGTGTCATTTATTACACCGTTTGAGAGCCTCCGTGTCGCTGCTTGCGAGTAGCCGGCTCCTTTCAAGGAGAGGCCGTGGATTCGATCCCGCACTGACACAAATGTTGACAGACAGATATTTGTTCCGGGTCTGGGTGTTGTGCCACCGTAGTCCTTCGTAGTTGTTAAAACCAACGATCAGGTTTTACCTAGCAGAGCTACCTAGCTAGCTAGTCAGAACTATGTGTGTGACTGTTGAGTGTATTTATTATTAAATAGTAGCACTAAGATTTTTTGTTACAAACGATTAAAACCAACCAAATACATTAAAAATGGTGTGTATTTTAGAATCAGTTCCATTCACAGAAACATGATAAGGCATAATGATTAAACCTTTCAAAACTCATTCTACTGTTCACCAACTGCCAACTCATTTGTTAAGCGGAAACCTTCATAGCAGACTGATAAACAGGAATTGAGGCTTGTAATAGGCCAGAAGAGAGCAATAAAACATATGATAGGACCACGATGTACCTATAGAATGCTCCAACTTGGAACTGGTACTCTACGGTATCATTGTATCATATAAACACACTTGAAATTATGATTTGTTTGTGAATTTCGTTGTGAGATTTGCTTATCTTTAAAAATATCATCTTGCTGATTTTCCAAAGAATTCTGTTTTTCTATGAGGGTTGCCAGGTTTAATTTCCTCTGGGAATTACTATACACGCTATTGCTCGTTCTTCTCTAGCGAATTTGCATTACGAACTAGCGGTATAGTAAAGATCGATGGAATTTAAATTATACTTTATAATTACTGTAGTCTCGTAAAAAAAATTAAGAAATGTCTTAATACTGAAATAATAACATAATTTATGTTATTATTTTTTAAGTTAGATCTAAGAAACTTATTAAATAGTTTATATGCTCCAGAAGCAAATTTCTGAAAACCCTAAAACCATAATTTCAGACCAATGTATGTAAGTACCCATTATGTACCAGATTTCATAAAGAAACATTTGGAATTTGAATTCTCAGATTGCACCCTAGATGGCGTTTTTATCCCAAAATTTTTTTCATCAATTTTTTTTTGCTGATATTTTAATTCTATACTCGTGTCATAAATTATAAAATTATTCAAAATAGTAAAATCTTTCTTAAGAACTCCTAAAACAAACAACATTAATCACTATAAATTTTTATTATTCACACACACACAGTTGTCACACGTCAGATTAGTTCTGTCGTTAAAACAGTCACTCATATGACATTTGTACAATGTAAAGCGACAGCGACATCGTGTGATTTATATGCGAACTACTAATGAATTTACTATACCTAATGTCTGTCACATTTGGAAATGTCAATTATACGATATTCAAGTCAGTAAAACCTTTGTATTTTTTCTTTTCACACAAACAATAAGCGCTTTGAGAAATTATTTCCAATACTATTCTTATATGCTAAAGTATTAAGTTTATAATGTAAATTTTAAAAGATATTAAGCATTTTAAAAAAATCCCAAAGTAATGACATCTAGTGACCCAATTTCGTAACTTCAAAATAGTTCATGTTCTATCCGTGGCGCTCACAACCCAAACAATAAATTTCCAACATGGTGGCAATGTGCTACACAGTTTGAAAATGCAGTCCGTGTCATGCCGTGAAAAAAATCATTTTATGCTTGAATTTGGTGGAAAATGTCGGACCCTAAACGTGCTACTCTTATAACAGTGGGTGCTCCAAAAAGTGCAAAGAATAATGTGAAGAAAACAGTGAGATTAACTATAAATTTGGATGAAAGCAACGAAAATAAATATCCGGAGCTAAATTACAAGGAACTAGTCATTGCAGAAGAGGTAAGTTATAACAGAAAATTATAGCAATTTACGCAACCATACTGTTTTTCCACCTCTTTGTGATGCTGGGAGGCTGCTAAAAAAATTTTGGGCTGCTGACTTGTATAAATATGCGATCACAGATGGTTTTGTAGGCGTCTGTCGAGATTGGTTTAGGATATTTTTTGCTTACGTTACACAGTTCTGTATTAGGTTTGTGACATGAATTTGCGTCCACGAGCCGTACGAGAAGCCCAGATAGCGGTCGCCATGTTTGCAGTAATCATAGAACGCGATTGTCAGCTTAGGACATCATTTTAGGAAGGCAATGTTTTGGTCGCGTATGGTGCCAGGTTTTATCTTGTTTAAGCGCGAATATCATTATTATCCCCATGGGTTTTATATTTGTAATTAACGAATAAGGCCTTTGACGAAAGTGCATAACATACGGCATCGGAAATACTGTGCTAAAGTCATTCAATGACCTAGGATAACCTACGTGTTGTGTCGAACTCCGGTAAATGCTATCCACATTTTTAGGTTATTTTTGTGCAATTAAAGTTAAATTTAAATAAAATTAATGTTTTTATGTCACTTGGCCGCGAGTACATAAGTTGGACGTTATGTACTGCACATAAGTACATACCGCGTATAGATATACATATACGTAGTCATATTGACGTGCTGCTCTAACTCGTTATTATGAATAGGGGAAATATTTTTGCGCTGCTTTTGCGATATTAGAAAGGATTTTTCGTTATGTACTGGTCTGGAGTTTATGTTGGTTATGTGGTATGTACATTGTTTGCAAACTTGGAGCGGCTGTGTTGTCAAGTTGGCATCCCTTGTTGGTAGCGTGTCGGTCTTGCGACCTTTGCTTTTCAACTTTTTCTTTTTTTTCCCCTCAATCGATAAATATATAAACGGCTATCGATGTGTACCACTATGGTTATGTATTGCGCGTGCACTATTTATTTATACGCTTGTGTGCGTGGGTGTGAATTGTAGAGATACGTGTTCCGCCATGTAGGTGTGTTCTTTTTTTGAATTTTTACGGAGCGCGTGTATATAACTGCGTGATAGGATTTAGGTACAATAAGGGATATCTTTTATTCATTCGTTATGCTATTTTGGGTATCGCGGCTCGCGCTTTGTTGCGCTGTGGACAGAAGCAGCTTTAGAATGGTATAATGTAAAAGGGTAGATTTGTTTGTAATGTAATGCCTCTTGCGCTATCACATTACGTATGGAATAGAGTTGGTGCCGCGGTTTTTAATCACGTATGGATTGTTTCAAGTAACACAGACGTTGCTTTTTAGTTGTTTATGATTGATAAATTATGGCGCGAAAATGTCTAGGTAATTTGAATGGTCGTGAGAATATATGTTGTGTGAATGTTTGAATATAGTATTATGGATGAGTCATTTTTGTAATGTTGATACAATGCATTAGGTATGATTAAGTCATTCGATTTGAATTGGTTGGAATGATTTCATGTTTACGCGTCTGAAGTATTAATAAGTAGATAACTTTTTAGAATAGATAAATATTCCATATTTTTTACTTATCTTGAATTTAGATAATATTAAATTAAGAATTGTAATCAGTTTTTTTTATTTTATTTTATTATTGAGTGCACGCGAATTAGATTAATAATTTATTTATAAATATGACTCGCATATTCGCTAACGCAGATTCGAACCCATTGTTTGGGGTTTTGTGATATTGTAATTTATTGCGTAGATAAATAGGTAGGTCATCCATTTCACAACGTCCTTTTACTTCTACTTTCAATTTTTTTTTATAACCATTTTCTACGATATTGGTCGATACGACCGGAAATTGTAATTTCCTATTTCAAACGAATAAGTTCAAATATTTATACATTTTTAATATTATCATACCTTATAACTTAGTGATAAAGTTGATAATCGTTTGATGAAGAACAAAACATTGTACAACTCTGTCCTCAGTCAATGAACTTTATGAAATTGCGCTCGTGTTACTCGGCCCTTGTCACTCCCGTGCGTGTATGTTCGTGTGCGAGCGAGACGAATGCTCGAATGAATCATTACGGATCCTCGGAGTCTATTGTCTTCTCAGATTATCTGATTTGCAAGTCGTAAATATGATAAGGATAGTTGTATTTCTCGAGAATAATAGCGTTTTGTGGCGTTTTTTACGTAAGACCTTGCGTGCGAGCATTGTGTCGCGTACACAGAAATTGTGCGACAGAATGTCGAATGTTGAGTTCGATTTATAAACGATAAAAAATAATCAGAATAAGTCCGACCGCACACGACCAAAATTTAACTTTTGTAACGCTAATGTCCGCTGGACACAACGTTGATTCAACATGCTGGCCCAGCATTGGCCCAATGTGTACAGCGGGAGTAATGTAGAGTGGCCAACCGTCCTGTTTTCCCAGGACATGTTCTGGTTTTTAGAATGTTTTAGGGTGTCCTGGATAGATTTTAAGTAGCGTGCTGGGTTTTTAAAACGCCCTGATAAGGTCCTGTAAATTCGCGCGCCGCTTTTGCAATCCTTCGTGGCCTCCCGACTCGGTAAGTGTTTTAAAACAAAGACGCGCCCTGTTTTTAAATTAAAAAGGGTAGTTGACGGTAAGTGAAAATCTGATAATCTATCGAATCGATTTTTTATAATACATTTTAGTCTAAATATATCAAAAATTAAACGAATTTGTTAATTTAAATGTGAATATTTAACATTTTACACACATATACTCACGCCTGTAATCCCCGAAGTGGTAGGCAGAGGTGTAACCAGTACACGCTCTTCGCCGAATTTCGGTCCCATAATGTGATAGGGGCGAGTCTATCGCCATACCGGGCTCAGATTCCAGACTCTGGGCTAATACTGAGGAATTTCTAGATAGAATAACTTTATCACTTTACGTGACCTGGGGATCGAACCCGAGACCTCAGCACAGCAGTCGTAACGCATGCGCAATTACAACTGCGCCGCCTACCCCTCGGGGATTACAGGCGTGAGTGTATGTGTTTATAATTGCACCTATTGTATAATTAAATTATTACTCATTCCACATAATGTAGCCATGACCTTTATTTGCTACTATCTATCATGACATACATATCTTCGGTTGGCTAGCTATTTGATGTAATAATATAATACTAGCCCTGTATGGGCCCACTGCTGGGCACGAGCCTCCTCTACTAATGAATGACTATTTGATTTAAGTAAAATTTTTTTGCGGTAGTTATATACATATTCGAAATACGTAAACTTTTCAGCCTAATTTCAATTTTTTGTGAACTTTTTAGTGCTCAAATCTACTGGAATAATAAAGCTCACTTTTTCCGGGCACATTTATTTTACAAAATAATGCTCATAAATGCATGAAAATAAGTCAAACATCCTTACATAAGTAATATATTAATTCTTCTAAAATCCACATAAGAGTTGGTTGAATATTTTTTTGAAAAACAATTTTAAACCTCTCTCATGTAACTTTCCAAAATCAAATAGCCCGCCAACCACCGATATATATTATTAACTGCACAAATCACTTGCCTGCACCTTTTATTTAAATATAATCATATCTTAATTTCCATTTTACCTTCAAAAGGTCATTACTGCATAACGCCAACAATACTTGATTCACCCGTTTAGTATTCTTCGTATAAAACTCCGTACTGCATAATAATCTATTTTATAATTTGTAATGGCATTGGCTCTGCTAGTGACCAGCTTTAGAACCTCATGTAGCTCTTGGTTATCTGAAAGTTACTGTACTGATGGTACCATGCCAGTGTGTATGACTAGTAACAATAAATTTGCGTAGTAGCCAATATTTTCATAAATAAAGGACTCATTAAACTTTATTTATCTCTACCTTTGGGGTCATTTATTATTTAAGTAAGGGTACCAAGCGGGAGGAGGGGTTAAAAAAATCAACATGACCTTATCTCGGGAGAATGCAGGGTAAAAGTCATTCTTATGTAATATTTTGTAAGTCTAAATATGCATAATAGTCATTTTTATTGTGAAAAAACGTCCATACAGCAATGACTCAGGAAACAACAATTGCACAGAAAATTAAAAACTACAAAAAATTATATTCAGACATTTCACAAGAAATGACATGTATTTTTTCATCATAATCTTACATAAGAAGTGGGAGGCGGAGTCCAAGAAATCTTATGTTTTTTGCACGGGGGTAGGGGGCCAAATCAAGGATATTTTACTAATAGTGCCTTGTAGCTCAAATACATTATATAATATGCCAGTTTCTGGTAAATCCTTGTATGTGAATGTTAGGTGCATATTTATATAATACCATGGCTATCTGGTATAGATATATCTTAAAAATTACAAGAATGTGATCTTCTGTAAAATTATTTAAAGAATGATTCCCAAATGCCTTATGTCTATGTAGCATAACAATACAAATTATGAATGCCATAGTTAGTAAATTTAATATAAAATAACCATTGACATCATTTTACAAATCCTAAATAGGCATGTTATTACTTACGTATGACGTTAAATAAATATTTGATAAGCAAGTCAAGATTGTGTCGAAACCACTTACCTAATGTAGATAGTAAAATAATGTAAAGTGAAATAGACAAGACAAAATATGAAATGAACAATTCACTATCCCCAAATGGATGTGGGAATCTGTTCTAAATTCAAAGACTGTAGTTCATGTAAAATAAATATTGCAATTGATACCCTCTATTGAATATGTCACACGTATTAAACTCATAATTAATCTAAGATAGTAGAGTAAAAGGTATATACGTATGAATTGAGAACCTCTTTTTGGAAGTTGGTTGAATATATGCAGCTAGTAGCAATCCTAATCTTACAACTTACAACTATTATAAATGCGAATATTTGGAGGGGTGGATGTTTGTTACTCAATCACGCTACAACGGCTGAATGGATCTGGCTGAAATTTGGCACAGAGGTAGATTAAAGTCTGGAATAGCACATAGACTACTTTTTTATCCCAGAAAATGTACCCTTCCTATGGGATAGCAAAATATAGAAAGCTTTAATAGCTGATGCCTCCATGGATTATATACTTTTTTTTCCAAAAATAACCGCGAAGCCGCGGGCAACAGCTAGTAATACATATGCTCTATATTATATTTACTCATGAAGTATACTTGGAAATATGCGTACAAGTCATTTAAATTCCAATGTTTCGCTTCAGTATCCATTTACTTTCCCGTTATATCAACAATAATTGGCACAGTTGTTTAATTTACCTGGAAAGTGGTTACGTGAGAGTGCAAACTAATTATTTATTATTCAGAATTTTTATTATTCACATACATCAATGTATGAAAGACGTTCCTGATATGACCATGTACTTTTGACTTGTTTTTTACCTTCTTTTGTTCACTGCTTAACAATTCTAGGTATTAAAATGAGGACATACATAGCTTGTGAAGCATGTGTGACGCAACGGGTGAGTAGCTGACTGTAAAATGAAATTGTTGGTTCGATTCCGGCACTAATAAATCTGTTATGTGACATAAAAAATCAGTTCAGGTCAAGGCGTTATGTGTGTAGGGTTGAACCTATGTGTGTAATGGTTGGATGTTTTACCAAAAAAAACCTATACATCAACTTTCAAGAATTTTAAGTTATTGCATTGTATCTCTATTCTTGAGTATTAATATTAATTCAAAACTTTTTATATACAGCTAAGTTGATAAATTTGTGATGCATGTCTTGCTATCTTTGTACGGATATGATGTAGTTTGGTTTTATGATATTAACACATTAGTCATCATCCTATGCCTTTTCACAAGCATATGTAAAAATTATATAGTACTAGCGGGCCCGGCAGACGTCGTCCTACCCGGAAAAGCAGCGCCACACCGACTGGAGCGCCATCTGCCGGGCTGATTTGTGAATCTAAACCATCCAGGGCGCCACCCAAACGCATACAAAAAAAAACATTCAAAACTGTCCAGCCGTTTAGGAGGAGTTCAGTGACATACACGTACAGTAGAATTATACACATAAAGATAAACACATCACACAATAACACGTGTTTGGTTTATCCTCAATCATTTATATAGTTAGTATGATACAAGATAAATTAATATTGTTTTTTTTTATTATAGAGAAAGAAGAAGATTGAAAATGGCAAGACCACAGGGCTGGACCCGTTCTCAGACCATGACAATGATATGCGCTGTGTGAGAATATTTGAACAAAAATATGTGAGTATTTTTTTTTAATTTATTTTACACATACACAGAGTATAAAAAATGTTATGTCAATAATATTCTATACCAGTCAAACTTAGGCTGATGCACGGATGACCGACGTAGGTGCAAAATATTTAAATCAACAACAATAATATGCTATTCTAGATCTTATGCATTCCGGACTGGTGGGGTAGAGTAAAAAAGATTGACTGAATCTAAATTATGTTTATCATTTCATGGATTGATTTGATTTGATATGAATAATTAAATAATAAAATATTAATGAGCACATAAAATACAATTTTATTTTGGCATTGTAACATGCCTAAACTGTAACTGTTGGTAAGTGCAGTGCCGTCAAGTAGCGAGAGTAAACTATACCTCGCTTCTTCATACTATGTCTAAAAGAGCCACGATCATAGGAAGATGCGAATACAATGGCTGGCAAGCTATTTCACAGCTTGATGGTGCGGCAAAGATACAAATTTGTGAACCTAAATATATGAAATAAATGAATGATAGTTTTAAATCTGTATATATAAAAGAAGAAGCTGACTGACTGACTGATCGATCAACGCACAGCCTGAACGGCTGGGGTTAGAGACTTGAAATTTTTATAGTAGGTACCTTTTATCACGTAGGCATCCACTAAGGACGGGTTTTTGGAAATACCAACCCTAAGGGGGTAAAATAGGGGAAGAAAGTTTGTATGAAAATCCGTCATGTTTGAAGTTAAATGCATGAAAATTGGTATTTTGTATTGTATACTTTTTCTCCCAAATATGACATCCACGCGGGCGGAGCCGCGAGCAACAGCTAGAACATTATAGCAGCCATAATGTATATACAGTTGTTTTTTTATAGTTTAATTAACATTTTTCAATGATATTTCTATGTTATTATAATATTGAATGTCATCCTTTTAGTATAAATAATACTATTAGGTTTGTTTAACCACTGCGATGTTGGTTAAGTTTACCTTACTTATGTAAAGATGTTTTTTAAATATAAATTTATATAACATACCTACAATAAATATTTTTTTAACCAATAAAGTAATCATGGAATTCTTTAACTTAATTTGATTGTGTTTTTTTTAAATATAATGTGAACTGTCTATCGGGTACCTTCCCACCAGCAAAATACCTAGCTAAATCTACAAAATCTACTTTTGGTCCAACCTTGGATTGGTGAAAGGAACTATTGTTATTGCACACACTTTTATAATTACAGTACCTTAGTTACCATACAAGTCTTAATTAGGTCAATGGAGTATGTACTAAGTACTTTTGCATGCCATAAAGGGCTTCTTTTGACAAAAACCTTTACTAAAATAACTAGAGGATAAAATATTTGCTTAGTTTATATTTATTTTTTAAAATTGTTTAAAAAACTTCAAAATTCTTGATTTTTTTTAGTTATACTTGGTGCTTGCCTTGATGTGATGTTGAAAGTGCTGGGTTCGATTCCGAGAAGAAGATATTTTCTAACTATACTTGGTGCTAGTTCTTACCTCGTTGTAATGGCAGCATATGTGGAGTGGAAAAAAGTCCTGGGTTTGATTCCAGGACATTATTATATAATCATATTTACTATGTTATGGTATTTAAAGGGAGGCAAAAGCACGTATGGGAAGAAGGGCAGGTCGAAGATCGATGAGTTCGCGGACATCGGCGCCGGCTACGATGAAAACGACTCGTTTATCGACAACACAGAGGGGGTGAGCAGAATTAACAAATTTTCTTTATATTGTAAAACTTCCAAAAATCTCGCCCGTTTAATGAAAGTCTGTAGGGCAGTAGACACTTGTGGCACTCAATTCAAGCAAATAGAATAATAGGGTAATATCCTGTGTTTAATTTTATACATTATTCTATATGTAACCGAATATAATACGCAAAAGAAACCCTTTCATAAAAACAGAAATAAAATATCTTGAAAATTGAAGTCATAATAATATTATAAATATTGGTATGAGCAAAAATGGTTGCGTAGGGGGAACATATCACTATCTCCCTCGCACAACGGCACAGTAATGGACATTCTGAGAACCGTGACGTCACGGGACATATCATGCATCCTTTTACTAACATTTGACAATTACCCCTTCCAGCAGATTTGAATGGCGTTTAATTTTAACTTGTTTTCGTTCGGATTCTTAAAATTCTTTCGATAATAGGTTTAAGGTAATGTAATTTGTTGATTAAAATTAATAAAAACGTCAACTACCCTATTCTTGAGATATATCGCGGCACACATCTTAGGCAAGTGATCCTTTCACCTACGACCATGGTTTTTCAGTACGACGAGATGATGCCGCCAGATATAGACACGCTGTACGGCGGCTTCTATATCAACTGCGGCTCCTTGGAGTTCAAGGACATGCCAGATATGGAACTGCCGATATCAGACGGAGAACCAGCAAACAGAAGGAATAAGGTTAGTTTTTTTAGTGCCTCGATAGGCAGACGAGCAGCCGGGCCACCTGATGGTAAGTAGTCACCGCCGCCCATAGACTTCTGCAATGCCAGGGCACAGCAAAGCCGCTACCTACCGTACCTAGTTGTCGATAACTTGAAGCTTATACGAGCAGTTTGTCGGGGGTCTAGAGTTGGGTACGGTATTTGTCCGTTTTGCGGCCTTCTGAGTACTCTGACACTAGACCCTCGACCGCTTCTTCACCTTCTTGCCCATGGCGTAGTGTGAAGAAGCAGGCCGGCATGATTGTGTTGGGTAGCGGGGGATAGATAGTCTCTCGCTACTTGATACTCTAATTGGACGTCACTGCGCTTACTATCAGGTGCAGTATGGTCACTTACCGTGCCAGGATAAAAAAAGAGCATAGATTTTGGCGTCACTCAAATTCATGACTGCCTCGGTTGCTGTGCTGAGGTCTTGGGTTCGATTCCCGGGTAAAAGTGATATAGGGTTTTTCTATCATGAAATATTCAGTATCACCTCGGAGTCTGGAAATGTGCCGGCAATAGGCTCGCCCCCTATCACATCATGGGACAATAATAAGCTCGGCAAAGTGTCGTTGCACTGGTTACATCTCTGCCTACCATTTCGGGGATTACACGAGTGAGTGGATATGTAAAAATCATCCACTCGGGGATTGAACCTACATTCCTCTAGTTAAGTGGTAACACGAATCACGTGGTAGTAACTCGTTTTTTTACCGGTATTTTTTTTCAGAGACGTATATCATCAAGCAGCAGCGATGAGGAGTCGTCAGACAGCTCGTCGGAGTCCGAGAGTCAAGATGAGAAGGAACCGAAAGTGGTTGCTAATGGAGCCGTCGACTCACACAACACACACAACACTGAACATCGGAAAAAGGTAATATATTCTATTATATGTTCAAAGGCTGGCGACACATTTGCAAGCCCTCTGGCGTTGCAGATGTTCATGGGCGGCGGTGATCACTTTCCATCAGGTGAGCCTTCTGCCCGGGTGCCCACTTTTTTCATAAAATTGACGGCCTCCGTGGCGCAGTGGACGAGTAGCCAGCTGTGAAACGAGAGGCGGTGGGTTCGGTTCCCGCACAGGGACAAATGTTTGTGTGACAGATATTTGATTCGTCTCTGGGTGTTGTGATAGGGTGCGTCTCTCTAGGTCCCTGATACCCACAACACAGGACTCGTATCTTAGTGTGGGGTCGGGGCTATGTGTGTGACTGTTGGGTGTTATTTATTTATTCTATTGACAGCCTCCGTGGTGCAGCAGGCGAGTAGCCGACTGTGAAACGAGAGGCTGAAGGTTCGATTCCCGCACGGAGACAAATGTTTGTGCGACAGACAGATAGATAGGTGTTGTGGGACCGTAGTCCCTCATAGTTGTTGATACCTACGATACAGGTGTGATCTAGTGTGGGTACAGGAGACTATGTGTGTTGGGTGTATTTATGTATTTCTTTAACATTGGATAATATTGTTACAGAAAAACAAAAAGATTGAAAAGAAGAAAGCCAAAAAAGTGCGAAGAACCGACTCGTCCGCCGCCACTTCGGGGAAGCAAACATCTGACGGTACGTTATGTCTGTAACGGTGGTTAAGGGTCCTTACAAAAATAACTTTTCGCCCTTTAATTAAATAATCTGAATTATTGTATCCTATAATATTCAACTGCGAGCTGTTACTTCGTCGGATTTTTGCGAGTCACTGGTAATAAACTGCTCTGTAAAGGTGTTATTTTGTTACAAATTTCACATGGTTAGATTATTCTGAAAAAAAACTTTAAACAAAACCCACAGTAATTTAGATATTTAATGAGTATGTTTTTCTGTATGGTCCACAGATAATGTCCAGGGTGAGGGGGAGAGCGTGGATTCTCGCACCTCGCACTCTGACTCGCTCACGTCCAAGCCGGCGCCCAGCTCGGAGAACCCCATCACGTCGGACAGCTCCAGGTTATACGCAGGCTAACACACACACAGATATACACGCACACACACATAGAGACAGCCATACACACACGTGCACACACACACACATAGAGACACAGCAATACATACGCGCACACACACACAGAGAGAGACACGCACACACACATGCAACCATATGCACGCACACACACTCACACACACACACAGCCATACACACACAGACACACACATTCACAGCCATACACACACATACAGAGACATACACATAGCGACACAGCCATACACACACATAGACATAGGCACACAGACGCAGATATGTCCAAATTCAATCTTCTACTGCTGTCTTATTTCAATTGGTATTCATACTGTCTATAATGATGTTGTTGAAACATAATTCGCATTGATAATTTGTCATATATAAAATTCTCCGATTCTCTATCTGTGATTATCATGTGTATCCTTTGTACACTCAAAATAAATAAATTTAATTTTATCATATATTTAACCAGTCATGTATAGTCATAAGCTTGCCGGCGGTGCGTCAACACTACCAACACTCTCCGTTCTTACATGCTCTTGAGAGAGCGCGGGAACGTCTCAGTGAGAAAAGACGTTCCCGCGCCTTCCGTCGCTTATAAATGTAAACCGAGTATAAAATCAGTGAAATGTGACGACAATGAATAAGTAAATGGCTTAATTAAAGCCTAGTTATTGAAGAGTGAAGATTTTATACTGAAGACATTATTTGAACAACATAAGAAACCTATGGGAAAGGAATGGAGAATGGCGGGAATAAGACACGTGGCTTCGGCCGGAGAATTCATGATAAAATCTTTTGATAAAGGAATAAATAAATGGCTTGATTGAAGTGAGAGTAAAAGTGAAAATTTTATACTAAAGACTATTGAACTATTTACAGTGATTTGATTCGTGTGAAATACAATTATTACAATGTATCCGGCTGAAGGGCATGTATCCATGGCCATGAATAAATAATATTAAAAAAAATTACATGCTATTTTTAACCAACTTCAAAAAAAGGAGGAGGTTAGCAATTCGTCGGAATCTTTTTTTATGTATGTTTCCCGATTACTCGAAGACGCTGGACCGATTTGAGAAATTCTTTTTTTTTGTTTAAGAGGGTATACTTCCCATGTGGTCCCATTGGCCAAGTCAGGATCTGATGATGGGATCTCAGAAAAATTAAGGGCAACCATAAAATTTTATGGTGACGCATAATTTGTTTTTTATTGAAGTCTGTGTACTTTTTATGAATTAAAAAACTTTTGAATTAATAAATTAATTGTTACGTAATCTTGAAGTTTTTGTATAATCATGTCCGAAGACCAGTCCAGAGCTGATCTCAGTGGCGGGGGTTTTCGCCCACCATCACCAATTTTACAAGTTTCGGTTCCATTCGAAATATATAAAATTCTCCATCTGTGATTATCATGTGTATTCTTTGTAAATTCTAAATAAATAATAACATATAGTAAAATAAAATTAAAATATGTTGCATTAGAATTTAAACGTGTTCCTTACATTTATATCTTCTATCCAAGTACTTTTTTTTCATTAAGTTGTAAATACCTTCAAGAGGTGAACACAATCGAAGATATCTGCATTATTATCACATATGTATGTGCTGTGTATTACATAATGGTACTTCAAAATAAAATAAATAAATAATTTCCAGAGACGTGGAGACCAAGGCGGAGGTGGAGCTCCCGGCGCAGGTGCTGCAAGCGGTGCAGGAGCTGGAGGGAGCCGTCGAGAAGCTGCAGCGAGACAACCCGGACACCAACCGGAAGGACCTGCTCAACCTGGCTGATCACTATATTGTCAGGTAACTGGATGTTTTATATATGACAGCCTTCGTGACGCAGCTGGCTGTGAAACGAGAGGATGTGGGTTCGATTCCCACACTGGGACAAATGTTTGTGTGACAGACAGACATTCCCCGCTACTCAACACAATCATGCCGGCCTGTTCTTCACACTCTGCCATGGGGCTCAGAGGTGAAAAAGCGGTCGAGGGCTTAGTGTCAGAGTACTCAGAAGGCCGCAACACGACCAAACATCGTATGTACGGGTACGATGTTTGGCTGTGTGGCCGTGTGGCTAGACTCTGGACAAAAACCGAATGCACACTGGCTGACCCCAGAACGCGACACAATTGCGTGTGCTACATAATGTGTATGGCAGGTTTTACACCCTGTGTACGGTGCGAGCTATCCACCAGGATATGAATATAAAAAAACTAGTGTTGCTAATGTTCTAATATGTCTAAAACTTTTTTAATGCGTTGTCGCGTGCGTGCGTGCTGTGCAGGGTGGAGCGCGCCGTCACCAACAGTTGCGGCGCGAGCGCGTGTGACGCGTCGGTGTCGCGCCGCGTGTGGACGCGTGTAGCGCGCGCGCTAGGACTCAGTCGACACGCGCTACTGCACCGGCTGCGAGGGAACCACAACACGCATCCACCGCCTACCACCCACGCCCCCATCACTACCACCAACGCCACCAATACCACGCGTGAGTATTGAAATAAAATAGTTTATTGACCATGTAGGCAATTACATTGCTCTTATGACAAGTCAGTACATTAAAAAAATGTGGGTACCAAAAGTACACCGACTTCAATACAAAGCGCATTATGCGTCCCTATTAAATTTAAGGGTTGTCCTCAGTTTTCCTGAGATCCCATCATCAGATCCTGACTGGTGCCAATGGGACCACCTGGGAAGTACACACTTTTAAACAAAAAAAGAATTTCTCGAATCGGTCCAGGCGTCTTTGAGTAATCGGGGAACACATAAATAAAAAAAAACCGACGAATTAAGAACCTTCTCCTTTTTTGAAATCGGTTAAAAAAGTAAAGAAATTTAACGAAAAGCATACCAGCTTATGTATATATAACATCATCAATACACTAGCAATTACTTACTCATAAGGTATTTATAATTATGATTTTTAATATTATCCAAGGAAATACCAGTCCAATATAAATATATGTATTTAAATGGGTCTGATATGGACCATGGGTATTGACGACACGTCGCATGTTTTAAAAGCTTTTGTCGGGGGTCTAGAGTTAGGGTGCGATGTTTGACCGTTTTGCGGCCTTCTAAGTACTCTGAAATTTCACCCTCGACGACTTCTTCACCTTCTTGCCCCATGGCGTAGTGTGAAGAAGCAGGCCGGCATGATTGTGTTGAGTAGCGGGGGATAGATCGCCTCTCGCTACTCGATACTCTAATTGGACCGCACTGCGCTTACCATCAGGTGCAGTGTCACTTTGCTGTGCCAGGATTTAAAAAAACAGCTACCACCGGATCCAAATGCGACCCCGCCTGAGAAGACCCGGCGAAACAAACTATTCCAACACTATACTATACGGTGTTCCCTCCTTCCTATGATCCTGGCTCCTTAGGCGTAGTGTGAAGATACTCAGCAGGCCTAAAAATCTACTAGGTACAAAATTCTTTTAAATGTCTCTTTTGTAAAGTGACTTTTTCAATATGAGTCATATAGAACCAAAGTCTGCGAAGTTGGTACATATACATACATATAAACTCACGCCTGTGATCCCCGAAGGGGTAGGCAGAGGTGTAACCAGTACACCCACTTTTAGCCGAATTTCGATCCCATAATGTGATAGGGGGCGAACCTATCGCTTGGCGCGCACATATTGCAGACTCCAGGCTAATACTGAGAAATTTCTAGATAGAAAAATCCAATATCACCTTACCCGACCCGGGGATCAAACCCGAGACCTCAGCACAGCAGTCGTAACGCATGCGCAATTACAACTGCGCCACCGAGGCAGTCAAAAATGAAATTCAAATCTGCATCCACTATTGCAATGTTTTATATTTGCAGACGACTGTAAACCCTTCTAAAACACAAAACAAAAGTTGCTTTGGAACCAAGATTTTGCACCATCAAGCTTAATTTATTGTCATTGATTGATTTAAATATCTCGTCAGATTAAAATAAAATATTCAACAAAATTTTCTTTCGACGTAAACTAAGATATCAGTTTTTTAAGTTGTTTCAAATAGCTTTATCTGAATATTAAGTTGGCTTAACGTTTTTGTAAGTAAATATACTGAAATTATATGAGGTCTTCATATGAATGAGAGAAACATATGTGACATGAATTATATGTATGAAATATAAAATGTCTATATTTTGTACTATCTTTCCATAGAGTATGTTATCGACACAATCCAGCAACATTACCCCGAGCTAAGCTGCCGGTACAGCACACCGGCCGTGCCACCGGCCGCCGGAATCGAACCAAACACAATGCCATCGCGCACATGTGAATACAACATCACAATGTATGCCTGCATACAATACGCGCAATTTGACTTGACCAATCTGAAGTTAGTCGGTTAACAACACATTCCCCTCACTTCACTTCAATAACTTCTGAAGTAAATACCACATATCAGAAAAATCGTGAATACAAGTTAAGACTATTCTTAACTTAAAAAAAATGAAAATTAATAAAATAAAATGTGTTTACCTATGGTAGTTGACACATTTTTTTTTATTTTAATTAACTTCGTCACCCAAACCCTATTGAGAGGATTTTATATGTCCGCTAAAATAGGTAAGTTAGATTCTGTATTCGAATTTGGTGCGATTGGAAAAACAGAAAAGGATGCACTATATGATTTATGACGTCACCACTCAGAATGACCATTACAGTCAGTCGGTCGGTGCGAGAGAGATGGTGATATGTTCCCAATTTCACTTATACCTCTTTTTATTAAAGCAATTCAAATAATTTATTTAGTAAATTAGGCAACTAAGGGCATTTTTTACAGTTCAGGATTATTCAAATTTGCCACTGCTTCGGAAATGCCCACTGGTCTGAGAAGAATCACCAAGAAACTCCTTACACAATTCACAATGATAGAACAGAAAAATAATACTGTTTAGAATTTGATATACACATCAAGTTTTTAAATCCAAATTATTTCTTAACTCCTTTATTAATTATTTTATTATTAATATTAACTTGAGGAATCTCCCATATCTCTTCCACATCCCCCTATCAGATCAAATTTTATACGACCTTCCTCTAGGTCAGAGGTTCCCAAACTTTTTTGTCATAGACCACTTGCCATATTTTTGGTTTTGGGTAGACTATTTTTGAAAATTCATTAAATTTAAATGTGTTTTGACTGATTCTTAACTGTATCGAGATGGACTGAACTGTAGAGAGTAATTAAATGTGATTGACTCTCGTGGACCCCCGGTTACATTCTATAGACCCTAAATTATTATTTTCTCTCACATAGACCCCTTGTCGGTCGTCGTTGAACCCTGGGCGGTAGATATAGACCACTTTGGGTATCATCGCTCTAGTTAATTGGTATGTTTTCACCATTTTATCATCGCACCACCCGACACCGCAGCAGAGTTCATCCATACCACCTGGAAACGATTCCGTCTGCAGCGGTGTTCCGTGAGCGCTATGACATGTCTTTCTTTAAACGAGGCTTAAAAAGAGTAGTCCTTCAACGGTAGGCAGCGGCTTTGCTGTGCCCTGGTATTGCAGAAGTCTATGGGCGGCGGTGACTACTTACCATCAGGTGGCCCGTCTGCTCGTCTGCCTATCGAGGCACTAAAAAAAAAATGTATTTGGGAAATAAGAAACCGACTGATACAGGGTAGTTGGCTAACAACGATGAACCTACCTACATTTATCTTAATCTTCACGTGTATATAAAATGTTTGCGTGTCCAATCTGTAACAGATTCAATTCAGATCAAGTATTATATCTGTTACATCAAGTATTATTTATATTTGTACTACTCTAATATATAACAGTAATAAACTAAATTGAAAACCGGTCCACGTCTGACAAATCCGTAAAATAGGCGTCGAATTACTAACTTCATTGTTACAACAACAATAACTGACGCCACACGTGGCTAACTTCAGGCCGGCTGAGTTATATTGTGCTTATTGTGCATTTATATTTTTGGTATATAATTTGGTGATTGTGTTTTAGCGTCTACCACCGTGACTGCTCAACCGACTACTGCCAGTACTACTGCCACTGCTACTGCCACTGCCAGTACCACTGCCACTGCTACTGCTACCACTACCACTGCCACAAACAAGAGGAAACCTGATGTTAACATCAATGAAGATTACTCCACACTCACCGATGAGCAACGGGAAGAGAAGATTGTGGAGACTTTGCAGAGGTAACTTCTTTCAACATTAGGTCAAATCTGAATTGAGGGTACCAACAACTACGAGAGTCTTCGGTCCCACAACACCCAGACATGGAAGAAATATCTGTCTGTCACACATTTGTCTCTGAATTCCAATCCACTGCTGTGCCACAAAATCACGTCTGTAATCTCCGAAAGGATGGCAGAGATGTAACCAGTGCACCCACATTTCGCCGAACTTATTACCTTCTTATATGATAGAAGGCGAGCCTGTCGCGATACCGAGCATAATTCCAAACTCCGCGCCGATACTGAGTATTCTGATAGAAAATACCAATGTAACTTTTACCTGACCCGGGGATCGAACCTCAGCACAGCATTCGTACTGCGTACACAACATCTACGCCACCAATACAATATTTGACTAAATATTAAAACATTACATAAATAGCTTATTGTGAAATGGTATTTAATTTTCCAGGTTAAAAGCACTGATAGAGGAATGTAAGCCGGCAATGATCGCCAAATACAATGCGGAATGTGAAAGGGTCCATGAAGAAAGGTAAATTCACAATTTTATATGCATGCAATAATGAACACTCTACAGTCTACCAACCCGCATTAGGCCAGCGTGGTGGACTAAGGCCTAACCCCTCTCATTAGTAGAGGAGGCCCGTGCCCAGCAGTGGGACAATGTGTAATACAGGGCTTATATTATTTTTTTTAATATTTTATAATGAACACACCCAACAGGCACATGTGTTAGTTGGTATGCCATAAAAGATGTTCTTAATGGTTTCTTATATTTACGCGAATTGTATAACCCGACGTTTCGAAAGCTTTACAGCCTTCATGGTCACGGGGGAGACTGAGTTGTATGTCATCTTGAAAGTGTAGTGCAATGTTTAGTGTAGATGTTCTTATTTGAACATAATGTATTTCTTTATTATCCAGTATAATGTACAGAGAGATAGATAAAACTAATATAACAACAATTTAAATACTAATGTATTGCTAACTTGAGCAATATGGTTAATACACATACTTCACACACATAATTCTGACCCACACTAGGTCAAACCTGTATCGTAGGTATCAACAACTACGAGGGAATACGGTCCCAAAATACCCAGACACGTTACAAATATGTCTGTCACACATAATCGTCTTGGTGCGGGAATCGAACCCACCACCCTCTCGTTTCACAGCCCACTACTCGCCCGTTGTGTTACGGAGGCTGTTTTAGTAATAGTTCATCATGATTTACTAGTTGATAGTATTCATCACAATTAAAAATCTAAATAGACACTCTAAAGTAACATTTTGATTGTCACTGACTTCATGACAAATAGTGTTGATAGTGAAAGATTGCCGACTATGATTTAAAAGTTTGCACGATTGCCATTTTAGTTTCTTAAAGCAACTTTTGTTTGGGTTTTAGAAGAGTCCAAGGCCGTCTTTATTTATAAAACGTTCCAATAGTCAGTCCATATTTGAATGCCCTATACAGTCGTATATTTTTTAAATTTTTGCCTGAAAACCTACTTTATTTATTATTTATTTATTTTAGGAAAACTAACAGCTAATACATGTATAAATATGAGATTATATAACTAAAGGCTAATTACAAGTTTCCACTATAGTAAATATGACTATGTAGTATGACTGCCTCGGTGGCGCAGTTGTAATTGTGCATGCGTTACGACTGCTGTGCTGAGGTCTCGGGTTCGATCCCCGGGTCGGGTAAAGTGATATTGGGTTTTTCTATCTAGAAATTCTCAGTATTAGCCCGGAGTCTGGAATTGTGCCCGCTGTGGCGATAGGCTCGCCCCCTATCACATTATGGGACCGAAATTCGGCGAAAAGTGGGTGTATTGGTTACACCTCTGCCTACCCCTTCGGGGATTACAGGCGTGAGTGTATGTGTATATGTATGTACTATAGTAAATGTACATTTATACGGAACCGTCTTCTGTATATATAAAAGAAGAAACTGACTGACTGACTGATTGATCAACGCACAGCCTAAACGGCTGGGGTTAGAGACTTGAAATTTTGACAGTAGGTACCTTTTATCACGTAGGCATCCACTAAGTAAGGGTTTTTGAAAATACCACCCCTAAGGGTGTAAAATAGGGGATGAAAGTTTGTATGAAAATCCGTCATTTTTGAAGTTAAATTCATGAAAAGTAGTATTTGGCCTTTTAGTTAAAAATATATGTTTCAGGATTTTTGGAAATTCCGCCTCTAAGGGGGTAAAATAGGGGATGAAAGATTGTATGAAAATCCGTCATTTTTAAAGTTAAACGCATGAGTATTTTGTATTGTATACTTTTTCTCCCAAACATGACCTCCACGCGGGCGGAGCCGCGAGCAACAGCTAGTGTTTCAATAAATAGCCAACCAGTTAAAGTTAAGGTTTATCAATCGGTCAAAGCTTTTAAGACATTTAGTTGATGTATTATACAAATCTAAATCTACAGTTTTACTATCATTATCATTATTAGTTTACATGTTATTAAATAGTTTGCCTGCAACATGAACATAACATACTTTGATTTTATAAGAGTCCACACACATAGTGTTGTGTATGCCAACAAGGCATGGAACGAAGCATGCTACACGTTAAGTTGATTACAAGTGGAGACTTACCAAGATAAGGAAGGCCACATTAAAATGGCGTTGGACTGGGCATGTGATCAGATGCCCAAGAGAGAAATGGTCCAAAGAAGTCGTACACTGGTACCCCAGAGATGGAAAGAGAGACAGGGGGCGACCACAAATAAGATGGGAAGACGACCTACCAAAAGGATGGCGTAGAAAAGCTAGAGATAGAGGAGACTGGTGACTACCAGAGGAGGCCTATGTCCAAGGTTGTCCAAGGACAACCTGATCCAGAAACTGCTGGTGTTAGTGATAAATAGGATAAGACTCTTAAGATTAAGTTAGAAACACCTAAAGCACTGTTAGGAAATAAGGAGATCAGTGAATAAAGGCTATTTTTATTTATTTATTATGTGTGTTACAGACGGAAGCTGCAACCTTCAGCGGGTGTGGAGCGTCGCATGCCGAAGCGTCGGTTCCCGTGGTGCGGTCGCGCGCGGGCCCTGCTCGGCGCACTCGTGAGGCTCGCGAGTGGCGCTGGCGACTCACGCGACCCGAGTGACTCACACGCCGCTCGGATACTCCTGGAGCGACGCGTGCTGCCTCTGTTCCCGCAGGGGTTCGTGCGCATGCCCACGCTACTCAGGCAGGCAGAGTGAGTCACCACTTATACCCACCAACTACCACATATAAACTTTTTTTTTATTCTAGCACGCAAAGTGACCACACTGCACCTGATGATAAGCGCAGTGCCATCCAATTATCGAGTAGCGAGAGACAATCTATCCCCCGCTACTCAACACAATCATGCCGGCCTGCTTCTTCACACTACCTTGGGCAAGAAGGTGTAGAAGCGGTTGAGGGTCTAGTGTCAAAGTACTCAAAAGGCCGCAACACGGCCAAACTTCGTACCCCAACTCTAGACCCCGACAAAAACCGGATGTACACTGGCTAATCCCGGAATGCGACACACTTGCGTGTACCACTATGCCGGGTTTTACACCCTGTGTACGGTGGTCGCTATCCGGGCGGATATGAATATCCTTGAATCAACAATCCTTTAAACCAGACTTAAGAAGAGTCATACATCAATGGCACGCCGGCGAGAAAATACTAACACTCGCCGCTCCCACAAGCTATTATCAACCCCAATATTATGAAAACAAAATCGATTTTGCCCTGCAACTTACTGACTTCTTATTACCTTTCCTGAACACCAGTGTCCTTGTGATTTGTGAGAGGCTAAGCGGTAGGCAGCGGCTCTGCAGTGCCCTGACATTGCAGAAGTCTATGGTGGTGACTACTTACCATCAGCTGGCCTGTCTCGTCTACCTAATCAGGCATTAAAAAAATCACAACACTTTACTCTTATACTCAGCAACTACCGCCTATCACGACCATTAAGACATTGTTTACGTGATTGCCACGGTTGCGCAATTATAATGTGTATGCGGTACTGCTGTGCTGTGCTAAGTCTGGAGTTCGATCCAGGTTGGGTAAATGTGATATTAAGTTTTTCAATCATGAAATACACAGTTTCAACTTGAAGTCTGGAATCTGGAATATAGCGATATAGCATTACTTCACAAATGATTTACAATGCATATACTTTCAATCTAAGTGGTTAGCAGGAATACCTATTTATTAATGACTTTTATTAAGTAAAACTAAACTGATAGGTCGCAGGAACCCGCTGGATGCAGGCCGCTTCTGACAGGTTGGTCTGGAAATCTTTAAGGAGGCCTATGTTCAGCAGTGGACGTCCAAAGGCTGAAGAAGAAAATGATTATCAATTTTAATAAAAACCACAAGCAAAAATTACTTGATCCCTAACCATAAGCAATTAATTAATTATTTCATCTTCAATTTACGTTTGTAATTTATTATTTTCCAGCCTCAAAGAGATCAAAATGTCAGAAGTCAAACATCAGCGGACACAATCAACTTCGCAGACGGTAGCTCCGATTCCTTTCTCAGAACCAATACAGTTCCCGAGCTCCCTCACAGTGACTACTACAGTGATGTCGTCCCTAACCAAAGCAGAAACAGAAGAGAAATACAAACCAGACCTATACACATCTGTGTTGAACTCATTCAAACTTAACAAAGACATAACTGTAGAAAAACCGGAGAAAAACGATAAAGACATCCCCATTCCCCCCAACATAGGCAGTATAACAATAACGCCTGTGCTCCAACCTAAAGACAAAAAGAACGAAAAGGCATACATACGTGTGAAATCCCCGGCAGCACTCAACGAAATGGTCAAGAAAGATAAACAGAAAAAGGTAGACAAAAATCATGTGAAGGAAAAAAGTCTAGAAACACCGTTACACATTGACACCAATTACCAAACTAAAGATCCAGGACCGAAATCATCAGAAATACCCCAAAAACAAATAGAGAATATGCGTGTAGCTGAGAGTAATATACCCAGGCCAGCCTTAATACCAGTGCATCATTCACCGACCTTCGCGAAACCAGACAAACGACCTCCAGAGGTCAAGAAGAAAAAGGATATAGTAATAGTGTCGGATGTAGACCCCTTGAGTGATAACATACCAGAGCCCTTGGCTGTTGATGATAGCAGCAGTGACGTTGAATTGGTCGAGGAAAAATGTGACACTAAAGACCTGTGTAAAAGTGAAGTGCCTTTGAAGGATAAAAACAAAGTGTCCAGTGTTAAAAGTGACGATCGGAATAAATGTGAGAAGGCGGACGATGAAATTGCAAATATTATGCGGGGTATTAAGCAGATGGAGGTGAGTATATGTTCTAGCAGACACAGGTGTAGCTAGGTTTGTGTATTGGGCGGGTTCAAAAAATATCAAATTCATAATAGTATCAATTTAAGTAATAATTGATATCTTATTATATTGAGCTTTGGACCCCAATACCTCGCCCCATCACTGTGCCTGTGTTAGCAGAATTTCTTTAAAGTTACACTTGCAAATGGTTTCTTATGTTTATGCCAATATTATATGTTGTGACTGCTTGGTGCAGTTGTACTTGCGTACGCGTACACTGCTGTGTTGAGGGTTGACTGCTCGGGTTCGATCCCTGGGCCAGGGAAAGTGTAGTTGTTTTTATTTAGAAATGCCTCAGTATCAGCCTGGAGTCTGGAATTGTGCCCTGTATGGCGATAGGATCACCTCTTATTGCTTTATGGGACCGTAATAATTTGGCGAAAAGTGGGTGTATTAGATACACCTCTACCTACCCCTTCAGGGATTACAGGCGTGAGTGTATGTATATTGTGTCGTACATTGTTACATGTGAAAAATGTATATATGTTTGTTACCCATTACAGCATTCTCAAGAGCCAACAAAGTTCAACACCAACTCGTTTGGAGGTGTCATAACTAATGGTAAATATATCATTCTTATTCACACTAATATCTACATAATATTCAGGAAATATTAGACATGTCTCCACTCAATTGATAAAAACCGTAAAAATATTTAATTTGTTTAATTGAGTTGTAAAGAACCAAACTCGGCAAAGTAGTTGAGCAAAATTGAGATAAATATATGGCAATATAGGAAATTAATGTCTGCATCATCATTGCAATGTTTTAATTAAAGACTGCTATAAACCTTTCAAAAACACAGAACAAAGTTGCTTTAGAACCGAATTCGACAATCTTTCACTATCAACCAATCAGAAGTGTCTGTCAAGTCAACAATCCTAATTGTCATCATGTCAGTGACAGTCAAAAATAACAAAGGCGGCCATCTTACCTTATTTGGGTTCAAACTCGGCAAGTTAACTGTGAAGCTTAATTTTTAATCATTGTTGTCATCGATTAAATTGAATATCTCCTCAGAATAAAATAAAATATTCAGCAAAAATATCTTTTCACTTAAAAGTTTTTTTTTATATTATAGTCCGACAAACGAGCCAGTGGGTCACCTGATGTTAAGTGATCTCCACCGCCCATGAACATCCACAATACCGAAAGTGCCATGTATGCGCTGTCGGCCTTAAAGGACAGGAATAGGGATTAGGGAAGGGAAGGGGGAATCTGGGCCTCCGGATATCTCACCTACCATACGAAACGCGACAGTAAACTGTCACTTTACGTTGGTTTTGTGTGAGACAGTGGTACTACCCCGGTCGAACTGGCCCGTCATGCTGAAGACAAATATGTCTACAGCGTGGCTATACCACTTTTATAGTGATCAGTTTTTTTTAGTTTTCCAAAATAAGAAGGCCTTACTTTGCTGACTTTTCTATACAACTCAATTATCATTAAACATACTTTCATTATAAACACATATTATCCAAATAAAAATTTCAGTCAACTTACATTGCTTACACTCATCAAATCCGTTTTTCTTTGATGCATGTGAATCATGACATTGAATGACAGCATGGCACATGTACATGCGCAATCTGACATATGTCGATGAAGACGCAACTTGAACATTAATTGAATGGCGATAATGTATGTTGCAGTATAAAAAATATATTATTTTTTAATTTATTTATACTCTTTATTGTACACTAAAAATATACAAGATAGAAACACTGAAAAACTTAATTTAAAGTACAATTTTCTAATAAGGGTAGGGCAGTCAGTGAAAATATTTTGAATATTTTAATTCCCAAAATATTAGAAGAATTAAGTATCGAAAGTTGTTATGCATATCTTAGGTCTGCTAATAATACTGTAAAAGACAAAAACCTAATGGGTTTATTTATTCATATTAATGTTTGAATTCCATCAATAGGCTAGTTGACTGTTTTTGGGAAACCATTTTATTTTATTCTTCATGGTCTATATTATTAAAATATTATCATTAATAAACATAAAACATAAGTATTCAAGATTTAATTTGCATTTTTATAAACCAGTAAAGTTAGTTTTCCCACCCTCGTGTGACGTCACCATCCGCAAAACCGATAGACGTTTGGCTCAGCGTTTAATAGATGTTTCAGACGGTGACGTCATGCATGACTGTAGGGTGTTTCATGTCACGTGACAAAATTATTTATTTTTACATTTGTTTCTTGAAGACATTAAATAATCACATATAAAATAACAAATTGGTTTATTTTTCGATATTTTTAGACGAAAATCTAACTAATATCATAGAAAACAAAATTCTATCAGGTATCATTGACTGTCAACAACCCTGTTATTACATGGTACATGTTACACCCAGTGTTAAATGAGATCTGGGTCAACATTTTTCACAAAGTAGTCAAAGCCCGTGCCCAATAGTGAGATAGTTTAGCCAGGATTGGTATTTTTAAACTTATAAGACAAGCGTACATTCTGTCAATCAGCCAAGCACGAGTCGACTTCCTCTTCCGGTTCGTACTCGCGCGCTCTCTTCGACACCAACAAAAAAGACAAATTGTAAGTTACGCGCTTCAACATTGCCACCGCCATCGCTTCACAAACACGCACTATGCATCGATATAAATGTATGAAACTTATACACGCAAAAATGAAGCAGGATGATTGTGTTGAGTAGAGGCATAGATTGTCTCTCGCTACTCGATTCTCTAACTGGACGGCATACCATCTTACCATCGCTTCACTGCGCTTACCATCAGGTGTAGTGTGGTCACTTTGCTGTACAAGGATTGTACGGTGCAACCGTACAAACTTGCACCCTAAGCATTTTACGCAATTACCGCGAACAGCTGCAATTATACCAGTTCGCGTTCCGCCGAGCAACAGGCCGCGCGTGCTCATATCAGTGTAATCATTTATCATTATCATCAATAGTGCTGTAAGCTTTCAACAATAAACAGACTATCTATACTTATCAAGTGGTATCATTATATCATAAACTATAAGGTGTGTGGTGCTGAACCTAGACCGTACAAGGATAAAAATGTCCTATACAGAAAGTTACGTTTAATAGTAGCTTTATTGAAGTAACATAGTTTGTTTTAGTTTTGACACTGGTTATCAAAAAAGTAATTATATAAAACAAACATAAAAACATAACTGCGATATAGATCCAGCAATCGCAACGAGTTTTAAAAAATACGCCATGCGTGTAACGACCGCATACAAGGCTTGCAATTAAATACACGCCCAGCTTGTTAGCCGCAGTGATTGTTAAGAAAAATATCAATAAAAGTTATTTTTTATCCTACGCGGCAACTGCACCTGATGGTGACAGTGCCGTCCAATTAGAGTATCAAGTAGCGAGAGAATCAATCCCTCGCTACTCACACAATCATGCCGGCCTCCTGTGTAGCTTCTTGTCATGATACCCGGTACCTTATACTATGTATTATGTTTCAATCGTAGTCTATTTGACTATTGTTAAAACCATTCGATATACTTATATCGATCTATGAAAAAAGACTTTAACTGTAGTATACTTGACTACGCTTAAAACAATGGGACTTACCGTTCAATTTGATTATAAAGGTGAAATTAATTATGCCGGCCTGAAGTAACAGTGGATATAAACTGGCAGATTTAAGCAATGAATAAAGTAAACATTTATATCGATGCTACGCAGCTTATTTTCGCTTATCTGTTGTACTCATTTTCATCCGAATTGTTAAAGTGCATCATACACATTACTAACATTGGCGCGTTGGATATAAAAACGGAGATGGGTGGGGTTATTGTACAAAAAACCTTTAAAATACATTAAAACATAATAATGCTATTAATAAAATAACGGCGTCGTATATTAAATGTATAATAAACGTCTCCAACCTCGCATTACTAATATGTTGCACACTGTTGCCAAATAAAATAAATAAAAACATATATCCACACACGCTAGGCGTGTAAAACAAGAATATAAGCATACAGCGCCATACAAGTATTTCCGCCGGCGTTACACATACTGGGTGTGAGGCTGCATACTCGTAACGCTTTCTACGCGCCCGGTACGGCTATGGTAGGCAGCGGCTCTGCTGTGCCATGGCATTGCAGAAGTCTATGGGCGGCGGTGACTACTACCATCAGGTGGCCCGTGTGCCCGTGTGCTCCAAGCAGTAAAAAAAAACGCCCTGCGTGTATCACTGCTAGTGTATGGGTGCTCTACGTATATGGGTAAAACACGCCTGGCATGTGACAATCCACAAGACTATATAACTATAATTCATTATTATAGAATCATTCAGTTGGAACTATTAACTAAGGCAGTGGTGAATTAAATAATATATAAATAAATAGTTACTACGCATTTTCTTTTATGTACAATCGATATTAATTACTCGTCAATAAATATTTAAAATTTATCGTAGCTTTAATTACTTAACAGTAAAATATACGTATTTGTACAGAAATAAAATAAGTATATGTGAGGAATTTTTAAATTGAATTAATGATTACTATTTATAACTCTTTCAAGGCGATCGGTTGGTGTTGGTGAAATAAAACAATTTAAAAAAACTAACAAAGCACTGTATAAATTACAGCATTAATGCACAAAATAATATGACAAACTAATTACCAATTTATAAATAATAATATTAAGAAACATGGTGGAAAATGTGTTATCAATCAACTCTACAAAGCTTGTGTGCCGTTCATTAGTTTGACTCTTTGCATTTATTGTTGTCGTTAATTGTATATTTTTTTCATTATTTAAAACAAATTTTACCTTAGTTTTTCAACAGAACTTACAGTAAACAAAATTATTGGGTGTTTTAATTGTTTTTATCCTGGCACGGTAAATTGACCAAACTGCACCTAATAGTAAGTGTAGTGCCGTCCAATCAGAGTATCGAGTAGCGAGAGACAATTAATCTCCCGCTATTCAACACAATCATGCTGGCCGGCTTTGAAGCTTCTTTACACTACACCATGGGCTAAGCGGGTGAAGAAGCGGTCGAGGGTCGTGTACTCGGTGGTGTCAGGATACTCAGAAGGCCGCAAAACGAAGAAACATCGTACCCCAATTCTAGACCCCGACCAAAACCGGATGCACACTGGCTGATCCCGGAACGCGACACACTTGCGTTTGCTGCTATGGCGGGTTTTACACCTTGTGTATGGTGGTCGCTATCCACTAGGATATGAATATATTTAAACCAGCATATATTTTAATTTTAAATATTTGTTTAACTCTGCAAGTTCTGTTGAAAAATCCCTTTTATAAGTTCAATACTTCATATGTTAGTTATTATAAATTCACTTCATGTCATTGAATCATAAACTTTATTTAGCTTCAATGTAAGCGTAGATTGCCAAATCAGTGTTCTATAGTAGATCGACTTGTTTCAGCGTAGAACCAGCTTCTTAGAGGAGATGGGATGGACGTAGTGTTGTCGGTAAGTGTTGCTTAACAACATTATATCTCCCTTATCTAGAAATTTCCTGGGTCTTTTAGGCGTAGTGTGAAGAAGCTAAACAGCAGGCCGGCATGATTGTGTTGTGTAGCGAGGGATGGATTGTCTCTGGCTACTTGATACTCTATCTGGACGGCACTGGGTTTACCATGAGGTGCAGTGTGGTCACTTTGCCGCCCCAGAATAAAAAATAAAAAAACATCAGGCAATTTTGCTTGACTGTTACCACTATTACCTAGAAAACTATGAAGTTTCGTAGGGTGAGATATTTCCGGAGACCTAAATTCCCCTTACATTCTATTGGGGATTCCCCCATTCCCTTTCTTTAAGTTCATGATTCATTTGAGTTGACTAAGTTGCTTGTTTGCTTGCCTCTGCTATAAAAAAATCCTGAAGTAAAAAAACTAGGTGTTTATATTTTATACTACTGAACTAAATTCTTTAATTTAAAACCTCATATCTTGGTATTTACTCGATTAAAACGAATTAAAACTATTTACTTAGTTGTAATAAGATTTTTTAATAGAAAATATTTTACAGCTCTATTTCAAGTCGATATTCTATAGGAACGCCACATATGTAGCTAATATTATTCAGACTAAATCACATTAATTATTTAGAATAATAGAAAATTAAAAATAAATCAATAATGTAATGTTGCTTCTTTCAGATTCTGATGCCACTGCACTGAAGATGATCAAATCATAAACTGTTTAACATTGAATAGTCTATTTACACCCGGACGTGGGATGCGCCAATTTTATCGACTAACACAAACCACTTTATCGATGTCGGTAGATGAACTCGACGTTTATTCAAACGATGTTCGTTAAATCACAAATAGTTGTTTAAAATGTAAAAAGTAATCGATCTATCGACATCGATAGAGTTGCTTTGACTGCCGTTAGCATGATTCTTATCGACTATCGATGGAGTAGTGATAGCTTATGTAATAGTCATATTTTGTTGATTGAGTCTGTCTACAAATGTCGAGGGATGTGACGGGGTTTGTTTATATCGATGGAAGAAGTATCGATAATTGATGGATGATTATGCAAATGTAATTTTATCGATACTAAGTCATGCCGTTTTGGGTACAGAGCATATGCGCAACTATTTCTTTTTAATACGACTTAATAGGTTTTGCGTTATTTATGTTGATTGAAAACCTTTTTATTCACAAATTATATAAATGTTTTAAACGTGCCAGAGACAATACGAAATTACCAGTGTTTTTGTCTCGTATTGGAATTTGTACTTGTTTTTACCACAACGGAAATTTTAACGGTTGCTGTTAACATCATAGTCTCTGGACCCTGACGTCCATTTGAGAAAAGCGAGTGTTTATGTATATAGCAGTTAATGGATTTCTTTAAAATAAAACTAATTTTTCGGATTTTATCGTGTTTACAAACCGAAAATTAATCCGGTGTATGAACCGCGATAAAAACCGTAAAATTATTTTTATTCAATCTTTTATATTCGCGTAAACTTGAGAAATTATTATATTTCTTTATTAACACAACACAAATTTAATAAATAACTGTTCACTCGTTTTAATTTAGACTTGGTACTACACGCTGCAAATTTATAAAATACCAAATATTGGTGTCGATTCTTTTACACACTAAATTAAAATGTCTCTAGAATTTCTAACACATTCTATAACATGTCTTAATTTATTTAAGAATTTTCTAGAAAACTGTTCTGTTGTTTAATAACATTTTAAATTAATTAAATCAGTACTAAAATTCGGTGAAAAGTGGGTGTACTGGCTACACCTCTGCCTATCCCTTCGGGGATTACAGGCGTGAGTGTATATGTGTGTACTAAAATTTGATTTTGACATTGGTTTACATCAATTGAGATTGAACAAGTACTGGAATAATTCAAAAATATCAATTTTAAATTGATTGTTTCATACTAAAAGTTTCATACTAAAGTTTTTTAATTCATAAAAGTACACCGACTTTAATAAAAAACAAATTATGCGTCACTGTAAAATTTGAGGGTTGCCCTCGATGTTTCTGAGATCCCATCAGATCCTGACTTGGTGCCAATAGGACCACCTGGGAAGTACACCCTTTTAACACGTTGACTGCGGCGCACACACACGGTGTGTTTTTGATTTTGCTACGCGCATGCGGCCGTCACACGCTAGGTGCGTTGTAAATAAATATATACAAAGATTGTGGCTTCACCCACGTATTTTTATTTAATATTTTATTACTTGTCTTAGATAGCCATGGTTTGGTTTATATTTATAGGAATGATTATCCTAAATGTTAAAGCTAACTTGAGCGAGTTATTTCGATAAATCTTACGAATATAAGTATATACTCAAATTTCATACATAAAATTTATTTCAAACACGTAAATATCTACCTTTTATTACATCTAAACAAGGACACAAATTTTAACAAAATACAATAACAGCTTTAGTAGCTGTTGCTCAAAATAAATAATGGTAATAATATCTAAAGTTTTATTTTAAGTTTTAAATTAAAACGATGCGCAATTACTGTATTGCAAGTAATTCAACAGTACCATAAATACGAGGGGAAAAGTGGCTTATAAATTTGCACGGCCAGACATGGTTTTTAGCTTAGCGATATATACAATACGCGAGGCGCACTGGCGTTCGGGATTGTTACGCGAGTGCGGGAAACGCACCTAGCGTGTGCCAGCCGCATAGGCGTAGCGTCGCAATATTTGGCGCCGCAGTCAACGTGTTAAACAAAAAAAGAATTTCTCGAATCGGTCCAGGCGTCTTCGAGTAATCGGGTAACATACATAAAAAAAAAGATTCCGACGAATTGTTAACCTTCTCCTTTTCTGAAGTCGGTTAAAAATAGGTTATCCTGTAATTTAAAACGATTTTAAAATATTAAACGTCGTTGATCGGAGCAAACTTTATTTTACGGATACTATATTAGAAAATTATCGACACCATTGTTTAAATCACAATATTTTGTAAAATTAGAACAAAGTAGTCACCATGATCAAAATAACTTCCATCAAAAATAACTACAAATGTAATGAACATAATGTTGTATACATAAACACTTGTACAAGTAAGTAGGAGAGGAAGCATGTTCTGTATGAGCGGTCTAGTTTTGTTTGGCTGACGGACGTGTAGATGTTATTGCTCCACATAAATCATTATTTTAAAGGACTAAAATGGATTAACATGACGGGAGAAGTGGAAATCAATTGAATACAATACAGATAGCTTTTTTGCAAGCTTCATTATATACGAAAATAATTAGAAATTTATGTTCCTAAAATATGTTGTAGGCTTCATAATGACTTTTTCTTTAATTCTTCAGGGATTAATATTAAAAAAATATATATCAATACTTTTTACCAAGGTTGGCTATTATATTTCCAGATGTATTTTTTTATCATGTCCCTTTTTTTATAAAAAAAGAAAAAGGCAAAAGTTCTCCACCATGCAGCCTTGTCGTTTGTTCAAAATCTATAAATGTAGTTAAAATACTTTTCACTTCATATATTTTTTGAACTGCACCCTTTGATCTTTTTTTTTTAATAAGCGGAAATTTTAAATATTTTTAAATATAACATGCAGTATAATTGAAAATGTGTTATTTCGTTATGTATATGTTTATTTGAAGCGATTGTGTGTGATTTAAAAAAAAAATTAATCGATATATAAATAAAAGTCTAACGACAGTGTGTCAAATCATAAATGTATTGTTTATATACAAATGTGGAGCAGTAATTTATTTTTACATAATATAAATGTATCTTCGAAGGGCTTGTGTACAGAGTCGTATGTATGTATGTATGTATGTATGTATGAACAATGAAAGCCACTGATATGATTTATTTTACGTGAATCCATCGGTAAATTTATTTTGTGATCAATGGTGGAATAAATCCGGAATTCCAAATTAAGCCCAATATAATAATTATGAATAAATATTTATATGAATAGCCGAGGAGTTTGGTTTCATTTCTATTTACATTTCCCGTGAAAGTTAGATATTTTTTGCCAGGATTCAACATGCCTTGCATATATTACATAAGCTGGGTTAGCTGTGAAAGTAGTTCAAATAAATATTTAAGGAGTTGTACTAAGTTCACTCCGGTAAAAAGCAAATCACTTGCTATGGGCCACTCATGAATTTACTCGTCTGTCGAAATACGTTTTATTTATTTGTGCAATTAATAAATACACAAATATGGGAAAGTGTCAAATAAAAATACCAAGTTTATGAATATTTTTTTATTAATTTCACAAAAGTATATTCGTTAAAAGCCACAGGTTGAAGGCTTTTAAGCTGTTAAAGCGATGACTTCGTAACATTATTATCCCATTGTGTTTGTTTCAACAGTGAGCTAGAAACAGGAATTCTCAAGCTATCTATACTACATAGTAAACGTTTATATTTTATAGAAAATATTGACATTACTTCATCCATACGCAGCCCGACAGTTCAAGCTTGCACATCTATTGCGTCTAACGCGGCCCACACACGAGCGTCTGACCGCCGCGTTCCGAACGCCGCAAAACGCTCACGTGCAGCCGCCCATAATATCAATTTGTATAAATAATGACTTTATTACTTATATTTAAAGTGACACTATGATTACGTATTACAGAACAGCTCAGTGTATTCATTTTATAAGTGTGAAGCGACACTGATTCTAACACTTAAAATATATATTTCAAAGCTATTTTGTGAGTTCTAATTAGCCTTATCTAGAGAGAGTTAAAAGTGACATTCTGGTGTACATTTAGTACCGATGGTTTTTTGTGTCCATATAAAATTTGACAGATGTCATAATGACATTGACAGATACGAGCACGAAGGACCAAAAGATCACTTTTACTGCCAAATTTAAAATTACTTATATTTTTCAAGTGTTACAGACACTAAACACTTTAACAGTACAATATTATATTGATTATTCTTTTGAACTTTATCTAGTACGCAAGCGAGATGTCTCGAAAGTCCATCAAGCATAATGCCTTGCACGTGTAAAGAAACCTTGTTTATAACCAGGAGCAATAATTATTTTCAAATCTTACAAAGGTCCCTAATTCTATTTTAAAATTACGTCATTCTCGAGAAAACCAATATGACAAAGCTATCAAGAGCAGCTCTTGAAAGCAGTCGGTCATTTAATTTCAAAATGGCGGCTATATAGATATAATGTATTCAAAACAGAATCGGTTACAATATACTTTAAATATTAAAAAATATGATTAGTGAAAGCTCAATGTGTTCCTTACATTACAGTTTTGAAATTTGCTAGCGTGTCCTTAATTTTAATTTGACAAACAAAAACCAAAAGATATCACACCAACGCACACATGCATATATCATAAAGATCTTTGCTTAAAAAGCTATAAATAGTACCGTACGTAATACTCATTGCGGTGACATACAAAAAATATTCATCTTTTGCAATTGAAACTAACAATAGGTATCTTAAGCTAAGCAAAAATAAACTCTTCTATACATATATAGGGTCCTATATTCTCTTTATAATTCTACGTTAAATGAACGCGGTATTTGAATATCGATAGC
Organism: Laothoe populi; assembly: GCA_905220505.1. Lineage (NCBI taxonomy): Eukaryota > Metazoa > Arthropoda > Insecta > Lepidoptera > Sphingidae > Laothoe > Laothoe populi. Next base: position 15,701,882 of record HG992168.1, read on the forward strand.
TTAACCCTAGATTCATACCGTGCTCAACACCAAACGACATCCAGGAGTACAACGCCTAGGCCGAAGTCTATAAAGCAAACTTTATCTTAGTGTAATTATGACTCTTGTTAAGTCCGTTTTCATAGTAAATATAAGATTACATAGTTCAAACTAAAGTCAGACTATTTGTTAAAAAATAGAAAACAATCAAATCTGACAATTGCTGAAACAACTGATGATTTTATATTTGATTATTAAGAGTTTAACAGTAGTTAAAACATACTGCGGTACCACAGGGTTAAAGTGATTGATCAATACAGTGCTTCGACCGCTTCGTGAGTTCGACGTACAATGACGTTGGCTTTTAATATTTTTTTAAATGGTATAATTTTTCCTTTTCTTACTTTCAAATGACAATAATTATCAAATGTTGATTTTTTATCAATTAACTGTATTAAATAAAAATATTTCAGTTCATTACGAAGTTTACTACTAAAAATATCTTGAGACTTAATAAATCTCAGCCCAATTCCTGCGAAATACTTCTGGAATGGTCCTAATCACACTTCAACACTCCACACTCCGTAATATTATCCGTTATACATTATTTACAACTGACCGTACTAAGTTACACCACTTATACTCAACATAAACTTAAGATTAACACCAATGACGTCATATGACGTCACACGTAACATACAGCGAACATTTACACAAGCGTAACGTACCTACGACTATGGACTAGGTAATGGTAACCATGAGAAGAGACCAACAATATGTCACGTCGAATCTGCGTCGAAACAAGATTATCCTAAATACAGCCTTAACTATAAAGATCTTTAATCAGCGATTATCTTAATCAATGTTTTATCTCTTCCATTCAACTGACGAAACAGCGATCAGTCAAAACACTGAACATATGTAAGGGAATATTAGTTTAAATGAAATGGTTTAATCTAGAGGACGTTAAATACTACATTTTACTAATCATCCGCCATTTTCTGTCATGTTTGACGCACAAACAGACAGAAAACGCACGTTTTAACATTGATGTAACCGTAACTATGATGACAGTTACTACAAACCGTCGTAAGCTTTATACAAGCGAAAAAATCGAAAATTAATTTACAGCATTCCCAGGTCGAATATTGGATATAAGGACTAACGGCCAGCACTTAATATTATGCATTATTACGGCAATCTAAGAAAGGCAGTCGACGCGAAACAATTTGAAATACATATTTGCAGTCCATGAGAAATTAAAAAACTAGAACAAAAAGTACATTAACAAGAGAGAAAGAGCTATGTTATATATACTCCTTATTGCGACTGTTTTCAGTTCGTATATGACTTATGTTAAGTTTGTATATATTTTCCAGTGTAAGCTCTAAGCAGTCTAGCTTTATTTATGTGACTAGCATTCCTTACTAAGAGGCTGAATATCTGACATGGGGAAAAAATGTGTTAGTTTAAGAAAAAAAATACACTTTGGTAATATAATTTTGAAAAGCGCCATCTATGTTTCATAGCCAAAATCAATCGAAGAATGGCAACATTCCAACATGTCAGACATCGAAAACGGTTATATACTGCTATGGAGTCTACCAGACCAATAACTAACAGATATGTATAAAGATGCAGTCAATGCTTCGTGAAAACCAAAATCAAAATGGCATATTTGAAACTCAAGTTCAATTCACCGACCGTTACATATCTTAAGTTGACCCTTAAAGACCCACACACCAAGCGACATTATACTGGCATTACATTTTCACTGCTTGACATGTCAAAGGGTCCTCTAAAGTTACAAAAAACGGTCAAGAGTGTTTGACAGTTATTCCAATGATACCATTAACATTTTACAGAAAAATAAACTAAAAAATCGAAGCAAAACGTTAAATTATTAAACCTAATAGATATTTTTAGACAGATTGTAATTAGATCAGCTGCTGTAAGCCGGTTCGATGCCCGGATGAGAAGCGGCGTCGGGCAGAGTCACGGTGGTACAGAGTCGACGCTCGGTTGTGGAACAGAATCATCGCCGTCGGATAGTGCTAATGGAGGGTTGTCTGAAATTCATATATTATTGAAATTTTAAGTACATATTTTTTTTTTAATGTTAAAAGGAGGCAAACGGGCAGGAGGCTCATTTATTCAAAAACATGTACAATAATTTTACAATATCTGCTAGTGGCACCAACACTAAGCTGCGCTTGTGTCTTGGGCTGCCATAATATCTACAAATTACAAGAATAGAATTTGACGCGTACAGGACACATTTTTCTATATTACTTGTCTAAAAGTTAAATTAGGCTAAAAAGATTAAGAGTAACTAAAAATATAAAAAAAATAATGTTAATCATTATCCCCGCACTATGGATCCGTACCCAGATATTAACCCCTCTGTCTCGATGTATATATTTTTTTTTGTATTCTGGCGCGGCAACGTGACCGCACTGCGCCTGATGGTAAGCGCAGTGCCGTCCAGATAGAGTATCAAGTAGCGAGAGACAGTCCATCCCCCGCTACTCAACACAATCATGCCAGCCTGCTGTTTAGCTTCTTCACATTACGCCTAAAAGACCCAGGATCATAGGAAGGAGGGAACACGGTAGCTGGCAAACTGTTCCACAGCTTGATGGTGCGGCAAAAATACGAGTTTGCGAACCTCTTGGTTCGGGCCGGGGTAGTAGATACCACGAAGCTGTGGCTCCGCAATCCAGTACGCGTGGTTCAGGTATAGAAGGGAGAGGATGAGAGTGTGACCTGTAAAGGCACACGTAAACCCGACTCTGGGAGCCGAGGTCGACGTGCACCCACAGGGTGGAGAAGGAGGGGTCCTCCATGCAGCGCAGACGGCGACAGCAGACGTCCGACCGAACATACAGGCATACCCCGGCCCTCGGCCTGAAGCTTTCTTCAAGCGAGTAGCCGGGGTAAAGCAAGTATGTGGTATCGGTCGGACTACAAATCTGCGTCTCCGTCAAGAAGAGCAGAGCAGGCCGGGCCGTCTCAAGATGGTGGTGGACGGCATTAAGATTAGAATGGAGTCCGCGGATGTTAGCGAACTCCATTGTGAAGGCGGTGGTGGGGTTACGCACCGCTGTAAAACCTGCTCTCTTTGTATGCACTGACATGGAGTTATGGGAGGAGGAGGTGAAGAAGCGGTCGAGGGTCTAGTGTCAGAGTAGTCAGAAGGCCGCAACAAGCGCCGGTCCACTAAAAGAGCCGAGAGGAGGTGAGCTGATCCGCCGGACGGAAGGGCCCCCGTACCCTCCCGGGATAGGCCGCCGGGACCCCACATCCGGTCACCAACCGGCACGACGGAACCACCCAAGATTATGCGCGGCATGGTGGGGCAGCCTCTCGTGGTGGTTAGCCACGATTGGGCCCCTGTACTGTACCGCGGGCGGCCAGCGGTACCACCGTTTCTACAGGTCTCCCTGGCCGACGGATCAACACGCCTCCAACCGACTGTGAACCGGCTTATACCCGCACGGCCAAACATCGTACCCCAACTCTAGCCCCCCGACGATAACCGGACATACACTGGCTGATCCCGGAACGCGACACACTTGCGTGTGCCACTATGGCGGGTTTTTCACCCTGTGTACGGTGGTCGCTATCCGGGCGGATACGAATATCCTACCACCAGCTGCGTTTAGTTTTAGCTGTGAAAATGGTGCAGTCTGTCAGAAATGCATGAGAACAGGGTAGTAGACATGATTTTAAATGGTGATTAATTGAATCAACAAGTTACATTACCTACCTAAAACCTCTTATCGAAAGAATTTTATGAAACCGAACAAAAATAAGTATCAAATTCAAATCTACTGGAAGGGTAATTGTCAAAAGACAGTAAAATGATGCATGATATGAGCCGTGACGTCACGTGGGAGTCCTCGACGTTGTGCGAGGGAGATAGTGATATGTTCCCACTACGCAGCCATTTTTGCTTATACCATTATTTAAAATAAATATTGTGACCTCAATTTTCAAGCAACTTTGATTCTGTTTTCGCAAAAGGGTTTCTTTTGCGTAATGCATTCGGTTGCATATCGAATAATGTACAAAATTAAATACAGGAAACTACGCTACTGATCAAGTAGACAATGGCTCTGAAACAACTCAATATAGACGATAATTTTCTATTGACATAATTTTACAGTTAGAAACTAACCTAACCAGATTACAATTATTCCATTTGTGTTTGTAATATATATATCCTAAGGCCTATGTGATACATAACTCAAATAAAATTCCCACATTACATTCTAAAAACTTTAAAGTTAAAACTAATTGTGATACTGGTTTTTAATGCAATCCTTAAAACTTATCATATTATTCAATATATCCTATAATAAAAGAAGTGCTGACACCTTCAAAATATGCCTAAGTACAGTTTGCACTGCCTCGGTGGCGCAGTTGTAACGCCTTACGACTGTTATGCTGAGGTCTCCGGTTTGATCCCCAGGTCGGGTAAAGTGATATTGGGTTTTTCTATCTAGAAATTCTCAGTATTAGCCCGGAGTCTGGAATCTGTGCCTGGCATGGCGATAGGCTCGCCCCCTATCACATTATGGGACCGAAATTCGGCGAAAAGTTGGTGTACTGGTTACGCCTCTGTCTACCCTTCGAGGATTACAGGCGTGAGTGTATATGTATGTACATAAATTAAACATTGCCAAAAAAACTCGCGCCAATGATAGGGGTAAAATTGAGACCCCATTAAACCCTTAAGTACTGTGACTTCGTTACTCACCAGAGTCGAGCGGCGACTGGTCCTTGGTTCAGGAGGAGCGCCGCGGCCGCCCCGTCAGCGACCCCACCAGCGACTTGAGCGCCGCGCCCAGGGAGGCACGTCCCGCCTCGCCCCCTACACTCCCCACACTACCCCCCAGGCTGCCCCCCAGACTACCCATGCTCGACAGCGACGCCGCCCCGCCATGTGCGTCCAGGCACTTCTGGTAGCGCAACTGAATAGAAAGGCAGCTTTTAGTGGTCTTACATTTCCTGGTGGTTTTACATAAGCAAACAAGTTAGGTCCTGGATTTTGGCTTTCAACCCAAGGTAGAATTGAAGCATTTATAGAATATTTCGAAGAAAAATCGATAATGGAATTTCGTTAACCTTATGACGATAATCATGCTGCCTATCATCATGGTCATAATCAAAATACTTTCAAGCGATACCTGTCCTGGACTTTCCCTCCTGTCCCTAGACTCTGCCAAGAGAGGAGAGCATCAAACAAAGACATTTCAGTTAAATTTAAGTGTCTCTCTGCTCCCCTTCGAAATAATCATTCACCTATGATTCTTCTGGCATAGAATTTTCATGGAAGGAAGACTACCATCAGCTGCATCTTTGCTTGTTTGCCTCTGCTATAATTCTTTAATCCAGAGTTACTCAGTATCCCCTGGGACCATCTCACATGCACCGCAGAAGGCTACCGTTAGTGGCCACATCTGTAGCCGGTATATTGGGCTAGGAACATTAGTTAGCGCCCGAACTAACAGTTATTAGGGTGTGAATTAGGTGGAAAGACTATTTGTGTAGCACGATCTCCCACGATATCAAAAAGGTATCCGTAAAAGAAGAATGAATTAGAATGTAGGAAAAGGTTTTTAATTCATAAAAAGTACACCGACTTCAATAAAAAACAAATTATGCGTCACTATAAAATTTGAGAGTTGCCCTCGATGTTTCTGAGATCCCATCATTAGATCCTGACTAAGTGTCAATGGGACCACCTGGGAAGTATACACTTTTAAACAAAAAAAAGAATTCCTCGAAACGGTTCAGGCGTCTTCGAGTTATCGGGGAACATACATTAAAATGGTAGGCAGCGGCTTTTGCTGTGCCCTGGCATTGCAGAAGTCTATGGGCGGCGGTGACTACTTACCATCAGATGGCTCGTCTGCTCGTCTGTCTACCTTGCATGCAGCCTCGATGGTCTTGCAGAGTGCCCCGGCGGAGGGCTCGGCGTGGAAGGCGTGCGCCACGAACAGCTCCTGCGCGGTGTGCACGATGAAGGCGCAGCGCCGCACGTCGCGCCCGATGCCCAGGAACGACAGGTAGCGCACGCGGCACTCCACCGTCGGGCTCGTCTCCTGCACAACACACGACAACACAAATCACTCGCCTTTTCAAAATTATTCAGGAGTTTGGTTATTCCTAACACTACAACTGATGGTAAGTGCCGTCCAGTTAGAGTATTAAGTAGTGACATAACTATACCTCGCTACTCAACACAATGATGCCGTCCTGCTGAGTAACTCCTTCACACTACGACTAAAGGACCCAGGATCATTGAAAGGAGGGAACACGATGGTAAGCGCAGTGCCGTCCAGTTAGAGTATTAAGTAGTGACACAACTATTGCCATCAGTTATCGGTTCTGATGTTGTATGTTTGCTAAAACCATAATCCTATGAAAGATGGTGATGTTGAGTAGTGTCATGTGGTAGTGCTAGTGTGGTGGTGGAATTAGTGGGTGATTATGACAGTGGTGATGATGTTGTTAGTGGTGTTGTTGATGTTGGTGCTCACCCCCTCCTCAGTGACGGTGATCATGGAGGGCGCGACGGCGACACTGACGGCGCGCCAGGCGGAGGGGGGGCGCGCGGCCGCGAGTCTCTCCAGCGCGTCGTTCAGGACCCTCATGCCGGTGGCACGCGACACCTCCGCACTGCCGAGGTACAGCGCGCGCACTGTCTTACGAGGCTCCTCCATCGGAGTCGGGAATGCGCATCCTACACACACAAAATCTTGCTTTAAACCAGCAGCTACTTAAGTTAAGTGGTATTATTGATTTGAAAAAGAAATTTAGCTATAAAAAGGGTTTTTTCGATAATCCTGAAATTGCTTCTGTATTCCCTCAGAAGTATGAAACCTATTAATATTCTTATGTATGAGGGTTTTAATGGAATTCTAGAGTATCTCACAGCGCTCGATCATGTGTCAGCCATCGACCTCCTCAACCACGCTGCAGGGAAGTGACCGACCCACATAATATCTGAAAGCCTAAAAGTAGTGCTCACCCGACAGAGGTCTCGGGCGCCTGGCTGCTGGCAGGTCGGTGGGACGCGGCGGAGGCTGCAGCGAGCGCTCGATCATAATGCGCTTGCAGATGTCGCGCAAGGCGTTGGCGATGGTGCGCGCGGGGGCCTCACACCGGAACACGTGGCACATGTGCTTGCGGGTGGCGCGGTCGCGGGCCACGTACGCGAAGTCCCTAACAACACAATACATTCTAATGGAAACAACGGGACGGAAGTTAATGAAGGAAACGGACATAATGATCTGCCACTTGAGACAGTAGTTAATGAAGGAAATGAAGATAATGATCTACTACTAGAAGATTTTGCAATAGAACTAGCAGAAAATAAGGATGTGACCTGTTAGATCCAATATCTAAAGTCGATACTTATACTTTAATTATTGTTGAATTTATTGTCGGGCTTCGCAGACAATTTGATAAAAGTTGTCTTACAAATAATATTTGTAACAACACACTAAATAATCTTTTTTAAAATTGACAAGGAACTGAAGCTCTTGTATTTTCAAGATAAATTTCTTAAAGATGGAGAAGATTAAAATTTTTGTCGTCTAATAAAAGTAGATACTGGAATATTGTTACTCTCTGCGAGGTCTATAGAAAAATATTCTAGATCTAACCAGGTTAGATGTCTGTTTTAACAAGGGTATTAGACTACAGCCCATGTCCTATAACTAAAATACTATGAAACGGAGATTACTGATGAAATCGTAGCATTTAATTACAAAGCACCATTCAGTTAAACAGAAAATCAATAATTTATAAGTGGATTTCGAGGGCAAAATTATTGTAATCTATGAGTTAGTTACAAATGAAGATTTAAATGGTACAGTTATTCAAATTGTGAACGATTAAGACGATAATGGTAAGTCAGTTAATGGATACGACGATGATAAGCCTAAACTACTTCGGTACCTTTCACTGTTCCACGAATGCAAGAAAGAAGACAGAAAAACAGACATTTATGAATACCGTTTAATAATAACTTAACGATGTAACGATAATTAGATAATGTTGATTTACCGTCCGTTGTCTCTGCCGACCCCCCAGACTCTGATGGTGTGAATCGGCTGTGTGTGCAATGTGTTGAGGCTTTCGGGGTCTATGAGTTTGAGGGCACCGTCGTCCAGATCCATGAAGAGGTCCTTGCCCTTAAATCATGAAATAACCATCATAAAGCATCTTCTGAAGATAAGGACAAATCTAGTGGAAAAACTGGAATAAATAAATAAAATCTTTATTGACACAGAAAAGTTACATTAGATAACAAGAAAGAAATGTAAATTAGCTTCGTATGCTATTATTTTGCATGCTTTTCGGTTAAGATGGTTGAGCTAGAATTTTTATATTACCACCATGTGTTTGTGCACCATATTTGCAAAATAAATATATCTTTATCTTTATCCTGCAATGAAAAATCACTCAACACTCTTACATAGACCGTGGGACGCACCATCGTCCTACCCTAGGTCAACGGCAGGAAGCGGCTCTGCTGTGCCCTGGCATTGCAGAAGTCTATGGGCGGCGGTGACTACTTACCATCAGGTGGCCCGTCTCGTCTGCCTATCGAGACACTAAAAAAACCCCCTGAACTAGGCAATACCTGTGTCAGGGATAAAAGGACAGTTTAGCATTCCCTCGATGCTGCAAGGTGGTGAGAGCAGTATTACGCAGTTACATGTGGATGAGGCTAATAGATTTCTCACATTTTAAGATTTGGAAGAAAGCAATATACACAGATGTCACGTATAATTAAAACCTTTTAAAAATATATATTCTGGAGAAAATTACTTTTAAATGCTATTTCAGTGGATACGACTCCATCCAAAAACTGATTCTAATTTATTGGTTATATCAAATTTGTAGAACTTCGGAGGCATTTCTGATTGTACCATCTTCAAGTAAGGCATAATAATAATACTAGCCCTATATTAAACATTGTCCCACTGCTGGGCACAGGCCTCCTTTACTAATGAGAGGGGTTAGGCCTTAGTCCACCACGCTGGCCCAATGCGGGTTGGTAGACTTCACATACCTTCGAATGCTCTTATGAGAATTCTCAGGTATGCAGGTTTCCTCACGATGTTTTCCTTATACGATAAAACATGCGATAAATAACATTAGACGCCTAATTAACTAAATTAAAAAAAAATAGGATATGTTAGAAACACTTACATCGCCCCAACGCCCGACCTGATCGAGCAGATCATTACGACCCAGGCTGAGGTCCACGATGCACTTGTTGACGGCCCTGCTGGAGCGCTCGGGAGTGAGGTCTGACTCGGAGATCTCCACCCAACCCAGGGAGCGTACGAAGAACCTCACAGCGCGACCGTTGTCTGGCTCGGGACGGGCTGGGAAACTGCGGCGTCTGAGAGGACATTGATTTTTATGATTAATAGTGGCTAATTTACCATATTCTCATGGAGTGTGTACGGAATGTAAATTTAAGAAATCTTATCCAAATGGAAATAGAGTGTGTATTGACGGATGTCGGGTGGTGTAATAGAGTTTGGCTTTCCCTCTTTCGAAGGGAGCTAGAAGACTTTACACTTTATCACAACTTGGCATTTAAAACGGTTTCTAGAATTATCATGTGTAATTTTTTTGTTTTTATATATAATATACACACACACACACATACACTCACGCCTGTAATCCCCGAAGGGGTAGGCAGAGGTGTAACCAGTACACCCACTTTTCGCCGAATTTCGGTCCCATAATGTGATAGGGGGCGAGCCTATCGCCATACCGGGCACATGTTCCAGACTCCGGGCTAATACTGAGGCATTTCTAGATAGAAAAACCCAATATCACTTTACCCGACCCGGGGATCGAACCCGAGACCTCAGCACAGCAGTCGTAACGCATGCGCAATTACAACTGCGCCACCGAGGCACTCGTAATATATATATATAATATATATTTGTTAAAGTTTATCTGTTCTTATACTGCTTGTTATATTATAGGAGTGACATGTTCATATTTGAATAAACCCCTTCAAATAAAGAGTAAAAAAATGTGGCTAGTTATTTAAACAATTTTCCAATAAACGCATTCCCTGAAACTGCTGACTGCCTCGGTGGCGCAGTTGTAATTGCGTTAAGACTGGGCTGCGCTGTGGTCTCGGGTACGATACCCGGGTCGGGTAAAGTGATAGCAGAGGTGTAAGCAATACACCCACATTTCGTCAAGCTTATTACCGTACCACAATGTGATATCCGAGCCTATCGCCATTCTGGGCACAATTTCGGACTTCGGGCTGATAGTAGTTCGTGATAGAAACCCAATATATTTTTTACCCGACCCAGGGATCGATACTGAGACCTCAGCCCAGCAATCGTACCGAGTATTAGTCGAACTTAAATAATCTTACAAATAATCCTACAAATATTATAAATGCGAATGTTTGGATGGATGGATGTTTGTTACTCAATCACGCTACAACGGCTGGACAGATCTGGTTGAAATTTGGCACAGAGATAGATTATAATCTGGAATAGCACATAGGCTAATTTTTATCCCGAAAAAGGTACGGTTCCCGTGGGAAACTTTTGTTTTAGTTTTACACAGAGCAATGGATCGACATAATTTTTCGAATAATGTTAATTGAAGGGTCTGAAAATGTCATAGGCTTCTTTTTATCCCGGAAAATGCATGGTTCCTATGGGATAGCATAATATAAAAAGATGTAATAGCTTAAGATGTCTCCAAGGATTCTATACCTTTTCTTTCAAACATAACTACCACGCGGGCGAAAGCTAGTTCATTCATAATTTCAAAATTTAGCTCGACACTCACTTGTAAGACATCTCCTCTTTCCGTTTCCTCTCAGCCTCCTGGTCCACATGGTCCAGACACCCGCTTGTGGTACTCCTAGTAACGGAACCCGACATTCCTCCCTCGTATTTCCCCACCTCCGACAAATTGGAGCAATCACGCACCATAGAGATGCGAGACTCTTTGGCTTCTACTGGAGGCATTTTGGGAATCTCTCTCTGGATTGTGCCACTCTTTATGTGCCAGTAGTAAGGACCATCAGAATCTGAAAGGTTTATAAGGTTTGTATTAGGTAGAAAAAACAAACTGCTGATATAAATGCATTATCAGTTATAATAGTAGAGCAATTTTTAGATTTATTACATTGCTATTATGAATCTTCTTAAATTAATATGATTTTCCAAATTACCTGTCGATGTTAACCGGAAACCAATAGCATAGTAAATAGCATATAGATTATCAGCATTATCAAATCTTGAACTTTTCCTAAACTACCTAAATGTATTTCCGGATACTCAAATTTGCTTCCCCTGCTTAAATTTTGTTGACTATCGGACTTCTAGTGGCCAGGGTACCTCCACATTTATCTCTCGTTAGCCGGTGGTGATAGGATATTCATATCCGCCCGGATAGCTCGCACCGTACACAGGGTGTAAAACCCGCCATAGTGGCACACGCAAGTGTTTCGCGTCCCGGGTTCAGCCAGTGTACACATCCGGTTTATGTCGGGGGTATAGAATTCAGGTACGATGTTTGCGGCCTTCTGAATACTCTGAGACTAGACCCTCGGCCGCTTCTTCACCTTCTTGCCAATGGCGTAGTGTAAAGAAGCAGGCCGGCATCATTGTGTTGAGTATCGAGGGATAGATCGTCTCTTGCTACTCTATACTCTAATTGGACCGCACTGCGCTTATCATCAGGTGCAGTGTGGTCACTTGTGCCAGGATAAAAAAATAGACTTCATACCTTCATGTTTCTCCCATCCAGGCGGCAGCTGCGGCTCCTTCTTCGGCCTCAGCTTCACTGGTATCGCGTAAAGATCATCATTGGGCCCCTCGGCGGAGTGGGGCACGGGCCCCGCGTGGCTCTTCTCCGTGTCTTCCTGGTCCGCCCTCTCCTTCTCTGGGGGAGGCGATTCTTCTCCACCATTCTGTTGGGACGGCGTGATGAAGCTGCTTTTTTCACTATAACGTAGAGATGTTTTTTGATTAGATGTGAATCATATAAGGTTTTTCTTATTTAATGTGTTCGGAGAAGTTGGTTCAAAGTATTGACCTAAGTCAAGATATAAGAAAACGCCCTTTAGAAGCCAAAACTCAATGAATAAAGCACGTAACCTGATGACTTGGTGAACAAATAATTAACTGATGGGTGGATTATTATAACACACGTCACTAAACCAATGAGATGAGAGAGAATGAACTGATTTGACTTGTGACAAATGACAGCCTTCATGGCGCAGTGGGCGAGCAGCCGGCTGTGCAATGAACGGCCGTGGGTTCGATTTGGCGGGTGGCGGGTGGTTCCCGCACCAAGAAAAATGTTTGTGTGACAGACAGATATTTGTTTCGGGTCTGGGTGTTGTGGCCCCGTAGTCCCCTTAGTTCTTGATACCCAAGACACAGGTTTGAACTATTGTGGGGTCAGAACTATGCGTGTCACACATAGTATTGGGTGTATATATTAAATAAACCAAAAAATATTTTTTTGTACTCGGATCTGTTTATCTGCTCTCTAGGCAGAAAATTATTATTCATAGAGAAAGTATTTGAGAAATATAATTTGTGAACGCTAGTAAATTCACCTAACTAACCCAAATATATTAGAATTTTCTCGATGCATTCAAAACGGTACTAACGCGATGACGACACTTAAAATGTAACAAGTCATGTCGCGTAATCTAATAATATTATAAATGCGAATGTTTGGATGTTTGTTACTCAATCACGCTAGAACGGCTGAACGGATCTGGTAGTTTGGCACGGAGATAGATAATATAACGGAGATAGTCTGGAATATCACATATGCTACTTTTTATCCCTGAAAAGTGTACAGTTCTCGCGGGATATTTTTTTTTTCACAGAGCAAGGATCGACATGATTTTTTTGCATAGTGGTAGTTTGGGGATCAGAGAATAACATAGGCTTCTTTTTATCTCGGAAAAAAGTACTGTTTCCTTGGGATAGGTTAGCTTTCACAGAGCCAGGGATCGACATGATTTTTTTCATAGAGGTAGATTAGGGGTAAGAGAATGACATAGGTTACTTTTTACCCCGAACAAATGCAAGGTTCCTGTGGGATAGCACGATACGATGATAGCTTAAAATGTCTCCATGGATGCAAATGCACGGTTCTTGTGGGATAGTATAATATAGAAAGATAATAGCTTAAGATGTCTCCATGGATTTCCTTTTCTTTCTAAAATAACTACCACTCGGGCGCAGCCGCGGGCAAAAGCTAGTACGACATAATTTTGAAAATCCTATTCTATTAGAAAGTAGATAGTTGAGTACGACTTTTTCACCAACTTCAAAAGACGTGGTTCTATATCGGTATAATTTTTTTATATACGCGGTATCTGTACCATATGTGGAACGACAGAGATTTTTTTGTATTTGCTTGGTGTTAAGGGAACACGTAATAAAATAGGCCAATACAAAAACGTTTAGTACCTTTTCTCTGTTTGTCAACTGATTTACTTTTTTTGTTTAGTAGCTTTTGATGATATTTAGAATAATATTTTGAATAATATAATATAATATAATTTGAAACAGTTCTTTTCTTTAAGAAACACGTTCGAATTTACCAGGTGAGTTTATAAATGTTTATTGGAACTATGTGGCCGATACAACGATAACACGATTGATATGACTAACTACCCACTTAAGCTGTACTTTTTAAAAAACGTTAAATAAGTAAGTATATAATACTAGGAATATAATAGGATTTATATCAAGACGGACTGCCAAAACGAAAGTCGTGTGTTCGATACCCAAGTGGCATACACCTCTGACTTTTCTAAAGTTATGTGCGCATTAAATGTTAATTATCGCTTGCTTTAACGGTGAAGGAACACATCGTGAGGAAACCTGCATGTCTGAGAATTTTAAGACGCATTTCGAAGGTAGGTGAAGTCTGCCAACCCGCAGTAGGCCAGCGTATTGGATTAAGGCCTAACCCCTCTCATTAGTAGAGGAGGCCTGTGCCCAGCATTGGGACAATGTTTATTACAGGGCTAGTATTATTATTATATCAAGAATCGTTTAGCCTACTCAGGATTTATTATTGTTTACATATTTCCATATTTAGTTAAATTTGGTTAAAATCTCATGAGGGGAATCTTGGCAATAACCCACAGGTTTACATGGGTACTCTTGTGTGCCATGCACTTTTAAAACTGTACGGAGCTAAATTAAAATAAAAATAGCACTATGGTAAACATAAAAGAATGCGTGTTTAATGTCACATGACGTCACATCCTGCATCGCGATAGTGAAATTAATGACGTACTCATGGGGCCTTGACGGTACGAAAACCTCAGACCTTTATTATAGGAGGGAATTTACTTGACGAGATTTATTTAAAATAGAGGTCTGGGTATTTCCTTACCGAGATAATGTGTGTGATAAGAATACAGCTAGTGGTGGGATATCATGTCCGTCCGAATAGCGACCACTGTACACAGGGTGTAAAACCCACCATAGTGGCACACCCAAGTGTGTCGCGTTCCGGGGTAGCCAGTGTACATCCGGTTTTTTGACGGGGGTTTAGAGGTGGGGTACGATGGTTGGGTGCGTTGCGGCCTTCTGAGTACTCTGACAATAGACCCTCGAGCGCTTCTTCACCTTCTTGCCCATGGCGTAGTGTGAAGAAGCAGGCCGGCATGATGGTGTCAAGTAGTGAAGTATAATTGTCTCTCGCTACTTAACACTCTAGCTGCGCGTGCAGTGCACTTACCATCAGGTGCAGTGTCACTTTGCCGTGCCAGGATAACAAAATATCACCTCTGTATACAAGATTGTTCTACTGCTAGACATATGCAGGAGTTATCTCTTTTGCCATGTCAATTTTTTTAGAAACTCCTATACCAATCAGACATATAGATTTCCTTACAGCTAACAACGATCTATCTCAATCTGCATGTATAAGAACTAGAATATAAACCAATCAAATTTAATAATTTGTGTACGTAGCATTAAAACTAGTCTTATTAGTTTATTTGTGGGAACAATCTATTGGTTCGGGTTGTTTTTGGAACTGCCCTAACTTAACAACGATAAATAGATCGTTGAGCTACATTTATGTTGTTTAATCTATACTTATAATAAATCTGTAGAGAGGTCAATTCTGTACATGAAATATATTTCCAAAATAACTATCAGCGGGTGATTAGTGATCGATACTGACGCCAAAAATGCAATCAGTAAAATTTTTGTCTGTCTGTCTGTCTGTCTGTCTGTCTGTATGTTCGTTATAGAAACAAAAACTACTCGACGGATTTCAACAAAACTTGGTACAATTGTTCTTCATACTCCTGGGCAGGTTATAGTATACTTTTCATCACGCTATGATCAATAGGAGCAGAGCAGTGAAGGGAAATGTTGGGAAAACAGGAGAACTTACTCCATTTTTTAAGCTTCCTTCGCGTGTGCAGCCTTAATCGTTAAAGCTACACAGAAATCATGTATGACGGAAATGTTCTCCTTAAAATTATATCAAAAAAAATCCACGACAGCAAATGTCTATATTTTATTGTTGACTCACAATAACACGTGTAACTCCCGATAGCTTAGCAGTTCGGAGATTTCTGATTATATTTGTCTACTCTTACGTTTATAACACTCTCAATCATCCCTAATTAATAAATGTTAACATTATTACATATTTAATTTAATAAAAAAATAATTATAGGAATAGGTACAGAAACATCAGGCTATTTTAATTGCAAGAAAAAATAACTCCTTGGATTGTATACTTCTGCTCCCGAAAATAACCTCCACGCGGGTGGAGCCGCGAGCAACAGCTAGTTTAAAATAAATGTATTTTTTTGTTATACACTTTATATACATTGTATATAGGCGGACTTAATGCCAAAGCCAGTCAACCTTAAGGTGGTGCAGAGATATTTAAATGCAGTTCTGATATTACTCTAGTAGGTAATTTCCCTAATGACAAAATATAGCTCTACCATTTTAGAAGTGGTAGAGCCACGCTGTAGACATATTTGTCTACAGCATGAATGGGCCGGTGACAGTTTACTGTCGCGTTTCGTATGGTAAGTGAGATATCCGGAGGCCCAGATTCCCCCTTCCCTTCCCTAATCCCTATTCCTGTCCTTCAAGGCCGACAGCGCATACATGACACTTTCAGTATTGTGGATGTTCATGGGCAGTGGAGATCACTTAACATCAGGTGACCCCCTGGCTCGTTTGTCGGACTATGCTATAAAAAAAATATATATAACTCGACTGCCTCGGTGGCGCAGTTGTAATTGCGCATGCGTTACGACTGCTGTGCTGAGGTCTCGAGTTCTATCCTCGGGCCGGGTAAAGTGATGTCGGGTTTTTCTATTTAGAAATACTCAGTATCAGCCCGGCGTCTGGAATTGATAGGCTCGCCGCCTATCACATTAAGGGACCGTAATAAATTCGGCGAAATGTATACTTGTTACACCTCTGCATACCCCTTCGGCGATTACAGGCGTCAGGGTATATGTATGTTAATCGTATTTATACGCACTATGAGCTATTAAAGCTTATGCGTTTTTACATTTATCGAATACCACAGCCATTTGGCCTTTACGCAATACCCTTTTATCTTTAATTACCGCTTTTTACGTAAACTTATATGGCAACGAAAAAAGTGCATGAACGTAATAAAAACTAAACAAAGAGCCATAGTCATGCATGCGTCACGGAATTTATGAATCACGTAAAGGCTGTGGTTAGTTAGTGAAGCGGGGAGACAGCGGGGGCGGGTGTCTGGGGAATACCACTAGTGAGTCATAAACATTTTATTTTATAGCATAGTCCGACAAACGAGCCAGTGGGTCACCTGATGTTAAGTGATCTCCACCGCCCATGAACATCCACAATACCGAAAGTATCATGTATGCGCTGTCGGCCTTAAAGTATAGGAATAGGGATTAGGGAAGGGAAGGGGGAATCTGGGCTTCCGGATATCTCACTTACCATACGAAACGCGACAGTAAATTGTCACTTTACGTTGGTCTGTGAGACAGTGGTACTTCCCCGGTCGAGCCGGCCCATTCATGCTGTAGACAAATATGTCTTCAGCGTGGCTCTACCACTATAAAAATGTCATGTCATATAAACATGTCATAACTTAGTGGCGATCTATTTGTATTTCATCGCAAAATCGAAATAACATATTTAACCAGGTATGGTTTATCAACCAATGAGATGATATGTTCAAATCTAAGGTCTGGTAGTAAATTTAATATTTGTGAAATATGTGGGGAAAATATCAGTCCCCACACTAGGTCAAACCTGTGTCGTTTTAAAACTAACAATCGATCTAAACGTGACCCTGCCCAAGAAGATCCGACGAAACAAAGTCAGCGGGCTTACATAGCAAGGATGAGACATTTTAATACTTAAAAAGTTCGTGTTTTTTTTTCATCCTTGCACGGCAAAGTGACCACACTGCACCTGATGGTAAGCGCAGTGCCGTCCAATTATTGTATCGAGTAGCGAGAGAAAATCCATAGCTACTCAACACAATCATGCCGGCCTGCTTTTTCACACTACGCCATGGGCAAGAAGGTGAAGAAGCGGTCGAGGGTCTAGTGTCAGAATACTCAGAAGGCCGCAAAACGGCCAAACATTTTACCTCTACTCTAGACCCCCGACAAAATCCGGATGTATACTGTAACATTATAACAAAATATATTATTTCAAAAGAGCTCTTTTTCGACTAAATTTCGTAGTGCTTCTTCTCACTACGGAATGCATTTTCGAAGCACCGGTAATCTTCTAATAATTTACGTGTATAAATGCAGATAATTATATATTTGCTTACTAAACATTTTTGATTGTTTAATAAATATTTTACATATATTATTGCTCCTTTTAAATATAAATATAAAGTTATATTAGTACTTGTTAAAACATCAACTTTATCTCAGGAGGTACATGAATTTCCCTCATACCTTTCTTCCAATAACCGCCTAATATCCTACTAATGAGGGATCTATTTAATATACCGTTGGGTGTAATGATCTCTGGCCTTGGCTGCCTAATACCATTTTTTATATAATCTTGTTACGAAGTTAATCAATTTATATAGAGTCCAAATGAAACCTTTTGGGGGAAAAACAGTATTATTATTATTGGCGTAATAGCTTCTGTTTGCTTTCACTTCATTTCTATGCCTCTACATTTGCGTATTTTCATCATAATAGTGTCTGTATTTATCTGTTTGATGATTCGAAGTAGACAAACCCAATATCACCTTAACCTTTTTTTGTTGTCGCGGGGAAAGCGTTTTATTACTACCGCCCGCTCCGGGGGGAAGCGGAATAAGAATAAAACGGGTATGCTGGACTAGCAGGTCTTTCGACCCAGCATCCCCCTCGCACGGATGATGGCTATCCGTGCTGCCATTGGGCCGAGTCCCTACCCCCTATGTACACCTCACCCGACACTACCAGCTAAAACCCCGCGGTGGCCTTCTTCGGCGCTTACGGAGCGATCCCGGGGTATTCTAAGGAGTGCTAGAATTGCAGCCGGAATAGCCCCTGCGCGGTGCCTTTTACGGGCCCATCTCCATGTGGGGCTTAGGAGCCCCCGCGCACCGAACAACGACAGCAAACGAGGCCGTACCACCCGCGCTGCCGTCCATCTCGGGGTCGCAAGATGCTTCAAGTTTGGGATATATCATTTTAACCTAGACCTGGAGGGTTACTCTTGACACTAGATTCCAATTTAAAATTGGGATTGGGTTTGAAAAATTGGCACTCTCGCACGCAACACCAGCGCACAATTTAACTCAATAAGGCATAATTTTTAGTAACTAAATGAAACAGAGTATTTACATTCGTATTTCGATTTTGGCACTCTTGAGTAGATTTTGACATGACGTATCAAATTCAAATTCAAAATGTTTATTCATGACATCGGGTACATACATTGGTCTTAGGTTATAGGTAAGGTCCGCCGAAATCTGCTTCTAGAGCATATGAATATATAAAAGAGTTCCTTAAATTTAGCTTAAGATTAATTATTATGTGTGTGTGTGTGTTAAGTAATCTATAGTAAACAGGCAGTACATATGAATCGTATATATGAACTATAATGAATAAAACGTTGGAAATCGGATTTGACGTATTTTGAGGTGTTGTGTTAAATGGCCACACTCATTGTCGATCGTAGACTCGATTAACACTTCAATCCAATAACAAACTCTATTGTGTCAAGAGCGCTAATATCTTCTAGATTGGAATTGAAACTGTATCGATTTCAAGAGTAGACCTACTGAGCACAGCAATCGTACGCATACGCAATTACAACTGCACAGAGGCAGTCTATAAATTAATAACAGCCAAATATGCCTCTAGCTAAATTATCCACTCCGCTACCGCTTATCTGCTGAGATCTGCCCGCATGCGTGGCGCCAAGGCCGCCGGCGCACGGACGCGCAAACGTCAAGTCATTAGCCTGCACAAAACCGTGTTAATTTTTACATTGTACTTGTATTTGCGGACTGGCTTAATATTTTAGTAAACATTTACCGTTCCAAATTACGAGGTAAACTCATGTCTTCTAAATTACCTGTACATAATAGCAGCATTGAATGGTTCAATAGAGAAATATACACGAAATAATAAAAAAAAAACGTGATGGTCTTTCTGTAGGTAATTTTGTCTACAGAACAAAGGCCCGGTTTAGCCGGGTTAGTATCACTGTCTCACAGAAAACTAACGTGAAGTAACACGTATGCGTTTCCCACGTAAGTGAGATGTCATGCGGCCTGAATTCCTTACCAATCCTTATTCCTTTCCTTTAAAGAGAGCAATAGACCAATAATTCTAGTATTGTGGGTGTTTATAGATGATAAAAATCACTAACCATCAAGTGCCTTACTTGATGTTTGCCGTCCTCTGTTTAAAAACCTAGAGAGCTACTTCACCTTCTTGCCCATGGCGTAGTGTGAAGGAGCAGGCCGGCATGATTGTGTTGAGTAGCGGGGGATAGATCGTCTCTCGCTACTCGATACTCTAATTGGACCGCACTGCGCTTACCATCAGGTGCAGTGCGGTTACTGCATAAACCACAGCGTTTGGTGGCGCAGCGTATCGTCAGGGGCTACCGCACGATCTCCCATGAGGCGGCCTGCATATTAGCCGGTACTCTACCTTGGGACTTAGACGCCAAGTTGCTCTCGTCAGTTTTCTTCTGGCGGGAGGAGGCGTCCCGTCGTGGGGTTAGATTGGCTCCCAGGGAGGTCAAGGCCCGACTGGCCTCCGTACGCAGAGCCGTCTTGGATGAGTGGTTAGCCAGGCTGGAGACTCCTAATGCAGGCTTGAGGACTGTCGAGGCAGTGCGTCCTGTTTTTAGCCAATGGCTTGACAGGCGCCACGGTGCACCGACATTCCGTCTGACACAGGTACTGTCGGGTCACGGATGTTTCGGTTCGTTCCTGTGTCGGATCGGAAAAGAGGAGTCTGCCGCGTGCCACTATTGTGGTAGCTGTCGAAATGACACGGCCCAACATACCCTTGAGGAGTGTCCAGCCTGGGATGAAGAGCGCAGCGCTCTTAGCTCAGCTGTGAATGGAGATCTTTCTCTGCCGGCTGTAGTAGCTGCCATGGTCAGCAGACGAAGATCGTGGCGTGCGATGGCCTCCTTCTGCGAACGTGTCATGTCGCAGAAGGAGAGCGCCGAACGGGATCGGGAACGAACCGATCCCGCCCGTCACCAAACGAGAATGAGGCGCCGAGTTTGACGATTGACTGGCGCCTCCTGCCCTGTGGAATGGGGGCCCTGAAGAATTCTACCACGGTATACCCTGCCTGTCGTAAGAGGCGACTAAAAGGGATCACGGGGGGTCGCGGCTGCACAGCGGGGGATGTGCGGCCTTTATATATTTATATTTTATATATATATTCTCATGGTGCGACCCTGAGACGGGTGGCGGCGCGAAACATCGTGCTGCTGCTGTAAATTGGGGAGGGCATTTAGCCCAAGAAGAGACGGGCCGTAAAGGCATAGCGCAGGGATGGTTCCGGCAGCAATCCAGAGTATAATCAGGATCCCCAGGATCGTCCCACATGTGCTGCAGCAGGCTACCGCGGGGTTTTTAGTCGGTACACCGGCGTAGGAAAATTGGTTAGGGTCCCGACCTAGTAGTGCTTCGTGCGATCTGGGTCGGAAGGTCGGTGAGTCCGGCATAACCATCTCTCCTCCCCCGAGGACCAGAAGGTATCCGTAAAAAGGATTTTCCCCGCGGGAAAAAAAAAAAATGGTGCAGTGCGGTCACTTTGCCGTGCTACGATAAAAAATAAATCAAAAAAAGACGTGCGAAGGCACACATATGCAACACTGCATAGTTCATAAATCCTGGATTGTGGTATCAAAGTTTGCACACACAAATTGCTGTTCAATAGTATTACTTTTCAAGATAACTCAACATCTAAGCCACTAAGTGCGTTATGCGGATCAGGGAAAAATTTTAGCATAATAAACCACCTTGTTACCAGCTCACATAAAGGCCTCTGCCCTCTATATTTAAATAATCTCTCACAATAATTATTCATCAGTTTTGACAGTGACATAGTCTCATAGACGATTGTGCAATACACTCTACAAGGGCAATTTTGACTAAAATAAACCTAATTACACATGCACTTTTTAAGAGTCAAAAACCCAAGAGCAAGCTGGCGGTTACAGTAAGTTTTACTTCACACTGGTACTACTCTGATCAAGCTAGTTAAAAAGTAGCGAACAGTATGTTTTTTTATTATTTTAATCCGTGCCTAAGGTTACCTACCTACTTATCTTATTATCTCGCTCAAAAACAAGTAAGCTAGAAGCCATTAAAATATAGCGGAACGGGCAGCTGTCATTCGACAAAAAAGTATGCACGACATGATTTATGACGTCATCGCTTGGAATGGCCATTACAGTGCAGGCGTGCGAGGGAGATAGTTAGATGTTCTTAATATTAAAATCATAATTGCGGTTTCATTTTTGAACTAATTTTGATTCTGTTTTCACAAAAGGGTTTTTTTTGGTGTACGAAATAAAAATTAAACATTGAAAACTACCCTCTATTCATAGATAGAGCTGTGTACAGCGTGGCAGCCTCTTGCCGCAGCGGGCGAGTAGTCGGCTGTGAAACGAGAGGCCGTGGGTTCGATTCCCGCAAAGATATTTGTTTCGTGTTTTGTCCCGTACCGTTTGTACCGTAGTCCTCTTAGTTCTTGATACCCACGATACAGGTTTCCCCTAGCGTGGGGTCAGAACTATGTATGTGTCTGTGGTAGGTATTTATATAATTTTCTGATTTTGGTCCTACATTTATACACATGTGTACGGACCTCTATGCGCATGTTACACTTACATTGGCCAAATTATTGCACACAAATTGTGACCACACTTCTAGCATGCTGTAATTACACTATTTATAAATAGTAGTTAAGTAGCTTGTAGGCGTCAACTTGGTTTCGACAAAGTCACATTGACTGCAAATCTAAAAAAAAAATAACTTAGTTAGTCTTAGTTTAAAAAAAATACTTTGGATTCTCATTCATCAGAGAAAACACGAGGCGATGAGAGGGAAATACAGTCTGTTTCAGTTAATATTTTTTATCCTGGCATGGCAAAGTGACTTACATTGCACCTGGTGGTAAGCACTTTGCCGTCCATTTAGAGTATCAAATAGCGAGAGACAATTTATCCAGAGGGATAGGGAGGCTACTCAACACAATCATGCCGGCCTGCTTCTTCACACTACGCCATGCGAGAAGAAGGTGAAGAAGCGGTCGAGGGTCTAGAGTCAGAAGGCCGCAACACGACCAAACATCGTACCCCAACTCTAGACCCCCGACAAAAACCGGATGTACACTGGCTGACCTCGGAACGAAACACACTTGCGTGTCATTGTGTACGGTGGTCACTTTTCGGGAGGATATCAATATCCTTACACCAGCAAATTAACCAGTTAATCACTGCACACAGCCGTGTGGTTACTTTGACGTGACACAGGGTGACAAACCCGCCATAGTGGCACACGCAAGTGTGTCGCGTTCCGGGATCAGCCAGTGTACATCCAGTTTTTCTCGGGGGTCTAGAGTTGGGGTACAATGTTTGGCCATTTTGAGGCCTTCTGAGTACTCTGACAATAGAACCTCGACCGCTTCTTCGCCTTCTTGCCCATGGCGTAGTGTGAAGAAGCAGGCCGGCATGATTGTGTTGAGTAGCGGGGGATAGATCGTCTCTCGCTACTCGATACTCTAATTGGACCGCACTGCGCTTACCATCAGGTGCAGTGCGGTCACTTTGCCGTGCTAGGACAAAAAAAAAACGTGCTAGAATGAAAAAATATCTGTATCAAATAGCGTGTGATTATCCATAAGGCAAGTCATCGTCGTGTGCTCTCAAGCATGGCTTTCAGATTAATTAGCTTGGCTTTGCAGCAAGCGCTAGGAACTGCCATTTAATGCCGTAGTACTAGATAGTTGACTGCATAATGGCAGGGGTCAGAAAATGACATAGGCTACTTTTCATCCCGGAAAAATACACGCTACCTATTGGATAGCAAAATATAGAAAGGTGTAATAAATGTCCCCATGGATTGTATACCTGTTCTTCCAAATATAACTTCAACGCGGACGGAGCCGCGGACAACATCTAGTAAAGCAGATGCAGTACATACTTACACAAATAATATATTAATTCTACTAAAATGTACGCAATTGTTTTTTAATAGTTTAAAAAATGCGGCTTAATTCATACATAAAATACAACAGTGAATAAGGAGTATGTAATATATTTTTTACATCACTAGATATAATCCGTTTACAGAGGCGTCGGTACAGAGCATTCTTATGTTAATAAATATGTCCTTGTGTCATTGCTTACAATACGTAACAATAATGGTGAATGTGAGAATTGTCAAATGGAGTAAAAAGTATTCTTTGTTCGTTTAAACTACATTACGTATCCGTAGTTTCTAATTCATTACGATTGTAAAATAAACAGTTTTGCTGGTGGTAGGATATTCGTATCCGCCCGGATAGCGACCACCGTACACACCGTAAAACTCGCCATAGTGGCACACGCAAGTGTGTCGCGTTCCGGGATCAGCCAGTGTACATCCGGTTTCTGTCGGGGGCTTAGAGTTGGGGTACCATATTTGGCCGTGTCGCGGCCTTCTGAATACTCTGACACTAGACCCTCGGCCACTTCTACACCTTCTTGCTCCATGGTGTAGTGTGAAGAAGGTATGCAGGCATGATTGTGTTGAGTAGTGAGGGATAGATTGTCTCTCGCTACTTGATACTCTAATTGGACCACCTTGGACCACTCTAATCATCAGGTGCGGTGTGTTAACTTTGCCGTGCCTAGGCTAGGCCTAGCCCTATATTAAACAATGTCCAACTGCTGGGCACAGGCCATCTCTACTAATGAGAGGGGTTAGGCCTTAGTCCACCACGCTGGCCTAATGCGGGTTGCCAGACTTCACATACCTTTGAAATTCTTATAAGAATTCTCAGGTATGCAGGTTTCCTCACGATGATTGCCTTCACCGTTAAAGCAAGCGACAATTAACATTTAATACACACATAACTTTAGAAAAGTCAGAGGTGTATGCCACTTGGGTTTCGAACATACGACTTTCGTCTTGGCAGTCCGTACCGCAACCAACTAGGCTATCGCTGCTATTTGCCGTGTCAGAATAAAAAAAATAAACATTAAATGCTGCCTCGGAGTAGTTGTAATTGTAAGCGGTAGACTGCTATACCGAGGTCTCGGGTACGATGACCTGGGTAAAAGTGGTATTGGATATTTCTACCATGGAATATTTAGTATCAGCCCGGAATTGTGCCCGGTATTCGAGATTCGCCCCCAATCACATCATGGGACAGTATCAAGCATGGTGAAATGTGGGTGTACTGGTTACACTTCTGCCTACCCCTTAGGGGATTATTAGTAAGAATATATGTTTATTTTATAGCTGCTCATTGGTAAGCGCATCACTAGAGAACGAACAATGTGGCTTTGTTTAAATGTTCTTAATAGTCCAAACCAGGTTTTAGGTAATAAAAGTTAAAAACATTTCCCGGAAAAAAACTGTCAGTGTTTTTGTCTATGGGATTTCCGTATTTATGGAATGTACGGTACCTATCGATGTAATTACGAATGTAAAGCTAATTAAATACTAAAGTACAATTATCTTAAGTCACAGGTATCAACTAACAGAGATAGTCGGCCTCACTAAACCCAGTCTTGAACCAAATACTTACGGACCACATAAACATTTATTTCACTGCTGGACTCCCGATTGCCTTCGCGCCAGAGAGGCTGAGTTTACATTGGTCATTAGTTTTAATATCACTTACGACTATTGTCATTTACTTCGTGGTCAAGTCATTGCAATCTATACTTTTATAAAAAAAGAATAAAAAAAAAACTTTTTATAAACATACAAGTTCTTGAATTCGAATGTAGAGTCATTTTTGTACCTACTGATCACATTCTAAAAAGTTTTACTTGTAGAATTATTATCCCTTAGTGCTGTAGTTTAATAGAATATGTACAAAAAAAGACTCAAGAAAAGAATTAACAGCAGGCAGCGGCTTTGCTGTGCCCTGGCATTGCAGAAGTCTATGGGCGGCGGCGACTACTTACCATCCGGTGGCCAGTCTGCTCATCTGCATCAAAAAAAAATCAAAGCGGATGCTCTCACCTTGTCTTATTCACTGGGGACGCGGCTTCGTCTTCCACTCTGAAACAAATAAAATTAAAATCATTTTTAACATTTATTCGGATATAAAGGATACGTGTAGTACGTACTTTGGAAACCTGTGCTACCTTTAAAAAAAACAATTTATTGGCATATAGTAGAATTTTGAATTACACCCCGAAACACTCTTAGGTGTCATGGCGTATGGTTGTGACGTCAGTTTCTAGCAAACACTATGCCAAAGTTAGCGTAGAAGTGACGTCATTGGCTCTGATTGATGTTTTCACTCAATATGGCGGTCTGATATATTTTAAACAACATACAATTTTGCTTTAAATATAAAAGTGTTTAGTTAATAGATTTATATGTGTATTAACTAATTTAATATTATTGCATTTAATATATATCATCGTGCTTATTGTGGTATTAATGAACTTAGCCGTAAGTTCAAACGTTTATTCAAACATTTGTCATAGACAAACTAGCCTTAGCTTCCGCCATTGTTTTCATATAGAACACATAAATCATGTTAGTGTGTAATAATCAAGTTTATAACCAACAACTTGGGTATTCGAAGTTTAAAAATAAAACGGTGTATATCCGCAGAGGTCGTAAACTGGCAGTACTGGCTGGAACAGCTGTTTTCATCTAAACACGTCATAAAACTGCACACGAGTCAGTTTAAATCGCCAGTAATAGACACTTTATATCTTTTTAATATGACTGAGGTAGCTTTTTGCATTTATGGTATAGTAGGAGATTGCATTTAACACAGAAACTTCAGGTGCCTTGTTAATTTTTTAAGGTGTATAGGTGACCT
This sequence comes from Laothoe populi, assembly GCA_905220505.1. Lineage (NCBI taxonomy): Eukaryota > Metazoa > Arthropoda > Insecta > Lepidoptera > Sphingidae > Laothoe > Laothoe populi. The sequence continues at coordinate 15,728,445 of HG992168.1, forward strand.
TAACATTGGCGCGTTGTACGCCTTATAAAAATCTACCATGCTCATATTCATATTGCCTGAAGTAGGCAGTTATTAGTTATAGTAAGTAGGATATGAAGTTATTCTGATTTCTAGCCTATAGTTATTTATTTTCCTAGCCTTTTTTTGTTTTTTTAGTGCCTCGATAGGCAGGCGAAAAGACGGACCACCGAGTAAGTAGTCACCGCCGCCCATAGACTTCTGCAATGCCAGGGCACAGCAAAGCCGCTGCCTACCGTTAGCGTTTGCTGTCACTTGACAAAAAATATATAATTCAGTATTTACATTATCTCACTTAATATTGAAATATATGAAATATTGAGCAATGCGCCGCACCATTATTGGACGAAAGTAATCTTACGCGGTTTCTAAGAATGACATATTTCGGATAATTATTCTTATTGATAAGACCCCGGACATAATCCTTAATAACTTGGCGCCATTCCTATAAGGAAAAGAGATTAGGTTATATTAATAATGATGATTAATTGGAATAATGGTTTATCTTGGCACGGCAAAGTAACCACACTATACATGATGGTAAGCGCAGTTACAGTAGTGTCGGCCAGTTACAGTATCTATCAAGAGATAATCCAGGACTGCAGAATGTTCGTAAAATGGTTAGATATAAAAAGCGTGTATGCCTAATATGTTTTTTTTGCTGGCACGGCAAATGACCACACTGCACGTGATGGTAAGCGCAGTGCGGTCCAATTAGAGTATCGAGTAGCGAGAGACGATCTATCTCTCGCTACTCAACACAATCATGCCGGCCTGCTCATTCACACTACGCTATGGGCAAGAAGGTGAAGAAGCGGTCGAGGGTCTAGTGTCAGAGTACTCAGAAGGCCGCAACACGGCCCAACATCGTATCCCAATTCTAGATCCCCGACAGAAACCGGACATACACTGGCTGATCCCAGAACGCGACACACTTGCGTGTGCCACTATGGCGGGTTTTACACTCTGTGTACGGTGATCGCTATCCGGCCGGAAAACCATATCAGTATCTCATTAGTATAGGAGGCTCGTACCCAGCAGTGGTCAATGTTTAATACAGGGCTAGTATTATTATATCAATAGTATTATGTCACAGGAGTAACGCGCAACCTCACACGCCCCGAATGAAACATAAATAAATAGAAGATATCACCTTAGCCCGACCCGGGGATCGAACCCGAGACCTCAGCACAGCAGTAACCCATGCGCAATTTCAACTGCGCCACCGAGGCAGACCAAAACTCAACTTCATAAAATTATTAACTGTAAAATCTAGATTCCAGGCAATAGCTTTCAGAGCTTAGCCAGACGCGAAATATCACGCGCCGGCTGAAATTCCATTACGCTTCGCTCCAGTCTGCCACACAATGGCTACGTGCGGATTTCCACTTCAATTCCAGCTCAAAAATTGTTTGGCTTTACAAGTCACGGGCGAGTCGCGGTGTTTGATAGTTCAATTTTTGCCAATAGATGGCGTTAATATATAAATTAGTAATCGAATACATGACACATTTAAAATGAACGGAATAAATAAAATAACTATCATTAAAGTTGTTTTTTTGTAGTACATCGAATGTATTCAATCAAAGAGTCGCTTTCGTCGATTACCTTCAAGCAAGCTGATATGATTATCGAAGTTATGTTGTATGAAATAGAGTGCGTCGACACTTAATTTTTAATCTTATTGCGCTTAAAATTAAGTTTGGGATTAATGTTGATTCCAGATTAGAAAAGCGACAGCAATATGGCTTGCTTCAAAGAGTGACATCAATATATCTTGCTTCATATTCCCAACAGATTGATATTACAAAAAGCCATTATAAATCGCTTGCAGAAAATAAAAAGTACCATTTTAAACACTAGCTATAACACGGTTTAACGAGCTCGTTGCAGCGCGAGTTGGTAAGGGTCCGCACTCGGCCGGAACATAGTTTATGGCACGCCTCGCTAGTTTATCGGTACTACAATGTTTACTAAAGTCTAAGAGTAAGCTGTTTAAACTTTAAACTTCAATTTAAATTAATTAATAATTAATTTAGAATATGTTCTATAAAGTTTTTTTATGTATAACAAGAGATATAGGTTATCTTTTTTTTTTTAAATGTAAAAACTAAGCCTCCGTTATGAGATTTATAATACGAAAATATATAAAAATGTACGGCTAAAGTACTGAAAGATTTTCGAGCAACAACAATCTAGGGCAAAATGTAAAAATTCAGATAAGGACAATGCATAGACATAGAGAATGGACTGAGCAATATCCTCACAAAATTGTAGAACGATATAAAGCGACTGTGCGGCCAATACCTATTTCTTTTCGCTCCTGCAAGTCTGTGACGTAGACCAATCAAAATTCTAGAAAAAGACGCTGGCCGCACGTTCGCTTTTATTTTTGTGTCCGTATTCAGATGGACAGAGAGCGCTCAGTATGTCTATCTAAATGATAGACACAGATTACATCAGAATATTAACAAAATTTGAACATCTGATTCTAATCATAGACAATAACCTGCAAAATGTGTTGTTATCGAAACCTATCCTTAATCAATGCAATAATTTAATAAGGCAATGTTGAGTGTAGCTCGTAACGAAGCCAAACTCCGACTAAGCCAAGGTCTACACTAGTGTTGCTAACATAACATAACCCAGTTTCACTCAACAACAATGTATTGTGGACTTTATTGTGTAAATTGAAAGTGTATTTATTTTACAGTTAGGAGATACACTAGAGTGACACATAAAAGAAACAAAGTTAAGAGCCCCTCGTAAACAGGCCACCACTACTGACAAAGAGTGTCACTTTTTATCCTAGCACAGGAAAGTGACCACACTACACCTAATGGTCAGCGCAGAGCCGTGCTATTAGCAAGTAGCGAGAAACAACCCTCGCAGCTCAACACAATCATGCAGGAATGCTGTGTAGCTTCTTCACACTACGACATGGGCAAGAAGGGCAAGAAGGTGAAGAAGCAGTCGAGAGTCTAGTGTCAGAGTACTCAAAAGTCCGCAATACGGTCAAATTGCGTACCCCAACACTAGACCCAGACAAAAATCTTTCCAAAAGGGCGCCAAATACTTGTGTGCCCAAGAGCTCCAGCATGACCTAAGACAGCCCTGGTAGTGACTCTCCAAATGAGATTCGAACCCAGATATTTCTACCTATGAACCTATTCATGACTAAACTGCATGCCTCAGTAGGTCACACAAACCCAATTCTTCACACTCCACTAATCTTCATCACCACGTAACACAATAACGTAATAAAAATATATATTTTTTATTCCGATCACGTTTGTCACGCAATAGGTAAAGTTAATTGAAGTATGATCGTGAAGGAATATAGACTCTATGTCGACGTCATAAGATAGAAGAAACGGGGTGCACGATGCAGTTCCGAGAGCAGTCCACATGAATGCATCAAGAGAATGAAGTAGCGACGTGATCTCAATTTACTTCTTCGGGTTAACAAGACGGAGAATGGCAAGGACGTTTCCTAAATAATAAATAAGTCTGTTCAGTTTATATGCGCTATCTTTTGTAAGGTTTCATAATGTTTAGCATGATCATTTAAAAATTGAAAGCTAATAGAGTATACAAATAGCACAAAACACAGTATTGAATGACAAAATAAATAAATTACCACAACCAAAACGGCTGTAAAAAAACTTCTCCCAACAAAAATAGAAAGTTTTTCGTCATTTCACGCTGAAACCGACAGCGAGATAACTCAGTTCGTGAAAATACGAACATTCAGTTTGCTCCGAGCTACAGTAAATTATATGCGGCGGTTTTGTAAAAGTTTATTGTTGAAGGCGAAAAAGGAAGGTATATATCATACCAGCCTTGAATCATTGTCCCACGACTGGGCACGGGCCTCTACTAACGAGGTTTAGGCCTTAGTCCAGCACGCGAGCCTAATGCGAGTTGGTAGACTTCACATACCCTAAAAATTCTTATGAGAATTCTCAGGTTTCCTCACGATGTTCTCCTTCACCGTTAAAGCAAGCGAAAACAATGAATACACACGTAACTTTAGAAAAGTCAGAAGTGTATGCCATTTGAGCTTCGAACATACGACTTTCGTCTTGACAGTCCGTACCGCAACCAACTAGGCTATCGCTGATAAAGTGTAGCCTGAAGTAATTTAAATTAGCAATTAAACTCACGGATATACAAAAACCGGAAAACAACACCCAGCTCACGTTTAAGCTAAGAGGTAGTCAAGATGCAACCAGTATCGCGGTTGGGAGACTATTGCCTCATCAGGCGCATATTCCCCGACAAGGCATCTATGATTTTCGAATCAAAAACACAATATATAATTTTGACAGCCTCCGTGGCCCAATTAGCGAGTCGCCGGCTGTGAAATGAGAGGCCGTGGGTTCCATTCCCACACCGGGACAAATGTTTGTGTGCAGACAGATATTTGTGTCCGGGGGTCTGGGTGTTGTGAGACCGAAAGTCTCTCGTAGTCTCAGATACCCACAACACAAGACTCGTATCTTAGTGTGAGGTTGGGGCTATGTGTGACAGTTAAAAAAATACACATATGATGACTGCCAACTCTAGGATTACAATACAGATCCTAATCGGTTTCCCTTCATTGAATCCCTTCCCACCAATGATTTTTTTATATTCGTATATAATATAAATTAAAAATCAAATTTCATCCGACATTTCTGCTAACACTTTGACGATTGTTGCTTTATCCGTAAACTTTTGCACATAACCCTATTCGCTAAAATTAAAAACCCGCGTCAGCTTCTAACTAGCACCGCACAACTGCAGCATTATTATCGCTGCGAGCGGATGTTGTTCAGCACGCTTGCCGCCGACGGTACGCGTGGCCATTAAACCGGCGAGTTCATTTCGACGTCAAATTTATAGCTCGTATGCTGGGTTTTAGTTTATTTACGGATCCGTTGGCAACTCATGTGGATGTATAGCTAAGAAATATGTTTTTTTTTTCTAGGAACTTATATACTTGGAAAAGTGATGAAATTATCATAGAGGTACCCAGGTTTGATCAAAGTGTATTGACCCTAAAATATCACTAAATTCAATGTTAACGCTATCTGTACACCTCTATCTCAGAACGGTCCCACGCAACGTAAATAAGGTTACTAATCTTGATATGGCTAGATTTATCACTATTGAAATTTTAAAAAGTAAATAGTCTATAGATATAAAGTTAATAAGAGTTTTAATGGTTTTTGGGAAAATACATTATCATATAACACTTTCATTATTAAAAAGATTGCATAAATATATATACACACCTGTAATCCCCGAAGGGTAGGCAGAGTTGTAACCAGTACATCTACCCTTTTCGCCGAATTTATTACGGTCCCATAATGTGATAGGGGCGAGCCTATCGCCATACCGGGCACAATTCCAGACTCCGGGCTGATACTGAATATTTATATATTAAATAGAAAAACCCGACATCTCATTACCCGACCCGGGGATCGAACCCGCGACCTCAGCACAGCAGTCATAACGTATGCGCCACCGAGGCAGTCTATATAAAGTCTATACACAGATTGGATCCAACTGTAAAAGCTTTTAATTTGCAACGATTAAAGAGATTTATAAGTCATTGTTGTAATTTAGTTTTTATCACGCGATATAATTTATCAATCAAACTTTACTTAGAATTTTCCACGTTTACATAAAAATAAAGTGTCAAAAAGTAAAAAAGAAAGCAAAATATTTATAAGTAAAACGCAAACTTACATATCTCCGCTGAATCGCGCGCAGGATCGCAAATATGGCGTTTGGGACATTACAAGAATGAACCGGAGGAAGCAATACAATAGTACTGGCAATATAGATATTAATCGCATTGTTGTCAAGAAATCATTGATCTTATTTTGGCACCCGTTCCAGAGATGTGATAAAACATAAAATATGGCGGCGAAAATAAAATACTTTTTAATTTTTTAATATGACGAGTTTCATGCAGAGTTTATGTCTGGCTGTATGCAATATGTTCACAAATCTATCTGGCCATTACGAATTATCGACGTTCTAAATTCAAAAATACGATCGATAAAACACTAAGCGTAGAAATAAAGCGAAAATAAGCAGCGCTCATCGGTGGGACATAGGACGGGCCACACACGGCAGCGCTGCAAGCGATCGATGCAGGCGACTGCGCACTTGGCAGGTCAATGCACCCGTCATCTGGCGCCACAAGCGCTGTACGAAGCGCGACCTGTGCTTTATTGCTCGCTTGATTTGGGTTATTGGTATTGTGTAAGTGAAAGATTAATATTAGGATATATACGACCTACATTTTGTTTTATTGCTCAAGATGTTATTTGATATTAAAACATTATAACAAAGGTAGTCGAACTGACAACCGGCTGGTAAGTGTTTAGTATACTATTTAAACAATGGGGCATGGCCAAGCACATGTGTATTGGGAATTACTTTACATCATCATCATCAGCCTATCGCAGTCCACTGCTGGACATAGGCCTCCCCCAAGGTTCTTTACATTACTTTACGGCTCTTATGAATAGTTATTGACTTCATTATCTATCATAGAGATAAAATCTGTATCATGAATCTAAAGATGTAATTAGGTTGGTATATAAACCTATAGATAATAAAATGACGTATGATTGACACATCAACATTCAAACCAGACCGCTGGACCCAACAAGCCAATTAAAAAGCTGAGATTTTGACAGCGTATTGAGATACTAGATGTTGCCCTACATGTGCCTCAGTGCAGAAGACAACTCCTTGGATTATATACTTCTGCTCCCAAAAATAACTTCCACGCGGGCGGAGCCGTGAGCAACAGCTAGGATTTTTTTTTTTTTCGCGGGGAAAAGCGATTTATCACTACCGCCCCGCCGGGGGGGAGGCAGGACGGTTATGTTGGGCCCGTCTCCATGTGGGGGGGACTCAGAAGCCCCCGCACACCGAAGGACGCCCTCGGCGTCCACGGCAGCAACGAGGCCAACCACCCGTGCTGCCGTTCATCCCGGGGTCGCCCGGTGTGCCGACGAAGTATATACAAAATAAATAACAATGTACAGACACAAATCGACACACCGAAATGAGCGCTACAACAGCCCCCCGCTGCGCGCCCGCGACCCCCGATGACCCCTATTAGTCGCCTCTTACGACAGGCAGGGGATACCGTGGTGGGATTCTCCAAACGCCCCCAAACCACAGGGCGGGAGACGCCGGTCAGTCGTCAACCCGGCGCCTCCTCCGTCTCGATTGGCGGCAGGAGGGATCGGAGCGCTGTTCCCGATCCCTCTCGGCACTCTCCTTCTGTGAGATAACTGCCTCACAGAAGAGGATCACCGCACGCCAGGACCTCCGGCTGTCGACCATGGCTGAAACAGCTAGTATAACATAACTAAGAAAATAAAGAAAATCAGTACAAAAAGTTAACCTAATCTACCCAATATGGGGTATTTCCCAACCCAATTGGGGTATACCCCGTAACAAACTGTTAATGCAATGCTACAGTTTTGATAAAAAAAGGTATTTTCCACTGACCTCCTGTTGTCGAGGTAGCTGTCGTAGTCATCTGGCGTGTTCTTCCCGTCGTGCATATCGTAGAGGTCTGTGTATATCGCGGACTCGAGACGAGACGGATCCAAATGGTAGTTCGGATTCTCGTAAGAAAGCAGACCATTCTCTGTGGACAAAGAGATAAATAATTAGGATTTTAAAAACAATATTGCACATATAAACTCACGCTTGTAATCCCCGAAGGGGTAGGCAGAGGTCTAACCAGTACACCCACTTTTCGCCGAATTTATTACGGTCCCATAAATTGGGGGTGAGCCTATCGCCATACCAGGGACAATTTTTTCGGAGGTCTAAAGTTGGGACACGATGTTTGGCCGTTTTGCGGCCTTCTGAGTACTCTGACACTAGACCCTCGACCGCTTCTTCACCTTCTCGCCCATGGCGTAGTGTGAGTACTAAGAAGGCCGCAAAACGGCCAAACATTGTACCTCAACTCTAGACCCCCGATAAAAACCGGATGTACACTGGCTGATCCCGGAAAGCGACACACTTGCGTGTGCCACTATGGCGGGTTTTACACCCTGTGCACGGTGGTTGCTATCCGGCCGGATATGAATATCCTACCACCAGCTAAGTCTGTCATAGTCCAATTATTTGTAATTTAATTGATTTAGTTTTTATAAATACATCTGTTATATGTTGCATATCACTTGTGAGGATAAACTATTTATTTCTTTCACATATCAGCTTTAATTATGAAGTTATCAGACTAATGAATATTTCAAACTGGAGTGGGAAACAGATGTTCATGGATCATAATAATGCAGTCACGCCTGAATTCCCAAAGGGCGAGTAGGGAGGCGACGAATGCTTACCGAACGTTATTTCTGTGAGCTGCATATGAAAGCCAGCCTTTTAGCGCTTCCAAGAATATGCCGTTTCACAAATAATTTCCAATTTCTATTTGATCAAATATATTGGATGATTTGTTCTTATCGATGGAATTCAGATGCCCAAGCCTCTGAATTAAGCGATATTTTTTAAAAGTTACAGAAGAAAGGTTAAAAGTTTTTTTTTTATTTTGGGAATAAAATTCGCTATAAAACACTATATTGCTTGGATTTTAGTAGATTTAATAAAGCTATTAAATCTAGCATATAACATAAGCTATCAGTAAATACTTACACAAGTGCTTACTAAGTATAGTATGTTTGTGTATATTTTGTTAATTTGGTGTTGTAGGTATTACATATATACATAATTTTGTTTTTATATAAGCTTATTTTGTCAAAGTATATGTATACAATAGTGGGGGTGACATTTTCATGCTTGAAAAAACCCCCAAAATGAAAATAAAGAAAAAAAAAAAGAAGTATTTACTGATAGAATCTTTATGAGTTATTTTCATACATTTATGAGCACTATTTTGTAAAATGAATGTGCTCTGAAAGAAAAAGAGCCCTGTTCCATTTAATTTATGGGGCAAAAATGTGCACAAAAAATTGAAGCTGTTGTTAAAAGATGCAGAAAAATATGTCAACACAATGTCGACGCCTTAATCAAATATAAATCAAGATTTCGACCAGCATAACTATAACCTAAAGATACCATATTACTATTTATTATCCCCAACAAATATTGCGTATGCTACTTACATAAATCCAACGACACAAAAGTCATACAAATAATTGTCCAGTATAAACTGGAATTAAACCTTAAACGATATATTAACTACATCAAATAATTCAACACACGTCTTGTAGTTGAAAAAATATAGTATTGTAATGGCACTTGGCCGGCATCATGTAACCAAAGCTGAAGCCGTAAAATTTCACGCCATTTCAGCAAGGTCTATAGGCTAAAGGCATTTCATAGATACTTTTCTATTAGATTCATCACAATATTTTTAGGACACACAGTACACAGTGGTTATAATATAATGGTATATAATGGTTACACAGTGTTTAACCACATTAAAAGAAAGAGATAGCAGCGACAGCCTAGTTGGTTGGGTGCGGACTGTCAAGACGAAAATCGTATGTTCCAAACCAGCCCAAATGCCATAAACATCTGACTTTTCTAAAGTTACGTGTGTATTCATTGTTAATTACCGCTTGCTTTCACGGTGAAGGAAAACATCGTGAGGAAACCTGCATACTTGAGAATTCGCATACGAATTTCAAAGGTGTGTGAAGTCTATCAACCCGTACTACAATTTTAATCTATCATTCTATCAATTTTATCATGTCACTAATAAAGATAAGTCAACACTTACGTCAACCTTGCCTTGCTTTTACCATCAATTTGAATACTGGCCTTTCAAACTCGGAATTCACTAGTTTGAACATAAAAAGCACTGAACACATCCGATCAGAATTACACACAACCACAAGGATACAATTTTACGATCGAGCTAAATCATTAATGGAATTCCAAACAAGAGTCCTCACAGCCCATTCGAAGGGTACTATAACGATTTCCCAGTACAAAGCAATAGCTGTTGAGCAAAGCCCTCCGGCCTTCGCAAATGTGCTGCAGATATCGTTACAGCGCTCTTACACACCCAATGATGGATGCTGCAAACGTTGACTGGGAGCGATTTAAAACAAATCATTGTGTATTAAAAATATGTTAAGTCAGTTTTGTAATGATTGAGTAATTCGAGCAGTAGCGTAACAGTAGCGAGGAATAATTTGGAAAATAGTCTTTAAAAATGCCATTTGTAAAAATCCAAATATTTTTAAAGTAGTGTTTACAAGAGGTCAGTAAATCAAGAACTTTAAACACCAATGGCAGACTGCAAATTTAAAACAAGCCAAGGCAACACTATAATTTATTTGGAATGACTTGGTTGTCATTCCAAATAAGACAAACAAATACAACAGCGATTTGTCTGCAATCACTCTGACAACTCACTTTAGAATCTCTAGTCTTTACAACAATGTACTTTAAGTACATTGGCATTGGAACGGTAGGCAGCGGTTTTGCTGTGCCCTGGCATTGCAGAAGTCTATGGGCGGCGGTGACTACTTACCATCAGGTGGCCGTCTGCTTGTCTGCCTATCGAGGCACTAAAAAAAAAGTTCCAGGTCATGTATTCTTCAACGTTAGTAGAGTGCTCAATCCAGTAATCAAGTACTAAGGAACAGAGCACAAAGACAACTGAAGAAAGGAATGGCGATTGGGAAATGGGAGAATTCATGCCACACGCCATACATTATACAACATTGTATTATTTCCTCGGTATGATTACATTTTATTTTAAATAATTAGTATAACAATATGTAAATTTGATTAATATGTAACTATTCTGTGGGTGTACGAAAGATAATACAAAATAAAAAATAAAAATTAAATAATTGCTTGCCCATAGTATCAAAAAGCAGATGCCAAGCAGCAGCATATTCCGGCTTGAAAGCCATTAAAGCTAGCGAAATCCCTGGGTATTATAACATATGTCTCAGTATTCGCTGATAATATCAGCAGTCTATACAAGACCATGTAGTACTTAGTATTTCAAATTATGTGTTGCTATTGGACAGCAATTCTCCATCAGATGAGAAGCTTGCGCCTCGTAATGCAGATAGTAATAAATCAACGTAAGTAGGTCCTATTATTCCTTTAAAAATACAGCATATTCCTTTAAAATCATGGTTTCTGATCTCTCGGGTTGAAGAGTCCTATAATAGACCATGTTTTTCTTCGTTTAAAGTTTTTGATGGTATAGCTACTGATTAAGGCATTACAAGTTAACTTGTATCATTGGAAAGTTCAACGCCTGTCCTATAAACTCTACAGCCTATCCTTTGGGCTGTTGTAAAGCGTGGTCCACACTATTTGGGATGGTAACAAAATGTAACGGTAACTGCGTGCCCGCACTTCCGGTACGTAATGACCATCAGCCATTATGCGGGATGGTCGATTGATAGCTTATGGTAATAAATATTAACTGTGTACCACTCTCAGTATTACAGTTGTAATATAAAATGTATAGCATTGTAATCGATATACTGTCATAACATAAAAAGCTAAAAGGCAAGCTAAAAGAGGTTAAAGTGTACAATCAAAGTTATTTAAGTGCAGTGTGAATAACGAAAATTGAAAAATCATGTTTGAAAAAGAAAAGAATTACATTAGCATTGAAGTAAAAAGAAGTTTAATTTTTATATCGCGGTTTATTTTATTTTTGTACCTTTTCGCGACAACCTATTCTGCCCCCTGACTACGGAGATTGTATAGTTTTCGAAACGTCTGGACTGAAAAGAAGATCTGCAAATGGATTCTCCGTGGAAAAAAAGGCATGAGATACCATTCCAAGCTGAATTAAATGAATTTGTAAGTCGCTACGAAAAGACTAGCTTTACATTTTCAAGATGTCAGAGTCAATGATCTTACTCTTGAGAGTGATAGGTTTTTAGCCCTGTACTGAAAGGCCGCGATGGAAATCATCTACCTTTTGGAGCATTGGTTCTCAAAATCTACAATTATTTACATACTTTTAACATTGGAAATAAGAAAACATGCGACAGTTTGTAATTAGATCCAACTTTTTACCCATAATAAGTAGATTATCTGCATTGTTGTTATAATTGGCCTCATATTATCCATTTCCATTTAGTCTCCTTAATCTGAATAATCGGCCAATTATGGATGTGGATTTGACAATTTAAGATATTATTATAACGTCTATTTGCACGTCCTCGAATAGGACTTAACCGTTTACCATTTTTAAATCAGAATGTAAGATGGTTAACTATAAGTCTTAAAACTTACTTGTTTACTACCCCTGTATTAAACATTGTCCCACTGCTGGGCACGGGCCTCCTCTACTAATGAGAGGGGTTAGGCCTTAGTCCACCACGCTGGCCTAATGCGGGTTGGTAGACTTCACATACCTTGAAATTCTTATAAGAATTCTCAGGTATGCAGGTTTCCTCACGATGTTTTCCTTCACCGTTAAAGCAAGCGATAATTAACATTTTTAATACACACATAACTTTAGAAAAGTCAGAGGTGTATGCCACTTGGTTTTCGAACCTACGACTTTCGTCTTGAGAGTCCGTACCGCAACCAACTAGGCTATCGCTGCTATATAAACTTACTTAAAGTTATTAAAATTCTGTTGTACATTGTATGCATCGATTGAATGTATGATTAATCGTGGCAAAACAACACACCTTACATTTGATATTGTTTGCACAGATGTTATGTTGTATTTGTTTACTTTACATTTTTTTGCTATTATGGTTTTTGTTGTAACAACGTTGATCAGATATGGTTCTCTGAAAACACATTCTTACTTCAATTACTTTATTTATTAGAATATGATTATGCCTTTACTAAAGTTGTTCCTTTGAAGCTGCTAAAACTTTTCTATCATCTATTATTATTTTTTCTTTATGATTTTCGTCAATCATATCACATAATAACAACACACACACATCGCAGCCGTTATTACCTATGTTTTTGTTTAAAAAAAACATAATAACAGCTGAACTGGTGTACATGTTTCATTAATAAATTGAGCAATCTCCAGGAAACCTACATTCTAAAAAAAATTACAATAATACTAGCCCTGTATTAAACATTGTCCCACAGTTGGGCACGGGACTCCTCTACTAATGAGAAAGCCTTAGTCCAGCACGCTGGCCTAATGCGGGTTGGTAGACTTCACATGCCTTTGAAGTTAGTATGAGAATTCTCAGGTTTCCTCACGATGTATTCCTTCACCGTTAAAGCAAGCATAATTATGAATACACAAGTATTTTAGAAAATTCAGAGGTTTATGCCATTTGGGCTGGTTCCGAACATACGACTTTCGTCTCGACAGTCCATAACACTACCAACTAGGCTATCGCACTTTTAGTATAATATAGTAGCATAATTTTTGGATCAAAATTAAATTCTCCAAGAACTCAATACTTAATTTATTCCGTTAACTTCAGATTATTTAATGGTCATAACCTTTTGTCAGAGAAGTTCTAAACAGATTTAATTCTTTGAAAATTACTATGCCGTTATGGAAGTACAAGAACGCTTTTTACAAACATTTTTCTTCTTGTAGTTTTTTTTAAATTTCCTACTGCTTGAGACTTACTGAGGCTTTATCATTGGTAATCAATTTAAAGATCCTCATATAAATTGACATGTTTCAGAGCTCCTTTGGATCCTTTCTTACGTCAGCAAGCATCAGGCCGGTAGAAAGGCACACGGAGCTATTGATTTTCCACGACCTTCAGACGAACGTCGCGGTCATATCTACCTTGCTTTTAAAACTTACCAACTAATTGGTGACGTGAAGAAATTGCTAATATGAAATGATTTATGCTTTTAGTTGGAAATGCTATGGATATTAGTTTAAATGGTTATTTTAGACTTTATTACATTTTTTTTATACTGGCACAAGTGACCACACTGTACCCGATGGTTAGCGCAGTGCCGTCCAATTAGAGTATCGAGTAGCGAGAGACAATCTATCCCCCGCTACTCCACACAATCATGCCGACCTGCTTCTTCACACTACGCCATGGGCTAGTTTATGAAGAAGCGGTCGAGGGTCTAGTGTCAGAGTACTCAGGAGTTGACAACTCCAGACCCCCGATAATAATAATATCAGCTATTTATTATACTGTCCCACTGTTGGACACTTTGACTTCTAGACTTTTGAAGTGGTAGAGCCACGCTGTAGACATATTTGTCTACAGCATGAATGGGCCGGCTTGTCCGGGGTGGTACCACTGTCTCACAGAAAACCAACGTAAAGTGACAGTTTACGGTCGCGTTTCGTATGGTAAGTGAGATATCCGGAGGCCCAGATTCCCCCTTACCTTCCCTAATCCCTATTCCTGTTCTTTAAGGCCGACAGCGCATACATGATACTTTCGGTATTGTGGATGTTCATGGGCGGTGGAGATCACTTAACATCAGGTGACCCACTGGCTCGTTTGTCGAACTAAGTTATAAAAAAAACATGAGAGGAGTTAGGCCTTAGACCATCATGCTGGCCTGATGCGGATTGGTGAATTCATGAATCTTTGAATTTCTTATTTAGAATTTTGAGAATATATCCTCAGAATATTTTCCTTCGTTGTCAAAACAATAAAGTGATAATTAACAATGAAGTAATGTAACTTTAGAAAATTCATTCTATTTGGCCTGGTTTCGAACCTACAACTTTCGTCTTGACAAGCTATGATAATATTATATTATTCTATTATCTATATTCTAACAACATTAGATTGTGATTTGAACTGTATGGAACAAAGTTTGAGGTTAACACATTTATTCCTTACCTACGATAATACACATATGTTATATTACTTATACATCGTCAGTTAAAATACTGTACCTATAAATAAATACACCCAACAGTCACACTCATAGTTCTGACCTCACACAAAGTCAAACTTGTATCGTGGGTATCAAGATGGTACGCTACGCTGGTGGTAGGATATTCATATCCGCCCGGATAGCGACCACCGTACACAGGGTGAAAAACCCGCCATAGTGGCACACGCAAGTGTGTCGCGTTCCGGGATCAGCCAGTGTACATCCGGTTTTTTTGGGGTCTAGAATTGGGGTACAATGTTGGCTATTTTGCGGCCTTCTGAGTACTCTGACAATAGACCCTCGACCGCTTCTTCACCTTCTTGCCCATGGCGTAGTGTGAAGGAGCAGGCCGGCATGATTGTGTTGAGTAGCGGGGGATAGATCTTCTCTCGCTACTCGATACTCTAATTGGACTGTACTGCGCTTACCATCAGGTGGTGAAGTGCGGTCACTTTGCCGTACTAGGATAAAAAAAAAAGAACTACGTACTACGGTCCCGAAACAAATATCTGTCACATAAACATTTGCCGTTGCGGGAATTGAACCCACGGCCTACGTGTCACAGCCGTCTCGCCCCCTGCGCCACGGAGGCTGTCCGTAAATACAGCTTTCTTTTTAACAATTTGCAAACCAAACAGTTTAACTGAAGTAGCATAAACCAAGTATCTGATAGTTACTTTCACAAGTGTTAAATGGGTGATTTGGTAAAACCTCTGCGTAGTCATCTTTGATTAAAATGTAAAAGTAATTTATTTTGACGTATTCATTATTTACTGTGTTTTCTTTAAAGAAATTATCATAATCATGTCATTGAGCGTAACTTTTTAAAAATTATTTTAGGTTAACGTTATAGGTTATACGTTATTATTTTGTATTACTTATTTATTTACAGAAATACATCTAACACCTAAAGTTACATATATAATTCTGACCCGCCACTTGGTCAAACTTGTGGGTATCATTAACTACGAGAGACCAGGGTCCCACATACCAGACCCAAAACAAACTCCTAGTTGCACATCTGCCTACATCTTTGGGAATACAGACGTGAGCTTATGTAAATGTTAAATGGATAGAATGACTGGCTAAGTCAAAGTTTAATTTCCTATTAAAAAACCGTGTTGAATAAAAAAAACTATAGATATTGTAGGTAACGAAGGCCTAATGAAAGCAATTTATCGCTTCAATGCGATTTCATTTCACTGGATAACGCTCTAACGATTAAAAATAAAATAGTTAATAAATTAAATTTAAACCTCGCAATAACTAATTATAGAGAATATGGCCTAACGAAGCATTAAATAATAAAATTAACCTTGTATTAAATACTGTCCCATTGCTTTCACGGGCTCCATTCACAATAAGGGATTAGACCTTTATCCAATATTATTGTTATTTAATCTAGGGTTTCTATCCTGGCATGGCAGTGGCTACACTGCAACTTTTTTTATACTGGCAGGGCAAAGTGACCACACTGCACCTGATGATAAAGCGCAGTGCCGTTCAATTAGAGTATCGAGTAGCGGGAGACGATCTATCCCCCGCTACTCAACACAATCATGCCGGCTTGCATCTCACACTACGCCATCGGCAAGAAGGTAAAGAAGCGTAAAACGGCCAAACATCGTACCCCAACTAATAGTAATAATAGTAAGTGCAGTTTAACCCAAATATAATGTCAAATGAGTTACGCCAGAATGATCTAATTGGATGTAACATTCCACCATGTTTGGTTCCCCTCAATGGAACACACAAGTACGTTGAAAACAAATCGATAAAAATATTTTAATGGTTTGATTTTAGAACACTTTTAAATCATAATTAAAATGATTGGTGTTGTCATTTTAATTATGACTTAGCGTAATATTTGACAATCTGGCGAATTGTCGCCTATATAGCCTAGTTGATTGCGGTACGGGCTGTCAAGACAGAAGTCGTATGTTCGAGACCCAAACGGCATATACCTTTGAATTTTCTAAAGTTACGTGTATATTAAATGTTAATTATAGCTTGCTTTAACGGTGAAGGAAAACATTGTGAGGAAACCTGCATACCTGAGAATTCTCATAAGAATTTCGAAGGTATGTAAAGTCTACCAAACCGCATTAAGCCAGCGTGGTAGACTAAGGCCTAACCCTTCTCATTAGTAGAAGAGGCCCGTGCCCAGCAGTGGGACAATGTTTAATACAGGGCTAGTATATATATAGAACCCGCTTCAAAGATTGGTTTTGTCGATTTTTAGCCCCCTCCCTTGCGTAAGGAGGGATATGGGAGTGAAAGTAGGGATGAACAATCGAATATTTTCAAATATACCCAAGTGGGGTATCAAATAAAAGGGCATGACGT
Source organism: Laothoe populi (assembly GCA_905220505.1). Lineage (NCBI taxonomy): Eukaryota > Metazoa > Arthropoda > Insecta > Lepidoptera > Sphingidae > Laothoe > Laothoe populi. Next base: position 15,745,638 of record HG992168.1, read on the forward strand.
GCACATTCCAAAACTGTAAGTTACATGAAAATCAGTTCATCCGTTTAAAAGTTGTGAACTCCTATCGGGGTTTACCAAATTTCAATATAGAAAGATGTAAAAAAATAAAATGTAAATAGCTTAAGATGTCTCCATGTATTTTATACCTTTTCTTTCAAAAATAACCACCACGCGGGAGAAGCCGTGGGCAACAGCTAATGTTTGAAAAATGACTTAAATCGATTTAGTGGCCCATATTTAATAAACTACTTCCAGTGTTTGCATTTATTATGGTGTTGTATATCTTCCTAACACGATTTCTTTTTCTCTCGATTTATATTTTGTAATCAGAAGAGACAGTATAATTTTCATATCATGAATACGTCCAATTGCCTAAATTACTATGTCATACGACATTCGACCTTATTGAATTTGTGATAATTAGTGGCACACACATATCATTAGGTCTATTATATGATAAATTATGGTTGATATGATGGATATATGGTTCTGCCTGACGAAATATGATGTATCGACTTTTAGACATACGTAATGAGTTTTTGAGAATGGCGAAGGTGATTTTTAAAACGGAAAGTATCTCACGGTTGTGATGTAACAAAACGTGGCCATTGTTCTAGATTGTACATATTATACTTGTAGTTTACGCAGTCGACTGACTCATTAGCTAGTTTGTCGGCATCTGTAGGCCTACTCTTGAAATCAATTCCAATCTCGAACTCGATACAGTTTCAATTTCAATTTAGAAGATATTGGAGTTCGTAACTCAGTCAAATAAATGAAATAGAATATTTACGAACTAGCGATCGTAAATACTCTATTTCATTTAGTTACTATAAATTCCGCCATATTCAGTAGAATAGTGCGCTGGTGTTGCGTTCAAGAGTGCCAATTGTACCGTTTTCGAACCCAATCCCAATTTTAAATTGGAATCGAGAGTCAAGAGTAACCCCTCTGTTATTATGATTTGTATTAATTTTATTTTATTAAAGCGCTTGTCTAATAAATTGTTTAACAAATACCGCGGTTTCTTTCTACGTTTAGCGACGCCGTTTTGAAGGTTTTAAAGCCTTCATGGTAAAGGGACATAAGAGGAGTCGCCAAAAATTTGTCACACCGAAAGGCAAATACGAAGAAAAAGAAGTAAAATTTTGCGTTAGTTATTTTATGGATTTTTGTTGATTTTTTTTCGATCCAATAAAGAAGAGAAATTCATTGTCGTTTGGAAATAATCGAATTATAATTAAAATACGGGAGCACGAGACTGCTATAGATCCTGCAACACTTTGTTTTTTTCATTCTCTCTTTTTTTTATAAAAGACAAGGCAAAGGTTCTCCACCATGCAGCCTTGTCTGTCGTTATTTCTTCCAAATCTGGGCTAAAATTTAAAGTCTTCTTCTTCTCTAATTTGTATAAGTTAAAATGCCAAAGCTATGTCTGTGGTTTTTATCCATTTAAAAGGAGAAAGCCATGTCTTAAATAGTCTTATATTAAAAGGCCGAAGCCCACTGCAACACTAGGAAAAAGTCGATGTCACAAATTCCTTTTTCAAAATTGTTTCATAAAAATATTTGAAAATAGAAGACCGATACTGGCCGGTACGCTTTTGCGTTGTAGTATGGACCTTGATCCTATGCTATCATAGTAACCAAAACATAAACATTTTCGTTTATTTTCAGAATTTCCATTTATTCGTTACTATTTGGGCACAAGGTTGAACCCCTATGTAAATAAATTGAAGATGTTATCTGTTTATCGAGAATCTACTGCAATTACTTTTTTTCGCTTTACGAATGTAGAATGAAAGTTATTCATAAAAGAATTGACATGCGATGCTATTGCCATATTTCAATTGCTTCAATTTTTTTCCTGGCACGACAATGTGTCCACACTGCACCTGATGGTAAGCGCAGTAACGTCCAATTAGAGTATCGACTAGCGAGAGATAATCTATCTGCTGCTAGTCAACACAATTATGCCAGGCTGGTTCTTCACACTACGCCATGTTGCCCATGGCGTAGTGTGAAGAAGGTGAAGAAGGGGTCGAGGGTCTAGTGTCGGAGCACTCAGAATGGCGCAACACGGCTAAACATCGTACCTCAACTCTAGACCCCCGGCAAAAACCGGCTGTACACTGGCTGATCCCGGAACGCGACACTCTTGCGTGTATCACTATGACGGGTTTTACACCAGTTTTATACAGTGGTCGCTATCCGGGCGGATATGAATACCACCACTACTACCACCAGCTTTTAAGGCTGGACCCATCTTCTTTTGGTCGGCAATTATGGGTGTGATTCCGAAACACCAGGTGACCTACATGAGCGTTTGCCGACATCTCCTATAAAGTTAGTCCGGCCGATACGTCATAATTTATCCCGCCGGTGTCTGTATGTCCGGTTGGATGTCTGCTGTCACCGTCTGCGCTGCATGGAGGACCCCACTTTCCAGCATGCCGGCATAATTGTGTTGAGTAGCAAGGGACGGAAAGGGTTGGTTGTCTTTGGCTACTTTATACTCTAACGGCACTGCGTTTACCATCAAATGCAATTTGCTGGCAATGCCATGCCAGGATAAAATGGATAATGTAACATAAGACAACTGTGAAATTAAGTGATAGTATGTACTTAGGTCATCCTAGACATGCTCTATTGGCCGAGATAGCGACCTTCAGAAAAAGGTCTAAAGTTCTTATAAAGGACGACTGTGAGGAGAATACGAAGCGAAAATATATTTAGTACGCCAGTACTTAGCGCTAGTCTCTGCCGACCCCAATGAGAGACAGGCGTGAGTAAGCGATTATAAAAAGAATATTGTTTCACCAATAAAACACTGTTATATGTAATTATGTTATAAGAAAATGGACATTGTTTGTTAATAAAAATCTTTTATAAACATATGTGTTACATCTTAAAATACTGCTTCAGGTATATTGGTTGGTATATTTTTTCTCGCAGCTCTGCTCGCGTTATTAATTGGTATGGTTGGTTTTTTTATCTATTTTCCGTGTGTTAGCTTTTCCCCACAACATCACACGCTAAAATTACGTAGAAAATAGCATTTTGGGATATTCCCAAATTGTTCAGTTTTCCGGCTAACCCTTTTCTAACATTTGTTTCCCTAAAAATTCGTCCATTTGGTTTTAAGTTATATGTTTTTAAAAACGAAAAGTTAATTTTTTAAAAATATTTACTATGGAATTTTGCTTACTTATTTAATGTAGGCAGTGGCTTTACTGTGCCCTGGCATTGCAGAAGTCTATGGGCGGCGGTGTCTACTTACCATCAGGTGATCCGTATGCTCGTTTGCCTATCCAGAGCGTAAAAAAATTGTTCTAAAAAATGGAATCTGCATCGTGAGCCGTTTTTATGTAGTGCCGATTCAACTACTAGATGAAGGTCCGACAATTGCTTTTAAGCATATTGGCAGAATCATCACAGCAGGAATAATTATTTAGTTTTATGTATATATATATTATTATTTATATTATATTTATATAGACTTATTATATTTATATGTGTAAGTTTTATTCTGTTATAGTATATGTGTAGATATTAATATATTCTTCTAACGTAGAATTCAATTTTAGCACCTACCTTCTTGTATCTCTGCACTACCTCAGGTTGACTGGCAGAGAATGCCTCCGGCATTAAGTCCGCCTATACTTAAATGTATAAAGTGTGTTAAATAAATAATAATAAACTACTATACAGACTGACAACAGATGCTATTTTATTATATATAAAGATAATAAGTTTAGTTAATCAACGATCAAAAGAAAACGGACTCAACAACTCTAGATCTAAAGTTAAAAATACGTTGTAAACAGAAAACAAGTATAGCTTAATAAAATAAACATCCAACGGTTAACGTTTTCTAAAATTAGCGTTAAGAGCGGATATCTTTTAACGATTCGACGGACTGTATTCAGAACATCGACTTGTAATTATCATTGCAATACGATTCTCTCTGATATTATACTGGGCCACTGCCTCGGTGGCTTAGTTATCGCATGTACGACTGCTGTGCTAAGGCCTCGGGTTCTATCCCCGGGTCGGGTAAAGTGGTATTAGGTTTTCGGCATTCTGAGTACCCTCGACATTAGACCCTCGACCGCATCTTCACCTCCTTGCTCCATGGCGTAGAGTTAAGAAGCCACACATCAGGCCGGCATGTAATTTGTATATCACCTTTTTGTATCAAATTATGTCAGGGGTCTAGAGTTAGAGTACGATGATTGGCCGTGTTGCGGCCTTCTGAGTACTCTGACACTCGACCGCTTTTTCACCTTCTTGCTCATGACTTAGTTTGAAGAAGCCACACAGCAGGCCCCGGCCGGCATTATTGTGTTGGGTAGCGAGGGATTGATTGTTTCTCTCTACTTCATACTCTAACTGTGCGCTGTGCTTACCATCAGGTGCAGTGTGGTGACTTTGTCGTGCCAGAATAAAAAATATCCTCTCATTATTATTATGTTATGTGCCCAACAGTGGGAAAGTATAAGCCTGAATAGAAATATACAATTATCATTAAGTTAGTATGCTTAGACGCTGAGATGCGATCCTCTAGTTTCTTATTATTCCTTTCACCAAAAGTAAAGACTATCAAATACCGACAAATATTGTCAATCTCCGTGGCGCAGTGGGCGAGTAGCCGGCTGTGAAACGAGCGACCGTGGGTTCGATTCCCGCACCGAGACAAATGTTTGTGTGACAGAAAGATATTTGTTTCGGGTCTGGGTGGTGTGGTCCGTAGTCCCTCGTAGTTCTTGCTGCCCACGATATTTGACCTAGTGTGGGGTCAGGACTATGTTTATTATTATTATTAAATAAATACTTACTGTTTCGCTTGTGAAGACCCATGTTGTCGCAGGAGTCGTTTTACATCACACGACACATCTGACAACACTTTCTGTCCATCACTATTCCACAACACGACAGAACAGATAAACGCTTCTATTTACGTACAAACCACAACACACACTGAATGTTAAATAGCAATGCAATATTTAAATCGGGCACAATTTGTTAAACCTGTTTGCAGAAAGAATACTAAAATGACACGAGATTAGTATTATATTTTCTTTTTAAGAATGTAGGTATTCTAATTTTAAATTAATTAAAATCTAGTCTAGGCTTTGTGAAAGTAGCTCAAGACGCTTTAAAATAGAAGACAGCTACGAATTTGAATTGTTTTTTAAAATATAAAGATGTATATTTTTATTTTTGGTTACGTCAGGTACAATAATATTGTTAAATTTAAGCATCTAAATGTAGTTAATATACCAAAAATGATTAAGTAACAGTTATTTAATAACGTTATTTAACATTAAAACAATGGATAATAACGCGAACGAACGTTAAAACTAATGAGTTGTTTTTACGTAATGGAGTAAAATGAGGTTTTAAATCTGCCTAATCTTTCCAGTTTTAAGTGGCAATACATTTGAATTAAGGAGCTTTATCATTGTCAGTAGAGTAAAAATGTGGCTAAACCCGTTTCGATACGTCATGACACTTGTTCTAGAATGATTTGCAGTAATTGTTACCAACTACTGGTTTTTTGTATATTTGAGAACATAAATACCATCGAGACAAAAATGTTCCTAATAAGTAAAAGTTTTTTTATTCATAAAAAGTCCACCGACTTCAATAAAAAACAAATTATGCGTCACTATAAAATTTGAAGGTTGCCCTTGATTTGTCTGAAATCCCATCATCAGATCCTGACTTGGTGCCAATGGGACCACCTGGGAAGTATACCCTTTTAAACAAAAAAAGAATTTCTCGAATCGGTCCAGGCGTCTTTGAGTTATCAGGTAACTACATAAAAAAAAAGATTCCGACGAATTGTTAACCTCCTCCTTTTTTGAAGTCGGTTAATAAAGCAATGTTTAACATATATAACGACGATTGCTATTTGATTTAAGCGACATTTTTGAAAAGTTCCAGGAGGTTTTTTGTGTTTTCTGATAAAAAATCACTTTAAAAAACTATTGCGTGTATTTTACTAGAATTAATATATTAAATATTAATAGCAGCGATAGCCTAGTTGGTTGCGGTACGGACTGTCAAGACGAAAGTCGTAGGTTCGAGACCCAAGTGGCATACACCTCTGACTTTTCTAAAGTTATGTGTGTATTAAAATGTTAATTATCGCTGGCTTTAACGGTGAAGGAAAACATCGTGAGGAAACCTGCATATATGAGAGATTTTCGAAGGTATGAGAAGTCTGCCAACCCACATTAGGCCAGCGTGGTGGACTAAGGCCTAACCCCTCTCATTAGTAGAGGAGGCCCGTGCCCAGCAGTGGGACAATGTTTAATACAGGGCTAGTATTATATTATATTATAAATATATTCATGTAAGCACGTACTGCATATTTATGGCTTATTTTAATATACAATAATAAACAATGTGCTGAATAAAAATTAACTTTGTTTTACCAGATGATTTGGGCACCAAAAAAGTGCACAAAAAAAATTGCTGCTTCTGAATATGTATATAACTTTTGCCCATGGCGTAGTGTGAAGAAGCAGGCCGGAATGATTGTGTTGAGTAGCGGGGGATAGATTGTCTCTCGCTACTCGATACTCTAATTGGACGTCACTGCGCTTACCATCAGGTGCAGTGTGGTTACTTTGCCATGCCAGGATAAAAAAATCAATGAAATCTTTCCTCTTTATAATATTAGTGTAGATTTATGCCACGGATAAGTTTAAGAAAGCGAACGTACTTTTCAATTTTCACACGTTCCCACAAGATTTACTTTCGTCGATGCGGCGTCTGCTTCGACATTAAACACAGTAATGCTTTTTAAATCGTTTGGTGAAAGTGAATATTTTGTTTACTATTAATTTTAATACGCTGTGAAAGTGATAGCGTTCTGAGTTCGATTCCCTGAATTGACAATTACGACTTGTCAGCACAGTAACGGGTCATTACGGTGGCGGAGCGGGCAAGTAGCCGGTTCTGAAACGAGGGGCAGTGGGTACGATTCCCGCACCGAGACAAATGTTTGTGTGACAGACTGATATTTGTTTGGGGTCTGGGTGTTGTGGGACCGTACTCCACAGTCCCTCGTAGTTGTTGATACCCACGATATAGGTTTTACCTAGTGTCGGGGTCAATGCGTGTTGCTGTAGGGTGTTATTTATTTATACACAACATTTTTGCATTATGGTATATGTTTATGTAAACTGACGATATTAAATGCTTTGTAGAGCCTATAAAATAAATTATATTTGATTTTATTATACCATTTGTAACTGTAAACATATTTAATTTGTCCACCGTGTTATGTAAATGTAGTACAGAACCATTGATACACACATTTCTGAGTATTTCCATTAATAAAATATACGAATTTTTAAAACGGTTTAATTGGCACGGGTGACATTAGCAAGAGTGAATCCAGTTTTAAGTGATAGTGAAATTTTAAATTTGACAATTAAATCAATTGATTTGCATTCAAAATACATTTGAATTCGATTTTTAAATGAATATTATTACTAGAGTTCATCGATTCGACGAGTACGAAAGTTGTTTTAAATCGAAAAAAATTTAATGCGTTTTTTAATACTTTTAAAATCATACTAAATTTTTTTCATGAATTTTTTTACCCGACTACGGCAAAGCAAAAGGGAGGGCTATGTACATCTTATTTTTGTCAAGCGTACCGTTTGCGAGATAAATCCCGTCAAAGTCAGAAAAATTAATTTAACTCAACTACGGCGTCGCAAAGTCTTTGTTGATGTATGTATGTATGTTCGAGTATGTATGCATTTATATTAATTAGTTTCCACATAACTTCTAAATCACTTATCATAATTTGACAAAAAAACCTAAACAGAAAAAAATGTGATGTGGCTGTGTAAAAACCCCAAAATACTTTAAATAAAAAATAAGTTCTAAAACTAAAACCCGACTACAGAAAAACCACGCTCTAAAAAGTATGAAACAAGAATGTAATAAATATTTTATTGTATTTTATACATTTTCATTGTAAATATAGAATGCAGCTAAAAGTAAAATGTTTCCTCAATTACTATTGATTTTCACATGGTGGTGGGGTCACCAAAAAATGTTTCCAATATTTTTTATTTCATAATATAAGTATTATTTATTGGGTATCATTTAAGTTGCTAGCATTTTACAAAAAAAATATATAATTTTTTTTTTATTCTTACTAAATATTAAAATATATTCATCATATTTCTTAATTAACCTCTTGAATTTGGTCATAAAAAACTCAATTCATTTTAATATTATCTATTTTATTTTTATACAAAATACACTTCTTTTCTCTCATTCAAAATGTTGGTGATTTTCAAAATTTTAGGAACATTGTTACATTATTATTATTTGAAAAAGGAAAGTTTTTAATTCGATCATTTAAAATGTATGTGTCTAGAAGTATATTAAAAAAAAAGTAGGGAGTACAATACAAGCTTTTATTTCCATAGCATTAAAGTTAATAATTCATAAAAAGTACACCGACTTCAATACAAAACAAATTATGTCACTATAAAATTTGTTTTTCCTTGATTTTTCTGAGATCCCATCATCAGATACTGACTTGGTGCCAATGGGACCACCTGGGAAGTAGGTATACCCTTTTAAACAAAAAAGAATTTCTTGAATCGGTCCAGGCGTCTTCGAGTAATCGGGTAACATTCATAAAAAAAAAGATTCCGACGAATTATTAACCTCCTCCTTTTTTGAAGTCGGTTAAAAATAGCATGGAAGAACGGCGAGTGTTGCTAGTGTTGACGCACCGCCGGCGTGCCTATGAGTGATGACTGGTTAAGTGACATTTCAATTGATAACAGGGTATGAGAAACAATGATTAACTCCTCAACGGATAACGTGAAATGCGTCTCTGCAGTCGGATTTAATTAATGTAAATTAATTCATGTTTATAAAATCAAAACCAAACTTAAAATAAATAAATACACCCAACAGTCACACATAGTTCTGATACACTAGGTCAAACCTGTATCGTGAGTATCAAGACCTACGAGGGACTACGGTCCCACAACTCCCAGACCCGAAACAAAATATCTGCAACACAAACATTTGTCGTTGCGGGAATCGAACCCACGGCCTCTTCACAGCCAGCTACTCACCCGCTGCGCCACGGAGGCTGTCGATAAAAAATTTTTTTTTTTTTTTTTTTTTTTTTTTCGCGGGGAAAAGCGATTTATCACTACCGCTCCGCCGGGGGGGTGGCGGGACGGTTATGTTGGGCTCGCCGGCCTTACGACCCAGCGTTAAGCCGTCCGGGAGAGATGTTGACATCCGGACGACCGTTGGGCCGAGTCCCTAACAAATTCCCTACACCGGCAATACCAACTAAAAACCCCGCGGTGGCCCTCTTCGGCGCATAAGAGACGGTCCCGGGCTCACGGGGCGAGAAGCGCCCCATTTTCGACCGGAACCGCCCCTGCGCGGTGCCGCCTTGCGGCCCGTCTCCAAGTGGGGGGAGCTCAGAAGCCCCCGCGCACCAAAGGACGCCCTCGGCGTCTACGGCAGCAACGAGGCCAACCACCCGTGCTGCCGTTCATCCCGGGGTCGCCCGGTGTGCCGACGAAGTATATACAAAATAAAACTATGTACTAACAAATTTTGACACACCGGAAAGGGCACTACGACAGCCCCCCGCTGCGCGCCCGCGACCCCCGATGACCCCTATTAGTCGCCTCTTACGACAGGCAGGGGATACCGTGGTGGGATTCTCCAAACGCCCCCAAACCACAGGGCGGGAGACGCCGGTCAGTCGTCAACCCGGCGCCTCCTCCGTCTCGACTGGCGGCGGGAGGGATCGGATCGTTCCCGATCCCTCCCGGCCCTCTCCTTCTGCGAGATAACGTTCTCACAGAAGAGGGCCACCGCACGCCAGGACCTCCGGCTGTCGACCATGGCTGACACCAAAGCCGGCAGCGAGAGGTCTCCTCCGACGACTGCTACGAGAGCGCTGCGCTCCTCATCCCAAGCTGGGCACTCCTCTACTGTGTGTTGGGCCGTATCACGCGGACAGTTGTCACAGTGATGACACACGGCCGACTCTTCTGCGCCAGCTATGCGACACAGGTACTCGCCAAAACAACCATGGCCTGTGAGCACCTGTGTCAGCCGGAACGTCGCCGCGCCGTGGCGCCTGTCCAACCACTGATGGAAGACAGGACGCACTGCCGCTACGACCCGCTGACCCCAAATTGGGTTCTCCAGCCTGAGACGCCACTCCTCCACGGCGGCTCTGCGGAGGGAGCCACGGATGGCCTCCACCTCTCTCAGGGCCGGTCTCTCCCCGCGCCTGAACGCCTCCTCCCGCCAGTGAAATGCGGCGGAGAGGGCCTTAGCGTCCAGGTCCCACGGTATAAAACCGGCCAAAACACAAGCCGCCTCGAATGAGACCGTGCGGTAGCCCCTGATCGCACGCTGCGCCACTGATCGCTGTGGCCTGCGCAGCAGAGCGACGCACCGGTTGCTCAGGGACTCGGCCCAGACGGGACTGCCGTACAGGGCCATGGACCGCACGACTCCGGCATAAAGCCTTCGGCAAGGGATGCCAGGACCTTCCAGATTGGGCAGCAGGGTTCCTAATGCACCTGCTACCCGACACAATTTAGAATTTAATATCTCAAAGTGGGCGCGAAACTCCCACCGGCTATCCAACACTAACCCCAAATACTTCATTGTTTTGCCGATAGGAATCCGCACCCCATTCACAACTATGTGGGCACCGGCCGGTGGCCCCTTCCGAGGCCCGTGGAAACAAAGGGCCTCAGTCTTCTCAAGGGCCACCTTTAAACCCAGTCGCTGAATGCGACTAACGACGTGGCCGGTACCCACCGCCGCCAGAATTGCGGCATCCTGAAAAGTCCTGGCTGACGCAGTAACGAGCGTGTCGTCGGCGTAACAGGTGACGCCGACGCCCCAGAGGTTGGCCCCACGGAGCACCCAATCATATCCGATGTTCCACAGGAGCGGGCCCAGAACTGAGCCCTGTGGAACACCGCACACCATCGCTCTCCGGTGCCACCCATTGGCGCCCGGATACACCACGTACCTCTCTGACAGGTACGCGTGCACCAGACGCCGAAGATAGGGTGGCACCACGTGGTACCGCAGTGCCTCATTAATGCAGGCCCAGGGCAGGGAATTAAACGCGTTCGAGATGTCGAGTGATACAGCTACAATGACTTTGCCCCGGGCCACTGCTTCTTCCGCCTGCTCCTTCACCCGCAGAATCGCGTGGATGGTGGATCGGCCCTTCCGGAACCCGAACTGGCAATCCGCCAAGTCCGGACCGACCCTGTCGAGGTGTTCGACGAGGCGAGCATGAATAATTCGCTCGAAGAGTTTGGCGACCTCGTCGAGCAGCACAATGGGCCGGTAGGCCGACGGCGACTCTGCGGGCCTTCCTTCTTTCTTTAGCAGGACGAGCTTCCCGGTTTTCCAGCGCGACGGGAAGACGCCCTGCTCCAAACAGGCGGAGAAAAGGTTGCGGAGCCTCGGCCCCAGGTGCTTGACGGCTAGCACCCAGATCTTGGCGGGGATGCCATCGAGACCCGGGGCGGTGTTCTTGCCCCGCAACCGCGACACTGCCGCCCGCAACTCAGCGGGCGAAACCTCTGGGATATCCCTTGCCGAACTCGACGATGGCGCCGACTCGCGGGGCGCCATCGGTGGAGGAGTGGTCTCCACGGTGGCCGGAAACAAGGCCGCGACGACTTCGGCCAGAAGTTCTGGCCGGAGACTCTGTGACAGCGGGGGCGCCGCTGGGCGAAGCTTGTTCATCACCAAGCGATAAGGGCGCCCCCACGGGTCGCTGTCGAGAGTGGAGATGAAATCCTTCCTCGCCGCGACCTTGGCTCTCTTAATGGCCACCTGCAGCGCTCTCTTCGCCTCCTTGTAGAGGCCATAGAGCTGCCGCTCCTGGTTTGCGTGTTCGTCGTCCCGGAGACGCCGGCGACGGTGCCTGGCGTACTGGCGGCGCGCCGAAACACAAGCGATGCGCAACGATGCTAACTCCTGCGACCACCAGTACACCTGACGTCGGGGCGGGAGACGTCGGACTCGGGGCATGGCGGCGTCACAAATGTCCGTCACCGATACCCCGAACCATTCCGCCTCCAACTCAACCTGCACCGGCCCATCCGGTACAGGGAGCCACGACATAGCCAGAGCGGCAAGTTCTAGGGCCTCATTATCGAGGCGCTTCAATGCCCACCGCGGGCCGTCTTGATGCGGGGCACTCGGTCTACCACCGGACAGGGAAACGGCGGACGCGAAGACGTCGAACCTAATGTAACGATGGTCCGACAGCGTCTCCACGCCCACCAATACCTTCCAGCCCCGGACACGGTGTGCGACGGCCGGACTCGCGAACGACAAATCAATAACTGAGCCGCCGTTGTGTCGCACACACGTGTCCACCGACCCCCTATTCAAGACGGCCAAGCCCGCCGAGATCACCCAATCCTCCAGGACCTCGCCGCGAGCATTGGTCGCCGACGAGCCCCATGCCAAGGACTTGGCGTTGAAATCGCCGGCGACAATTGCTGGGTGAGGTTGGCCTTGCGCCACCAGGATCCCCAGCTGATCAAGAAAAGTTTCAAAATCAGCGAGAGGTCTGTTGGGAGAAAAATAAACTCCGACTACCCAAATACCTCCCAACAGAGCCGAGACGCATCCCCGACCCTTCGCTACTCGTTCGAAGGGCGGGGAGCCAGCGGCACCCTGGGTGATGATGGCCACCAAGCTATCGACGTCCCCCGCCCAATTATCACGCGGGGGGATAAAATATGGCTCGGCGACCACGGCCACTTGCACCGACCACTGCGCCATGCTCTGGGTTAAGAGATCCTGAGCACGGGCACAATGGTTGATGTTCGCCTGGAGGAACTTTAACGCCATTATTGGGCGATCTCCATTGCAACAACCTCGGCCTGCGGTGGGCTCTCCTGCTGCGACTGGGCCGTAGCCACAGCGGCAGCTGGTCTCCCTCTACGAGGCGGACGGCGGGTCTTGCGGGAGGAAGTGGGACACGCCTTCCCCCCGACCTGATGCCCGGCGGGCTTTCCGGCCGCACTGCACACAGAACAGTTCGGCGCAGCGTCACATTGCCGAGCTTTGTGGCCCGGCTGGCCGCAGCGGTAGCAAAGTTCGCTGCGGTCCACTGTTCCCTCACAGCACTCCCGCACGTGCCCCGACTCAAGGCAGCGGAAGCACCGGAGTGGACGCGGCTCGAGCACAGAAACTCGAGCTGCAACCCACCCAACCAAAACTCGACCCGCTCCTCTTACTTTTTGGGCCGCCTTTATTGGCAATTTTGCCCACACCGTCCCGAGACCCGAGCGGTCGGGGCGGATTTCGCCGACCTTAATGACGTCGACGCCGCACTCACCGGCCTTTGAGAGGGCCGCTGCAACCGTTTCCGGGGTGGCCGTACAATCCAGCCCGGATAGCCGCAGCTCCGCTGACTTAGTGGGCCGGGATACTCTAACGTACTCCGATCCCTGAAAGCACTCCCTGAGCCTCGCGGCCAGGGAGTCAGCCCTCTCGTCACTATTTGCCCCGGGCACCTCGTACATTGGGGCACCCGTGGCTGCAAATTTAGGCCTCAGCCTCTGAATATTAAGGCCGGTGAGGTCCACCTTGTTCTGGGCGTCTGTGAGCACCTGGGCATACGATAGTCCCTTCTCCACTGCAATCGGCGTCAGTGATATGATCACGGCAGCAGAGCGCGGCGGCCGAAGTTTAGGTTCTACCCTGCGCGATTGTTTCTGCTGGCTTGCAGACGGTACCGCGCTGGGTGAGGCCTTCTTCCCCGCCACGACATTCCACGGCTCGTCCATAGTAGCTGGAACTGGCGGCAGGGGGCGAGGTTCGTGGGGCGTGGGCTGAGGAACACCTTTCCTCATTTTTGGCTTCGCCGCTTTAGGGACAGTACCCGTCCCTTTTGCCTGGCCTTTTTGCTGTGGTGGGTTTGATGGTCCAGCCACAGCAATGGGCGCACTCGATGGGCCGGCAACCGAGGGCATCGGCGCGTTCGACACGCTAGGAGTAGACACGGAAGCGGCAGCGGGTAGGGCCGTCTTCTTGCCCTTTCCTTTACCCTTGCCCTTTACTATCGGAGGAGGAGGAGGAGGAAGCAAGGGAAATTCCTCACGAGTAGTCCCGCCTTCATGCGCTAATGGCGGCCTTAGAAGCGGCGGTGGCGGCAGGTGCATTATGGCCCCTTCTATCCGAGCCATCAAGCGCGCCTCCAGTCTCTGGAGAGCTTCATCCGACTGGCCACTACTGATGCTGGCCTCCAATTGGTCAAGGCGACGACGAAGAGAAGAATTTTCGTCTGATTGCTTGGCCAGCTCCTTCTCAAGGCGGCCGCTCAACTCCTGCCACCTTTTGGCCTCTGCTTCCAACTTTGACACAGCCTGAAATTCCGGCTGGTCTAAAAACTTTATCATGGTGTCGTGCACAGAATTTAACGCCTTCTGGAAGACTCCCTTCAGTTTACCCGACTTGGCCGACACCATCTTTATAATTTGGCCTGCTTCTCTTATGTCGTCGGGCAAGATAACCCGAGACTCAATTCCTTCCATAGGAGTAGCCCTCGACGGAATTGGCGACTTCAAGTAAGAACGCACCCGCTCCTCCATTTCCTGCTCCGCTTTTTTTTTTGGCGGGCAGCCTCGCGGCGTTGGGCCTCCAACTCCCTCTGAGCTTTGCTTAGGCCGACATATTTGCCGGTCGACGGCGGAAGGCCAGGTGCTGTGGCAAATGAGCGAACCTGGGCATCAGTGCCGCTCTCAGACTCGCTCGAGTGTGCGGACCGGGAGCGCACGGAATCCGTGTCACTGCCCTGCCACAAGCGACTCCTTTTCGCGCATGAGGACGCGCGACTGCTCCTGGCCCTAGTTACACGGGCCGTAGTTGCCACGGACAATTCCGCAGCCACAACCTCTGTGGGCCTCTCACCCACCATCTCCTGCATACAACCGTCTTCGGGCCTGCGCCCTCCAACTTCCGCCTCTCCGGGCACGGAATCCGGCACCGGAGTAGGCAACCTCGTCAATAATATTGGTATTTTAAAATTGGTATCCATAAATGTTCCCACGAGTATGGGGGAAATAAACCGTCCACCCAGCCAGAGCCCCCTGTAGCTGGGTAAGCCGATAATTACACGGACGAGGCACCGGCATGTACCCCTCCGGCGTGGTTCGCACTAGCGACCGAACTACCCATCAGCCATGCATCCCCTCACGGTGCGCCGCCGCTTGGGATTCGGGGTAACTTTTTATAGAGGTTTTCTCCCTCGCGGTCCAGGCGGTGAAGCCAAGACCCTCGGTCCGATCGGAGCGCGAGACATAACCACAGACCTCCATATGACCGGATTACGATATACGACGGTGACAGCAAGAGAGAAATTCTCCCCTACTGCCCGCTCGGCGGCGGGGTGAGCGCACACCGAGCCCGCCGACGCCCCCAGGACAGATCCCGAGGGCAACCAAAGGTGCCAACTCCAAAAATTGACGACAGCCGCCACAACAGGCGACGACTGCCAACCACCTTCTGTCAGGACATTAGCCGTCGGTCAACGTGACCGCCGTTGCCCGGGGTGCACCACGAGGAGGTTTCCTGACTCCGCACCCCGTCGATAAAAAATATTAAACATTAACCAAAAGTTACGCGATATCATTTACCGCGGCCTACTTCACACCAGTGAAATTAATTGTTAGTTTCTGTTAATTCAAAATTAACTCCTATAGACATTATTTATTTATCGTTGACAGCTTTTGCTCGCAGCTTGTTCGTGAGATGAAATGATTGACAGCCTGTGAAACGAGAGGCCGTGGGTTCGATTCCCACACCGGGTAAATATATGTGCACAGACAGATATTTGTGTCCGGGGTCTAGGTGTTGTGAGACCGTGCGTCTCTCGTAGTCCCTGATACCCACAACACAAGACTCGTATCTTAATGTGGGGTCGGGGCTATGTGTGTGACTGTTGGGCGTTATGTATCCGACTATAAATGCTCTATGGCTGTTTTTTTTTGTCAATAGCGGCTAACATACGCTTTAAAATGGTGTTTTAATCATAAAATTTCAGGAAGAATTGTGGAAGGCGTACCGACAAACACCTTTGCGAAATAATATATAGAGATAATAATAATAATACTAGCCCTGTATTAAACATTGTCCCACTGCTGGGCACGGGCCTCCTCTACTAATGAGAGGGGTTAGGCCTTAGTCCACCACGCTGGCCTACTGCGGGTTGGCAGACTTCTCATACCTTCGAAAAATTCTTAGATATGCAGGTTTCCTCACGATGTTTTCCTTCACCGTTAAAGCAAGCGATAATTAACATTTTAATACACACATAACTTTAGAAAATTCAGAGGTGTATGCCACTTGGGTTTCGAACCTACGACTTTCGTCTTGGCAGTCCGTACCGCAACCAACTAGGCTATCGCTGCTTATATTATAGAGATAATATTAACTTATTAATAGGTTTCTTATATGATTTTCAGTTCCATATCAAATAATGAACATAGAAAACTACTCAATTCCTCTCTAATGTTCATTGTTCTAACAGCAATAAATAATGACTTGAAAATAACTAAAAACACTTTGTGAATTAAATTCACCTAACACTACACATGGACGGCATTTTGTTATTTATTTATAACACGTATTGAGTAAGAGCGTGTAATTTTTATTTCGCGGTCACAGCACACCTAATACTATGACGAAAAGATGACACAGTGACATTTCGACAGGTTCCTTCATTAGCTATGCGCGGACAATGGAATGTATTGAGAGAAATGTTTGGGGGCCGCAGCCGTGACCCTTATGGTAATGTGCCAGCGCTTTATTTCCATTTAATTTTTGTATAATTTGTAGTAATAGTAATGTAATATAGTATTTTTTATCCTGGGACGGCAAAGTAACCATACTACACTTAATGTTAAGCGCAGTGCCGTCCAGTAGAGTATCAAGTAGTAAGACACAAATATTTCTCGCTACCCGATACTGCCATGCCGGCCTGCTGAGTCTTTCTTCACACTACGCCTAAAGGACCTAAAGGACCATATGAAGGAGGTAGCTCGCAAATTATTTCACAGCTTGATGGTACGACATAGATATTTGCGAACCTGTCAAGTGTCGATGTGTGCCATGTCAGAATCTTATTGGTTCGGTTTAGGAAAAACAATCAGTCATAGTATTGTCATATTCATAGGTAGAAATTATATCCTTGTTTCGTCTTTGTACCCAAATGGTAGATATAAAGTACTAGTTTAAATCGTAATTTTAATAAAGGAAGTTCTATTATGGTACAAAAAACCACGACCAGCGTACACGACCTCTAAATAATTTGATTACCCAAAACAAACGACCAAATCCGCACCTGAGTTAATTTGATGATCATTAGCACACAGTGAACAGAAACAGGTTTGACACGGAATAACCGGCATTCGATTTGTATATAATTAATTCATATACAATTGTTAGGAACATCAACAAAACTATGCAAGATGGATATTTAAAAGGCACAAATACAATGTTTATAATTTATTGATTGTTTTACACGGCAATGTTACACATCTCAGTGCTTAATATTAACACACACGCATGTCAGGATTTATTTAAGGCTTCTCTTTATAATTAATCTACCAGCATTACCCTTTTAAACTGAACAAAGCCATTGAACCGTTTACAATTACTTACTGTCACGCGAACGAACCACGACTGTTCTCACTACCAACTCACTGCTACACCACTATATAGTCTTCTGAACTGAACTCCAGAGCGCGGAAGGCACTGTGTTTTATATTAAACATTTACTACTCCCACTTTGGTTGTCATTATTAACTACCCCCAACTAGTCTCCTAAATACCTCAGTTATACCTTCGGTATTTCTAATAATAGTAAATACCCGAATACAATGCAACCGAATATATCTTTATGTACTTTAGTTTTTCTATAGCAGCGGTAGCCTAGTTGGTTGTGGTAGACTGTTAAGACGAAAGTCATATGTTCGAAATGTACATAATTATTTATTGTGTAATTATTACGTTAGGTACCTAATTATTTATTGTTAATAAATAAAAGTTTTTTTATTCATAAAAAGTACACCGACTTCAATAAAAAACAAATTATGCGTCACAATAAAATTTGAGGGTTTCCCTTGATTTTTCTGTGATCCCATCATCAGATCCTGACTTGGTGCCAATGGGACCACATGGGAAGTATACCCTTTTAAACAAAAAAAGAATTTATCGAATCGGTCCAGGCGTCTTCGAGTAATCGGGTAACATACATAAAAAAAAAGATTCCGACGAATTGTTAACCTCCTCCTTTTTTGAAGTCGGTTAAAAATAAGTTCTACTTTGCAGAATTTATTGTATTGTTACGGAAGGTGGTATACGACCACGGTTGTCCTCTGATCACCACTATGAATATGTTATAAAATACAATAAAATATTTTTAGTTTAGTCGAGTTTTAGTTTTGGAACTTATTTTTTATTTAAAGTATTTTCGGGTTTTTACAGAGCCACCCACATCCCTTTTTTTCTGTTTAGGTTTTTTGTCAAATTATGATAGAAGTTTAGAAGTTATGAGGGAACAGATGAAGATACATACATACCGGTCAAAAACATAACCCTCCTTTTTGCTTTGCCGTAGTCTGGTAAAAAAACCACAACCTACCGCCCTAAAACTTTTACGTCGAAACGCTGTATTTGGAGAGATATATTTTGTTTTAAATAGATGCAATATTTAACTCTAAGCAAACAGGAAAATATATTTTTTTAATTATCATCTAAGAATGTCTGAGATGACATGCAATTATCAATTATTCCGTTGTAATAGTAATTGGACCAAGTTTTAAGTGTTAATTGAACATAAACTTATTGTATGTAATGTAATACATAACAAATACATAATTATATTGCAGTACATGTACCAATCGGACGGACGATCAGATTTCTCTTGTGTTGTAATTACGATGTGTATTAGTTTCCGTTAATTTGCCGCGTTACGTACCAGTTACATAATTTTACATTGTTTACTTTGCCTTCGTCCGATGATTAAAACAATGGATCTGGAAATTTTGTTTATGGTTTCATGCGCTTACCACCAGGTGCGTGTGGTCTCTTGGCGTGCCAGGATAAAAAAAAAACAAATAAATGGATATTTAATTTTTTTTCCCTATAATGCGCATTTATTACTGAAAAAATTATAAACAAATATCTAAAAGATTTGAAATGTTACAGATGAGATGGGAAAATTATTGTATATAATTTGTATATCTACGTGTGCTCCAACGTAGACCACATCATCACCCCCATCAGGCGAGATAGTGGTCAAACGCAAGCCTATTTCGGTAAAAAAAACCGTTATCGATCAAAATAGAACTGCTACTTGAATCACATCTTTTTCGCTTGTCCACTTTATGATCGTGCGTCTTTTATTAGTCAACTCATTTCCTTTGACGTCCCTTTTCCTTCGTGTATTTCTTCCCTTCTCTTATTTAATATAAATATTTATAAAGCTATTTTCTCATTAATTGTACATAATAACATAAAAATAAAGTTTGTATGTAATTTTGTATATTATAAATATTAATATCCATTCTATTATTATTTACCTAAGAATTAATATATTATCCTGATAGAGTAACAACTTTCCTGACTTATTTTTTCCAAATTCCGAAACCTACTTGCTTCCCGTGATGTTTCCCTAACTTTATTGTCGTTGGCATAGCACAGCAACACAGTGCTTGTAGCCATAAAAATTAATTAATTTTATAAGAATAAGATTTAATAAGAAGCCTTTACTAATCCAAATTATTATCTGAAATTTAATATATTTTATGTTAGGACCGTCTGTGGCATACCATAAAGAAGTCAATACTTTTTATTTTATCATATAATTTATGATGAAAAACCATCAGCCCAGACTAAATTGCCGAAAATGTTTAAAAATTGCAAAACTTGTAGATTCAATAAATTCAGTCTAAGACATGCAATAAATTATACAATATTTGGCAATATTTTTTAATAAAAATCTGTGCGACCTCAAAAATAAAAATATAATAAGATAATGTTGAATACCGATATATAAAAACACATTGCCAAATTCTAGAAAACTGTAGACGAAATAAATTAAGTAGCTGAAGTTATAAAGTCGACACTTATATACCTTATATATTTGGCAGCATTTGACAGTTACACTGCAGGCCGGCATGATTGTGGTATATAGTAGATTGTATCTTGTTATTTCATACTCTAACTGGACGGCACTGCGCTTACCATTAAGTGCAGTGTGGTCACTTTGCTAGAATAATATATAGGTATATATAGTAACAGATTGCTATACTTTTAAGGTAAATGCATACATACGCACTCAAGACTGTACTCCCCGAGGTAGGCAGAGATGTAAACAGTAACCACATTTTACAGAGCTCATTACCATCCCATGATGTGATATGTGCCTAAAAAAACTGGGTGCGGAATAAGCGAATAATTAGTTGTGATACGATAAGCTATGTTCGATCCCATACCGAGACTAATTATGTAATCCCCAAATATTTGTTTCGGATGTTGAGACTAAAAGTCTCTCGTAGTTCCTGAAACCAACAAAATAAGGCTAGTAACTTAGAATGAGGTTTTTGCGAATCAAATATTTCTTTTTAACCCACTTAAAAAAGGAGGAGGTTCTCAATTCGTCGCAATCTTTTTTATGTATGTTCCCCGATTACTCACAGATTCGAGAAATTCTTTTTTTGTTTAAAAGGGTATACTTTCCAGGTGGTCCCAATGGCACCAAGTCATAATCTGATGATGGGAGCTCAGAAAAATCGAAAAAATCGAGGGCAAAGCTCAAATTTTATAGGGACGCATAATTTGTTTCCTATTGAAGTCGTACTTTTTATGAATTAAAAACTTTTTACTATAACATAACTTTTAAATTCTAGAAAATGTGCGGGCATAATATTCAATATTTTACATAAGGCTTATGAGATCATTCCATATATGTAAGTTTAGCTGGCAATTGTTATGGTGAGGCTTAGCCAAAATACGTCAATGGTTTGGACTAGAGCCAACAAATAATATTCTTCTATTTAAAATATCTAGGTTATGTGAACTAAGTAAACGAAACAAGCCTAAGACAATAAGTGGTGACAATACAATAAATAATATTGACGGTTGGGGAGCTATTTGATTTCAGTGTCATTTTTTGGGATATAGTGTTATATACATATTCAGAATCAGATAATTTTTTGCATCTTTTGAGCCTAGTTTGATTTTTGTGCACTTTTTTGGTGCTCAAATCAACTGGCTAAACAAAGGAAATTTTATCAATGCATCAGGTGCAGTGTGGTCATTTTGTCGTGCCACGGTGAAAAAAAACACTTTACCCGACCCGGGTATCGATCCCGAGACCTCAACACAGTCGTACCGCGTACGCATAACTACTAAGCCGAGGCAGTTTCAAGCAAGATACATATGTAATTAATTGCCCCTGATCCGTCTGTTATTTTATTTATTGTAATTTAAAAGGTCAATTTATTATTAAAGTGACATTTATAATATGCATTAATGATAGTTGGTTTTATAACTAGTGAGCGTACAAAACTTGTTTTGTATAGTTGTTATAAAAACAAAACAATTTCAAACTGTTGCCAAGTAAATCAGAAAGCGTTACATTATTGAGCTTATATGAACTAAATTAAGAATTGGGTACGGAACCCGATTAACTATTGAACAATTCGAATTGAGAACGTTAAATACTCAAAGGAGAACTTCAATATTTGTCAATAATACCCAACAGACAAATATAGTCTGGACCCAGTAAGAATTATCCTGTGTCTTTAGTGTCAGGAACAAGAGACGGACGTCCAAATACTAAGAAGCTACTCAACTGGCCGACGTCAACCTTATTTTCTAACACGCCATACAATTATGACAAATAAGATGGTATCAAATATTTTACACTATCTTAAACGGTTGAGATACGTTTGAGTATTCGGGGTAAGTGTCACAATACGCAAAACTGAAACAAATCATTAGATTTGTTATGTTGTTGAAATAAATTATTATTTATCCTTTTACCTAGCATTCACAACTTTACCCACTGCCACTTGGACGCTGTCAAACAATTTTCTATCATTTCGGTATCAATATTTTTGCGCAAGTTTTTCGGTTCAGTACCTCGAATGTCATATTTTCTTTTTAGACTTTTTATATTGGTGATAAAATTGACTCTAGAACCCAAGATAGTGTAGGGCGACGGCGACACGCGGCAGTTTGTATATAATATTATTTCTATATAATTTGCTGGCGGTAGGAGATTCTTTCGTCCAGGATAGCGACTACCGTACACAGAGTGTAAAACCCGCCATAGTGGCACACGCAAGTGTTTCGCGCTTCGGGATCAGCCAGTGTACATCCGGTTTTTGTCGGGGGTCTAGAGTTGGGGTACGATGTTGCGGCCTTCTGTGTACTGTGACACTAGACCCTCGACCGCTTCTTCACCTTCTTGCCCATGGGGTAGTGTGAGGAAGTAGGCCGGCATGATTGTGTTGAGTAGCCGGGGATAGATTGTCTCTCGCTACTCGATACTCTAATTGGACGGCACTGCGCTTACCAAAATAATAAGATAGTTTGCTATATTTAATTTTGTACATTGTTTGAAATACATCCGAATATACTAGAGAGAAATCCTTTTGCGAAAATAATTTTAAAAATGAAGCCGTTCATATTATTTTCAATATTGGTGTGAGCAGGTGCGTAGTGGGAATATCTCACCATCTTCCTCGCACGACTGCATTTAATGGCCATTCTGAGCAGTGACGTCACAAATCATATTGTGCGTATTTTTTTGTCATTTGACAATTAATTACCATCAGATTTGGATGGTTTCTAACTTATTTAGAGTTGATTTATGAAATTCTTTCTATAAACGACTGTGTTATGTAATTTATTGCTTTACATGGTATCAACTACCATATTGCAAATCGAAACTATAACCGTCGCCCGAATTGGCATAATTCAGGTCGTATATAGAGGTCAGAAAAATAGTAAGAATATTGTTTGGAATTTGAGCTTTGAATCAAAATTTTTACGTATCATCTTATAATTATGTATTTATACCCAACGATCACCTTAACATTATTCTCTCGGACTGATTTAAATTAATAGCATAGATTTTAACATTAGCAACAATAAAAAAAACATTATACAATCACAATTTAAATATACTGGTTTTGGATCTATATGAGAAATGTCAATGCTTCTGTTCTTTTTTTAAATTTAATGGCAGAGGTCACGGGTGGTCATTATATATTAAACAGTTCGTTTGTAAATGTTAGGTTTATTATGTTTCATTTTTGTTCACAGCTCAGCTTGTTTGATTAGGTATACCAGTATAGGGGAGTAGGCACTACACAATGGATAAATACACCCGTTTGCCTCCACTAAAACTCCAGTGTGTGCATCGAATCCACTACTGGGATAAAATTTATCGACGGTTGGCTATTTAGAGTCTAGTTTAGTCTATTTTAAATTTTTGTGTGCACTTTTTGCGTTTAAATCAACTGGTAAAACAGGTCTCATTTTTAAACAGCACATTTATTTTAGAAAGTAATGCTCATAAATGCCTGAAAATAAGTCATAAAGATTCAGTACGTGCTTACACAAGTTATATATTAATTCTACAATATTCACGCAATATTTTTTTTAGTTTTTTTTTTCCGAAAAACAGAAAAACTTCTAACCTCACTCCTGCAACTTTTCGAAAATGTCGTTAAATCAGCCCCCCAACCGCCGATATGTACAAATTTAGTTCTTTAACACATTTCTTTCAAATCATCAATCGATGATGCACGTATAAACAGACACTACAGTCATTTATAATAGTATAGATAATAGATAGAAAATCTTTTTATCTAATCTACCGGTATTTGAAGGTTTTAATCGAAAGAATGTTGTTACACAAATTGGAAAAAAACACAATGGAACTTTTAGAACCACATGGAACATGGAGTATAGAAATATAACAAATGAGTATTCTAAGTAAATAAGTTCAACCCCGTTCAGAAAGCGTGGTGCCAAATTGGGGGACTACGAGACTATAAATATTCAATGGGGTCGCGGTGTTTTCGTGTTGGGCTGGGGTCGACGACCTAGGTTGTTACTTATGCCCTATTTCTTTTGTACGAAGTTGGATTACTGATTTACGTTTTGCTGTGTCATATCTTGTAGTCTTTAACTGACACTACATAGGATATTTGACGGCCTCGGTGGCGCAGTTGTAATTGCGCATGCGTTTAAGACTGCTATGCTGAGGTCTCGGGTTCGATCCCCGGGTCAGGTAAAGTGATGTTGGGGTTTTCTATCCAGAAATTCCCAGTATTAGCCCGGAGTCTGGAATCTGTGCCCGGTATGGCGATAGGCTCGCCCCCTATCACATCATGGGACCGAAATTTGGCGAAAAGTGGGTGTACTAGTTACACCTCTGCCCACCCCTTCGGGGATTACAGGCGTGAGTGTATATGTATGCACATAGGATATACTAAACTCTATTCGTATTTTAGCTTCTTTTATGTAGTTTGTATTACAAATGGGTTCGCAAATATTTGCGAAGATTTTATGGTTTTATTTCAAAAGTACATTTGAAATCTAGAGATAAATAGATGGATTTTAAATTCATTCAATCAAAGTAATTGTTAAATAAATGAATAACACCCAACAATTACACACATAGCCCCGATCCCACACTAAGATACAAGTCTTGTGTTGTGAGTATCAGGGACTACGAGATACTTCCGGACACAAATAGCTGTCTGTCACACAAACATTTGTCCCGGTGTGGGAATCGAACCCACGGCCTCTCGTTTCACAGCCGGCTACTCGGCTTTTGCAGATAGATCACTTTACACATACCTATATTTACGCACTATTACCTTTTTTTATTATAGCCCGGCAATATGAACACACTGCATCTGATAGTAAACGCAGAGCTCTTCAGCTACAGTATAGAGTAGCGAGAGACAATCTATGGCTACTCAACACAATAATACCTGCTGTGTGCTTCTTCACACTACGTCTAAAGGACCCAGGATCATAGGAAGGAGGGATTGGTAGCTTGGTAGTGAGGCAAAGATACGAATTTGCGAACCTCTTATTCCCATATACCAAAAATACACCCACAGTCCTGACTTTATTAGCCATAACGAGGCCATCATACTATGTGACAGCCTCCGTGGCGCAGTTGGCGAGTAGCCAGCTGTAAAACGAGAGGCCGTGGGTTCGATTCCGACACCGGGACAAATGTTTGTGTGACAGACATATATTTGTGTCCGGGGTCTGGGTGATGTGAGACCTAAAGTCTCTCGTAGTCCCTGATACCCAAAACACAAGACTCGTATCTTAGTGTGGGATTGGGGCTTGTGTGTGACTGTTGGGTGTTATTTATTTATTTATTACTTTTGCTCCCAAGACAAACTCAAAACAAAAATTGCGTACACATAGTGGGGGATTCAACCCGCGACTTTAATAGCTACACAAATAGCAGAAAACATCGATCAGAAAATGATACCATGTTTTACATAACACATGGCATAATTCCCTATAACTCACTCATTTGGGTCACTATGAACCGATCAATCAAAAACACCCCATTTAAGTTTCAACTCATTCCAGTCCGTTTTCATGCGATCAATCATTCCGTATTAGATATACAGCGCGAGGTTTGTTTTGGCTGCAATTACACTCGAGTGGCCATTGCGTGTGGCTTTGGTTATGTTTTTATGTTGTTATTCATTCAAATAGATCTTTATTTAGCCAATACTTGAGACCAGGAAATATGAAAGGTTTACAGACAAAAACAACTGAGATACATCGTCAGTATGTGGAACAAAGCATACCCTTCACTCCGCAACAACCTCAAGTTTCATAAAGACCACAGCATATTCTGAGCATTGCTGATATTCTGAGACGGCCAATCAGAGTCTCTGAGTCATATCCAGACATGAATCATCAGATTTGAAAGAAATTTGTGGTTTTATATGTAAAAATTAAATGTTGGTTTTTACGTATGTCGATAAGCCAGTCAACTATGATGGGATGGACGTCAATTTGACGATCCGTGGGT
This sequence comes from Laothoe populi, assembly GCA_905220505.1. Classification (NCBI taxonomy): domain Eukaryota; kingdom Metazoa; phylum Arthropoda; class Insecta; order Lepidoptera; family Sphingidae; genus Laothoe; species Laothoe populi. The sequence goes on from HG992168.1 coordinate 15,771,802, forward strand.
TCATCTCTATCTTCTACTTCCCGATACAGCTGTTAGCTTAATTAATATTAATATAATTAATATTAGAACATAAATATATAGGTTTTATATAAAAAAAATACATGGTAACCACAGCATGTGTCATCATTTGTTTTTAATTAGATATAATTTTGCAGATAAATAGATTTTAGTGGTGGTCCTTATTTTTCTCCTATCTGAGAATTTGAAGCCCAGAATAGTTTTCAAAGATATGTAACAATTAATGCAAATTATAATCTCCATTGTTTTATTGAAGCAATTAAATTACTGCCGCGAAATTTACAATCTTCAAAAAAAAACCTTGATCGGTCGATAACCTATGTTTTAGATTATCCACGAGAATAATAAATAAAAATTATTTCAACATATCTATTATAATATTAGAGGTCCCCATTGGTCAATTAGCACACAGACTATAATCCGCACGTAACTAATAAAAAATGCATTTTTTTTATCAAATATGACGATCATCATTAATACCTGTATTTCATTTAATAATGTCACAACATTGTTTTAATGTACTCAAAATTTAATCCGATACAATAAAATCTCTAAACCAAAATCCGAGAATTTAGTTTTTTTTTAATAGCGTGTGCAACAGAATCATAATTATAAACCGATAATCAGCCAGTCACTTTAAAAACCAAAAAGGATTGTAGTCGAAAGCAAAACTCCGTGGACGATAATATCGTTTTACGACCGCAGTTTATCCACTCGAACAGACTTATTTGAAGTTAATCAAGGCAATAAAATCAACAGGATAAGTTCTTTCTACTACGCGGTCGTCGAGTTTTTTTTTATTAAATGCGTCCATACGTATGTGGTTTCTTTGACGAAATCAAGTTCTGGCGACATTTAACAATGATCATGGAAAGATTGACATTTTTTATCCTAGCAAGTTAAGACTGCGGTTTTTATCCTGATAAATCCTACCATCAAGATATTCCATTAATCAGCAGTTTTCTTGAGGCTAAATCCATAGACAACCCACATTCTAGCGTGGAGGACTAAAACATCCCCTCTCTTTAGTAGAGGAGGCCCGTGCCCAGCAATAGGGCATTGTTTTAACACAGGGCTAGAGTATTGGGGTAGATTTAGGATTTTCACAAACAGGTCTTTAGGATCGGTAAAACTGAAAATTACGTCAATGAAAGTAGACTTCTAAGTATTTTAATTATAGCATTAAAAACGCGTCACATTTTTTGACAGTCAAATATTCCCGATTTTTACTATGAAGTAATGTGTGATATTGAGTTTATGTTTGGACAGCCTCCGTGGCGCATCGGGCGAGTGCCGGCTGTGAAACGAGAGGCCGTCGGTTCGATTTCCACACCGGGACAAATGATTGTGTGATAGACAGACATTTGTGTCGGGTCTGGGTGTTGTGAGACCGAAAGTCTCTCGTAGTTCCTGATACCCACGACACAACACTTGTACCTTAGTGTTGGGTCGGGCTATGTATGACTGTTGGGTGTTATTTATTATTATTTATTTATTGCCTTTATGGTCAAAGTACCAACAGCATTTACAACGCTGTCTAGTTTATATCTCAATATTATAATTATTTGTTTAACTAAAAAAACTGACTTCATGACTCATATCGCGATACATTTGCAGATTGAAGAGTTCCCACTTTACGCATTGTTTTCAGAACATAATAACCAGACCACTCTCGAAGTAAACCCTACCGATCACAAAAGGATCACCGTAACATAAATAATCTGCCATTTGAATTGCTTACTAAAAACCATTATGATAGCCTCAAAAAGTAAACCGACTTCAATACGGTACGGAACGGTAGGCAGCGGCTTTGCTGTGCCCTGGCATTGCAGAAGTCTGTGGGCGGCGGTGACTACTTACCATCAGGTGGCCCGTGTGCTCGTCTGCCTATTCAGGCATTAAAAAAAACTCATGCGTCCCTATAAAATTTGGGAGTTGCCCTCGATTTTTCTGAGATCCCGTCATCAGATCCTGACTTGGTGCCAATGGGACCACCTGGGAAGTATATCCTTTTAAACAAAAAAATATTTTCTCGAATCGGTCCAGGCGTCTTCGAGTAATCGGGAACACCCATTAAAAAACGATTCCGAAGAGTTAAGAAGCTCGTCCTTTTAATTGAAGTCGGTTAAAAACTGAATTTGAACCTCGTTGAAAGGTTATGTCAACCGTGACAATGGTGTTGTCAGGTTGTATTAATTATTTCTAGAAGTATTTGGACAGACACGAAGACCCTCTAATTAATCTGGACGGCCGCGGCACTGCGCTTACCATCAGGTGCAGTGTGGTCACTTTGCTGCGCCAGAATAAAAATAAAATAAAAAAAAGACCCGTGTCCAGCAGTGGGACTGACTATAACTGAATGAAATATTACAGGAAGATACAATCTACTTTCAGATGTTTTTTGTTCACCCGGCGACCTCGGCTGAATGAAATCAATTATAATTCGCCGTTCTCCTTCAGAAATGTAATTAGAACGGGCATGTTTTAATTGCATTAATAACTATAAACAAAGCCTTGTGCTGTATTGTTTTTTTATTCCATTTGATGAGTAATACGCGAAAAATATTCAGTATTGAGCAACGAATAGTTTATTCTTAAAACCATTAAATTAAAATAGCGAGTTTTGTTTTTTTTATACCCAGTAAATGCATAAGCATTCATTGTAATATTCATATGTATACAAGAAAATATTGTGATTAAAAACCGCAATTTTCATCATATAAAGTAAGACTTACGTAAACCGACAAGACAACTCACGTTTATAAATGTTACATAAATTTAAAAACCTTAACGTCCTGACGGAACCAAAAATCAAACACAATAAAACGAACCCAGTAACAATCGCGTAAAACGGAACGTCACAATGTCACTATTCGAATTTCGAATGCACGATGCGAGTCACCGGTCGACACAATCGACTTTGGATGCGGCGCGATGCAGACTGCCGCGCTGGGCGGTGTGGCGACGGCGGAGCACGAAGTGGGAGGAGGGGGCCGCCCGCCCTACTGTAAGGCCTTGTTCATACATATTTCTATTGGTCATTAACATGCTATCGGTAAAACCAATAACATCAATACGCCTTTTAAAAATGGTTTAGCTTTTGGTTGTTCATAGGTAACTGGCAGTAATAATAATAAATCAATATAACGTTGATTGGAATACGACACTCAACATTCTGAAACATTTTAGGGTGAATAATATTCCGACCTTTGCCTAGCCAAGAAAAATACAATAAACTGTGAAGTATTACATAGCGCATAAAGTGAAATATGAAATGCATTCAGCCAATTTTATTCACATGGGCAATTGTTACAAAACAAACACTTCGTGGAATAAATCACATGAAAGTGTAAAGAACAAAAAAATCCAAGGAATAAAAAGAAACTGAACGAAAAATGAGCTTAAAAATACCTACTAAAAAGAACACTGTTTTAAATTCAACAATTAGAATGTCGAATCCCATGTTTACGTAAAAGACGAAACCTGGAACCAACACAATGAAAAATATTCTATAATTTTAAATTTGGAATTTAGAATCCCATGTTACGCTAGAGTGATTTCAAACGGATAACAAACAGGATTAGAATTCCTCACAAATTCAATCCTTTTACGCTCAACTTATTTCAAATAGGAAACATTAAGATTAGGATAAATGAAAATGCTCGAATAAGTACGTTACATCAAAATAATAGTATTTAATTTTTTATTTGTTTTTCCAAGCGTGTTATGTAGTGCTCACTTTATTTTGAATTTCGAATTAGTCGAGACTTTATTTTTATTAATGTTACTGATATTAGTGTTTTGACACGCCCTAAAACATTTACTTATCCAAAAAGAAATTTGTCAAATATTAAGCGCCCCTAGCGGATTACAGTGAGACTATTACACTATCGTGACTAACATGAAAGAACCTGTACTAGGTACAGGCCAGTGCCAGTAAAAAAACCGTGGTTAAACAGGTTTGCAACCTGTTCGTATGTGGCCCGGATTACCAGTGCCTGATGGGCGCTGAAGCGGTACCCATTACCCAATACAATGGGTTGCGTCATACATAGCTGAACTATTACTAGTGATTAGAAAGCCAGCAAAGGACCTAAAAAAATGGCTTACGATGTCACTTCAGCCATAGTTAAACTCCTTTTTCATAATCAAAAAGTTTGTTGTCTTTTAAAAATAAAAGCATATAGATCTATACATAAATAGGCAAAACCAAAACAGTTCGGTACGTTTAGAAAAAGAAAGAGGTACAGAGCGTAATAGCTTAACAATATTTAACATTGATTATAAAAACACAACGACTATTTTTCATATCCCTTCTAATTTTAATTCATTTTATATCAATTATTAGTTCGAAATTCAAAAACCGTAAATTAAATACATAAAAGATCTAACTAAAACTGGCAACATTAAATATGTAATGGGGACATATGAGGATCGAAGGTCCGACGTGTAACGTTTATAGCAGTAAATAATTAATATAATTCTGGAATACTTCGCCGTTATTGAAGACACAGTCTCAAAACTGAAGACCTAAACAATGAATACTAGAAAGATCATGCATATATCTACAATAAAAACATAGCCCCACCACGTATCACTAATGATTCACCCCGACCTCGAGGTTGACGTCTGTCGACCCTCTAATTTAATGTCATAAACATACACATACTGACGCACAATCGAGTTCTAATGGCAAATCAATAAGTGATTCTAAATTCAATCTGGCCACATTTAATATGGTTCTATGAAATATTTAATGGGGTTTTCAACTGTTTCAGTTAAGGGTTCTGAATTCAAAATGGGGCATTGATTATAACAGAGGTCAAAAGGGTTTTATTTCTTAATTGTGAATATTTTACCCTGTATTTGTTTTGATAATGAGATTTGGGCTGTATATAAACTATTAATAACATGTTATCCCGTAGTGCTTAGACAATTACTACCCACTGTTAGTCAAGCTTATTTTGTATTAATTAATTTTCTTAGTAGTCCGAATATGGTTTTAAGGGAAAGAAAACTTGGAAAGGCGTAATGTGAAGAAGCTAAACAGCAGGCCGGCATGATTGTGTTGAGTAGCGGGGGATAGACTGTCTCTCGCTACTTGATACTCTATCTGGACGGCACTGCGCTTACCATCAGGCGCAGTGTGGTCACTTTGCCGCGCCAGAATAAAAAAAAGGTGTCTAGAAAAATCCGAATGTATTTTGATAAACATCTTTCCATAATTTCAATGCATGATGTCTCATATAAAGGTATTTACCATGTATTTTATTTAATTTTAAATTATATTCATTTTTAATGTAATTACTATTAGTTGTCCTATATAAATAAATATCATTTCAGTCTCTTACAGTATCAGTAAACGTAATCTTGCAAACGAATCTGCGGGCAAAAGCTAGTTCGTTACAAAATGCAGTTGCAACGCCATCACGAGGTCAACCGGTTGAAATAAACAACTTACTCATAATATTTCCCAAAACAGATCTGAACAGGTTGATCAAAGCACGTAGCCTGCACATCGCAAGGCCATCGCAGCAATTACAACTTTATCACAATTTATAACAAAAAACACGAACGTGACTTTAAAACGGCACGATTACTCGCATGAATGAAACGTTCAAAACCAAATGGACTATCACCCTTACAGACTTCGGAAATTAAGATTTAGGATTATGGTCCACAGTGGTCAAGGAATAAAGTCTATATTTGCGTCCAACTTTCATGAGTTACGACGTTTTTGCGTATAGGATTGTTGGAAAATCCTCGAAGTAATGAGTCATCGGTGAACAGCAGGGGTGGAGTCCACTGGCGCCATTTAACGTCGCGTATTACCCGCTAATTACGTGTGGACGTCAAATTAATTTTATTGAGTTGGACTGCTTGCGTTTGTGTATTTTCGGGTGTCGGCATGGTAGGCTAATTAACAATGTTTACGCGGCTTATATTTATAAGTATGAGAATTTGTTGGATTTCGATAGTACTGGAATTTAAACGTAATTGGCTTAATAAAAATATAATACCCTAAAGAAATATAAAAGTGAGGAAATTACATACAGCATGGCATATAATAAACGATACCCTAAAATAGTTAAGTTTGTGTTAGTTAGTAAGTATAGAGCAGTGATAGCCTAGTTGGTTGCGGTACGGACTGTCAATACCAAAGTCGTATGATCGAAACCCAAAAGGCATACACCTCTGACTTTTCCAAAGTTGCTTGTGTATTAAATGTATATCGCTTGCTTTAACGGTGAATGAAAACATCGTGGGAGAACCTGCATACCTGAGAAAACTCCTAAGAATTTCGAAGGTATGTGAAGTCCACCAACCCGCATTAGGCAAGCATGGTGGACTTAAGCCTAAGCCCTCTCATTAGTAGAGTAGGCCCGTGCCCAGCAGTGGGACAATGTTTAATACAGGGCTAGTATTATTATTATTTATGGGTTAGTGAATCTATTTCAGTAATTATTAAAACAAGTAATTTTCCTGAAAATGATTTAAGTAAGAAAATAACGTGAAAAGTCTCATCGTAAAACACATTGAAACATAAATCCAGGTGATAAGAACTTTATTAAATGCAACTATAAAAATCCGTTATCAAATAAAATGAACTTTATGTCAAGGTAAATAAAGATTTTTAAAAATATTTAAGAAATACTTGAGTTGATCACAGTATAATTTCAGTATGCCATTGTAACATGCAGGCGCATCAGGTGAGTAGCTGGCTGTGAAACGAGAGGCGCTTCGATCCCTGCACCGAGACTTATGTTTGTGTGACAGAAATATATGTTTCGTGTCTGGGTATTTTGGGACCATAGCCTCCCTTGTAGTTATTGATACCCATGATATACGATCTAGTGTGGGATCAAGACTACGTGTGTCTGTTGGGTGTATTTATTGTAACTGTATGTTAAATTGGTGTGTGTATTCATGTGACATGCAGTATATTAAATAAAAAATCTTACGAACAGTTTATTACTAATTTTTTTTAGTGCATCGATAGACGGGCCACCTTATGGTAAGTAGTCACCGCTGCTCATAGACTTCTGCAATGCCAGGGCACAGCAAAGCCGCTGCCTACCGTTAATAATAAATTCATTCATTCATTTCGGTAATAATAAAATCAAATAACTTGCTATGTTGACTTAACGATCAATGCTTTTTAATTTCAGACCATAAGCCTCTTACGGCTAGCTTATTACAGAACACAAAGTCCTGGCAACTTGTAATTGCTTTTTTCTTGTACATAACGGTGTATGCTTTACTTTATAATTCCATCCCACGGCAAAGTAAACCTGCACACGATGAAAAGGCATTGTCGTCGAAGCCCAGTTGGGAATTACAGAAAGTTACTGAAAAATTCCTATCGACCAATTACTTATAATAAATATGAATAATTATAATCGTATATTTGGAAAAACATTTTGTTGTGAGTTTTTTTATCCTGGCACGGCATAGTGACCACACTGCACCTGGTGGTAAGCGCAGTGCCGTCCAGGTAGAGTATCAAGTAGTGAGAGACAATTATACCTCGCTACTAGACACAAGCATAGCTGATAATAATCATGATAGATGAATTCTGTAATATTAATTAAAAATTCCAATGCGAGGCCCAAGTTTCTTTACATATCAAATGTAATTGTGAGTTGGAAAATGATGTGGTGACTAAGATAGAAAGAGGTATGCTGAGATGGTTTGGCCATATGGAAAGGATGGATGAAAGGCGATTTACAAAAGGTATTTATCGTGCGAATGTGACTGGAAGAGTGGGTAATGGGCGCCCGAGGAGAACTTATACCAATCAAATAAATGATCTTCTTCTAAAAGGGCAAATCAGGACCTCCAACCATTGAAAATGCATGAATGTGGAAGAGGCGAAAGAAGTCAGGATCGTAGCTTGTGGCATTCAATAAACTCTGCCTACCCTCATGGGATACAGGCGTGAGTATATATGTATGAATGTATATGTATAAGTAGTTGAGGTACACTAAAAATGTTTAGAAATATTAACATTATAATTTGTCAGTATTAGATGGTCGATACTTGACAAAGGGCGTTAGTTCCGCGATTTTTATACATATGGACAATTCACCTTATAGCAAGACTTTAGCATTTCAATGTTATATCAGCCCTGTATCATATACTGTCCCACTGCTGGGCACGGGCGTCCTCTACTGACTTTACTTTACAACTTTCATGATGACGGAAATTTCATTTCAACGATTCAAATGACAATTTCAGTTGCCAAATTTTGTTGTATTGCAATCTCTGGTAGAGCCAAATTTTCTTGATTGCACAAAGACATGATGATTTGCAAAATTCTCAGCTCTGATTATAATAATAATACTAGCTCTGTATTAAACATTGTCCCACGGCTGCGCACGGGCCTCCTCTACTAATGAGAGGGGTTAGGCCTTAACCCACCACGCTGGCCTAATGCGGGTTGGTAGACTTCGCAGACAGCTCTTATGTAGAATTTTCATGCAGGTTTCGTCACGATGCTTTCCTTCACCGTTTAAGCAAGCGATAATTGACAATAAATACACACGTAACTTCGAAAAGAGGTGTATGCCATTTCGGCTTTCGAACCTGTGACTTTCATCTGTGTCACTTTCAACTATAGTTGTTATTTCAGGGGACAAAGAAATTGGGTCGTTAATCATTATAATATATTTTATATCATATATATACACTCACGCCTGTAATCCCCGATGTGGTAGGCAGAGGTGTAACCAGTACACCCACTTTTCGCCGATAGAGCCTATCGCCATACCGGGCACAACTCCAGACTCCGGGTTGATACTGAGTATATCTAAATTGAAAAACCCAGTATCACTTTACCCGACCCCGGGATCGAACCCGAGACCCCAGCACAGCAGTCGTAACGCATGCGCAATTACAACTGCGCCACCGAGGTAGTCAAGGTATTTCAATATGTTTATAGAAAAGGGGAAAAATAAGCAAGTCACGTCACTGTAGGTGATCTGCGTCATACATGAACATTTACTATCAGATGAAAGTATACTAATTATATGTCGAACCCACTGCCTTTCGCTTCGCAGTCCACTGCGCCACGGAAGCCGTCCAATAAGATTACTAACTGAATATTATCTTTTTGCATACATATGCACAGGGACAAAGAGGTGTAACCAGTAATACCTACATTTCGGCGAGTTTATTACCGTCCCATGATGTGATAGGGAGCTTATCACCATACATACATATACGCCTGTAATCCTCGAAGGGCTTGCCAGTAACCAGTACACCCACTTTTCGCCGAATTATCGGTCCCATAATGTGAAATGGGGCAAGCCTTGCGCCATACCCGGCATAGGTTCCAGACTCCGGGCTAATACTGAGAATTTCTAGATAGAAAAACCCAATATCACTTTACCCGACCCGGGAATCGAACCCGAGACCTCAGCACAGCAGTCGTAACGCATACGCAATTACAACTGCGCCACTGAGGCAGTCAAGTCTTATCACCATACCGTCTACAATCCCATACATACAGAGTATTTCCTGATAGAAAAACTCAATATAACTTTTAAATGACCCTGGGATCGAATCAGAGACTTTTTTTTATCTGGCACGGCAGGGAACACACTGCACCTGATGGTAAGTGCAGTGCCGTCCAGTTAGAGTATCTATCCCTTGTTACTCGACACAATCATGCCGGTCTGCTGTGTAGCTTCTTCACTCTACGCCTAAAGGACCCAGGATCGCAGGAAGGAACACGGTAGCTGGCAACTGTTCCACAGCTGATAGTGTGGCAAAAATAAATATAATAATAAATAACACCCAACAGTCACACACATAGCCCCGATCCCACACTAAGATACGAGTCTTGTGTTGTGGGTATCAGGGACTACGGGAGACTTTCGGTCTCACAACACCCAGACACCGGACACAAATATCTGTCTGTTACACAAACATTTGTCCCGGTGCGGGAATCGAACCCACGGCCTCTCGTTTCACAGCCGGCTACTGGCCTACTGCGCCACGGAGGCTGTCAATACAAATTCGGGAAACTCCAGCACAGCACTCGCATACGTAATTATAACTGCACCTCCGAGTCATCAGGTTTATCTAATTAAGAATTGATTAATTAATACAATCCCTTATCAACTATCAATTGTTTTGATATTTTTAATTAATTTCTATTGGTAACAATACACTGACGTGACCAAATCTATCGTGCCATCAAGGTCCAGTGATGAAAAATCTATTGTGATATAGACCAGTGCGTGCTGTTACGTAATAGAGGTCGTGACTTTGTCTATAGATGTTTTTTGACAGAACACTGATGACATGTGACCACTGAAAACCAGCGCTGTGTTGTGGTATGTACTATGTACGTGCCACAGCACAGCAGTACGCTTAGTGGTCACCTACCTGTCACAGCTACGACAAGCAAGTGCCATTAGCATTAGTTTTATTTATAACAAAATTGTTAATTGTATTGTGCTATGTGCGTGTTGTTAGCTGTGCTAATAAATAGGTTTTCTTTCTTTCTGATGTTCTTCACACTACGCCATGGGGTAAGAAGGTGCATTCGAGAGTATTAGAGTACTCAGAAGGTCGCAAACAACCAACCAACGAACTCTAGACCCCCGTCAGAAACCGGATGCACACTGGCTGATCCCGGAACGCGACACACTTGCGTGTGCCATTATTTCTACACCCTGTGTGCGGTGGTCGCTATCCGCGCGGATATGAATATCCGACCACTAACAAATTGTTTTAATAGTTTAGCTATTTCGTTTGATAAATAGTTTTATGATTTACACAGCCAAATATGAAAGTAATATGAAATGAGGTCCCTAAAAATGATGTTATCCTTGAGCATAGTCTTTAGATATTTTAACTTTATATAAGTAGAAAAATATGACCTACACTGATAGCGAAAATCTTGCTCTATTACTTTGTATGTATAATTAAAATTTTCCAAAATGCTAATTAGAAAACGGACTGTAGAACAGCTAGCTATCAATTCATTGATTTCCTGTAGACAGTGCCATCACCTGGATCGAGCCGATCCATGTATGCCGTAACAAGACAATATATAGTTTGATCACACACAAAACTACACTATTGTGTCAAATTGATTGACAATTAATTACTTATTCGGTATAAATATGGGCTGTGGTTCGATTCCCACACCAGGACAAATGTTTGTGTGACTGACAGATATTTGTTTCCGGGGTCTAGGTGTTGTGAGACCGAAAGTCTCTCGTAGTCCCTAATACCCACAACACAAGACTCGTATCTTAGTAGTCGGGGCTATGTGTGTGACTGTTGGGTGTCATTTATTTATAAATAACATTTTTTTCTTTATGTTTCCAGAAGCTTCTTTAACAATAATGAAAACCCTTCGAAGTCCAGCCCAATCTACAGTTATATTATAATTTATTAGTTAATCATTATCATCTATTAATGTCTGTCAATGCTTCAATGGTAATACATATACTGCTTAAATATTTGAAACTATTTTAAAATATCTTTATTTACCTCTAGTTAATTTTATATTATAACGGGTTTTGTTTATTGTTGGATTAAACAGAGGCTTTTCACTTGGATTTTGTTTTATCACTTTATATGTATTTAAAAAGGCCTCAGGGCTTGGTTAAATTATGTAGAAAAAAATATTATATTAATTTTCCTAGCTTATTATACATTAAAAAAAAAGTTTGTCATCATTCAACGTTCAGCTATTGTTTTTGATGCAGTTAACTATTACAGCGAAGGTATGTGTATTAGTATCGGATATATACATGAAAGTTTTTTAATTTCAAAAAGTACACCGACTTCAATTTAAAACAAATTATGCGTCCCTATAAAATTATGGGTTGCCCTCGATTTTTCTGAGATCCCATCATCAGATCCTGACTTGGTGCCAATGGGACCACCTGGGCAGTATACCCTTTTAAACAAAAAAATAATTTCTCGAATCAGTCCAGGCTTCTTCGAGTAATCGGGTAACATACATAAAAAAAAAACCGACGAATTGTTAACCTCCTCCTCTTTTGAAGTCGGTTAAAAATTAGTGACGTTTGACATTTGAATTGATACAAGACGGTGAATTTCAATCTCATGCTACCATCTACTTAGTAAAAGCATTCTCAACAGTTCTAAAGCAAATTGGAATAAATTACAGTATGCACCAAGGTTGCGTCATAGGGAGCGTGGGGGCTAGGGGGCATCAGGGGGGTAGAGGGGGCGTCAGAGTGGCGCGGCGCCAAGATGTCTGCCGATAGGGCTGACCCCGCGGCCGTTAGGGTTGCTATCGTATTATTAGTTCTATTTCGAAACACAGGGTTGTCGCTTAGCTTGTCATTTGAATTTGTGTACATGCTACGTCAAGCAAAATTTTAGTAGATTGTCATTTTACAGGGTGTTTTTGGAATATGTCTGTAGACGAAAAAAAATATCATAATAACTTATTATTTGGATGTACATACACTCTCGCCTGTAATCCCCGAAGGGGTAGGCAGAGGCAGGTAATACACCCACTTTTCGACGATTTTATTACGGTCTCACAATGTGATAGGTAAGGGGGCGAGCCTATCGCCATACCATTTTTATAGAAGACCAAAAATCACTTTACCCGACCGAACCGGACCGGGGATCGAACCCGAGACCTCAGCACAGCAGTCGTATCGCATGCGCATAACAACTGCGCCACCGAGGCAATATTTATAGAAAATATAGATAAAGAATGCCAGTCAGTCATCATGGTTATAAAAAATATTAAATTTAGACTGAGCACTGTAGAAACAGTTTCTTCAGTTTCTAATAAATTATTATAATAACTTATTTCATCATATTTTATGTATTTTACCGAGATGTGATCTTAGATTATTTAACACTACTCTAATCCTTATCCTATCCATCCTTAGGGATGTGATGGTTTAGATTTAGCAACACTTAGTTATGAGTTGTGATTATTGACAGGCTCCGTGGGCAGTTGGCGAGTAGCCGGCTGTGAAACGAGAGGCCGTGGTTCGATTACCACACCGGGACAAATGTTTGTGTGACAGACAGATATTTGAGTCCGGGGTCTGGGTGTTGTGAGACCAAAAAGTCTCTCGTAGTCCCCGATACCCACAACACAAGACTCGTATCTTAGTGTGGGGTTGGGGCTATGTGTGTGACTGTTGGGTGTTATTTATTTATTTATAAGTTATAATGAGAGGGTTTAGTTAGGCCTTACTCCGTTTAGACTTAATACATCGTTTAGACCTGTAACGTGGCGCAGCGGATGAGTACTCGAAACAGTTTCTGGGTTCGATTCCCGCACTAAGACAAACGTTTGTATGATCCACAGATGTTTGTTTCGGGTCTGGATGTTGTGTGACCGTAATCTCTAGTACTTGATACCCACGATTGAGGTTTGATTTAGCGTGGGGTCAAGACCATATGAGTGACTGTTGGTATTCTGAGCCTATGGTCTTTTTGGTCATACTTTCGGCACAGGTGTTCCAAATTGATGAGTAGCGGGTGTACTTAGGGTTCATAAATGTTTTTTGTATTACTCCTTTATGTGTTTTTTAAATTTGTATGTCATCTAAAGTTTTGATCTTAAATATTTTTCCATCTTTCTTTATTATTTATGCAATAAAAACACCTATGCGAGTTCTGTTACACTTTGATTTCTGTACACGCGATTTGTGATTTTTGGCGCCAATGACGTATGTAGAAATAAAAGAGCTCAAGAAGTATGATTGAACATCTACGGATAAAATTCAGAGACAATGACTCAATAGCTCCAGAGGTCCTGACGTCGGCGTGTGACCTCAAATGCCAATGCGGTTTCTTCAAAAGTGTACTGTGCAGAAGGCTAGAGTACTCCTTTGATGCCGTGAGGAGAGACAGTGACATTTTACAGAGTACACAGCAAACGTGGAACGATTCCATTAGTTAAGTTTCGAATTTACTTTGTTCTTGATGGATTCCTTCTCTGAAGGAGATGACTGCGCAGAAAAGAAGTTGATTATGAAATCTGCTGAGCCAATGGTTAATGAATGTATATTAAGTATAGCTTAATTACGAAACTTTAATACGGTTACTATAAATAAATAACACCCAACAGTCACACACATAGCCCCGACCCCACACTAAGATACGAGTCTTGTGTTGTGGGTATCAGAGACTACGAGAGACTTTCGGTCTCACAACACCCAGACCCCGGACACAAATATCTGTCTGTCACACATACATTTGTCCCGGTGTGGGAATCGAACCCACGACCTCTCGTTTCACAGCCGTCTAAATAATGTTCCCTAATAATGTAGAAATAATCTTATCAGATATCTGTTTTGAATGAAAATTGTATTAAGTTTTCGTACTATTCACGTCTATCTTATTCTGAAATAAGTGTGTTTACAACCCCAAACTTAGTCCCGCTACATTTAAAACTTTTCTAATGAAAATTAAAATCAGAAACAAGAACTATAAAAATGTGAACTCAGCGGTCCAGTCACTTTTTGTATTCATTGCTCAAATCAAGTCGCGAAGTTCGTATCCGATTTTGATTCAGCAAAAATATTTTTCTTTTAGTCAAAAATATTCATCCACCTTATTGGTCTAGTGGCTGCATACTATCGCCTTAATTCTTTACTTCGGCTTAGAAACTGCTTGCAAGGTTCATATCCCAGGTTTGAAAATCACTCATCAAAAAATTACATATCAATTACCCGGGTGTCTATTATAGATATATATAGTATAGATATTAGAATATGGAGTAGCGACAGACAATCTATCCCCAGCTACTCAACACAATCATGCCGGCCTGCTTCTTACCCTACGCCATGGGCAAGAAGGTAAAGAAGCGTTCGAGGGTCTAGTGTCAGATTACTCAGAAGGCCGCAACACGGCCAAACATCGTATCCCAACTCTAGACCCCCGACAAAAACCGGATGTACACTGGCTGATCCCTGATTCTGATCTGATTTGTTGAACAAATTAACGTTTATGTTGGTTAACAATATCACATTTATTGCTTTACAGTAATAATTCATCGTCACATAATTCAAATGGATACTAGTATGAAATCGTTTCAATCCGACCGTTCATAAAAATAACCAGGCTGTGTAAACAATTCAATACCTCAGGTGTGATGTTGATCTCTCGTAACCCGTGCGTTGACACCAGTTACGAGGTACGGTCTGTTGTACCCAATTTCATACAGGCCATTATGCGAAACAAAATATAGTTTGGTTTCGGTTAGCATATTTAATATAAAAATAGTAATACAATGAGTTTTTTGTGTCTGTGCTGCAAAATAAACCATCGATGAAAGAAAGAAAGAAATAGAAAAAATAACAAAATCGTTTTAAAATACAAACTAATATTACTCCTCGAATTGGAACACCTGTGTCCAATATATGACCAAAAAGGCCATAGGCTCAGCATTTGCCAAATCGTAAGATACTGCCTGATGGCGCTGATATTCTGCCAAGGCTAAATAGGCGTTAGCTGCGCTGAGAGTGATATGGATTGCCGAAGGACGCAGGTTCTAAAGGTAAAAGGTATGGGGTATTTATTGAAATAATCACGTGCTTTAACGGTGAAGGAAAACATCGTGAGGAAACCTGCATACCTGAGAAATCTTATAAGAATTTCAAAGGTATGTGAAGTCTACCAACCCGCATTAGGCCAGCGAGGTGGACTAAGGCCTAACTCTCTCGTTAACTCTCGTTAGTGGAGACCCGTGCCCAGATATGGGACAATATTTTATAATACAAGGCTAGTATTATTATGGTTGAAAAACAGCGATACCCACAGTTAGCAGTACTACGGACCGTTGAAAGTCGCAGATTCCAAACTAGCTCAAAGCTGTAAGTTATCACGTGATTAAACGACGAAGGAAGCTCCGTGAGGAAACCTGCATACCAAAGTCATCAAGAGTTTCAATATCATTCTTGTCTAATCTCATGTCAAGATTGTCAAAATTTGTAAAAAAATTACAATCTGAGTATCGCAGCCATGTCAAACTCAAAGTCACCGGTGGGCCAAAAGCATGAAGACCGCTGACTAGGTGGGCCGCAAAACCTAATCCTAAAGAAGACAATCTACAGAAAAGCTTAAGGAAAGAAATTATAGGACGAGTATTATTACAAAATTTCTAATAAAACATTACAAAAAAGTACCTTACAGCGTGTGCGTTTCCGAAATTGTTCTTAACCAGCTCCCTATCGCAAAATCTGCTGATCTGAAAGCTTGGTCGAAATTCGACTATGCCATTCCATAAATCCACAATTTGTATGTCACCTACTCAATGTTAATACAATTAATATTTTTCAATTAAATTTCTGACCATTTTTGAAGTCGGAACGGCTAAATCTTGAATATAATTCCCGAACAGTATCGGGTTGTTATCAAAATTGATTCGGGCCGCAGGAAAATGCTCAGTGGTATGTTTGATCAGGCTGGTGTATTGTAATAAGATTTAAAATAGATCGAATGTACATAACGGTAGGCAGCGGATTTGCTGTGCCCTGGCATTGCAGAAGTCTATGGGCGACGGTGACTACTTACCATAAGGTGGCCCTCTGCTCGTGGTGGTGGTGCTCGCCTGCCTATCGAGGCACTAAAAAAAAAAAAAAACTAATTTTCAAATGACACACATCACACATAAGATTTTTTTATGCCGGGATATGCAGACGGGCCTCCTGATGGTAAGTAGTGGCCGCCGCCCATAGACTTCTGCAATGCCAGGGCACAGCAAAGCCGCTGCCTACCTACCTATGAATACCAATTTTTATTTAAATTTTAGTTTAATCAACATTTTGTCTCCAGGTCAAAAACACGAGAATGCTCAGATCGACCCCAGTTACTGGTGCGTTGACACTAGTTGACGGCGAGACGAGAGCTCTATCGTATGCTTCGATCCCTAGTACGATTTCCAAGTTGTATAGCATATATATAAGTTGTTTTACTGTGTGTTTTTTGATGAAAAAGAAAAATGTTTGTTAAAAAAGATAGAGTTTAAACATTTTTTACTGATTGCTTATTTCTTACATTACATTAGCTTCACCTGTAGGTCATAGAAGCATCTGATTTACTTGAAAATTTGCATAATAAATAATACAGGAATAAAAATGTTGTCGGGGACCTAGAGTTGGCATTTCTGAGTACTCTAACACTAGACCCTCGACCGCTTCTTAACCTTCTTGCCCATGGCGTAGTGTGAAGGAGTAGGCCGGCATGATTGTGTTGATTAGCGGGGGATAGATTTATCTTCTCTACTCTATACTCTAATTGGACGGCACTGCGTTTACCATCAGGTGCAGTGGTCACTTGGCCGTGTCAGGATAGATAAAAAATCATTTTTTCATATCATTGGCATTACATCCTAACATGGTTCACCAGTATAATAAAAAATACACTGTTACTGTCACTGTATTTTGATTATAAGTTCTTTTAATGCTGTTTTGCAGCACCCCACGCTTTTCACAATCAAATTAACCGAATTATTTTCTAAGTTTTAGCTAGCTATTAAAGCGTGTTTTTCATACATTTAAACTATAATTTATTTTATTATTAGGCTCAAAACAGCATCAAATACTTATAATAGAAGGGTATGTTTCTGTGATATCAACGGAGTTCACCACTAAATAATTTAGGTCGAATCGCCGTGACCTTAGATTGACTTTATGCTAGTCATGCGTCATGACACAGAAGTCATATTAACTGATCTAAACTGTAATAAAAAAGCAATTTAGTAGCTTTTCGTTTAAGGTTATGTCGAAAGAAAATAGCTTTAAAATTGTTTCTATTAACTTAACACTAATGATTTTTTTATTAAATATTTCTTAAGCGTGCATGCGTTCTTCCATTTATATGTGTTGGTATCTTTAGTCTGAATCTGTTCAACTTTTGATCGTGAAGCGTTCTGTGCCAATAACTTCTCTGGGTGAGTAATACCGAAATATTTATTAGATCAATCTAGATATCTTATTAAGGGTGAATTTCTGCATGTTAATAAAGACCTTCTTCAATTTAACCTGATCATTATAGAGCTGACAGATTTTGACTATTCTGGCACTTTCAAAGTGACCATTCTGAATGTGAAGTGTAATGCCGTCCAAGTAGCGATCTCTTGAATCTCTACACAATTACGTCGGTCTGCTGGTAGCTTCTTCGAACTACTACTTAAGATTATAGGAAGGTGGAAACACGTGGGCCAAACTGTTTTACTTAATGCTGCGGTAAAAATACGAAATTGCGAACCACTTCAGGCCGGGGTAGTAGACACCACAATGCTTCTTATTCCAGTATTCTTTCCACAATCGCTACATTGCCCTATTCTAGGTCTACACCTATATATTGAAGACATAAGCAATAGAATTTCCAGGTGTTCAAGAAGGTCCAGCTATTCTTTTACGGAGACTCAATGCAGGTCATTTCCTTTTTTTTATTAACTCGATAGGCAGGCGAGCAGACGGGCCACCTGATGGTAAACGCCGCCCATAGACTGTTGCTATGCCAGGGCACAGTAAAGCCGCTGTTGTTTTTTAAGATATATGGAGTATGGACTGACCTATGAAGCTGGACTCGTCATCGACTCGATGCAGGTGGTGCATGACGAGGGCTAGCAGCGGCGGACGAGCTGCAGGCAGCGCTGGCGCCAGCCCACGGAGGGACACCGGCGCAGCGCTCAAGATGGCGCCGCAGAACATCTAGCGCGACACATGTCGCATCACGATGCAGCTCTTCACTTCGCACCTATAAAAATATATTAGAGTGAAGATTTTTTTTATGCTGGCACGTCAATGTGACCTCACTGCGCCCAATGGTAAGCGCTACTGCGCTTACCATTAGGCCATACCATACTCTAATTGGATGGTACTCCAATTAGAGTATCGAGTAGCGAGAGACAATCTATGCCGGCCTGCTTTTTCACACTCCGTCATGCGCAAGAAGGTGAAGAAGCGGTTGAGGGTCTAGGGTCAGAGTACTTAGAAGGCTGCAGAACGGCCAAACATCAAATAAAATGAAATCAGCGTAAAATGTAGGGCGTTAATTAGTGACAGAGATGTTCTATTTCCCATGTTTAATTATTTTTAAACAGCTCTGCACGTGTCTGCCTGTAGTGGTGCTCTAGTGCTCCCTTCATTAGTGATTTCATCGCACTGGTGTTAATCCAATTAGGTGGCGTAGGAAATATACTAGTGTATTATTACGTGTTTACTATCAATTATCGCTTGCTTTAACGGTGAAGGATAACATCTTGAGCGGAGTGTAGGTTTACAGAAAGAGACAGCGCCTCAACCTACCAGAGTCCAGTCTAGCCCGATTTGTGCCCAGTTCAAGTGATCCGATTGCAGTTCAATTAGTATGCGTCCAGTTATCTTCAGTATAATCTGTGTTCAGTCGTTTTTTCTAACAATATATTATATTCATTTTTTAGAAGACTGAATAGTGTAACAAACCTTGTAACATTTTTACAAAAATCCAAAATATAATAAACCAATGAATAGAGAGTAATGTAGACGTACCGAAATATCTTATTATTTCAGACATCCACAATGTAATTCTTCCTGAAGATGAAGTTACATGTACAAAGGCTTTAACCAGACGGGTCGATAACGTACCGAGGGCATAGAGTACTTTTGTATTCACAAAGATTCTCACTCGTCATTGCTTTGAACACTTCGTTTCATATGTTGACATGAATTGATTTTTATGAAGATTATATACTGAATATTTTAGTAGTCAAACTCAGGTATGTATTGAGATATGATTTACGTATTTGGTCTAGCATTGAAATCTTGGATAGCTTTTTCGAAACTGAATTCACTTTGCAATAAATTGTTGTCCCTATGGACAAAAATAATATATTTTTATCTTGTTTTCATTTTTCTACTGTTTCTTTTAGTATCAATATTATTTGAGCTTATATTACTTGATTGATAGCTAGTCTGTCTAAATTGGTTTTTTAAAGTTTGGAATGAGTTGTTTTCATGTAGGAAATATTTTGACATAGCGGACCAGTGGAACAGTGGAGATAAATTTTTGTTGTGATAGTGTGATATACATTTTTCATCCTGGCACGGCAAAGAAACACTGATGGATACCTGATGGTAAGCGCAAGCGTTTCTATATATATAGGCTGCCTCGGTGCAGTGGCGGCGTAAGGGGGGGCGGTGGGGGCGGTCCGCCCCGGGTACCAAGCACCAAGGTGTGTCAACGTGGTGATAACTCACTCAAGCAACTCAGTCGCTGATTGCGCATCTCATATGCCCGAGGAGGACGGCACGGGCGGCCAGGAGAAATGACCCAACATGCTGGACTAAGATTGCCAGAAGAGCTGCAGAGAGCTATTTTAGAACGTCTTAATAGATTTCACGGAGACCTAGATCATAGTTACAAGGCAATGAATGTCATTCTTATAACATTTGGTGTTGTTCAGCCTTAAGTTCTGCTCACGCAAACTTCGTGGTACATTTCCAATTCTGACAAAATCTATGATGAATTTTCTGCACTTGAAAATATTTTGGAAGTTTTAGGACTGAGGCGCCACTTGGAAGCTGCCAGAATTTCTTTTCAAGAAGCGGTCGTGGACCGTGGACGTGGTAATGAATGGGGGTGACAAATAATAGAGCGCATACAACATGTGATGGACTTGGTTGCTGTGAAAGAAATATATCATATGTCGCGACAGAAAAGAGGATACGGGCCTTTTTTTTGTCGCGGGGTAAGCGTTTTATTACTGCCGCCCGCTCCGGGGGGAAGCGGAATAAGAATAAAACGGGTATGCTGGACTAGCCGGTCTTACGACCCAGCATCCCCCTCACCCGGATGACGGCTATCCGTGCTGCCGCTGGACCGAGTCCCTACCCCCTATGTACACCCCAACCGACACTACCAGCTAAAACCCCGTGGTGGCCTTCTTCGGCGCTTACGGAGCGATCCCGGGGTATTCTAAGGAGTGCTAGAATTGCAGCCGGAATCGCCTCTGCGCGGTGCCGCGTAGCAGCTCATCTCCATGGAGGGCTAAGGAGCCCCCGCGCACCGAACAACGACAGCGAACGAGGCCTTACCACCCGCGCTGCCGTCCATCTCGGGGTCGCACGATGCTCCGAATTTGGGAGTGCATCGATACGGGCTGACAGCCCCCCGTTGCGCGCCCGCAACCCCCGATGGCCCCTATTTGTCGCCTCGTACGACAGGCAGGTGTTACCGTGGTGGAATTCAAACGCCCCCATTCCACAGGGCGGGAGACGCCGGTCAGTCGTCAACCCGGCGCCTCCTACGTCTTCTCTGGCGGCGGGAGGGATCATATCGTTCCCGATCCCTCTCAGCACTCTCCTTCTGCAAGATGACGTTCTCGCAGAAGTGGGCCACGGCACGCCAGGACCTCCGGCTGGCGACCATGGACGACACCACGGCCGGCAGCGAGAGGTCTCCTCCAACGACTGCTCTGAGAGCGCTGCGCTCTTCTTCCCAGGCTGGGCACACCTTCAACGTATGTTGGGCCGTGTCCTCGCGGCAGTTGCCACAGTGGTGGCACACGGCGGACACCTCCTTTCCGATCCGACACAGGAAAGAACCGAAATACCCATGGTCCGTTAATACCTGCGTCAGTCGGAACGTCGGCGCCCCGTGGCGCCTGTCTAGCAATCTCTTTAGGACAGGACGCACTGCTGAGACAGTCCTCAAGCCCGCAGTCGGGCTCTCCAGCCTGGAATGCCACTCCTCCACGGCGGTTCTGCGAAACCAAGCCGCAATCTCCCTCGGGGCCATTTCCCACCAACCTCCCATGGCCCAACCGATCTTCCGATCATTTGGGGCCTAAGCTGGGTGTCTCTTGCGCGGAATTGGAGCTCGACCGCGCGAGTTGTGCGGGCACCCTACAAGTTATTTCTTACACCAATGTCCCGGAGCAACTCTCCCCCTTCTGGGGCATGCTGTCCTATCCAGCTGCAGTGTCGAGCATCTCGTGCCAACGGCGCGCCTCGATAGATCTTCTAGCCTTGTGCCATCCGTTCGCAAACTTCCGTAACTGACCGAAGTTCACCTCAGAGCTTACCAGATCAGGATACCAAGCGGGGCCGTGGGTCTCCAGAACCAGTCCTTCGAGCATACTCCAACGGAGGTCATCGTATAGGGGACAGTACCACAGGGCGTGGTGTCTGTCCTCCTCCTTCCAGCCGCATTCACACGCACTGTCATCCCTGAGCCGCATATCCGATAGGCGCTTGTTAAAGCACCCGTGTCCAGTGAGAATCTGGGAGAACTTATGATCCGGGGAGACCCAGCTCATGCTGAGTCTCCCGGCCACGTCGGGGAAGAACGTGTGGAGCTCGCGACCTTTCGTCTCCTCTTGTCATCGTTCCTGCCAGAGCACTCTTACCGTTCCCACAATTTAACGTTTACGACTGCACATCTCAGCCTTGGGCGCGGACTTACGTGCATCCTCCACACAACCAGCACGGTACCCTTCTAGGTCAGCCGGCAACACCCCGGCAAGCACCGGGAGCGCAGCAGTGCTGACCGACCGATAGGCCTTGGTCATAAGCACTAGTGCAGGCCGCTGCCCCCGGAGAAGGGTGCCGCGGATCGCCTGGGGACTTTGACCCGCTCATACCAGCACGCCGCGGCATACACAAGTGTGGCTACAAAAGTGCCATGGTAGAGAAAACGTAGGCCAGGAAATTGAATACCCCAGGAAGATGCCGAAACACGTGACATCTTCCCGAAGCATTTGGCCGTGCGGTCAACTATGTCTTGTGCATGCCGCGAGAACAGAAGGCTCCTATCCAGCACCACACCGAGCAGAGTTGCCGAGTGCACCGAGCGTATCGAGACGCCGTCAAGGCGGACGACCGGAGGCCTCTGGAATTCCCCCCTGATAGTCATCATAGATGATTTACCAGGAGAGAATCCCAGCCTATTCTGGGCACCCCAGGCGGAGACTATGACAAGCGTTTCCGCTGCCACAGCCTCAATCCGAGCCCTTGATTGCGCCTCGATCAAAATGGTGACGTCGTAAGCATAGGCGACCATGCTGACTCCGCTCGGCATTGGGGACCGGAGCAGGTCATCCAGCAGCAAGTTCCACAGCGGTGGGCCAAGCACGGATCCCTGCGGACATCCCATGGTGGATTCCTTCCACAACACCCGGCCACCCACGAACAGGCCAACTCGGCGTCCAGTGAAGTAACCCACCAACATTTGGTAAATATTAGGTGGGCATCCTCCACTTTTCGCCTTGGCCAAGATCATGGGCCACCAGGCATTATCAAAGGCACCCGAGATGTCCAGGAAGACTGCCTGAACGTAACGGGCCGGGGACAGTTTGGCAGTGCCAATCACTGCGTTAAGAGCGGACACGGTAGACTTACCCCGGGCAAAGCCGTGCTGGCTGCTCGAGATCCCATCTGGTGATCTGTGGGGCGCACTCTAACATTACGCGTTCCAATAACTTACCAAGAGCCGAAAGTAGCGTTATTGGTCGATACGCTTTTGGGTCCGTAAGCGGCTTGTTGTTGCCTTTAGGCAGGACGAGAAGACGACCGTCCTTCCAGACGTCCGGAAATACGCCCTCGTCTCGTCCCTCGGGGCCAATCTATCCTGACGGCGGCTTGACGCCTCCTCCCGCCAGAGGAACGCTGACGAGAGGATTTTGGCGTCCAACTCCCAAGGGAGTGTGCCGGCCAATACGCAGGCCGCCTCGTGGGAGACCGTGCAATAGCTCCTTACTATTCGCTGCGCCACCAAACGCTGCGGTTTGCGCAGCAAGGCGACGCAGCGGGCTTTCAGGGACTCGGCACATACGGGACCTCCGTACAGGGAGGATATGGGCCTGCGACGAACGTCGACGACGCGCAGTGGATCGAAAATCCGCCTTTGAAGACTTAGGAATCCGATGTTTTCATTGTGATGATTTTTTAAGAAGAAAGAAGAAGAAAGAAAGAATATGTGATATTTTATTTTCTTCAATTTTGTATTGAACGGTTTTAACCGTGGGATCTACAGATGAGGTTCAAAAACCCAGATTTTTGCGAAAAAAACCCAGAACCCAAGGCGAACACTTGTCAAAGTTAAAAACTTGGATTTAATGTATTCACTAGGGATTTAGACCTCTGACAACCCCCCCCCCCCCCCCTTCGATTAGAATTTATTGTTTTATTTTGAGGGTGCCCAATAGAAAACCGCCCCGGGTGGCAACCCTTGCTACGCCGCCACTGCCTCGGTGGCGCAGTTGTAATTGCGCATGTGTTACGACTGCTGTGCTGAGGTCTCGGGATCGATCCGCGGGTCGGATAAAGTGATATTGGGTTTTTCTATCTAGAAATTCTCAGTATTAGAATCTGGAACCTGTGCCCGGTATGGCGATAGGCTCGCCCCCTATAACATTATGGGACCGAAATTCGGCGAAAAGTGGGTGTACTGGTTACACCTTTGCCTACCCCTTCGGGGATTACAGGTGTGAGTGTATATATAGTACTATGTGTGTGACTATTGGGTGTATCTATTTATAATTTATGATGCATTCTTTTCATATAAGCCTGTAAATCCCTAACAACAGGTCAATATTTCAACATCACAAGTCAGTGTGGGCATTAAGCATCATATGTCGTTGTTTTACAATATTCATGTCACTCCCTCCACCCCCTTTGTGGAGGGAATACTAATCCGTCGAGGGGAGGTGAGGGGCTTGGGTAATGCGTGTCGCCGTAATTTGTGTCATAAATTGTCCCCCTATTTGGCTTATAAGGAAATGCAAGGTTCTCTAAATTGAACAATATGGCATTTGTTCTTTACCGTTTGTATTCGAGGGATGTGTTGACTCAGAGTTTATGGGATTCTGAATTACCTTGGAAGTTTTTCTAGTTTTATAAGTTTTTGAAGTGATAACTTCTTATGGGAGGGTAAACCGCTTCGTAACGTAACGCGTTCATACATCGCCACTCTGTCTGGCTTCTTTATTAATTTCTAATTCTGTCGTTCCCTAATCTCTGTGCTATATTTTTTTGAAGTGAAACTTCTTTAGAATCGTTGTGATTTGATTTGAGTGGGATCGAGTGGGTAAAATATATTTTATAATCAATAAAAGATTTTATTAATAAATAACCTTTCCTCACATGATCATATTAATATACATAAAGTATAAGTAATGAACTAACTAAGCTAAAGTAATAACTAATCTTTTCTCAAGTTAAACAATTTAATATCAAATAGTTCAACTTAGATTAGTTTAAGTTATCACTTCTGTCGAGCGTCCCGAAATCACACGTTTTTTTTTCACTAGAAGACATCTAAATATATTTTAATTATAATTATTGTTTAGTTTGAGTTATTGACAGCTTCTGTGGCACAGCGGGCGTGTAACGGCTATGAAACGAAAGACTGCGAGTTCGATTCCCGCACCGAGACTAATGTTTGTGTGATAAACAGATATTTATTTCTGGGTGTTGTGAGATCGTAGTCCCTTGTAGTTGTTGATACCCACGACATAGGTTAGATGTATTGTGGGATCAGGAGGATGTGTGTGGCTATTGGCTGTTTTTTTAAATATCTGAATATACTTTTCGACCCACAATTGTTGGTCTTATCACAATTTAATCACACTTTCGTAACATCCATGCGAGTAACCTAGAAAGTGAGTCTAGAGATCCATTGTTTTTGTTAAATAGCAAAAGATTGGCTCATCGAGAGGTGAGCGTCTAATTAGTAACTTAACAACTATTGTATTGTTTGTACTTTCCTGAACGAGAATATAATGAACACTATATAAAATTCATTTGGAAAAGTTACATTCTCACATAAGTAAATCATTACATTACTACAATTATAAAACTACACATATACCGACGCCTGTAATCTGCGAAGGGCTACCCAGGGGTAGGCAGGGGTGCAACCAGTACACCCACTTTACGCCAAATTTATTACGGTCCCATACTGTGATAGGGGGCAGGCCTATCGCCATACCGAGCTCAATTTCAGACTCCGCGCTGATACTGAGTAAATCTAACTAGAAAAACCTAATATCACCTTACCCGACCTGGGGAACCTGATACCTCAGCACAGCAATTGTAACGCATACGCAATTACATTCTGGGACGGTTCCGCTAAGTACCTACTCGATGCCTTGGATGGGTTGCAGCGGCGGGCCATCCGCATTGTGAATGATGCAGACGTGACCAACAGCCTGGAACCGCTACAGCTGCGAAGGGATATTTCCGCGCTTAGCGTGTTCTACCGTCTGTATCATGGCGAATGCTCTGAAGAATTATTTGATCTTATCCCATCCTCTCCCTTCCACACTAGAACTACGCGTTCTGGCTTGCGGAGCCACAGCTTCGCGGTGTCTACTACCACGGCCCGAACCAAGAGGTTACCAAATTCGTATTTTTGCCGCACCATCAGGCTGAGGAACAGTTTGCCAGCTACGGTGTTCCCTCCTTCCTATGATCGTGGGTCCTTTAGGCGTAGTGTGAAGCTTGACATCAGGCCGGCTGGTTGTGTTGAGTAGCGAGGAATAGACTGTCTCTCGCTACTTGATACTCCATCTAGACGGCACTGCGCTTACCATCATGAGCAGTGTGGTTACTTTGCCGAGCCAGAATAAAAAAAAACTGCACCACCGAGGCAATACAGTATAATGAATGTACGGTTTTTTTATCACCACTATTTTTCAATTGTGTCTCAAATGCCTAGGCAAAAATGTCTACCAGCTGTCAGAGTATAAACCTACTCATTACTAAAAGAAGTCTGTGCCCAATAATAAGACAATACAAAGCTGATAATATTAAGTAAACAGTAATTATTATAAAAGGTTTTTTTGTCACAATACCTATAATTGCCCGTTATTTTCTTTTCAAGTATCAACGTTCTACCTCAATTACTACACAAAGACACTCAGTTAATGAATATGCAAACCGTTTGCCTAACGAAACTGCATTTCTTCACTATAGTCAAGATCTTTAAGTGCTAGAAATTCTCTTCAGATAATTGCTTCTATTAAAATTCTTCAGTCTGAAGCACTGGAATTCGTATTTAAAGCGCCATCTGTAATTTAGTGTCACGATCTTTGGTAGCACCTTTAACAATTGCTACTAGATTAAAATTAAGCTGGTAAAAACGATATTCATACACACACGCCTGTAATCCCCGAATAGGTTTTTTTTTATCCAGGCACGGATAAGTGACCACACTGCACCTGATGGTAAGCGCAGTCCAATCCATACAATTAGAGTATCGAGTAGCGATTAACAATCTATCCCCCGCTATTCAACATAATCATGCCGGCCTGCTTCTTCACACTACGCCGTGGGCAAGAAGGTGTAGAAGCAGTGGAGGGTCTAGTGTCAGAGTACACAGAAGGCCGAAAAACAGCCCAACAGCGTACCCCAACTCTAGACCCCCGACAAAAACCGGATGTACACTGGCTGATCCCGGAACGCGACACACTTGCGTGTGCCACTATGGCGGGTTTTACACCCTGTGTACGGTGGTCGCTATCCGGGCGGATATGATATCCTACCACCAAAGGTAGGTAGGCCGAGGTTCAACCATTACACCCACATTTCGCCGAATTTATAACGGTCCCATAATGTGATAGGGGGTGGGGCTATCGCCATACCAGGCTCAAGACTCCAGGCTGATACTGAGTGTTCTATGGTAGAAAAACCCAATATCACTTTTACACGACTCATGAAAGACTGCAGCACAGCAGTTTTACTACGTACGCAATAACTATCATAACAACTATCAATAATCATGCAAACGATCAGATTAACATACGTACATTATTAAAAATACGCAGGGCATTGATGCTATCAATATCTGACGCGCTCGAGGATGTCCATGCAACAGTTTTTTTTTACATATTTAAAAATCTATAGCCGCTTCCCCCACCGATGTAAAGGTATATATCATATAACATTTTTTTCTTCTTATCATCTAAGCTTTGCATCCCATTATAGGTCTCTACGACGCTCGAGTAAATCCCCATTTAGCATCGTGGGCTCCCCTACTACTACACCATAGAGGCAGTAGATTACATAAATGAAATAAAAACATATTGCTACAAATTTCTACCTTTAATTGTACAGCAAAAACAAGTCTATTTCCTGAGATTTGGATATCCTATCCTATCCTATCTATTCAATTGCTGCCATTAGGATTTATTGTTATTTGGACTATATTGAAAGCTTCTATATTAATTAATGTTGTGTAAAATGTATCTAAGTATCGGCTGGTTTCTGTAATTCCAATAGAATCTTTTCTTGGTTCCAGAGTAAGTGTTCTTACAAAAACTAATTAGTATTAATTGTTTATTATGAGTTTAGTCCTGTCATTAATGCTGTTGTTGTTTCATTACATTTTTGAAGTGAAAAGTTCTTTAGGCACGTTGGACATTTTTAGGATAGACAAAAACAATTATGATAGCCTCAAAAAGTACACAGACTTCAATAAAAGACATATTATGCGTCCTTATAAAAATTTTCTGAGATACTACCATCAGATCATCATCAGTGGGTATCAAAAAAAGGAGGAGGTTCTCAATTTGTCGGATTCTTTTTTTTATGTATGTTCCCCGATTACTCGAAGACGCCTGGACCGATTCGAGAAATTATTATTTCGTTTAAAAGGCTTCCCAGGTGGTCCCATTGCCACCAACTCATGATCTGATGATAGGATCTCAGAAAAATCGAGGGCAACCCACAAATTTTATAGGGACGCATAATTTGTATTTTATTGAAGTCGGTATAATCTTTATGAATTAAAAAACTATTTATGTATAGTCTTTTAAGTTTTTCTTTTATGTATTAGATAGCATGTAGCCGTTATTTGTATTATCTTATGTACCTACTACTTACTGCCGTCTGGTCCAAAGACTATGGCCAGATAAATATATTCTTTCATTCTTTCATTGATGCTTGGTGTGTATAGACATGGCATGTATCACTACAAACTCTAGTAGTGGATCTGCCACTGCTGTTGCTCGGTTATTGGAAGTTCTCTGATCTTGAACATTAGTTCCAATGTACTAATTCGGTCTTCTAGTACTATTAGGTCAGTACATAGCAATATAACAAGACTTAATGTTCGTTCTGTCTCAACGAGAATTTATTTATTTAGACCTAGAGATCTAAACTGAGCAAATTCCGCACAAAATTGACCACTTTTTAAAATGAGACAAAGCGAATGTGCGGCCTATATTTCTTTTTGCTCCTGCAAGTCTGTGACGTAGACCAATCAAACTTCTAGATAAAGACATTTAGCCTTATCCCTCTCACATTTTTCTATCCGTGCTTCTAGTAAATTCTTTTCCTATAATACATTTCTTTACAACTTACATATTAATATGGGCTAGACAAAGAGACAATTAACGTTACAAATACAAGGTATCGTGTAAAACATATCTGCGATTTTTGAAGTTATACTTCTTTAGGCGCGTTATGAAAAAATGATGAGAGTGAAATTTTAAAATGCGCGTGACACAAAAGTAACACTTCTGAAGTTGTCCTAAGTACCAGGCTAGCAGAAATGTAAGGAGAAGAGCTAGAAGCTTCAGTCTGAATTATAAAATTTTAATTAATCATTTAAATCTAGCCAGTACGTTATGGTATTATAAAAGACCGAATTAGTACTATACAGTAATATTATTTAGGTCTTTCATGATACTATAAAGTACTGGCCATTAAAAATATTTTGTTGTTATTCTCTTTTATTATTTCGGTCTTTCATAATACTTACATTTCTAGTGACTTCTAGATGCTTCTAGGTAATAAAAATGCAAGGTTTGTTTGTTCCTACATACTTCTTGGGTACGTCATCATGACGTCACTGTCATTATTCACTTAAATTACCAGGCTGGCATAAATATAAGGAGATGTGTTTTAGTATTTCGGTCTTGCATAATACTATAACATATGTACTGGCCATAATTATTTTGTTTTTCTGTTCAGTAATTCGGTCTTGCATAATACTTTCACATACTGGCCACAATTAGTTTTTGAAGTAATACTTTATAAAATTATGAGAGTGAAATTTTAAGATGCGCGCGTACTATGAACTCTCCGTATGTATTATTTATTGATATAAATTAAAATATTATTAATATTAATTATTAAAATTATTAATATTTGCATGCAATTAAAAACTATTTTTTAATGATGGCAAAAAAGTATAACGTCTCACGCGCGTACATAAGTACACGCACCCTTTTTTTCTGTGATCTTATTTTATTACAATTCAACAAGAACATTTACTGCAAAATACAGATTTTACCAGTCAACTGAGCTTCATAAATAGTCCTCTAATAAAGTATCGCAGAAGCGTCTACTGGCTCACCGTAAATGCCCCAATTTGCGTAATGACCCCCATCAATAATCATTTACCTCTTATTCAAATTTATAGGCTTCTCAAAAATTGAGCGACATTTTTACAATAAAGAGCGTTTATTTTCAATATCACGAATAATTAAGTTATTATGGTTTAAAAACTACGTAATTTTTTGTATGTTTTTATTTATGTTTTTTTTTATTCTGGCGCGGCAAAGTGACCACACTGCACCTGATGGTAAGCGCAGTGCCGTCCAGATAGAGTATCAAGTAGCAAGAGATAGTCTATCCCCCGCTACTCAACACAATCATGCCGGCCTGCTGTTTAGCTTCTTCACACTACGCCTAAAGGACCCAGGATCATAGGAAGGAGGGAAAACGGTAGCTGGCAAACTGTTCCACAGCTTGATGGTTCGGCAAATATACGAGTTTGCGAACCTCTTGGTTCGGTGTTATTATTTATATTTGTTGGTTTAAAAGATAACAATGTAAAAAAACAGTAATGCTGATACTTAAGTTTAATGATTGGTATTTTTTTTGTACTTCTGAGTTTACTTGAATAATACGTTTTGTGGTTACTTTACCTTACGATATGTTAGAACATGAGTTCATATATCTTATTCTTTAGCATGCAATGCAGATTTTTATAAAGAAAAATAATAACTGTTTCATATTCATCGAGATATGTTTGAGTCTTGCAGAATTTGAATGTCGTGTCATGCCCTAGAAGCTTGTTTCACAAATGTCCTGATATTCAGGGTATCACAACGTAAATCTAGCATTTATAAATTCAGGTCAGTACCAACGTTAGACATGAGGTTAAAAAAAATAACGCCCTAGCTACTGAATTTAGAATATTACTGCCAATGAGTTGTGATTGTATTGTTGTAATTCCGTACGTGTGTGCTGAGGTCTCGGGTTTGATCTCCGGGTCGGGTAAAAGTCATATTGTGTCTTCTTATCGGGCACAACTTAAGTAGTTACCTATCCGTCAGCGCCGTAATCTGCGTGCACTTACGCACTTTACTCTTTTCTATTCTTACTTCTCCTAATTCTCCCTCTTACTTAACCACTAACTTTCAGTATTTAGGATCTAATCACGACAGAAACGTTCGCTCCTCAAGCAGTTTACTTCTACAGTCTCCTCACCATTCTGAGTTTATTCATTCGTCTTTTACTATTCAATCCATACTTCTTTGGAATGCGCTCCCTCTCGAAATCAGGGCGTCTACCAGCCGGTTCACTTTTAAGTCGGATGCTCTTCGCTGATGGTGTGGCAGGATCACAACTTTAGCTGGTATCTACTTATTATATATGTATGTTTTATGTATATATATATCTATATATAATTATATGTAAATATATCGTAGTCCTTCAGAAAGTAAATTTATGTATAATATGTATCTTGTCTAGTACACTCTTGTTAATATTTTCTTTTCTGTGATTAATATACATCCACATTGTCTCGTCTCTGCATCATCCACAGGTAGACTGGCAGAGAATGCCTACGGCATTAAGTCCACCTTTACACATGTTGTGTGTATGAAGTTTTAAATAAAGATTTTTTTTTTTTTACCTAAATAGGCTTGCGTTTGACCACTATCTCGCCTGATGGTAAGTGATGATGTGGTCTACGGTGGAGCACGCTTGCCTAGAAGATACCTATTCACTCTTGACTTAAAGATACCCAGACTATAATTTTCGGGAAATATAGACTCCGGCAAAAAGTTCCACTCTCTAGCGGTGCGCATGATAAATGTACTAGCAAAACGCTTCGTGCGCGCTGGTGGAATATCAACCATGTATCGATGACGCTTCGCCGAGTCTCTTGTCGTCCGATGATAGAAAGGGGTTGGGGGAATTAAATTGTGTAATTCCAAGGCACACTCGCCGAAATGTATCCGGTAGAAAACCGATAAACTAGCAACTTTTCGTCTGTGTTCAAGGCTTTGCAGCCTTGCCTCGACTATGGAATCGTTGCCTATGAGCCTCTTGGCGCGTCTTTCGATGGCCTCCAACGCCTCAAGCTGGTACTTGGCCGATCCATCCCAAAGATGAGAGCAGTACTCCATGCACGACCGGACTTGGGCTTGATACAGATCGAGCAGCTGTCCCGGCGTGAAGTACCGTCTCACCTTCGCAAGGATAGCCAGCTTCTTGGCAGCCAATTGAGCTTTATGCTCAATGTAGGAGCCAAAACTGAGAGTTGGAGACAAAGTTACGCCTAGAATCTCTAGGTGGTCAGTTATCGGTACGGACACATCTCTGAAAGTAGGAGTCAGTTGGAAGGGACTCCGTTTAGCAGAGAATAGACAAGCCTGGGTCTTAGTGGCATTAAACTTGACCAGGTTGGCATCGCCCCAATCGGAGACTGCCTTTAAGGACAAGTTCAAGCGTTCTACCAAGGCCTCCCTGAGGGACTTTTTTTTTTTTTTTTGTAGAAGTACACCCCCCTCTGCTCCCTCTGATATATTTTCAGAGATATTGTAAACACCTTTTGGAATTCACATGCTTTTATTAAAAGACAATGCTACAAGAAATAAAACGACTAGAGGTGTTACATCAAAAATTTTAAAAAACAAATTTACAAATCTAAAAATCTCTGTTAATATTACAACGTTCTATCCGACAACTACACGACACTGTAAAATCGCCTATGTGTATAAAGCAGTCCACAGTCATACGACGCTTTACATGTATACACATAGGTTCGTTAATATTATACATTTAAAAAATATAATCCTAATATAGCACGTCAATCTCATTAAAATACACAGTAAAACACACTCCTTGGCGGCTAAGTTCATATTATAACATATAATATTGCATAGCCGCCCTTATCTATTTATTTCTCGCTATACACATACGTGCTATATCTCTACAGTAATCTAAAAATTTACGTCTTATGTCACCGGTCTCCAGTATATCGCAAAAGTTATCTTTACAAAGTTTTACGTTACAGTCTGTTTCGAATTTCATGCGCTGATACAGATATACCGGGCATTCGGTCAACACGTGCACCACGTCCTCCTTTACCTCCGGGTCACAGATGCACGAGGGGCTCTCCTTGCACTTGAAGCGATTCAAGTACTCAGAGAATCCCCCGTGCCCCGTGAACACTTGCGTGAGGACCGGGTCCACAGACATCTTCCTAATTACGCTGTAAGCTCTACTTGCGTCTGGGAAAAACAGCTTCGTAACCGACGCTGTTTCTCCAGCCCTGTAGCGCTCATTCCATTCGCCAATCGACTCCTGACGGATGTATCGCTTGACGAATGAGATGGGGCATCGGTCATAATCGGGCTTCCGCTTCAGCGTAGTGGCTGCAGCCTTTGCGAGTTCGTCTGCGCGCTCATTCCCCACACACCCCACGTGCGCCTTCACCCAAAAGAGGTTAACGGTTTTTCCGCACGTAACGGTCTCACATAATAAATTGTTAATGCCAAATGCAATGGGATGGAGGGAAACTCCGCTCGCGACCGACTCAAGCGCAGCTCGCGAGTCACAGAAAATGCTGTATTGGCGTTTTTCGTGTCTCAGGGCCATTTGCACCGCCTTTTGCAGAGCCAACAATTCCGCCTGGTAAACGGTACAGAACGATTCCAGCTTTAGTTTGGTGGCTTTCGTTTCGGCATCGCCGTCCCATAAGGACACCGATGCACCGACTTGGCCACCAATCTTGCTGCCGTCCGTGAACACCTTGACGGTGTTTGCAGCCTGTAGGTTCAGTTCTGCATCGTTCACCACGCATTGGAATTTCAATACTCTGCGTCCAGCTGGATGTCGTAAGTTGGCGAAAGGCACAGGACTTTCCACATCCCGGTCCCCCACCACTCGCCGAGTATGTCCTTTTTTCACTTCATAAAGAAGCGCCGCTTCTCGGACACGAATGTCTAGCGGGAGGATCCCAGCAAGCAGTAGGGCCGAGTTTAGCGAAACTGTCCTGTAGCCCTTCACCATCTTCTGTGCAAAACCTCGTTGAACCGCTGCAAGCTTCTTTGTGATGCCTATCTTTTTGCTCGCAGGCGCCCATGTACTGGCCGCATATAATATCGTAGGTTCAACGACTGCCGTGTACAACGTTTTCACCACTTCAGGTCCCAGCCCCCACTGCACCTTTGCAGCGGTGGCCAACCGTCTGTAGAAGCCTATGGCTTTCCTACAGACTTCCGAAACGTGCGTGTTGAAAGTTAATTTGTCATCCACAGTCAAGCCCAGTATTTTAATTTCTTTCGACAGGCCTATGTCCGTGCCGCCCATGCGCAGGATTGGGGAGTCGTACTTTAGTCGTCGTGTTACGACCATAGCTTTCGTCTTGTTAGGAGCGAACTTGAGCTTATTCCGAACTCCCCAATCCTGTACATACGCTAATGCATCGTTGGCCTGTCTCTGTATCTTCAACGTTTCGTCGCCATGAAATACTAAAACAACGTCATCGGCAAAGGCTTGGCAATAGTCACCCCGTTTCGCAAGCTCCTTTAGCAATGGGTCGAGGAGCAGGTTCCACATGATGGGCCCACCAATGGATCCCTGAACGCATCCCTTGGTGGTCCCTCTCGCGTGTTCTACCCCGGCGTAGCGAACCCTTACTTTTCGGCTCTCAAAGTAGCTATCCACTATCCGTCGTAGATTTTTCGGACAACCTTCCTCAAACAGTCTGACTCTAATAGCTGGCCACCAGGCACTGTCGAAGGCTCCCTCTATATCCAGTGAGATTACGGTCACAATCTTCTTCTCACTTATACGGTCGCGGATGTAGTTGACCAGGGTATAGAGGGAGTCTTCCGTGCCTCTTTGGGGCATAAAGCCAAACTGTCGAGTACTCATCCTAGGTAGTAGATGCCACTTTACTCTTCCCACCACCATCTTCTCCAGAATCTTCCCCATCACTGGCAACAAGCCTATCGGTCTGTACGATTTAACGTGTGTGTAATCCTCCTTCCCGGGTTTCCGGAGGACTACGACCGTGGCCTCCTTCCAGATGGTCGGGAAGTGGCCCAATTCGAGGCATTTGTTGGCCAGTGATAGGAACAACTCCGGATCCTTAAGGATAGCTTGTTTGCAGATGTCGGATGTTAGACCATCTGCACCGGGGGCTTTTTTGGGGTTAAAGCTGTTCGCCGCCACAAGAATTTCATCCAGGGTAAATGCCGGGTCCCGATAACCATTATCCATACCGACATTTACGCTATCGGCTTTAACCCTTATCCGCTGGTGTTCTGCGTTGTCGTCTTCTACCCGATCCTCAGGGTAGAAGACCTCCGCCAGCACCTTTGCCGATTCCTCTGGACTTAGGATTTTTCCGTCTTTCTTAAGGGGTAGATCCTCAGCTCTCCGCGTCACTCTTCCGATGGCACGATAGATACCGTCCCAGACGGTCTCCTTATCTTGCTTTTCGCAGAAAGCCTTCCAACTGCTATTTTGGGCCCTTTTAACTTCAGTCTCATACTCTTCCTTTGCTTTCAGGTACTCTTCGACGACAAACTGTCTGCGGACTGGAGCTGCACAGCGGATCCTTCTCCTCCTGGTGACCATGGCCTTTCTCAACGAGGCGATTTCTTCAGACCACCATGGAATAGTAGGTTTCCTATTATTTTTGAATTTTGGTATGCTGTCTTTACAGCTTTCCTGAATGACTTTAGTATATTCTTCTACTATTCCATCTATTTCGGTTTTGTTTTTTAAATTTTCAATATTGAGTTTTCTAAATTTTGCATCTACTGTTAATTGGGAGAATTTATTACTAAATTATCCCCAATTAGCCTTTTTTGTGTTATAAATCCGAGTAGTTCTGTGTATGTCTATTTTGTCCAATTTGCCTAAATTTATGTTAAATAATATTGTGTTGTGGTCTGAACTGACGATGCCTTCGTTGACCCGCCAATCGTTCACCTGGCCGAGAAGATCCTCCGTGCATAATGTTATGTCCACGAAGCTTTGATATTGCTTCCCACCTCTTATGGTGTCAAATGTCGGGACGTCGCTGTCGTTGAGTACCTGGAGGCCCCACTCACCTATGGCTTCTGCGAGATCCTCACCCCTCCGGTCAGTGACCGCACTACCCCACCACATGCTCTTAGCGTTGAAATCTCCACCGATGAGTATGTTGGTGGGACCTAGCTCGCTAACAATTCTCCCCAGTTGTTCCAGGTATGGCCCTATGGGTTTATCCGGCTCGAAGTAGAGAGAGACCACAGCGACCTCTCGGTTTCCAGCATAGATTTTCACCACTGAGATGTTGGGCGTGGTGAATTCTGGACATGGCGTGACTTTGGTGGTATCGTCAAATACTGCAATAGCAGACTTTACTGCAGTATTGTCCATGCCCGTATACTGGAAAATCCGAGTGCCGCCGTAGTCCCTAACCCTACCTCGGGCCCCCACGTACGGCTCCTGGAGTAGAGCGAACACCATTTTTCTACTCGCGGCCTCCAGCATAAGCTCCTGAGTAGCAAGCTGCTTCCTCTGGAGGTTTGCCTGAGCCACGAGCAGTGGCCGTGCTCCTTCTGGGGGATCATGATGCTCACTTAACCTGGGAACAACCTCAGCAATACGCCACCGCCGTTCTCGCCAGGGCATCCCACTTCCTCCTCACCGGGCATTCGCCGCTAAAAGCATTATGGTCGGCTCTGCCGAGACCAACCTTGACGCAATTGCAGCACGTCGGGGGTGCATGCGCAACCATTTCGGCGCAGTCCTTTTTAAGGTGCGCACCCCCGCAGTGACTGCATGCATCATCCTTTTCTCCGCAGAACCGCCTCCCGTGGCCGTACCCTGAGGGACTGGACTTGGACTCCACTGGTTCGTGCATTAGATATGTAACTTTCTACCACTGTGCTGTCGTCTGCGTACCCAAAAGTACCGGGCTTAAGCAGATCATTGATATGCAGCAGGAATAGAGTCGCAGAAAGTACCGACCCCTGAGGTACCCCGGCATTGATAGCCAATAGATCGGAGGAGCAGCCATCAATGACCACTCGAATCAATCGTTCCCTCAAGAAGTCCGATATCCATGCACACAATCCAGTGGGCAAGCCATATGAAGGAAGCTTGCTTAAGAGGCTATCGTGCCACACTCTGTCGAAGGCCTTCGAGATGTCGAGTGAAACGGCAAGCGCTTCCCCATGCCTCTCGACAGCCTCGCTCCAGATGTGAGTGGCATACGCTAGAAGGTCTCCAGTTGACCGGTTTCGGCGAAATCCGTATTGTCGGTCACTTAGGAGGTCATTTGCTTCTAGGTATGCCATGAGTCTGCCATTCAGTACACGTTCCATACTTTTGCAAAGTATGGACGTAACCGAGATGGGCCTATAGTTGGCAGGCTCAGCACGACTACCTTTTTTGGGCACGGGTTGCACGTTAGCTTGCTTCCAGGCTTTAGGCACTTGCCCAGTGACCAGAGAGAGACGAAACAGGCGAGTCAGAATAGGAGAGAGCTCAGGCGCACAAGTTTTCAGTACAATTGCTGGAATCCCATCTGGGCCATTGGCTTTATTCACGTCCAGATTACGCAGCGTTCTTCTTACCTCAGTCTGACGAATGCGAATTTCCGACATATGTGTCTCGCAAACTGGTAGACTAGGAGGGACTTCGCCAGCAGTGTCTAAACGCGAAGATTCAGCAAAAAGAGAAGCAAACAAGTTTGCTTTCTCTTCAGCAGAGTGAGCCAAAGACCCGTCGGGTCTCAGCAGTGGAGGAAGTGAGGGGCGACGGAAGTTCGATTCAACTGATTTTGCCAGGGACCAAAACGCTTTACTGCCCGCTGGGTATGAAGCTAGTTTCTTCCCAATTTGGCTTATGTGGTCAAATCGAGCTTGCCGTAGAGTCTTCTTGCAGGATTTGGCAGCCTTGTTAAATGCTCTCTTCTTTAAGCGCAAGTCCTTTGCTTTGCGGTTTCGAGCATCAACCCATGCCAGGTATGCCGCATGCTTCCGCGCTTCAGCGCGTCCGCACTCAGCCCCGAACCATGGGCGAGTCCCGCCTGACGTTGCTACGTCAGAGAATGGAATGTAGTACTCCATACCCTGACGCAGCACATCCGTCACAGCATCCGCGCAAGCTGAAGGGTCTTCAGAAGAGAAGCAAGTGGGGCGCCAAGGATATGATGCAAAGAAAGCTCGCATCTCATCCCAATCTGCTGACTTGTATCGCCACACCCGCCGGGTGCCTCTAGGGCTGGAATCGGGCGGTGAGTAGACAGATACAGATTTCACCAGACAATGGTCGGAGCTACCCAAGGGTGATGATATTAGGATGATATAGTCCAGAACCTATCCCAACACTCCCGATGATCCGCCGTTCGCTGTCGAGGAGGTGCTGGAACATCTCAGCATTATGAATCCAAAGAAGGCCCCGGGACTCGATGGCCTCACTTCGGACATTTGCCTCCATTTTTGTAAAGAGTTCCCCAAACTAATAACAGATGTCCTCAACAGATGTCTCACCCTGCAGCACTTTCCTCGGCGGTGGAAGGAAGCCTTCGTCAAGATAATCCCCAAGCCCGGGAAGACGGACTACAACACTACGGGAGCGTTTCGGCCGATCGGCCTGCTGCCCGTCTTCGGCAAACTCCTGGAGCGACTTCTCATTAAGAGGGTCACTTACAGGGCATCCAAGTGCGGCAAAGCCAACGACCGTCAGTTTGGCTTCAAAGAGCAGACGAACACCACTGCTGCTATCCGCGCCGCTCTGGAGTTCGTCGAGAAATCCAGGGCACGG
Organism: Laothoe populi; assembly: GCA_905220505.1. NCBI lineage: Eukaryota > Metazoa > Arthropoda > Insecta > Lepidoptera > Sphingidae > Laothoe > Laothoe populi. Next base: position 15,810,837 of record HG992168.1, read on the forward strand.
AAGCACCTGGTCGCCGCGGTGTCACTCGACATCAAGGCGGCCTTTGACAATGCTTGGTGGCCCGCGCTTCTGCACAGGCTCAGGGTGACAGAGTGCCCAAAAAACATATTCGGGCTTATTCTTAGCTATATCTCCGATCGTAGCGTCGCCCTGGACCATGCGGGTGCGCGGGTTACCAAAATTATGACCAAGGGCTGCATCCAAGGGTCCACCTGTGGGCCTGTGCTCTGGAACATTATTCTCGACGAACTGCTAGAGCAGGTGCTGCCGCCTGGGTGCCACTTGCAGGCCTATGCGGACGATGTGCTGCTCATGGTTTCTGCCGGAGACCTGAGCACGCTCGAGACCACAGCCAACAATGCTCTGGGTGTGATTGCTGGGTGGGGGAGGAGCGTCAAACTTACTTTTGGCGCCGCCAAAACCCAGGCCATAGCTTTCACGCCCGGGGCTAGGACTGCGAGACTCGCCATGGACGGTTGCAGAATCGAGTTTGCTAGAAGTATTAAGCTCCTGGGGGTGGTCCTGGATGAGAAACTAACTTTTCGCGCTCATGTGCTCCATGCCATAGGTAAGGCCAATCGCATATTCCGCAAGCTGTGCATTTATGCGAGGCCTACTTGGGGTATGCACGCCGAAAACGTGCAAATCATTTACCAGCATGTGATTGAGCCCACCATCACCTATGCCGCTGGCGTTTGGGGGCACGTGGCCGAGAAGAAGTATGTTCGCAAACTTCTTGCGAGTGCACAGCGCGGATTTGCCATCAAGGCTATTAAGGCCTTCCGCACAGTCTCCACCTCGGCCGCCCTGGCTCTTGCGCAGTTCATCCCCTTGGATCTAAGGGTCCGGGAGGTCCACTGTGTGGAGAGTACTCGTCTTTCCGGGACCACACATCTCTTCCCCGACGACATGCGCTTCGAGCTCCCCACTCCCATCCACGAACTACTACACCCTGCGGATCGCGTCACAATCCCACTGGTGACCTCCTCTAACCAGGAGGAAGTCGACAAAGCGATCCGCAGTAACACAAACACAGTACACATATACACGGACGGGAGCAAGCAGGATAACAATAAGGTGGGAGCTGCCTTCGTGTGCTTCGACCCTGGAGGGAAGAACATCACGCCCACCGTAAGAAAGCTTAAACTACACGACTGCTGCACGGTGTTCCAGGCGGAACTTCTGGCCATCCTGCACGCGTGCCGATGGGCTCTTGGCCGGAGATACCAGCAGGTAATTATATTCTCTGACTCACTGTCCTCGATCATGGCTATCCAGAACAGAAGCAACACCCACCCCTTGGTTACAGCGATACATCGCATTTTGCGGGACTATCGTGGGGTGGGTAACCTGCGGGTCTCTTGGGTCAGGAGCCACGTTGGCATACTGGGCAATGAGATGGCCGACAAAGCGGCCAACGCCGCCTGCACTTTGCACAAGGCCCCTGATTACATGAAATTCCCCATTTCTTACCTTAAAGCTCATCTTCGGGGATCCACCTTGAACACCTGGCAGTCACGTTACGAAGCAGCTGAACAAGGCCAGCATACGCGATCACTCTTCCCCAGCCTCGGAGACATCCGCAGACTGTGGAAGGTGACCGCACCCAACTTTTACCTCACTCAGGTTCTCACCGGTCACGGTTACCACAGGACCTACCTCCACAGGTTCCATATTATAGACGTGGACCACTGCCCCTGCGATGGCGCCACCACCCAAAGCCTGGCTCACCTCCTGGAGGACTGCCCTATTTTTGGTGTACATCGGCATACACATGAGATGGTGTGTCGCCGCTTTGGGGTGTCACCGTTTGACATTTCCCAACTTCTCGCCGAGGGAAGGGAGGGGGCGTTCGCGGCCTTCGTGGAGTTGGTGAATACCATCCTCAGCCAAATCAAGACCTACAATCAGGCGACCACACCGGCTGGACCTTGAGCTTGTTGTGCAAAACCACAGTCATTATTGTTGTTTTAATGTAATTGTAATTTTAAGCAGATAAAAATACGTCCTCATCACACCACACTCAACTCATACACTCAATCCCGATAACACCACTCAGGGGGGCTTACGAGAGGCGGACGGAAACATGCTATCACAGCTATGTGAAAGTCCTGTCTCTGCAGAAGATCCCCCTACACGCACACATAACCGGCAAAGGATGGACCTACGTATCAAATAGCGAGGGTCCTAATCCTTTTGTCGGGTACACCCCACATTACATACACAACTCTATGCAGCGAAACAAACAACACTTACACGTCAAAACACGAGGAAAAAAAAAAAAAAAAAAAAAAACCCAAGGGTGATGAAACCGACACTGAGTAGTGGTCTGGATCAGTTGTCAACAGAAGGTCCAAGCAATTGGCTGTGTGCGTGTCAACATCCGGGACCCTTGTTGCCACCTGGACCAACTGAGTGAGATTTTGCGTCAGCGCTAGCTTCCGCGTTTCTCTCCCAGCATGGTCGGTGCACTGGTATGGGAAAAGCCACTCTTGGTGGTGGGCATTAAAATCCCCCAGTAGCACTAGTTGTGCACAAGGGTACCGCCTTTGTGCCGCATCCGCCGCCTCACTAAGGTATTCTGTGAGCCTAGTCGTCTCCTGATCTCCGCTGTGCGACCGGTATACACAGGAATAAAGAATTTTCTCAATTCCTGTATCCACCAGTACCCAAATAACAGAGAATCTGGGATCTTCAAGATTACAGAGACGCCGACAACAGATGTCATCACGGGCGTACAAGCACACACCCGCATGTGGCTTAAAATTGTGCTCCAGAGTAAACCCTGGGTAAGAAAGGTACGCCACGTCAGACGGACATCTTATCTGCGTCTCTGAGAGGAATAAGAGAGCGGGTCTTTCAGTCTCCAGGTGGTGATGGACCGCGACGAGATTTGAGTGCAATCCTCGGATGTTGGTAAGGTGCACTTTTAGTGAGAGGGAGTGCTGCCGCTGTGGAAACATTCTCTTATTCTTTGTAGTTTTCATGTTTTTTGGAAGAGCGAATGAAGGTAGGAAGACGGTAGTGGAACGAGACTTAATGCTGTTAACCTTCAGACACAAGATGAAATACCACACAGAAGGGGGACTAGTCTGGAGACTGCGGGGACGCCCGAGCCCCCCCGGGATGTCCATCGGGCCCTCTCATCCGGTCGCCGACCGGCACGATGGCGCATCCCGGGATTTTTCGTCAGTTGGCGGGGCAGCCTTTCGTGTGTGGCTAGCACACTACTTGGGCCCCCAACTACCTGCGGTCGGCCAGCGGTGCACCGTGCCTCGGATCCCGCTACCCTCCACGACTAGTCTCCCAATGCGGCGTTATCAAATTGCGTCAGATTAGCCCAACTGCATTCAGCAACTATTCCGACCCGTCTCCCTAAATGGCATCACCGAACATCGCGCCGGAACACGGCAAGCCGTTTGGCGGCACGGCTTTGTCCGGTGGGTGGTCACTAGCCACGGCCGAAGCCTACCACCAGTAAGATGTGTCACTCATTTAGCACTACCCAGGGGTCACGTGTAGGGGAACTAGAGTAAAGCCTACGGACGCGAGTGACAATAACCCCCAAAATATATATAAATAAATATTGGCTTTTTCAATCACGAAATACGTAGTATAAGCCCAGAGTCTGGAGTTGTATGGTATGGCGATGGGCTCGCCCCCTATCACATCATGGGACGGAAATGGGCTCGGTGAAAAGTTGGTGTACTGGTTACTTCTGCCTACCCCTTCAGGGATTATGACCTCAACAATTGTAGCCATGTATTTACAATTGTTGTAATACAACACTACGCCACCGAGGTAAACTAAATTACTAGAGTTGTTACTGTTAAAACAATCTTACGGGTTGTAACAAACTATTTGCGGTTACCGAAGGGTTCCGTAGGCAACCGCGAATAACTCACCGTGACGGAGTTAGTTTGTGTCGAACCGCCTTGTGGTCTGTTCTTTATGGTGTTCAGACAAGCAACTTAAAGGTTATCTAGCTTAACATTATTTATTACGGACATTTTAGACTCTATCTCAGACTATGTTTTATTTAGAGAATTAAAGCTCCCTTGAGTTATCGGTATTGGACGTATATAAGTTAATGTACGTTTACGCATTATACTCACCACTTTTGAATTAATTTCCAGCGCTACTATGGCAACATTTATCCGATATTTTTGTAATAAAATAAAATAAACAACAGTAACACACACAGTTTTGAGCCCACACTAGGTAAAACCTGTATCAAAAACTACGAGGGATTACGGACCCACAACACCCAGACCCGAAACAAATATCTGACTGTCACACAAACATTTGTATCGGTGCGGCAATCGAACCCACAGTCTCGCGTTTCACAACTGACTACTCGTCCGCTGGGCCATGAAGGCTATCAATTATCAGAAAAGCCAATTGATGACGTAGAAAAAACCCTGGAGATTCTTTCTGCCTTTCTTCTTCGGGTCATCATCGTTAATGTAGAAATAGTCTCCTTCTAATTTATTTTCTGCCTTTTCTCTTGATTATCGTCTCCCGTCTCTTCCTTCTTTCGTTTACCACTATAGTCCTTTCCGAGCCCTATCCTCGTCGTTATATCTTTCCTACCAGCCCTTGACGGCTGTCCCAAAGCTCTCATGCCTTTAATTATAATAATTCATTCTGTATGATGGATTTCCATTTGTATTGTGATTTGTTACTAGAGACTTATATGCTGACATGTTGAAACAATTTTTATTTTTCTATGCGTGGTGTGACCCGCTTCTATTACAAAAGTACAGTAATAAGCCAGGAAAAAATTTACTAGCTGAATCTTTGCCTCTCGGATATTGAATAACCTTGTTCGAATGACTCCTTTTTTAAAATGTGTATTAGGGTATTTCCTATTATTAGAAATACCGAAGGTATAACGGAGGTATATAGGAGACTAGTTGGGGGTAGATTAATAATGACAACCAAAGTGGGAGTAGTAAATGTTTAATATAAAACTTAGTGCCTTCCGCGCTCCGGTGTTCAGTTAGTTCAGTTGTTTTGTAAAGTAGACGAGACGATAGCCATTATATTCGTGGTTCGGTGTTGTAAGAGTTAATCGTAATCAGTTCAATGGTCGCGTAGTTCAGCTTAAAGGGTAATGCTGGTAGATTAATTATAAAGAGAAGCCTTAGGTGAATCCTGACATGCGTGTGTGTTAATATTAAGCACTGAGATGTGTAACAGTGCCGTGTAAATCAATGAATAAATTATAAATATTGTATTTGTGCCTTTTAAATATCCATCTTGCATAGTTTTGTTGATGTTCCTAACATGTGGGAGCAAATTAGCAAGCGGGTAACCTGATTGTAACTACTCTTTCAAACCAACAATACCAGACATTGTCGTGTTGGTGCGTCTACCATCAGGCGTCTACCTACCTAAACTCCTTTGCTCTCTGTCTCTTTTTCTTATAACACGATGCTGGCGAACAAGCTTACGGCCTGCCTGATGGTAAGCGGTTACCGTAGCCTATGGTCGCTTGCAACACGAGTATCACATGCGCTTTGCCAACTCTTCAGAATCTAATCCATTGAAAATATTGCGACCAATTTTGCCGCTCTCTCATGAATATTAATTATTACCTATTTCTATTTAATAAAGAGAATTTATTTAGTGATTTCTGGAACTTTTCTATCACGAATATTCCTAAATTTCTTTTACTCAAAGTATAGCTATGTTTTGTACAGAGAGCTACTTTTAATTCAAGGAAAAAGCTTTGAGCAAAAGATACACATATAGGTACCAATATTATAAAAAGGTAAAGGATTACTATTTTATCATGTTTTGTCTAGAAAAACTCAGTTTTATATCAAAACGATCAATGAAAAGGCAATCTCTATAGGTTAAACACCATGGCATAGGAAGTAGAAAGTAGAGACGCTACCAAACTGTCATAGTTAAGTACATACAAACATAGATGGCGTTAGAACATTTCGAAGAACGCACCAAGATTTTTTAATATAAGTGTATAATATACACAGGTTCATCTTTATTTTTGCTGTATGTTGATATATATATATATATGTATATTATAACGTATCTGTCAGTATTTACTATGGTATTTACTTACATATAAAAGATCAGAGCTAAGGTACACAGGTATTATGGTACAGGTCACGGACTTAAATATGAACTAAAAATCTATTACAATGTTGAATACTTTGACCGAATTTAAAAAAATAATAATACAAACCTACATAACCATAATAAGTTGCGATATTTAAGTCTTTATTAAAAAAAACATATAGAATTTTCTTTCATTTCGAAGTATATAAAACATAAACTAATCAAAAATTCAAAACCACATTTCATGTTTATATGTAAATGAAACAATTGAATTGCGCATCAAGCATGTGCTATGATAATTAAAGGCACTTAATTAGTATGTCATTCATTTACATACGTAATTGGATGGATGACAAAGGCATATCAAAAATTGAAGCCTTAAAATAATAAATGGAAATCTTGACTCACCTTTCACCTTGTCAGATCTTACACAACCTTCAATGATTATTACGTAATAACACTATAGCACTCGCAATGTCCTGGCTCCTTAGATAGTCTTTCATAAGATCACTTCTCAATTTATATTAAAATGTTCGTAACTCGATTTCTGTGTTTTAAATGCAACTTCTCGTGGTATGTGCGAAATATATGAATATAAAATGGAGTCGCAACGCGTTGGTATATTGGGGTTACTTAGTGGAGGGTAGGTTAGCGCATGCGTGGCACTACCCTGCGTCCACCCTTTTATTTGGGTGCGTTTGAAGTTCCGATAGAGCTGCGTATTTTAAATATAACATTTTTTATTACATGTAATTTTATTACAATAGTATTATGATAAAAAAAATCGGGTTAGTTGATTTATAAATCGTAATGAAATCCAAATTAAAATGGTTTTATTTCATATTAGCTATTTCCCGCAGGTTCGCATGCGTTGTTAATCTTATCCGTAGCGTAAAAGACTGAAATTCCATAAAAAAACGTTCAGTTTCCCGAATTGATCTCATGATGAGTCATAAGTCAGTGGTATATCGCAAATCCTACCCTAAATGTAGTTTATCACAGGCGGTACCCCCTAACTCTACAACAAAAAATGTATATTGTTAACATGACAATGACTCTACATTTTTCCTTAGAGCATATGAAAATAAAACGGAGAATTTATTTTCTACACTGGTAACTCTACAACACATTCAAAGTCAACAAATATGACGTCATTAGATCCACTATCGCAACTCCCACGGAATTTAAATATATGATTAATTATAATATAATGGTCTGCCATTACCTTGCGTGTGGATTAGAATTAACATTCCGCTGATGTGAGCCATTGGAGTGTTGTATGTATTATTGATTATATAGAATCTATATAAATACTGAAACGGTTCTAAAAAATCATTAATTAATACAAAGCTACACTGTCTATACGGTTTTTGTCGGGGGTCAGTTGGGGTACGATGTTTGGCCGTTTTGCGACCTCTGATTACTCTGAAACTAGACCCTCCACTTCTTCACCTTCTTGCCCATGGCGTAGTGTGAAGAAGCAGGCCGGCATGATTGTGTCCAGTATAATAGTGGGGATCGTCTCTCGCTACTTGATACTCTAATTCGACGGCATTGCGCTTACCATTAAGTGCAGTGAAGTCACTTTGCCGTGCCAGGATAAAATAATCTTGACTGTTTTATTCTAAACTAGCTTTTGCCCGCAGCTTCGTCCGCATGGTAGTTATATTTGAAAGAAAAGGCATAAAATCCATGCAGACATCTTATGCTATTAAATCTTTCTATATTATGCTATCCCATAGGAAACGTGCATTTTCCAGGATAAATAGCCTATGTGCTATTCCAGACTATAATCTATCTCTGTACTAAATTTCAACCAGATCCGTTCAGCTGTTCTGGCGTGATTGAGTAACAAATATCCATCCAAACATTCGCATTTATAATATTAGTAAGAAGTAAGATATATATAGATAAATATACAGACATTCTCGGAATCCAATATATAACCACAAGGATCGGAAAGCTGCGTGCGATTGACATTCAATTTAAAAAATCTAGTTTCCAACATTAAAGATGCTAGAGATTAATCTAATTAGCTATTTTGGGCGTATACAATAATATCCTTCATAAATATTACCGGACATTTATTCGATTATATGATATCTACCATTTTCATATAGCATATTAAACTTATATCTGAATTGTTTTAAATAAATGTAAAACAAATGATGAGTAATAATTTATTATTTACATTTAATATTTTACTATGTCTGATTTAAAAAAAGTAATTGATGTATCATTTTGAAATAAAACTAATTTTATCGCAGTTTATTTTTTAACCGACTTCAAAAAAGGAGGAGATTAACAAATAGTCGGAATCTTTTTTTTATGTATGTTACCCGATTACTCGAAGACGCCTGGACCGATTCGAAAAATTATTTTTTTGTTTAAAAGGGTATACTTCCCAGGTGGTCCCATTGGCACCAAGTCAGGATTTGATGATGGGATCTCAGAAAAATCAAGGAAAAAAAAAATTATAGTGACGCATAATTTGTTTTTTATTGAAGTCGGTGTACTTTTTAATTTCAACGTTTTAAAAGCTTTAAACCCTTCATGGTGACGAGGTGGACAGAGTTGTATGTCGCCACGAAACTATACTGCAACGTTTCTCCCCTCAACATTGATGTTTTAAGTTTTATTAATTGTAGTCCGATCTACACAAAAACTCAGTATCTTGAGGTCTGGCAGTTGGTCTTTTGAGTTCCGATTTAATTAGATGTATTTAATTGGATCTCAGGCCTGTGTTATCATTCAAACCATGCCTATTGGAATTTGAATGTTTTTGAAGTTATACTTCTTATGGCGCGATGGAGAAAAATGATGAGAGTGAATTTTTACGATGCGCGCGCACACCGACAGCCACATCGTAAAGTTAGTTGTAGGTGGCATGAAAATCGATATGTAACTATGTTCAAGTTGTATATTCTAGTATTTTTATATTTAGAACACGTGTTTCGTAACAGTACAATTTTTCCTGAATACCAGGCTAGCAGAAATGTAAGGATACCGTTTTTATACAACTGATATAATAGTGACTTCCTTAAGAGCTAGAAGCTTCGGAATTTAAATTCGGAATAAAGATATGGCCAGAACGTTATGGTATTATGAAAGACCGAATTAGTATTATGCAGTAATATTATTTAGGTCTTTCATGATACTGTAAAAAGTACTGGCCATAAAAATATTTTGTTGTTATTCTTTTTTCACTTTATGTACCACGCTCCCATGAAATGTAAGGAGATTTGCCACTCGTGTCCAGAAGGAAATAAATAAAGGAGGGAGTAAAATCATTTTTATTTCCATAACATTAAAGTTAAAAATAGTATGTAAGAATGGCGAAAGTGGTCAGTGTTTGAGCTTACGGTACATGACTGGCTAGTGACTTCTATGTAGATAAACCTTGCATTTTCATTGAAGTTATACTTGTTTAGGCGCGTTATGAATATATATATATATATAATTATCATACCTCATTAAAAATTATGATAATATATATATATATATATATATATATATATATATATATATATATATATATATATATATATATATATATATATATATTATCATAATTTTTAATGAGGCCAAAGAAGTATAACTTCTCACGCGCGTACATAAGTACACACATAACTTTTTTAATATAAAAAGCGTAAGGTAAAAAGTAGAGTTGTAACGGATAGCTGTTTTGGCCGGATACCGAATACCATGTGGAGAGCCTGCAGCAAGTGTTTCATTATCTTGTTGAATTTATTGTAAACACCGGAGAAGTTGGTTTTCATTTTTATTCTGCCGCTGCAAAGTGACCACACTGCACCTGGTGGTAATCGCAGTGCCGTCCAGATAGAGTATCAAGTAGCGAGAGACAGTCTATCCCTCGCTACTCAACACATTCACCATAATTGGCCTTAGTGTGGGAATGAGCTCTAATTTATTTTGTTGTAAAAAGAAAATAAGGTTAGATATTTATTATTTGGATTAAATTAAGTTCCAAAAATATATATTTCGGCTTCATATTAATTTTGCCCGGATACGTCGAATACCGGATAGTTACCACACATCCGTTCATCGCTAGTAAAAAGTAGAAATTGCGCGTTGGCGCAGTTGTAATTGCGCATGCGTTATGACTGTTGTGCTGAGGTCTCGGGTTCGATCCCCGGGTCGGGTAAAGTTATATTGGCTTTTTTTATCTAGAAATTCTCAGTATTAGCCCGGAGTCTGGAATCTGTGCCTGATATGGCGATAAGCTCCTCCCCTATTACATTACGGGACCGAAATTAGGCGAAAAGTGGGTGTACCTACTGGTTACACCTCTGTCTACCCCTTCGGGGCCCACAGGGTGAGTGTATATGTATGTAAATATGTATATGAAATAAAACACCAGACAAACTATGGGAATAAAATTTCTATTTCACAATATCATAATGTTCAATATGGATTAGTTCTTTTTTAATAAAATATAACTATACGCTATAGCCATTGCAATAACACGAAAAAATACAATTGTCTTACCAACGGTACATAAAATCATTATTTTATATAATTTTATTCAACATTACATCTGCTATGTATATGTGTCTAGTCTATTTACTTGTCTAACGTAATATTATATATCTAAGTCCCACGTACACCAAGTATATCTTCGATATCCTGCAACATAACACTAGGTTAGGTACATTCAAAAACATTATTGTTGGAGGTAGGATATTCATATCCGCCCGGATAGCGACCACCGTACACAGGGTGTAAAACCCGCCATAGTGGCGCATGCAAGTGTGTCGCGTTCCGGGGTCAGTTTACATCCGGTTTTTGTCGAGGGTCTAGAGTTGGGGTACGATATTTGGCCGTGTTGCGGCCTTCTGAGTACTCTGACACTGGACCCTCGACAAACACAAGACAATCAAAAGTGATATAATAGTATGGTGTACCTTGTATCTAGCACCATGTTTCCATGTTTATTTGGTCATGCCCTGTTTGGCTCGCCTCTCCCACTCGGCCCTCATCTGCAGGATCCCCTTGAACTGTGGCGACGCGTCGGCCTCTCCATCACCCTCCTTCTCTTTCGCACTCTCCTCTCTCTCCCTATGCCCGTCCTTGTCTATCACAGCACTATCACATTTCTCCTTGTCCATCGACAAACGGAATTTATCCTCATTTCTCTGCCAAGGTCTTTTGGTTAAGGTGTCGGCTTTATAAGCCATCGCTTCACTTTTCGCTATGTTTTTTAGATCATCTCTATCGTTTGAGGAGTCAGGGAACGTCCTGTTTCTGAGTCTTTTTTCTGGAGTGGAGTCTGATACTTCTTTTTTGTATTTGTGAACTTCGCTTCTGTAGACAGGGGCGCTGTCTCGTTTGGTGCTAACACTGTTTATGCTAACGCTTCTTTGATAATGCGGTGCTCCAAACTGACTCACTCTTGCTGCTATGTTGACTAATCTTTTATCTTCTTCCTTAGCTATGTCCTCGTTTTCTTTATCACTATCGCGAGACTTTATAGAAGCATTGAATTCATTCTTGAGTATTTTAGTCTTGGCACTGTCATTCATTTCGTCCTTCGACTTAGCTATCTCTTGAGCGATGCTATCAGCTTCGGAATCTTTTATTTTAAGAGATCTACGAGCGAACACTTTCATTAATTCGGGTTCATCATCATTTTTCTTATCGTTTCTCAATTCCTTGGACAATATTCCTGGTTTCTTACGGTACACGACACCGTCTTCGTGTTTATCATTCCTATTGTCGTTGCTGTCCATACTTTGTATTGAACTCTTGCTCCCGAAGCTGGAATGTGACTTCTGGTCAATGGATATGTTGTCATAAATTTTCTCCGTGCTTCCTTCAGTGCTCAAGGAGTTTGTCCGCGTCTTTTCGGAATTATCGGGAAGGTCAACGCTCCCGGCTTTCCTTTTAAAAAATGCTTTTGGTGTAGGAGGACTCTGTGGAACGAACGGCTGTACTGCAGATTTCCTATTTACTATGGGTGAAACTTTGTCTTCAATTTGAGTATTTTCAACAACATTTTCAATATTTTTATTTACGAAGGAGTCCTTCCTCACAGGTACGTTTTGAGTTTTATTCTCTGGAACTACAAAAGTTTCTTGTTCCTTTTCAATAAGGGGACTATCGATTTTCTTTGGCGTTACGTTTGCAGTCAGTACGATATTTGTTGCAGGTTTTGCGTCAACTTTATTCAGCTGAATATTTAGAAATTCTGGCACTCCAGACTTGGCTGCAGATTTTTCATCAACCTTACCAACTTTTGCAGTATCTACAGTTTTGACTGGTGTTTGTTCTTTATTAATATGAGTGACAGATATAAATGTTTCAGAATCCGGCTTAAAATCTCTTTGAGCCTTTCCACTTTGACTTGAAGCGCTTTCAACAGAAATTGTTTTACGACGGCCATCGGCCTGCTTTTCTGGGCTACTTTTAATACTATCTAATGAATTAGATTTGAGTATTGGCGGAATCATGGGCTTAGGTGAGCTAATAATATCATCAATCTTAGCCTCTATCTGAGAAATATCACTGTCTCTTTTGCTGTCCATGGTTATATGAATGCTATTGGTGAACAATTTCCTGTCATCATTAACATCTGTTTTCAAACTATCCATGTAACTGCTGTCTGTGCTCGGAAGACTGTCATAGTTAGCTTCAGCGTTACTCTGCAACATGTAATTTCTAGCCGATATTCTCTTGGACAAATCCTGCCTTTCGCTTACATTCCTTCTATAATTTACTTCCCAACTTTCAAGCAGAGGCTCGGAAATTCCAACTATAGCCGGTAAACTTGGCATCTGATTCTCCTGAGAGCTGATAGATGTGGTTTCAGACGCGTAACGGAAACTGTGTGACTTTCCAATGCTGCTCCTGGTTTCAACATACTCGTCTCCGAGAGACCTGAGCGCTGAAGTCACATAGGATTCCTCAGTTTTCGACGCGTGACGGATTGGCTCCTGTTTACATTCCACTCTTCTTTCGGATAATTCGCAAACATGTTCTGAAGATCTCTGTTTGATGTTCTCCGAGCTTTGGTGTCTGGGTTTAGGTGGTGATGTAGACATCATCCCGGTGTTGAAATACGGTAAATTCTTAGGAACGCTATTATTAAACATAAAGTCTGAAGGAGTGGTTTTGATACGCATCGCTCTAATCGGAGGCTCATCTTCTGAGATCACTAAAGAGGGCGACATCATTTCCTCCTGAGCCCTGTTTGCGACCTCGTTGCTAATAAATGCTTTTGATGAGAGAATATCGACCGATCTCTGAGCGGAGGTCGGTCTTTTCGCCTTATCCTGATGGAGATTAAAAGATTCTTTTTTCGCGTCAATGACTTCTCTAGACGAGGTGCGCTTTTTCCACTCACTCACTTCAGAGAACTCCTCTCGTCTGCTAAAGCGACTTTTCATCTCTATGTTCAACATTTTGTCAGTTTCGTCAGCTAATTTGAGATCAGTGATATTATACTCGACGCCGGGTACTTTGGCCGCACTGTAAACATCCTTGTACGCAGCATCCTGAACATAAGCGCCTTTATTGTCCAAGCGTTTGTGCATCTGATTAGCGAACACTTTCTGTCCGGCAGATTTGTGGGTTCGTTCAGCAGGCACTGGCTTGTACCCTTGTCCTTCAAACACCCTCTCCGTGTCAACACTCTTATATTGTGCTGTAGTTTTATCAGTTTTAGACTTTTTCACTTCAACTTGATTATCACCGTCAACTTGATCCTTCTTTGATTTCTTCCCACTCTTCCTCAACAGTAGTCTACTGAAAAATGACTCTTCTTTTTTCGAAGACCGTATGTTTTCGTTTTCTGTTTTCTTCTCCGACTTAGATTTCTTTTCCAGGCAAGATTCTTTTTCATCACGATACTGCAGCATCCTATCCTCGGAGTGGTATGTATGAATTTCAGTCTTGGGGGAGTTGGCTCGAAGAGCTGTCCCTTGGGAGCTGGACTGACTCCGTTTGATGGAGGATCGAGGAGTGTTGGCTTCAACCACGCTTAGCTTGGCCGGGGTTTGTCCTACTAACTGGCTAAGGGCTAGCCCTGGAGGCAGCGACGAAGACTTGAGTTTGGCATCGCTTGGCGTTTCTACCACTCTCTGCAGTTCTTTGTTGACTTGCTGTTGTTGTTCCTTCACGATCATATGATGCTTCGTAGTAGTCGATGAAGAGAATGATTCTGAAAGGTACACAATAGAATATTGTTATTAATTATTAAAAAACTACCTTAAGAAAGTAAGAGCTGTATAACCAGAATTGTCTGCAGCACAAGTCCCTACGGCTCTGGTTTTAAATTTATTAAAGAATGGCGGCAATCACTTGCCGTGCGATGACATAATTGGTTTTTGGGCTCCAATAAAAATGATTATCATGTATTTATATTGATTAAAATAAAACATTGCAACACCTTAGCGAGGGTACTGTAACTCGAACCAATATTGAGACAAGACAAGTGTTATTAAATTTTGTTACCAGTAACAACTTCTGAGGTTTTGTGGGTGACTTCAGGAGTAGTGCTTCGTATCATTTCTTCGTTCAGTTCGGGCGTTATCGGCAAGGCTGATGCGGCAATCTGGAATGTAATGTTATTTTTGTCTTTAAAATTGTGCATTCTATCTTGCGTAGGTAATAATTTTGGTAATAAGCTGTATGAAAAAATATTTATGCGATACAATCAACATTGTCATGAGGCCGGAGAATTAATGTCATGTAAATATTTTAACGTATTTTTAATGGTCCAAATTGAAAAACCAAAAATCCTTTTTTTTCATCAGTTACCCCCTGAGTATTATACACAGAAGTACACCAATGACAGATTAGCATTTATCATTGGCTACATAAATCAAATTATTCCATAAAAACAGTGCCTTGATAGGCAGACGAGCAGACGGGCAACCTGATGGTAAGTAGTCACCGCCGCCCATAGACTTCTGCAATGCCAGGGCACAGCAAAGCCGCTGCCTACCGTTAAATTACAATTACTCGGAAATTATGAAGGTTGCGGGTTTTGTGTCTTCACCGATATATTACTAATAACCGACTCTAAACATGATCTTTCATTAGTACCCCCTTTGGAACATCCTGTATATTATTTTTATTTTATTTATTAGGGATCACCAACAAAATTTACAATTTCACAAGTACATAACACAATAGCCATACAATAATAAATTAATAGCAATTTTAATTACAAGTAATCACAAAATGCTTCTTAGAAATACAAATAACATTAAATATTGTGAATAAACTAAATTAAACAAAAAAGTACATATTTATTTCAAATTTATCAGAATGTTATAAATATTTATTGATATCGTTCTTCTAAATGACGATGTAGTATCATGAAAAATGTCCAGATTGCTAATTATTTGAAATTCGGTTATACAGAGCAGACAGACGAGGGATGGGAGAATGTTTACCTAAGTCGGTTCGACAACGACAGACATGAAGTATAGGACGCGATTTCCGAGAAGGGCGTGAAGAAACTCATATATAAAACACTCTTATACTGACAGGGTTATTTTTCTTCCGCCTAGGAGCGCCATGCGTCCGTCGCGGGCGCACCGCCATCTTGTGTTTGGCGGCCGAGTGGGACAGCGGTGCCACGCCGCTCGGTGGCTCCGTCGTATCTGAAGGATTACAAGACTCTTATTGTGATTAATGATTATTAATGATAGCATCATGGAAACCAGTGAATATTGCGATCATAATGATGTATTTTAGTAAAGACTTGTGAAGCGAGAGAAGCAAACGATCAAAAGCGCAGACCAGCATTCTCTTTACTTATGCAAGATCATTTGAAGTTAGCTCCATTATCGAAAGACGTTACTGATGCATTCAGATGGATGTAACCGACAAGGACGTCCTTGACGCTTGACGTGTCCATCAAATATTTTCTTAATTTTTAAATATATTGTTGTCTTTTTAATGTGTTAATTTATTAGCGTGTCTGTTCCTAGCAAACGGTGTTCAAAGTTCCTAGTTCAAAACTTCATAATGATACTGTCAACTACAGCTCTAAACCTAGCTGAGCTACAAGCCATTCTGTACACATTACACAAATCTGAAGGAAATAGATATATGTCAGATGATGCCATCTGGTTATTAGTTGTTGTTGATGAATGTATTTCATTGAACTTTGTGAAAGTCGCAGTTTGGTGAACAGAACAGTTAGACTGGGGTAGTATCAGACACACAAAAAAATACGGGAAGTGTCAGCTTGTCATTGTCACTTCTTTCTCACTATCTTAATTTTTTTCTTCTGAAGACGGCTCCCATGATTCTTTTTATATTGTAGTATCTATGGGTAATAGCGATCAATTATCATCAGGTGGCTCAATTGCTTATTTCCCAATTCCAGCATAAGTTAAAATGACGGAGGAGTTACTGCGTTAATGCTGGCCACTAGCTCGATGTTTCTAAGTCACAACTTAACAGTCTGGTTAAAAAGGTTTTTTTAATTCATAAAAGTACACCGATTTCAATAAAAAACAAATTATGCGTCCCTATCAAATTTGAGGGATGCCATCGATTTTTCTGGGATACCATCATCAGATTCTGACTTGGTGCCAACGGGACCACCTGGGAAGTATACCCTTTTAAACAAAAAAAGAATTTCTCGAATCTGTCCAGGCGTCTTCGAGTAATCGGGAAACATACATAAAAAAAAGATTTCGACGAATCGAGAACCTCCTCCTTTTTTGAAGTCGGTTAAAAAGGGTACTCACTGTATTGGTCGAACTGATCGCTCCTGGAGGAGTGTTCGTGGGAGTGGTGGTGACCGCTGCTGCTGTCCTCGTCCATCTCCGAGGAGCCGACGCTGAGCAACGAGCCGTCGCTGCATGACGACTGAGATATACCCGCCAGTTGCCGCTGTTGACAAATATTTTAATTCAGACATTTGCACGCACTTCAATCATTCATTTATATGCTCTAAAAGCATATTTCTGCGAATCTCGATGTCCAAAGTTCCACAACAGCGCGATTTTTATGGCATTTTCTGCCACGCACAACCACTTTGTGGAACCAGCTGTCGCCGGCGGTATTTACGAACCGTTACGACCTGGGAACCTTCAAGAAGAGAGCATATTCTTTCCTTAAAGGCCGGTAACGCATTTGCAAGCCCTCTGGTGTTGCAGATGTTCATGGGTGGCGGTGATCACTTTCCATCAGGTGAGCCTCCTGCCCGTTTGCCCCCTTTTTCCATAAAAAAAAAACCTTACAACTATAATTTAAGACGAATTTATGTATCTTATAAATAATTATCTTGAATTTGAAATTATAATAAAATGGTTTAAAGAACAAATTGATACACATAGCTAGAGTTAGACACAACCTCTTACAGCTAGATTTTGACTGACATGGTGTAATCCACATACGAGCGACGTATGGATATATGTGACTTAGACATACATACATAAACACTCACGCCTATAATCCCCGAAGGGGTAGGCATAGGTGTAACCAGTACACCCACTTTTCGCCGAATTTCGGTCCCATAATGTGATAGGGGGGCGAGCCTATCGCCATACCGGGCACAGGTTCCAGACTCCGGGCTAATACTGAGAATTTCTAGATGGAAAAACCCAATATCACTTTACCCGACCCGGGTATCGAACCCGAGACCTCAGCACAGCGGTTGTAACGCTTGCGCAATTACAACTGCGCCACCAAGGCAGTGACTTAGACATATTTTTAAGATTCATAATAAAAGAAACGTTAAGTACTAACAGACTAGTGTGTGACCGCGGTTATTACCAGTACCAGACCGGTTTTTTATGTTTTTGATAGAGCTTACAATATAAACAATAAGTTTCAAACT
The DNA here is from genome assembly GCA_905220505.1 of Laothoe populi. Taxonomy (NCBI): domain Eukaryota; kingdom Metazoa; phylum Arthropoda; class Insecta; order Lepidoptera; family Sphingidae; genus Laothoe; species Laothoe populi. Next base: position 15,828,742 of record HG992168.1, read on the forward strand.
TGCATGTATTACTTTTTACACGGCACAACAAAGAACTTTTATAATTTTCCGCTTTAAGAGTGAAAATTTCAAAGACAAATCTTTCAAAGTAGGGCATCGATTATCCCGTACCGATTCTCTACCTAAGATAGAACATGAATATATTCCAACACACTCCATGCTCTGAAATTTCTCTAATGCAGTAACTATACAATCCGTTTTTCATTGCTTTCTTTACAAGCCATATTATAATATTATAAGCTATTTCAATAAATAAGACAATTTTGATCTTCAATAGTGTAGTTAATAGTTGTTAATATCTCTTATTATAGTCACATTATCTTAAATTACAAACCTCAGCAGTCCAACACTGAAATATAGCAAGAGAAATAAAAATCCCCACAAACGAAAACAAAAGTAATGACAACCGGCACTTTGAACGCTTACATAAAGCAAAATCCGTGTTTTCCGAACGAATGCATAATTTCTCTAACAGATTATGATCAGTGGAATAAATCACTGACGGACGGATGTTAGGGCTCATTATGTATTGCGGTGACCATACGTTCCGTTTTAAATAGGACAGTCGCGTTTCATGAGCCGGCTATTTAGCACAAACTATAAAGATCACGAAAAAGGACTCATTTAGAAAATCTAGCGAATTATGCGTAGGGTATTTTTCAATATTTAAAAATGTTATGTGATAGGGTTAATACTGAGAATTTCTAGATAGAAAAACCCAATAACACTTTACCCGATCCGGGGATCGAACCCGAGACCTCAGCACAGCAGTCGTAACGGCTGCGCAATTACAACTGTGCCAGCGAGGCAGTCAGCATAATCTATAAAAAGGAAAATATACTATATCCTTTATGAATATTTTAAAGTTGTAACAATCGCGCTCTAAAAAACTTTATATACCCCGTGAGTGGGGCGTATTTATCGGGATACTATCAATTTTACTCAGAAAACTGATATAAGCAAGCAATAATAAGTAAGAAACGATATTGCGTTTACTGTGATTTGAAGATTCCGAATAATACTCCCAACAGTCACACACATAGTTCTGACCCCGCACTAGGTAAAACCTGTATCGTGGGTATTAAGGACTACAGTTCCAAAACACATAGACCCGCAACAAATATCTGTCTGTCACACAAACATTTGTCTCGTGTGGGAACCGAACTAACGGCCTCTTGTTTCACAGCCGGCTACTTGCCCGCTGCGAAGGAGGCTGTCCAATTTCCAATGCCCAAATTGCCCCCCATACCCTCATATTTTAATTTTAATTCGGTAACACTCCTATAACTATTTTGATATTGCCGATTTTCATGGGCAATGGAAATAAACATCATATAATCCACTTGCACGTATGAGGCTTATGCTATAAAAAACCCTAAAATTAATAATGCACCGTCCTGCTTGGAATTAAAAACGTGGTCACCTTAAGTATGGGAATAGCTCCCGACTTTGTTTAGTAGTAAGAAGTGGTAGAGCCACGCTGAAGACATATTTGTCTACAGCATGAATGGGCCGGCTAGACCGGGGTAGTACCACTGCCTCACAGAAAACCAACGTAAAGTGACAGTTTACTGTCGCGTTTCGTATGGTAAGTGAGATATCCGGGGGCCCAGATTCCCCCTTCCCTTCCCTAATCCCTATTCCTGTCCTTTAAGGCCGACAGCGCATTCATTACACTTTCGGTATTGTGGATGTTCATGGGCGGTGGAGATCACTTAACATCAGGTGACCCACTGGCTCGTTTGTCGGACTATGATATATAAAAAAAAGGATTTGATGTTCTGATGTCGCGTGCTTTGTTCGTGAATAATGTTATGCGAAATGTCCCGGAAATAAAATTGTTGTAACGTTACTGGAGTAATAGTTTCCTTCTGTATCGGCTTGTTTTCGTAATACGTAATCCAATTATCGCTTCAGCCATTCTACGCTTTATTTATCTTTTCATTATATATTTGCTGGTGGTAGGATATTCATATCCGCCCGGATAGCGACCACCGTACACAGGGCGAAAAACCCGCCATAGTGGCACACGCAAGTGTGTCGCGTTCCGGGATCAGCCAGTGTACATCCGGTTTTTGTCGGGGGTCTGGAGTTGGGGTACAATGGCCATTTTACGGCCTTCTTAGTACTCTGACACTAGACCCTCAACCCCTTCTTCACCTTCTTGCCCATGGCGTAGTGTGAAGAAGCAGGCCGGCATGAGTGTGTTGAGTAGCGGGGATATATCGTCTCTCGCTACTCAGTACTCTATTTGGACCGCACTACACTTACCATCAGGTACAGTGCGGTCACTTTGCCGTGCCAGGATAAAAATATATATATATATATATATATATATATATATATATATATATATATATATATATATATATATATAAATCGCTGAAGACTTCTTGCATCTTTACAAACTACCACCCTGGGGCGTCCACTGTATGTGGCAAGATTTTAAATGTTTTGAATGCGTATTTATAAAGTTTTTATCAGTATAATTTCATGAATTGACGTGGAATTCGATTTAAATATAATGTGTTAATATTCAGTTTAAGACATTTCCTGGTAATTTACCACATCCGTTCACCACAGTAACTATCCAGCACGCTAAATATCACCGTATACCTTCCATACACTGCAAGGATGATCCTACGTCTATCAAAACCTAGGTTTAAATCGATTCTGTATATTGTCCTACGTATACTACAAAGATTACGCTAACCAAGTTACATCCATCAATTTTCGAAAATGTTGTGACTCCGTATACTGCTTTTGTATTGTTATATTCAGAGTACTAGACAACAAGCTTCCAGCTATACCAGCGATCATACTGTGTCTAGAGCAGTTATCACGATTTGTTTTGGGTTTTTCTATTTTTTTTTATCCTGGCACGGCAAAGTGGCCACACTGTACCTGATAGAAATTGCGTGCCGTCCAGTTAGAGTATCAAGTAGCGAGAGACAATCTATCCCTCGCTTTTCAACATAATAATGCTGGCCTGCTGTGTAGCTTCTTCACATTACGCCTAAAGGACCCAGGGTCATAGGAAGGAGGGAACACGATAGTTGGCAAACTGTTCCACAGCTTGATGGTGCAGCAAAAATACGAATTTGCTCCGCCCTTGGTTCAGGCCGGGTTGGTAAACACCTCGAAGCTTTGGCTCCGCAAGCCAGTATGCGTGGTTCTGGCGTGGAAGGGAGATGATGGGACAAGATTAAACAACTCTTCGGAGTATTCATTCCCCTTCATTCAGATGATAGAACACGCTAAAGATGCTGGAGGAGGAAATATCCCTACGCAGCCGTAGCTGCTCCAGGCCCTTACTCACGTCTGTATTATTTACGTCAGTTTTTTGTGGAACCGACACACATGCGAGCAGTATTCCATTCCAGGCCGTACCTGCGCTTTATATAAGTGGTAAAGCTGCCGGGCGTGAAAAACCGCAGCACCCTGTTCAGGATATCGAACCTGTCAGAAGTGGTGGTTAATACGCCCTCCATATAACACCTTGAATTAGGATCACAGCGGATATCTATACCTAGGACACTAAAGTCATTCCGCATTGCTAGTGGAACACCCTGAAAAATGGGGTTAATGCCGATGGGAGGAACGGGGATTTCTTGCACGAGAACGCATACACCTGGGTTTCCTTGGCATTCAATTGAACCCGATTCCTGGTTCCCCATGATGAAATGAGACCCAAGGTCTGGTTGACGTCAATGACAAGATTCTCACGTCTCTTCTCAGTATACGCTCATGAACCGTGCTGTCATCTGCATAACAATAAATGTTGCCAAGGCACAACATATCATTAATATTCAGAATAAACAAGGAGGGCGAAAGCACAAAGCCTTATGGTACTCCGGTATTTACTGAGATGAGCTGCGAAGCATGTCCATCAACGAGGACACGTAAACTACACTCATGCAGAAAGCCAGAAATCCACTTGCTCAGGTTGTCTGGTAGACCATATGCCGGAGCTTGGAGAGAAGGCCACGATGTCAGACCCTATCAACGCTTTGGCGATGTCTAGATTCACAGCAAGAGCCTCGTCATGCCTGTCAATCGCCTCGCCCCAGTGATGTAATACAAATGCTTGAAGATCACCCATTGATCGGTTATGACGGAATCCGTATGGCCTGTCACTGATCAACGAGTTGTCATCTAGGTAGCGAATAAGTTGGCTGTTAAGCTCCATGACTTTACACATCACTGAGATGGTGGTGATTGGGGAGTATTGTTAGGGTCTGACCGATTATCTTCCTTTTTGAGGATTAGCTGCACATTGGCCTCCCTCCAAGATTCAAGCTCAACACCTGAGAGGTAGGACAATGGATATAGGCGTGTCAGTGCAGGAGACAACTCCGCTGCACACTTTTTGAGAAGAAGCGCTGGGATGCCATCAGGACCACTAGTCTTCCGGACGTTGAGAGACTGCAGCTCACGCCGCACATCACAATGCCTGATACGAATATCACGTATTTTGTAACCACAGCCGGGCAGCGTAGGTGGTAAATGAGCTTTGCAATCCTTGAGTCTCGACTTGGCAGTCATTTGAGTCTCCAAGAGGTCTGCCAATAAATCGACCTTCTCTTGCTTATGGACTAGTGTTCCATTTCTATATCTCAGCGGTGGCAGGGAAGGGCAACAGAAATTAGATTGAACAGCCTTAGCCAAGCTTCTATAAGCATGCTTGCATGTCGGGTAATTGGCCGCGCTGGGCATCACTGTAACGTACACCCTCTTGCAAGCCTTGCCAGCACGGTTGTAGGCTGCTTTTAAAGGACTTAAGATTGGGATCCTTCGTAGCCCGATCCCCGATCCATTCGCTGTCAGTTTCTTACCAACAGCATCAGCGCATGCACGAATGAATCAGGAGCGTCCTCGGCCTTTACGTGCGATCTCAGAGGAAGGAATGTAATATTTCATTTCTAGTCTGATCTCGCAAGCAATGGCGTCGGCAATCACAGAAGGATCCTTAAGGGATGGATGCAATGCCTGGTAGGCTGGAGCACCAGTTGTATCAAGCCATGAGTCAAAACGAAGGCATGGTCAGTTCTGCAGGAGCCCAACCAAAACTCATGGTGTGCGTCGAAGTCTCCAGAACAACCAATTCCGCTATTGGGAACTGCTCTTGCGCGTCGTCTGTCGCCTGGCTAATCTACTCAAATAGCCGAGTTGTCTGCACGTCTCCGTCGTGTGACCTGTAAAGGCACAAGTAAACCCGACTCTAAGATCCGAAGTCGACGTGCACCCGCAGGGAGGAGAATGAGGGGTCCTCCATGCAGCACAGATGGCGACAGCATACGTCCGACCGAACATACAGACATACTTGCTCTCTTCAAGCAAGTAGCCGGGGTAAGGGGAGTGTGAAGTATCGGTCGGACTACAAATCTCCGTCTCCGTCAAGAAGAGCAGAGCAGGCCGGGCTATCTCAAGATGGTGGTGGACGGTATTTATGAAAGTGGTTTGTAAGTCAAGAGTGGTAGGGCACCCTTTGCTTTTTGCTTACTCCGTCAGAGATTCGGCGTGATGATTAATAACTAAGTAAGTATTTTTGATGGACATTGTAAGTGTAACGTTATAAATGCACATCATAAAAGGCACATAATAATATAGGACTTAGTTTTATTTTCATTGATTGATTTTCAATTAAGACAAAATTAATCCCTCATAAAATAAATACTTACTGGTTGCCAATTGAAGAAGCCTCATACTTCTTTTCATTGTGTTATACCTATTTATCCATATTTAATAATATACGTTGTGAGAATTTACTCCGGTAACTAGTTCGCGTCTTACCGGGCGGTCTGCTTAAAAACACATTTAAAACATGCGACAGTCTGCACACCGCTCCGCCTCGACCCGTGCACCCCGAAAGGCCCCCATAGGAATCTCGATCTCCCAAATTGAAATTAAATACTGGACGCAATTTTAACGTCATGGGGAGTTGATAAAAACTTTATAATAATTTATTCAGTGAGACGCAATTAAATCGGTAAATAAAACGCGAAATATACGATACAAATTATACACTCCTCAGTAGCTCCCTCCAAATTCCGCGCGGCCGATGCCTGAACTATTAAATACGCTAAAAAGCATCTTAGTGATAAAATTGAGTCCATGTAAATTTTTTGTCCATACATTCTAACGATGAAAATACACTCTTGGACGAAAAATGAGAGTTGATTAATCTTGCGTCCGTATATCGGACGCATCAAGTCAGTCGGACGCAGTATCATTGGTAAAAATCGTCATGTGGGACGCAACATGATCTGCAGGATGCATATATATATATATATATATATATATATATATATAAAACGTTTTATTGTTTTGTATCTAAAATATTTTGTTTTTATAATTTTTTTATGACGAAAACTCATTACAACGTAACATCACTAAAGTATATCCTTAGACTCTTAGTGGAAACCTTATGCTAATTTTATATACAGGTCAGAATTCTGATGAAATTAAAATTTTGTGTATACTACTTAACGACTGATTACAAGTACGCAAAAAATAAATTAAATAAAAAAGACATTTGTGTGATTTTAGACGATTTTGCATTAATACTTATATTATTATGTACAGTACTCTTTATTTAAAAGGTTTTTTTTTACATTTTTAAATATATATCATATAAAAATACATTTAAAAATATAAAATAAATATATATATATATATATATATATATATATACATTTAAATATATTATTATTATTGTTGTTGTTGTAATGGTCACAGGTTTTATCCCCGCTGGCGGGTCTAGATGATGTGGGACCGATAGTGTGGCCCAGGCACAAGATCCTATCTTACTGTGGAGTCAGGACTATGTAATGAGCGTCATTTTCCAACTCCTATATTTATATTTGATTAATTTCGTTGCAGGATAAAAGATAGTTAAACATATCCAGAGACTTGCCGAGTTTCAATACTCGGTGTCGAAAAAATGCCATTGTCGATCTAATAACACCCCATCTAATGGCTCAATAAGAGTTACAAGGGCGGGTGTGTGATAGTCTCTGTTCTAAAATTTTCATAATCTTTGTCCTTCGAGCCGGATATTTCGTACAAACCTTGATGTTGGCGCTGATGTGCCTCCTCCTAGGCGGCCGCTTCACACCCACCTCCTCGCTCGTGTTTGTCATGTACAGCATCATTTTTAACACTTTATCCTTTCACTTATCCATATTACATCACTATATTATGTTACACTTTTGCAGTCATTTTGAAAGTTTATTTTCACGATTGATATTGAATCCTGGCAAGATAATGAATAATAGATAGAGTTTATAGAATTTGTGCTAATATAGGTACGTATAGAGGCATATTATCTATATATTATATATCGTATCTTTTTAAAATATTTAGAATAATGGTCGATAGTAGGCGGCATTTGGGATATGGGATTAATTATTAACTCTTTGATGAAGCAATTTAATATGAAATTTATATTAATAGGATTGAACAAGAATTGTCTATTCTGGTTTAAGACTTTTTTGGCACTTTTTCATACCATTCCCGACTCATACTCAGAAAATATATTTCAGAAAATGTATGTTATAATATGAACGGAAATATCCTAATATATCTTGCATTTTTTAACGCACGCTTTCAGTACGCAAATACCACAAATACTTTTTTGTTTTCACACAAATCACACCGACTTTAAAACAAGACAACAATCACCACAAGGTGCACAGCACAAGTGAATAACCCGACCGCACCTGTTTTCAATGACACACAATCTTATCACTCCGATATCTCATCTATATTTATAAACGCTGTACCAATGTTATACTGATTTGTAATGCAGTTTATATGTTTCTAATTTTAAGAAATTAATGAAAGTACCTATATAAGATTTATCTATATTGGATGAGCAGCGATAGCCTAGTTGGTTGCGGTACGGACTGTCAAGACGAAAGTCGTATGTTCGAAACCCAAGTGGCATACACCTCTGACTTTTCTTAAGTTATGTGTGTATTAAATGTTAACTATCGCTAGCTTAACGGTGAAGGAAAACATCGTGAGGAAACCTGCATACCTGAGAATTGTTATAAGAATTTCGAAGGTATGTGAAGTTGTGTGTGTCCCACTGCTGGGCACGGGCCTCCTCTACTAATGAGAGGGGTTAGGCCATAGTCCACCACGCTGGCCTAATGCGGGTTGGCAGACTTCACATACTTTCGAAAATTCTCAAATATGCAGGTGTTTTCCTTCACAGTTAAAGCAAGCGATAATTAACATTTTAATACACCCATAACTTTTAGAAAAGTCAGAGGTGTATGCCACTTGGGTTTCGAACACACGACTTTCGTCTTGGTAGTCCGTACCGCAACCAACTAGGCTATCGCTGCTATCTGACTTCACATACCTTTGAATTATTATAGTGAATTCTCAGGTATACAGCTTTCCTTACGATTTTTTCCTTTACCGTTAAAGCAAGCGATAATTATCACCAATTAAATTAATACAGGCTAACTTTGAAAGGATTGGGCACAGTGCAATTATATTACTAGATTTATAATTTCTTTCAATAAAAAAATCTCAATCTGTATATACAGATCGATCCAGGAAATAAACTAGTTAAATTATGTTTTTTTTTTATTTTTTTGTACGCGAGACATTTAACCTTATGTGCTCGTTTGTAAGAAAGATCTATACTCTCATATTGAGATTTTTGAAGGGAAAACTTCTTTAGGCACTTTGGGTACTTTTGGGATGGGGAAAAAGCACTGAACTCGCGTGACCCGCTCAGATTATGTTGCTTTTGACATAGGCACGCCTATGAAGTCCTATAATTATTGGCAAGCAATCATAAACAAAAAAAATTACTACTTATTGGACGCTGTTTCAAAAAAGAACACAGTAATTCCAAAGTTTTCACTTCTTTCGGTAGTCCCCATGACTTGCTTATGTTCTTTTTTAATGTAAATTTGTGCTATTCTTTGCTGGAAGTAAGTATATTTTACTTTGGGATATAATCATTTTTTAATATCTCCTGTAATACATACAAATTCATGGTTAATATGCATCGATATAACATTTTTACATTAATTAATATTACTGGTTTCTAATTTTAACTTTCCATATTGACGTAACATATTTGGGCACGTGAAAGAGAAAGAGAGTTCAATAATGTGAAATTTTCGTTTGTCCAAATGGATCCAACGTGTTAACGAAATAGCGAAAAATCAATGAAAATTCCACTGTTTTTTAATGTAATACGCTGGTAGTTATTATTTTTAATTGAATGAATAAAAGATTTTTATTTGAAATAGATCCTCTATATATGTATTTTTAAATTCTGCATATTATCATGTTGTCACTTACGAGTCGCGCCGAATTTCCTATATAATTATTTTATTACATTATATAGCTCTCACTGCTGTATAATATAATTTTTTTTTTTAATTTAAGTTACTTCAAACCAATATCGAGGTACCTATTTTAATCGAATTATGCTTCGCCGTAGTCGGGTAAAAATGTCGCTAAAATCAAATAGCCCGTCGATATGTACATGTCATAGACCACGTATGACAAATTTATTTTCACCTGCATAACGAGAAAAGTGCAGCGATAGCCTAGTTGGTTGCGGTACGGACTGTCAAGACGAAAGTCGTAGGTTCGAAACCCAAGTGGCATACACCTCTGACTTTTCTAAAGTTATGTGTGTATTAAAATGTTAATTATCGCTTGCTTTAACGGTGAAGGAAACATCGTGAGGAAACCTGCATATCTGGAGTTTTTCGAAGGTATGAGAAGTCTGCCAACCCGCATTAGGCCAGCGTGGTGGACTAAGGCCTAACCCCTCTCATTAGTAGAGGAGGCCTGTGCCCAGCAGTGGGACAATGTTTAATACAGGGCTAGTATTATAACGAGAAAAGTGATATATTTCCCCAATCATATACCAGATAACATCGATAACCTATTCAGATATAGCTTTGTGTAAAAATTAAGAGTGTGTAATGTGATTATAATAATCCACGTTAGTTTTATGTAAATGTAGTCAGGGCTGGGCAAAATACATGATTTGCTGTAATTGAAATACAAATTACAAAATACTGTCGCGGATGTATTTAAAATACAAAATACTAAATATTTTTAACTCGAGTATTTAAAATATAAAATACAAAATACTGTATTTTGTATTTTATATTCATCAAAATACAAAATACAAATTACAAAATACAATCAGGTGTTAGGTTATGTAAATAGAATATAGGCCGCACCAATGAAGGATAAACTATAAAGGACAATAGCGAAATCGTAGTTACAGAAAAATGTATTGTGTGAACATATTTTTTATATTTGGATAGCGTTCAAGAATGCTAAGCTCTTTGCTTTTATCATTTAGGAATCTAACTAACTCTAACTCAATTTTTGATGTCTGTGGTTGATCACTGTCCCTGTTCACAAAAACGTATTGTCTGTCAAACTGCAAAATTAATAAAATTATTATAATAATGAACTTTGTAGTCGCCCGCCTAAGGTTGACTTTGATTCTTATAATCGTATTTTAGTCTTGCGCAATCAATATAAAATAAATATAGCAGAACTTATGATATATAATTGAAAGAAATTCAAAGTGCTGTATCCAAAGCAGTTATTTACGATTATAGTCTTCGAGCTCTAGGAATCTGGTAATCAGTCGCAATCGTAGTGGGAAATAGTATGAGCCCGCTGATGACGGTTTTCATTTCCAAAAAAATAATAATCAAATTTGGACATAAGTTAGACATTTCTTGACAGCCTCCTGGCGCAGCGGGCGATTAGTAAGTTGTGAAACGAGAGGCCGTGGGGTCAAGTCTGGATCTATTTTTTTTTTTTTGTATGCCTGATTATTCTGTTTTTTCCATGTTTTGGCTGGCACCGACTCCAAAAATAATTGATTTAAATTGCATATAACTAATTGATTTAAATGTAACCAATTATTTTTTGCTTTTTAGTTGTGTCTGGGTTTTTTTGAAGGCGGTTTAATTTTTATTTAAAAAGTAATAATTTTTAGATTGTCTACATGCCTTATGATAATGATATTTATAAACCATTAAACTGTTTATCATCAACTTCACTAAAACGCAGAAAGTTTTATATCCACGATAACATTTTGTTATCATGACAATTGACGCTACAATCCTGTCTCTATTCGAGATTTTTCCATTTTAAATATATTGTTAACATTTCTTGAATGTGTGATAATCGGGAGAGAATGTAATTCATGTGGCAAATTCGTCACCTCCTTGCCCCATGGCGTAGTTTGAAAAAGTTACACAGCAGGCCGTCATGATTGTGTTGAGTAGCAAGGATAGATTTCCTCGCTACTTCATACTCTAGCTGGACGGCACCACGCTTACCATAAGGTACAGTGTCGTCACTTTGCGGTGCCAATATAAAAAAACAACATGGGTTTTAATGACCATGTCATGATCGTCAAAGTTTTACAAGACTGCTTTATTTAGATGTGTTTGTTAAGTGATACAAAGAAAGCATACCAGAAATACAGAAAGGACCGTTCTGAAAATAAATGGAAATTATATAAGATTGCAAGGAATCGGTGTAACCAGATGATACGTAACGCCAAACGCCGCCACATTCTCAGTAACATTTCTTCCTCCTATCCTGCTAATATTTGGAAGTTCCTCGGAACTCTGGGTATTGGCAGACAGAAAAGCTTTGATTTCCAGAAGACAATTGGCTTGGACGAAATCAACTGCCATTTCACCACTTCTGTTCCCATGGTTCGTCAAACCAAGTGTCGTACTCTGGATTACTTAGCTGAACTTCCTCGCGCCAACATTGAGTTATTTCACTTTTCTCCAGTTGCATCCGATGAGATTAAAAAGATAATCCTTTCTATTAAATCCAATGCCACAGGCTGTGACAGCATCAGCCGTCGCATGATTGTGGTAATCCTTAACCATCTTCTCTTTCCTATTACCCACTTAATCAATTTTTCTTTTAGCAGTGGTATTTTCCCGTCTCTGTGGAGAAATGCCTTTGTTATCCCTCTTCCGAAAATTCCAAATCCGGCTAGTCCCAACCATTTCCGACCCATATCCATTCTCCCATTCCTATCCAAGGTGCTCGAGGCCTGTGCTCACAGGCAATTGTCCGAGTTTGTTTACCGGAATAATTTGATAAGCTCCTATCAATCCGGTTTCAGACCTGGGCATAGCACGACATCCGCTCTCCTTAAAGTGACTGGCGATATGAGGACGGGCATGGAGGATACCAAAGTCACTGTCCTGGCTTTGGTTGACTTTTCAAACGCATTCAATACCGTCAATCACGACATACTACTGTCTATCCTTTCCCATCTTATGATCTCGTCGGATGCGCTGGATTGGTTCTCAACTTATCTTCGTGGACGTCAGCAGTCGGTGCGTCTCGGTGATACTTCATCGGTGTGGAATATGCTCGACTCTGGCGTTCCTCAAGGTGGTATTCTTTCTCCTTTATTGTTTTCAGTTTTTATAAATCTAATAACTCAGGATCTTCACTGTGCGTATCATCTGTATGCTGATGACTTACAATTATACGCTCATGCCAAGGTTGATTCCATCTCTTCTGCTGTGGACAAAGTGAACAGAGACCTGGAATACATTAGTAGATGGTCAGAGAACTTTGGCCTCACTGTAAATCCAACCAAGTGCCAAGCTATCGTCGTGGGTAGCCAACGGCTAATGGGTAGATTGGACACTGCGATTATTCCACCTATTGTATTTAATGGCACAGTTGTTCATTATTCTTCTACTGTTAAGAACCTTGGGTTGAATATTGATTTCACATTAAGCTGGCGAGCCCAAGTGACCTATGTTTGTCAAAAAGTCACTGGAATACTTCGCACTCTCTATCGCCTGAAGAACTTCCTCCCATCCAGGACAAAGACAATGCTTGTGCAAGCTTTAATCCTCCCTATAATTGACTATGGTGATGTGTGCTATTTTGACCTGAATGCAGATCTGCTCAATAAATTAGACCGACTTCTTAATAACTGCATTCGATTCATATTTAATCTTCGCAAATACGATCATGTGTCCTCCTTTCGTTCCCAACTCAAGTGGCTATCTATTCGTCAGCGCCGAAATCTTCGCGCGCTTTCTACTCTTTTCTCACTTCTTACGTCTTCCACTGCACCTTCCTACTTAGTTCCGTACTTTAGGTTCCTTCATTCTAGCCACGAGAGAATTCTTCGGTCGTCGAATAATCTTCTCCTACTTTGCCCATCCCACAGCTCTGACTTTGTTCATTCCTCTTTCCCTATACAATCTATACTCCTCTGGAATGCGCTCCCATTAGAAATTAGGATCTGCACGAGTCGTTACGCGTTTAAGTCCAAGGTTCGTAAACTGCTGTTAAACGAATTTGCAGGATCATCACAACAGTAGTTATGTTGTATTTATATATATTTATTGTTATATCCATATATACTTAGATATATATGTATCTATGCGATGTATATATCTATGCTATATGTTTAGTATGTATTCATGATATTCATTATTTCTATTAGTATTTTATTACTTAGTAGCATTCAAAGTATTTTAAGTTATAAATTATATTTTCAAACCTACTTCATTCTATCTCTGCATCACCTAAGGTTCGACTGCAAGAGAATGCCTCAGGCATTAAGTCCACCTTTACATATAAATGTATGTATGAAGTATAAATAAAATACAAAACATTTACCCATATTTAAACATGAAATAAAACTTAAGGACTATCCAGTATCAGATCGTTTCTCATGCAAAATTGGGTATATAGATAAAAATGACTGCCTCGGTGGCGCAGTTGTAATTGCGCATGCATTATGACTGCTGTGCTGAGGTCTCGGGTTCGATCCCCGGCTCGGGTAAAGTGATATTGTGTTTTTCTATCTAGAAATTCTCTGTATTAGCCTGGAGTCTGGAACCTGTGCCGGGTATGGTGATAGGCTCGCCACCTATCACATTATGGGACCGAAATTCGGCGAAAAATGGGTGTACGGGTTACACCTGTGCCTACCCCTTCGGGGATTACAGGCGTGAGTGAATGTGTATGTATGTATGTATAGATAAAAATCTACGTCGTTGTTAGGTCATGTCTTCACTAAGCAAACGTTGACAACAAGTTATTAACACGAATTCGAGACAGACATTGTATCCTTTTTCAGTGAAGATGCGGCTTTAGACACATGCCATTTATAAGTAAATTATACTATAAGATCATGAAACCAGAATGGACATAGAATAGTTGTTCAACACGCAACGACAAAGAAATTGACACTTGATTGACAAATCACTACGGCAACATAAAGGCATACTTAGAGCATCGTCATTTACAATGGAATTTATACGTTATGTGAAATTTAATGATACATACAAATTACAATTTGCAAATTCATTATTTTTGCCGCACCATCAAGCTGTGGAATAATAATACCTAGTCAGGTCATAAATTCTGTCACATGTTTAATATAAAATAATTGAAACAAGTTTACTCATTATGTAACCATTTATATACCAAAATGAACTTAACAAAACATAGATTCTTATGACACTAAAGTTTATTCAAAATGACCTCCGTGATTTTGAATACAGGCCTTCAATCTGCGCGGCCAGTTGTCTATCGCAGCACGAACGAGGTCCATGTCAATATCGGCGGCTGCCTTAATCAAGGATGTCTTGAGTGACTCCAAATTGGGATGAGGCTTTGAGCACGCCTTTTCCTCCAAGTGTTGCCATATCTTGTAATCTAACGGATTCAAATCTGGACTGGAGGAGGGCCAGTCTTCGTGCCGGATGAAGTCGATTTCACGCGCCGCCAGCCAGTCTTGTGTGCTCTTCGCTCTATGAGCTGGCGCCGAATCTTGTTGGAATACCCAGTGCCTGTTATTGAACATGGTATGAGAAACAGGTTCCACAAGGTTCGTCAGGACTGTATTTTGATACACAACTGCATTCGTTTTTACACCTTTCTCACAAAAATGTACCTCTGTTAAGCCCCAATAAGAAACTCCCAACCATACCATGAGCGAGGATGGAAAATGACCTCGTTGGACACGCGGAATACGGTTGCTCGCTTCTTCACTACTGTGTGCGTACACCTTATCATTTTGTTTGTTGTAGCTCTCTTCTACGGTAAAAAATTTTTCATCTGAAAAAAGATTTTCCCGATATTTTTTTCCCGCGTACCGCTTCAACAAAGCGCGGCATCTCTTCAGTCTCAGGTCCATTAGACGAGCATTCAAACGATGTCCTGTTTTTCTTCGATATGCCCGAAGCCCTAAGTCTTCATTTAACACCCTTTTCACCGTGGTTCTGCTTAACCCCATCTGAAGGGCCAACAGTTTCTGCTTACGTTTGGGATTTCTTTGAATTCGCGCCTTCACAGCTTTTATCACTGCTGGAGTCCTAACAGACCGAGGGCGACCACTTCTTGACCTGTCATCTATACTAGAATCTTCATTGTATCGTTTGATGGTACTATAAACGAATCTTTTGGTTATATTCAAATTTTTCAGTATGTCAAAAATTTGAATTGGCGCGTTACCGCAACGATGCAACGCAATTACTGCAACACGGTCTTCTTTAAGCGTCCACTCCATATTTAAAAATGAGTAAAATTCTAAAAAGTATACATTTTTATTTTCATGAACAATTTGAAATTCGAATTCAATAAACTTTTTTGTGGCCAGCATTCTAAAATAAAAGTTTATACTGTGTGACAATACTTATGACCTGACTAGGTATAGTCTATTGAATTAAAACCCGTATAAATATCAAGAAACCAGAACCCTCTGCGACCTTTGAGTATATCAATATTTTCTGAAAATACATATTTTAGTTATTGCTATTGACAGCCTCCGTGAAGCAGCGGGCGGCTGTGAAACGAGAAGCCGTGGGTTCGACTCTCTCACCGAGATAAATGTGTGTGACTGACATTTAATTCGAGCCTGGGTGTTGTGGAACCGTAGTAACTTGTAGTTGTTGATACCCACTATACAAGTTTGACATAATGTGCTTATTAAGACAATGTGTGTGACTGTTGCGTATATTATTATATTTAAAAAAAGTTGTAGAATTACCATGATTTTTTTATGAATAATCACTGGTTATATTTTCACGCGCCGCCATTGTACAGGCGAGGCGAAAGTTGGGGTTGCGTTGGTAAACAGTACGCCAGCGCCGCTCGTGACGCAACCCGCAACCGGCCGTGCCCGCATATCACCTGTCTGGGGTAACACGCTTCTTGCACTAGTTTATATTATGTCGGCATGGTTACGGATGTTTTCTTTTTTAATGACTGGATAGGCAAACGAGCAGACGGGCCACCTGGTAAGTAGTCACCGCCGCCCATAGACTTCTGCAATGCCAGGGCACAGTAAAGCCGCTGCCTACCGTTTACGGATGATTTTTTTCAATGTTGTGAGTTTACAGTAAAAGTATGGACTGATTTTATAAAGAGTAAAGCATTTTAAATTTAAATTGCGATTGAATCACAATCAAAGTAAATCCAGCAGCGTTGGCCTAGTTGTAAGTGATACAGACTGCCTATACGAAAGTAGCGGGTTCGAAAACAGCCCAATTGGACCCTCTAACTTTTCGGAGTAACGTGTGTATTTACAGTATGTAAGGGGATTACAGTAGCGGGGGATAGATTGTCTCTCGCTACTCGATACTCTAATTGGCAGGCACTGCTGACCATCAGGTGCAGTTTGGTCACTTTGCCGTGCCAGGATAAAAATATCAGCAGTTTTTTTTTAACTTGGCATGATTTTTTTGTGACGTACGGCTATATTGTCACAGTATACGACTTCTCTCGCGAGCTTTACGGTCTAGTTGTTGGCATATGTCAGGCACCGGACGCTCTGTCGGGCACAGCGATACGATCGCTACACTTCCGACCATTTACACCAAACATCCGTTGATTATCTGTTCAAAAGTCGCGGTATAGTAATTTTTGTTTTGTAATGTTTATTTACACTTCATACATACATTCAAATGTAAAGGTGGACTTAATGCCTGAGGCATTCTCTTACCGTCGAACCTTCGGTGATGCAGAGATGGAAAGAAGCGTGCAAATACAACATATAACGCGAGATACTTTAAATTAATCTAAGTAATATAACCAAATATCAAAATAATTATAAATATCATAGATACACTAAACATATAACATAAGATATATACATCGAATAAATACATACATATCTAAATACGAATGTGTATATAAAATAAATATATACACAAATATATAATTACTGTTGTGATGATCCTGCAAATTCGTATGTTTATAAATTGGAAATCCGTGAATTCGTTCTTTGAATAAAAAAAAGTTTTTTTAATTCATAAAAAGTACACCGACTTCAATGAAAAACAAATTATGCGACTCTATAAAATTTGAAGGTTTCCCTCGATTTTTCTGAGATCCCATCATCAGATCCTGACTTGGTGTCAATGGAACCACCTGGGAAGTATACCCATTAAAACAAAAAAAGAATTTCGAATTCTTTTTTTCTCGAATCGGTTCAGGCGTCTTCCAGTAATCGGGTAACATACATTAAAAAAAAGATTCCGACGAATTGTTAACCTCCTCCTTTTTTTGAAGTCGGTTAATTAAATAAATTAACTCCTCAAGGGCCGGGTCATTGATTGGATTGCAATGTGATGGAGATTTTTTAACTATAACTGTCCATAACAATATAAATTACAAGGATTTGTTCTATATACAATTTTCATTTCCACTTTTAAATACAATTAAATGTTTGTTTTATCAACCATCACTTAAAGACTGCAGATCAAGCCTTGCAGTATTATATTAGAAATTGCTAATTGAAAGCCTAATGATTTCAATGAAAATTATTGTATTACGCAGTTCGTTGTAAAGACAAGAGTTAAACAAGGCCCAGATAATTACTACACACGTATACACTCACGCCTGTAATCCCCCAAAGGGTAGGCACAGGTGTAACCAGTACACCCACTTTCGCCGAATTTATAACGGTCCAACAATGTGATAGGGGAAGAGCCTATCGCCATATCTCGCACAATTCCAGACTCCGGGATGATACTGAGTATTTCTAAATAGAAAAACCCAATTAATTTTACCCGACCCGGGAATCGAACCCGAAACCTCAGCACAGCAGTCGTAACGCATGCACAATAACAACTTCGCCACCGAAGCATTCAAATATAATTACTAGTCCAATTATTAAAACTCCACCTAATTTTGACATTCATTCACGTCTTACTAAGATAAAGCACTAGATAGTGACTAGACAGTTTATTTTTACTTTTGAAACGTGCGTCCAATTTCTGATGTAATAAGATAAAGTATAAAGATATATAGAAATGCATATTATAAAAGCGGTAATATTTTCACCACACGAAAAAATGCATTTGATTTAAAACTAGGTTAAATTAAAATTTAACTCCTTGAGTTCAGTGTAAGGTGACGGAATGGACATTGGTGTCGATTCCGTTGTCAAAAAATTCTCTAAACTGAAAACAAAACATCTTTTTTTTTCGTATTCTGAAATCGTGACAGGTGTAAATTTATTTTAGTACTAGCTGTTGCCTGCGGCGGCGCCTGCGTGAAAGTTATCCATACTCTATTTTTTTAGTAAATTTTTTAACATTGTAAAAATTTGAAAATGTTAGTGCCCATAATTTTTTAATTAATTGTCTTAATCATTGAAAAAACAAGATTTATTTTGGTGCTGAGGCTTATTTAAGTCATATTAAATGGCATAAAGTATGTGAAATGTACAAATGTTTAGTACTTTCTCGATAAACAAGTATTTTAAGACCTATTTACGTCATAATCTTTCATATCGAGCATCGATAAGACACTTTAAATATAAAAGATATTTTGTGATATTTTTCGACACCCTCCGTGGCGCAGTAGGCGAGTAGCTGTGAAACGAGAGGCCGTGGGTTCGATTCCCACACCGGCACAAATGTTTGTGGCCGGTGTCTGGGTGTTGTGAGATCGAAAGTCTCTAGTCCCTGATACCCACCACACAAGACTCGTATCTTAGTGTGGGATCAGGGCTATGTGTGTGACTGTTGGGTGTTATTTATTTATTATTTAGTTTATCATGCAGCTGATACTGAGAACGTGATACACGTGATATACACTCTAATGGCCTCCGCATTTCCAGATCGAACCAGAAATTAAACCAATCAAGCTAAGTCATTCGTAGTTGTGGCATTCAAACTTAATTCTTACTGGCTCATTTTTTTTATTCTGGCGCGGCCAAGTGACCACACTTCACCTGATGGTAAGCGTAATGCCGTCCAGATAGAGTATCAAGTAGCGAGAGACAGTCTATCCCTCGCTACTCAACACAATTATGCCGGCCTGCTGTGTAGCTTCTTCACACTACGCCTAAAGGACCCAGGATCATAGGAAGGAGGGAACACGGTAGCTGGCAAACTGTTCCACAACTTGATGGTGCGGCAAAAATACGAAAGGATCTGTAGTTTTGAATTAGGATCGTTTTGACATTGTCCGTAAGCGCGCAATGGTTAAAAGCGCGGTTGCGACAACCAATGATTTGATTGCAGCCTCCCGGCCCTCTTCCGCGATATCACATCCGGTCGGTGGGTTTAGCGATATACAGTTATACTGAATTTAATGAGGTTATTGCGATTTGTGAATAAACAAACGCGTAAAATAATAATTTGATATAATAAAAAATATTACATCCGTTCAGGGTTTTATGCGCTGAATCATCCCGATTTGATATTACTCAGAATTACAATTACGTTATCATATCCTAATTTAAAAAATTGGTTCTGGAATGATCCCCGATCCTATGCTGTAAAACCAAACGAAACCTAGTTCGAATAGAGATATAGTGTAGAATAGAATAACCGTATAAATAGTAAAAGTTTGATCTACCAATATTTTCTCGGGTCTTGGTTTTCTGGGACCGCAGCATAGAATATGTATAATAGAGAATCAGCAGCATTTATATTTTATTTATGTGGAATTACTTCAAAACTGGACCAAAAAAACGTAGATTTCTCCTAATAATTATTTATTTTTATTTGCTTTATCGTCTTTCGATGTCTCTCGTCCTGTACCATCCAGTCAAACTCCACGTCTCACAAATTCCGCATTCATACATCTTAAACATTTTTTATCTCTTTCTTACTTACCAATTTCATACTTCACCCCTCTCGCCCAGTGATATTCCAAGTCTGTCATTCATCTTTACGTTCTATTCCACTCATGTGTCATAATATTAATTACGTTCCGATCCTAGATTTATAGATTAAAACACTTAGTATACAAGATTAGTTTTTGTATACCATAAAGCCGAAACCCCCAAATTAGATATGGTATAAAAGATCAAATAAATATGTCATATAATAATAATAAGGAAAACTCACGCGGTGACATGCAAAAATAATTTATCCCGTTTCTTGTACGACGCACAGACATACGCAGACCCTTTTAGCGGCCGGCTGAGGTTAGGTAGGTATGTATCGATGAGCGACCGACACGCGCCGGATTTTTATTAAGTAATAAACAAGGTAACCAGCTTGACGAAAATTTTTATATGTTTTTGGGATACACATATAATATGTTAAAAATTAGTGCAATGGATACTGAATCTCAACAAACTACTTTCGGCTTTGTAGTATACTAAAATAATGTTGTATACATGGAATATTAATTGAAATATAATCTTTATGGCTCCTGTATGTCTACTGATACAGTGCTGACGTTATAATTAGTGATAACATATCAATGGATCTGCTTATCGATATTCACATTTAACGATAAACTTAGCGTTTATTGCAGATAACGGATGTACAGATGTTATGCGCGTTTTCATAACGCGTTATATCAAATCAAAACATTTATTAAAACTATAAAACGTTATACATTACTTGGTTCAGTTAATCTTTACTCTACCGCCAGTTCGGAATGTAGTTTCGCTAGACAACAACGGGCAAGAACTCTAGTACTCTACTCTTGCTCTTTTTAAAGTATACTTTCAAGGAGCCTTCTTGCTCATGGCGTAGTGTGAAGAAGCAGGGGGCATGATTGTGTTGAGTAGCGACTAGCGGGGTAGATACTCTAATTGGACCGCAATGCGCTTACCATCAGGTGCAGTGTGGTCACTTTGCCGTGCCAGGAAAAAACCAAGCTAAAGAAAATATGTATATTATAAAGATTAGCTTTCATCAGTACTAAAAATATCCATTTAACCCAAGATGACACAACTGTTATATATAGCTTAGACAATTGAACCATGGAAAGTTAGAAAACGCATGACGGTACGACCAACTGGTAGACCTCAAGCTGTCAACAACTTGTAATGAAAATGTAAGTGCTGCAGAGCTCTGTGTAAAATGGCGGAGATTGGAGAAAAGATTGCGAAAAAAATATATAACGTTGCAAAAACTATGCAACAGAGAATGCACGAATTTGAAATGGTTGTTAATGAAACTGGAATTTACTGAGAGAAAGATTATAGAGTAGATGCTGATGACAATCTGAAATTGCGCACACCAAAATTACCTTTGTTTTATAATACTAAATCATGTAAAAACTATGTCCGCCCTGTGATGTCGTTAAACGTCGGGTTAAAAAAGCAAAATAAACCGCGATAAAATCCGTAAAATAAGTTTTATTTCTATGTGTAATATTCGCGTTAACTGAAGAAATCATTATGTAAAAACTAGTGGCCAATATCCCTGTAATGTTAATGTTAATGTCATGTGTCATGTTTTCTACCTAGTGGAAAAAAGGAAAGGGACTGTCAGTAATTGGTACTCAAAGATTCCCCACACTCAAATTCCTTGGTGCTTCTCAGATCATTAAGCATTTTTGAAGCACAGGTAAATTTTAAATAAAATACACACTCACACCTGTAATCCCTGAAGTGGTAGGCAGAGGTCTATCCAGTACACCCACATTTCGCCGAGCATATTGCTGACCTGTGATGTAATACAGGGTGAGCCTATGGCCATCCAGGTTCAATTCCAGACTGCTGGCTGATACTGAGTATTTGACATTCAGAGACAGATACGTAACCATACATACATACATATACATTCACGCCTGTAATCCCCGAAGGGGTAGGCAGAAGTGTTACCAGTACACCCACTTATCGCCGAATTTATTTCGGTCCCATAATCTGATAGGGGGCGAGCCTACCGCCATACCGGGCACTAATTCCAGACTCTGGGTTAATACTGAGAATTTCCCAAAAACCCAATATCACTTTACCCGACCCGGGATCGAACCCGAGACCTCAGCACAGCAGCTGTACCGCGTAGGCAATTACAACTGCGCCACTGAGGTAGTCATTACGCCATTAAAATATCAGTGCAATATGCCTAAAAGCAAATCGGGAGTTATTTAGTATTCCATTGTTATTGCGCAAGCGGTTGCGCGGTTCGACCGGACGCACTTCCGTTAGTGTTGCGCCTCGTTACCGATTAGTATCGATTTTTATCGGTTTAATGGACACAGTCGATTTATTATAATTATAATAAATATTAAATAAATAACACCCAACGGTCAGACATATCGCCCCGACCCCACGCTAAGATACGAGTCTTGTGTTGTATGTATCAGGGACGCACGGTCTTACAACACCCAGACTCTGGACACAAATTCATTTTCTGTCTGTCACAGAAACATTTGTCCCGGTGTGGAAATCGAACACACGGCCTACGTTTCACAGCCGGCTGCTTGCTTACTGCGCACGGAGGCTGTCAAAAATTTTATGAATTTGTAGTTTGAGTAAAATCAAGTTTTAGATAACATTATATGTTTCTTTGTATGTTTACATAACTGCGCTTAAAAAGTGTCTTATAGAAAAGGTTTATTTTTGGGCGTTTCTTTATACCACTGGAATTTCTATAGGCCCAAAGTATTTAGATGTGTTTTCGCTAGAATCTGTACACTGTCCTTGTTGATATGGGCACCATATACATAGAGAATGGACCGAGCGTCTCTATACGGTTATTAAGTGAAAACTGCCTCGGTGGCGCAGTTGTCATTGCGCATGCGTTACGACTGCTGTGCTGAGGTCTCGGGTTCGATCCCTAGGTCGGGTAAAGTGATATTATGTTTTTCTATCCAGTAACTTCAGTATTAGCCGGGAGTCTAGAGTTTATCCCCGGTATGGCGATAGGCTCGCCCCATATCACATTATGGGATCGAAATAATTCGGCGAAAAGTGGGTGTACTGCTTTACACTTCGGCCTACCCCTTCGGGGATAACAGGTGTGAGTGTATATGTAAGTGAAAACTGGCTGAATAATGTGAGAGAGATAATGCCAACGTGCGGCCAGTAGTTGGTCGCTTTTACTCTTACAAAGTGTCAATTTTGTAAGGATATATTGGATCAGATCATTCTCTATTTCCCTGGCTTTGCCAGTGTGGTACATCCAGGTTAAGTAATAATCCTGTTACATGTTGGAAAAATTATCAGGCAAATGTAAATGTTATATTATGTATGTTTTTTATACAATTATAAAAAACAATACCGCCTCGTTGGCGCAGTTGTAATTGCGTACGCGGTACGACTGCTGTGCTGCGATCTCGGGTTCGATCCCCGGGTCGGGTAAAAGTGATATTGGTTATTGCTACCACTAAATAATCAATATTAACCCTAAGTCTGGTATTGTGTCCGGTATGGCGATAGGCTCGCCCCCTTTCACAGCAAAGGACCATAATTAATTCGGCGACAAATGAGTGTACTGGTGACCCCTGTGCCTACCCCTTCGGGGATCGCAGGCGTGAGTGCGTAAAAAATACCGATTGTGTAAGCCTGTGCAACGGATGGTGCTCACCCAAGTAACATTATGGAAACAAGGAGATTCGGATGCACCGCAACGTCCCGTCTAGACTTGATAAATCTTGTGTTTAGGCCTGGTGTTAATAATAATACTAGCCCTGTATTAAACATTGTCCCACTGCTGGGCACGGGCCTCCTCTACTGATGAGAGGGGTTAGGCCTTAGTCCACCACGCTGGCCTAATGCGGATTGGTAGACGTCACATACCTTCGAAATTCGTATAAGAATTCTCAGGTATGCCGGTTTCCTCACGATTTTTTCTTCACCGTTAAAGCAAGCGATAATTAACATTTAATACACACATAACTTTAGAAAAGTCAGGGGTGTATTCCATTTGGGTTTCGAACATACGACTTTCGTCTTGGCAGTCCGTACTGCAACCAATTAGGCTATCGCTGATATGTTGTTGTTAATACATAAGCGAAAATATATAGCGTTAGCTCAATAGAAGGAAAAAATCTATTAGTAACGCTAACCCACACACCCTGAGTATTACAAAAGATCGATTGCATAATCGTTTACCGGCAACACTAATCGATTTAACACAAAGGCGTCACGGTAATTAATCTAATTTTACGTTGCCAAATACTTACTTTTGTAGTTTTTTAAATGACATTTAGTAGGTCAAGGATGTATGAAATCGATTTCAAATTTTATCGATTCAACAATCGACGTGTGTTCACACATTCGAAATTTAATTTTCCTGTAAACTAACTGCCAGTTATATGACGTCACAATACGAATTTACAGATCGTCCCCATAAATGAGTCAATACACCGACAAATAAAATAGTTTGAATGGTTTATTTTCAGGTTCTAACATAAACATGAGAATGGACCGAGCGTCTCTATCCAGCTATTAAATGAATACTGGCAGAAAAATAGGTATTGGCCGCACAGTCGCTTTGTCTCTCTCTACGAAGTGGTAAATTTTGTGAGGATATTCTCTTTGTGTATAGAACCCATAATCTGCATTTGCGGATTGAGGTAGACTTTTAAAATTGACCGTATATTCCATGTAAAGAGAAGACATAAAAACTGCAAGTTCTTGTTAACGGCGGATGTTTTTCATTTTTTTATCTGTTATGTTGACTCTGTATGTGTATTATAAACATATAATTTTATTTGGCAATGAATGACGTCGATCGATTGATAAAGATAAAGTTTTACGGATTGTTAGTCATTAGCATAAAATAAATTCGGCATTTATTTGTGTAAGCGATTACGGCAATAAAACGTGTTTTATCGAAATCACTTCCAGAAATTTGCCTTGAATTATTTTACTATTTGTTTTGTATGTTTAAGATAACGATCCAAGGTGATGGAATTTTTTTATGTTATACTTTTTTTTTAGTGCCTCGATAGGCAGACGAGCAGACGGACCATCTGATGGTAAGTAATCACCGCCGCCCATAGACTTCTGAAATGCCAGCGCACAGTAAAGCCGCTACTAGCCTACTGTGGTCATGTTAGAAACACACTGGACTCACTGTTCAAAGCATTACCCGACTCGACTGGGTTAGTGAAATAAAATGAAATCTTTTGTTGATCATGTAGGCAATAACATAGCTTTTAAGAAAAGTCAGTGCGTTAAAGAAAGAAATTTAACTTAAAGCAAATCTTATGTATACACAACATACATAGCATCATCAATATACTAGCAATATTCTTATTTATTTATAATATTTTTTTAGTTTATTATTATAATTAATATAATTCAAAGAAATACAATTCAAATTAATATATTTTTAAGTGGGTTTCATATGGACCATGGGTATTTCCGAAAAGTCGTACGTTTTAGAAACTACCACCGGATCCAAACGCGACCCTGACTGAGAAGACCCGGCGAAACAAACTCAATGGCTCACTACCGCTGGATCAAAAGTCAAAGTCAAAACATTTATTGCATCCATGAAATGTTATACCCTATTTAGATTCAATCTTTTTTACTCTACCGCTAGTTCGGAATGCAATTTCGCTAAAGAAGAACGGGCAAGAAACACTAGCGTTGGTCTTTTCCGAAACTGGTTAACAATATTTGGATGTATAAAAAATAAAATAATAATACTAGCCCTCTATTAAACATTGTCCCACTGCTGGGCACGGGCCTCCTCTACTAATGAGAGGGGTTGGGCCTTAGTCCACCACGTTGGCCTAATGCGGGTTGGTAGACTTCACATGCCTTCGAAATCCTTTGATTTTGAAATTTGGATGTACAAATATAAAATAATAATGGATTACATTAGATTAGATCTAAATGTATGTTAATTAAGTTGCCCCATAGTAAAAATAAATACAGAACCTATTGCCGTACATGACTCTTAACAGCCTGATGAAAATAGTACTACTGTTCCACAGAAAACCCACGTGAAATGGCAAATTGCTGTTGCGTTTCGGACTGTAAGATTTCTGAAGTCCAAATATCCCTTCACTTTATTTTAGCGTCAGAAACACATCCATATTTCTCCTGGTATCGGTGTTCATGTGCAGGGGCCCCCGATACAGCATTTTTTTTGTTTATTTTTTTAATAATTTAGAAAATGAAGCTAAACTAGGTTTTCAATGCAAGTAATGGAAGATTGATAACGGGGATTTCAGCCTTATGATTTAGAAAGAAAGAGAGAAATATTTTATTTGTTACAAGCAATAAAAACTAGTTATATGGTTAAAAACTACAATAAGTAAGTGCTCACAAACGCATATGAAATACTAATGAACATTGTGCAGACATGGTGGACGCAAAAAGAACGAAAAAATTGAATTTATGATAGCAGACGTAACATTTGGAAGTACGTTTGAAAAATACTTGTTATTTGAGTACATTGTATCTTCTGCCTAACCCACTGGAGATAACATTGTGAATGTGTTAAAGTTTTTATTAATATTTCGCGAATACAACGTTAGATCGTGTTTGGCGAATATTAATTTTGGAAAAACATCCACACACGCTAGTCTAGCCGATTCTTAGATAGAAAGTCGATATTTGGAGTAACCAACGGTTCAACTTAAACGGTTCGTTGGCAAACCATCAAGTTTGATAAATAATAACGGTTAACATATGGTCTGTTCTGTCCACGGAATATAAAAACTCCTTACAATATGAGTATTATATAGTATGCAGTATGAGTGATTGACATGCTCCTAGTTTTTTTTAGTGCCTCGATCACCTGATGACAGGCCACCTGATGGTAATTAGTCACCGCCGCCCATAGACTTCTGCAATGCCAGGACACAGCAACGCCGCTGTCTACTGTTTACTAGTTAACTGGGTTGTCCGCTTCTTCTTCTTTTTAACCGACTTCAAAAAAGGAAGAGGTTAACAATTCGTACCCGATTACTGGAAGACGCCTGGACCGATTCGAGAAATTCTTTATTTGTTTAAAAGGGTATACTTCCCAGGTGGTCCCATTGGCACCAAGTCAGGATCAGATGATGGGATCTCAGAAAAATCAAGGTTAACCCTCAAATTTTATAGTGACACATAATTTGTTTTTTATTTCTAGTCGGTGTACTTTTTATGAATTAAAAAGCTTTGAATTCATTCATGTGCCTCTCCAATTACTGAAGGTTTTCCATCAGCTTCGAATGTTCAATTTTGTTTCTCGCGAGGCGGAAAAGCTATGGTGAACTCAGGATGCCCGTCCACTCTCTAATGTTGCGTTACCAAGATTTCTTCCAACGCCCAACTCATTTTACCGGCGATCTTGCCCATCATCCACACTAGGTCAAACTTGCATCGTGGGTATCAAGAGCTATGAGGGACTACGATGCCACGCAGACCCGAAACAAACATTTGTCATACAAGTTGTCTCGGTCGGGTATCGAACCCGCGGCCTCTCGCTTCACACTTCTGCGCCACTAAGGCTGTTAACGTATAAGTATAACCACACCTACCACAATATAAGCAGCGATAGCCTAGATGGTTGCGGTACGGACTGTCAAGACGAAAGTCGTATGTTCGAAACCCAAATGGCATACACCTCTGACTTTTCTCAAGTTACGTGTGTATTAATTGTTAATTATCGCTTGCTT
The DNA here is from genome assembly GCA_905220505.1 of Laothoe populi. NCBI lineage: Eukaryota > Metazoa > Arthropoda > Insecta > Lepidoptera > Sphingidae > Laothoe > Laothoe populi. Next base: position 15,856,579 of record HG992168.1, read on the forward strand.
TAACGCAAATCATCGTGAGGAAACCTGCATACCTGAGAACTCTCATAAGAATTTCGAAGGTATGTGAAATCTACCAACCCGCATTAGGCCAGCGTGGTGGACTAAGGCCTAACCCCTCTCATTAGTAGAGAAGGCCCGAGCACAGCAGTGGGACAATGTTTAATACAGGGCTATTATTACTTTTTTTTTTTTTTTATTGCCTTGATAGGCAGACGAGCAGACGGGCCACCTGATGGTAAGTAGTCACCGCCGCCCAAAGACTTCTGCAATGCCAGGGCACAGCAAAGCCGCTGCCTACCGTTGTACCGTTACTATAGCACAACGAGGTGTTTGCACATATAGTAATTATCCTTTGAATACCTGAATCAATACAATGCCTCGTAATATTCAACAGCGCTTGACTGAACATCCGAATGTTGCGTTCCTCAAGACAATTAATACGCACGACAATGACATCTCAACTTATCGACAAATCTCGACAGTAATACGTTCATTTCAAATGGTAATCGCACAAACACGAAGTAATAGAGACCTACCGCTCAGTGATAATAAGTGTGATATTGCCGGCCATTTTATAGAAGTCATTTCACACGAAACCATCTGTCACATATTTATTTATCGAGTTATCTAACGTTAATTATGATTCGAGAATTAATTATAAATGTACGTATCATTGGACTTTCTCTATTAACGTTTTTAGTATTTGCGCTTTGTTCGTGCCGGATTGTTTTTAATAAAAAATACATACATACGCACTCTCGCCTGTAATCCCCAAAGGGGTAAGCAGAAGCGTAACCAGTACACCCAAAATTTCCAAGTGTGATAGGGGTCAGCATATCACCATACAGGACACAATTCTAGACTCCAGACTGATACTTAGTATTTCGTTATAGAGAAACCTTTACCCTACCAGGGAATCTAACCCGAGACCTCAGCACAGTAGTCGTGCCGCGTACGTGATTACAATTGCGCCAGCGAGGCAGTAATACAAAATATAATAAATAATAATAATACTAGCCCTGTATTAAATATTGTCCCACTGCTGGGCACGGGCCTCCTCTACTAAAGAGAGGGTTTAGGCCTTAGTCCACCACGCTAGCTTAATGCGGGTTGGTAGACTTCACATATCATTAAAATTCTTATTAGAATTCTCAGGTATGGAGGTTTCCTCACGATGTTTTCCTTCACCGTTCAAGCAAGCGATAATTTACATTTAATACACACATAACTTTAGAAAAGTAAGAGGTGTATGCCAAATGGGTTTCAAACATACGACTTTTGTCTTGACAGTTCGAACCAACTAGGTTATCGCTGCAATACAAAATAACTATAATTAAATACGTATACGGTCTAAAGACTGGTTAAAAGATAAGACACTTGTCAACCGTAATAACTGTGCCTGTATAAAAATATAACCATAGGCTTATGGATTTTTTTTACTGGTAAGATACGTATTTGTACTTGACTGGATAGTTGCTCCATACTTATTATCACTTCATCCCATAGGGGTAGGCAGAGACTATTGATATTCACTTGGCACGGTCCTAACACAACTCTAGATTTATCTACTTTCATGAAAACTCTGTCATTTATTAAGAATGTTGCCATTTTCGCCTTCATCGAAGAAATCTTCTTGCAACTTTTCTATCAACATATCACCGCCATCGTTGGTGGAGTACCATAGTAGCTCGCTCTGGCAAGTCCCGTGTTCTTTGGTATAGTGTTAGTGACGACGTTAAGACGCCGGCTGACTAGCCCTTCGGACTGCATACTAGCAAAAAAGGAAAACAGTAGAGCCATGTTGTCAAATGTATGAGAATTTGTATGAATGTGGAAGAGGCGAAAGAAGTGTATCAGGATCGTAGCTTGTGGCACTCAATAGTCTCTGCCTACCCCCATGGTATACGGGCGTGAGTGTATATGTATGTAGAGAATTGTTGTAGATAATCTTTATATATAAAAGAAGAAACTGACTGACTGACTGACTGATCGATCAACGCACAGCCAAAACGGCTGGGGTTAGAGACTTGAAATTTTGACAGTAGGTACCTTTTATGACGTAGGCATCCACTAAGGAAGGGTTTTTGGAAATACCACCCCTAAGAGGGTGAAATAGGGGATGATAGTTTGTATGAAAATCCGTCATTTTTGAAGTTAAGTTTATGAAAATTAGTATTTGGCGTTTTAGTCAAAAATAAAAAATATATATTTCAGGATTTTTGGAAATTCCACCCCGAAGGGGGTAAAATAGGGGAAGAAAGTTTGTATGAAAATCTGTCTTTTTTGCAGTTAAACGCATGAAATTTGGTATTAGGCCTTACAGTTAAAAATTAAAAACACATATTTCAGGGTTTTTGGAAATTCCACCCCTAAGGGGGTTAAATAGGGTAAGAAAGTTTGTATGAAATTCCTTCATTTTTGAAGTTAAATGCATGAAAATTGGTATTTTGTAGTGTATACTTTATGTCTCAAACATGACATCCACGCGGGCGGAGCCGCGAGCAACAGCTAGTCTTCTATACAGCATTATTGGTCCAATTTCACCGGGTGTTTACCACTATCTCCAAAAACCAACATGACAAAAGCCCACGTGACAGCTTGCTAGCGTTTCGTAAGAGATTTCCGAAGAGTAACCTTTCAGAATCCTCAATGCTTTTAAGATCAGCAACGTAAAAAAAATCTACTATGGTGAATCTATATGGATGGTTAAGATCACATACCACCAGGTGAACCACTTGCTCGTTGCTCAGAGAACACACGTAAAAGAGTTTTATCCAACATGCATTTGATCAAATTTGATTCCAACACATTTGACCAATTCGGACGCAAAACAGTTTTTAAATTTCAAATATAGAAGAAACATATTCAGTGGTCTATGAATTTCAATTTGTGGTTTAGGGATGTGCTTCGTCATACCACGGTATAAATTACGGTCCTATGCCTCCTGCATCGAACGGAATTCCGCGGCTTAGCCGGGCATCGATCTATGTTGTGTGAAGCCGAATAACTGGCAGGTAAAATCATCGTACAAATGACCTGTTGCGTTTATGGTCAGTAAGGACAGTAACATCTTTAGAAATCGTTTTTAGAATCTCTATTGAAGGAAGTCAATTAACAGAACCATTAGAAAGCTTTATATAGAGAAATAATGTTGGAAAAATTTAATAAGAATATTAGAAAGAGCGAAAGAAATTTGTGGGTTTTAAGTAATACATATACACTCACGCCTGTAATCCCCGAAGGGGTAGACAGAGGTGTAACCAGTACACCCACTTTTCGCCGAATTTCGGGCCCATAATGTATTATGGGGCGAGCCTATCGCCATACCGGGAACAGGTTCCAGACTCCGGGCTAATACTGAGAATTTCTAGATAGAAAAACCCAATATCACTTTACCCGACCCGGGGATCGAACCCGAGACCTCAGCACAGCAGTCGTAATGCATGCGCAATTACAACTGCGCCACCGAGGCAGTCAGTAGTTTTAAGTAATAAGGTTTATATATCCATGGTAGGATTAGAACAATAGCTTTAAAACAATCAACCAGGTGCTAAGTTGAAAACTGTCTAATGGTTTATTAAACTTAAACTCCGCATTTCGGTTTGGTTATTAATAAAATACCTTAAAATAGAATTTATGGGGTCAATTTTTAATAAATGATGTTATCCATTACCAACGTAATTTCCAAATTGTATTGTAATTAACAGAATATCCAGTTTCCGGTTATCAAAAAAACCCTATAGAATAATACAAATTGCTTCATCAGTCAAGTTAATGTTCTTTTAAGAAATTGATAAAGTAATTCGATATAAATATTAAGTAATATGATAAAATGAATAAAAACCAATACTTCGCTATCCAAGATTAAAAATATAAACTTTATAATCCACTCACACCACTGTTTCATTAATCACTATAGAAATATTATTGTAAATTATTATTATTTTCAATATTACTAAAATAACACTTATTAATCACTTAAAAATATTCACTAAATAGTTTTCAATTATTCCTAATTTAAAACTACAATTTTTTAATATTATTTACAGCCAGCACTTTTATGAAACATTTTTTTTAAAAGTATTTGAAATACAATTTTGTCTGTGGTTTACACTAATGCACTTTTTTATACTAGTCTATGATGTCACTTTTTTTTTCGGCGGTAACGCGCGCGCTTTGTGCTAAGGTTGCCGTGTGACTGTCGGCTCAGCGTCAGTATCAGATAGTGAAGCCATAAATGGCAATGTCTGACGTATTATTAAAGAAACACTTCGTCTGCCCATATGTATGATTTCTTTGATTATGGGTCGCGTTGGCGTACGATTGATTTCATACATGACTAAAATGAGTATTGAGTAGGTGGTATGGGAATTAAAATCAATTTATTGTTGGTTTTGTGTCAAACTACACAAAGAAAATACGCAATATTTTTTTTGAAGCTACTATTAAATTTAAAGCCCTATTAAGGTTTCATATCTCTATAAAGTCGGCCACAAAAATCGCCATTGACCCTGACATTTATTAAGCAATAGACCCAAATGTAGATCCATAAAATAACATAAGAAATTATTATCCCTGAATAATTGACTTTATGGTCATGACACTCATAGTGTTTTAATTATAGCCAAAGAGATAGTTGTTAAGCAGCGGTACTGACTGCGACCGAATCAACTTGACCATCAGATTTGTTATTTTTTTTATTTTACTTTTTTTTAAATCTGGCACGGCAGTCATCACACTGTCTCAATGGTCTCTGACAAGTGGTCGATCTACGTTATATTATTATATAGTTTTGTACGAGTTCCGTAATGTTGAAGATGTTGCTGGAAACCTAAGAAGTAAACATAACAATGTGAATCCTTCAGACTCGTTTTACAGCAGAAACGGGCAAACGTGCAAGTGGGTCACCTGATAATCTCCATCATCCACGCACACTTACAAAAGAAGTTGAGGATGTTATCGGCCTTTATGGAATAAGGATTTTCTCCGAGAATCTCACTTAACATTATCTAAGTTTTCTGTAAAACAGTTGACTGCCTCGGTGGCGCAGTTGGAATTCCGGCGTAACGACTGCTGTGATGAGGTCTCGGGTTCGATCCCCGGGTCGGGTAAATTGATATTGGGTTTTTTTATTTAGAAATATTCAGTATCAGCCCGGAGTCTGGAATTGAGCCCGGTATGGCGATAGGCTCATTACATTATGGGACCGTAACAAATTGGCGAAAAATGGGTGTACTGGTTACACTTTTGCCTACGAGGATTACAGGCGTGAGTGTATATGTATGTAGTAGTAATAACCCAGTCGACAGAGGTTTCATTTCAACGGTAGGCAGCGGCTTTACCGTGCCCTGGCATTGCAGAAGTCTATAGGCGGCGGTGACTACTTACCATCAGGTGGCCCGTCTGCTCGCTTGCCTATAGAGGAACTAAAAAAAAAACGATTCCAAACATTCATGCTATACGCAAATTTGGTCAGATTATCTTATATGATCTATATCAACGAGATAAGTCACGTGAGAGTTTGGTTCATGTTGATATGTATTTAGAGCGTATCCAATAAATATTATATTGCCTCGAATGCCAGATAACAGACAAAACGGTAGCCTTAAATCTCATAGTCCTCTACTAAAATGTTTTCTAGCAGTCGAGATTTATAAGTTACGCTTGGTATTTATTTTTGAAAGAAAAGGTATAAAATCAATTGAGACATCTTAAGCTATTAAATCTTGCTATATTATGCCATCAAGCTGTGAAACAGTTTGCCAGCTACCGTGTTCCCTGCTTCCTAAGCTAAACAGCAGGCCGGCATGATTGTGTTGAGTAGGGATAGACTGTCTTGCTACTTGATACTCTATCTGGATGGCACTGCGCTTACCATCAGGTGCAGTGTGGTCACTTTGTCGCGCCAGAATAAAAAAAACGCTGGCCTAATGCGGGTTGGTAGACTTCACATACCTTCGAAATTCTCAGGTATGCAGGTTTCCTCGCGATGTTTACCTTCGCCGTTAAAGCAAGCGATAATTAACATTTAATACACACGTAACTTTTTAGAAAAGTCAGAGTTGTGTGCCACTTGGGTTTTGAACATACGACTTTCGTCTTCACATTCCATACCGCAACCAACTAGGATATCGCTGCCCTCATATAACATTATGCAAAAAATCATGTCGATTGCTCTAGATGAAAAAATGCTCTCAATTGAGTATTCGAACCATAATGCAACTTTATCTAAAAACCCCTTTTACAATCTTAAATTTAAGCCGGTAATGTATCCAATATTGAAACTCAATACAGAAATGAATACGCATACACGGCTAGTACCGTTTCGTGTGACACACGTGGGCGAATAATATATTCACACTTTCTGTTTTATTACAACTCGACGGTTACTAGGGTGCTTTTAATTACGGCCTTTTTTGGGTACAGGCGAGGTTGTTTAGGAATGATAATATTATACTGTTAGGGTAGTTCCCATTTATTAGAAATACCGAAGGTATATTGATAGTATTTTAGAAAATAACTACGGGTAGAATATAAGTTATAGATTGAGCGGGGTGAAGGTTTGCAATGTATAATTCATAAAAAGTACACCGACTTCAATAAAAAAACAAATTATGCGTTCCTATAACATTTGAGGGTTGCCCTCGATTTTTCTGAGATCTCCTAATCAGATCCTGACTTGGTGCCAATGAGATCACTTCGGAAGTATACCCTTTTAAACAAAAAGAATTTCTCGAATCAGTCCAGGCGTCTTCGAGTAATCGGGGAACATACATAAAAAAAAGATTCCAACGAATTGAGAACCTCCGCCTTTTTTTGAAGTCGGTTAATAAAAGAGACCGCCCGCGGCGTACCAGTAGTCAGTCCATCGTCAGTTCGTAGTCAGTTCATTAGTCTAGTTGTAATTCAGCTTAGATAGTTCAGCCTAGCTTATTCATTACAAACGTTTTAGTACATCCTGACATGGGGTTGGCAACGTTAAACACTAAATTGTGCAACAGTGGTCATTAAATAAATCATTGATTAGTAATCTTCGTTTGTGTGCCTTTTAAATTACCCATCTTACATAATGAATCGGTTATATGCTAAAAATATATTATTATCTTCGAAATTAATGAAATGAAATCGTTTATTAATAATTTAGGCAATTACATAGCTCTTATGACAGTTCAGGACATTAAAAGGGAAAAAACAATTTACAGAAAGCATATCAGCTTATGTATGTTATTGTGCAATATCTTTATTCATTTATAATGTATTCATAATTATTTTTATAATTATCCAAAGAAATCAAATATGGACCGCGGGTATTTCCGAGACATCGCATGTTTTAAAACTACCACCAGATCTAAACGCGACCCTGTCTGAGAAGATCCAGCGAATCAAACTCAGCGGGCTTGTTTTTGGTCCGTTTCATTATTTCTAGTAGATGACTGTAAATGAATTGCCAATTTGCTATTGAATTATATTGTATACGCGATCGGAATTTAGTCTGTAGCTTTGCATGAGTGATAGTATTTATGGAAGCCGAAATCCAATACAAAAACTTCAGCTGCTGTACGGGGGGTCAGCGTTAAAAACACCGCAGTAATGAGCCACCGAGTGGGTACCTTCAGGCTTATGGCGGCGTGGTAGGTCTAGGAAGAGATGGCGGGACGACTAAGCGCCTTTGAAACTACGTGGCCAGAAAAGGCTCTTAACTAGGGAGCTGCCAGTCATAACGATACAATATTTTTTTTATTCTGGCACGGCAAAGTGACCACACTGCACTTGATGGTAAACGCAGTGCCGTCCAATTAGTCTCAAGTAGCCAGAGACAATCTATCCCTCCTCCACACAATCATGCCGGCCTGCTGTGTAGCTTCTTCACACTACGCCTAAAGGACCCAGGATCATAGGAACACGGTAGCTGGCAAACTATTCCCGGGACGCCCCGGAACAGTTCACCACGTGAACACCACAAACTCTTCCACCATATAACCATTTAAAATATCTAACGATGAATCTTTACCATATTTTATTTGTTTCAGTTGTAACCTGATACATATAGTGTGAGAGATAAAGTACAATATAATTGATTTAACCTCGAATGAGGCTTTCATTCTAACGTCATCAGTGATTAATGCGAGAACTCTTATCGATTTATTAAAGGCGCCGCGCTGGTGTGTTTTAATTGTGATATGATTGCTTTAATAGTAAAGGAAGAGCGTCTCCAAAAACTAGTTAGAAGGTATGTGAAACCTACCAACTCGCATTAGGCCAGCGTGGTGGCCCTGCAGTATTATGCGAGTTTTATGTCGTGGGTACCAGTAACTTTGGACTTTGGACCTCAACACCCAGACCCGAAACAAATATTTGAGGATCACACAAACATTGTTCTTGGTGCGAAGATTGAACCTGGGGTCTCTCGTTTAACAGCTGGCTATTCACCTATTGCTTGGAGGGCTTACCCCTCTCATTAAAGGTGTGTAGCAGTGGGACATTATGATACAACAAAGTAAAATTATACATAATATTGGAAATTGCATGATAATAACATAATGTAATAATCAAAAACCACTCATTATCTGTGTATATAACTTGTGTAGTGCTCAACATATTGAAAACGTTTCTTACAGCATCATTGCATTCAATAAATTTTTCAATTTTAATTTCTAATACCACGATGGTGGCAAACATACTAACGGGCCACCTGATGGTAAGCGGTTACCGTAGCCTATGGACGCTTGCAACACCAGGAGCATCACCAGGAGCGTCACATGTGTATTGCCGACCATTCAAAGACCTATTCACTCCCTTCTTGAAGAACCCCATACTGTAGTCAATTAAATCATATACAGACTCATAAATCATACGCAAAACGCAACAACCAAAAAAGGAAGGTAGATGATGCGTCCGGTGTATTCAGTGAAAAGTATTGTGTGAACACTCTCAAGAGAGGAGACTAAGAGATACCTTGTATAGACAGGTGGCGAATATATTGCAAAAGTATTTACAAGGATAAGGAGAGAGTTATCTGATCAAGCACAGTGATCAATTTTTAATCCTGAAGTTTATAATTATTTTTTTACCATAATAGGCTTGCGTTTGACAACTATCTCGCCTGATGGTAAGTGATGATGTGGTCTACTGTGGAGCACACTTACCTAGAAGATACCTATTCACTCTTGAATTAAAGATACCCAGGTTATAATTTTCGGGAAATATAGACTCCGGCCGAATCGAGGGTAGGATCATTCGAATCGAGGGTAGGATCATTCGGCTATGGGTGCAGGAATCACAGGGGGCAAATGCTAGTCAACTTTCTCGAGACCCGGGGGCTCTTTTTGATGAATTCATTTTTCCAGAAGAAGCCCCAAAGGAAGTGGACTTGGCGAAGCCCCAATAATGTCACCAGGAATGAGATCGACTTCATTATGACTGATAAGCGCCAAATATTCAGAGATGTCTCTGTGATCAGTAGGTTTAACACCGGTAGTGATCACCGACTTGTAAGAGGCACTCTGAATATAAAAGTTAAAATTGACCGAGCGCGCTTAATGAAGTCGACTCTCCGACCAACTTTGCCCCAAGTCGAGATCGGCTGTGAAGCTTTCCAGCTAGAGCTACAGAACCGATTTGCCGTATTGGAAACTACGGCGGATATTGATGACGCCACTGACAGCCTGGTGCGGACTTTGCGTGAGGTGGGTAATAAATACTTTCGACCTCAGAACAATAGACGTAAGTCGAAGCTCTCAAGCGAGACTCTGGAACTTTTAAGGAAACGACGAGAACTCGTAACGGTCACACCATCTGAGCGTCAGGTACTTAACAAAGAGGTAAAGAAGCTAATACGGCGCGATATAAGACGCTCGAATACTCTGGACATTGAAAATGCTATTACGCAGAACAAGGGTACCAGAGTTTTCGCCAAGCCACTTACCTCTAGTTGTCACCTGACAAAGCTCAGAACATCACAGACCAACACCGTCACTTCCATGCCAGAGATACTCGCAGAGGTCGAAAGGTATTATGGGGACTTGTATACTCAAAAACAAGTCCACCTGAGGCCCCGAGCGCAGATGATCCGCGTGCCAGACTAACCCGCCACCATACAGACGAGTTTCCCGACATCGACTTGGGCGAGATTAGAAGAGTCCTTGAACAGCTTCACAATAACAAAGCTGCGGGTGATGACGGAGTAACTACAGAGCTACTCAAGGCAGGCGGTATGCCAGTATTGATTGAGCTTGTAAAGCTCTTCAACTCCGTCATCTACACTGGTACAACACCGGCGGCATGGAGCAGGAGTGTGGTGGTTTTGTTCTTCAAGAAGGGAGATAACACTCTATTGAAGAACTACCGCCCTATATCACTCTTGAGCCATGTTTATAAGCTGTTTTCGAGGGTTATTTCGAATCGTCTTGCCCAAAGGTTCGATGACTTCCAACCCCCGGAGCAGGCTGGGTTTCGGAGGGGCTTTAGTACCGTAGACCACATACACACACTAAGGCAAATAATTCAGAAGACCGAGGAGTACAATGAGCCTCTTTGCCTAGCGTTTGTGGACTACGAGAAAGCCTTCGACACCATCGAGACCTGGGCTGTTCTGGAGGCTATGCAGAGATGCCTCATTGACGACCGATATGTCCATGTGATGAGATGCCTGTATGAAGCCGCATCGATGACCGTCCAAGTACAAAAACAAAGCACAAAGCCAATCCAACTGCGACGTGGGGTAAGACAGGGAGACGTAATCTCTCCGAAACTGTTTACCAACGCGTTGGAAGATGCATTTAAGACGCTTGATTGGAAAGGACGGGGCATCAATATCAACGGCCAGTACATCTCTCACTTGCGATTTGCGGATGATATAGTCATCGTGGCTGAAACTCTGCAGGATTTGGAAGACATGCTGAACAGCCTTAACTGTTCTTCAAAACGGATAGGTCTCGGGATGAACCTTGACAAGACGAAAGTCATGTTTAACGGTCACGTCCTCTCGAGACCCGTCGCCGTGAGTGATGCCATTCTCGAGGTTGTGCAAGAGTACGTATACTTGGGCCAGATAATCCAACTAGGCAAGCACAACTTCGAGAAAGAGGCAGATAGAAGAATTCGTTTGGGCTGGGCGGCATTCGGTAAACTACGTAACCTGTTTGAGTCGTCGATCCCTCAATGCTTAAAAACAAGAGTTTTTAACCAGTGCGTCCTACCCGTAATGACCTACGGGGCTGAAACGTGGACACTCACAAATGGACTGGTCCATAAATTTAAAGTCGCTCAGCGTGCTATGGAGCGGGCAATGCTTGGGGTTTCTCTGGTGGATAGAGTTCGAAATGAAGTCATCCGCCAGAGAACCAAAGTCATAGATATTGCTCGCAAAATTAGCACGCTAAAGTGGAAGTGGGCTGGTCACGTCTGCAGACGGACAGATGGCCGATGGAGCAGACATGTGTTGGAGTGGAGACCGCGTTTAGGCAAACGTCGTGTGGGACGCCCTGCTGCACGATGGACCGACGACTTGAAGAAGGTGGCGGGTAGCGGGTGGATGCGGGCTACCCAAGACCGGGATGGTTGGCGTTCACTTGGGGAGGCCTACGTCCAACAGTGGACGGCAACAGGCTGAGTATATAGACTCCGGCAAAGAGATCCATTCATTCATTCCATTAAATCCCAAGTTAAGTATGCTTTAAGGAAATTATCAAGAAACTATATTCGCTGAAGGCTAATAATATGGGATACAGTTGTTAGAATCTTGCCTTTAAAGCCACACATGATCTTTGAACCAGTTTTTACAAGACAATTATTGTGTATGCATAAAACCTTTGTCGACAAGGTAGCCGTTAGCACTACGGTATTGGAACAATGGAGTACTGTTGTATTGATTGCAGAGGCAATGTCGCTGGATGTGACGCCTTTATGTAGGGTTGTCACTGTAGGCGAGTAGCTGGCTGTGAAACGAGAGGCCGTGGGTTCGATTCCCGGGACAAATGTGTGTGTGACAAACAGATGCTTGTGTCAGGAGTCTGGGTGTTGTGAGACCGAAAGTCTCTTCTAGGATACGCACAACATAAGACTCGTATCGTAGATTCGATAGATCGTAGTGTGGGGTCGGGGCTATGTGTGTGACCATTGGGTGTTATTTATTATTATTTATATTATCGCGCTCGAAGGATCGAAAACGTCTTGAATTTGCAATGTAAGTGACGCCAATGATGATAGGCTAGGATAGTGTTTGAGAAAAGTTGAAATTAATAAGAATTTCGTGGAAAAATCTAGATGACTGTGAGAGGAATTAAGAGATGACCATATGAGATTAAGAGATGATCGGAATCAAGACTATATTGTACAGTGCGACTAATTTAATGATAATGGGAATTGTATCAACTATTGCCTGTATTCTAAACATCTTTAATGTCTAAATTATATCATAGATATGGAAATAATGCTATGTGTTTACGAAAATGTAGAATCCACAAGAATCTATACCACAGTGTACAGTTATAAGAAAGAAAGACCATAAAAACGATCAACAATACACGTAGAATAAGGTTCATAATATTTTATAGTAAAAAAAACGCTACTTAGTTTCCTCAATCTGACAACCCTAGAGCGCACCTATTACAGTATCCCTAATAATTGTTCTACGGTTAAATAGAGGTGAAATTGCATATTTTTTACTGTTGTGTGATAGTAACGGCTTGTTGAGTTCACGCCTGTTTACAGTAAATTATTTATAATGTGGGATTATATTTTGCTCCATTTTGATAGCAACCTCTGACTTTTCTAAAAGTTACGTGTGTATTCATTGTTAATTATCGCTTGCTTTAACGGTGAAGGAAAAGATCGCATACCTGAGAATTCTCATTTGAATTTCGAAGGTATGTGAAGTCTACCAACCCGCATTAAGCCAGCGTGGTGGACTAAGGCCTAACCCCCTCTCATTAGTAGAGGACGCCCGTGCCCAGCAGTGGGACAATGTTTAATACAGGGCTGGTAATATTGTCGCGGAAATTCGGAAATTTCGAGAAATCTGTAACTGCCGACAGTACCGACATATACACGCGTGCAAAGCTGGAAGCCAGACCTAATACAAATTCAAATGAACGAAAATGCGTTTTCGTTTGAATTCTTTTGCAATGTAATCCGCAATTAGTCGGCAAAAATACCGACAGGAAGATAAACAACGAAACGAAATCTGTACACGACTTAGTGTCAAACGCGGAGATATTTTAGATAATGAGATAATTATACGATAATTGCTAAATATCAGAATGGTATTATCGTAAATCGGCGCGGGCGGTGGAAATCACAAGACACGCTCCATATACGGCGTTTATTTATATCACAGGCAGGAACTGTGCGTGGTAACTTAAAATTATGATAAAACCTTAATGGAATAATAACTTTCTTACGCCAAGTATATTTATTTTATATTAGACAAAAGTAATAGAAACTTTATTACTGTAAACTATTCGCGTGCTTTTAGTATTTTTTCTACTTAAAATACTTTCAGAGATAATATGACTACTATGATTATTGTTAATTTTGTTATTATGTTAATAATTGGCAACTTCATAAATAATAATAAATACACCCAACACACAAAGTCCTGACCCCACACTAGGTAAAACCTATATCTTGGGTATCAAGAACTACGAGGGACTACAGTCCCACAACACCCAGACCCGAATCAAATATCTGTCTGTCACACAAACATTTGCCCATAGACCTCTGCAATGACAGACCACGACAAAGCCGCGATTTAATCTCGTAAATAAAGATCTATTCAATTAAGTTAACCGAAGCGATTTTTGAAATTGTTATGTGTATTGCGCCATGTATTTTATTTATGTAGAAAAATAATTGTCAAAATCCTCTTTCTTATATTGTGATCGCAAATTACATATCTACTATTCCGAAAATTCAACATCGCGAATGCTTATCCGTATTCAAATCATATTATAGATAGCTTATCTGAATCAATATCAAGTTATCCCGGGATTGAAGTGTCTGCGTATCACCGCATATTATGTAAAACATTATAAAATCACATAATTGGGTTGCGGCGTCCTTCGTGGATTATTCAAAATAGAGTATTAGAGAAACCACAACGGTGTAAATGGCTAAACAGTTAATTCCAACTAAGTATTGTAAGCCAATATTATAACGATATACCTCTGTTTACGCAGTTGTAACATAAAAAGAAATACTGCGCCATCTGTGTTTTTAGTTTGTAACAAATGCGCTCTGCATGCGATGCGTTAATAAATAGTGTTGGTAACTTTGGATAGATGGCGCTAACACTATAAAGTGACTCCAATCAAGTTCGGTTAGCTGATTAGAATATGCATGCAATAAACTCCAAATTGATTCAATTAACAAAATATGGGGCGACACACAGACCCCACCATTATGATTTTCAAAATATTTTGATAAGTATAGTGATCTTTATTATACGTAGTTATTAATATGATTAAACTACCAATATTCAATATGACTAAGTTTACATTACCTACATACTACAGTGTAGGATTGTTAATTGAGGATAAGTTACACACTGCTGGTTGTACGTAGAACCAGTACCGTTTCTAAATAAGAAATTATACAACATACAATATCAAATGAGTCATTCCGCAAGTCACAACATAACCAATGAATGAGATTTTGCATCCTAACCAGTTTGGGTTTACAAAGGGTCGGTCTACTCAAGACGCTGGTTCAATTTTAATAAAATCTGTGTTGGAGGCCTGGGAGGGGTCCCAGGATGCTCTTGGAGTATTCTGTGATCTCTCTAAGGCTTTTGACTGCGTCGACCACCGAACCATCATTGTAAAACTCAAATTTTATGGAATTTCCGGTTCATCTCTGGATCTAGTAATGTTCTATTTATCGGGTCGGGAAGAAAAAGTATCTATAGATGGCGTCACTTCAATAGGATCTACAGTACAGTACATTTTTACAGTACAGTAAAAATAGGAGTTCCACAGGGTTCCATTCTGGGCCCTTTTTTGTTTTTAGTATACATAAATTACCTTCCTTATATGGTAGAGAAGATCTCAAATATTGTTGTATTCGCTGACGACACATCTTTATTATTTAAAGTAAATCGTAAGGATAAAGACCTAGTTACGCCTAATAATGTTCTAAAATTAATCTCAAATTGGTTTTCTGCTAATAATCTTTTACTAAAATCCAGGAAAAACTAAATGCATTCGATTTGCATTACCTAATGTACCAAATATAAATTCGTGAACTAAACGGAGAAACATTAGATTTAGTCTCTTCAACAGTTTTTTTTAGGAATAACTCTAGATAGTAAATTTCAATGGGGTCCTCAAATAGAAAGGTTATCCGTTAAATTAAGTGCTGCGGCTTTTGCAGTCCGGAAAATAAATCGTTTAACAGATGTTTCAACGGCTAGGTTGGTATATTTCGCATACTTCCACAGTATTATGTCTTACGGCATTCTATTGTGGGGATCAGCTGTTGATATAAACACCATATTTATTTTACAAAAAAGAGCAGTCCGAGCTATTTTCGACCTTGGTAGTCGGGATTCCTTACGATCTATATTCAAGGAGAGTAATATATTAACTGTGCCGTCTGAATACATCTATCAAAACATCATGTACGTTCGTAAAACCATAAGTAAATTCCATAAAAATAGTAATATTCATAACATTAACACCAGAAATAAAGACAAACTTACAGTACCCACCTTTAGATTGGTGAGATCTAAAAAGTCTTTTATGGGTAACTGTGTTAAATTCTATAACAAAATCCCCAATAACGTGATTGATATGCCCGATAAAATGTTTAAGGCACACACTAAACGTGTTCTTATGGACAGGGGCTATTATAATGTTCAACAATATCTAGAGGATAGGGATGTCTGGCATTCGGTTCCTTTCTGCACACTGCGACCTGGCGCCCTGTAGCTTACACAATGTTAGTATGTAAAAATAATATAATAAAATAAAATATTAACAGAATTTATAAAATTAATAAATAAATGACATGTACGTAATATTGAATACACTTAAAATATAACAATTAATAAACTATGACGACCGATCGCGCATAAAATATAAAAAAAAATTGGCAATTAATATGTGACAGGTCATCTACTAGAAATAATGAACCGGACCAAAAACAAGCCCGCTGAGTTTGATTCGCTGGATTGTCTCAGGACTGGGTCGCGCCGCGTAGTATCCAGCGGTAATGTAAGCCCGCTGAGTTTGTTTCGCCGGGTCTTCTCAGGCTGGGTCGCGTTTGGATCCGGTGGTAGCTTTTAAAAACGTGCGACGTCTCGGAAATACCCATGGTCCATATCAAACCCATTTAAAAATATGTATATTTCACTGGTATTTCTTTGAATAATATTAAAAATTAAAATTATAAATACCTTATAAATGAATAAAGTAACTGCTAGTGTATTGATGATGCTATGTATGCTATGTATACATTAGCTGATATCACTTTTCTTAAATTTCTTTACGTTTTTTTCTAATGTACTGACTTGTCATAAGAGCTATGCAATTGCCTACATGATCAATAAACGATTTCATTTCATTTCAATATACCACGGCAGTAGATTGCCTCGTGCGTCATTGTGAACTATTGTAAACGGGCATTTTCGCTGTCGAAATGCTAGAAAATGTAGCCAGACATTTAATACCCTTACAAAATACAAAACATTAATAAAATGAGGGTGTTGGTTTTGTCCTATACTATCGACGACAGACCATTTTCCTTAGTTCTTGGGCCCTAAGCGTAAAATAGCATTGTACTGGAAACTGTGGTTCAGTGTTAGTAACTTTCTTCGAAGATCCGAAAATTCTGTAATTTTCCTCTTCACAATGTTTGAGTGCAACTCAGTTTATTCCAGATGGAGCATATTCAAAAGAACTGCCCGGTTAAAATAAACTGTCACAAAATTAAATGTACAATAATTTTTAAAAACTAATTAAAATTACCTTATCACCCTTATCAGTGGGTGGGGAAGCTGGTGGACTGCGCGGAAGACCCAGGTCCTCATCATCGTCACTGCCGTCGCCGCGGCCGCGCCGCCTCACGGCCGCTACTAGCTCCGCCTGTCGACAACAATATGCAACATTTAGTGTGTATTCGTATTGTGGTAAAGCGACATCTAGTTAGATTAGTAGGTATTGTTAATCAAATCAAATCATTTATTTCGTAAATTAGGCCACTGTGGGCACTTTTTACATGTCATAATAATGTTATGGTCTACTGGTGCTTTGGAAATGCCCACTGAGAAGAAGCACCAAGAAACTCAGCCGTAGGTCTTTTGTAATTTGTCATTACAATTTACATTATAAAATAATTCACATATTAAATACATACATCCTTAAACAAGTCACATTCACATGAAACAAAAAAAAAATGTTAAGTTAAATTTTAAATGTCATTAGTTGATAGTCATTCATAAGTCATAATTATTACTATTATAGGCATGCTATGGCATGGCAGGATACAGGATCTTAGGTATTGAAAGGCGAATTCTAATATGAATAACGTAGTACAATTTGAGTTTAATATGCCGAGCAAAGCTTAATTTTTTAACTGTCACTCTTAACGCCCAACACTCTTGCACAACGCAGATATTCTGATGATTATTGAGCAAGATAAGTTAAATAAAGGTTAAAGCAGGATAATAAAACATGATCTTAATAATGGGGTACAAATGTATATGGAAGAAGAAGGAACATAAGTTTTCTATTAGTAGGTATTTATTGTTGGAAAATACATTATACAATTAAAAAAATAAAAACATGTTCCAACGACCTCTTAGTGTCATACTGCAGTAAAGCTTGAGCAGTACTTCTGCAAGCATGTTCTGATATTACAGAGCATATATTAGAACAAATCTCTATCTTACGTTGACCACCTCGGTGGCGCAGTTGTAATTGCGCATGCGTTACGACTGCTGTGCTGAGGTCTCGGGTTCGATCCCCGGGTCGGGTAAAGTGATATTGGGTTTTTCTATCTAGAAATGCCTCAGTATTAGCCCGGAGTCTGGAAAATGTGCCCGGTATGGCGATAGGCTCGCCCCCTATCACATTATGGGACCGAAATTCGGCGAAAAGTGGGTGTACTAGTTACACCTCTGCCTACCCCTTCGGGGATTACAGGCGTGAGTGTATGTGTGTGTGCTCTATCTTACGTATCCATTCTAATGTCGATAACCAAGCCTCAGACGTAAATATCCTTTAATGAAAGTTTATACCTATTTAGTTCATTATTTGTCTCTCGCTCTGCTATGGAGGGAAGCGGACAACTTATATTTCCAACTTCTATTTCTATTTGATTAATTTCGTTGCGGGATAAGAGACAGTTAAGCATTCCCAGAGACTCGCCGAGTTTCATTACTGGGTGTCGAAAAAATGCATGCCATTGTTGATCCGGGCTAAACAGGAGTTACAATAGCAGGTGTGTGGGTGAGATAGTCTCTAACCAAGCCTCATCGATTATGGTTTTCGATTTCAAATACTTGAATTAATTTACTTTACATTCAGCGAAATGTAGCGACATCACACATTTGAGTACGATCATAGCCCTAACGTCCATGTAACAAAGAACAAACGAACGGACAGATAAGTTATCGCAGCACGCTTCCTCTCAATATCAATTTAATACTGTATTTCCACAGAAGCAAGATGTATAGAGTACAGATAAGACTGGCCGATATTTGGAGTGAACAATGTGGACTATTTGCGTATTGAATATTGGAATTGGTCTAATAAACATACGCACACACGACCTTAATACCCGAAGGGGTAGGCAGAAAATAAAGTTAGAGTATCAAGTAGCGAGAGACCATCAACCCCTCGCTACTCAACACAATCATGCCTGTAGTTTTTTCACACTACGCCATGGGGCAAGAAGGTGAAGAATCGGTCGAGGGTCTAGTGTCAGAGTACTCAGAAGGCCGCAATACGGCCAAACATCGTACGCCAACTCTAAACCCTCGACAGAAACCGGATGTAAACTGGCTGATCCCGAAACGCGTCAGACTTGCGTGTGCCGCTATGGCGGGTTTTACACCCTGTATACTGTGGTCGCTATCCGGCCGGATATGAATACCACCAGCACATAGGTCGATTCATACATAATATTAAATAGAATGTTATTGAATTCGGATTAAAAATATTAAATGTTAATTATAGCTTGCTTTAACGGTGAAGGAAAACATCGTGAGGAAACCTGCATACCTGAGAATTCTTATAAGAATTTCTAAGGTATGTGAAGTCTACCAATCCGCATTAGGCCAGCGTGGTGGACTAAGGCCTAACCCCTCTCATTAGTAGAGGAGGCCCGTGCCCAGCAGTGGGACGGACAATGTTTAATACAGGGCTGGTATTACTATATATATAATATTATACATTGAATTCGGGCTCGTATGCAATCTACGCAAACTAAAGTGTCAAAATATGAAGAATAACATAATTGTTAGGATTCATAGATAAAATTACTACAACAAGGTAAACTATTATATTGAAACAAGACGAGTCAAACTCGTACATATAAGCATGTTAGCTTTAATAAACATAGAACTGCATATTCCAAAAAAGAGTCTGATTTTTCTCATGGCATACATGCTAGCTGGCTGTTGTGCAGCGAGAATGAGTCATTGCACGGTCGGCTGCAGACTTTTAGTCGGCTGATAATTCTATACGGTGATTAATCATCAAGGGAATGCACATATTTAACGCAGTGCAGCAAACAAGAAGTGCAGCCGAGTGCATGTATAAAATGAGTCATTGTTAGTCTGGACGCGATTAGTAGAAAGTAGTGCGTGAATACAATGACTTGTCATTAGTAGATAGTCAGAGACTATCCCGCCCACACACCCGCCATTGTAACTCCTGTTTAGCCAGGATCAACAATGGCACGCATTTTTTTGACACCGAGTAATGAAACTCGGCGAGTCTCTGGGAATGCTTAATAACTGTCTTTTATCCCGCAACGAAATTAATCAAATAGAAATATAGGGAGGAGTTGGAAATATAAATTGTCCACTTCCCTCCATAGCAAAGCGGGAGACAAATACTGAACTAAAAAGGTATTAACCTCCAATAAAGGGACATTTACGTCTGGAGAGGCCAGACGTAAAGCACCACGGAAGTTACTTAACGGGTCCTATCATGCGAGCTGTTACGCTTGATTCCAATAATAGGTATGGCAAAAACGCCGGAAAGCACGGAAATTCCTCCCAGTCTCCACAAGGTCCATATAGTATACAACTCCAGATGTTATCTGCATACTGTCAAGCATAATGTTGCGCTCATTTTGCCAGAGACTACACTCCCAAAGAACATGATGCGCGGACTGTTCGTACTCACAGTTTGGTGTAGAACATGGGCACGCAGGCGAATCAACCAACTTAAATGAGAATAGTTTGCTCTTAAAGTTGCCATGACCGGTGAGAAATTGTGAAACACAGTGATCAATTTCTAGCCAAGTTTTTGTTAGACGATCGCGAACCAAAGGAAAATACTGATATAAATGCCGCCCTTTAATTGAATTATCCCATCGACATTGCCACTCGTTTAGCAGTTCGTTGCATATTTCGGAACGCTGTTTAAAAAGTCTACCGATTCTCGAGAGTTCGCGCGACGTAAGAAAGTTTTTGTCCATATCCTCTCTCGTGGAGTAATACATAGCGGCGCGACGCTGTGCCTCCAGATCGACTGGAAGTACACCCGCAAGGACAGGTAAAGCTTCAGTACTAACGGTTCTATACGCCTTACACAAGAATATCAACGCCAAACGTTGACTCTGGAGCAATTTTCTTCGCACAGCACCGATAGTAGCCCTATCAGCCCATACAGGTGATCCATAGCAAATACTGCTCAAGTAAGTAGCCCCATAGATGACTTTTAATGTGTTAAAAGATAATCCCCACGTTGAAGTGGATATCCTTGTCAAGGCATAGAAATTGCGTTTCGACTTTTCCCCGACGGATTTTATATGCTCTAAGAACGAAAAGTTTCTCTCCAAAACTAGCCCTAGGTAACAGACCGATTCTTTGCGTTTTATATAAATATTATTGAATTTAATTCGCGGCGGTGTTTTAAGAATGCCCTTTAAAAGTAGTTGGTAAGTTTTATGAGGTGCGAAAGTCAGACGATTTCTTTCACCCCAATCAAAAATTAACTTTAAACACGCGCTGGCCAAATTTTCTAGTCCCGATCTACTATTCGACTGAACAAGCAAGAGCCCGTCATCAGCATAGCCGGTTAAGGAGCAACCTTGAGGTAAAGGGAGTGCGAAAAAGTCGTCGAAGCCTAAATTCCACAAGTACGGACCGACTACTGAGCCTTGTGGACAACCCATCGTAAGAGCTTTCGACGCTTGGTGGTGACCAAGTTTTAATTTGGTTGTGCCTAGACAAAAATATGAATAAATAAGTGAATATATATTTTTAGGACAGCCTCGGATTTTCAGCTTAAGTAGTAGCATTGGCCACCACGCATTATCGAAAGCACCGGATATGTCCAAGAATATACCTAAGACGTATTTACTATTCGAGTTGCTAACAGTTCTTCTAACGGATAAAGCGGCGTCAACAGTAGATTTCCCTACAGTAAAACCGAATTGCTTCTCATGAAACTTTGGACCGCCCGGTATTAGCCGAGGAACAATTAGTCGTTCAAGCAATTTACCTAAGGATGGTAATAACGTTATAGGCCGATAAGATTTAGGGTCGTCGGGTGGCTTGTCACCACTTTTTGGTATTATCCGAATAAAACCGCATCGCCAAATTCGAGGAAAAACACCTTCAGCAATACATCGATTAAAAACTATTAGAATAGAATCGCCCGCTGCTTTACACGCTTCCTTGATCATTTTATTAGATATTTTATCCTCACCGGAGGCTTTGTTCACAGGTAAAGATCTAACGATATCGATAAATTCTTCAAAAGACGGGAAATCCGACGAGGGTGTGTTCGGTGGTTCCGCGGCCCACATCCGTATTTGGTTATGATATTCGTTATCACGCGCTACTGTATCATCGGGTATTAGGGAGTTTAAGAGGGATTCCGCTGTATCCTCTATACCAGTTGTATAGGTGTTGTCTATTTTAATATTCTGTATATAGGCCAGATTTATTGACCTATTTGCTTTGAATTCATGGTATAGAGGAGACCACGGACCTTCCTTATCCAATCGTTCTACAATTTTACGCAATAAAATACCTTTCGATTTATTCACCGCAGCTTTATAATGTGATCTGGCAACCTTGAGTGCGATAAAAGCAGCTGTAAATGCTTCTCCTGTAACACAGCGTTTTTTAAGTCGGTTAAACCTCCTACGAGCCCTGCGAAAGGTACGACGCAGGTGAACTAGATAGTTATTCCACCAATCACATCTACGAGTATTAGTAATGGAGCCCCGACCGATTGTGACGTCCGCACAGTATGTAAACGTGTCCGACATAATTTCGGCACACGTTTCAGCTGAGAGGTTATTGCGAGTGAAGTCCCCGACATGTTGAGCAAATAAAGCGCTAAATAAATTCCAATTGGCACTTTTAGATTTATATCTATAATTAAAGTTGCTATAAATAGGACCCTGCGTTAATCTAGGCATGAACTCGTACACAATCAGGCGATGGTCACTACACGACGCATCCGGAAGGACACGCCACCTATCTAGGTGAACGTCTCCACTAGAAAGTGTGACGTCAATAGAAGACTCGCCCGTAGGGCTGCAATATGTAGGTGGTGCATCGGGGGTATTATGTATAATAAGATTCATCTCTGCG
The DNA here is from genome assembly GCA_905220505.1 of Laothoe populi. Classification (NCBI taxonomy): domain Eukaryota; kingdom Metazoa; phylum Arthropoda; class Insecta; order Lepidoptera; family Sphingidae; genus Laothoe; species Laothoe populi. The sequence goes on from HG992168.1 coordinate 15,879,356, forward strand.
ATGAAATCTTCTACGGCACAACGCCTTTCGGTATCAGTAGAACGATATTTGCCATACCAAAGTATAGATGACGCATTAACGTCCGCGCCTATTATAACTTTCTGACCTACAAGAGACCGCAGAACATGACGAAGATGGTGTATGTGTGGACCCACAGGATCTGAATACTGAAAGTAACAGCTCACAACGTAAACCTTATAGCACGGAGTTGAAACCTCTGCGACAGCACAGTGCGACGTCATAAGATTACGCACTGACGTGATGGTAAAGTTGGAACTTGACACATAAATACCTGCTCGTGAACCGTTGTCTAGCTGAACCGTCCTACTACGTAAACGCGCGTGTTGGTATTGCTCTTGTACTAACACTATATCGAGCTTATATTCGCGAATTAACGTATCTAACTCCGACGTCGCGACCCTATCGTTGTGGAGATTTAACTGACCGACGATAAGATTATTATCCATATTAGAAATTAATTAGTACTGTGTCGAAAGAATCAGAAGTTCTAATTTGTGTTTATAAGTGGCACAGTCATTAGACCCACATCGATGGTCGTGGGGTTTTTTAAAAAGTTTACATGACGCGCATACTGGTTTAAAATCCGAGTTAGCTTTGTGAGGACAAGCCCTGGTCTCATGCGTCTCTGCACAAATCGCACATGTTGGTGTTTTCGCTGTGCAGAATTTATGCACATGTCCGTAATGTTGGCAGTTAAGGCATCGGACTATCTCGACGTCATCAATGAAACGACATGTTGCCCAATCTATAAACAATTTGTCTTTTGTCGTGACTAAATGTTTCCGTACTACTGAGTCTAGTTCTACGCCTATCCATTTACGACCATTGTCTAATTTACGCCTACGAACAATTTTGATTGATTTTATAAAATCGTCTTCTTTAATTGGCATTTCGTCTTTTATATTTTGCCGATAAAACGCAGTAAGAAAAACGTCGTCTTCCATTGAAGATGGTACGTCTTTAATAAGAATGCGCGGGCGACGACCTTTAGGTTTTTCTAAGCGCAACCCCGCGGATTTTATTGCCTCGACAGACTGTAATTTTTTTATTTGACGTTCATTCGCGACGCGAAGTACGACGCCGGCCTTTGCGGTCTTTTTAACGCCTACGATTTGAAACCCATCATCGCTAGGTTTAATTGCCTTAAATAACGCCTCTTTCGTAGCAGACGATGAACCGATATCAACAGATCGCTCGCTAGTCGGATAGGCCACTACACACGGGAGTGGGGCGCGTGGTTCCATTGGTGGTATTTGTTTTGGCAGACGAAGCTTAAGTTTGTCTGCATATAGTACGTTATTATCCTGTTTAGGTATATTATGACCCGTACGGTTTTTAAGGCTCTCCAACTCAAGATGTGTATTGGCTAACTTTGTTTCATTACAGGACGATTTTATTGCCAAAATTGAAATTATAGCGGTTATTCGTTGCGTAAAATCCATAACTGCCGATTTATTCGCGACATTCATACGCGAGCCCTGATCGTTGACGAGTTCATTGATTTTGGACAAGTAATTAGCAGCTTCGGACACAAGGTCGCAATAATCGGCAGAGTTTTCATCGCTGTTATCAACGGACGCGGGCGAATTTAATTTATCCGATTCCGAAAGCTGTAACCGTTTAGATCTCTCTGGCGAGACGTACGACGGTGAGACTTCACTGAAAAGTCGCTTTGGTTTGCCGGCATTTGGCGATCGCGAGATCAAACCACTTTTACGGAAAGGATCGGGGCCTCGATCGGGCGGATTACCTTTATTAGTCGACATAATACTACTAGTTTATGTAACACTGAGTTACTGTAGGTAATAATAATTATAATGCGAAATATAACAAAATTACTTATCCGAAACAACAATTGTTTACTTACGATATATTGTTTTTTTTTTATTGACACCCTCAAAATATAAAAATGAACTTACCGAGGAAATAATTTGATAATTATTTCGTTATTCCTAATAAAAACGCACAAAACCTTACGGACCGTTGTACACAAGGCAATACCACACAACTAGAAACAGTTCACGACCTGGCAAACGAACTCCAAACACGTTAAACACAATTTTAATTAGCAGCGCACACGAACTTCACTGCACTGTGTTCTCGCGCGGGGGGAAGTGATTAGTAGATAGAGTCATTAGTAGATAACATAATAATACTAGTTCTCTATTAAACAATGTCCCAATGCTGGGCAAGGGCCTCTACGAATGAGAGGGGTTAGGCCTTAGTCCACCACACTGGCCTAATGCGGATTGGTAGACTTCACATACCTTCGAAATTCTTATGAGAATTCTCAGGTATGCAGGATTCCTCATGATGTTTTTCTTCACCGTTAAAGCAAGCGTTAACAATTAATACACACGTCACTTTAGAAAAGTCAGAGGTGTATGCCATTTGGGTTTCGAACATACGACTTTCGTCTATCGCTGCTTATAGTAGACAAGATATGCATGAAACTAATAAGACCCAATTGTTTCTTATTAAAGCCTTTTTCATAAACGTCGCATAGTTCCACCTAAAGCATACTTAACTATTGCGACTATGTCAAGTAACGAGGTATAGTTGTTTCTCGCTACTTGATACTCTACCTGGACGGCACTGTGCTTACCATCAGGTGCAGTGTGGTCACTTTACCGTGCCAGTATATAAAAATGAAAATAGAGAACAATCAGACTTTATACTATTGCTGAAACATCTACACAACTAACCATCTTCGTATAGAGTTAGATATTAGTAACTTATTAGTAAACTTAAATAATGAAAATTAGAATTTGAAATTCATTGGCATTATTGTAGCCCGATCTTAAATACACTAAATACAGTTGTAAATACTAGAGCATTGCAACGATTTTAACAGTAGTTGAAATTTACTTTTGTTGAAACAACACCGCCTAAGACCACCGAACTTTATCTTATAGAGATATGATTACCCATATCAAAACGTAAGTAAGTTTAGTTTATTTTGGTTTTATTACATAACTTGAACTGATAGCTAATAAAAGTACACCGACTTCAATAAAAACAAAATATGCGTCACTATAAAATTTGATGGTTGCCCTCGATTTTTCTGAGATCCCATCATCAGATCCAGACTTGGTGCCAACGGGACTACCTGGGAAGTATACCCTTTTAAACAAAAAAAGAATTTCTCGAATCGGTCCAGGCGTCTTCGAATAATCGGGGAACATACATAAAAAAAGATTCCGACGAATTGTTAACCTCCTCCTTTTTTGAAGTCGGTTAAAAATACAATCTTATCCCGTAGAAATTATCGCAAGACCAATGTAAAGCTTTCTTATAATACAAACCCATAATTGAACGAGCTTTCCTTCAGTTATCCAACAGAACCTCCTCTTCCACGAGCGACTCATATTTTCGTTGGCACTTCACTTGGCATCACAAACATCACTTAACAATATACATCAAACTGGAGATAAATATACGTTGATGGAAAAGTTGCTCGGATCTTATGAAAATAAAGGATGCGTATATTTGAAAGATACATTTAACACGTAACCTAATGCTTTTTTATTTAAAACAAACTTTATACTGAGTCTATACCGTGACTCTACGACTTTTGAAAACAAATTATTTCCAAATCCGTCCTTTCCGTTCGATTTCTCTCCTACCATTCCTGGCCCTTCTCGTGATCATAATTTCCCGTCACTTCCTTTACCGAGGATCACGATTCCTTTCATTTTCCGGCCATCCTCTTTTCTCCTTTTCCAGTCGTATCCTCGTCTTTGTATTTCCAATATTATTTCCAAGTTCCCACGCCATTAATCATAATTATTAATTTCGTATGGATATTTTCCATTTGTGTTGAACCTATTAATCCTTATTGACCTGTCTTAGTGCCTTTTATATGCCTACATGATAAATAATTATTTTTATTTATATGGTTTGCACTACATGGTCAAACATTAAGGGTAGTTTTGAGGAACTCCGAAGAGAGTTATGCCCCTTTTGAACAAAAGTTACATTTATTAAAATAAATAACACCAAAAGCCTCGACCTTCATCTTCTTTCATGTAGAGAACGAGAGACTTTCCGTCTCACAGCACCCAAACACCAAACAAATATTTGTCTGACACAACTTGAATCGAACCCACGGCCTCTTGTTTCAGTAAGCTCCTCCCCTCTGCGCCACGGAAGCTGTCATGTCCTAAGCATTTAGACAGCTCTATTTATGATATCAGTGTTAGGTGTTAGCTCAGACATAAACAGGCAGTAAACATTTACATGTTTATTGTTTTTTTATTGGCTGTGAAACCAGAGGCCGTGGGTTCGATTCCCACTCCGGTACAAATGTTTGTGTGGGAGACTATTTGTGTCCGAGGTCTGGGTGTTGTGAGACCGAAAGTCTCTCGTAGTCCTTACCTACAATTTAATTGTATTGACTGACTGCCTCGATGGCGCAGTTGTAATTGCGCATGCGTTACGACTGCTGTGCTGAGGTCTCGGGTTCGATCCCCGGGTCGGGTAGAGGGTAGAGTCTGGAATTGTGCCCGGTATGGCGATGGGCTCGCCCCCTATCACATTATGGGACCGTAATGGATTCGGCGAAGGGTGGGTGTACTCGTTACACCTCTGCCAACGCCTACAGGGATTACAGGCGCGTGTATATGTATGTAATTTATTTTAAATTTTAATTTAAGTTGGGTGGGTTTGTAGGTTATACATTACCGTTTTAATTACCAATAGAGTTGCCTGGTTAGTGATGACAAGGTAATGCGGTTGCGGTGGCATTATTATATACCAATCTATATACCATATATGAGGAAAATATTTATTGCAACACTATTTTCCGTGTCATTTGCACCTTTTAAAGCCAATGATGATGTTTTCATAGAATTGTGTTTATGAACAATAGCTGACCTATGTATAACTTTGAGTACCTATATGTTTAAGGGGCATTGCATTATGAGAGCCGCTTAACAGTCGTAAAATCATTTATAAGTTTACTTAGATTATACGTCATAAAGATTATACCTAGTCAGGTCATAAATTCTGTCACATGTTTAATATAAAATAATTGAAACAAGTTTATTCATTATGTAACCATTTATATACCAAAATGAACTTAACAAAACATAGATTCTTATGACACTAAAGTTTATTCAAAATGACCTCCGTGATTTTGAATACAGGCCTGCAATCTGCGCGGCCAGTTGTCTATCGCAGCACGAACGAGGTCCATGTCAATATCGGCGGCTGCCTTAATCAAGGATGTCTTGAGTGACTCCAAATTGGGATGAGGCTTTGAGCACGCCTTTTCCTCCAAGTGTTGCCATATCTTGTAATCTAACGGATTCAAATCTGGACTGGAGGAGGGCCAGTCTTCGTGCCGGATGAAGTCGATTTCACGCGCCGCCAGCCAGTCTTGTGTGCTCTTCGCTCTATGAGCTGGCGCCGAATCTTGTTGGAATACCCAGTGCCTGTTATTGAACATGGTATGAGAAACAGGTTCCACAAGGTTCGTCAACAACTGCATTCGTTTTTACACCTTTCTCACAAAAATGTACCTCTGTTAAGCCCCAATTAGAAACTCCCAACCATACCATGAGCGAGGATGGAAAATGACCTCGTTGGACACCGGAATACGGTTGCTCGCTTCTTCACTACTGTGTGCGTACACCTTATCATTTTGTTTGTTTTAGCTCTCTTCTACGGTGAAAATTTTTTCATCTGAAAAAAGAATTTCCCGATATTTTTTTCCCGCGTACCGCTTCAACAAAGCGCGGCATCTCTTCAGTCTCAGGTCCATTAGACGAGCATTCAAACGATGTCCTGTTTTTCTTCGATATGCCCGAAGCCCTAAGTCTTCATTTAACACCCTTTTCACCGTGGTTCTGCTTAACCCCATCTGAAGGGCCAACAGTTTCTGCTTACGTTTGGGATTTCTTTGAATTCGCGCCTTCACAGCTTTTATCACTGCTGGAGTCCTAACAGACCGAGGGCGACCACTTCTTGACCTGTCATCTACACTAGAGTCTTCATTGTATCGTTTGATAGTACGATAAACGAATCTTTTGGTTATATTCAAATTTTTCAGTATGTCAAAAATTTGAATTGGCGCGTAACCGCAACGATGCAACGCAATTACTGCAACACGGTCTTCTTTAAGCGTCCACTCCATATTTAAAAATGAGTAAAATTCTAAAAAGTATACATTTTTATTTTCATGAACAATTTGAAATTCGGATTCAATAAACTTTTTTGTGGCCAGCATTCTAAAATAAAAGTTTTTACTGTGTGACAATACTTATGACCTGACTGTGTATTATGGAAATTTAAGAACAATTTATTTAATTATGTTTAATACAAAAACTATCAACTAAAAATATCGAAAAATAATCGAACACCACAATCTTCTTTCACATTGATGGTCTCTGTGGCGCAGAGGGCGAGTAGACGACTATGAAACGAGAGGTTGCGGGTTCCATTCCTACACTGATGCTAATGTTTGTGATCCGAAATAGTTTATTTAGTTTTTTTTATCCTGGCACGGCAAAGTGACCACTCTGCACCTGATGGTAAGTGCAGTGCCGCCCAATTAATGTCTGAGTTATGTAAAATCTAAAGTCTATGATAGTTTTTGCTAACCACGACACAAGACCATTGTATCTTTCTTGTTCAAGACTATATGTCTGACTCATATTTATTTAATTTAAAATAGAAATAAAGTAACATATAACATTCACACATTATACGCCAGTACACAACCGGAAAACTATATTGTAACTAGTTGTGTATTACAAATGAGATTTATATTTGCGAGGAATGTATACATGGTGCTTTAGTTCATTTCCTCTCCGCCCACACTAAAACCTGACTCTAAACCTGACTTTAAAATCTAGACGATGTCAACTTGAAGCAATGTTCCTGTATAAAATGTGTCGCGGTTTTGTCGATTGCACCGAAATAAATAACAAAATATGTTACTTGGTACCGAGAACGGTTCATAGGCGTAAGGTGAGGACGCGTACTCTCTTTGCGACTGAGTCATGCAGGACCAATGCCGGTGTGCGCTCTCCCATACGTCGACTTGTAAATACATATAACGATCTCTTCACAGACGTTGATATATTCTCTCTATCAGCCTTTAAGTTTAAAAGCCAGATTACGGAGATTCTTGCAACGAATGACCCACTTTTTCAGTGAGTCGTTCTTTGTAGGATTCTCATATTTGCATCTTGCGCTATAATCCTAGTTAATAAATAAAAAAATATAAAAAAAAAAAAAAAAACGTAAACTTTATAATGTTAAAGCCCCTTGTATGAAACACTATTATTTTAATCCGTGGAAAATGTTGTGGATTGTATATTAGCCTATACTTTGTAATTATTCTGTGTTGTAATTTTGTAATATACAATTGTTTGTTTTTCCTCAATAAATAAAAAAAAAAAAAAAAAAAAAAACATATTTTGAACCGGTCGCGAGTAAAAACCAACAGCTCGCTTGTAAGTTTGCAGGCTAATGCAATTTTAAATCAGCCTCTTGGCAATTGGCATACAAACTCCAGATCAAGTCTGTTTCGTTTGTTTATCATTTGACAACGACAAGTCTTTTTTTATCCTTGCACGGCAAAGTGACCACACAGCACCTGATGGTAAGCCCAGTGCCGTCCAATTAGAGTATAGACTAGCCAGTGACAATCTATTTATTTATTTATACTCTTTATTGTACACTGGAATAAATGATATTAAACCACAAAAAAATATTAAAAGTACAGTTGGCGATCTGATCGACAGATAAAATATACCTAGTCTCAGTTAGTTTGGATGTCACAGCACTTTTTTTCTGGATTTCGGGACTAATAAATTAGTTAAATTAATTTTAAACGGATTGCAAAAGACAAACACAATAGGCAAATCGATATTTTTACTGATTATCTCCACATGCGAATTTTACTACCTATATATATATTTCTGTATAGTGATTGGGTCAGCATAATTCTCAGAAATTAGAAATCACTATTTGCGCAAGGTGTATACCATATAGTGAAACGACTGTGCATTACCATTTAATATGTTAAAACAGGAAACTTAAACGTCTCGAGACATGAACTTTATGAGTCATCGCTAAACTTCGAGCTTTATTAAAAAATAAACTATTTTTTGACGCGGCGCCGTTCGTTGTTAAGTACAACGCAGAGATTAACTCTTCACCTAGTCTAATTGAAATATTTTTGAACTAAATGCTTTAAACACATGAATGTAGATGGTTATTTGTGATCCTTATGTTTATAGTGTAATAAACATACACCCAACAGTCACACACATAGTTCTGACCCCATACTAGGTAAAACCTGTATCGTGGGAACTTTGAGGGACTATGATACCACAACACCCAGACACACTAACATTTGTGGGAATCGAACCCACGGCCTGTTTCACAACCGGCTGCTCGCCGGCTACACCACGGAGGCTGTCATATATACAAACTGTAATTGTGATTTACTTATAGTCTTGCGTTTTATAATTTTAAATACATACGCACTCAAGTTTGTGATTCTCAATGGAGTAGTCAAAATGAGTGCCCAATGATCAATTTAAATATTGGTACGAGCAAAAGTGGATGATTAGTGGGAATATCTCACTGTCTAGTTCACACCACTGCACCGTAAAGACCATTATGGGAAGTGACGTCATGACTCATATCGTGCATCCTTTTTCTGTAATTGTACTACCAATTTGAAGATTCTAATTTACTTATTTTTATAAAAAGTTTTTTTTTGGTAAAATATTGATTATACATATACATACATACATATACACTCACGCCTGTGATCCCCGAAGGGGTAGGCAGAGGTGTAACCAGTACACCCACTTTTCGCCGAATTTCGGTCCCATAATGTGATAGGGGGCGAGCCTATCGCCACACCGGGCACCATTCCAGACTCCGGGTTAATACTGAGTATATCTAGGTAGAAAAACCCAATATCACTTTACCCGACCCGGGGATCGAACCCGAGACCTCAGCACAGCAATCGTAATGCATGCGCAATTACAACTACGCCACCGAGGCAGTCGTTATATTGATTATAACAATAAATTAAAATTCAACTAGATTATTATAGCTGATATCTCAATTAAATTTGTTCTCGCAATTGATTGACTCTCTAAGTGCGTGTAAGCTTGCACCGTCGCGCGTAGTGGGTGTTGCACCGCCCAGCCGGCGCCAATCTTTCCGCTCAAAGCTTAGCTCGTATACTTATGAGTACATTATCATTGTAATTGATATTGTATTCGCCATATCTATACTATGATTAAGCTGAAGATGTACTTTGTCTGTACATTATTTAATTTTGCAAAATTTTGATCGTAAAATCAATATAAAATATTTATTTAATCCATGAAATGTTATACATCATTTAGATTCAGTCATTTTTTTACTCTACCGCCAGTTCGGAATTCAGTTTCGCTAAAGAAGAACGGGCAAGAAACTCTAGCGTCGCTATTTTCACACCGGATAACAATATTTGGTCATACAATTAATATACGATCTAATTTTAATTACATGAGATTAGAGCAGCTCAATATATGTTAAGTTGCCTTATTGCAATATATGCCAGCATATATGTAGCGTCTTATATTATCGATATAGAACCCAAAACAATTATTTTTGGAATAATTGTCTGTCTGTCTATCTGTCTGTCAAGGCATCACGTCCAAAGTACTGTATTACGACAAAAGAATCGACAGTAAAATCATAGAGGTAATATTTAGTCTTCATTTCATTTTGATCAGTGCATTCAATCAAAATATGTAGCTGTTTGAACGAATATCTGTATTATGCAAAGAGTAGTTGTGAGAGATGAAATGATTTTATAAAATAGTTGATAATTTCCAGCTAGTAATATACTATAATGAGTTGACATTTCAGTTGACATATGAATTTAAAATGATAGCTTCAGCCGTAGTTGACCACGATAATGAATTTAAGTCTCGAATTAAATTTAATTAATCGCTCAGAATTTAAGTACCTAGTGGTAGAGCCACTATATATTTATCACCGTCTCATAAAAAACGAACCCAGTAATAACTTTATCAGCAAGTTTTGGTTCTCGTATGTAAACCTTCCATACCGTAAGATTTCCGGAGGAAACCCCCTGTCCTAACCAATCACCATTACATCCCTATAAGATCGGCACATCATCAGGGCGAGGTGGTGCTGGATCGTAAGACCGGCTAGTCATTCAGCTTCCCGCCGGAGCGGGCGGCAGTGATAAAATGCTTTCCCGACGTCAACAAAAAAAAGTCGTTAACGTAGGTTAGGCACGTAAGTAGGTACGGTTTGGTAAGGTAGGTTAACGTTAATCACCCTGTCATTATCGCCTACATCCTACATGAAACAAATAAGGAAAAATATTTAAGCGTAATTATACAAATAGAATTATGTTATTTGTTATTATACATAATGGTTTATTTTCAGGTGAATACATACAGTAATTTACATTCTGAGTATGAGTGATGCGATGAATACATAATCATGAGATATATGAATCAGTTAACAAGTTCTGAAAAAAATAAAACTGCCTTCAAAAAACCCAGACACAACTAAAAAGCAAAGAATAATTGGTTACATTTACATCAATTAATTACATACAATTTAAATCAATTATTATTGGAGTCGGTGTCTGTGTTGTTTTCTTTACTTTTAGATTCATAATAACGAAGTATGGATCTATTTTATATTTTTTTGTATGCCTGATTATTCTGTTTTTTCCATGTTTTGGCTGGCACCGACTCCAAATAATTGATTTAAATTTTATATAATTAATTGATGTAAATGTAACCAATTATACTTTGCTTTTTAGTTGTGTCTGGGTTTTTTGAAGGCAGTTTTATTTTTATTTAAATTGTAATAATTTATTTTTTGCTTTTTAGTGGTAAAATATAAAATAGGTACGTTGGATAGAGTACCAAAAGAAAACACCACACAACACAATTCACAGTTTAGTATATTCGGACAACATATTTTTTCATGTTATTTTCGTTATAAAACCAAACTACTCAACCGATTATGATAAAAATTCTATGGGACCAATCTGGAAGCATATTCTCTGTAATAAAAGAATAATTTTCCAAATCGGTCAATAAATGACGGAGGTCTGAGGTAACAAACATAAAAAAACACGTCGAATTGAGAACCTCCTCCTTTTTTTGAAGTCGGTTAAAAAAGTACAAGGTTTGTACGGTGGTCATTAAAAAAATTGTTTAAATAAACACTCAATGATAGCCTAGTTGGTGGTGCTGTGAAGTCGAAAGTCCTAGGTTAATTACCAGCTCAATTGGCATACACATCCAACTTTTCTGAAGTTACGTGTATAATAATCGTTAATTATTGCTTGTTTATCGGTGAAGGGAATCATCGTAAGGAACTCTACATGCCTGAGAATTCTCATAAAAATTTCAAATTATGTGAAGTCTACCAACCCTCAGTGTAAGCAATAGATTAAGGCCTGAACCCTCTCATTAGTAGACGAGGCCGGTCCCAGCAGTGGGACAGTTATACAGGGCTGGTATTATTTAAACACTCAATGTATATCCACAGCCAATTTTTCACGAACATTAAACTTGGTCCAAACTCTCATTACTGTTCATAAAGAAAGAAAGAAGTTTGCATTGATTAATAAATTAGTGACGCTCGACCGCTTGGGCTCAGACCGTAAGTCTTGGATTTTATCAACGCAGTTTTTGATGTTATGACATACATCATGCATGCGGAACCAGTGTCCCATGTATGGATATCCGCTGTTATCTTAATTCAAGTTACATTGAGGACCTAATATCCGCCACTTCACGCAAGGTCGGAATCCTGAACAGGGTGCGGAAGTTTTTGACGCCCGGTCAGCTCTACCGCTTATATACAGCGCAAGTGCGGCCGGGAATGGAATACTGTTCGCACCTCAGGGTGTTGTGTTTAGTAGCGAGAGATAAGATTGTCTCTTGCTACTTGACACTAACTGGACGGCACTGCCCTCACCATCAGATGCGGTGTGGTCACTTAGCCGTGCCAACATAAAAAAATACTCAAGTATCATCTGTATATATAAAAGAAGAAACTGACTGACTGACTGACTGACTGATCGATCAACGCACAGCCTAAACGGCTGGGGTTAGAGACTTGAAATTTTGACAGTAGGTACCTTTTATCACGTAGGCATCCACTAAGGAAGGGTTTTTGGAAATACCACCCCTAAGGGGGTGAAATAGGGGATGAAAGTTTATATGAAAATCCGTCATTCTTGAAGTTAAATTCTTGAAAATATGTATTTGGCATTTTAGTTAAAAATTAAAAATATATGTTTCAGGATTTTTGGAAATTCCGCCCTTAAGGGGGTAAAATAGGGAATTAAAGATTGTATGAAAATCCGTCATTTTTTAAGTTAAACGCATGAGTATTTTGTATTGTATACGTTTTCTCCCAAACATGACCTCCACGCGGGCGGATCCGCGAGCAACAGCTAGTCTTTAATATAATTCATCTAGAAGTCATTCAGTAATAGAATCCTTAGTCTACTACGTGTAACGGGAATAACGCACATCCTCAGACACCCCAATTTAAAAATATTATTACAATCATAATTCATGTATTAGACTGCGATGAATATAAATATTGTTTTTTATGAAATTAGTTGTACTAATTTTCGACATCAAGTTCGTAATTTTTTATTATTTGATTTTTAAGGTGTTCGTTTATAAAAGACTTTATCGCATTGAGTTATGTTTCAGTTTCGTTTGTCTTGAACGTTAAATTAAAGGGTAACTATTATTTACCTGAGGGTTAATTATTCTTGGAAAAAATTATCGTCTATTAAAAAAATGTTGATATCGATTCAGTCACTTATTCTGAACAAACTACTTTCAGAGTGTGCATTAATCATGTTACATGTTGTATAATGAAACATGTATATCTAAGAGTCTTATATAAGAATTTCGAAGGTATGTGAAGTTTTCAAATCAACGGCGTGATAGGCCAGGGTGTAACCCCACGTTTTGGTAGAGAAGGAGCAGCAGCAGGACAGGATAAAGTCTCATAATATAAGGGTATAGATACAGTTCAAAGATGACATAGATGCTCGTAATCACCTCATGATCTAGTGAAAGCACATTAGGCTGAGTAACTGATAAGGTCATGGGTTCAAATCCCAAGTGGGTAACAAATTGCATTTTTTTTTATCCTGGCACGGCAAACGGATTGCACCTGATGGTAAAAACGTTTCTACGTATATCCGTTATAGACTTGAAATCACTTAACTGATTTCAATGAAATTTTGTGAATGTGTGTGGTTGGGTCCAACTTAAAAGATAGAATAGTTTTAGATCCGATAGGTAGCGCTGTTGTCGAGATCTGAATTTCTTATTTTAACGAGAATTAGGTCCACAGAGAAGGCGGTTTATGGCAGGACAACGTCTGCCCGGGACTACTAGTATTAGACAAAACTATCTGAAGTTTGTCACGTGATTGATAGTATAGAGTTCAATAGCCTTCCTACAGTCAAATCCATGTTGAATAAGGACTAAAGATGTCAAATAGAAACGATTATATATTTAATATCTTACCAGAAAAACCTTTGTAGCAATTATCCAAGCGAATTTCCATATGCTTCGCACGGCTTTTGTGAAGGATCGCGCCATTTTTACACTACGATTACAAACTTTACAATTTGTAACGTGTGTTGAAATTTTGAAAATAGAATTAGATTTTAAATTTCGAATTTAAAAAAAGATTTAAACTATATATTTGTTAAATTTTATGCAAGCAAATATGAATTTATTCCAAGTTATTTGTCTATGGATGTTTGTGAATTATTTACTTTTTCCTTTAAAAGTTGGCAACTATGTTGGTTACTGTTTTTTGTTACATTAATTTGAAGTATGACCAACGAATAAAGTCACTGGAGTATTACGTCATAGTAAACAGAAAATTCACCACAAACTAGTGCCTTCTATTCATATACAAAATACGGTAAAACTTTATAAAGATACCAAAAGACGCATATTGAACGAAACTAATTTGACAGCTTCAAATAAAAACAAATCTTGAATCTGTGAGTCACTTTTGCATACGAGAGGCAACAAAAATAAACTAACAAGATTATTCTTTTAATCCGTATGATTAGAGCATCCTTTGAATTTTGGAGCAGGTTTTTGTTTTAGTTTTTTTGGCGTCCATGTTTCACTTTAATATTAATATAAGCACATTTTTAAATTTCTTTTGACAAGGGTTTTTGTTACGTAATCACTACACAAAATATCACCGACACGTAATTTGCGCCCAAGTTCAAACTAACCAATCAGAGCATCACAATTTGAATTCAACCAATCACAATTTTCGAAACCGCATAGATTAAAAAAAGAAATGCAGGCACATCGACAACTGTGCGACGAATGATGAGCGCCCAAAACGTGGGTGTTTAATTGTTAACGTGTACTTACACGTAGAGAATTTTGGAAAGTCGAGTCAGCAAGCGAAACGCTCCGCTCTGAGAGCACTTGATGTATTGTTATTTAATTATTTTAATTCAGTATGCTGAGGCCAATCTAACACTAGAAATAAAATTTCAATCCGAAATCTTTGAAAGTGACAGAGAGTTCGAATTTTGAATTACACTGGTCTACAAAAATTCACTTTTAAGTTAGTACCAAAGTGTATTTTGTATACAAATAATTTACTGCAAGATGACTTCTAGTTTTTCTGTAATTAGAGTGTAATGAGTATAATTATAGTGTTACAAAAATACATCCAAATAAAATGTCGACTGTTGAAATAGCTTCAGTCGGTGTTCGGAATGCCTGAATTAAGTACATAAGCCAAGTGACCCTCGCAGTGTGACGTGTATGCTATTGGGCGGGTCTCGAACCTGAGACTTTTGTCTTGGCAGAGCGTACCACTCTCAACGTTTATTACTACTATAATATATCTGTATATATATATATATATTATATATATATATATAAAAGAAGAAACTGACTGACTGACTGACTGACTGACTGACTGACTGACTGATCGATCAACGCACAGCCTAAACGGCTGGGGTTAGAGACTTGAAATTTTGACAGTAGGTACCTTTTATCACGTAGGCATCCACTAAGGAAGGGTTTTTGGAAATACCACCCCTAAGGGGGTAAAATAGGGGATGAAAGTTTGTATGAAAATCCGTCATTTTTGAAGTTAAATTCATGAAAATTAGTATTTGGCATTTTAGTTAAAAATAAAAAATATATGTTTCAGGATTTTTGGAAATTCTGCCCCTAAGGGGGTAAAATAGGGAATGAAAGTTTGTATGAAAATCCGTCATTTTTAAGTTAAACGCATGAATATTGGTATTTTGTATTGTATACTTTTTCTCCCAAACATGACCTCCACGCGGGCGGAGCCGCGAGCAACAACTAGTCTGTATATATAAAAGAAGAAGCTGACTGACTGACTGATCGATCAACGCAAAGCCTAAACGGCTGGGGTTAGAGACTTGAAATTTTGACAGTAGGTACCTTTTATGACGTAGGCATCCACTAAGGAAGGGTTTTTGGAAATACCACCCCTAAGGTGGTAAAATAGGGGATGAAAGTTTGTATGAAAATTGGTCATTTTTGAAGTTATACGCACGAAAATTGGTATTTGGCCTTTTAGTTAAATACACAAAATATATATTTCAGGATTTTTCGAAATTCTACCCCTAAGGGGGTAAAATAGGGGTTGAAAGTTTGTATGAACATCCGTCATTTTTCTCCCAAATATGGTCTCCATGCGGGCGGAGCCGCGAGGAACAGCTATTTACCTTATATGCAGTATCACTACTAATAATAATTTATTTGACAGCCTCCGTGGTGCAGTTGGCGAGTAGCCGGCTGTGAATCGAAAGGCTGTGGATTCGATTCCCACACCGGCACAAATGTTTGTGTGACAGACAGATATTTGTGTCCGGGTTCTGGGTGTTGTTAGACCGTGCGTCTCTCTAGGTCCCTGATACCCACAACACAAGACTCGTATCTTAGTGTGGGATCGGGGCTATGTGTGTGCCTGTTGGGTGTTATTATTATTATGTTATTTATTTTCGGATCATTTTGTTGGTCCAGAGACAGTGTAAACCAGAAGCAAGCTGAAAAACTTGTGAGGCCGTGGGTTCTAACCCAGGTCGGGCAATCAACATTTGTGTTCGAATCTTTTAGATGACAAAATCACACATGAGTGATCCGAGATTGAATTTTATACCATATATGGCCATATCCATAATATCTCACACCATGTGAAAATACCAGCGAATTGTGTGTATTAATTACATTTCTGCCTACCGCTTCGGAGATCTAGGCGTGAGCTTATATATCAATATAATTTATGTTACCGTGTAAATTAATAACTCAGTTCAGCAACAATAACATAGATTAATTACAATATGGACACAACAAACGGAAAACCGGCCTAATTACATGGAATATTACAGATATATTTACGGATTTTCCTTTACAGACCGGTGTATTTTATTCTAATAATAATTCACATTATATTCATACATATACACTCACGCCTGTAATCCCCGAAGGGGTAGGCAGAGGTGTAAAAGTACACTCACTTTTCGTCGAATTTCGGTCCCATAATAGGGGCAAGCCTATCACCATACCGGGCATTATTCCAGACTCCGGGCTGAGACTGAGTATTTCTAATTAGAAAACCCCAATATCACTTTACTCAACCCTGGAATCGAACCCGAGACCTCATTATAACGCAACGCATGCGCCACAGACGCAGTCTCAATGCAGTACAATCATATATCTGAATTATACCACACAATAAGATGTACTCCGGAATGATCGGGAAATGTAAATAGCTTTGAATTAAAGAAAGTCTAGACGGGCCCCCACCCAAATGAGCTCATGGCTAAGACAAACATGTCTGAATTATTTCCAGTTTATATGCAATGTTTATAATATTGGGCAATTTTGCATATTTAATATGGAATAATACGTAGCTATATTATTGTAAACTTTAAACGTAGTATTTAAGGCTAACATGTCTAAGATTTTTTTAGTTTTAAATCATTATGCTCTTCAAAAAGTATGGCAGATTGAACTTGTGAACGACTAAAAACTTAAAATAATAATAAATAATAGTCCCGCACATCGTTCCAACCCAACACTAAGTAAAACCTATATCGTGGGTACCAAGAACTACGAAGGACTACGGTCCCACAACACCCATACCCGAAACAAATATGTCTGTCACACAAACATCTGTCTCCTGCGGGAATCGAACCCACGGCCTCTCGTTTCACAGCCAGCTTATCGCCCGCTGCGCCACGGAGGCTGTCTCAATAAAAGAAACTAATAACAATATCTTCAAGGGTATACATAGGGTTTGCAGAACTGCAATTGATTTGTGGTTTTGAATATTCAGAACATAACCTGGACTCTGCTCAGGATATGTCTGACCTTTCTACTTGATATCTGTCATAATAGGCTAGTAACTGGTTGACTATTTTTGGGAAACTGTTTGATGTTATTCTTCATGGTCTATATTATTATTAATAAACATAAAACATAAGTTTTCAAGATTTCATTTGTATAATTATAAACCAACTTTATTTTTCTCACCAAAACGCTACCAACTGTCATGGCCTCTTGTGGGACGTGATCATCCATTCAAAACTAATAAACGTTTGGCTCAGCGTTTTCATATATGTTTCGTACGGTGACGTCATGCACGACTGATGGGTGTTTCATGTCACGTGACAAAATGCTTTATTTTTACATATTTGTGTCTTGAAAATATGAAATAATAGATTATAGTCTACAAAAATATTAAATATTTTTAGACTAAAATCTATTATAAGAAACAAAATTCTATCAGGTTTTCACTTACTGTCATCTACACTATTTAATCCAGAAACAAATATTTAGAAACAAGGAAATACTGTTCTTACTGTATAATATGAATTTAATTAAAAGCTATCGTAATAGATAATGTGTTATCACATCTCAAAGGACAGACGTATCAATTGACAGCATATTTATCACGCTCTATTTAATTTCCACAGAGGATAGGCAGCCAACCTGCACCCAAACGTACTTGATATAAATTACATTATTCTGTTTCATAAAACATATTGCACACATTTTTGGTTTGAGTTTGTTGAAATCTATATATAAAAATGAATCCCTATTTCCCTTGGTCACGGCACCACGCGTGAACGGCTGGACCGATTTCGATAATTCTTTGTTGTTTTTGCTATTGCCAGGAGAAGGTTCTTATTATCTCCGGGGTTGACATAAGGTTTTAAAGTGGAATTGACGTACGACTTTTTATATAGCGACACCTGAGAGGTTAATAAAGAAAAAAAATATAGATGCGCGGAAAATTAGAAAATTTAAGAAAACTTAACGACAATATTAACTTTTGTAATGTAAACTTAGCGCGTTTGACATAACTCTCAGTCATCTGACTGTTCGCAAAATATAGAAACATGTAATAGCTAAGATGACGGGCAGAGCCGGGGGCAAAACCTAGTAACTAATTAATTTCAAATACTTTATTCCGTCTAACTATTATTACTAATCTAACTACTATTCATTATCAATTAATGCTTTGTACCCTATTTTTGATACTATGTTATCTATGATAGCCTTCTACTCACTAGATATATTTCTGACAGCCTCCGTGGTGTAGCGAGTGAGTAGCCGACTGTCAAACTGAGAGGCCGTGGGTTTGATTCCCGCACCGAGACAAATGTTTGTGTAACAGATATTTGTTTCGCGTCTGGGTGTTGTAGGACCGTAGTCCCTTGTAGTTCTTGATACCCACGATACAGGTTTCACCAAGTGTGGGGTCAGAACTATGTGTGTTGGGTGTATTTATTTATGGAATACATTTTTGAGCTCTACATTAGTGTTTACCGAATCAGTCGTTTAATAATGAAAATAATTTTAAGAAAGTGTGAACCTTGTTATTTACCACCCACCTAAAAATAATAAGGAATTCTTAATTACAAACCGAATACCGGTTGTGGAATAAAAAAAGTTTGTAATTATCAAAGTATGTAGTTACCGTCCCACACACTCCGCCCAGCTAGTGTCACAAAACACAATTTAAATCGTAAAGTTTGGAATATTCCATGTTCAACATAACGACATGCAGTACTGATTTGGGCTCAGCGGTGATAACATAACTTAGCGTGGGACGTTATAAATCTACTATTAAAAAGAACATAGTAAAGCTTTTCCAAAACACCGTTATTTGCCTATTTCGATCACGAGTCTTTATTCATACTTGTCTAAAATCAATTGTGACTCAAAACAAACCATCACCGCATATGTACGCAATTTAAAAACATTCTACACGTTCAAAAACCTGATTCAATGTCAGAGCACGTTATTGATCAGACGTGGAATGAGTCAGAGGCAATAAGACCAATCCCACTAGCGTAATGCCTTATTTGACAAAGTATCAATAAGTTAATTAATTACTAGCGAACGTGTTCAACGCATCCTTTATTAACAAAGATAACTTGATGGCAATAGCTTAAAAACCTTGACCCGGTTCCGTGCAACTTTTCGCCGGTCAGACGATCATAGTTCCAGAACGCACTCCAAAAAACAAAACACTGGCCACTTTAACACAAATCACGGAGGGATCGTTCCAAATTCGAATGTGGAGCGTGTTAACAGTTAACACCGGCGTCCGATTCCACGCCGGGAGGCAGACTGCGTTCGCGCGTGATTCATCCCGTGCTATGTGTAGAGGAGAAATAATAATAATAAAAAGCGCGAGTTTTGAAGACCGCCTCGCACGATAGCAAAACGGGTCGCACTAAAAACGTTTGTGAGCACGAGAGCATAACCGGCCGGCGTCTAGCAACGGTTAGGAACGGGCAGCGGCGATCGCTAGATCATGTTATTGAATTTCGCCACGGAGCCGCGTTGGCGTGTGTACAGAAGAGGCGACTTGCGCGGACAGCTGTACCGCTGCACTAGTAACCTTTAAACTGCCTGCAAGTGGCATAGACTTTTTTTTTTGTTTCATCCTCTCTTTTTTATATAAAATAGAAGGCAAAGGTTCTCCACCATGCAGCCTTGTGGCGTAGATAAGTGATATACGACATAATTATGTTTTCAATTACCACATAATTATAACTTTTAACGGATACGAATCCAATCTTTGTAATTGACATATACATCTGATTACAATCCTAAAGGCATCAACAATAAAATGAATAAAATTGCTAAAACGAGTCGATCGATAGTGCAAAATGCAGACGTCTGCGTAATGTACACATAGACACACATTATGTTACTTTGCTGAAACCTGTATGCACATACGCAAATCATGTTCATCATCAGCCTTCGTGGCGCAGCCGGCCTTGAAACAAGTCCGGAGTTTAACCCCCGAAGTTACAAATTTGTGTAATCCACAAAAAATTGTTTGGGGTCTGGGTATTGTAAGAATAAAGTCTCCTGTAATCGCTTATATCTTACTTGATAATTTTAGCTCACTGTAGGATAAGGCCTATGTATTTTGTCGTCATATTAGTACATTATATAGAAAATAATATAGTGTATGGTAAAGAATTCAGAGAAACTTTACCGTTCCAAAGCTTCATGTTAACCGCCAATTCTAGGCATGGCATAAAGTCCGCTAGGTCTATTGTTGCATCTATGTTTTTAGTTTTAGGTCGAATATTATAGATCAATATCAAAATAAAAGAAATTAAATAACTGTACATTAGGTTTTATAAACAATATTCGACCAGTTTCATCGGATTCCCAATATTTGTCTCGGTGCGGGGCACTCGAACCCAGCACTCTCGCTTCACGGCCAGCTACTGCGCTACAGGGTCTCGATATCGACGGTTGGCGGACTATTTGATTTATGGCCAATTTCAATCTGCATTGTCTGATCGAACCCGAAAATAAACCAATCAAACTATGTCATTTGTAGGCGTGGCTTTCAAACTTAATTCCAACTGGCTAATTTTTCAGAATGATCTGTAGTTTCGGATTAAGATCGTTTAGCGACATAACGTCGTTACTGGAAAGAAGTTTAAAGATTTTTGTTTTACCTGTTGATTTAAAAATAAGTAAAAGTTTTTTTTATTCATAAAAACTTCAACTTCAATGAAAAACAAATTATGCGGCTCTATAACATATGGGGTTTTCCCTCGATTTTTCTGAGATCCCATCATCAGATCCTGACTTGGTGCCAATGGGACCACCTGGGAAGTATACCCTTTTAAACAAAAAAAGAATTTCTCGAATCGGTCCAGCCGTCTTCGAGTAATCGGGTAACATACGTAAAAAAAAAGATTCCGACGAATTGTTAACCTCCTCCTTTTTTGAAGTCGGTTAAAAAATAGACTCAAAAGATGTAGAAAAAATTGCTAATTCCGAAAATATAACTGAATATCGCAAATGTGGTTTAAATCAAAGAGCTCGTCAACAGTCGATATACTTCAAACATAATTTTAAATCACCTTGACCTAAGGTGTCTTTCTTACCACTATATAAATACCTTTTCTGGTGCTAGCCACAAGTAATCTAACTATTCGTGTCACAAAAATGTAATGTCATCAAATTATTTTAAAAACTAGTCTTTCTAATTTCAACAGGTGGCAAACATTGCTAGGTAGACCAAAGTCAACTACGATATGGCAACAGATGTCAGTTATAACTTAGATAAGGCTTACTGCTTATATGGTAAAGCCTACTAATGAATTTAAACGTGTCTATACTTTTATTACAGACATAAGTTCAAGTAGATAACTTCGCACGAAAAATTATAAGCATACGTACACTGATTTATACCCGTATTCAAGAGCGATATGTGAGGCGATATGCTCGCACCCTGTCATATTATGGGACCGTGATAAATTCGGCGAAAAGTGGGTGTGCTGGTTACACCTCTGCTTAGCTTGTTGGTATTACATGCGTTGAGTTTAAATGTGAGACTGAACACCACACCAAAGGTCTTGGCCGTTTGAATTAACCGCCCTATAATATAGCGTAAAAGCTATAGCGTAGTGTGAAGAAGTAGGCCGGCATGATTGTGTTAGAGGGAGGGATAGATTGTCTCTAGCTACTTGATACTCTTATTGTAATTAAAGTGAAGTTAAATTATAGTGAAGCAAAGCTGGAACTATCCGATAATCTCATATTGCACTATGAAAAGTTTAACAATAGTCATATGTTGACTATGGTTGAAACTATAAGGTCTTAAGTAAGCCGAGTAGGTACACGTCCTGTGTCCAATATGCCCTGTCCAGTACTAAGGTATTGCAAAAACTATTCTAAGGAGTTGAACCTCCTCTATGAACCCTCGTTGAACCCTCCCATATGTTAATTAAAATCTTATTGCATCAATCAAAATATATTTTTTGTACCTATTGGAGTATTAGACTATGTTGATTATTGAAAATATCTATAATATAATATTGACTGCCTCGGCGCTATTGTAATTGCGTACGCGTTACTGTACTGTCTCGGGTTCAATGCCCGGATCGGGTAAAAAATGAGTCTGGAATTATGCCCGGTGTGGCGATAGGCGCAACCCTATTACATTATGCGACAGTAGTCAGCTTGGTGAAATGTGGGTGTATTGGATACACCTCTGCCTGTCCCTTCCGCAGTAGCCTTTGAAACCACAGGCGGCGGGTGATATTCGAAATGTTTCGGGTTGGGTGTTGTATGACCATAGTCCCTCGTAGTTCTTGATACCCACGATACAGGTTTTACTAGAATGTCCACCTTCATATAATATAGACATACATACATATACACTCACGCCTGTAATCCCCGAAGGGGTAGGCAGAGGTGTAACTAGTACACCCACTTTTCGCCGAATTTCGGTCTCATAATGTGATAGGGGGCGAGCCTATCGCCACACCGGGCACCATTCCAGACTCCGGGTTAATACTGAGTATTTCTAGGTAGAAAAACCCAATATCACTTTACCCGACCCGGGGATCGAACCCGAGACCTCAGCACAGCAATCGTAACGCATGCGCAATTACAACTACGCCGCCGAGGCAGTCATAGTATAGTCATATAATATAGAGGAATAAAGTATTATTCTTTGCATTTACGTATTATTATTTTTTTGTCACTCTGAATGAAGATAGTATCTAGGTTCATAGAAGCATATTTAAAAATCTATATTTATAACGAGCTGTGCGACAACGCTACAAAAAACTGGTTTTGAAGTGGATATTTCTAGGTCATCAAATACTAAGTCTAAGTTATTACTTAAGATTGAGACCAAAATGTACTGTAAAACTGGTATAGCCTAGCCTATAATACCAGCCCTGTATTAAACAACGTCCCACTGCTGGGCACAGGCCTCCTCTACCAATGAGAGGGGCTAGGCCTTAGTGCAAAACGGTGGTCTAATGCGAGTCGGTAGACTTCACATACCTTCAAAATTCTTATGCGATTTCTTAGGTATGCAGGTTTCCTCGCGATGTTTTCCTTCACCGTTAAAGCAAGCGAAAATTAACATTTTATACAACTTTAAAAAAGTCTGAGGTGTATGTCATTTGGATTTCGAACATACGACTTTTGGCTTGACAGTCCGTAATGCAAACCTATATACTAGGTCTAGAACATTAATATTAATAATAATACTAGCCCTGTATTAAACATTGTCCCACTGCTGGGCACGGGCCTCCTCTACTAATGAGAGGGGTTAGGCCTTAAGTCCACCACGCTGGCCTAATGCGGGTTGACAGACTTCTCATACCTTCGAAAAACTCTCAGATATGCAGGTTTCCTCACAATGTTTTCCTTCACCGTTAAAGCAAGCGATAATTAACATTTTAATACACACATAACTTTAGAAAAGTCAGAGGGTTAAACATTAATATTATTTTACAATAACTTTTACACGCATACGTTTATCGGTTTCGTAAACTTATCCATTCCATCAATCACTTTAAATTCATAGAGAAGTTTCCAATTTTCATTATTTTATCTTTGGCGCTAAAAAAATATTGACCAACTTGCAATGCATTTACTGCGGTATTACGCATAATAAGGTTCTTAAATAAAGGTGCGTGTCACTTGATGGTGTGTAATAAACTGAATTTACCATCAGCCGGTCTACTCTGTAACACAATTCCGATCGATCGGTATTGGATTTGACAGATTTCGTACTCTTGCGGCCATATTATTTCCATATTGTGTAGCCATTAATATGCAGTAATTGGAATTAAGATTATCATATGGTTATGCAATATTGAAATAATATGGCTCTAGGGTCGCACTCAGAATACGAAATCTCACAAATCCAATACCGATCGATCGGAATTGTGTTACAGAGTAGACCGGCAGGTCTAATAATTAACTTGTCATTTTTACTGACGCTAAGTAACTCACTCTGAGTGAAAAATCGAAGATTCTGTATAAA
This sequence comes from Laothoe populi, assembly GCA_905220505.1. Lineage (NCBI taxonomy): Eukaryota > Metazoa > Arthropoda > Insecta > Lepidoptera > Sphingidae > Laothoe > Laothoe populi. Next base: position 15,903,773 of record HG992168.1, read on the forward strand.
TCTCATAGGCTAGTTGACTGTTTTTGGGAAACCGTTTGATATTATTCTTCATGGTCTATATTATTAAAATATTATCAATAATAAACATAAAACATAAGTTTTCAAGATTTCATTTGCATTTTTATAAACCAACTTTATTTTTCCCACCAAAACGCTACCAACTGTCATGGCCTCTCTTGTGACGTGACCATCCGCAAAACTAATAGACGATTGGCTCAGCGTTTAATAAATGTATGGTACAGTGATGTCATGAATAATTTGTGTTTCATGTCACGTGACAAAATGCTTTATTTTTAAATATTTGTTTCTTGAAAATATTAATTATTCACAATTAATAAAATAAGAAATTGGTTATATTTTCGATATTTTAGACTAAAATCTATTATAAAAAACAAAATTCTATCAGGTGTTCACGTACGCGGTAAGACTGCTGTGTTGAGGTCTTGGGTTCGAAGGGCAAAGTTATATTGGGATTACCTATCACGAAATACTCAGTATCAGCCTGGAGTCTGGAATTGTGCCTGGTATGGCGATAGGCTCGCTATCACATCATGGGACGGTAATAAGCTCGGTGATATGTGGGCGTACTGGTTAGGTACACCTCTGCCAACCCTTTCGGGGACTGTCACCTGTCAACTACCCTATTCTGTCGCGATTGGCCATTAGACAATCTACCGCCGTTCCTATATATACGAAGCAGAGACATCACATTGCCCTTAACACAGGTCATGAAACAGAATGGAGTGCAATCTGCGGCTATTTCTGGTCACGTCTTCGTGCGTACGAGTGTACGTCATTGGTAATGCAAGTAATTTGTTGCGTACGTACTACGTTCTCAAGAGCTAACTTCGAATTCTGTCTTCAGTCTTTTTCTGCTATACCAAAGTTCAATACAATAATTGCTCTATACTCTGTTTTTTAATTAGGTAGACTAAAATGACAGCTGCGATTGACCTTTTCTTTTTTTAATGTTGCAAGCGTAGAGCATAGTGCTGAAGTATGGCTTATTACGAATAATTTGTCGACCTGTTTTGACATGACCTTTCGATTTAATTTTATTCATTGGTGTTATTAAATGTTTAACAAATATAAAAGTAATAAATTGAATATAACAAAATTAATAACTTATGTTATACATTTTTTTTATTACATAAATTGTACTTGTGATAAATATGAAATCAACAATAAAATAAATGCGATCGATAGAATTTAGTTCATTTTTTACTCTTTTTGTTAGTATGTATGTGTATTAGTTCTATTGCCTGTATAGAAATTTGCTAATATTATTAATATGGTAACAATGCTGGGCATCCGCCATTTTGTGCTTGATTCGTCTTCTTCGCTCGCGATTGGGTGTACGATTATTCCTTGCGCTTTTAACGCAACGGAACTTTAGTTCGGTTTTTCATTTACTGATCAACCCAAATTCAAACGAATTCTTTAAACATTTTATTGACAAAGAATCTCAAATATTAATCACAATGGTCCAATTTTAGATCGAAATACTCGATTACTCAGGATACAACAGTGTTCCCTCCTTCCTATGATCCTGGGTCCTTTAGGCGTAATGTGAAGAAGCTAAACAGCAGGCCGGCATGATTGTGTTGAGTAGCGGGGGATAGACTGTCTCTCGCTACTTGATACTCCATCTGGACGGCACTGCGCTTACCATCAGGTGCAGTGTGGTCACATTGCCGCGCCAGAATAAAAAAAAAAAAATACAACGCTAGTTTTACTTTACAATAACGTGGCAACCCACCAAATGTCATTTTAATCAATCTAATTATAAGTCGGAGTATAGAATTAGTTGTATTGATAGTTTAGCTGTAAGGCCGTAAGCACATATATTCAGAAACAAATCACAACGATAGTGTAGACAATTTTCAATTCTAATAAGATGTTTTAATTAAACATAAATGAGAATTATCAACAGGTCGCACATCAACTGTCATGGTTTGTTTTCACCAAACTACAATGGAAATAACACCAACGGAATTCCATGTTATTTTTTTTATGAAGTCTTATTTCTGGCCAAGTTTAATCAGAAAAATGTTATGTGTCACCGGCTAAGAAACGAGAGGCCGTGGGTTCGATTCCTGCGCCGAGACAAATGTTTGTGTGACAAACACATATTAGTTTCGGGTCTGGGTGTTGTGGGACCATAGCCGTTTGTAGTTTTTGATAACCACGGATACAGGTATAACCTAATGTGGGGTCAGAACTATGTGTGAGCACAATGGGTGTATTAATTTCTAATTAATTAGGCTACTAGGGGCACTTTTTACAGGCTTATTAAAACTTGCCAGTTCATAAATCCATTGTCATTCGTGACATAAAATATCGTAATTATGACGCCAGACAAGTGTACGTAATCCCGTGTACTACAACAGTAAGAAGATATAAGCCGATTACGGTATCACTGTACTGTACGACCGACTAGTACACAATACCTTCATCCTATATGAAAGGAGAGAATATATCTTCTAAAGGCAGTTGGTGACACGCAACGTTAGTTCACACGTAATGGCGTCGTTGTAAGTACTGATATGATGGTCGTGTCAAGCTACCACTATGACAGCCAGCCAGGGTTAATGTGAGTATGTGTGAGTGAGTGAGTGCGTGCGTGCGTGCGTGTGTGTGTGTGTGTGTGTGTGTGTGTGTGTGTGTGTGTGTGTGTGTGTGTGTGGGTGTGTGTGTAGCTAAAGCGGTGACAGATGACGATGTCACTGAGCCGCGTCAATGCTTAAAAACAATAACGCTAAGTTGATCATAGAGCAAACTTTATGCTTTGCATATTTGCTATGACATTTTGAGAAGGGTTTAATTCAAAGAAGGTCCACAGCGTTTCGATTCGTTTTATCCTAAGCGCCCCATAAATTGACTAATAAACCGGTGTCATCTGATTTTTATTTTTTTTTCTGCATTATACTTAAGTATAAGGCAGGCAGGTCCTAATGGACCCCATACAAATTTAATTAAAATAGATTGTTTCATATTGAAGCTACATATATTCAACACATACTTATTATACTAAAAGTACGAACAACACACCGACTGTGCAGCAAACTGGGTCCTTTAGATATTTGACATTTTATATGGACAGGTTATCCAAGAAGATGATTTATTTTTAAAAGTGTTAGTCATGCTGGCGACAGCATATATCATGATGTGGCTGGGTTAGTACCGTTATCTCACAGAAAATTGGCGTGATCTTGGTGTAGCGTTTCGTACGGTCGTTCATATATCTGGAAACCCATTTTTTTGTCCTGGCACGGCAAAGTGACCACACTGCACCTGATGGTAAGCAAAGTGCCATCCAATTGGAGTATCGAGTAGCGAGAGACAATCTATCCCCTGAGTAGCGACTCAACACAAGCATGCCGGCCTGCTTCTTCACACTACGCCATGGGCAATAAGGTGAAGACGTGGTCGAGGGTCAGAGTAGGTACTCAGAAGTCTCCACCCTTTTCCCTTTTTTTAAAGTCTAGCAACGCACCCATGATTATTAAGATATTCATTCTTTGTTCATGGATGGTAGACTTACCATTTGATTACCAGATACCATTCCCCGACCTCTGGAATAAAAGTTTTGGAAACACAAATGCCACCACTGCAATGATCACTGTTACACATATCAGTGCTTCAGTTTAACAACCCCATGTCAGGATGTACTAAATACTGCTTTATAATATAGCCGGCTACCGGGCAGTTTATTTATTTATTTATTTTATTTATTTAAGATGCATAACAGATTACAATCATAACAGTTCACAATATTAAAATTAAGAAATCTAGGACTAGATAGTAATCAAAAACATGCATCCTTACAAGTTATAATATTAATGTTAATGTGCGAACTAAGATACTAAGTTTAATAACAAGAATAAATAAAAACAGGGATATCTAAGAAAACAAAAATAAAAATTTGGAATAAAAAATTAAAAGAAAAAGTTGCAAAGAGTAGTTGTGAGAGATGAAATGATTTTTATAGTATTAAATAACTTCCACGCAGGCGGAGCCGGAGGCAACAGCTAGTTTCTGATAAATGGGAACTACCCTAGGGTTGCCAACCTTACATTTTAAAAACTAGGATTTGAAGGTGGATACACCAGGACAATTCAGTATAAAAACAGGACGCGTATTTGTTAACCGACTTAAAAAAAAGGAGTAGGTTCTCAATTCAACGTGTATTTTTTTTAATGTTTGTTACCTCAGAACTCCGTCATTTATTGACCGCTTTGGAAAATTCTTCTTTTATTACAGAGAATATGCATTTTTTAAATCAGTTCGAGCATCGCGAACACTCGCGAGATTTGGGGCTGCCCCTGACATAATGTTTGCAAAAGTAGCGCGCAAATTTTAAATACAGTACCTTATCTGGGCCCTTTAAAAACCCAGGACGTTGCTTAAAAACTATTCAGGACACCCCAGGACACTCTAAAAACCAGCTCATGTCGATTGGCAACTCTAAACTACCCTAATAAAATAGATATGTTGACATACCCGATGTGAGGTGGCGACATGGGCCAGCGTGTGCGCCGGCGTGGGGCGTTCGTCGCTCGACTCGTCGCCGGACCGCTCGCCCGTGAACACTGAGTCGTGCGACACGGACAGACCGCTGCCGTACGCGCCCTCCCTGGTGGAAATCATTATATAAGTAATCTATATAGCACTAGCGGGCCCGGCAGACGTCGTCCTGCCCGGAAGCATCGCAGCACTGACAGCAGCGCTACCCAGCGGATCCAAATGTGTTTTCAAACCATGCATGAAACCACTGAAATATACACACAAAATTTCATCCAAATCGGTCTAGTCGTTTGGGAGGAGTAAGGTGACAAACACACGTACAAAATAATTATACAATATGTAACAAAAACCCTGTTGGGTCTTTCAGGACCGTATATGTATACATATAGGCATAACAAAAATAAAGTCATTTTGAAAAAAGCAAATTAAGAATATAGTTTTCAAAATAGCCATCCATAAATATGATCGTAGAAAAATAATGCCACTGAATAAAATGTTATTTACACCTACGTTTCTAACTAATGTCGAATCGGTACAAATGGCGCGGCTAGTTCAAAGGGTGCCGACAGGCGGCGCGTGCGCTGCCGACCTACCTAACTCTTGTACAAGGTAAGGATCGCGGTCGCAACAGTTTTTGGAAAAAGCTATAATTTAAACATTTGTCTATTTTTTGTTAATAGCGGCAAACATAAGCTTTTAAATGGTATTTGAATCATTGATGAAGAATTATAGAAGTTATGGCGCACCAACAAAAACACTTTTGAGCAATAGTATATAGAGATTAACCGAGTGACCGCACGAAACAGCCAATATTCACCCTTATATATAATACTAGCCCTGTATTAAACATTGTCCCACTGCAGGGCACGGACCTCCTCTACTAATGAGAGGGGTTGGGCCTTAGTCTACCACGCTGGCTTAATATTCACCCTTGCTGACACGCAATTTGTAACTTACATTTCTCTGTATAAAGTAAAATTTAGCTTGAACTTACTTTATATATTAACCAGCTGTTCCCTGCGGCTCCACCCACGTGGAAGATATTTTAATAATAATAAGCATACAATCCATCTTAAGCTATTATATCTGTGTATATCTGCCTAGTAGTGATATTTTTTGATCCTGGCACGGCAAAGTGACCACACTGCACCTGATGGTAAGCGCAGTGCCGTCCAGTTAGAGTATCAAGTAGCGAGAGGTAATCTATCCCTCTTTACTCAACACAATAATGCCGGCCTACTGTGTCACTTCTTCTCACCACGCCATGGGGCTCAGAGGCGAAGAAACAGTCGAGGGTCTAATGACAGAGTTTTTTTTTCTGCCGCGGCAAAGTAACCACACTGCACCTGATGATAAGCGCTGTCCAGATAGAGTATCAAGTAGCGAGAGACAGTCTATCCCCCGCTACTCAACACAATCATGCCTAGAGTACTAATTTTTTTTTTTTTTAATCGAAGTAGGCTTGCGTTTGACCACTATCTCGCCTGATGGAAAGTGATGATGTGGTCTACGGTGGAGCACGCTTGCCTAGAAGATACCTATTCACTCTTGACTTGAAGATACCCAGGTCATAATTTTCGGGAAATATAGACTCCGGCAAAGAGTTCCACTCTCTAGCGGTGCGCATGATAAATGTACTAGCAAAACGCTTCGTGCGCACTGGTGGAATATCAACCATGTATCGATGACGCTTCGCCGAGTCTCTTGTCGTCCGATGATGGAAAGGGGTTGGGGGAATTAAATTATGTAATTCCAAGGCACACTCGCCGAAATGTATCCGGTAAAATACCGATAAACTAGCAACTTTACGTCTGTGTTCAAGGCTTTGCAGCCTTGCCTCGACTATGGAATCGTTGCCTACGAGTCTCTTGGCGCGTCTCTCGATTGCCTCCAATGCCTCAAGCTGGTCCTTGGCTGATCCATCCCAAAGATGAGAGCAGTACTCCATGCACGACCGGACTTGCGCTTGATACAGATCAAGGAGCTGTCCCGGCGTGAAGTACCGTCTCACCTTCGCAAGGATAGCCAGCTTTTTGGCAGCCAATTGAGCTTTATGCTCAATGTAGGAGCCAAAACTGAGAGTTGGAGACAAAGTTACACCAAGAATCTCTAGGTGGTCAGTTATCGGTACGGACACATCTCTGAAAGTAGGAGTCAGTTCGAAGGGACTCCGTTTAGCAGAGAATAGACAAGCCTGGTGGCATTAAACTTGACCAGGTTGGCATCGCCCCAATCGGAGACTGCCTTTAAGGACAAGTTCAAGCGTTCTACCAAGGCCTCCCTGAGGGCCTGGACTTGCACTCCACTGGTTCGTGCATTAGATATGTAACTTTCTACCACTGTGCTGTCATCAGCGTACCCAAAAGTACCGGGCTTAAGCAGATCATTGATGTGCAGCAGGAATAGAGTCGCAGAAAGTACGGACCCCTGAGGTACCCCGGCATTGATAGCCAATAGATCGGAGGAGCAGCCATCAATGACCACTTGAATCAATCGTTCGCTCAAGAAGTCCGATATCCAAGCACATAACCCAGTGGGCAAGCCATATGATGGAAGCTTGCTTAAGAGGCTATCATGCCACACTCTGTCGAAGGCCTTCGAGATATCAAGTGAAACGGCAAGCGCTTCCCCATGCTTCTCGACGGCCTGGCTCCAGATGTGAGTGGCATACGCTAGAAGGTCTCCAGTTGACCGGTTTCGGCGAAATCCGTATTGTCGGTCACTTAGGAGGTCATTCGCTTCTAGGTATGCCATGAGCCTGCCATTCAGTACACGTTCCATACTTTTGCAAAGTATGGACGTAACCGAGATGGGCCTATAGTTGGCAGGCTCAGCACGACTACCTTTTTTGGGCACAGGTTGCACGTTAGCTTGCTTCCAGGCTTGAGGCACTTTTCCAGTGACCAGAGAGAGACGAAACAGGCGAGTCAAAATAGGAGAGAGCTCAGGCGCACAAGTTTTTAGTACAATTGCTGGAATCCCATCTGGGCCGTTGGCTTTATTCACGTCCAGATTACGCAGCGTTCTTCTTACCTCAGTCTGACGAATGCGAATTTCTGACAAATGTGTCTCGCAAACTGGTAGACTAGGAGGTACTTCGCCAGCAGTATCTAAACGCGAAGATTCGGCAAAAAGAGAAGCAAACAAGTTTGCTTTCTCTTCAGCAGAGTGAGCCAAAGACCCGTCGGGTCTCAGCAGTGGAGGAAGTGAGGGGCGACGGAAGTTCGATTCAACTGATTTTGCCAGGGACCAAAACGCTTTACTACCCGCTGGGTACGAAGCTAGTTTCTTCCCGATTTGGCTTATGTGGTCAAATCTAGCTTGCCGTAGAGCCTTCTTGCATGATTTGGCAGCCTTGTTAAATGCTCTCTTCTTTAAGCGCAAGTCCTTTGCTTTGCGGTTTCGAGCATCAACCCATGCCAGGTATGCCGCATGCTTCAGCGCGTCCGCACTCAGCCCCGAACCATGGGCGAGTTCCGCCTGACATTGCTACGTCGGAGAATGGAATGTAGTATTCCATACCTTGACGCAGCACATCCGTCACAGCATCCGCGCAAGCTGAAGGGTCTTCAGAAGAGAAGCAAATGGGCCGCCAAGGATAAGATGCAAAGAAAGCTCGCATCTCATCCCAATCTGCTGACTTGTATCGCCACACCCGCCGGGTGCCTCTAGGGCTGGGATCGGGCGGTGAGTAGGCAGATACAGATTTCACCAGACAATGGTCGGAGCTACCCAAGGGTGATGAAACCGACACTGAGTAGCGGTCTGGATCAGTTGTCAACAGAAGATCCAAGCAATTGGCTGTGTGCGTGTCAACATCCGGGACCCTTGTTGCCACCTGGACCAACTGGGTGAGATTTTGCGTCAGCGCTAGCTTCCGCATTTCTCTCCCAGCATGGTCGGTACACTGGTATGGGAAAAGCCACTCTTGGTGGTGGGCATTAAAGTCCCCCAGTAGTACTAATTGGGCACAAGGGTACCGCCTTTGTGCCGCATCCGCCGCCTCACTAAGGTATTCTGTGAGCCTAGTAGTCTCCTGATCTCCGCTGTGCGACCGGTATACACAGGAATAAAGAATTTTCTCAATTCCTGTATCCACCAGTACCCAAATAACAGAGAATCTGGGATCTTCAAGATAACGGAGACGCCGACAACAGATGTCATCACGGGCGTACAAGCACACACCCGCATGTGGCTTAAAATTGTGCTCCAGAGTAAACCCTGGGTATGAAAGGTACGCCACGTCAGACGGACATCTTATCTGCGTCTCTGAGAGGAATAAGAGAGCGGGTCTTTCAGTCTCCAGGTGGTGATGGACCGCGACGAGATTTGAGTGCAATCCTCGGATGTTGGTAAGGTGCACTTTTAGTGAGAGGGAGTGCTGCCGCTGTGGAAACGTTCTCTTATTCGTTTTACTTTTCATTGTTTTTTTTGGAAGAGCGAATGAAGGTAGAAAGACGGCAGTGGAACGAGACTTTATGCATCTAACTTTCAGACACAAGATGAAATACCACACAGAAGGGGGACTAGTCTGGAGACTGCGGGGACGCCCGAGCCCCCCCGGGATGTCCATCGGGCCCTCTCATCCGGTCGCCGACCGGCACGATGGCGCATCCCGGGATTTTTCGTCAGTTGGCGGGGCAGCCTTTCGTGTGTGGCTAGCACACTACTTGGGCCCCCAACTACCTGCGGTCGGCCAGCGGTGCACCGTGCCTCGGATCCCGCTACCCTCCACGACTAGTCTCCCAATGCGGCGTTATCAACTTGCGTCAGATTAGCCCAACATTCAGCAACTATTCCAACCCGTCTCCCTAAATGGCATCACCGAACATCGCGCCGGAACACGGCAAGCCGTTTGGCGGCACGGCTTTGTCCGGTGGGTGGTCACTAGCCACGGCCGAAGCCTACCACCAGTAAGATGTGTCACTCATTTAGCACTACCCAGGGGTCACGTGTAGGGGAACTAGAGTAAAGCCCACGGACGCGAGTGACAATAACCCCTAAAGAAGAATATGTGTAAATATAACCTGTTGCGGCCTTCTTAGTACTCTGACACTCGACCCCTTCTTCACCTTCTTGCTCATGGCGTAGTGTGAAGAAGCAGGCCGGCATGAGTGTGTTGAGTAGCGGGGGATAGATCGTCTCTCACTACTCAGTACTCTATTTGGACCGCACTGCGCTTACCATCAGGTACAGTGCGGTTACTTTGCCGTGCCAGGATAAAAAAAAGGTGGTGGCAGGCCACCTGGTAATACAAAAAAGTTCACACACTTCCTTCTAGCATGTCGGTCGGCGTCCAGCAGCTCACTGGTGGAACTGCTCTTAGGGTCTGGTGAAGCGTCCGTGCGCGCTCCACTGCCTCGCCGCTTGAACATGCGCCGAAGACCACGCAGAAACCGGCCTGTGCGACCTTCGCCTGGAAGATAAACAGGGCACCTCAGTATATGTACTTATATACGTAGATACAGAAGAAACTCATATTATCATTTTTTTTATCGTGGCACGGCAAAGTGACCACACTGCACCTGATGCTAAGTGCAGTGCCGTCCAGTTATAGTATCAAGTAGCGAGTGATAATCTATCCCTCGCTACTCAATACAATCATGCCGGCCTGCTGTGTAGCTTCTTCACACTACGCCTAAAGGACCCGTGATCATAGGAAGGAGGGAACACGGTAGCTGGCAAACTGTTCCACAGCTTGATGGTGCGGCAAAAATAAATCTTTATCTACAGAGCATTAGAATGAGATAGTCACAAATAAAAAACAGATACGGTGAAGTATTTCTATACTATCTCTCTATTCAAAGAAATATTCATTAAATTAAATTAAATTAAAATCAAAAGCGTATAATATAATTGGAAGAATTAAAAAGGGATTTCAAACTTTAAGTGAGTATGAGGAGTGAGTGAGGAGTGACAAAGTTTCTCGCGACTGATGCAGCTTGCGAAATACCAGTTATTTGTAATGAAATAGTGTGGTTCAGTTATGATAACTAACTCCTCGTTAGTCTAGGGGCATTGTACTAAGGCTTTTACTAGATTCTGAGTGCATAACTCAGGTCGGGCAATCATATTACATTACTTTTGACTCTACGTGAGTTGCTCGTTGGAGTTTGTACCATTACTAGTGACACCTCTACCTACCACTTCAGTGACAGAAATGTAACCATACATATAAACTCATAATCCTGTAATCCCCGAAGGGGTATGCAGAGGTGCAACCAGTTCACCCACTTTTCGCCGAATCTATTTCGGTCCCATAATGTGACAGGGGCGAGCCTATCGCCATACCAGGTACAAATTCCAGACTCCGGGCTAATATTGAGAATTTCTAGATAGAAAAACCGAATAACACTTCACCCAACCCGGGGATCGAATCCGAGACCTCAGTACAGCAGTCGTAATGCATGCGCTATTACAACTGCTCCACCGAGGCATGCAGAAATGTAACGAATGTGTGTATAGTTACCATGGTTGTGTGTGTCGGTGTGCGGCGGTCGGTATGGCGGCTCCAGCGACCCCTCGCGCACACACGACATGAGACCCGCGCCGCCGCCGCCGCCGCCGCCGCCCGACATCCGCCTGCACGCTGTAACATCAACAATACTACATCAGACCATGTACACAAAATAAAAAACCTTATTATTATTTGTTTTCGCGGGGTAAAGCGATTTACCACTACCGCCCCGCCGGGGGAGTCGGGACGGTCATATTGAGCTCGCCGGCCTAACAACCCAGCGTTAAGCCGTCCGGGAGAGATGTTGACACCCGGACGACCGCTGGGCTGAGTCCCAAACAAATTCCCTACACTGTCAATACCAACTAAAAACCCCGCGGTGGCCCTCTTCGGCGCATAAGAGACGGTCCCTCTCGGCACTATCCTTCTGTGAGATAACGTTCTTAAAGAAGATACAAAATAACAAACATAACCCAACCTAACCTAGGCATGCAACCGACTGTGTAAGTATCTCAGGTACCTACTAAAGTATAAGTACTAAAGTATCAACCCTTAATTATTGAAATATGGTTTTGCAAGCGATACTATTATAAATTATTATTTTAATTTTATTTTTTAAAGGTAATAATTTCAACGCATTAGGCTAGCGTTCAATTACAGTCATTTGTTACATTACCCACCCAATGTCACTTGCACAAGAAGTCTGTGTTGTTTCTACTATAACTATATTATTATTATTTTTATCGTGGCACGACAAGGTGACCACACTGCACCTGATGGTAAGCAGCACAGAGCCTCCAATTAGAGTATCAAGTAGCGACAGACAATCTATCCCTCGCTACTCAAAACAATCATGCCGACCTGCTGTGTAGCTGCTTTACACTGCGCCATGGGGCAAGGAGGTAAAAAAGCGGTCGAGAGTGTTAGAGTACTCAGTAGGCCGTAACACGTCTAAACATCGTACCCCAACTCTAAACCCGCACAAGAACAGGATGTACACTGGCTGACCCCGAAACGTGACACACTTGTGTGTGCCACTATGGCGGGTTTTACACCCTGTGTACGGTGGTCGCTATCCAGGCTGATATGAATATTATTGAATATCCTACCACCAGCAAACCGTCTCTTTCATAGTCAGAAATAAGATTATTGCTATAGCAATAGTCTTGATTGTTCTCTATTCTTATAACAAGTAGTCACAATAATTGAACCATACTATGATCTCATATTTATAATATTCAATATACATACACTCATTTGCAAAAAAAACGGGCACCTAAGCAATGAACCATTTCAAATGTTACTATTGGTTTGTTTGATAATTATAGGTAGTTTTACTTTCACAATTTTGTAAATTAATAAGCATATAATCGTTTTCGTCAGTATTATCATAAAATTTTGATAAAATTTATAGGTTTTAATGCTAAAGTTCACTAGTAGTGTATGCTCGCTAGTAGTGCATATGCTCGTGAAGTAAAAGTTAACAAAGATTTTTGTTTGTTTTTTCTTTAATAAAGTAAAAGCAGATAAATGTTTAGTATCGAGTGTGACCCCCTCTAGCTGAAATCACAGCTTGAATTCGTCTGGGTATGCTAGCGAGGATATCCCGGATACTTGCTTGCGGAATACGTTCCCACTCCGCGGTAATCACATTCTTCAGCTCTCTGATGGTCTGCGGAGCCGGTTGTACTGATCTCACGCGTCGTTTCAGAACGTCCCAGACATGCTCTATAGGATTCAGGTCGGGACTTCGAGCTGGCCAATCCAAACGACGAATGCCGACCTCTTGCACATACGGTTCCACATCGCCAAACCGGTGGGCGCGAGCGTTGTCGTCCATAAAAATTGAGTCTTCGCCTAAAGCAGCCAATGCGGGTTGTGCATGAGGAATTAGAACTTCCGTTATGTATCGATGTCCAGTCAGTGACCCGTTTTCAATGAAGACCAACTCTCTACGATCCATTGAATTTATTCCTGCCCAAAACATAACAGAGACCCCACCATAAGGTGTGATTTCTTCAAAACAAGCCTCTGCAAAGCGTTCTCCTCGTCTTCGTAGCACTCGCCGACGTCGATCTTCACCGAAAAGAGATATCCTGGCTTCATCGGAGAACAATACCCTATTCCAGTCTTCTTGAGTCCATGACTAACAATTTCGAGCAAATCTAAGCCTGGCAACTCTGTGCTCACGGAGTAACTTAGGGCCGCGGACCGGGCGATGACTGCGTATATTGGCCGCGAGAAGCCTCCTCCTGACCGTCCATAGACTAATATGCACATTTCTTACTTCTTCGAAGTTGTTCTTAAGGTCCATATACGAAGACTTGCCATTTCTCAATGCGCGACTCACAAGAAAACGATCATCCCGTGGTTGGGTACATGGTTTTCTTCCAGAACCAGGCCTTCTCTCGACGGAACCGGTGTCTTGATACCGCTGCCAGGTCCTTTGAACCGTCGAGCGACTCACACTTAGCCTCTGAGCCACGAAGCATTGGCTGCAACCCTCTTCGAGCAGCGCAATAATTTTGGTAGCTTTTACCACTTTCTCTAACATTATTGAGACAGCTAAACAGCAATAAATGAAGCTTTGACAATTAAGAATATGAAATAAATTCATAAAAATTGACTAAAAGTTATGAAAACAAACAAAAATCTTTGTTAACTTTTACTTCACGAGCATATGCACTACTAGCGAGCATACACTACAAGTGAACTTTAGCATTAAAACCCATAAATTTTATCAAAATTTTATGATAATACTGACGAAAACGATTATTTGCTTATTAATTTACAAAATTGTGAAAGTAAAACTACCTATAATTATCAAACAAACCAATAGTAACATTTGAAATGGTTCATTGCTTAGGTGCCCGTTTTTTTTTGCAAATGAGTTTATTTAAAATCATTGCATTGTTTCAGCTATAGTCTTGATTCAACTCTATTTAAAGTAATCACAAAGCGAAATGGGACTATTGTAAATATGTTAAGGTATTTTATTCAAATATGAAAAAAGACTTCAACAATAGTTGACTATGAAACAAAGGGTCTAAGTCCATTGTTTTTTGTTACCATTTGACAGAACCCAAAAAGTTAAGACGGTGGCAACAGAATTGTTTTATTATTAGCTAACTCAAAACTTTAGGAAGGATGTCGACAACCAAGCGGATACAAATAAAATTTATGAGCAAACTAATCAACTGATCAAGTCTTTCACGGTACCCATTTAATTACCGCCTATGTAAGAGGGAAGACACGCACCGCTGTAAATCCATTAGTGTCTCTTGGGAACTTTACACCTAATTTGATCAATGAATTCTCCCGGACAAATAATGGATGGATATTGAGGTTCTTTATTGTGCCATTTGTTTTAATATCGCCGGGTTAGTTCCCGAGAGCTTTGGTTAGATAAATAAGTGTCAAGTGTTTGACCTGACTTCTCACTAGATTTAATTTAAGAGACAGTTTGTTACTTTTTGTTATGCGAAAATTAGGTATTGAAATAAACCTAATTTTATCGGTAGAAACATCACACTTTGGTGACGACATACAACTCAGTCGGCCGCTGTAAAGCTTTCCAAACTTCGGGATTAAAAAGTAAAAACAAACTGCGGTAAAATCTATAGATATTTTATTTATTAGGGATCACCAACAAAATTTACAATTTCACATCGGTACATAACACAATAGCCAAACAATACTAAACTAATTGTAATTTTAATTATAGGTAATCACAAAATGCTCCTTAGAAATAATAATAATAACATAATTATTGTGAATAAACAAAATTAAACAAAAAGTACATATTTTCTTCATTTTTTTTTTCAAATTTATCAGATTGTTCATAAATATTTTTTGATATAATTCTTCTAAATGAAGATATAGTATCATGAAAAATGTCCAGATTGCTAATTTTAATTGAAAGTCGGTTATACAGAGCAGACAAACGAGGGATGGGAAAATGTTTACCTACGTTGGTTCGACAACGACAGACATGAAGTATAGGACGCGATTTCCGAGGAGGGCGTGAAGGAACACTCAAAGCAAATTTAAACACTAAATTGGAACAGTCGTATTTATTATTTAATATTTTGTGTAAATTTACCATGTCTTACATATCTCTTCTAGCACTAAGAGGATATAAGGTAACCGCTTACCATCAGGCGGGCCGTAAGCTTGTTTGCCACCAACGTGGTATAAAAAAAAATATATAGTTTTAATTCAATACAAAAAAAAATTGTTTAGCTATTATTGTCCTAAGGATATTTAAAAAACATTGTCGATTCCAGTTCCTAGAATAAAATGAAAACAACTATATTATTATAATTAAACAAACTTTTATTGACAATTGTTATGCAATAGACAATAGATCCTCAATTCAGAAAGGTTATAACAATTAAATTTTGTATAGAATAATACCACCTTAAACATCAATATAAAACAATCCCCATAACTCCTAACACATCAACCTCACATAAAAATACCTCAATGGAACCATAATTAATATGCCATGAGGAAACCCCACGCTAATATCTATAAAACGTAACTGCTTTCATAGTACAAGGTCGGCTCGCACTGTTTACCCGCAGCGAAGGTCAAGGGCGACTGCCCGATCGATACGGATGCTGGGGAACGGGATGGAGGTATGGGAGATGTGCAGGGGAGAGAGGGAGCGGTGATGCTCTACTCTATGGGGAGATGGACGCTTTCCAGCTGCGAGCACTGTAACTTCCTTAGTTGTGACAGTTTTGATGAGGATGTTTGCTGATAACATGCATTTAACTGTTGATATATTTTGAAGAATGAGTACTCTAGTCTGTGCGGTAAAAAATCATGTGTATATGATGTAGGAATTGAAACTTGGTTAGTGGAAGACGAAATCAATCCACAACATTGTTTCATACCTACTGCACTTTAACGAATTTTAAGGCAGAAATAGACATTCTTGTGAAAAGCTTTTAAAACAGAACTAAGACTATATTAAATAGATAAATCACTCAAATGGATAATGAAAGTTCTTTTATTTAATTTCATAACTTAATTGCTCTTCATTATTTTCCACAATTTCAGGAACAAAATCAGTATGAATACCATACTCATTTTCCTATTCTATCTGGACTTTTCTATTCCATGCCTGATTTCATCTCCCTACTTAACCTTTCTTACTTCACCTATATTACGCCCAGCTTCCTCGCTGGTAAGCATGACTCGCATCTTTCCTACGATGTTTATGTTCCGTAAGAAACTATTTCATAACCTACCCGAGCGTGTTATTCATCCCGAGGTCGAACATTTTTGGGCGGACCTTCAATCACTATATTTAACCGACCGTATGTATCACAAACATGTTCCTCTGACATGATTAATAGCCTTTTTCGGGATATTTTTATGTGAAGAGCCTCTAAGTGCTAGATGGATGAGAGAATCTTGTATATGTTAAGGTTGTTTCACAGTGGCATATTAATACAATAAACATTGTTCATCCATACTAATACTATAAATGCGAAAGTAACTCTGTTTGTTTGTTACCTCTTCACGACTAAACGGCTGAACGGATTGTAATTAAATTTGGTAAGGGAATAGATTATATCCTGGAGAAGGACATAGGCTATCTTTTTTCTCAAAAAACAACCTTGAAAGGGGTCAAATAGGAGGTCAAATTTGTATGGGAAAATGTGTAAATTCATATTTAGACTTTTGGTAGAAAATAAAGAAATACGTGTTTTCACGTTTTTGAAAAATCATCCCTAAAAGGGGCAAAGTGAGGTTAAACTTATGGTGTATTCCTTAGATCCAATCTCAAGATTCAGGCACAACACCTGAGAGGCTGGACAATCGCTACAAGTGCCTCACTGCAGAAGACAACTCCTTGGATTGTATACTTCTGTTCCCGAATAAACCACTACGCAGGCGGAGCCGCGAGCAACAGCTAGTTCAAAATATTTAATTTTTTACAACTATGAGCATAGTTGTGTCTCCGCGGTAATGTTTTTCTGGGAAGTATTTTTGTGCTCTACATGTTTTGCTTTTACTTTAATCACTTGCGTCGAAATTTGATTAGATTTCATTCAGATTTTTCATCTACTTTATTTAATATGTTAGTGCATTTTAGGGAGTTAACGAGTTACTCCGATTTAATCTTACTTATCTGTCTAAACCAGTCTCAATGTGCGTTTCGTCACACTCATCATACATACTTCTTAATGTTCTCATTTTTACTGCTTTATTTTTCATTCTTGCTTCATCTATTATATTCAACTTCCAATATCATACATAATAGTCGTAACTGATACTCCTGCACAGACGATTTCCGTCTGATCATGAAGATGCGAAGCGCCTCATTAATTCGATTGCCTCCAGATATTCCATATCTTTTTAAACTCTCACTTAATCTCCTCCTTAATTAATGACTCCAATACTGAACTCTGGCATTCCTTCTTCCCTTTTAATGTCAATAGCTTTGATTAGCCGATTGATATTGGTATCGGTAATACCGAGCCTTTAACCAGAAAAGAATCATCCATTTCTGTGTCAATCGTCTGTAACAACGGTTATAAAAATGTAAAGAAATCTATCGTACCACCTAAGATAAAATGTTCATGACATATCGTAAGATGTCTTGGGCCGTCATAAACACAAGAGCAATATAAGGGATAGAATATTGAACTTTTATTAATGTATTTTAAGGCCGTAGAAAAATTCACTGGAAACAAGGTTGTTCGTGGAAATCTCAAAAGGGTTTTATATTTTGTATATTTAGATTTATTTATGTCAGGCAAACCGCATAGGATAGACTGCTTTTGCCCTGTCACTATGAAGATATACATACATTGGAATCAAAAATACGTTTCTGTTACTTAATTCCTGTTTAGGATTACAATTTGTTATCACCAGCTGTTCATTGAACGAAGCTCAGAAATTGAGCAAGTCTATTAAAATTATCTACAAGACATCTGAATTCGTAATAAACTCGTGATGCGACAAGAATACGTTTATTCGTAGTCTCATGACCTCATGTTTAATGCATTTCCGTGTAGCTACTGTTTTTTATTTCATTACCGCATTTCAAGGTCTTACAATTTTAAATATTGCTCATTGAATAAAAACAATTTGATATTGTGCCGAATTGGTAAGATGCTATCGGGTCTGACTCAATCTGAGACTGTTGAATAATTTATTAATGACAGCCTCCGTGGTGCAACGAGCGGGAAGCCGCCTGTGAAGTGCCAGGCCGCTGCTGGATCCCGCAATGAGATAAATGTTTGTGTGTTGGTTGTTATTAACCAAGTGTTATTGGACTATAGTTTCTCGTAGTCGTTGATCCCAACGATACAGGTTTCACCTAGTTTGGGGTCAGGATTGCGTGTGTATTTATTAAACAGAACTTATAAACATTTACTGTGTACGCGTTTACTATAATAACTGCCCATTCAGAATAAAAAAAAATGAATTAGCAAATATTATGTCATTCTTACTCTCTTATTTCTTTACACAAAACTATTTTAACATAAATAATGACTGCCACTACTTGGCCAGGGCTATACCGTTGCCTCCAGTAGTGGGTTATGAGGGGAACCAAAGGTGCAGCCCGCCCTGAGCCCCTGGTCTTGCAGGGCCCCCAAATCTGAGGACTTTCAAGATTTGAGAGCCCCCAGTAGCAGATCATTTTACGTACAGTCATTGGACAGTTTAGTCCACCACTGATTGACTCATGGAGAAAACTGACGATTTCGAATAGGGATTGAGCTTTTCTGAGGTTAAAATTTAAAATTATCCCTGATTTAGGCTCGCCGGTGAGTTCGAAAGACACTTACATGAGGTCTTTGATATTTCAGGACGGCTCTACAATTTCAAACGACGTTTTCATAGAGCTCCGTGCCTTCTAGAACGTGCCTATGAGCTTTATCGATGTCAAAAATTTTCTAGCCAGAACACCGGCCACATTGTCAGGTGAAGCTGTAAAGCAACTAGGGGCTAACAGCATAAGGTTGACAACACATATATCTTATTGAAGTTGAAGTGGATAACTAATATTTACAAATCGTCCCTATATTTTTATTTGATTCATTTCGTTGCGGGATAAAAGACAGTTAAGCGTTCCCAGAGACTCGCCGAGTTTCATTATTCGGTTCGAAAAAATGCGTGCCATTGTCGATTCTGGCTAAACAGGAGTTACAATGGCGGGTGTGTGGGCGGGATAGTCTCAATAATACTTCTATCTGGGATTGTGGCTGTTAAAGGACGGTGTAGATGAAGTGACCCAATTAATCGTTTGTATTCGGCTTTAAAATATATCTCATTTAACAAGAAGACACGAGTCATTAAGAATAATACCGTGGGAAAACTTGAGACACAGTATCGTGACAAACGACTTGTAGAGTACTTTGTTAAAACCGATAGAGAATGATTAGCTTTATAATATGTGTCAGTGATGGAGTTTTTTTTTAATTAGTGCCTTGATTGTGGCAGACGAGCAGACGAGCCACCTGATGGTAAGTAGTCACTGCCGCCCATAGACTACTACAATGCCAGGGCACAGCAAAGCCGCTGCCTACCGTTTAGGACGCAAATAAATTCTTACCTTTGCACTCTATTTCATCCATCTGTTTTGAAGTTTGAAAGTTGCCATCACAGCCCCAATTAAGTCACTATGTAAGGTGCAAGTGTAAGTCCATATCACTTACTATCTAGAAATTCTTAGTATTAGCCCGAAGTCTGTGCCCGATATGGCGATAGGCTCGCCTCCTATCACATTATGGGACGGAAATTCGGCGAGAAGTGGGTGTACTGGTTACACCTCTGCCTACAGGTGTGTAGGCGTTGTATGTGTGTGTCACTTTCTAAGGTTAGCAAATTATCCGAATTACAGGCTATACAATACAGGCATTTAACAGAGCCTGGGAAGCAGGTCGGGCGAGGTTCAGTCCACGAGTTGCGACACCCATTGTCATGTGAGTTTGTGCAACCTTACGTGCCCACTGCGATTATTTCGGCGTTACACAATTGGTTGATATGGTTTTTACGTTGTATGCTCTAAAGACATTTTTAGTGCATCTTTTATATTCCGTGTAGACGGATAGTATAGCTGGTATTTATTCGAATTAAACGCTAAAAACGACAGAAGGCTCATTATATTGAAGTCTCCTAATCCTAAATCTTTAATAAATGATCATAATGGAATATGGAGTCACTAATATAATTAAAATAAAATTTTGTTGCGAAATACTAATTCTTTCGTACTACTTCATTAGGTTTTATTTATTTATTAATTTATAGGTAAATCAACAGCATATATTATTTAATTAAGTATAATATTTACAAATATAAAGCCGTATTGGCTGATATACATTCCAAATACATCAATACACAGCATTAAAATAAAACTAATTTTACGGTTAAAAAAGGTAAATAAACCGCGATAGAATCCGTAAAATTAGTTTTATTTCAATGTACAATATTCGCGTAAACATAAGAAACAATTAAATACACAGCATTATAATATAGTTTGAAAAACCTAATTACCAAAATCAGTCTACAATATCCGTCTAGTTGAAACCCTAATTACCAAAATCAGTCTAAAACATTCGTCCAGTTCAAATCTTAATTACCAAAATCAGTATACAATATTCGTCCAGTTCAAATCCTAATTACCAAAATCAGTCTACAATATCCGTCTAGTTCAAACGCTAATTTCTTCAGTCCATTAATAAAAAAAACTTGTATTGCAACTGAAGTTGGCGCCATTGTGCCCATGAACTTCTTTAACCATGGTACTTCAATGACCATATCCATATACGTGTACACTAAGTTTGTTTATGAAATCTTCTATCCCAGGTGTCCCGAGGTTTATCCAGAGCTATACGGTTACAGGAAAATAAAACCCAATTTACTGCTACTTACTTATGCTTATAAAAATGTAATAACTTGTGGGAATTGTTTTAGGTTGGCGATGGGGTGTTGGGATAAACTGTGTTTGATTTTTTAAATTTGGAATGCTTATGTCAAGGCTTGGAAATGTATTAGGAACATACTGGCATCGTAGACTATAAGAATTCTTATGTCGTGGGTATCAGGAACTACGTGACTTTCCGTCTCACAACACATAGATCCGAAACAAATATTTATATCACAAAATTTTATCGGTTCAGAGATCGAACCTGCGGCCTTTCATTTCACAGCTGGCTAGCTCACTGCACCAAGACGGCTGTCAATAATGCCAGTCTCGATGTTTTCGATTTCGGAATTAGGTTTCCAATTGACAGCTTCTTCTATAAGACAAAGTACAGCACCAATCCTGGTCTGAGGAATATACCCCTCAGACGGAGCACTGGGAATGCGTGTGTTACTAACCGCTATCATCTCAGGCCTTTAATTGCATGCCAGTCTGTTCAACCATCACCTGCAGTGGTCTGCAGGTGATGGTTGAACAGACAGTTTATGAAGGCCGGAGATCATCTCTTCGGCGTCGAGTGCGTCGATTTAGGTAAACTTATTGACGTAAAACTAACAAATGAAATTCTATGACTGCTCTAACAAAATTATGACGCAAATAAAATTTTCTTTACCAAAGTCCGTCCTGATTTCGTATAAAGTAGTATTTATTCAGATGTCAGCATTACCGGGTCCCGCCTCGCGTACTGCTTACGTATTATCGATATTTGCACAAGTGTGCTTTCGGTCGATTGTTTGGGAAAATGTGGGTCGTCAATGTCATCGGTGGTATATTTTGAACAATTTGAGTAATAAATAAATACACCCGACAGCCACGCACATAGTTCTGTCCCCACGCTAGGTAAAACACCACGGGGTTTTAACTGGTAGTGTCGGGTGGGGTGCACATAGGGGGTAGGGACTCGGCCCAGCGGCAGCACGGATAGCCATCATCCGGGCGAGGGGGATGCTGGGTCGTAAGGCCAGCTAGTCCAGCATACCCGTTTTATTCTTATTCCGCTTCCCCCCGGAGCGGGCGGCAATAAAACGCTTTCCCCGAGAAAACAAAAAAAAGGTAAAACCTGTAGCGTGGGTATCAAGAACTACGAGGGACTACGGTCCCACAACACCCAGACCCGAAACTAATATCTGTCTTCACACATATATCTGTCTCGGTGTGGGAATCGAATCCACAGCCTCTAGTTTCACAGGCTACTCGCCTGTGGAGGCTGTCCGTTGTGGAGTAATATGGACACTGTTGGTATGTAAGCGAAAAATAATAAGTAAAAGCTTTTAATTCATAAAAAGTACACCGATAAAATTTTAAAATTTTTAAAAGAATTTCTCGTATTGGTCCAGGGGTCTTCGAGTAATCGGGGACCATACATAAAAAAAAAGATTCCGACGAATTGAGAACCTCCTCCTTTTTTGAAGTCCGTTAATAAAGGAACAAGCTACGTTAAGGTTGACTTAATGACATTGAGTTAGTTTCAATAAATAAAGGTTTTAGTAGTTTATTAAAATTTATAGAAGAATATCGGGAAATTACCCAGTGGGTTACACCCTTGGACACTAAAAATGGGATTCTTGTCAGTTTTTAAAACAAGCGTTGAAAGAGAAATTTTTTGGCCTTCATCAATCTCACTGATTATACAAATCGCAATAATAATATACAATTCGATCTCGCGGCCCTCTCTGTACTATCGATTTAAATTTCAAATCGATCTTAAAGTGTCACTTTACTTTCGCCCGAGAAATCTCTGAATTAATCAACTCTTGTCCAACACCGATGATTTTACATTCTTTCGGCCTCACTTTGCATTATTATAATTTCTGAATAATTTTGTATAATCTCGTAACGGCGGAGAGGACTGCATATTATTTTAAATATTAATATAACGTAAATATAGCCCACTAGCTGTTGCTCGCGGCTCCGCCCGCGTGGAGGTCATATGGGAGAAAAAGTATATTATACAAAATACGAATTTTCATGCGTTTAACTTAAGAAATTAAGGATTTTCATCCCCTATTTTACCCACTTAGGGATGATTTTGAAAAAAAAATGTGAAACACGCATTTCTTTATTTCCTACCAAACGCCTAAATATGATTTTCCAGATCTCTAGGTCAAGGAATTATGGATTTCCCATACAAATTTTGAACTCCTATTTGACCCCTTTCAAGGTTGTTTTTTGAGAAAAAAGATAGCCTATGTCCTTCTCCAGGATATAATCTAGCTCCTTGCCAAATTTCATCACAATCTGGTCAGCCGTTTAGTCGTGAAAAGGTAACAAACAGAGTTACTTTCGCATTTATAGTATTAATAGTATGGATGACAGATTTTCTCTCTTGATCCAGAGATATTTTTCTGTCCTAGCACGGCCAAGTGACCACACTGCACCTAATGGTAAGTGCAGTGTCGTTCGAGCGAGATACAACTGACATCTCGCTACTCGACACAATCATACGATATCATAAGATACGAAGCTGTGGAAATTGTTAATAGACCAGTTACAAAAATTATAAAAATATAGCACAATCTATGATAACAAGCGTCGGTTCACAGGTAAGTACACAATAACTAATCTGCAAGATCAGTCTTTATCATTTACTCAGAAATATAAAGAGACAAACAAATCTGAGGCGCAATACAGAATTATTATGAAACAAGGTAAAGTGGATCCTTTGCAATTGGATTTGTTTGGGTCCCTGTTTAATCCGCTGTTTTTATAATAGGACTTTACAAAGGCCTGGTGAACTTCAATTGGGATTATGTTCCTGAAACCAAAGTCGGTAATAATTTTCATGTATGTGTTACGTTTAGGTTTGCGTCAAATAAAGACCAGTAGCCCTAGGAAGGAAGATACTACATGATGACCATGACCGATCTGTCAAGAGTGATACGAAGGAGAAGATGGCCTACTCTTGAAAGCAATTCCAATCTCAAACTCGATACCATTTTAATTCCAGTCTAGAAGATATTGGCACTATTGACACAATCGAGTTTGTTATTGGATTGAAGTGTCTATTTCAGTTAGTTAAGAACTAAATATTCCGACGTATTCAATTAAATCGTGCGCTGGTGTTGCGTTTAAAGTGTCAATTATACAGTTTCGAACCCAATCCCAATTTTAAATTGGATCCGAGGTGTCAAGAGTAACCTGCAGCTAAATGAATATATGAATAAACATTTTTATGAACAACCAGGAGTATACAACTAAGAAGAAGAATCAGGATATTAGCAAATCAGGTGTGATTTTTCCGACTAGCCTTGATTGTCCCCCTGTAGGGCGGAAATCCTACCTCCCTTTTAGCCATCTCTGTCCAAAACCACTATTTCTTTCGAGTCCAGCCGCGATGTTGGCATTACTTGGTCTCTACTGTGTTAATTTTGCTCAAAGTATGTCTCGACTGTTGATATTGTATTTCGACCATGCACCATAAGGTATAATATAGCCCTATCAAGTTCTGCCATAACATATGTAAGCAGCAATAGCCTAGTTGGTAGTGGTACAGACTGAAGAGCTGATAGATGGCATACCTGTCACATTTCGAAGCCAGGTGTATTCATTGTTAATTATCGCTTGCTTACATGGTGAAGGAAAACGTGAGGTTAATACCTGAGAATTCTAAATAAGTAGTAGTAAGGTAAATCAGTATCAATCCGCAATACCCACCGTCGTGCACTAAGGCCTACCCCCTCTCATTAGTAAAGGATACCCGTGCCCAGCAGTGGGACAGTTTATAATACCGGGCTGGTACCTATTTGTTATTCGACATACGTGGTAGGGGATTGGTACTCACCTCGCTAGACTCTGGGGTTTGTTTCAGCGCCGGTTGCCATGGTGACCGGTGGCCCCACCACCTGAAATTAAAGAGAATTAGTAC
The DNA here is from genome assembly GCA_905220505.1 of Laothoe populi. Lineage (NCBI taxonomy): Eukaryota > Metazoa > Arthropoda > Insecta > Lepidoptera > Sphingidae > Laothoe > Laothoe populi. Next base: position 15,928,571 of record HG992168.1, read on the forward strand.
AAACGTGTTTTATTGATTTTTTGCTTTGTGGTCAGTTCTGTGAGTGTTTTAAGATTCCTGAAACTTTTAACGTTGTTTTGTTGGTTTGTTTAATAAATTAGCATTTTCAATTCGAGTCGTTGATTCATAATTAATTTCTATACTGTTATTGTATATATTTAAAACTACCAATGCTGTGGCGAACGCTTTCCAATTTAAAGCCTACAAATATTTCCATAACTATTAAAAAATCATATTGAAAATATTCAAGACAATCTGTAGCAGGTTAGGACTTAGGAATCAGTGTAAATGGAAATTATTTTAAACACAATCAGCGCCAAAATGTGGTATATAATTTTTTTTTGTTTCAACTTAACATGAAGAAAGTACTGATGTATCATGTACTTAAACTACGTAGTTATGCGTAGGTACTTACGCATGTATAACTATGTGTATGTACGCAAAGTATACACTTAAATTTATACTACATTAAGCAATTTGTGGTGAATCAACAAAGACCTTAGATAACGAAAGTTAAAGAGATACTGTCTGCCAATGACAATACTACAAAGTTTCTAAGGATAGATAAATTGTAATGAGTTCCGAAAAACACTTTGTTTATCCGAGCCTAAGCGGAATTAAGTAACCATTAAACAGGGTCTAGGCGATAACCGCTTAATAGACTAGTCGTTTGTTCGTCTGTCTGTAGTATAATTAGTAATGACTATGTATTTTACGATTACATAAAATACATAATTTTTTTTTGTTCTAACATATAAACTGTGAAATGAAATAAATTCGTTTATTGATCATGTAGACAATTACATAGTTCTTATGACAAGTCAGTACATTAAAAAAAGAAATTTAATAGAATCATTATCAATCACTAGCGATTTCTTTGCGTGGAGGTTATCTTATACTCTTTATAAAATCATTATTTTATCTTGCAAAATAGCCAATATTAATCAGTGATAATGTAGCATTCAAATGGTGAATGAATTTTTAAAATTGGTCCAGTACTTTTTGAGCCAATTCGTTACAAACATACTTACATACAAATCTTTCCTCTTTATATTATTAGTATAGATTTAAAAATATTTTTTAGTAATATTCAAAGAAATACCAGTCAAATATACATATTTTTAAATGAGTTTGATTGTGATAAGTAAATATACCCACAATCAGACACAATATAGCCCTCGCTCCACGCTAAGTTACAAGGTTTGTGTCGTGGGTACCAAGTGTTCAAGTCTGTTTGGTTTTAAACCCTCAAAAAACTTATTTCTTACCGATCATATCTAATGAACATATCTTCGGGTCGCGTAAAAAATCATAATAATCCTATCTATAAAACGAATGTAAATTTAAAATTAATTTCATAATAAAACAATTTATAAATTACCTAAAATGAGTACTTAACTCAACTAAAATACTTAACAACAATACCAAATGTAAAGAAAACTTTGCCTTATTTGGTATAATGGTTATGCAAATTTACCGATAACATATAATAGACACAAAGGCACTACAAGGAAGTACTCTTCAAGGCAAGTCATTGATAAAATAACCTTAAAATTTATCAATGAAACAAAAGAGCCATAACAACATAATTAACTCGTATTGACTATTGATAATCTTAATTATTTATAAACCGAAGACGCCTGTAGCCCAGACACCACTATACGAACTCTTTGCTATTTTTTTATAGATTGTCTCTCGCTACTCAATACTCTAATTGGACGGCACTGCGCTGACTGCCTCGGTGGCGCAGTTGTAATAGCGCATGCGTTACGACTGCTGTGATTAGGTCTCGGGTTCGATCCCCGGTTCGGGTAAAGTGATATTGTTTTTTTTTATTAAGATATACTCTGTATTAGTCCGGAGTCTGGAATCTGTGGCGTATGGTGATAGGCTCGCCCCCTATCACATTATGGGACCGAAATTCGGCGAAAAGTGGTGTACTGGTTACACCTCTGCCTACCCCTTCGGGGATTACAGGCGTGAGTGTATATGTATGTATGTACGGCACTGCGCTTACCATTAGGTGCAGTGGTCACTTTGCCGTGCCAGGTAAAAAAATTTAAAGCCGTTATGTGATATTTCGTCAATTTTGAGTGTTACCTTACACCACGTTCGATAACCGATACATCATTATTATTCAAAGTGATTTACATGAATCATTTCAAAGAAGACGCTTCAAATATCTTTAACGAGTTGTAGGACCTGTTGTGTAATGAGAGCCGAAATAATTGATACTTGAATTAGAAATGAAGAAGGGACGTGATATAATGAGGGAAACACTCCTGCTCAAGTACATATTTACTGATGTATTCTTTTAGGTCGAAATTTATGGCATATATTTGATGGTAATAAGACGAGTCTAAGGCAGAACATAAATCAGACTGAAATCTTCTATATTTGTAGCGAAGTTGTAGTAAACTTCGAAATGTACACACCAAAGTCAACTTTCGAGTCGACTTGGACTCGAAACGACAACGTTTAATCATTTCTAACGAGGATCAAAAACTTTATTTTTTATATATCATAGTCCGACAAACGAGCCAATGGGTCACCTGATGTTAAGTGATCTCCACCGCCCATGAACATCCACAATACCAAAAGTATCACGTATGCGCTGTCGGCCTTAAAGGACATGAATAGGGATTAGGGCACGGAAGGGGGAATCTGGGCCTCCGGATATCTCACTTACCATACGAAACGCGACAGTAAACTGTCACTTTACGTTGGGTTTCTGTGGGACAGTGGTACTACCCCGGTCGAGCCGGCCCATTCATGCTGTAGACAAATATGTCTACACCGTGGCTCTACTACTTAAAAAAAACAAAAAACTTGATGAGACAATGGTGAAAAATTATCTAATGTTAAATCGATCATACGGGGCGACAGGTTCTCATAATTCATTCAAACTTGAAAACAGATTTTTGACAAAATTAATTTAGATTAGTAGAATGTTTGCTTTATATGTGTCGTTCTAAGATTTGATTAAAATTATATTCGCTAAATTGGATGGTGATGAAAAGAAAGATGAATGAACGATCTGTTTTTTACTAATTCAAAGTATGATGAATTATTTTCTAAAATAAATGTGTCCAGAAAGATATGAGCCCTGTTTTACGAGTAGATATGAACGCCAAAAAAGTGCACAAAAAATTTAAACTAGACTCAAAAGGTGCAGAAAACTTATCAAATAGCCCGCTAACCGTCGATGTAGTCTTAATCGCGTCGAAATCTAATACCAGCAACCCAACAGCGAAAACTATATAAAAGCAATTTCTCACAATACGCCAGGAGGGTTACTCTTGACACTCGATTCCAATTTAAAATTGGGATTGGGTTCGAAAACTGTACAATTGGTACTCTTAAACGCAACACCAGCGCACGATTTAACTGAATACGGCAGAATTCTTAATAACTAAATTAAATAGAGTATTTACTATCGCTAATTCGTAAATATTTTATTTCATTTAGTAGAGTGAGTTAGAGTGCCAATATCTTCTAGATTGGAATTGAAACCGTATCGAGTTCGAGATTGGAATTGATTTCAAAAGTAGGCCTACAGATCACGACTGCGCGTAATATATACCAGTTTTTAAACAAGCCATTGAACCGCCAGCGCCACGCTATCACATACCACTTCCCTGACTCTTATCACAAAGGTGTAGTTGCTATTTTCGTTTGTGTTTGGTAAGTTGGCAATAGTTAATAATGCTGTCTTACCTTCTTGAAGTTCAAGGATAGCTATCGCGTTTCCCGAGGTTTTTACGATTAACAACGATTGTTTAGATGTTGCTCGACTTACTTTGTGGGAAATGTTTTTGCGTGCAATATGCGGCGCTTTAATTTTAGATGTTTTAATAACTATGTTGAAGGAATATATATTTGATGTACAATCTTCTTCGGAACTTGAATACAAAGTACAATAATAATTGCATTAGTTTTTAAACTGTGTTGTAGTTGTTAGGCCCTCTTAAGAACAATGAGTTTATGTGTCAGAGTGTGTTAATTTTGTAATATTATTTTCAAACGAAATGACTTTAAAAAAGTGTATAACTAATTTGAGTTTTTTTTTCGAGTATACATCCATACTAATACTATAAATGCGAAAGTAACTCTGTTTGTTTGTTACCTCTTCACGACTAAACGGCTGAACGAAGTGTAATGAAATTTGGTAAGGGAATAGATTATATCTTGGAGAAGGACATAGGCTATCTTTTTTCTCAAAAAACAACCTTGAAAGGGGTCAAATAGGAGTTAAAAATTTGTATGGGAAATCCATAATTCCTCGACTTAGGGATCTGTAAATTCATATTTAGGCTTTTGGTAGGAAATAAAGAAATACGTGTTTCAACGTTTTTGAAAAATCACCTCTAAAAGGGGCAAAGTGAGGTTAAACTTATGGGGTATTCTTTAGATGCAATCTCAAGATTCAGGCACAACACCTGAGAGGCTGGACAATCGCTACAGGTGCCTCAGTACAGAAGACAACTCCTTGGATTGTATACTTCTGCTCCCGAATATAACCTCCACGCAGGCGGAGCCGCGAGCAACAGCTAGTACACTATATCTCAATTAAGTATGTATCGAAAAGTGTTTTAGGGCTTAAGGGTAATAGACAGGTCTAAAGTGATTCGATTTTGTAAGTAAGAAGACTATACATTTTTTCTCAAAATTACAGTTTCGTTTACCGTTTCTGCACTAAAGTAAGTGTTTTCACTTCTCCTGTAAAGTTACTTATTAGTACTTTATACCTCTATTAGACAAAAGGTATTAACTTTGTTTTAATTGCGTTTATAATTTTACTTAACAAAACATATTCGTCTTTTTTTGTACGATGGCGTTGGCATATTGGATAAAAAGAAAACAGATAAAAAAATATTTTCTTTTTACTTAATGTTTTCTTCACCAATAAATTACAGTTACAAATTAAAAAGTAAAGACAAGCGACCGCTAGTCAGCAAATTGATTAAGTCTTGCCGTTATAAAAGTGTATTGACTTATACGCGAGGGTCCCGGTTCGATTGCCGGCTCGAATGTGCATGTTTATACGATAGAGATATACAATTCGTTTCGGGCAATAAACACGGACCGAGAAATTGTTTAAGCTTCGAGTACTTGACTTTCTGTAATGTTTTAGTTGTCATTAAAGCTAAATAATAAATATATTTTTTATTTTCCCTTCTCATATTTCCATCCAATGATTGTTTTGAAAAGATCGCCGTGCTATAAGACCTCTAATTGTACTTTTTTTTTGTTTTTCTCTTTTATTTATTTTTAGTGTACAATAAAGGCTATAAATAAATAAATAATGCTAAATCCTACTAATATTCAAGATAGAAGCGGCGAGCCATCCGTATTGTGAATGATGCAGACGTGAGTAACAGCCTGGAGCCGCTACAGCTGCGTAGGGATATTTCCTCGCTTAGCGTGTTCTACCGTCTGTATCATCAGATCCAGTGTGGTCACTTCGCCGTGCCGGAATAATAAAAAGAAAATGCAACCTTTTTGCTATGTCGATTACTAGATACGCGATGTCAGTAATGTTTGGTGCCAGTGAATCAATATATACAGAAATCTACTCATAGTAAAGAGCTACCTTAAGTACCGTTCGTAACACGGTCAATGAGTTAAGTAACACTCTAAAGCACGATATCTCTTTATTGCATTACAATAACAATCTGACTGATGTTAGTACACTAGTCTGAGGTGTACTTCTCTATATTAAATAACACCCAACAGCATACAAAACACACACATAGCCTCGGCCCCACACTAAGATACGAGTCTTGTATTGTGGATATCAGGGACTACGAGAGACGCACCGTCTCACAACACCCAAACCCCGGACACAAACATCTGTCTGTCACACAAACATTTGTCCCGGTGTGGGAATCGAACCCACGGCCTCTCGTCTCACAGCCGGCAACTGTGCCACGGAGTCTGTATAATGTATATTAAATAATGAATACTATGTTCTGTATAAATGTTTATTAGTAATGAATCACAAAGACACAATGTCCGCATCGCCCGTGATCTTCCTTTTATTCCGTATCAGTCAGGAAGCTTCATATGTCGACTCGGGTGTCCAATTTTGTCATGTTGCCAACACTGACTCAAAGTCATCCCCGTCCTTAACGATTCCGTTTTCTATTTTGAAATACGGTACTAAAAGAATAATGGCCCAATAATTAAGCATCACCTTTGCTATTTGTCATTAAACGAGTTTGGTTATTTTGTTTTGTTATGATATGAAACAAGACACCTTGTTATATGAATTTAAATTGACTCATTTTATAAAAGTCAAACGTAAGGATGAAATATAACTGCAATAAGTCTCGATTTTAAATCTTATATATCGATATGAATTGTGATTTTGTGTACGTATTCGCCGATACTCGCGATGAGAATAAACGATCGCGTCTCGGGAGAGAACCGTATCTATATTGCCAACCTTATTTTTCACACTACTTTCAAATCGTGTGGAATATATAAAATCAGCTGGTGGTAGGATATCATACCTGTTTTGCAGCCTTCTGAATACTCTGACACTAGACCCTCGACCGCTTCTTCACCTTCTTGCTCATGGCATAATGAGAAGAAGCAGGCCGGCATGATTGTGTTGAGTAGCGAGGGATACATTGTCTCTCGCTACTCGATACTCTAATTGGAGGGCACTGCGCTTACCATCAGGTGCAGTGTGGTCACTTTGCCGTGCCAGGATAAAAAAGCTTACATTCGCACCCGTATCATCAGAAAGATGAAATACCATGGACCAAAGTACTCTCAGTTTGTCCTGAATATTCCAATGCCCGAGCAACTGGGGACTCTGGGCACGGGGCCAAATATAATAATAATATTACAACAATACTACTTTAAGAGGTAGTAGACCGGCAGGACTAACACGTTTTACTCAATATCACGTATACACAATTCAATCGCGTCGACGGCCGGGTGAGCTTGGCATCAGTTTTCATACAATTTCCGCCGCTTACTGTAAACTGATACGTTTATAGACGCAAAAACTAAAGTACAAACAGATACTACTGTTAATTATAAATAATTAAAATGGTTGAATGAAATGAAATGAAATCGTTTATTTCGTAAATTAGGCCACTACGGGCACTTTTTACATGTCATAGTAATGTTAAAATCTAAGTCTACTTGTGCTTCGGAAATGCCCATTAGCGAGTCCTTAACAAATTAAAATTCTAATCATAAAACTGAGGATGCATTTCCCACACTTACCTACCACTTCGAAGGTACACGTTAGCTTATGTTATCTACTAAATAAACTTGTCTACTGCCATTAATTGACAAAGCGGTAGTACCTGCAAACTCTCGTATAGAGGTCATCTAGCAAATAAAACGGTATATTAATAACATAGTTTCTATAGTGCCTCGGTGGCGTAGTTGTAATTGCGCATGCGTTACGATTGCTGTGCTGAGGTCTCGGGTTCGATCCCCGGGTCGGGTAAAGTGATATTGGGTTTTCTACCTAGAAATACTCAGTATTAACCCGGAGTCTGGAATGGTGCCCGGTGTGGCGATAGGCTCGCCCCCTATCACATTATGGGACCGAAATTCGGCAAAATGTGGGTGTACTGGTTACACCTCTGCCTATCCCTTCGGGGATTACAGGCGTGAGTGTATATGTATGTATGTAGTTTCTATAGTTAACATATTTTTCAATCATCTATATATAATAAACTGGGCTATGTGTAAACAAACATAAAAATAAATATGCAAATAAATCATCGTTTGAATGCTCATAATACTAGGATATCATAAACACGAGAGAGCGGTGCATTCCGGGCTCCGACCGCAAATAGCCCATCCTCGCTCCGCACTCCGCGGGCCCTCCCGATCTCTCGTCTCCCAAACCCGATCTATATCGTAAACATATCGCTTCCAATGGCATCCACGTGCATTCAAATGAGGAATAAACTTGACGTTCAACAAAGTGATAATTTAACCTTAAAATACAATAGGCAGTGTGATTTTATAATGAAACTAGCAACACCCGGCATGCGTTGCAATGGCACGTAAAGGAAATTTGATTAATTGCGATCGGTTGAACAGTATTGAAGTTGATGTTCTGCGGCGCCACTAGCGAGTTATTTTTGAAGTGATAACTTCTTATGGTAATCCGTAACGTAACGCGTTACGGCGCCACTCTGTATGGCTTCTTTATTAATTTCTATTTCTGTCGTTCCATAATCTCTGTGCTGTATTTTTTTGAAGTGAAACTTCTTTAGAATCGTGATTTGATTTGAGTGGGATCGAGTGGGTAAAATATATTTTATAATCAATAAAAGATTTTATTAATAAATAACCTTTCCTCACATTATCATATTAATATAAATAAAGTTTAAGTAATAACCTAAGCTTTTCTCAAGTTAAACAATTTAATATCAAATAGTTCAACTTAGATTAAGTTATCACGTCTGTCGAGCGTCCCGAGACGCACACGTTAATTTATTTTATTGAGACACCATTTGAGGAACCATCGCGGACCATAGAAAAACAACTCACCAAAGTTTCATCGTAATCAGATGAACAGTTTAGGAGTCCATAGAGGATACATATACTTACATTGATTTTTATTTAATAGATAGATATACATTTTGAAATTGTTAACTAAATTATAGTTGATCTATTAATTAATTGAATTTAAAGGTAATCTTCGACACAACATAACACTTCTGACACTCATAAATAAATAGGACAATAAGGACGAACACAAGTCACCAATTCCTTTCTATCTGCGCATGGAGATCACTTATGATAAGTTTATCATAATCCTAAGAGGGTAAAGTACTTAGAAATAATGAAGCCAAACAAACTTCATGCAACAAATTTTGCAGACAGGTCTATAGAGATTTTAGTCTTCCAGGAAGGGTCATTGTTTGTTTTCACGAAGGTATACTTTGTAAATTCAACCTAATAATAATACCAGCCCTGTATTAAACATGGTATCAAGTAAGACCGTGAAGACCCAGAAGTCTGGGCACGGTACCTCATCTACTAATGAGAGGGGTTAGGCCAGCAAATTCAACATAAGATTTTTATGTGGCTCGGCAAAATGACTCCACTGCACCTGATAGTAGGTATAGTATCGTCTTCGTTTCGCAAGCTTTATAGCCTTCTTCGGGTTAAATAAGCAAAATGAACCACGATAAAATCCGAAAAATGTCATTTTCAGTAGATTTTACTTAGATTCCGGCCCTAGAACTCGTCCCATATCTAGGGATTAACACAGCATTGACGTTTAGACTGTTTGCAAAAGTCAAATAAAATTCGGCCTTAAGTATCCAGATATTTCACGGTATAGTAGACAATCATTACAAGTTATCGTGTTTTCTTATTCCATGTTCAAACGACCACACGCATGACATTGCGTATTTAATTTCCATTTGACAAAGGCTTGTAGAAAGGCATTAAGTTCGTGCACATTATATGAGAATTTATATCCAGAGAATTAACTAGTTAGAAAGTAGAAACAATAAGATTCTCGCAAGAGTAAGCAGAGATGTGGCTCTTCGCTGCAACTTGTGATTAGATTAAGAAAGTTGAAAACCGTGCAAATTTGTGGCTAAGTGCGTGAAATGCATGAAGTTACCGTTGTTAGTTGTTCGTGAAGTTCAGTGCAAAGCAAATCCAATCGTGTATTCTGTAATTATGATCATTAAATATACATTAAAATCATATGACTAAACTGGCGCCAGCATCTATATCACTATCCCTAAGAAGAAGTCGAAACAAACTCAGAATTGGGCAAATGCTGTGTATGGCATTTTCTAGAATGGTTATATGAGAATAATAAGAACGGAAAGGCACAATGCCCAAAATTAGAAAAAAGGCAGCAGAACGGAGAACGATACAGTGATTTGATTAAAAGATTTGAACATTTACATACGTCGATCGAACATTAATTTCCACAGTATCATAATCAGACATATTAGACAGACTTGGATCAAATATTTGCTGACGACAAACATTTGTCCATCTCCTGGAATCCAATACTATATTCCCTCAGCTAAAACAAATATCCTATTTAGATAAGCATTATGAATATGCAAACAAATCCAATTTCCCATTCACAAATCTATGATGGATAAATAAGGTGACCCAGTTTTGGACTCAAAGCGGAATTTCAATTTATTTTTGACGAGTTATGAAAGTAAGCCCTTTTTGGAATTTACATAAATGTAATGTAGTTGTATGTTCACATATGAGCGTGTCTCAGAAATTTTTCGTTCAAAACCGAGATGTGTAAGGTCTCGTTCCAAACAGGACGTATGGCCACCATAATAACATCAGACATTTCTCGTCGCGCTTCGGTGAGCCGCGCGTGTTTATATTCCGTTTACGAAAAAAATAGCAAATATCTCTCCACGACGACAGATAGCAAAAACTGAATGAGTAAACAAACTTCGTGGAATTCAAATTACTGGTTTTATGCTAATCTGTGGTTTATAGGCTTTTATCCTCGATTGGAACTTCCTATTCGGAGAGAATTATAATAATACGGCATATAGTTGTAGAAATAAGTTAATATTATATGTATTAGTTATAGCATCGTATTGGTTTACTGTAATGGTGTTATAATTTGGCTAATAAATAAATGTGTGTAATTAATTTAATTGCATGAAAGTCGTGTAAATGCGGTGGAGATGCGTTCCCTACGGAGTATGTGTGGAGTCACCCTTGCTGATCGTATGAGGAATAGCGTGATAAGAGATCGTTGTGAGTTGAAGAATGATGTGGTGACTAAGATAGAAAGAGGTATGCTGAGATGGTTTGGCCATATGGAGAGGATGGATGAAAGGCGTTTTACGAAAGGTATTTATCGTGCGAATGTGACTGGAAGAGTGGGTAGAGGGCGCCCGAGGAGAACTTATTCCAATCAAATTAACGATATTCTCCTAAAAGGGCAAATCAGGAGTACCTCCAACCGCCGAAAATGTATGAGAAGATGTATGAATGTGGAAGAGGCGAAAGAAGTGTGTCAGGATCGTAGCTTGTGGCACTCAATAGTCTCTGCCTACCCCCATGGGATACGGGCGTGAGTGTATATGTATGTGTGTTAATTGCTTTGCATTAGCTTGACCTGTATCTGTACCTATGTAACGGAATCTTTCAACGTAATGTATGATATTCACTTAAATTATAATAAACCAGTGAACTTTATATCGCTATAGAAAGAACTGTCCATATTAAAAAATTGTTTCCAAAATTTTAGATCAGCTAGCTATTTTAAAGCGTGTTTTTTTACTTAAACTATTATTTATTTTATACTAGCGTTGGCTATAGCAGCTGCTAAGGTCCCCTTTACATATGGCAATAGAGGATCGTACCAGACATAAAGTTTTGTTTTTAAGGGGCTAGTAGTATATTAAAGTGTAGAAGCGATAGCCTAGTTTGTTACGGTACGGACTGTCAAGACGAAAGTCTTATGTTCGAAACCCAAATGGCATACACCTCTGACTTTTCTAAAAGTTACGTGTGTATCAAATGTTAATAATGTGGTTATTATGTTAATTCATGTATGTGAAGGTATGTGACGTCTACTAACCGGCATTATGCCAGCGCGGTGGACTAAGGCCTAACCCCTCTCGTTAGTAGAGGAGGCCCATGTCCAATAGTGGGATAATGTTTCAAACAGGGCGGATATTATTATATAGTATATAATAAAAATAATACTCGAAACTACATAAGTGATTATCATTAAAATTCATTCAAGTCGACCTCATTGGAAGCATGAATTGGAATACATGAATATCTGATAACCAACCGACAAAGCTGCTTTACTATTCACAACTAGGTAGTACCCGGGACTATATCCGTGTAATCCAGAACATGACCCTATGTAATTTACATGCGAAGTGTTTGAAATATCGTATCACGAGCGAAGACTTGACGACACTAAAAGCTTGCCTTATGCTTAGGTCTTAGCCTGAATACAGTAAAAAGTGAAAAAAAAAACTCATAGAAAATTCTACATGTATTTATGCGTGGATTTGTGATTCAAAACGAAAGTCCGCGAAGTCCGGTTCCTGCACCGAGACAAATACATACATACATATACACTCACGCCTGTAATCCCCGAAGGGGTAGGCAGAGGTGTAACCAGTACACCCACTTTTCGCCGAATTTCGGTCCCATAATGTGATAGGGGGCGAGCCTATCGCCACACCGGGCACCATTCCAGACTCCGGCTTAATACTGAGTATTTCTAGGTAGAAAAACACAATATCACTTTACCCGACCCGGGGATCGAACCCGAGACCTCAGCACAGCAAATCGTAACGCATGCGCAATTACAACTACGCCACCGAGGCACCGAGACAAATGTTTGTGTTATCCACAATAATTGTTTCTGATCTGGTAATGTGAGACCGTAGTCCCTCGTAGTTCTTGATACTGGCGATGCAGATTTGACCTAGTGTGGTGTCAGGGGTAGGTATGTGACTGTTGGATGTGTTACTATTATTTAAAATAATATATGTGTTGAACTTGAAAATGTGTTCGCTACTTATTTATTACATTTAAGGTACACCAAGAGAATACAGGTACACCAAGAATTACAATGTAGAATGAAAAGGCATAGTTTGATATGTGTGCTACCGACAGGTGTACACAGATTTCAGCATAGACCACATAACAAAATTAAAATTTAATTAAATGTAGAAAAGATAATGATATAAAATTAAACTAAATACATAACAAAAACACTTAATTAAGGAGTAAAAAAACATTATAAGAAGAGTAATAGGACGAAGAATAGTTCATCATAGGATGAAGACAGCATTGAGAATGAAATGCATAATGACCGTATATTACATATGTAATTAAAATTGCTTTCCCCATTAACAGTTTATAGCTTCTCAATAGCTTCACAAAATATAAAACTAAATCGATTACGTCAAAGACCTACTTAACTTCCGTCCAAAGCGTCAAAATCTCATTAAGATCCAAAGACAAAGGAGTGCACCTTTACTATACCTAGTGGATAAAAAATAGAATTCTCAGAGCGCGTCCCAAATACTCTCTCATTATAGAATGCCGACTATCTCTTTGGAACTATTCATCGATTATTGGAATTATGGGATATTACCATTTGTCTCGCTTTCGTATCAATAGTATTTTGTTTACAGATTTCGCAATACATTTTCAAATACCAAAATACACAACCAGAGATATAGTTATATCACCTTTATAAAAATTCTTAGGTATAATAATAATGCAATTATAATTACTACTTAAGATGCATCTACACACATTAAATTTATATTTTATGCTATATATAATTTTAAAGTAATAAAGTATGTTTTGATACAAAAATACCTATTCCACAAACTTGTACATCAGACATTGCTATTTACTGAATAATACTAGGCCTGTATTAAACATTATCCCATTTTTGGGCACAGGGCTTTCTACTAATGAGAGATGTTTCTACTTAGTTCTTATAAATGAAAGCTTATCAAAAATTAATTATTGAAATCTGATATAAGATATTGTACACCATTAAATAATACTAAGCTACAGATATTACAAGGACTTTCGTTATCTATACTATTATATAAAGCTGAAGAGTTTGTTTATTTGAACGGGCTAATCTCAGGAACTACTGGTTCGAATTGAAAAAATCTTTTAGTGTTGGATAGCCCATTTATCGCTTCCGTTGCGTACGCTGCGTTAACGGTTAAAGTTACATAACAATCATGTACGACGAAATTGTTCCTCTTAAAAAGTTCTAAAAAAAAGTTCGCGATAGCATATGCCTATCTATTTCGGTTGGCTCACTATAACCTTTTTAATGGTTATAGTGAGCCAACCGAATTGGTTCTGAAACAATGCATTATTTGGAAAGGGGTTTTTATAAACATGGTATTAATCCTTATCCAAATAAATACTTTATTCATCACAAGTATTTAATTTTGAACAAAGTTGCCCTTTACGTCATTTGATTTCAACGAATATCTTAGGAGATATAACAGTTTTAAAATATCTCCGCAGCAAAATTAATATTGTCTGTTTCTTACCTTTTCATGACTAAACGGGTGAACGAATCCTAATGAAATTCAGTAGAGGGATAGATTATATCCTAGGGAAGGACATAGGGTATCTTTTGTCTCAAAAATTATCTTGAAAGGGGTGAAATAGAGGTTAAAAGTTTGTATGGGCAATCCGTAATACTTCAACTTAAGGATCTGAAAATTCATATTTAGGCTTTTGGAAAAAAATAAAGAAATACGTGTTTCAACGTTTTTACCAAATCATCCCTTAAAGGGCGAAGTGAGGAGTTAACTTATGAGGTATTCTTTAAATGTAATCTCAAGCTTCAGGCACGACACTTTTTTTTGTCGCGGGGAAAGCATTTTATTACTATTACTGCCGACCGCTTCGGGGGGAAGCGGAATGAGAATAAAACGGTTATGCTGGACTAGCCGGTCTTACGACCCAGCACCCCCTCGCCCGGATGATGGCTATTCGGGCTGCGGCTGGGCGGAGTCCCTACTACTTATGTACACCCAACCGGACATTACCAGCTAAAACCCCGCGGTGGCCTTCTTGGACACTTACGGAGTGATCCCGGGGTATTATAAGGAGTGCTAGAAGTTTAAGTTAGGAGTTGTGCCTGTCTAGCCATCTAGACAGTCACAACACCTAAGATTCAGGACGATCGCTATAGGTGTTTCAGTGCAGAAGACAACTCCTTGCATCGATACTTCTGCTCCCGAAAATAACCTCCACGGGGGCGGAGCCGCGAGCAACAGCTAGTAATTTATAATTGTACATTAAAAATATATTATTTCTAAATATCTAAGACTGAGTTTCTTGGTGCTTCTTTTCAGTAGAGGGTATTTATGAAGCATCAGTAATAAGTTATAAATTGACGTATAAAAATGTCTTTAGTCTATTTTTTTTATTTGTATAGTTAATTATCTAAAATACAATATACATAATAATATTTTGATATTTATAAACCGATTAGATCCGCGCACAACAAATGACTTTCTTCAATTTAAATGATAAAGCTGCAAAGGGATATTTATAGTAGTTTTACATTCTTAATATTTTCTTTAAAGAGGCAAATACTTTGGTGAAATATATCCAACTCTTTGCAGTGATCATGGTAACAATTACACATACGACATAACGGGCTATTATGTGCTACATTAATCGTAGCTGCAGGTACTGAGAACAAATGTTGTCTACGGTTTGATCTATTAGCGGCTCTGAATGAAACCTGTCCCAACAATGTGGTGTCCAATTTCGAATTTAAAATTTTATATATTGTCATAAGATCGTCTAGTCTTCGTCTCCTCAGTAATGTATCTAGTTTAAACTGGATTAACCTATCCTCATAATTTAAGAAACTTCAAACCAAATCTTGCACTCTACTGTTTGACAAAAGGTTTTTGGACTTATTTATATGGACCTTGTAATATGGTAACCATATGACACTACCATACTCCAGTGTATTCGTGCTAAGGATATGTATAGAGAAGTAGACTTTACGGTTGTTTGAATTGGCGTGATAGTCGGTTTATGAAACCCAGCATATTTCTAGCCTTCAATGCAACTATTTATTGCTGTTATTTGCTTAATAAACGTGATTGATTTATACAAATCTAACACGTATACAATAAGAGGTTATAATTATTGGTGGTCGGGGGTAACGCGCGGTTACCGAACCCGCACCGTTTCACTCGGTCATCACACGAACTCATTATCTCGCGCGCTCGCCGTGACCGTCGCGATCGCTTCGAGAACCACAAGTACGGCCACAATATTCGCCATTTAATGTTTTTGTCATAATAAATTATCTTAACACGTTTTGTTATTAGATGTTTTCGTGATCGTAAAATTAGTTGCAATAATAATGTTTATACTTAATATCGTTTGTTATTAATAGGTAAGTGATGACAAGCTAATGATAAAAAACTTTCTTTTATATATGAACACACACATACACTCACGCCTGTAATCCCGGAAGGGGTAGGCAGAGATGTGGGTGTAACCAGTACACCCACTATTCGCCGAATTTCGGTCTCATAATGTGATAGGGGCGAGCCTATCGCAATACCGGGTACAAATTCCAGACTCTGGGCTAATACTGAAGAGTTTCTAGATAAAAAAAACCCAATGTTACTTTACCCGAACCGGCGATAGAACCCTAGACCTTAGCACAGCAGTCGTAAACGCATGCGCAATTACAACTGCGCCACCGAGGCAGTATTTTCCAATGATGTTGAGATTAAAAACTCATTTGCAATAGCTTTTATACAAATCCATTACTTAAACTTTTGACTAAGCAAACACATTCTCTATTAATACCTCAAACGCAATTTGCCAACGTTTCATATATCAAAATTGGAAATCTTCTACGAGCGGTTAAAGACGAACTTTTATCGTAGGTTCTTCACCTATAATATTCTAATTCATGCGCCGCGTACCGTGAATATTGCTTGGGCGGCACAGGTAGGGTACCCAGATATACTACCAGAAAATTTGGGACATTTACAATAAAAGGTAGTATTGTCACGAAAGTCTGTAGATATATAGTCTTTGTCTTCATTGTTGACATCGTATATGATTTCACTATACCTACTTATCATTACATGCAGTGTTGTTACTTTTCCCTCCAGGATAAAATTATCAAAATTAAACTATATTATTTGGTTATATCATGTTTTTTCATTAGCCAATCAAATGTTAACTACAATAGTAGAGGTTTTAGAATTTCATCGTTGGCAGGTTTATAGACTTGTCCTTAGAAATCCTGTAGCATGGATACCGCACTACCAAGGCAAGTCAGAATATGATCGGATGCGGTCCGATCATTCTTTTTGGAAGATCAGCAACGCCGTTGGATGCCATTTTATAATTCGGATTCTTTATTGTGAGATCGATGATTGAATACAACTATATCCACGTCATGGCAATGAGTAGGAATTTTATTACAGGAATGCCATATAACTGGAGCTTGAAGTAAACGAATCCGCTCAGACTGACGTGGACGGTCCAAATTACTATCGTCTGACATCACCACGCTACATACTCTGTTAAATCGGTTTAGCAAGTTCATAGGAGAAATTCATGATCTTATTAAATCAATGTAATGTAAGGGCTTATCATAATTTATCAGTTTACATTCAGATCCACCTCTGTTAAACTGAGCGTGTATGTTTTGGAAGCTAACAATTGCTGGAGCAACTGAAGTGATTCAACTGGAATATGATCGGATAATAATTTTGATAATGCTGCGCATCTGATCGTGTTGAGCTGATGCAGATTCTTTAGATCCTACTAGGCTCAACATGCATGGTGGCCTTTGTGAAGGATCTTAAGATGCGATAGCATTATTTACCCATCCGCCAGCGATAGATTCATATCAAGGCCTTGGAGACGGACATCCATTCTGGATAAATGTTCTTCAAATTCTAAGTCTGTAAAATTTCCACGGTCATAATTTTTGGATGTTTTTTAATCCTACTAATATTATAAATGCGAAAGTTTGGATGGATGGATGTTTGTTACTCAATCACGCTACAACGGCTGGACGGATCTGGTTGAAATTTGGCACAGAGATAGATTATAGTCTAGAATAGCACATAGGCTTCTTATCCCGGAAAAATTTACAGTTCCCGTGGGATAGTTTAGTTTTTCACAGAGCAAGGGATCGACATTATTTTTTGCATAGTGGTAGTTTAGGGATGAGAAAATGACATATGCCGCTTTTTATCCCGGAAAAATGCACGCATCCTATGGGATAGCAAAATATAGAAAGGTGTAATAGCTTAAGATGCCTCTATGGATTGTATGCCTTTCCTTCCAAACATAACCTCCACGCGGGCGGAGCCGCGAGCAACATCTAGTGATCTTATAAAACTATTAAAATTTGCTTCGGAAATAAAGTCAATATTCAACGAACGGCTCGCAAATTGCATATTGTATTTATTACTTTATACTTTGGTTGCCTACTCTAAGCTTTATACCAGTAACATTTTATTATTGTTCTACTGGTACAAAATCTTAGGCGTGTCCAATTTGTGCAAACAATTATGAACCATTAAATCTTGCTTTTACATTTTAATCAACAGGTTGTTCGTAGTAGGCATGACTGCTCAAGTAAGGTTATTAATGTTACTGTCTGTTAGGTTTTAATTTAAATAATCTGTTTTACTAAATCATTGGCTGATTCAGTAATAGTTTCATTTTTTATTACTAAACATTATCTCATTTGCGTGGAGTTGTTTATACGAAGATGAAATGGGTTTGAATAAAAATAACTGCATGTTACATGGTTGGTTACAGATAATTTGGAAATTTTCTTCAACGCGAAAATTACTGAAGAAATGTATTTATTTATTATGGATCCACGTATATTGACCGATCCTAATTACCCAGGATAGCGAGTAAAACAGTCTCTTTCCTATTCTTAAGAATGAAAAGTACAAAATCTTTTGAGTTAGTGTTGTTAACATTAAGTATAACATACTATTAAAAAGGAACATCTAAACATTATGTCTATACTACAATAGAAACATTAAGAAAGCTGTTGGAAATATTCTTATTAAAGCCTCATTCGACGTTTAAGTCAAATTTAAATTGCCTATTAGTCGTATGTAATTTTAATGTCGTAATCCTTCTCTTTTTAACCGACTTCCAAAAGAGGAGGAGGTTCTCAATTCGTCGAATCTTTTTTTGATTTATATTTTCCCCGATTACTCGAAGACGCCTGGCCAATTCGAGAAATACTTTTTTTGTTTAAAAGGATATACTTCCCAGATTGTCCCATTGGCACCAAGTCAGGATCTGATGCTGGGATCTCAGAAAAATCGAGGGCAACCCTGGAATTTTATAGGGACGCATAATGTGTTTTTTATTGAAGTCAGTGTACATTTTGAGGCTATCATAATCTATCAACCATAACTTATCATCATATTTGATCTGCTCACAATCCTGCCCTTCATTGATCATCTTCACCCATCGGCTCCCACGATGCATTTCCGAAGTCAGGACCAAAATCCACGGAAGCGTCGCAGATGCATGTCAAATTTGGCAGCGTGTCGGACGCCGCTTTCGCCGCGCTGTGAATATCACGGCTCAGCGGCTGCAAGGCCAGCATCCAAAGTCCGTGAGCTTTCAGATTTAATTATGTTGTATTTAGTTACAGTTTGGCAGTGAGGTTAATTAGGTAATTTAGTTTGGTAGTGTTACTGCAGCGATCTTAACAAGAGCAGAAAAATATAATGTTTTTAGACTCCCGCGATTTGAATACTTATAAAATTAAAGAACGAGTCTTAATCGCGCAATATATAATGTTAAAAATATTGATGGTAGAGACGATTGTAATTTATTTCTTTGATATAGTGCTCCGAAATAACAATTAAATTAGTCTTTGGAAGCCGATTAATCTACGTATTGCAATCCTCAGATTATATAATGTTTGCCAATTACCATAGGCGTTGTATACTTAATAATTTTTTCGCCGTTATTTCGGTATCTCGTCATCCGATAATATCATCAATTACCCAGTAAATAAATAAATAAATACACCAACAGTCACACACATAGTCCTGGCCCCACTCTAGCTCAAACTTATATCGTGGTTATTAGAGAGATACTCGGTCTCACAACACCTAGACCCGAAACAAATATCTGCCACATAATCATTTGTCTCATTGCGGAAATCGAACCCTCTGCGTTCACAACCAACTCGCTCGCTGCGGAACCTGTAACCCAATATATTTACATATAACAATATCAACCTTGTTGACAACAGTCCAATCCTATATTTATACAATACACAGAGCCACTACAAAGCTAGGCTGTGGAATGTAGATAACATTCAACTAATACGTGGGTTAAGTCTTTATTGTTCCTTCGCAGTGACTATCAAAATAATCCTTAAAGATACACTACATGTTAGTTTGTAGGAAACTGGAATATTTTTTTTTGCGTCTCGTGAGATTGCCAGTAGGATAGAATCTCAATTATTTATGTCACCATATATCGAAAAAATAAAAAAATCAAACCCATTTAAAAATTAAGACTTGCAAGCCTTTCGAATCAAGGAATTGTCAAATTATAAAAAGAGACAAGATATAAGGCGTGACGTCACGCTTTTTTATAACCAAACATAATAGTGCAGACGTGCGAGGGAGATAGTGATAAGTTGTCATTGAGCCCTCCACTAATTAAAAACAGCATAATAAATGTAACTTAGAGATGTTTACACAGCTTTTGTCGTAGAGGATCGTTATGCCACTATCAATAGTCAAAACGTATGGTGTATTTCCGTGTAAACTAGAGTTGCCAACCGTCCTGTTTTCCCAGGATATGTCCTGGTTTTTAGTGTCCTAGGGTGTCCCGGATAGTTTTTAATCAGGCATTTTAAGGCGGCATCTCGGCATTGCAAGTGTTTACGCAATTTAAAACAAAGATGCGTCCGGTTTTAAACTGAATTGTCCTGGTTTTTCTAATTTCAAATCCTAGTATTTGAATTCCGGGGTTGGTAACCCTAGTGTAAACGAGACTTTAGACGCTATCTAATGAGTCACAACTGACAACGGAAGGTTGTGCGAGTGGCTCGGTTCCGAGAACAAGTAATTGTTTTAGTTGGTACAATGCCGTAGGGAATGTCATTCATGATACAGAAGTGCGATTTATAATTTAATGCAGAATTTAATTAATGACAAATATAAATATAAATTCATAAATATAAATTAAGTATACAGTTTGGTAACTTCCAGATTTAAATATTCGATTCCTTTATAAATAAATAACACCCAACACTCTCACACATAGCCCTGATCCCACACTAAGATACGTGTCTTGTGTTATGGGTATCAGGGACTACGAGAAACGCACGGTCTCACAACACCAGACCCCCAGACACAAATCTGTTCACACAAACATTTGTCCCGGTGTGGAATCAAACCCACTTGTTTTTTTCTTATATTTTTTTTACTACGTTATCGCTGTTATTTTTTAACCGACTTCAAAAAAGGAGAAGGTTAACAATTCGTCGGATTTTTTTTTTATGTATGTTACCCGATTACTCGAAGACGCCTGGACCGATTCGAGAAATTCTTTTTTTGTTTAAAAGGGTATACTTCCCAGTTGGTCCCATTGGCACCAAGTCAGGATCTGATGATGAGATCTCAGAAAAATCAAATTTTATAGTGACGCTTAATTTGTTTTTTATTGAAGTCGGTGTACTTTTTTTGAGAAAAATTTTATTAGTATGGTATATAACTAAAACTATACAGTCCGATAAATGAATATTAAAATTATTATACCTTAGAACCAGTAATAAGTTATTATGTAACGGCAGTTTAAAATAAACTGATTCATAATTAGCATGAAAGTCACGAAAGGCGCATACTAATATTACTTAAACACTTTCATTTTTTATGCTTGAGGTAATTACTTTTAATAGAGTTAAGAATAATATAAAACATAGCAAATCACCTACAGATGGTCCAAACAGTACTTCGTCAGATAGATATAAAGAGATAATTAACGGTAGGCAGCGGTTCTACTGTGCTCTGGCATTGTAGAAGTCTATGGGCGGCGGTGACTACTTACAATCAGATGGCCCGTCTGCTCGTCTGCCTATCGAGACACAAAAAAATATTCAAAAATCTACATTTAAAAGAATATCCGTAATTTTCAGGGTGTTAACGCATTTTACATTGCTATTGAAATCCCAACTCAGTGATTAAAATAATACTTTCATAAAACTAATTAAAAAATGCGTAACTTCAGATAATTAGCGAGGTTGGTACAATTCCTTTGAAATTGTTGAAGCAGTGATATTTAAATTTAAAAATGCGTTCTGAAGCTACCTTATAGTAGGGTTACCAACCCCGGAAATTAAATACTAGGATTTGAAGTTAGAAAAACCAGGACAATTCAGTTTAAAAACAGGCCGCATCTTTGTTTTAAAATAGCGTTAACACTTGCGAGCCGAGACGCCGCACCTAAAGTAAGGATTGCAAAAGTGATTTGCGAATTTTAAAATACAGGACCTTATCAGGGCGCTTTAAAAACCCAGGACGCTGCTTAAGAACTATCCAGGACACTCTAAAAATCAGGACATGTCCTGGGAAAACAGGACGGTTGGCAACTCTTGTAGCAACGATTACACAAATAAATTTTAAGATTTTTTTTTATTATAATAAACATTCTTTCTTTAAGACGGATTCAATGGCGATAATTATATCTGTAATTATGACAAATAAATAGGCAGTCGTGTCGTCTACCGAGAGAAGTAACAACTTAAATCTTTGGAATTACTGTGTTCTTTTTGAAACCGCGTCCATGAATAGTAACTTTTTTGTTTTGATTGCTTGTCAAATTATAAAGCTCAATGACGAAAGAAACCTATACATTTTTTGTCATTGATAAAACTTCATAGGCGTACTAAATAAGCATGTCAGAAGTAAAATAATCTGAGCGTGACGGTCATGCGAGTTTAGTGCTTTTTCCCCAAAAGTGACCAAGATGCCGAAAGAAGTTTTCACTTCAAAAATCATAAATAACCAGATGTTGCTCCGCCCGCGTGGAGGTTATTTCTATAATATAGGTTATACAATCCATGAATGTATCTTAAGCTATTACACCTTTCTATATTTTGCTATACCATAGGAATTGTGCATTTTTCCGAGACAAAAAGTAGCCTATGTGCTATTACGGACTATAATCTATCTCTGTGCCAAATTTCAACCAGATCCGTCCAGCCGTTGTATCGTGATTGAGTAACAAACATCCATCCATCCACCTATCTAAAGTTTTGCATTTATAATATTAATTGGGTAAATAAATATAACGCATAAGATAACGCATACATGTTGGTGTGAATGTGACGCCTTACGCACATGACTCATAAGTACTGTTGATCAACGAGCAGCTGTCATGTCAATTCTTAAGGTTTCACACCCCGCTAGTGACCTTGCCGATTTAGGATCTACAAAAACTATAATGTATCGCCGAGATCCAGTACGGTCGCAGAGATTTAAATGATGAAGTTAGAAGCCTCCGTGTCGCAGTAGGCGAGTAGCCGGCTGTGAAACGAGAGGCCGTGGGTTCGATTGCCGCACCGAGACAAATGTTTGTGTGACACACAGACATTTGTTTTGGGTCTGGATGTTGGTGGACCGTAGTCCCTAATAGTTCTTGGTACCCACGATACGGATTTTACCTTGTGTGGGGTCAGAACTATGTGTGTGACTGTTGGGTGTATTAATTTAATATTTTATTGAAAACGTTTAGAAAATAATGCGTATTTTTCGTAGTTCTAGATAGCTATGAAGTAACATATTCATATCTTACAGTGGGGTCGGGGCTATATATGTGTTTAGTAGAGTATTTAATTTATCCGCATCGACAGAAAGTTTAGAGGCCTACGTCCAACAGTGGACTGACACCGGCTGATGATGATGATGATGACAGAAAGTTTTGCAAAAAAACTATATTCCTATTCATAAATATATTTTATACAGGTATTTAATCGGATTTCTCAGAATTATCTTTTCATATAGAATTTTTAAAATTCAACCTTAACTTCACACAAGCGTATTTGAGGTTAACACCCAACCATACTCTTGATTTTGTTTTTTTTTTGTTCATGATTTTTACTTTTATTATACAATACAGGCCTAACTAATAAAAGTTGAAAACATCTGTCATAGTTAAACAATGTGTTGTTGTCTTGCTTCCTCTTACGTTAAATGTCATTCAAACATGCATAAAATAGGTGATTTTGTGGCGTTATATTTGGGAAAAATAAGCATTAGAATTTGAAAGGAACGTGTTACTTTTAATTTTTTTTAATAAAAATTGAACTTTTCCGTTGGTAAGCGCATCACTTGAAAATGACTGGGCCGATTTGGTATTTTTTTAAAGTCGTGTTAGTCCGTATAAGTATTTAGGGAAAGAAAAATTGCAATAGTTGCTCAGTAAATTGTAATATTTGGGAATAAATGAAACGATAAATGTAATCACGTATGCGCAACTGCCGTACACTTACAGTTGCCTACTCTAAGGCCGGATAAAGTCTATAAAGAATTTAGGATTCTATTCAAAATTCAAAATAATTCACGCGGACGAAAGATATAGGCGTAGGCTTAAAGTAGTTGTTTAATACTCTAAGGGCGTAGGTAATTAAAGTGACAAAAATACATACATACATGTTTCATGAGAAATTACCTACATGATAATGAAAACTGTATCAAAACCTATTGCATTATTTAATCATCCGTAATTCAATACATTTCGTAACGAATAATTAGTTTTATGTCTGACATATTACTCAGGACAATACGTGCTTTATCTCGATCATCGCTCACCTACATACACTTGTGAAATTATATTAAGTAAAATAATCTTATAGGTACATTGAATTGCCCGTGGCTCGGTTTGTCACGCAAGCTTTGAGAGTTTTAGGGAAGATAATGAAGTGCTATAGATTCTTTACGCGCTGGTACCATGTAATAAGAGACGACAATCATCAGGTTAGCAATTTACTTGCACAGAATTAAAATCAATTTTGGTGGGTCAACCAACATCATATATATTATTAACAAATATAAGGTCATTTTAGCTCATACACATACTAACTCCAGGTGTACACAGCATTTACGAGGTATTTTAATGTGGTTTATTTTTAGTAAGTTGAATTCCTTAAAAAATCAGGGCCATTGTAGAAAGATATGAACAAACAAACCTCATAAAATCACATACACAGCAATGATGAATTACTATTTAAAGCTGTTTAGCATTTGTTAAATACTGATGAATTAAGCACACCAATTATAACTTTTACCAGGTCTGTATTCTAGCCCACTACTGGACACGGGCTTTTTCTAGTAATGACAAAGACGAAGGCCTTAGTCTACCACGCAGGCTTTAGCGGGTCGGTACTAATACTTTCCAAATTATTTTTGCAGAATTAGATCTCCTTCTAATATTTTCCTTCGCACTCAAAGTCAACAATAATCATACAAGCCCAGTATTATACATTGTCTCACTGCTCGCCACGGGCATCCTCTACTAATGAGAGGGGTAGCCCTTAATCCACCATGCTGGCATACTGCGGTTCGCCAGACTACACATACCTTCAAAACTCTTATTTGGAATTCTCAGACATGCAGGTTTTCATCAAAATCTACATCTGTAGGTTGGTATCAAACACATCATATCACGACCTCTATCTTGGCCGCAGCAAATCATTTATCTCCTAGCTGGGGTATCACAGCCTTTATTACCAAAAATAGTAACTATATTAGCCCTGGGTTATGTACTGTTCCACTGGCAGGAATCTTTCTAGCTATGAGCTTAGCATGAAATATTCATGGAGCATCGCATCCTACAAGGAACCCAGTAACAAACCGAAGCAAAAACACGATAAGGTCAGGTCAGGTGCCAGTATTCCATATTCCACTGATTGGCGTGGGAATTATACTATGATGCCTCCTTAATTAGACCTTTAGATGGCAGACTCAAGACGACCGGTTGGACGTGTGTAAAAACTTGACATCTCACGATCAACGGCCGGATTCTATTCGCTTAGCATTGATTGAGCTGGTTGTGCTAGTTTGTATGAATTAATTACGATCATTTACTTATTTTGTTATAAATAAAATTGACTTTAAAGAATTTGGAGCAATAGAATCAACTATGAATAAATTAGTTTCGTTAAACTTCTTTATTATTCTTAGAATTGAATACGAGGGAACAAACTAACCGGTATACTTTGAAAATAATGGTTTTATTATTAAAAAAACAATCTTACACTTCCCTATATGAATAACTAGCTGTTGCTCGCGGCTCCGCCCGCGTGGAGGTCATGTTTGGGAGAATAGCAATTTTCATGCGTTTAGCTTAAAAAATGACGGATTTTCATACAAACTTTCTTCCCGTATTTTACCCACTTAGGGGCGGAATTTCCAAAAATCGTGAAACATATATTTTTTATTTTTAACTAAAATGCCAAATACTAATTTTCATGAATTTAACTTCAAAAATGACGGATTGTCATACACATCATTTCATCCCCTATTTTACCCCCTTAGGGGTGGTATTTCCAAAAACCCTTCCTTAGTGGATGCCTACGTCATAAAAGGTACCTGCTGTCAAAATTTTAAGTCTGTAACCTCAGCCGTTTTGGCTGTGCGTTGATCGATCAGTCAGTCAGTCAGTTTCTTTTTTTATATATACAGATTTCGTTACGGGATTTACAAACATTTGCATTCCCAATGATTCGTTGAGTTTTACTGCTTGGTGTCAGTCAGTTAATCATTCCGTAGAAGCAGCACCTGTTCACAAGAACGACGCATGTGCCAGCCATCGACCTCCTCAATCATGTTACAGAAAAGTAATCGACCCGGCACATGCTGCCATAAGCACATACATTCAGGGAAGCGACCTACTCGTCTGACCACTGTATTTTATTTATTTTATTTTATTTCTATGGGAAACTCTCTTCAAAACTAGGTAACATAATTGAAAATACATAAATCAACAAAGTTTCCACTTAAATATCATGTATGCAAAATATTCAATCCAAAACTTAAGAGCCGTAACTAACACAAAAAATTTACGATTTGCAAGGATACTCGCATCAACATCCTTAAGCCTTTATAATATAAAATCTATGGGAGTTAGCCCAGTTAGTTAAAATAGCATTAGTAAGCTATCAACGCTAAACTAAATTAAATTCATGCCTAACTCTCTAGAGCACACTAGTTATAAAATTGCGTTGCAGTACCTATAGTCGTCTGCCCTTAAACATACAGAAAAATATTTGGGAAAGACTTTGTTCAATAATTTCTAATGGAATATACCTTAGCTAACTTCATTGCAGACGAGCATTTAGATTGCTTGTACGAATATATTAAACAGACAAACTATTTCAAACATCACAAAAACCTAACATTATCTCCTTCATTATCAATTTCATAAAATAGATGGCGCGGCCGTTTCTGCTCTTTACCTTACAAAGTCCAGTGAATCATTTTACGATTCCATTTATTGTTGGCGCGCTGCCAAAATTCTCTTTCCGTGTAAAATTGCATGTGGTAAATATGAGTCATTGTTTGAAGGGTCTTTTTGGAATATCGGGGCAATCATTGTATTTTTCAAGAGAAAAATAATTCAAGATATTTTACATACATTGCATAAGTAGGTTGCGGGTATTATTACAATCTGTTACAATTGAAACATATTATGTTACGCGATTGTGTGGAGACAATGGTTAAGTGTCGTCAATGTGTTGAGAAATTGTCTTTTATTGCTATCTTAACTTATTGTGAAGATATATTATAAATGTTATTACATACATACGCACTCACGCCTGTAATCAACGAAACGGTAAGCAGAGTTGAAACCAGTACACACAGATACGAAACCTCACTGTCAAAAAGCAATCAGGTAATCGGTATCACGGGTCTGTAAATAGATGTTTTTTTTTAGTTTTTTTTCACCTGATGTTAAGTGATCTCCACCGCCCATGAAGATCCACAATACCGAAAGTGCCATGTATGCGCTGTCGGTCCTAAAGGACAGGAATAGGGATTAGGGAAGGGAAGGGGGAATCTGGGCCTCCGGATATCTTACTTACCATACGAAACGCGACAGTAAACTGACACTTTACGTTGGTTTTCTGTGAGACAGTGGTACTACCCCGGTCGAGCCGGCCCATTCATGCTGTAGACAAATATGTCTTCAGCGTGGCTCTACCACTTCTAAAACTTTAACACTTGCGTTGAAAATAATAATATCAGCCCTGTATTAACTTGTTCTACTGCCTCCTCTACAAATAATTCGTATTGGTTAGTAATAGGGTAATTCAGGGTGATATGGCCAGTCGTTTAAGATGGCCAGTCGAAAAAAATCC
The DNA here is from genome assembly GCA_905220505.1 of Laothoe populi. Classification (NCBI taxonomy): domain Eukaryota; kingdom Metazoa; phylum Arthropoda; class Insecta; order Lepidoptera; family Sphingidae; genus Laothoe; species Laothoe populi. The sequence continues at coordinate 15,956,484 of HG992168.1, forward strand.
ATATTTTGCTAATAGTAGGCGCTGTGTATCGGCAGTACATTGTTGACGTTACTGAGTGATCGCACGTAGTGCAGTTTGTTGTGAAGAAAGAAAATTATAGGCAAGTATTTTATTGGTTTTATGTTTAAACTACCCCAAAAAATTTAAGTGCATGTTATTTCCTACGTTGTGAATGTAATTTTATAATCGATTTTGTTCTAATTTTACTTTTACCTTGTAGTTTGATGTTTCGTTGTTATTATAACCTTAAAACTATCATAATTATTTAACTGCGTCAGTGTGTTTGTTTATATGGCCATCTAATCCGAAAGATCTGGTTTATATGGCCATATTTTTTAAGGCTTATATGGCCATACTATTTCTATTGGTTAACTTATTAATTTTTTTGTTTTCAGATGCCGAAATACGTGCCAATATCGAATCGAGGTAACTGGACACAAGAACAGCTATCAAATGTATTAAATGCTATAAAAATCGAGAATATGTTAGTTTATAGGGCTGGAACAACGTTTAACATTCCAAGAAAAACTTTGGAGCGGCGTTGGAAGAAAAACAATCATAGAAAGGGACATTTTGGCCCAGGAACTACATTAGGCTTCGAAAATGAAAGAAGAATCGTCATATACAGAAAATGCAGTCTGTGGGATTTCCCTTAACCAGCAGCGATCTGCGGACTTTCTTATTTAAATTTGCACAACAGTTAAATTTAAAACATAAATTCAATTCAGAAAAGCAAAAGGCTGGATATGATTTTGTGACTGGATTTTTAGGAAGAAATCAGGATATTAAAAGCTGGAGAAGACTACGAATATGATTGCATAAGATGTGGTGAAAACTACTTTAAACCCAAAAAAAAATTCGAAGATTGGATTCAATGCATTTTCTATCTTAAATGGATGCATGAAAATTGTACTCCGTTTGAAAATACTTGTGACACATGTGGAAAAAAGGCAAAGGGAAAGAGTGAAGACAAGGAAAATGAAGGCAATGGGAAAGGCAAAGGGAAAAGGACGAAGAAATAATATGGCCATCTTCTACGATTTGCTATGGCCATCTGACACGGATAGGTCGGATAAGATGGCCACTTACTATTTTTTTTATAAATTTAATTACTAAAATTCTAATTGATCAATCGTAACCAAAGTCTGTAATACCGAAGTTGATTAATATAAGATTAATTATACAGTGGAGATTTTCATTTATATTTGTAATAACTATATAAAATTCTACCTCCAAAAAAATACGGCCATATCACCCTGAATTACCCTAGGTATAGAGTGCAACAAACGAGACATAAACACCAAATCTTGTCAAAATAAGACCAATGTAAAGACATTAAACAAACAGTTAGAGAGCCTCACACACAATACGTGAAACGTAATCCAATATGACAATCTGGTTAGTATAATACAAGATTATGTGTTTAGCGTTATTTCGTACCGCAACACGGTTTCAATAAGCTTCTTGGACCGATTTATTTAAATCGTCGAAACGGCCGTTAGGTCGCTGAAACACGCGCGACAAAGGCTCGCATTTCACCTACCAGGGCCCCGGGCAGTCGTCGTCCTCAAACCGTCTGCTCATTACACAATTTTGGTTGAAACAAATAAAAAAATCAGATCTCTCAACAGCGCCACACAGACAAAAACATTTAGTAAACATGGGTTTTTACTAATATAAAACCAATTATTGAAGAGCTTAATGTGAAATATAAAAGATTAAATGAAATAGTATTGGAGGAGACAAAGGCGGAATCTGACGGAAGACCGAATGAAGTGAAGAATAAAGGCCTTTGCCCAGCAGCGGAATACAAAACAGGCTAGCCGAAAAAATATGTTTTTTTTTATATATGCCTGAATAGGCAGACGAGCAGACGGGCCACTTGATGGTAAGTAGTCTCCGCCGCCCATAGACCTCTGCAATGCCAGGGCACGGCAAAGCCGCTTTCTAGCGTTGGATGACAATAATATAATAATAATAGACCAGACAGCGAGCAGAGACGTCAAAAACACGTCTTTCAAATTACATTTGTTTAAATTGTTTGGGAACACCAATTATAATTATCAAACCATCAATCAGGTTAAGTGCATCGTCATTATGCATATCCATTTGTTCATGCACCACCTGTTCTATAATAACTTTGACTGCATGTTATCAGTTCCGGTAACTATTTGCATATCCGTCTGTTTGCGTATTGTATTGACGCTGCGTGTGAAGTGATTGTTGACATAAATTTGATAGTTTGTTATCTACACATCAAATGTGACCGGACTGATGCATAATCACCTAGACACGAAACGCTGGAAAAAGCTGAAATTGACAGCGTATTCTTATAAAATAGATAATAATCAAAATAAAAAAACATGGCACATGGGGACTACATGGGAAATGGGAAACAGCGTCCACCTTTTTTGAAAAGACGCTATTTTGTAATGAAGTTGTCAATGACAAAAATATCAGATTCTTACACAGCCACCGTTTACACTTGAACTTAAAGACTCATCAAACTAAATGAAGAATTGGTTAGTGTATTGTGAAAAAGATCTACTGAAAAATCCCTTATGGCATGTGTCAAATACTGATTCACAGTAAACGTGCGAAGCTAGAACGACCAAACAAACTAAAGCAAACATCAAAGTTAAAACAAACACGCACGAAATTACAATAGTTATGAAATTAATTTATATAGTAGTTCCCAACAGAACTTTGTCACCTGATTTAAACTCCGCTGTATAAGGAACTTGAATTTAGGTTTTAAAAAGCAGTTAGGTGAGACGATTGTAGCTATAGCGATAAGTTAGCTCGATGCAATCCCAAACTAAGTATCACTGCTGGGTCAGTTGAAACAAAATATATGTCGGGGCATCATGAATACGGACACTGAATTGAACTTGCAAATAGCTTTAATTATTGTAAAATGTGGGCACCGTCACTTGCTTTGCTATTTTGAAGGTGGTTTCGAGTTGTTTATCGTATGATCTCACTCACGACGACGCAAATCACAATATAAAAGAGCACCTCGCCATTTGACAAGCAATTGTAAAGTAGTCGTTGAACAGTTAGTAGCTTTAGAGGTCGTAATGCCGGATTACGATTTGGAAGACGGTGTCTACCTAGTTTAAAGTAACTCTAACGCCCAGTTTCCGAAACGCTGATCAAATTGTTGATCAACTAACGTCCCTGTTAATCTAACAGTGCTGTCAAATCAATTTAGGTTTCTGAAACGTTGATTAAGGAAAAATTTACTACTAATTTATGATCAATTTGATTTGACATCAGAATTATTTTTAGATATGGTCACATTCTGTACATTGTTCAGTGAATCATTCAATTTTTCACTCTCAGCTGTCAAAAGATGCCAATAGGACTTATATCCAGACAGTAAAAAAAAGATGTTTGACATAAAATTCTACGAAATTAAAATTAATTATAAAAGATCTTTCGTCGTATAAACATATCGCGTTGTATGTAATTTTCTAAAATGACTTCTAGCTGGAAAAAATCACAGAAAGACAAAAGTGTAATCTTTTGGAAATAGTTCTGAAATGTACTTATTTCAGAACTATTTCCAAAAGATTACAATTATTATGCAAATAGTAATAACAATAAACTTTAGTTAAGGACGGTGTAAAGTGATCAGCTTGCTAACTTAAAATGTTTACATTACACATTCCTGTTCTATAAAGTACCTCTATGATGTGATTTTAAAACATGCTGGTGGAAGGATATCATTCATTATCCGCCCGGATAGCGACCACCGTACACAGGGTGTAAGACGCGCCATAGTGGCACACGCAAGTGTGTCGCGTTCCGGGATCAGGCAGTGTACATCCGGTTTTTGTGGGGATCTAGTGTTGGGGTCCGATGTTTGGCCGTTTTGCGGCCTTCTAAGTAGTCTGACCCTAGAAACTCGACCGCTTCTTCATCTTCTTGCCCATGGCGTAGTGTCAAGTAAGCAGGCCGGCATGGTTCTGTTGAGTAGCGATGGATAAATTGTCTCTCGCTACTCGATACTCTAATTGGACGGCACTGCGCTTACCATCAGGTGCAGTGTGGTCACTTTGCGTTGCCAGGATTAAAAAAAACATTAAGTTTTATTTTCAGATATAAACATAATATAGAAATCTTTGAACTGTCTTTTATCTTCATCACTGCTAGAAGTACTCAGACTCACGCTAATATCCGACAGAGACATGATAATATCTACAACAAAAAACAATATTTTAAGTCAACACCATTAACTTAAACTCCCAAGAAAATTAAAATAAGATCTAATTTCACTTGTAAATATGCTTTACGTAACTTAAAAGTAAATAATTGTTGGGAAACTAGGAGATTTACGTAAAAAAACAATTTTAATTAAGAGTTAATAATTCCACAAACGCTGATTACTTGACAAAGCATTTGACATTAGTTTGATCTATGATCATGGCGTAACTAGCGTTCCAGAAACTCAAAGTGCCGTTTGACGATTTTGAAGCATGATTTGACAGCGTTGTTAAACTAACAGATGATCAAATTGAAATTTTTAACTTCGCTTTTAACAACCGAAATGTCACTTAACAAGAGATTTGACAGTTGATTAGTTAATTTTTCGGTTGATCAGCCTTTCGGAAACTGGGCGTTAGTGTTAAAAGAAGTTGCGTGGGCTGTATAGTGTGCTCAATCCTGGATAAGCTGGCAATGTGGTTTAGTGCGTAGAAAGATAGTCAAAAGGAAGTTCTTAACCGGGCTATTAATTGGCGTAGACCAGGGAGTGAGTCGAAGGGATACAGTTGTCCGGGTTACGACCAGAGGGTACGCTCTGGGTTGTAGATTGAAGGGGCGCTGTGATCCGGGCTGCACTGCCTTGGTTGTGTCGTAGTTTCGAGTAGTTGTGGGTATTGCCAGGATTGGGAACATCATCAGTGGTTTGAGAAAGTGATCGATGTACCAACATTAATTGTAATTCAAAGTGCTGTGTTTAAAAGAGCAACCATGAGGGTTTCTTGCCAGCTCTTCCCCATGGATGACTGCATTCCGAACTGGTGGTAGCTTTATTAAACTCTGAAGTGTTAATCACGTGTTTTACTTCCGAACTCTCATACGGTAACATCCTGACAATATCTGGAGATCGGAGAGGGATGTGTAAGCCCTCTCACGACCCCGGCCCGTGGACATTGCCGCTGACATATATAAATATGTACATCTGATAGTAACACATATAGTCTTAACCCCACACTTGGTCAGGAGGGACTATAGTCCCACAACACCCGAAACAAATATCTCTGTCACGCAAACATTTGTCTCGAGGCGGAAATTGAACACGCGGCCTTTCGTTTTACAGCCTGCTACTCGCCCACTGCGCTATCAAAATAGAGGCAAAAAGAGTTACATTCTAATTAAACAATAGATGACATGATAATTTATACATATTAACTAATGCTTTGATTCTTCTAGAATCGTAGGTGCTTATGATTCAACTCAAGCGAATTCGGTCGCTTGAGTTGAATCATCGTTTGCTTGTTTACTGAACTCTGCTATAATAACAATAATAATAATGTTCAATTTCGATTGGCTCGTCGGCTCTCTTATAATGGGATGACGAAAGGCCGGCTATGAAATCCAGTCATTTTGACTTTAGCTATTATCTACAATAGCTATAAAAGTGAACCATGAGATGAAGATTTTATTATAATTATATTAATCGAGAAAAACTTATTCATCAACAAAAAAGCGTTATACGATATAAAATTATATTTTACATTAAATTCTTCAGCCATCAGCCTGCAGACAAGCTAGCGTCTAATCTTCTTATAATTACTTCCTAAAGATTTTCGGTTTAGATAAAAGGCAGTAAACTGTAAGTGCTCCGCGACACCTTTCACCATCCAGCGTCGGCCGCCACTTTGTTTTAACGCCAACGCTTGTTAAACTAAATTAGACTACCTTTTATATTTGATAACAGGACCTGGTTTGGCCGCGGTACAATTTTGCAACGCCGATTAACATTATAATACTTTAATATATCAATAGTTAGTAGATCGATTAATACGCCAGGCAATACTAGTTAACGTTACCATCCCGCATGACGTTAACCTAGTTAAAGCTGACGAAGTTGTTGACGTATAGGAAGTTGACTCGGCGATCATTGTCCCTGTGGATGATACCAAAGAGCTTCGACCGACATCTACAGAGACTCAATTGGTCGTTGGGTCAGAAGCCAGATACAAAAGTTTTATAGGAGACGGAACGTATTGTGAGGAGGTTTATCACTCTGGGATCCTGACCGGCCGGTGGCTTGGGTCTCGGCATTGGAGATAAATATTATTAATTAAATAATAATATTAATCAAAGTATTGGGGAAGTTTAAAAACACAATTCTAATACAACCATATAGCATTCGTTTTTTTTTTAGTGCCTCGATGGGCAGACGAGCAGACGGGCCATCTGATGGTAAGTAGTCACCGTCGCCCATAGACTTCTGCAATACCAGGGCACAGCAAAGCCGCTGCCTACCGTTAACTTAATAATAATGATAATGGATAATGTACAAATTCTAACCAGACCATAATCAAACACGTCGGTCAAGATTACTACGGATTGTCGTCACCCACGATGTCGATGACATTATACCATGGATAATAGAGATAATTTATTACCAGTTCACTTACTTGCTCGTAAGCATAATTAAGAGTAAGCAGCTGTTGTCAATTAATCTAAAGTTGGCGAGCACAAATGCTTTCAAGCCTTGTCTACAAAACCTAATATTATAAACGGAAGCAATCGAAAATGGATAAAAAGTAAAGACCTAGTTATTGAAAAAACAAGCAAGAAAGAAAAATCTAATTTAAATTGAACGACTGGTGTGCTGATGTCTCGGTTCAATCTCCAGTTTGGATAAAAGTTGGTTTTTCTCTCAGTATCACCCGATGACTAGAATTATGCCCGGCGATAGGCTCGCCCCTCATCATAGGACGATAATGAGCTCGGCGAATTGTAGGTGTACTGTATGAACACAATCATATCCTCAGGCGGAAAAGTCACACAAAACGCGTGTACATTAAGAGTAATTTGCATTGCACATTAAAGTCTTCCGTATGTGGAATAAAGATGACTCGTGGGACCATTAGCGCATGTCCCGCGGCAGTTGAGGATTTTACACGAAAACTTGAAGATGCTTACTTCAAAATGTTTTGTGTACTCAGGTTGGACAGGTATGAACGTACGGTGACATTTTTTATAGAACGTGAACGCCCAAAAATAATTAACCCTTCCCAAACCACTTTATTTATTTAAAGGTAGGTAAGGTTAAGGTAAGGTATGTGTGGTGATCATGATTACACGATCCAATGAGTCGATCGGTAATCTATTAAAATAGTGCGACATTTTATATATGTTTTATTTTAGAAGAAATAAACGTTAACAGCATTTTCATTGTTTGATGACAATGCGATGAGGAGAAAGCCTGTCGCCATATTGATCGAAATCGAATCAAAACCCGAAGTTATTACTTTCTTATCATATCGCATAGACCTCAGCACTAAAGTCTAGTCGACACACAAAAAATCTTTAAAAAAGAGGTGATTCTTAAGTCAGTTGTATTTTCATCTTATATATTTTTTTAAATCAAATAAATATTGTGAAACACGGATCGATTGATAATTCTTGTATTCAATAAGGTTAACCTCAATATGGTCAATATTTGGTTGAAATCTGGAAGCAGAGTTCCAGAAAAATTAGAAACATTTTCAATAAATTAAGAAAAAGTACCGCAATTTGAGTTCCTTTGACCACCTTAATTACGCGCAAAATTCACACATAAAGCTGTATTTACCATTGCAGATTTTTCCAAGCTATCCTTTATACTCCCCCATTCAAAATTCAACCTTGCTCACATACTTTCAAGACTCCACCTCGCAAGCAACGCTGTGAAAGCAGCCTCGAGAGCGCTTCAGTACGAATCGGGTTAAGAGTCTTAGCCACAGGTGGGTAAGATTGCCTTATGATCTTTTTATATTTGCTGCTAGTTACGATTGTCGAGTGGCTCATGCATATGAAAATGTCGCTTCTGTTTATATTTACAAGTACAGTGTTAGATGAAATAAAGAAACCTAAAAGCTAATACAATAAGGTAGACCGATGTTGGTCAGGCGTAAGTACCGCCCCATCTGCACATTTGTCCGTGACATGTTTTTTAGATAGGCAGACGGGCCACCTGATGGTAAGTAGTCACCGCCGCCCATAGACTTCTGCAATGCCAGGGCACAGCAAAGTCGCTGCCTACCGACATGTTTTTTTTTTTAGTGCCTGGATAGGCAGACGAGCAGACGGGCCACCTAATGGTAAGTAGTCACCGCCGCCCATAGACTTCTGCAATGCCAGAGCACAGCAGAGCCGCTGCCTACCGTAATATAATACATGTCCTCTATTTGAATGAATAGGAGAGTATCCTATCCAAAGGGTATCCCTAATGCACTACATCACTGGCCTCTAATGTTTAACGCAACCATCCGAAGTCTGTTTTTAGTTTAGATAAATTGCAATAGATTTGAAATTCATGATGGCTTTGTTGTAATAAAATACATAGCATTAGTTTCAAGTCTTAATATAATGGACTCTTATGAATAAAGACGGTAAGAAGGTCAATACAAATACTTGTGTAACCGACAAATATTTATATCGGGTTTGCGTGTTGTAAGACCCTAAGTCCTTCAAAGTTCCTGATACCGCTAACCTACGACCCCTTATTATATCTTACTGTGGAGTTAGGACGTATGTGATCTAGGCTACTTATTTACTTCCTAGACCAATGACGCAGCATGAATAGTTCGTTCTAGTGAGAGATGCACCGACATATTTCTAAAGGCAAGTGTCCGAGGTTGCCTAATGACCTCCGCTAGTTAAAACTTACAATGGGTCAACGAGCTCTCCAACTGAAGATTTTATCATTAAAATAGCAACATAAACATGAGTAGTATAACATTAGGGTTAGTACCAAAGGAGACAGTTGTAACCACAATATAAATTGAGCAGCAATAAATATAAATATGGTACGATTGTGTCAAAGGAAATTGATGTGAAGTGCATTCTATGCGTTATGTCCGATGATATTTCTAAGGACTAAAAGTCTTTAATATCTGTCAAGCTGATTTAGCTAATTACCAAAATACCAATACTTCTAATATTTTGGATATTCATGGGCATTTTGGAAAACCCTCTAACAAGAACTTTGAAGATGGTGAAGTCTACTAATCCGTGCCTAGTAGTTGGATATTTAGAGTGTTAATTTTATTATGTCTATAATTTATATAAGCGTTACGCATTTAACATGGATATGCATACGTGCTAATTTACATTCGGTAACGGTGATTGCAAATGTCTTATTAAATCGTAATTCCAATTTCTGATACTAATGTAAAATGTTGTAAGAGGCTCCTACAGAAAATATTTTGGAACATTCGACATTTTTGGACTCTTAATTGTCCAATTTTCTACTCAATCTTCATGCATACCTTTGTCAAGTGGAAAAAAACATGCCTTTAAAGCAAATAAAGGTTTAGTTAAGCAGTTTTTTTTTTGTTTACTTTATAAATGATGTAAGGTAAAACGATTTATATAATAACACATGCATTAAGCATAACCACATATATCGATTCTGCTGTAGAGCCTTTAGGATGAGCTCACTGTCGTGGCATGCACTCGCTTGCGTCACAAGTCACTACATGTGCATACGAGCTGTCGACGACCTAACACGTGCCAGCGTTTAATTATACTGCGCTTTTTGCATTCTTCATTTGCATATGCAAAAAGTTGTGAGGTCTTGCGTCATAACATATGCTTGTGATGAAATCGTTAAAGTACGGACGGAGACGAGAACTGCTTGCTAATTTAGGTACTCTACGCATTTACATCTACATACATATACACTTACGCCTGTAATCCCCCAAGGAGTAGGCAGGAGGAGGTGTAACCAGTACACCAACTTTTCACCGAATTTATTACGGTCCCATAATGTGATGCGAGCCTATCGCCATTCCGGGCACAGTTCCAGACTCCGGGCTGATACTGAGTATTTCGAAATAGAAAAACCCAATATCATCGATGAGGATCGAACTCGAGACCTCAGCACAGTCTAAGCATGCCATAAAACAACTGCGCCACCGAGGCAGTCAGTTTCAAACATTCATGCCATTAAAATTTAAACAGCCTTTACGATATACTTTGGAATTAAATCAAGCGTAAGACGCGTACTAATTCGTACTCCTGTCAACTCCTTACTAAGGGCCGCGCGTCCTTTTTTTTCATGGGGAAAATCCTCTCGGATTCCCATCTTTAAGCTGTCATAAAGATGGGAATCCGATACACTGTTGTATGCCGGCTTTTTTTATCAGCTAAGAACTCCCTGAACACTACGGAAGGGTTATGGGATCTCAAAAAGAAACAAATAGGAACCCCTTTAGTGCTGTGCTAGTACGTTAAGAGGGGAGCATCAATGACTCCCCAGCAAAAGGGTACGTGATCTACGAGTTGGTCGATTGACGTGATGATCAGTCACTCATTAAGGGCGTTCGTCCCGTTAGTTGTTATTAGGTTAAGTTCCGAGAAATTCCTGAGAAGTTTACTAACAAAAAAAAATTCTATACAAACATGTGTTAACGGCTTCAATACAGAAATGCATGTCTCAATAGTATTTCTATGAGTATTCTCAAAGAATGTAAAAAAAAACTCGAAAAGGTACTAATTTTACCGATAACTACGAAGACTATTCACGGGAATCCTATACTCAAAGAAGTATTGTGGCATCCCAACAAAATTGATCTTGCCACATATCCAACTTTCTTTAAAAGTTAATATAACAAATAAAAATCTTAGAACGCTGCATTTGGGCCGCGCGACACATAGGCTTCAAACAAATTCAAATCGTCAAGATATCAATCTTTAACTCTAGCAGACTATAGAGAAGAGCATTTGAAAAGGTAGGTTAGGTTGCCTAACAAATTATCCTTATAATGAGTAATTACTTCCTAGTCGTTGTGGTTTTGTGATACACTAGCTACTTGGAAAACCTAACGTTATTCACGCAAAAGCGTCACCTGCAGCAAATCATGATAAAATCACGTTTCTATAAAACATTCCGATGAATGAAAGCGGTTTACCAAGTGATACGTATCCTCTCAATATCTCTATAATTGTCGAAGATCCAGATCAGCCATGCAATATCCGATGAGGCGAGGCGTTGGCTCGTGTGCATATAAATACATAGGAGCTATTTAATACTTTACTACTAACATTTATTTATTTCGTATCGGTGCCACAAAAATTGGCAATACAAACAACTTTTATACAAAGGGTTTTACAATGAAAGTAAATGGCTAAGCATGACTAAAAATATATATTATCATATCAGCTTATCAACTTGTGTTATGTATTGAGCTACATTGCAATTAGCATAATTACATAATAATAATATTAGCCCTATAGTATATACTATAACTACACCATATTATATGCCCGTTGGGCAGGGACTTCCTGTATTAATGACAGAGTTCAGGCCTTAGTCCAACATGTTGACCTATGCGGGTTCGTAGACGTCACATATCTGTAAAGTCTAGTGGAAAACTCTCAGATATCCTGTACTCTTCACAATATTATAGGGATAGTTGGCAATGAAATATGCGACTGTCATATCAACAAGACCTCTGTCTGATTTCAACTTTACATTATATCGCTGTTTCAATCCCAGCAACGAAACCTATGTTCCTCGTAGTTATTGATTCCCACGATACAGGTTTGACCTAGTGTGGGGTCAGGAATATGTGTGGGACTACCAAGATTTTAATTTCCATCAACTTTATTTTAAATATGACCATTTTGTGTAGAAAATATGTCACAGTCAGTAGATCAAACAACTTCCGCTGTTATCAGTTCAAGGTGACAATGCAGAAGATACAGGACAGATGATAGCGATCTTTATGCTCGTGAAAGAGATAGATGTAATTAAGGTGTAAATATTTGCAGAAGCACAATTATCAGACAGTTGTTTACTGTCGAATTAGATATATCATACTTAGTCACTGCTGGGAAGTTGGTTGACGTAATTTTTGGTTTATTTTGAGATGACCTTAGAAAGTCAGAGGCTAATTGACTGCTAAAAATTCTAGACATAATTCTTCGCTTAAAACCAGCAGTTTATTTAATCTACAAAAATAGCCACGAAACTAGATGCACTGCATGTAGGTACCTCTGCTGTGATCATTTGGCCCACTAATTAATCGGAAAACAACTTGCGAAATGTGAGATATTTTTTATTCCTCTTGATGTATCACATTAATTGCATTACGACTGCAGAGATGGTGAAAACCTCCTCATAATGAAATTTCGGCGAATTTATCACGGTTCTCAGTGAGTTTAGACACATGTTTTTAAAACACACTAGGAGTGTGCACCGCAGTGAAAGTGTTAAACCAGCCATCATTCTCTTGAGAGAGAGACACAACGATCTTTATTTGTACTGCAACAGTAAGCATCAGGTGCAGTGTCTCTTTGGACTAAAATAAAATACTTATATGGCTTTACATTATTAAGTGTAGAAAGTTACACGCAGAACACGACAACTAGCATGTCGTGCGCAACAGTAATAGCCACCTTTCCTACAACAAGCGGCCCACTAACACTCACTTAGTTGAATTGTCTTCAATCCTTCCATAGCCTCTGACCCTGTACAAATTGACGCAGCGTGTGTTCGTGATTCCTCGTAGTGTACCGTTAGAGATTTGAGTGCGACGTAGTATTTGGATCCTGAATGGATCATTGTACCTCGTGATTTTTTGGTTGGTTTTAAGATTGTATTGACAGTAAGTACTAGCCGCAGGTGAGAGTTACTCTTTTTTTATTTGGTTGCGAATTTGATAGAGATTAAAATTATCTCTCCCGTTTTCGGGAAACAGAAAAAAATATAAAAAAAATATTTTTTTAAATTAAAAAAATAATGGATTCAAGATATACATATTTTTTTATCCTGGCACAGTAAAGCGACGACACTTCATGGTAAGCGCAGTTCCGTCCAGAAAGAGTATCAAGTAGCGCGAGAAAACTATACCTCGCTACTCGACATCTATCATGAGTCATGACGTGTTATCTGTTGGAGAGTATTCAATTTACATACATACATATACACTCACGCCTGTAATCCCCGAAGGGGTAGGCAGAGGTGTAACCAGTACACCCACTTTTCGCCGAATTTCGGTCCCATAATGTGATAGGGGGCGAGCCTATCGCCACACCGGGCACCATTCCAGACTCCGGGTTAATACTGAGTATTAGTATTCAATTTATTACATTTATTACATATATTATGTAATTTTCGACAGCCTCCGTGGCGCAGTTGGCGAGTAGCTGGCTGTGAAACGAGAGGCCGTGGGTTCGATTCCCACACCGGGACAAATGTTTGTTTGACAGATAGATATTTGTGTCCGGGGTCTGGGTGTTGTGAGACCGAAAGTCTCTCGTAGTCCCTGATACCCACAACACAAGACTCGTATCTTAGTGTGGTGTCGGGGCTATGTGTGTGACTGTTGGGTGTTATTATTATTATTATTATATTACGTAATTATTATCAAAATTTATGAGACCACCCTTGAGGATCTTATCGACTACAATCACAATCATCAATAACCATAAATTAATCTGTCGCGGAGATATCTATTACAAATAAAAATCAATGTAAGTATGTTTGTCCTCTATGGACTCCTAAACTATTCATCCTATCATGATGAGACTTTGGTGAGTTGTTCTTCATATGCCCGCGTTGGCTCCTGTCACAAAAAATAAAAAGTCCTCGCTAGATGGCGCTGCAGAACATCAACTTTAATACTGTTCAACCGATCGCAATTAATCAAATTTTCTTTACGTGGCATTGTAACGCATGCCGGGTGCAGCTAGTAATGTAATAAAAATACGAGTTGAAACGATAACCATCTCTTTTTTAATGTTGGTTAAAACAGCGTATATTATTAGTCTTTACATCTCAATTGCACTCACATTTTATTCCTTGTCTTTGTTGTTGGCAAACTATAACCATTCATAGGAGATGATTGTATAATACGTACCCTCAAATTTCCGTAACAAGATATATTCTGAGCTCACTTCAAATTACATTATATCACATTATGATAAAACTAAAAAGAATTTCTAGAATCGGTCCAGGCGTCTTCGATACTTAATTCGGGGAACATAAAAAACATCGGACCAATTGTGAACCTCCTCCTTTTTTGAAATCGGTTGTTGTCAATTTATTTATTTCAACGTGATTGGCTGTCACGAAGACCTCGTCGCGAGCATCAACCTATGTCATACAATCGACTTAAATCAGAACCTCAAATACCGACACATATGAACATGCTTAATCACGTGTATAATGGACGCACAGACAGACAAAGCAGCACTCATCGGTCATTAGTCTGAAATGTCGCTTGCGAAACCAACATTAGGGTCACTGATTCATGTTTACGTTGAGGAATTTGGTGTATATACAAATATAGAGACCACTTTACGAGTACCCGACAAAAATAGATCGCTTTTGAATCAAGTGATGGAGCTATGCTGGCCTCGTCTGTAACGTGGCTGACGTACAACTGACGTGAAGCAAAAGCTTGCTCTTGCGTTCGTTACGGTGAATGAGATTGATTAAATAAACCCAACAGTCACACACAAAGTCCTGACCCCACACCAGGTCATACCTGTGTCGCGTGCATGAAGCACTACGAGAGACTACGTCCCAGAAGACCCAGATCCGAAACAAATATCTGTCACACAAACAGTATTTCCCTTTACATTCTTAATTGTTTCCTTTAATTTTGGTAATACACCAATGATTTTATTTGTATTGTGGATGATTGTGGGCATTAGAGATCATTTACAATTAGTTCTCCCATTTCAACGTTTAGCAATAGCCTAGTTGGTTAAGGTACGGACTGTCTTGATGAAAGTCGTATGTTCATAAACAGCCCAAATGGCATACACCTCTGACTTTTCTAAAGTTACGTGTGTATTCATTTTTAATATTATTTTTAACGTCGTGAGGAAACCGGCATACCTGAGAATGCTCATGTGAAGTCTACCAACTCGCATTAGGCCAGCGTGGTGAACTAAGTCCTCACCCCTCTCATTAGTAGAGGTGGCCCGTGCCCAGGAGTGGAACAATGTTTAATACCGGGCTAGTATTTATTTTAACCTTTACCGTTCTGTATTATACAGGGCTTACTTCCAAACTGGTAAAAACATCGAGCACATAACCAACTTTATTTATCGTCTAATTCGTACGTGTTTCCACGTCGGTCATTAGTATTCCCCTCGGCCGCGCCACAGTTTTGCTATAAACTCCAATATGTGCCTTGATTGATATATCAAACGGCCACACGGTGTTGGTAGTAGCGATTACCCCAATCGCTTTAGCTAACGTGATATATTTGTATAGTGTGATATCAAATCGATGATGGGATGACAGTATGTAGATTAAGTATACCCTTAGAGGTATGGGTGTCCTAAAATTTGACATGGGTTGCTCAAGACCTGGGGAAATAGAAGTAATAGCATAATTGGCAATAGCATTAATTACGCATTACACCGAGCAGAATGAAAGGATGGTCACTTAGAATTTGTGCAACGTCGGTGCCTGGATTCAAAGGCATCATGAATGTCATTAACAGAGATATATTTCACCTTTCGGTAAGCTATTATACGATTCATTATTTACTAATACTTGAATCCATACTAAAAGTGGAAGAGATGGTTTCTTTGTATGAACGCGCTAATCACCTGAATTACCAGTCAGATTTGAAAACAGATTTTAAATTGTATAGCTCATTTACTCACGAAGGTTATAGGCTATTTAAAATCACATTAGTATAGATAGGCGAGGAACAAATAGCTGTCACGATTGTCATGAAGGTGAAGCCGCGAGGTAGTATTTTTAAATCGCTGGAAACGTGTCAATTATACTATTTACCAATTTTTGATCAATTTTGGCAGTAATCACAGTTGCAAAACTTCTGGATTAATAAATGATTAAAAACATTGCCTCAAAACCCTTGCGTAATGTGCATTGGATTTTATACTTATAAATTATAATCTATGGATTGAATGGATTTGTAAGACGGAATTTGTGTTTAATTTTTGTAGTAGGACGGTAAATGTCACGTGAAAAGACAAAGCATTGTACAACTATTACAGACGTATAAATTCTATTTGTAAAGCTGTAAATGTTCAAGTACCCGACAGACAAAATCAAGTAACTATCCACTATTTCTCTTTTGTTTCCTACCGTCTTTAAACTCTAAAATAGCGCGCGATAAATCTTCGGCGAGCTACCGAGATCCTCTCGTGATTAAGTAGCAATCGTGCAGCTCTAATAAAGCTGCAGCATCTTTGAGTGCACTTTATTGCTTTTACTTAAGATTCTTCTGATATATACCACGCCTTGTATTATTTGGTGTCATTGAGGGAACACAACTCTCTGATGTAATAGAGATATAGTAATTTGAATACTGGGCTTTTTAACCGACTTTGAAAAAGGAGGAGGTTCTCAATTCGTCGGAATCTTTTTTTATGCATGTACCCCGATTACTCGAAGACGCCTGGACCGATTCGAGAAATTCTTTTTTTCTTTACAAGGGTATACTTCCCAGGTGGTCCCATTGGCATCAAGCCAGGATCTGATGATGGAATCTCAAAATAATCGAGGGCAACCCTCAAATTTTATAGGGACACATAATTTGTTTTTTTATTGAAGCCGATGTGTGTTTTTTTTATATTTTACTTTTTATTGACTTAAAAAACTTTTACGTATTCAAACATCAGACTCGTAGATTTTGTATTAGTAATTGATCCTACGATACGCGATTTTACAGCTAATTTTGATGCAACTAGACCAGTGACCACTTCACTTCTAATTCAATAAAATCAATAGTTCAATGATCTCATATCAAAAACTATCGTAAATTGATCGCCACGGCACCACCAACGATGGCAGCAATAAAACCATAATTAGTACGGTCCCTTGAAGCGCTGGCGTGAAGGTTGAACGACCGGGATATATCGGGACCGGGATGGAAGTCTCAGACTTCGAGCGGTGGATTCGAGTAATGGAATTTTATCCCGGGTGACAAACGGGGATCAGTTTCAGGGATACTTTTTTTTATCCTGGCACGGCAAAGTGTTAATACTGTTTGTAATTGATCTAGGCTCAGGTCTCTTTAAACGCTTACATTTACCAACTTCAAACGAAAGGAACTACGTCAATTAGTCTTTTTTTAACCCTCTTCAAAAAAAGAGAATGTTAACAATTCGTCGGAATCTTTATGTATGGTCCCCGATTACTCGAAGACGCCTGGACCGATTCG
The DNA here is from genome assembly GCA_905220505.1 of Laothoe populi. Taxonomy (NCBI): domain Eukaryota; kingdom Metazoa; phylum Arthropoda; class Insecta; order Lepidoptera; family Sphingidae; genus Laothoe; species Laothoe populi. The sequence goes on from HG992168.1 coordinate 15,973,865, forward strand.
AGAAATTCTTTTTTTGTTTAACAGGGTATACTTCCCAGGTGGTCCCATTGGCACCAAGTCAGGATCTTGATGATGGGATCTCAGAAAAATCAAAGGAAACCCTCAAATTTTATAGTGACGCATAATTTATTTTTTATTGAAGTCGGTGTACTTTTTATGAATTAAAAAACTTTTTCTATATATGTTATGCGATATTTCCTACTTTAGAATGATTTTTATAATATTTTTATATTTAATGAAGTTAACATCAACGATGGTCCTATATAAAATCGTTTTTTTCTTATGACGGGGTAAGAGGGAAAATTAAAGAAACTTCTCAAAGGAGTACAACAAGTGCACAGTGATTCGAGTATTAAAAAGGGATTTTCAAAATTATGTGACATTATACAGTCTATAACAAACAAATATATATTTAATATTTTTAATATAATTGACAAATAAATATATCTTTATCTTTATAATAATCGTAATACAGACTATACCGGTCATCAATTTCAGTCATTTTAGGCAGTGTGTTTTACCGCAGTCAAGTTATGACTATTGTTAGTATTATTTCATAGTTAAATATTACGTCATCGCATAGTTTCAGCTCAGCTCTCTCTCTCAGTCTCAGTCTGAGCTTCATAGTTTCAGTATCATTTAACTATTGTGTTTATTTCTTATAAAAATGGGAAACAAGTCTAACTAATGCTGAATATATAATGCTTATATTTTTTAGGCAAGAAAATAGAACGTATGGTAAAGAACAGAAGATAATTTAGTGTGACAAGATGTCAAAAAAACGTGAATATCGGTATCTTCATGAAGACAACATTCATACGCACCGACGCCTGTAATTTCCGAAGGGGTAGGTAAAGGTGTAACCAACATTTTTCAGAGCTTAATACTGTCCCATGATGTGATAGGGGACGAGCCTATCTTTCTTTCGGGTACAATTCCAGATTCAGAACTACTAAATCCCTTTATAAAACTCTTTCACTAAGAAAATTCATTATCCTTGTGAAACATAGTCTAAATTTCATAAACTATTATCTCAAGCTTTCAGGAGAGCAAAGCTTTGAGCAAACACAAAATAAACAGGATCATATTTAATCATTAGATATACATGTTCATTGTTAAACTTCGTCAGATCGTTTACAAACTAAACTAAACAAAAGTTAACAGACACGATCGAACTCAACGTTCCATTCCACGAAACAGAAATAAGACAATAGAAATGGATCAGAACTCTTGAACTAATAAAGGCTGTGTATATAACCAATCCTTTACACCACACAAAAGACTTTATTAAAGCTGTATTGTTTTGCCTCACTGCCTTCATCTTAGAAGTGAAGAAGGGCTGCCTCGGTGGCGCAGTTGTAATTGCGACTGCGCTGAGCTGTGCTGAGGTTCGATTTCCAGGCTGGGTAAAGTGATATTGGGTTTTATATTTAGAAATACTCAGTATCAGCCCGGAGTCTGGAATTGAGCCCCTGGAATGGAATCTGGAATTTGGAATGGCTCACCCCCTATGACATTATGGGACCGTAGTAAATTCGGCGAAAAGTGGGTGTACTGGTTACACTGCCTACCTCTTCGAGGATTACAGGCGTGAGTGTATATGTATGACAAACTATGATGTTAGTTTCGTTTACAGGTACTCACCTATGTTCTCGCTCGTTATTTTTTTTGCAAAGGCCGGCAAACGAGAAAATGGGTCACCCGGTAAAGACCTCCGCCGCCTAGGAAAGCTCACAATATCAGAAGAATAATTGATACGTTGCCGTTGATAGAATGGGGATCGCGATAAGGAGATTTAAACCTCTAGAATTCTTAATCACCGTTTGAAATGCAACAACCTGTAACGTAGTCAGACAGGCCGTTCACTTAGTACCAACTTGTGTCATTTAACACATTGGTGCATGTGTCAGAACTATAGAAATCTACATTTTTTTTCTGGCACGGCATCGTGACCACACTGCACCTGATGGTAAGCGCAGTCCAATTAGAGTATTGAGTAGCAAGAGACGATCTATCCCCCAACAACACAATCATGCCAGCCTGCTTCTTCACACTACGCCATAGGTAAGTTGAAGAAGCGGTAGAGGGTCTAGTATCAGAATACCCAGAAGGCCGCAAAACCGCCAAACATCGAACCTTAACTCTAGACCCCGGACAAAAACCGGATGTACACTGGCCGATCCCGGAACGCGACACACTTGCGTGTGCCACTATGGCGGGGTTTTCACCCTGTGTACGGTGGTCGCTATCCGGGCGGATATGAATATCCTACCAACAACAATGCGGGTAGTACGGTAACTAGGTTTTTAGTTCAAGTCAAAGTGATTTATTTCCTGAATACCGGAGCATATAATTATATCTATCCGTTTATTCTATCAGTTCTAATCCTCAAATTTAATTCTGCGTCAATACGCACAACGGATAAAGTTATCATCATCTCCATCCTTTTAAATTTCAATACTTTATTCACGTTTTGCAGGTCATCGTTTCCTCTTATGGTAATGCGTCTCACATTACATGGGCTATTTTTGGCGTTCTTGATGTTTATGCCATCCAGTTTTATAACATGTGAAACATCAACATCAGTCTCATACGGTCCGCCGTTGGCCTTTAATATCCGTGTTTTGGCATTATTTTTTACAAAGCCGTCGTACGGCTCATCTATTTTGAGTATAACAAAGCGAGTAAATAGCACCCCATCGATCACAGAATGTCATCGTGACATTAGGACGACCTCGCTGTTCACGCGACACCGTCCAGTCATTATATTACCAATTAATTATGTGTTATGGTTTGATGATAAATAGAGTAAAATTAAAATACGAATTTCTGTAGATAAGACCTTCCTATGGGTATGGCTGATTAGATCAAGATTATATACTTTCTGGATGTGCTTTTGGTATATTAATCACATTAAAATTATATCATGACGATTTCATGATCTTCTTTGTTAATTCATCCAATAATTCGCATTATTGGTTATATGACCATTATCTTAAGACTTTTGAATGCAATTCATTCGATGTATGTGTATTAAAAACATTGAAAGATTGTTTATCCATTTGATTTAATTTGTTCTCTATTATTTATATCTAATATGGCTCTCTTATGCAATATTTTCATAAAGCTGATAATGAGCACAGACTTCTATGACGTAATCAGAGGGTTAAAGCAAATGCGTGTATTAGAATTTATTTTCAAACAATTTGAAAATTGATTCACACACCGATGTGCAAAAATTAACTAAAAAAATATTCAGAATCAAATAAAGTAAATGTCAAAAATCGAATAAATAATAAATTTTTCACATTTTTGATGACGGAATATTGTCAGTATACTTGGAATATAAAAGATTTTGGAGGCCAAAACTCAATGAGAAGGTACTGTTTTAAATATAAATCTTTGAGATGTCCAGTTTTACACGTGCATCTAGTGAATAGGAGACAAACCTCACATTGTCAGTGAAGATCCTTGAACACGTGAGCCATCGAAGCGTTAAATTGGTACGTTTTATCGGTCCAATAAACTCAACTAACCTACATAGGCGTTAATCGAATATACTGTTTACTATTCGTGTGCGGCCATCATATGTTTTGACATACAATCGTACTTAGGAATCGAAACATCGGTCAATCTATATAAATAGTCAAAGACAAAGCAGTACCCTTTTTGTCCTCTGTTTGTCAACCAATTTTTTTTGTAGCTATTAAAAAATTTTAAGTTACTTTTTCCATGAATTACGGTCTAATTTCGACCACTAGCAGCATTGATTGTGTTTTAAATCATATGGTAATGAAGAGAAGAGCAGATCATTGGCCTCGTGAAAAGCCCCATAAACCATCGCAACACAACCCTTATAGAATACGTTATTGCCTTCGTTCTTCACCCCGTTACAGGATGTTTACTGCTGCACTTCTATAAAGAACCATTAACTGGACCCTGTTAAGCAGAAAACATACAACCAACATTGTTTATAAAAAATCATTTACCTAAAAAACCTTGTCATACAGGTTTGATATAGCGTGAGATCAGGACAACAGGTGTGACTGTTGGGTGTATTAAGTATTATTTATTAGGACATACACGCATTTAGTGGTGACATTATTCTACGTATTATTACATTATTTTAATCACTTTCCATCAGGTGAGCCTCCTGCCCGTTAGCCCCCTTTTTCAATAAACAAATTGTCGTATATTTTTTTCTGAAACTATCACTACTGCTCTCCGCTTTTGTCCCTTTTCGATGCTATGGTTGTCTAGAAAAATTTGCCGAAAGCAATAACACCGCCATTTCAATTATTTTTGGAGTGTTTCAATATGTATTCTAGTCTACAACAAAGAGTAATAAGATACACTCACTCAGGCCTGTAATTCCCGAAGGAATAGACAGATGTGTAACCAGTACACCCACTTTTCGCCGAATTTCGGTTCCATAATGTGATAGGGGGCAAGCCTATCGCCATAACGGGCACAGATTCCAGACTCCGAGCTAATACTGAGTAATTTCTAAATAGAAAAACCCAATATCACCTTACCCGGCGATCGAACCCTAGACCTCAGCACAGCAGTCGTAACGCATGCGCAATTACAAATGCGCCACCAAGTCAGTGAAGTCAAAGAGTAATAAATAAAATAAATATACCATTTACTTTCGTTTCTACATGATTTACTCGCGGTGACCAGTTTTCTAAGGCCAACCCCGCACTGTAACCAGACGTTCCGCTTTCAGAGCAGTGAAATCATATCGTGTCGCGAATATAGTTTCTAGAAATTGTATCTTGTTTTTGTCTTTACTAGTCCGATCGAAGGTGAATAGGCTATTTGACAACATTGAAAATACACTGCCAATTGTGGTCATCATGTTAGACAATAGCTTAAAAAACCATATTTCACTAAATTTTAAACAAAATAATGTATATTTTTTGCAAATTAAACGAAATAAAATACAACATTTATTTAAAATTTTATCTGTGATGTGAACGCTCTGTGATTGGTTGCAACTCTGGTGACGTCACACGCAAGTAAACATAGTAGGGATGTGACATTGAGTGAAAAAAATCGATTATTCTCACTTGAATAATAATCGATTTTTTCTTAAAATTTTGCGTAATATGTTTTTTTCTGTAGTAAGAAATTAATATTAACAATTTATTAGGAGTCTTCAGTTTGGCATTGAAGTCACCCATTTCACCGCTGTAGGAAGCCTTGGTACGAGACATATCTTTCCTATGTCTTCGTACGTTGGGGCGTACACTTACTTGTATAACCTTCAGACTATATTTTAAGATAAGGTACGCCACTCGAGCTGATACGCTGCCAACTTCCACAGCGTTTTAGTTACTTGTGGATAATAAATCCGACGCCACCTTGGGATGGTTGGTGTCCTTCTCGGAAGTAGAGTAAGTGACCAGAATCTAGGGCCATCTTCTCCTCCCCCTGTATTCGGATATCGGATAGCCCTACGATATGCCAGTTAATGTGACTTAGCTCTTCTTCCAACTCAGCGATGTGCTCGTCCAACCGCAGAGAGCGTCCAAAAATAGCTTTTTGTGGTACCCTACCGTAGCCCGGGGATTGTAATGGGTGCCTTCAATGCAAATGTACAATATTACAAGGACACGGCGAATTGAGGATCATTCGGCTATGGGTGCAGGAATCACAGGGGCAAATGCTAGTCAACTTTTTCGAGGGCCTCTTTTTGATGAATTCATTTTGCCAGAGAAAGTGGACTTGGCGAAGCCCCAATAATGTCACCAGGAATGAGATCGATTTTATTATGACTGATAAGCGCCAAATATTCAGAGATGTCTCTGTGATCAGTAGGTTTAACACCGGTAGTGATCACCGACTGGTAAGAGGCATTCTGAATATAAAAGTAAATTTTTTTAATTGGTAAATTTTTTGTAGCTCATTACGATTACGATTGTCTTTACACGCTTTATACTAGCTACAATTGTATCCAAGTAGACTAAGTACATATGTAACGGAATCCTTCAACGTAATGTTCACCACCTTCAAGACATCCGATTTAATTGAATATTTACACACGTATCAAGGACCTATGATCACCAGGTTCACCAAGATATTAAAAAATATTAGGTATCATTTTAGATTATATTTTTTATGTGGTGTTAATTTGTAATCGAATATTTTATTATAAGTAGGTACGTTTGGTGCTGTTTTGAGACTAAAAGCACAAAATAAATTATATTTAAAAATAACACGCTTAATTAGCTAGCCGAACTAAAAAGTTGAAAATAATATTAATTTCATTGCGAAAAATTATAACTTAAAAAAAACTAAAAAATATCACGTTTTAATGTTTTCAAATATGATTCCAAGATCTTTGAATCTAATAAGTTCATTGGCACACTGTTTAACGAAGAAAGGATGTATGCCAGACCCTTAGAAGAGTCAAGATTTTTAATAAAAAATATCGAAGTATCGATATTTTGTTTCGATATATCAAACTCCGATATTGATATATTTAAAAATATCGAAAATCCGATATTTTTAAAAATATCAACATCCCTAGTTATTAGCTTGTTTACTTGCATGTGACGTCATACCAGCGCCATTTCAGAAATAGCGTTTTTGCCGCGGTTTTGGAGATTTAAACTTTAACATTGATTTTTATTAAAAAATACTGTATATTTTCCTGAAATATCAATGTAGTGTGCTTATTATGTAATAAAGAATAGTTTAAATCATTTTCGAAAATTAGTCAAATAGCCTATTAGGAGTTTTCTATATCAAAGCCTTATAAGGTCTATCTTATTGGAATACGTTTTGTTAAGCATTCAATATACCCCTTACAGGTACTATATTTATGTTACTCTTATATAATTAACCAGTCAAGTATCATCTGGCTATATATGTCCACGCAAAACTGGCAATAGTCGCCTTTTTGATGCGCGTATTAAGCGTATTTGTAACGTTAATGTTATGGAAATAAAGTTGATTTTGGCTTGTTTTTTAGTTACTACTTATTACCTTTTCCGAACACCGGTGTCCTTGTGATACGTGAGAGGTTAAGTATTGAAGTTAGAAAGAAAGTAGTTCAAGGGTTGGCTGCTCCACTACCCTTAAGACAGATCCTCAATTTTGGATTATTACAAATGAAGTCTTACCAAAATTTTTACGATATCTCACAACACAGATTCTGAACAGTTATCCTGTTCTTTTTCTTTGTTAAAATTGCTCCAATTTACCTGAAAGAAAACAAAAGTAAATTATTACTGGGTACTAGGCGTTTGGTTATAACATATACAAGTATTTTTAGAACGGGGCTCCTTATCGCCTTATTATTTGTTTGCGGGCTGAGGGTCTAGATCGAAAAAAGTGTAACAATGAAAAACGAAACCAAAAACCGACATCTTTTTGGATTTTTAAGGCACTTCCCGATCGCCTAAGAAACTAAAACCTTTTCAATTGATTCAGCTTGCCGTCAATTTTGAGATCAAAAATATTAATAACTTTATTTAATCATTACCTAATACAAACACAAAAGAGATGTAGCGATAGGAACTCCGTTCCAACCGAGTCTCCATAAGACGCATACATGTACACTCACGCCCGTATAGCATGAGGGTAGGCAGAGACTATTGAGTGCCACAAGCTACGATCCTGACACACTTCTTTCGCCTCTTCCACATTCATACATCTTCTCATACATTTTCGACGGTTGGAGGTAATTCCTGATTTTCCCTTTTAGAAGATTGTTTATTTGATTGGTATAAGTTCTAGGGCGCCCTCTACCCACTCTTCTAGTCACATTCGCACGATAAATACATTTCGTAAATCGTCTTTCATCCATCTTCTCCGTAAGACACCTCTATATTTTTTTATCAGAATGATTATTTTGATAGTACAAGACCGGTAATCAAGCAAGGGAGTCAGCTGATGGGGAGAGATCATCACCGCCCATGAATACTGGCATTGCAGGAAATGAAGCCAATGCTTTTATAAACAACGACAAGCGTGGTTGATGGTTCATCAATCTTCTTACAATGTTGTTATGGTCGTGTGGCTTGCCAGTCGATTAGCACAAATGGGAGTGAGTAAACCCGCGGTATTATTGTAGGTCGAAAACCCACTTAAATCAATGAAAGTAAATATGTTACAAATATTTCCATTTTATAGCATTATTCAAAATGTCTACGTATAAATACACTACACCTGTGCACACTAAACAGTACTAAATTGAATCAAAATTAACGTTAATAAATCAGCTCTCATATTATAAGATACTTTAAAATTTTGTGCCTGCAAGTCACTTTGAAGCTAAATCGTATTTAAACAAAATGAAAAAAAACTATACGATTTGATAAGCGGGGGACATGGTGCCCTTATTTCGCCTGAATACGGCCCTGTCGCATGCATAACTCACGTCACGTACCAGGTTAGTAGACTACCGTGTATAATTATCGGTAATGACCTGTCCATATCGGTTTGTTTACGTGCAAAGTTCATGTTGCATTACTACATGTGCCCTGATGTTTAAATACCTATATGTGGAAATTTTACAAGCAATATGCTACTTTGGAACTTCTATTTTTTTGTGATGAGATGTGCATTGAGGTTTTTATGGACTGCCACTGTACGACTGCTGTGCTGAGGTCTAGGGTTCAGTCTCCGGAGCGGATAAAAGTGATATTGGAATTTTTCTATCACGAAATACTCAGTATGAGCCCGGAGTCTGGAATTGTGCCCGGAATGGCGATAGGCTCGACCCCTATCACGGGGGCCTACCATGAGGCGGTAATAAGCACGGCAAAATGAGGGTGTACTGGTTACACCTCTGCCTACCCATTCAGGCGTTACGTACGTATGCATGAGGGACTATTTAAATGTTAGTATGCTTTTATTGCATGCTCTTAATTTGTGTGTACGTTGTTTATGCATTTGGACGAGCAAATGGCGTGATCAGTTCCAATTTAATTGCTTTTTGAATGATATTTGCATAATACGCTCCATTTACAATATCATTTAACAAGCGCATGAAGATTAACTTTAGCTAACATAAGATATTTTTGTAACCTAAATTATGATACATATTCTACTGCCTCCATGGTGCAGTGGGTGGTTAGCCGGCTGTGGAACGGAAGGTCGCGGCTTTGATCTTCGTGCCGAGACAAATGAAGGTGTAACTCACAAAATTGTTTCAGGTCTGTGTCCTGAGACGGAGTATCGTAGTTCCTGATATCCACGACACAAGACCCTTATTAGTGTGGGGTCAGGTCTATGTATCTGACTGATTTATTATTTATTAATTTATTCTTAAAAGCCTTTGTGAAACTACTCTTAAGTCACACAGACATTCCTTAAATAAACGGATGTTTTTAAACATCAGACATTCTCAACTAGCCGTACAATAGACGCAACAAGTCTCAAGATTACTCCAAGGTGACAATGTCGTGGCCGTTAGAGTCATTGTTTCCCTGAGTAGTCTTGGAATGATAAATGTTCAATTAGGGAAGATGGAATAGCTGTTATTTTATCTTTAATAAAGACCTTGTAATTAAACGGTAAGAATAGGGAGATGGGGTAAAGTAAAAATTTATTTTGAGTTTATTGGCACAGATGTAGTGATAAAACTTAAATTAAAGCATTGTCCAAAATACGTGGAAGTCTATTTGTTTCTTTAGTTTATAATAGATGGTGGCAATCTAGTCTACGGCCCTCCTGATGGTAAGAGGTTACCGTAGCCTATGGACACTTGCAACACCAGGAGCAACACATGCGCGTTGCCGACCTTCGTAAACCTATTTACTCCCTTCCTCAAGAAGTTCCTTCCCCATACTGGAGGAAATTCCTTGGACAACGTGCTGTGCGCGACCATTTAGGTGCCAAACTTATGTATAAACGCTGCATACCAAGCCCCCGAAAACTCCGCTTCCACCGGTGATGTTCGGGACGATCGGCACTCAAATCGCCAAGGCCCTTTTCAGGAGTAGTCCTAAGCATTCATCACATAAGATTTTTAACGGTACACATTTTCGTCAATTTTAGAAGTCTTTCTCCGTCTTATTATTTTTATCACGTACTACAACGTGACAAATGTTCACTACACCTCGTATGCAATATATAACGGCAATATTCGAGTGCTTACAACAATACAGTGTTAAGGTACTACAATATTATACTAGGAAAAATAGCTTTTTTAAGAAGTAAAGTAACACCCTTTTCTTTAGAAAACGAGAGATTGGGTTCCATCGTCCAAGAAAAACACTAGAAGAATCTTATCATTGCTGCTTTATGAAAAAGGAATGTAGATGGAGGAAATGCGATTTGTTATTTTAATACATAATTTTATTTTTCTTTTTTTTTTATTCTGGCACGACAAAGTGAACACACTGCATCTGATCCAATTAGGGTAACAAGTAGCGAGATACGATCTATCCCCCGCTAATCAACACAATTATGCCGGCCTGCTTCTCCACACTACGCCATGGGCAAGAAGGTGAAGAAGTAGTCGAGAGTCTAGTGTCAGAGTACTCAGAAGGCCGTAAAATGGCCATACATCCTACCCCAACTGTAGACCCCGACAAAAGCCGGATGTACACTGGCTGATCCCGGAACGCGACACTCTTGCGTGTGCCACTGTGGTGGGTTTTACACCCTGTGTACGGTGGTCGCGGGGAATATGAATATCCTATCACCAGCAAATAAATACTGAATTCATAATAAATACTTATTCAATATGCAGATTTAAGACAATTATCATAATAGATCCAGTTGTTAATTATTAACACGCGACTCTAAATATAATGAAATAAATATATCAGAATTATAATCAAAGAACAAAACATCCTAAAACAGACATTATAACCTAAAACAGACTTCCACCGCGTTTTCACCTTCACTAGTTAACAGAATACCAGAGTATGTACTCTGTATAATTAAACAATATAATTACGTGCCTCGTGCGTGTTTTACTAATACGCGGTCGTGACAGCGATACTAACGTTTTGGACGTTCCATCACGTCCACTTGGTTCATGCCTTACTAGCTATAACTATACTTTTTTTTATATAGTAACACAATACAATAGTCCGACAAACGAGCCAGTGGGTCACCTCATGTTAAGTGATCTCCACAGCCCATGAACATCCACAATACCGAAAGTATCATGTATGCGTTGTCGGCCTTAAAGGCCAGGAATAGGGATTAGGGTAGGGAAGGGGGAATCTGGGCCTCCGGTTATCTCACTTACCATACGAAACGCGACAGTAAACTGTCACTTTACGTTGGTTTTCTGTGAGACAGTGGTACTAGCCCGGTCGAGCCGGCCCATTCATGCTGTAGACAAATATGTCTACAGCGTGGCTCTACCACTTCCATATACTTATTAATATGATATACGCACATCTGTTAGACTTAAGTCCTGAAATCTATGTAGGTCTCTAGACACACATCTAAAAAATGTCTTAACCGCACCAATGAATATTCAAATATCTAAACCACTGAATTGATTTCACTGAAGGTACGAAAGCAGAAGGTCTTGAGATACGCTGCTTTTATTTCAAAAATCTTAAGAGGGAGTGAAACAGAGGATGGAGGTTATAGAATTAAAAATCGATAGTGAACAGTAACAAATTAAAAGTGAATTTGAACCCAATTATCACACTTTTGTATGATGGTGCACCATGCTAGCATGCATCTGAAATACAGAAATATGTCAACCATAGTGCGACATCGTGTGAGACAGTAATCTCGTTTTTGAATAGTATTATTAGATTGTGCGAGTAAAAATTGTTAATACCTTAGACAAATTAAAAGTATTAGAGCCACGCTGTCGACAGTTTCGTCTACACGAATGGGTCGGCTCAGAAATATCCACTGTCCCACAGAAAAAACAACTTGAAGGGTTTTGCACGATTATACTTTCGGAGCCCTAAATTCCCCTTCCCTTTCCCTTTAAATCCGGTAAAACACCCATAATACATTACTCTGGTTGTTCAAAGGCGGTGATCACTTCCCATCAGGTAACGAAGTGGCTCTTTTATTAGCATTTTTTTAATGGTAAAAGGGGGCAAACGGGCCGAAGGCTCACCTGATGGAAAGTGATCACCGCCGCCCATGAACATCTGCAACACCAGAGGGCTTGCAAATGCGTTGCCGGCCTTTCAGCAAAGAATATGCTCTCTTCTTGAAGGTTTCCAGGTCGTAACGGTTCGAAAAGACCGCCGGCGACAACTGGTTCCACAGAGTGGTTGTGCGAGGCAGAAAATGCCTTAAAAATAGCGCTGTTGTGGAACGCTGGACATCGAGGGGGTGTGAATTAAATTTCTGATTTGTGCGCGATGTCCGATGGTGAAATTTAGCCTTGGGGATCAATCCAAACAACTCCTCGGAACACTCCCCGTGATCAATGCGGTAGAAGATGCAGAGTGATCTAACATCTCTACGCAGAGCCAATGGATCAAGCCGATCGGAAAAAGTTTGATCGTCGATAACCCGAGCTGCCCTACTGGGGGGGGCTCCCGCCCAGAGATGAGAACAGTACTCCATGTGCAGCCGAATTTGCGCCTTATACAGATTTAGGCGTTGACCCGACGTGAAGTACCGTCTCGCCTTGCTGAGCACACCAAGCTTCTTTGAGGCCAATTTGGCCTTACCTTCCAATTGACCGCGGAACTGGACATTGCTCGAAATGTCGACGCCAAGTATTCCGATACTGGCTGTGGCAGACAAGGGAGTGTTCTCAAAATGAGGTGTTACGACAAATGGTGACTTTTTAGCGGTTAACGCGCAGACTTGTGTCTTTCATTAAAACTAAAACACCTATACGTGTGAGTAGGTACCATACTGTTTGTACAACCAACAATAATCCATATACTCATCTTATAGGACTTTACTAAATCGTACTAAAATCGTACCCTCGCTGCAGTCGACTCCGAATATATTCCATCAAAGAGAAACAGCCATTAAACTAAAATTTCGTATAGGCGATGTTACATTATAGTCGTAAACCGTAGAATGTCTTGAGATGTCCGTCACGACAGAAAGTTTACTACTGAATTATAGCCACATAAGTTCGCACACAGTAGTTAACTCTTTAGCTTTATAGATAAACTGTAGTTCATATACTCACGCCTATGATACCCGAAGGGGTAGGCAGAGGTGTAACCAGTACACCCACTTTGCGCAGAATTTCGGTCCCATGTGATAGGGGGCGAGCCTATCGCCATACCGGGCAAAGGTTCCAGACTCCGGGCCAATACTGAGAATTTCTAGATAGAAAAGCCCGATATCACTTTATCCAACTCGGGGATCGAACCCGAGACCTCAACACAGCAGTCGTAACGCATGCGCAATTACAACTGCGCCACCGCGGCAGTCGTAATTGCGCACGCATAAACTGTAGTCCTTTTTATTTAGATCTAGAAACATCATAGAGTAAAGGCCTCTTAGAAATATATTAAAAAAACAGCAATGAAGGAAACCAGCGCTAAAGTTCAAGATTGAACCATCTAGGAAAATGCATTTGTCGTATATTGTGATAACCAGGGATTTTTAATGACCAAAAAAAATTTTATTCATCCGAGGATGATTCTTTGAGACTTGCTTTAGGCAGCCAGCTAAGTTTTAATACATTTTATAGAACATCGTTACGTCAGCTACGTCATAAAACGTTCCGAATCCACAATTACATACGTCATAAATTATAATTACAACTCGTGTAATCTAAAACATAATTGGACATCCGCGATTGGCAAAGCAAAAGCACATTCAATCAAAGAATTACGCGATTACGACAATAATTGACTTTAAATGTGTAAAAGATGTTATAGGTGTTATACAACACACTAGGTATCGCAACATGAACTAGAGTCAGACCGATCCGTTTCAACAGCTAAGCGCTAACTGTGTGGTAACCATGGCCATAGTGCTACCACGCTTTAAATGTTAAGTGAGACTTGAGAACAAATAAGAAACATAGTTACTCTGGTCATGTCAAATTTCAGGTAACTAATAAGTAATAACTAATATTATAAAGATGAAAGATTTGTATAAATAATAAATAAATAACACCGAACAGTCACAGACATAGCCCTGATCCCACACTAAGATACGAGTCTTGTGTTGTGGGTATCAGGGACTACGAGAGACTTTCGGTCTCACAACACCCAGACCCTGGACACAAATATCTGTCACACAAACATTTGTGCCGGTGTGGGAATCGAACCCACGGCCTCGCGTTTCACAGCCAGCTACTCGCCTACTGCGCCACGGAGGCTGTCATGTATGTTTGTAACGAATTGGCTCAAAAAGTACTGAACCGATTTTAAAAATTCTTTCACCATTTGAATGCTACATTATCACTGATTTATATAATAGGCTATTTTAATTGCAAGAATAAAATAATAATTTTATAAAGAGTATAAGATAACCTCCACGCGAACGGAACCGCGAGCAACAGCTAGTGAGTAATACGAAATTAACAATTTCAATCATAATAATTAGTACGGTACCTAACGAATGAATTATTGTGCCCGACACATGCAGTAACATGTTTTTGACAGAAATGCCGGACGTAAGTGCAAATTGGCTTATTTGCTACTAGCTGTTGCTCGCGGCTCCGCCCACGTGGTGGTAATGTTTAGGAGAAAAAGTATACATTACAAAATACAAATTTTCATGCGTTTAACTTCAAAAATGACGAATTTTCAAACAAACTTTCATCCCCTATTTTACCCTCTTAGGGGTGAAACTTCCAAAAACCCTTCCTTCGTGGATGCCTACGTCATAAAAGGTACCTACTATCAAATTTTCAAGTCTCTAACCCCAGCCGTTTAGACTGTGTGTTGATATGACAGTCAGTCAGTTTGTTCTTCTATATATAATAATCACAAATACTGTATTGCACCATTCGGACCAGCGCCCGAAACTTTAATGCATAATATATATTTTTTTATCTTTGATATAAAAAATATATATTATGCATTAAATACTTGTGTGGTCACTTTGCCGAACCACGATAAAAAAAAATACGTATAGGCTGTCGTTGTCTGATCATTAAGTGGTAGCATTCATATATTATTCATCAGCAAGCAAATAGTAAAAGCAAGGATTATCCAGGTAAAAGTCACAGTGTTGCCACCCTGCTTCAGATCTGTCTCACTAGATTAGCTTAGCCGTTGGTTACATCACTCTATTGTTACTTTTTTATGCGCTAAATATATGGATTTAATTTTAATTGGGATAGTGTCGAAACTGAGTACCATGTGATTATGACGTCATAATATGTTATGGGGTTAATGCAATATGCTTCCTTATTTATTGTTTTAAATATCTAAGCTGTATGTGTAATAGAAAGGTCAATTCACTTTGAAAATTGATGGACATGATTTGTGTCGAATTGTAGTAAGCAGATTTTGATTTTTTTGCGACTTCAAGTTGAAGGTCTTCTATGAGGGTAGCATAATTAGTTTAGTTCCCAAATAAGTGGGTCTGATTTCAGTTATATTTCTTATTACAGAACTGATTGAATAGAAATGGTTCATAGGTTTTAGATAAAATCTGACCGGGAATTAAAAAAACACACATGTTTAATCCAAGACGGGGTTTTAACGAATTTAAATTGCAAATCTAAATTAAAAGTTTAAATTCAAACTTCAAATCGGTTATTTTGAAAATTCATCAGTAGGAACGCTTTCTACGACAATTTAATGATTAGTTAAAAGTTTTTTTTAAATTCATAAAAAGTACACCGACTTCAATGAAAAACAAATTATGCGTCTCTATAAAATTTGAAGGTTTCCCTCGATTTTTCTGAGATCTCATCATCAGATCCTGACTTGGTGTCAATGGGACCACCTGGGAAGTATACCCTTTAAACCAAAAAAAAGAATTTCTCGAATCGGTCCAGGCGTCTACGAGTAATCAGGTAACATACATAAAACGAAGATTCCGACGAATTGTTAACCTCCTCCTTTTTTGAAGTCGGTTAAAAAACTACCGATGCTACGGAAATGTTGACTAGTGTGAGAAGTACTAAACTCAACCTTAGGACTTTGTTTTGTGTGAGAAGCACTAAGAAACTCATCCATAGGACTTTTGTGTTTTCTGACATAATTGTATCATTAATCGAACTATAATTTTTTTATTGCTTTTTAATTTACTGTTATTACAACTATTGTTACTGATACGAGAATCATCAACTACTATCTGTGCATGTAAATTCAGTATGCAAATGATCGGCAAGTCCCAATAGACAGCACCTATTACGGGGCTGTATGGTAAATGCTGAGTTATTAACATAATTTCCGATTACAGAACTCATCAATATGTCGTCAGCTGTACTTACAGTTGGACTCTGTTATGCGGAAAGTAACCAATCAATTTTGTGAAATCTATAGAATAGTTTTTACTCGCGGCTTCAAAGTACCCTTTGGAATAAAAGTAGTTTTGCAAAATAATATTGCCTTAGCTCAGAGACAGCGTAGACTTCTATTGCTTAAATAATTTTAAGAATAAGTTTTGTAAAGTCTTCTTCCGTCTTCGCTGCTTATAAATTGATGTATGGCAAAATCGATATTGGTTCGAATTCAGATAGCACCGAATACCAATCTTGACAAGCTAGAGAAACTGGATCATCCAATACCCGCAAATGAATTAAATTGTTAACGTTTTCTCATTATCCCAGTCCTCATAATATGTAACTAATGAGAAGCAATTAATTAAGATTTACTTATCAGGTTTGACAATCAAGATGTCGTTAAATTTGGTGCTCTGAAAATACACAAGCTGTCCGAGACTAAAAACTGTGCCTAACTTGGAGATAATCTTGTCACGTAATATTACAAAAATCTATAAATGTTAACAACATTTCCAAAGATTCTCTGAAATATTGCCAATCATTTGTAAAAACATCAGAAAGCAACTACATAACATGCAAAAATGGCAATAAAACTCATATCAAATAATAGTTTGTCCATTTCAAGCAATACAATAAAATTAAAGATACTATTACAGCATCTGTTAATCTCGCAATAACTCTGTTATAACATTTCAATACAGAAGCAAGAAGTATCTTCAGACGTATCGATCCCAAATTTTACCAAAAGTATTGACAGCCGGATTTTGTCGGAGGCCTAGAATTGGGGTACGATGTTTGGCCGTGTTGCGGCCTTCTGAGTACTCTGACATTACTCAACACTAGACCCTCGACTGCTTCTTTAACTTCTTGCCCCATGGCGTAGTGTGAAGAAACGGCTGGCATGACTGTGTTGAATAGCGGGGGACAGATTTCTCTCGCTACTTCATACTCTAACTGGTCGGCACTGCACTTACCATCAGGCGCAGTGTGGTCACATTGCCGTGCCAGGATAAAAAAAGCCTCCGTGTTGCAGTACACGAGTGCCCAGCCGTGAATACAAACTCAAATTATATTTGTTTCAAGAACGCGTAATGGAGGATCATAAGTCCCTTGTAGTTATTGATGCCAACGACACAGGAGTGATTATTTAATATGCACTCATTGATATATTTCTTGGTTTCCAAATTCTGGCAATCGTTTCGTCTGTTAAATTCATTCGGCAACCATATCTAAAAATTAATAAATATCATGACGCAATATTTTACATCACATAAAGTTCCATTTCCATTATTTGAAAGATAATAAAGCGCTATAATAAGTTATTTCTGAAGAAAAAGTCTCGCGCAAAAACGATTATGTTACGAGACGCTCTTTCAACTTTATTGAGAATAAATAATATTTAATGGCATTTATATGGATCCTTAAAAATGATTGGTTAACATAAACGCCGAAATAATGGCAACATCTAACTCTGGTTTTATTAGCAAAGACTCCAATAGTTACAGTCTCTAATAATTGCATTTCATATTTGAAACCAAACTATTTTGACACGACAATGGAAACAGTAATTTGGTTGTGGTAGAACTGGTTTGGTGTGTATTTGAATCTGTATGAAATCTACAAATTATATTTTATGACAGTAAAGTAATCAATAATAATAGCTACTTGAATTGTGTTTGGTCTGATGGACAATAAAAACCTCAGATATATCTGTTTGAATAATTCTTTCATCTTATTAGTATGGTGGTAACTTACTTCGGCTGTCAGACTACAAGAATATGGTAATTTTAATAAAAAAGAATGAATTTTTCGAATTAAAAAAAACGCCAGATTTTTTCGGGCCGTGGGTTTCTGCTTTATAGGATAATACGACTTTCATCATCATCAGCCGGTGTCAGTCCACTGTAGGACGTAGGCCTCTCCCAAGATGCGCCACTGAGCCCGATCTTCAGCTCTTCTTTTCCAGTCACTGCCCACCGCTTTGCGTATGTCGTCGCTCCACCTGGTCACAGGACGTCCTACGCTACGTTTGCCGATTCGTGGTCTCCACTCTAGGACAAGTCTACCCCAACGGTTATCAGTCCTGCGGCAGATATGACCGGCCCACTGCCACTTCAATTTGCCAATCCGTTGAGCTATTTCGATAACGTTAGTTCTCTGGCGAATTACTTCGTTCCGGATTCGATCCCGCAGAGAAACACCGAGCATAGCTCTCTCAATACGACTTTGCACGTTAGTAAAATCATGAACCGTATAAATCTTGCTAAACCACAGATGCAGATAGACCACAGATTGACAGCCTCCGTGGCGCAGCGGGCGAGTAGCCGGCTGTGAAACGAGAGGCCGTGGGTTCGATTCCCGCACCGAGACGAATATTTGTGTGACAGATAGATATTTATTTCGGGTCTGGGTGTTGTGGGACCGTAGTCCCTCGTAGTTCTTGATACCCACGATACAGGTTTGACCTAGTGTGGGGTCAGAAGTATGTGTGTGACTGTTGGGTGTATTTATTTATTTAGATAACCTAATGAAAATAACCCTAAACTTGAATTCCATGGAACTTAGTCTTTAAACTCGTGATGATCAGGCCTAAAAGCCTGTACAAGACCAAGTTATTAATTCAGTTATGTCACATTCAGAAAGTGAAAGTTAACATTAAGTATGCATACGATTAGCATATAAATGTAGTGGGTTTATATTAAACTGTTCGAGAAACAAAGCACGCGTCGCAACAGAAAGGTTACGGCTAATGTGATTCATCTGTGATTGCTTATGTTTGGTGACGTCATCTCGTTTAATCCTCATTGCAACTACTGTTTCGAAACGGCTAATAGAAAGCTAATCACATGTGGTGAATGGAATCTTTCAGCCAAACGATTCTAAAACATGAAATTAATCTCTTTATAGACACACAATACCACACATTTTATAAAACTTGATTGAGTATAAGAAAGTTATGGATACATTTATCAAATAACTCTTGCTAATTGTGAACGTGCAACATATGTTTTAAAGGCTCGAGTAATAAGAGACTTAATATAATAATATAAACACTAACAATTATGAGTTTTATAAATAAAATGTTGAATTGATTTGAAAATAAATACCATAAAAATCCAAAAAGTATTTTTACTTTGAAGGGAATGTGGAACATTAAATCACTAATCCCTACACCACGCTAGGTGATTTTCAAAACGGCGAACGAGGGTTGAAAGACCTCTAAAGGAATGTTCAACTAAAAGTTCAGAGAATCGAAACGGAAGCAAACGCCCGATAACGTTAATTGTTTACTAATTGCTTGTTAGGTATTACCACAGCGACTTTAATTGGTATTTTAGCAATTCCAATCGTTTTGATTTATCTATACATCCTGCTATCTGTGCTAGCTGACCGCGAGGCACCTCTTATCAGTACATGAGTCACCAAAACTATGAATGCAATTAAGATTAAGTTTATTCTCAGCCTCAAAATTTATCATCAAATTTATCATTAGACGGTCATTGATCTCGACCACACATGAACACTGAATATTTTAAGAAAGGAGAAATAACACAGGGGATTAGGGCCTTTGCAAATATTACGTAGAAAATGCAGCGGCTGATCAATTCAATTTTCAGATAGTAGTACCATCATGGTTAAACCAAGACACGAATGTTGTAGACCAAAACGGCTACATTGTGGTTCAGGACTTACCGAGTTAATTACTTATATAGAAACTTAAAATGTAGCTGCTAATGCTGCTCCAGTCAATTTTGAGATAGTAGTACTATGATGGTTAAACCAAGCAATTAATGTTGTAGACCAAAACGGTTTTATTGTTGTTCAGGAGTTATATAGAAGTAGAAAATCACTTACAGTAGCCCAGAGCAGTTCAAAAACGACCTTCAAGAACCAGACCATCGCAGGCCGCAATTAGTATGCTTATGCAGTAACTTAACATCGGAAGTTGGTTGTATTTCATAATGTGACTCACAGGAATGACTCACCGTTTCCCTCTTATAAGGGAAGCAAGAATAGCATTATTTAACTATGTTTTTTTTGTATAACAACAAGTCGTAGATTGAATGTAAGTGATAAAGCCGCTGAGTTTGAATGAGCAGACACGGCGGGTGTGATACCAAATGGCAGCTTTCTTGTTGTGTCTAGAACTGTTAATAAAATGTCAGCACTCAATTAACATCTCATTTAGAATCTTCTTTTTATTTTACTCAGTTGTGATACACCCAACGTTTAAAGTGTTCAGAGCCAGTTGTTGACAGCCTCCGTGGCGCAGAAGGCGAGTAGCCAGTGAAACGAGAGGCCGTGGGTTCGATTCCCACACCGGGACAAATGTTTGTGTGACAGACAGATATTTGTGTCCGGGGTCTGGGTGTTGTGAGAGCGAAAGTCTCTCGTAGTCCCTGATACCCACAACACAAGACTCGTATCTCTGGGCTAAGTGTTTGGCTGTTGGCTGTTATTAGTTGATCTCTTACCATGAAGTGGACTTGCTCGTTTCCATAACAAAGCCACGAATGTGATACTTCCTTTACCCTAACAAAAATGTTATAAAGGTGACATAGTTTGCTAAACGATAAGCCGGTATAGTTTCCAATTAAAACTGCGTCCCAGAGTTTCAAGCGCTTTGACTATGCTACAGTTTTATTAGTTTTTCATAAAGTAGTATTGCCTACAATTTCGCTTGGAGTGAGAGTGGTCTAGTTTCCTGGTAACTAAGCTGCTTTAAATTAAACTATATTCAGGTAACAGGTTTATGAATTTCGGTCTAGGTTAGGAACTGTACTTCGAATAAATTTAAATGTTCAGTGTATTATAAAAGTTTTCTAACGCTTATAAATACACAATATCGAAATCGATTAAATTATATATAAAGTTTACATATTTAAAATAACTACACGTAGTACAAATTATTACGGTCCCATAATGTGATAGGGGCGAGCCTATCGCCTATGGCTCAATTCTAGACTCCGGGATGATACTGAGCATTTCTAAGTAGAAAAACCCAATATCACTTTATCCCATCGAACCCGAGAGATCAGCGCAGCATTCGTAACGCGCAATTACAACTACACCACTGAGGCAGTTCGGCGAAAAGTGGGTGTACTGGTGTTACTCATCTGCCTACCCTTTCGGGGCTTATAAGCGTGAGTCTATATATGTATGTCGAAAGTATTTCCTATCCACGTACCCTAATAAATACCTGCGGCTCTTGGCAACTAAGCTATAATATCTCCACCCAGAATAGTTCGCGACAGGTCGACATGGCAATCGGGGTATGAGGTGAGGCGCGGGGGAGGGGTCACCCCGCATACCCGCGCCGTCTTAGTCGTAGCGCTGCACAACGCACGAGTCCGCATCGACCGCGTTTATCGATATCGATCTCGCTCACATTGTTCTTAGTCGTGTATTAAAATGACTTGGGTCGTTTCCTCGTGTTAAAACAAAAAAACAATAATTAATTCTTAAGCACGAGAACGAATCTGAAAAGTATTAGAAAATTGTGACATTAAGCGGAAAGACCCTGTCAAGCAGACATTGGATATGACTGCGTTTTACACCGGCTTTTTAGAATACAATACGAATCGAAATTAGCAGGACCCAATAAACAATTAAAATCGCCCATAATTGATATTGATTTTGATGAATAAAATAAAATATGTTACTTATAATAAACCTTATTTAATTAATTTTAGTCTTATTTTCTCGCATTGCAATAAAATAAATATCGATATAAACTACCTGCTACATTTTGCCACATCACTAGAAAATTGCCATGTCGAGCTGTCGCATACTATAGGTGCAGTATGTTCTTCCTGTATAATATAATAAAACTGGCATGAAAATAATTTATGCAGACTCAAGGGGCGTCCAAACAAATTTCTCTCAAGACCGAAAAAATACCCGAGCTTAGCGACTTGTTTAAAGCGATACGTATCTTTTAAAGTAATAAAAATACCGGAATATTAAACAGAGCGTTAAACTGAATAATGAATTGCAATATTAATTTCATGTATTCAGTTACGACGATGTTGATAATCATCTTAAGACCAAGCCAGCTTCACCGCTCCGTGATATATCCTATCCTATCATCGAAGAAATTAAACAATAGCTATATAGGATCTACATTGAAAACCTACCAAGTTTGTACATACATATGTATCCCATGGGGGTAGGCAGAGACTATTGAAATTATATAAATTTGTTGAACTGGGAAATTCTCTGTGATGGCTTGGAGTAGTAGGAAAGCAGTAAATTCAAGGCGTCAGCTCAAGTGTCGTAACCTTGAGACAATTACTTTGGAATCCATTTATTGTCTTGTAGCTATTATAGTCGTCCTTTACAATGTCTGAAGGAGGCATGTTTTGTTATATTATACCTATATAGAAAGTAGGTTCTTTACCCTACCGCCTAAATAATTCGAGACTATTGGATAAGTTTTACGTGGCAGAGCTAATCTATAGCATGGATGGCCCACACGAGTGAGTAGAACAGGTTTCATAGAAAATAGTACCAATTGACAGTTCGTGGACAAGTTTTTGGCAGTAGAACTATTTAATCTATAGCATGGATGGCCCACTCGAGTGGAACCAGTTTCATAGGAAATAGTATTGACAGCTGATGGACAAGATTTTTTTAGGCCTAAAAAATACGCCATCTTTCTATCGGTCACTCCTAAGAAGTAAACATAGAGAGTCATTTCACCTCAATCTAAACAATTTCATATACGAATATATTATGTGTTCTCATTACATACAATAATGCCAGCGCCATAAGCGACAACGGAAAGTGAAACAGAGCGCAAAATGTATATTAATGGTTTATATTTGGAGTGGAATACTGTATAATACCCTGAATCTTTTAAGCGGAACAAAGTTATAGCTTCAGAAATAAATTAAGATATTTTAATGAATAGAATTTTGGACTTTAATAAATCAATTAAAATTTCGACTGAAATTGCCATTTGTAATGCAAACCTTATAACTCAATGTAACACAAAAACTTGAATTAATAAATATGATTAAATTACCAGTTTATGTTCAACTTTGACAATTTTGATGTAAAAATTATAATTAAGTGACGCAACGTTGACCTCTTACTGCATTAGCATAATAATATGATTAGATAATTTTGCTTTATCAAAAGTGAGATTCGATCCAGTGTAGGAAACAGCAGAGATGTCCTAGTTAGGAATGATGCAAACTCCGGAGACGGTTGTCGTAGGTATGATCAGAACAACGAGTGAAAGAAAATGCCTTTTAGAATTAACGTATGACTTTAATTAACTTTTGTACAAGCACTTACTTACAAAATTAAAGAAACAAGTTAATTGTGTTTTTCATAAGTGTGTGTTAATTGTGTTATCCAGATGTGGTGTAACTTATTGCTTGATTAATTCTTCATGAGCATGCTTGGTATGGGCATGTGATGAGGAGGGATGAAAGGCAGGTGACAAGACTGGTTGTCAATATGAATGGACGAAAGAGTCGTGGGAGACCAAAAAAGAGGTGGATGGATTGCATGAATGAGGATATGCGCATGAAAGGAGTGAATACAGATTTGACGCATGATAGGGCTGCGTGGAGAGTTCAAACCATTTGTGCCGACCCCACTTGTGTGGGATAAGGACAGTAGATCATGAATTCTTCATGTGAAGGTATGTTATAAATAATAGGTTAACATTAGTTAATATTATAATTTAGCATCGTAACCCCCAAGTATACCAATGTAGATGCCAGAGTATATAATTTGTGTTATTTTATTCATGTGTCACGGGAAGAACTAGCGTCTAAAATACAGGCTAGGCCTAGTTTAGAAGCTAGTAACATTAAACTTAAGATTAAATGTAATAATAATAATACAAGTTATTATTATTATTAATTTATCACTTGCTTTAATGAGGATGGAAAACATCTTGAGGAAACCTGAAAGTGTAATAATATGAATCTTCATTATCCATCACTGCACCTTCTAAGCAATTTCAGAACCACTGCATAATTTTACAACATTAAATTAGTGAGTTTAAGATCTCCTAGGTTTTTTTTATCCTGGCACGCCAAAGTGACCACACTGCACCTGATGGTAAGTTAAAGTATCAAGTAGCGAGACTGAGAAAATCTATCCCTCGCTACTCAACACAATCATGCCGGCCTGCTGTGTAGCTTCTTCACACTACGCCTAAAGAACCCAAGATAGGAAGGATAGGAAGATAGGAAGGAGGGAACACGGTAGCTGGCAAACTGTTCCACAGCTTGATGGTGCGGCAAAAATACGAATTTGCGAACCTCTTGGTTCGGGCCGGGTTAGTAGACACCACGAAGCTGTGACTCTGCAAGCCAGTACGCGTGGTTCTGGTATGGAAGGGAGTGGATGTCTCAAGTGTCTACCTACTCCGTACATAACCTCTAACATGTGGGTGGGCGATACACATCAATGTTATTAATATACGCTCGAATACAATCAAACGGAAACCTAACAACGTGGTCTGAATAATAGAAGGCACACTGTCTACTGCTTTATTTGGTACGAGTGTGTGGTTACTTTATACCTGCCAATTGTAGTATCAAAATAGGCGCCAGTATACTGTTTATAATTTGTATTTTTTTGGCGATACTTCGACGTTGTCACCTGAGAGCAAATTCTAGTAAGAAAGAAAGAAAATATACTTTGGTCAATATAACTTAAGTGAATATTGAACTGACACTGCGACTGAATGTTGGCCGAACTGAGATATTATAAATTAAATAATATTTAGAAATAGAAGAAAGAAAGAAATAAGTTTTATTTGTAACTTATTCACCGCGAAATCATGAGTGTGATTGACGTTGATAGATTATTCTTGACGCCGAGACCAAACCGCAATGCTATTTTGATTACGAGTTGGATTTCAGTTTGTAGAAGGTTGAGGACCTAGGTTTAAATCCCAGGTCGAGCACCCACCATTTGTGTTTGATATTTAAATCCGAAACATCCATCATAAATTGCCCGGGAATTAAATTTGTGTCGCCACCTATCATATTATTATCATGGGACATATATCAGCTCGGTAATAAATGTACTAGTTACACCGCTGTCTACTCCATCGGGGATACAGACTTGAGCTTATGTAAATAAAAAACCCGAGTCTGGAGACATCGGAGGTACTCGTAAAGTTCATAGTTCATGGAAAGGACCGTGCCCTCGATTTATATCAGGACCCTTTACGTGAGCTGTACAACACTGGCATCGAGACTGCAAACAAACGTGTGAAGATCAATCGAAGTGACAATAGAGGGTGACACGTGTCAGTAAGTGGGTACTTCAACGCTTTGGTCTTAATAAAAAAGATCTAGCACGTAATGGGAATGGAGTAAAGGTTTTTAATTCATAAAAAGTACACAGACTTCAATAAAAAACAAATTATGTGTCCCTATAAAATTTGAAGGTTGCCCTCGATTTTTCTGAGATCCAATCATCAGATCCTGAGTCGGTGCCAATGGGACTACATGGGAAGTATACCCTTTTAAACTAAAGAAGAATTTCTCGAATCGGTCCAGGCGTCTTCGAGTAATCGGGGAACATACATAAAAAAATATTCCGACGAATTGAGAACCTCCTGCTTTTTTAAAGTCGGTTAAAAATAGTTGATAGCTATAATTGGTCCTTAGTTTCTTGAAGAACTTGCCAGTAACCTTAATATCCGGATCTGTAGTGTTCAAACAATGTGACTACAACTAGGCCAGATAACCTCCGAGAGGAAGGACGCCCTCTTATCTCGACGGCAATGAAACGTAAAGATGATATTTTAATGTTCTTGAAAATGAAACACAATATCCTTTTGCTATAATTTAAACACTGATTACAATTTGGAAATGGTCTTACAGAAATAATTAAATAGTACTCACTATTACAACTTGAAATACCAATAAAGATTATTATAAAAAAACATGAAACAAAAGCCGTATGCATCAGTCATCGATTTTAATAATTGGTTGTATGAAATTAATAAATGCACCGCGTACCTATCTCTTCCACACGCCATACTGCAATGCGACTCTTAATTCGTCAAAGAAAGTTTAAGT
The DNA here is from genome assembly GCA_905220505.1 of Laothoe populi. Taxonomy (NCBI): domain Eukaryota; kingdom Metazoa; phylum Arthropoda; class Insecta; order Lepidoptera; family Sphingidae; genus Laothoe; species Laothoe populi. Next base: position 16,000,247 of record HG992168.1, read on the forward strand.
GTCTTGGCTAATATGCGCCATAAGATGTTGATATGACCGTTCTCTCTAATGTTACTATTCCGTATTCTCACATAAATATTAATGATAAAATAAGCAAATGTCGCCAACTATTAACGCGTTATTTTAATGAAACTACTAATGCCATTTTTTTATCCTGGCACGACAAAGTGACCACACTGCACCTGATCCTGCATGAGAATATTATAAGCATTTCAAGGGCATTTGAAGTCTATCAACCCACATTAGGCTAGCGTAGTGGACTAAGGCCCAACCCCTCTCAGAAGCAGAGAAGACCCGTGCACAGCAGTGGGATAATGTTTGATACAAGGCAGTATTATTATATAGGCGACAAAAACACCATGAATTATTGCATATGCACACATTACACAATGCAAACTTATTTTGAGAACCGATTGTATGCGTATAGTGCAGACGCTTGTAGCTCCATTGTATGCAATTAAGTCACTACTTAGTATACATTTTTGAAGGCGTTCGTTTCATAGTACTCTTATTACTGTACAGTACTCCATAATTTGGCAATAACTATGACGCAAATTGACGGTAATATTAATATTAATTCCAAATCTGTGCTGTCCCATTGCCGAGCACGAGCCTTGAGTCATTAATCAGGACTAAGGTCCTGATCGAATGCGGGTTTGGTAGACTTCACACACGTTCAAAATGTCAGATGTTTGTACCCATGGCTGGTTCGGAAGCTGCAATTTTTTTTATACCACGGTGGTGACAAAGAAGCTAACGGCCCGCCTGATGGTGAGCGGTTACCGTAGCCTATGGACGCTTGCAACACCAGCAGCATCACATATGCGTTGCCGACCCTGGGCCATGGCTGTCTGTACCATTACCAACTAGGCTATGCTAGGCTATGCTGCATAACTTTATATTCCGCAATCACATCAATTATGCAAACAATAACGCACATATCGACAAGACAGCATAATATCAGATCGCAGTAAAATTGGAAACAGGTAATTGAATCTAAAGCAACCCGAATAATGCCGTCGAGTCATGGCCCTATTGTCGAGCTCGGCTTTGAAGGGTCAGGATTAGATGCTTTCTTACGATCTGCTATTGTTACATTTTCTGTTGATATATTTTTGGAGCTGAATTTTCTGGCTCGTGAATGATTGAGTCTTTAATTAAATCCTGATTGTGACGAGATGAGGGTTGACATATCTTTATTAAGTGATACAATATAATACTATCTCAAGTATACTTGTGACAGCATTCAGCAGAAGGAGAAATATAAAAGCTAACTTAAGAGTATATAAGTATATACATAACAACGTACGCCTAAAATTTAGGGGTGGGCAGAGACTACGGATTCCACTTAACAAAATTTTTACACATCACTTTCAAATAAAAGAAAAACTATTATGTAGGATATATATAACTTAATTTTAGTCCATTGATTGTTAACTCTGTGACTCAATGACTTATCATGTTCTAAAAAGTTGTTGATATTTGGAATATTTACTGGATTTCCAAAAACATTTAGTCGAATCTAGTTATACTTATATCCAGTTTCCTGAAAAGTGGTTCCAGCCTGAGTCAAGTGATAATTTACAAAACTGTCCCAAAGCGGGTCGGTATACCCTTTCAACTAATGGGAGGCCTAATGAACCAAGTTCAAAATCAAATGTGTAACACTACTGTGACTTGGCAACAGCTTGGAAATGTTGAAAGTTGTTTTAATATCACGCGGGCAGTAGTCTATTAAAGGCAATATAGAAGTTACCAATAGAAATCGAGGGTATGTAAGAAAGAAGTGATAACTTGATTTCGTATTCTGACGTTGAGTGTGATTTCCGGTGGTCCAATATCCCTTTCGCTATTCCTTCGTTTTAAGATCGTTAAATCACTCATTATTGCTTCGCAATTGTGGTTTTTCATCATATGGTCACCAACCATAAGGTGATCCAATTGCTCGTATATAATAATAATACTAGCCCTGTATTAAACATTGTCCCACTGTTGGGCACGGGCCTCCTCTACTAATGAGGGGTTAGGCCTTTGTCTACCACGCTGGCCTATTACGGGTTGGTAGACTTCACATAGCTTCGAAATTCTTATGAGAACTCTCAGGTATGCCGGTTTCCTCACGATGTTTCCCTTCACTGTTACTGCTCGTATACTTCATCTATACAATAAATAAACTGACTGGTATTGTAGATTGACCGAGTAAGAGGACGTTTTTTATCCTGGCATGTCAAAGTAAGCACTTGACCCAGGTACTATCAAGTAGCGAGAAACAACTATCACTCGCTACTCGATGCAATCATGATGGCATCCTTAGTAGCTTCTTCACATTACGCTTCGAAATAGAATCCAACTAATTGTAAATGATGAACCAACAATAAGATTTACATCCCTCATGATATAAACCAGTTTATCATCATATATCATTGGTAGTCGCATAATGCAAGAAACGGTGGCATCGCTGGAATTCATCTAACATGGATTCCGTTGCGAGTGGCGCGTGAAGATGCTTTGTCAGAAGCAATTACTCGAAATCAACTATCGCTGGTTAAACAGCGCGCCCGCTGGACCGTGAACAAATCAATGACCAGCGCTACTTTAGATTCTCGAACGAGTATTCGATTTAACTCGACTAAATATCGTGATTTAAGAGAACATGGCAGATACGGGTATTGACTTCTAATTTCATTCAGTATAGATGCTGTCCAACTAGGTCACGAAGTTAATGCCGGTAGGCACTTCTCAAATGTCTCTACCCGAATGTTCAATTTGCTCATACTCATAATAATTTTAAAGAGGTCGCGGATATCTATCCAATGTTCTGAACACCAATAGGATTGGAGTACATTGAGCTATCCTATTTTCAGCAGTGTACGGCAATAACCCGAGTCATAATGATAATCCAATAACTATAATAATACTAGCCCTGTATTAAACATTGTCCCACTGCTGAGCACGGATCACCTCTACTAATAAGGTTTAGGCCTTAGTCCACCACGCTGGACTAAAGCGCGTTGGTAGACCTCACATACCTTCGAAATTCTTTTGAGAATTCTTAGGTATGCAGGTTTCCTCACGATGTTTTCCTTCACCGTTAAAGCAAGCGATAATTAACAATGAATACACTGGTAACTTTAGGAAAGTCAGAGATGTATGCCATGTGGGCTGGATTCGAACATAGGACTTTCCTCTTGACAGTCCGTACCACAACCATCTAGGCTATCGCTGCTATTTGATACTGTCGATAATTCATTTAAATACCTGTTGACATCACAGTGATATTACATCGTAGTAGTGGTAATAGTATGATGGAAAACCTGTTACCAGTTACTACACTATCTATAGCGCATACAGGTGAGTCATTACTAGGATATTGCAAGTCGACAATGAAGAGTGCAGTGTTGATTGAGTGCACTGAACTCAATGTCAAGTGTACATTTTTGTCAAGTTGTTATAAGCTATTACAGCAATAGCAATTGGTACAGACAAAAGATACCAAAATTTCAGCATTTAATTTTTCAGATAAAGGGAGATAATATTGGAGCAGAATCTGGAGCCTGTAATGTTTATTCTTAACATACAGCACAGTAGTTTCTCATACTGATACTCAATACAGATATAGGCGATAAGTCTCTTATGCTAGACCGTCTGGGTATGTGGAACGCCTTGTCTCTTTCTGCCCTAAGCAGTCTGCAGGCATTGTTGTGTTGTTCAAGCAAGTAAAATTACTAAGTATTAAAGGAAATAATTTCTCGGGGTTACCAGCGCAGTGCAGTGCCATACAGTATATAGTAATCCAAGATTCTCAAGGATGATATCAGACGGAAGGAAGGATCTCAGGCGATCTGCTCGTTTCATAATTCAGACAAATAAAAAAAATATTTAGTAAGACAGTAGTAACACTCAGAGATACTACAAAGATGCAAACTTTCTTATAACGGTCATGAAAGTGTCATGAGTATTTATATAATAGAATCAAATCTTTTACTTTACTTTTAAAGAAACGTCTCACTTCAAAGTGAAACTTGTCTTAAGGAAACCTAACCATTTATACGGCTTTTCATTTAATTTGTTGTTGGTAAAATTGTACCTATTTACAGTAATTTTGAATTATTGGATATTGGATAACTATTGGTGTTCCTTACGAATTTACGCGGTTTTTACGAATCAGTTTAATTTTATAAGATACAAGTTCAGAATAAAATCTAAATAAGAGATTTCTATAGTAGAGGCTCAGAATACAGAAAAAACCAGAAACCGCGCTCAATAAGAATTACATACCCCACGCTGTGTCCAAAAACAATACGTAACGTCCCGCGCCTGCCCCACCTCCAACCCGCGTAATGTTGCTAGCTCGGAGCGGTTTCCCACTTTTTGGGGTAATCTTATAACACTAAAGAAAGTATATTAATAAAAAAACATTAACTGATATTTGTAAGTAGGGTAGTAAACTAACGTTGTACACACCTACTTCAAAATACATGACAAATATTCTGAACAGGAGGGATACAATATAAATAAAGTAATTATTATGACTATATCTACCCTAGTTGGAATAGCTGCTTTCCTAAGTCTTATCAAACCATTTTTTGTGTCATAAAAATATTGCTCTTCAAAATGAATTGAGCAAATTACACTCCAGCTTGATGGTTTCCAAAACTCATCTAGCCGAGTTCTTTGTATGATTTTCATCCAGTCCGAATTTCTCTTTCCATCATTAGGGAAACTAAAATTACAAGAACGATATACAATAGAACTATATATAAAAAATAGTGAATATTCTATAAAAGTATTAAAAAAATAAGTGGGTAAAATTTGCGATCAAAATAAAATGGCAACACTCAAAAAATGTACGCGTCATGTTCTAAGACGATCACAATAAGTAAAAGAAATTCAATAATTAAATAAATATACCTTTGAATGCGCTACTTACAGATGAAATGTGATCCCATCCTGTTTTTTTGTAATCCCAGCAGCATTTTTACATGTAGGGACAACACAAGACGGCATTTTTAAATTAAAATTGACACTTGTACAATACGTCACAACGCGCTTACTGCAAAGGAGTGACTAATCGCAAAATCGTCAAACCACTCTGTTTTAGAGTGGTTTTTGTTGCTTCAGTTTTATGCGCGCTGGCGGTTTCTGGTTTTTTCTGTATTCTGAGAGTAGAGGCACTGGCGTGATGGAACGCGAGTTACTAAACAGTGCCTACAGCACCTTGACTCATTTATTACTCGGACGTCGAGCGACGCAGTTTCAGACGACCGTACTTTACGATCAGAGCGAGAGGGATATATCCACTAGTACTTGTTAATATTGCTGGCTCTTTTCTAGAACCAAGTAATTCTAGAAGTGATTGCTATGCAACACATGGTTGTAACTTGAAGTAACGATTCGAATTCACAAGCGAATATGAGCTTCATTGATGCTTGTGAAAGCCTTGTTTGATTACTCAAGTTCTGTTAAATGGATTTAGTCGTTTCACTACATGACGAATGAAAATGATGACCACACTGCATCTGATGGTAAGCGCAGTGTCGTAGCAGTCTAAGACGTTCTAAACTAGGTATTCCTTCAGAGTATTTTTCTTCAGTAATTAATACTGTGTTTTCGTTCTCGTTTTGTTCGGTCACATCTATCAATGAGATTCCATTAATCCAGGAGAATCGTAGCTGCGTAACCAACTTCTAAGAAAACGAATAGTGATTTCGGTTTAGCTCTCTGGAAGTTTTACTTAGAAAAGGCAACAAGGTGCCAATTCCATTTAGTTTTCTGTGAGACAATCATACCACCCTAGTGAAACCAACTTATTCATGATATAAACTATCTACTTCGTGGACACTGAAAAGAGAAAAGCAAACAACGCTAACTAATGACTATTATTTTTCCAGCAAATGGCACCCTCTATTTGCTAGTAGCACTAAAAATAGCCGCCGATTGGTATTGATGACCGTTTAACAACAATTACTGTCCCACGCGACGTAAACGTTTCAAGTAATGGCCGTTTTTAGGAACAATGCGCAACTATTGGTTTTTACGATTTCCAGCCTTTCTAGAAATATCTATATTGTTTACTGAACTATATAGATATTTCTGCCATGTACATATAGATGCTTTTTGTAACTATTGATTTTTACATCAAGAGTGTTTATTGAGTCTTAGCCATTGAAAAAAAAATGCAATTCAAGATACTAATACGAGACCATATTAACAACTTTGTAAATGGCATAGAGTGTCTCATTTTTTTTTTATATCATAGTCCGACAAACGAGCCGGTGGGTCACCTGATGTTAAGTGATATCCACCGCCCATGAACATCCACAATACCAAAAGTGTCATGTATGCGCTGTCGGCCATAAAGGACAGGAATAGGGATTAGGGAAGGGAAGGGGGAATCTGGGCCTCCGGATATCTCACTTACCATACGAAACGCGACAGTAAACTGTCACTTTACGTTGGTTATCTGTGAGACAGTGGTACTACCCCGGTCGAGCCGGCCCATTCATGCTGTACACAAATATGTCTACAGCGTGGCTCTACCACTTAAAACGAATTAAACTTAACGAATGCCACATTAAAATTTAGAACAGCAAACATAAGTGGGCTGCAACTTATTGAGAGGAACAAAAAACTCGAGGCTGGCCTTCATGATGTCAATGAATGCTAAATAGATGAAGCGCGAATATGTGATATTAAAGAGTGAACAAAAAACCCATCACTTATCAACAAATAAAGTACTTAATTTATATGCGCTGAGAGGTGTAATTAATAATTTAGTTGTGAGCAATCGAGATGGAGTCTATGAGTATTCATATTTACATGTAAAAGTTTTAATGGAAAAAGTGCATTCGATTTGGATACAGAAAATAATTCAATTCTTATTTCATGGAACTAAATCTACTATACAAAAGAATAATGACAGAAAATATCAACCAAGTAAGCAGATAGACTCGGAATAATTTACGGCGATAAAGGTGGACTAAGCATTCTTTAAAAAATAAAACAGACAATATTATTGTCTAAATATTATTTCAAATCTATGATCCCTGGTAAGAATAATGAAATGAAATCATTTATTGATCATGTAGGCAATTTTTAGAGTATACTCTAAGAGGCAATTACATAGCTTTTATGACAGGACATTAAAAAGGTAAAGAAATTTAATAAAAAGCATATCAGCTTATGTATACATAACATACATAGCATCATCAATACACTAGCAATTACTTATTTATAAGGTATTTAGAATTATTATTATTCAAGGAAGTACCAGTCAAATATAAATATTTTTATATGGGTTTAATATAAACAAGCTATAATAGCTAGCTATAATAACTTATAGCTACTACTAAATACTGCCTCAGTACTAATCACGAACCTTCTTTATTGACGAATTAAACCTTATGTCTGCCACGCTTGCCTAGTGCACGTGGGTGTACGTAGATATTGCATTCCTTTTGAAATTTTATATAGAATCCTTAGATACTCAAGCTACCTCGCATAAAACGAGCGATAATTTTGAAAAGTTAGAGGTGTATGCTCTGGAGGCTAGAATGGAATTTGCTGCTTCAGTTTTGCGATTTCACTGTTTGCAAAGCTGTCAACGCTTCAAGATGAAAAAAAAATTGAAAAGAATAAATAATGGTCCTGCCCTAGCCATATAAGAATTCCCACATAACTAACAGAGTTTCAAAATCCTTTGCAAAGTTCGCACTCGCAGTTCACATTGTTTCAAAAAGCACCATTACTTAACAACAAAACAATGAAGAATGGAGCTCTTCATATACTATGTATAACAATAACGACAATTACGTATTATTATGTTGGTCAATGTTAAGATTTATTTCAGTAGATTTCCGGAAGTGACTCTTACTGTGTAACATTGATTTTTCTCCAAAGGACAATGGCAGGTTCCCATACATGAAATTAGTTGACATAAATATCTGTGAAAAAAATATCAAAAAATTCAGCAGCAATTCCTAAACAATAATGTATTAGGGATTTCTGATGAAAAAGTCTAATACTAAAGATATTTCAATTTAAAAATTTTGAGGTTATGATCTATTTGACATTTCTGAATAAAATATTTTTATCTATGAAGCTGATAAAAATGTTATTTGCCTATTTTCCAAAGTGCATTATAATTTTACCTGAGGCAGGGTCGTGAATTAAACATGTACCTACTGAACTTGACTTATAACTATTGTGGGGAAGGATGATGCGCCACACCGTAGGTACTTTACACACAAGTGTTTACATTCGTGTTTACGTTTACATGTTCGGATATGAACACATTATACTTAATTATAGGAATAATTTGTTTATTTTTTGATAAATCCTTTAAACTTATAAACTGCTGAACCGTTTTTAATAATTCACCATTAGATTTATACCAAAAGTAACATAAGCCACATATAATTTATTTCAATACAAGCTAAGTTGGAATGGAAGACACAGAGTTTGTCAATAGTTGTGCAGAAAATATCTTCAGACCCTAAATCTGGACTTAGAAATTAAATTAGAAAATAAAACGGGTTCTAAATAAAAATAAAACACTGGTTTTTTTAATGTTTATTCATCTTCATAATTATCCTATCTTATATATCTAAAAATGCTGCAAGGGCAGATATGTCTTGATGTCTGGCCCGTCCCAAATACCAGATTACTATCATGGTATCATTTTAGAAGTGGTAGAGCCACGCTGTAGACATATTTGTCTACAGCATGAATGGGCCGGCTCAACCGGGGTGGTACCACTGTCTCACAAGAAACCAACGTAAAGTGACAGTTTACTGTCGCGTTTCGTATGGTAAGTGAGATATCCGGAGGCCCAAATTCCCCCTTCCCTTCCCTAATCCCTATTCCTGTCCTTTAAGGCTGACAGCGCATACATGATACTTTCGGTATTGTGAATGTTCATGGGCGGTGGCGATCACTTAACATCAGGTGACCCACTGGCTCGTTTGTCGGACTATGTTATAAAAAAAAATGGTATGAGCGCAGCAGCCCACTGTACGACGCACAACCAAGCAACTACAATAGTATTCTATAATGCCTGCTCGACCAGCCTGGTCGGACCAGGTACATTATTTTCAATTAGTAATTAAACATAATAATACTGTTTATTTGAAACATGGTGTGATTTTATTTTACCTCTTATCAATAAGGTATCTGAACTGCCTCTTAAATTAAATTAAGATGAACTAATTGTTTCTATGCACACTTCAATTGTAGAACTACCGTGGAAACGTACATGTTCACCATAAAAGGAACGTGTTTGTCGAATTTGGTACGTTCTCACGGCAAATATAGCATATTATATCGGTCTGCTATGCTTTGGAAATTATCCGATCTCCGAATATTCCGATCTCCAGATCACATTTGTAGCCACAGTCATGTTTGCTAGATTATTTTCTAAGTGAAATCTTTCAAGTATTTAAATCAATTTAAATTATGTCACAATGTCAGTATGAAATGACGGAAGTAGTGATTTTTTTTCTAAATAAGATAAGCTATGGTCGTAACTATACAGCCAAATAACAGGCGATCCAGTCATTCACTAAGTTGGTAAAAAGTAAAGCTGATTTATTTTTGTTATTTGTAATTGTAGGGACACACACACTTGCATTGATTTTATAGTTTTTTTTTTAACGGCTTATAGAATTCTTATGAAAAAGATTTTTCTTTGGCCTAAAAGACCTTAAGCCATTCATTAAAAAAAACTTACGGCCATAACACGTTACAAAAAAAACAATTGAGATTTTTAATAAATTATACAACTTATCTATACTTACACAGCTATTGTTAGTATACTGAAAATCATGTAAAATAATAATATTTAGATTACAAAGTATGAAATTCCTAAACGCAATTTTTTTTTGTAACTACGATTTCGCCATTGTCCTTTAGGTTACTGAAACCTCCGAATATGAGATAAATAGCAGTGGAAACTAGTAGCATTACAATCTCCTTTTCTCGCCAAGTCATCAACAACATATACTGTTGCAAGATTTGTTTTCTGATCGTTGCTATGTTATCGAAAAAAAAGTTCTTTTAAACCCTCATCGTCCATAACACCTTGCAGGCACTACATCCAACCAATCCCCGCCTCATTTACAAAGTCTACCCATTCCAAGCATATTTCGAGAAACGGAAATAAAGCTCTCTAACTAAGAAATTCTTTATAGTTCTGGCAGGTTGAAGTTATCGACATAGTACTAGATAGTTCTATTTCAGATCCATGCCTGCAAAACGTTGCTTAGTGAATAATAGAAAACATTAGGTTATTATTGTTTAGAACTTTTGAAAAGTTATTGAAACTATGTTAGTATTGTAAGTTATGTTGATAAAGGATATTATTATTGGTAAATCTGGCCTTATTTTACAATCATGATATAAAAAGAAAATATATTTAAGTTAATAATTTAAAAAATCAAAAACCCCACTGCAAAAAAGTTATGCACTTAACAGACCAAAACAAGATGGAGAATAGAATAGAATTAGTTGCAAGCGGAACCCATTAATGTTTTCTGTTTAGTGCATAACTTTTTTGCAGTGGGGTTATAGATTTTTTTAATTATTTATTTTATTTTAGACTTTTTAGTGTCCCGGCACACTCTTATTCATGAATATAATGCGTTACTTGTTGGAGTTTAAGCGAAAACCGATACCCAAATGAAAATTAATTTAATCATATAACTCATATATATTTATGTAATCCCCTTTTGATTTCCTTTATTTTGATAGGGTATCAAACTAAAGGTAAAGTAAAGGTAAAGGTAACTCGATAGGTTTGGTCATTTTTTTTTATTAATGTATCACTATTGCGCGCCAAAAATTTTGATCTTTTTGTCCAACACTTATCTAAGGACACTTGGAGTTTTAAGACGATTATAACGATACCTTAATTGTCGAAATCCATCCAAGTGTTTGGAAGATACGAGGTAATAAAGAAATGTACAAACATACATACAAGATACGCGCGAAAAACATAACCCTTCCTTGGCAGTTTGGTAAGAAAGAGGACATGAAAAATTATTAAACAGAGAAGCAATTATATAATAGAGTTTTCAATAATGAGGGTTCTCAAATTATGAAGAACAAAGAGAAGATAGCTTTTGGCACAGAAAATATGCGATAAAAGAATTGCAAGAAAAATAATCTAAAATCCGCTTCTATGCAGCAATAATATTAAGATAGCGACATAGGCAATAAATCTTTGAATAAACAGAATATCTCAAAGATAATAAAAAGTGTGAGTTTAGTAAATACAAATCATATTCGAGGAAAATCCTTTTTTGTTGTAATAACAGAGGTCCCTGGAGTTTGGGAGTTCAAGGCGAACTTTTGTCAAAGATTTATGATTTGTTTAGGGCCCTTTCTTGATAAACAGACCGAATTTCGTACTCAACTCCTATTATTGTTAATGGTGAAGTTTAGGCATAGCTTTTTAGGAATATTTGACAGAAGCATTGACTAGTTGTATTAAATGTAGGAAATTGGACAGTTGGTATGTTATAAATATTATCATGGAACTATAATTTTTGGATATCAAAATCTGGTATAATGGACTATGATTTTGACAACAATAATTCTAAGACAATTTTTTAATAAATATTATCAAATCACTAACCCGAAGGCAAATGATCACCACACTGAAATCGTTAGTGGGTGGCTGACCTTTGAGGAAAGATAAGGATTTTTATTTTTAACCGACTTCAACAAAAGCAGGAGGTTCTTAATTCGTCGGAATCTTTTTTTTGTATGTAGGTATGTTCCCGATTACTCGAAGACGCCTGCAACGATTAGTATAACCTGGCCATATTGTGCTAGCCAGTGAACGCAAATAAAAGCCATCACTGCAGACGCGGCCCGCGGTATGTAAAAGTAGATCTGTATCGTTTAAAATAACTACGTTTGTTATATGGAACAATCTCATGAGCAAACGCGACGCACGCTATTCTGTATAGTGACGTGTTTGTATCGGTTTCGATAAAACAATGTATATTTTATAAGGTTGACGCCTAAATACTCAAACGCTACTCAACTGGCCGACCGTCTAACGGCTATTTATTTAACAATAAGTGTGAAGAAGCAGGCCGGCATGATTGTGATGAGTAGCGAGGGATAGACTGTCTCTTGCTACTTGATACTCTATCTGGACGGCACTGCGCTTACCATCAGGTGCAGTGTGGTCACTTTGCCGCGCCAGAATAATAAAAAAAAAATACGCCATACAATCATGACAAGAGGGTCTCAAATGTTTAACACGATCTTAAATCCTAGAGTTGCGTTTGAGTATTCGGTCGTTAAAATTTCAAAAGTATGAGAAGCCTACCAACCCGCATTAGGCCAACAAAGTGGATTTAGACTTAACCCCTTTCATTAGTAAAGGTCCGTACACATCATTTATATAAAAGTCAGCGTTTCTGCGCTTAAATTACGATGACCTATTATGAGGCCTACAACGAAGCATGTTTGTTTAGTATAACATATTCAGTCCTTCTGAATACTGCCATTTACAGACTATACTTACTGTTATGCTGGCTGTGAATGAGTTCGAATTTCAAATATATTATTGGAATCTAGGGTCATCAATTTATACCATCAATGAGTTACGTTAGTTAGTACAAAATTTAAATTGTAGTTACTTATGCAATATAAATAACATTCAAAACCGCAATAAGGTTTTCATTAATTATTGTCATTAATAATTTTATGTCAAATTTCCTATATTTAATAATAATATACTAATTACCTTGATTATTCTTGCTACTGCATAATTAATTTTAAGTGTTATAGCTATTACGTAAGTACTAACGAGTACACTTCAAATAAATAAATAAATAACACCCAACAGTCACACACATAGCGCCGATACCTTCTTGTGTTTCACAGCCGGCTAGTCGCCTACTGCGCCACGGAGGCTGTCTGTATTTGTAAATAACCTGCTCCTTTTTTAAATTATCCTTTTTATTCGTGATACAAGTTCATATCGATTTCGTAATATGTATACTCACTCTTAATATTAATTATCGATACAGTTTTTTAACATTAAGCCCCCACACTAAACCAACTCAGTCTTGAATCAATAAACATTATCTCAAACACGTTATTTTACATGTGGACGCTTTCTAATACTCCACTTAAATTTCATTTATGTCATAACACACCAATAATTACTACATAATAAATCTTGGGAAAATCACATTGTTTTATCAAAGAGCTAACTGTGTTCAAAGGAAGAACCGAAGCTATGTTCTTTATATATGGAGCAGACATTCTGATCGAGAGCTACTGACGTTTTCGAACTGTAAACTAGCATAAGTTTGCATTAACATATGGTAAGCGCAGTACAGTGCTGGTAGAGTATCAAGGAGAAACAATCTATCCCTCGTTACTCGACACAATCATTCCGGCCTGCTGTGTAGCTTCTTCACACAACGCATGGGGCAAGGAGGTGAAGAAGCGGTCGAGGGTCTAGTGTCAGAGAACTCAGAAGGCCGCAACAACAACACGGCCAAACATCATATCCCAACCCAGACAAAAACCGGATGTAAACTGGCTGATTGACACACACACTATGGCAGGTTTTACACCCTGTGTATGGTGGTCGCTATCCGGACGGATTTGAATATCCTACCACCAGCAAAACTCTACACTCACAATCGTAATAATTATACAAAACACTAATATTGCGTAGTTGGGGCCTGAAGTTTATGAATCGCAACCATTGTTAAAGCCGGCCAGCTGTTGCAAAACAGTGGCACAAAACATCTGCTAAAGGAAATAACAAAACATACCGCTCTCTAACTAGGTTTTTGTTGCACTTTGTTTGGGTTACAACACTAGGGACCACATTCTTAATTTATGTACAATTTGACGAATGTATGGCACAAATAATAAAAGAGGAAGTCTGCTGATTTGTGCACGCTCCTTAAAAACGCTGAATGGATTGGATTATGCCAAGTTAAGTAAAAGGAAACATATAGGCTTTCAGACTACTATTCAAATAATACTAGCCCTGTATTAAACATTGTCCAACTGCTGGGCACGGGCCTCCTCTACCAATGAGAGGGGTAAGGCCTTAGTCCATATTTATTTTATTAACGATAATGGATACACAGTGGCGAGGAACAACTAGTTTAAGATAAATTTTAAGAATGATGAATGATGAAAATATTTCGCAGCGGGCCAGTAGCCTGCTGTGAAACGGGAGGCCGTGGGTTCGATTCCCGCACCGAGACAAATATTTGTATGACAGATGGTTGCTTCGGGTCTGGGTGTTTGGGACCGTAGCCTTTCGTAATTCTTGATACCCATACCATTACCTAGTGTGGGGTCGGAACTGTGTGTGACTGTTGGGTGTATTTATTTATAAAATGATGTGCTCTGTGAAATTCTAATGTACCATTTAATTGTGTAAATTTTAACTGGAGGCGTGGACCACTTTAGACTATAATGCGATGTCTAGTAATTTGTCCCTTATTATGACTGACATTAAAAAACTTAAGTTATAAAAAAATTAAATCAATAAAAACTTAAGTTATAAAAAATTCAAACATAGAACGCATTCCTGTAGTATAACACGGTTAATTTTATATTCAAGTACTTTTCCAAATGTATTTTTATTTCTGTTGTACTTACATCATTGGGAAACGGGCGCACCGACTACCAATGAGGCGCGGCTTTGTAGAATTCTTGCAATTGGTATTTTAGGGCAATAGATCGCAATAATTTGAATTGTAATTTGGTAAAGACTGCTTCGGTGGCGAATTTGTAATTGCGCATGCATTACGACCGCTGAGGGCTCGGGTTCGATCCGCGGGTCGGGTAAAGTGATATTGGGTTTTTCTATTTAGAAATACTATTATCAGCCCGAGTCGGGAATTGTGCCCGGTATGGCGATAGACTCGCATCACATTATGGGATCGTAATAAATAAAAAGTGGTTGTACTGGTTACACCTCTACCTACCCCTTCGAGGATTACAGGCGTGAGTGTATATGTAATTTGGTTCCAAGCCCGGAGGTGTTGACAGAGTAATAAACGAGCACTCCATAGTACAAGGTGCCGCGCCGTGACAGCCGCTCTATTTGGATTCAAAACGCATAACCGTACAGAGGTAAGAGCACTTTCACCGAAATTACTTGATGTATGTGGCTCGGGTCATATTTTTTCTCAAAAAACAACCTTGAAAGGGGTCAAATAGGAAGACAAAATTTGTATGGAAAATCCATAATTCCTCGACTTAGGGGTCTGTAAATTAATATTAAGGCTTTTGGTAGGAAATAGAGAAATACGTGTTTCACGTTTTTTAAAAATCATCCCTGAAATGGGGAAAATGAGGTTAATCTTATGAGGTATTCTTTAGATACAATCTCAAGATTGAGGCACAACAACTGAGAGGCTGGACAATCGCTACAGGTGCCTCAGTGCAGAGGACAACTCCTTGGGTTGTATACTTCTGCTCCCGAAAATAAACTCCACGCGGGCGGAGCCGCGAGCATCAGCTAGTTAAATATAAATGTAAAATATGCTGTTGATGTACCTATTGAAATAAATAAGTGACTGTATTATGAACCATAAACGAAGTATCACATTACAAGCCATAGACAGCCCCGAGGCCCGAGCCCGCATCCTGTCAGTGTAAACAAGTGTCTCGACTCGAGAAGTTATTCTTGTGTGCGTTTGTTGCTCAACAAAGGACAGCGTATGGGCTTGTAGATTATTTTAAACTGCGACACATAGCAGTACATGCAGTGTATGAAGCTTGCTTAAATAAGGTCAATAAGAACTCACAAACTACTGCACCTGATTGTAAACGCAGTGCCGTCCAATTAGAGTATCGAGTAGCGAGACACAATCTATCCCTCGCTACTCAACACAATCATGCCGGCCTACTTCTTCAGACTACGCCATGGGCAAGAAGGTGAAGAAGCGGTTGAGGCTCTTGAGCGATTTCTTTTTGGCCGGCCGTTTTGCGGCCTACTCGGAATGCCGCTAAACGGCCAAACATCGTACCGTAACTCTAGACCCCAGACAAAATGTACCCAAACCGGTAAGGTACTTGGGTTCAAATACGGGTAATCACAATCTGTATCTTGATTTTTCCTTTCGATATAATACATACCCAGGATTGGGCAGTCTGGTAGGCTTGCCACCTACCATAAAATGGAAATAAAATCGACGTACCGAGTACTAGTCGTCATATTATGAGTAAATTCATGTTTTATAGATGTTTGGAAAATATTCAGCTTGAAAACTAATTGTGGTACAGACTACAAATAAAATTGTTATAGTTTTTATGAGCCAGGCAACTTTATAGTCACCTAAGACCTCTTATGCTAACTTTCTAGCTGTTAAAATATTCTCCATATTTAAAAGTAAAATCTCATTCTGATTATGTAACACACCTACGTGCATATAGTATATAAATACCCACATTTTTTATGTAGTGCCGGCAAACGCACATGTGGGTCACCTGATGATAAGTGATAACGCCAATTATCACAGATAAATCAAGGGTATGTGTTAACCTTCAGAGGAAAAAGACTTGCGAAACCGGAATCTCACTGGCTTTACGAGAAGCAAGTTATTATTCCATATCAGTTCTCTTTAAAACGGTGGTTATTATCCGGTCCAACCTGGTCATCTAATGTGACTACCAGTATAAAACATTGAGTCTTATAGAATCAGTAACAGCCATCTACATATATATTGTGAAATATGACAATCACAAAGTTATTTTTTTGTTTTTGTCGCGTCATCATCTTGTTTACATGTTAGAGAAGTAAAAACCCATAGATTATGCAACAATTATACCCCAGTACCCCCTCTAGAGTAGAGGACAGCCCAGCAGTGGGACAATGTTTAATACACCATAAATATATTTTTTTAATCTCGTCATAAATCAGCTTCAGTGTATATAGCAGCTTTTGATTCTATACAACTAAATTATTCATTTGTTGGGAGACACTTCAGTGCCTGTTGAAGTAGTATGAAATCCGAAATCCCCAGTCATCATTTTAAATTACCATTTCAAATATTAAGGATGTTGTTAGTTTGACAGTAAGTCACGCGCGCAGACCGATTTCGGAGCTTTCACTATTACGTAATAAACACAATGAGATGCCATTATATTGTCATCAACGTTCAAAACAGGTCCGGTATTAAAATGAGTTGTGTACAATCTAATATCTATAAAGCTAGTCTGAAATCTGCATATATAAAAGAAGAAACTGACTCAAATCAAATCATGTATTTCGTAAATTAGGCCACTATGGGCACTTTTTACATGTCATATGTTAGGAACATCAACAAAACTATGCAAGATGTATATTTAAAAGGCACAAATAAAATGTTTATAATTTATTGATTGGTTTTCACGGCACTATTACACATCTCAGTGCTTAATATTAACACACACGCATGTCAGGATTCACTTAAGGCTTCTCTTTATAATTATTCTACCAGCATTACCCTTTTAAACTGAACAACGCCATTGAACCGTTTACAATTACTTGCTGTCCCGCGAACGAACCATGAATGTTCTTACTACCAACTCACTTCTACACCACTAATCTTCTGAACTGAACACCGGAGCGCGGAAGGCACTCTGTTTTATATTAAACATTTACTACACCCACTCTGGTTGTTATTATTAACTACCCCCAACTAGTCTCCTAAATACCTCCGTTATACCTTCGGTATTTCTAATAATAGTAAATACCCTAATACATAATATTGTTAAGGTCTACTGGTGCTTCGGAAATGCCCACTGGTCTGAGAAGAAGCACCAAGAAACTCAGCTGTAGGTCTTTTGTAATTTGTCATTACAATTAACATTATAAAATGATTCACATATAAAATACATACAATCTTAAACAAGTCACATTCACATGAAACAAAGAAAAATACGGTGCCTATACATGTTATACAAGGCAGAGTCGTAAACGAGGCTATACAACCTATATGAAACATCATAGGCATCTCCCGATGGTCCATAAAATAAATATATTGAACTAAAAAATATTCCCATAGCCTAAGAGCGACCATATGAAGTAGCGTTAACAATAAACACCCTTAAAATATGTTCAACACTTGAGTTAAAAATGTAAGGGTGGGTAAACACTTACCCGGTCTCGCAGGTGGCCAGTGTAAACATGCCTTATTTGTTTTCGTGTACCCATAACTAGTGAATATCAAATATTATGAATATTTTAGAATCTTAATGATGGCTGGACGGGAGATATTGGTGGAATAGAAAACCCTGGTAAAAGTGAAATAACAACTAACCGTTTTACTGAGTGAAACTGTATATCGTTCAGTTATTTGCAACATAATGTCAACCGTGTGCTCCACGTGCTGTTAAAGACACTTTGGGAATTGGTCTTGGGTCCTTGCGATACAAGCTATGCTAAGGGTCAACGGCTAACCGGTGTTAATATTGCTACAACAGCACTCGTTACTATTATGATAAAAATGATCTTAGTTCTGCTCTTAGTTTTGATCTTAGGGCCGGGCTGACGTCGTCTTGCCCGGGCAAGCAGCGCCACACTGCAGCGGCATCTGCCGGGCTGATTTGTGGATCTAAACCATCCAGGGCGCTTCCCAAACCAATACAAAGAAATCATTCAAATCGGTACAGCCGTTTAGGAGGAGTTCAGTGACATACACACGTACAGGAGAATTATATATATAAAGATAAATAAATAAATTCCAGAGCCTAGTGACGAGTTAGGGACTTTTATGAATTTTCAACGGAAAGTACTTTGTGGACAACTTTAATTTAATATTATGCAGTCACTTTGGAGATCCCAAGCAACGAACCCAACCAAATGCCTTGTCTAATAATAGAATGGTTATAATTACCGTTAAGCAATTACGTATGCTCATAAAATAATTATGTTCCACAATTGTACGAGACGCATATGGCGCTCATCAGGCGTACTTAAATTAAATGGACGTGCAGGTTCGAGGTCAGGAGAGTACTCTAGCATGCCCACCATTCTACAAAATAATACTATTTAAATAATAGATCTTTAATGTAATGGACTGCCTCGGAGGCGCAGTTGTAATTGCGCATGCGTAACGACTGTTGTGCTGAGGTCTCGGGTTCGATTCCCGGGTCGAGTAAAGTGATATTGGGTTTTTCTATCTAGAAATTCTCAGTTTTAGCCTGGAGTCTGGAATCTGTGCCCGATATAGCGATAGGCATACATACGTAGACAGCGCATATATGACACTTTCAGTATTGTGGATGTTCATGGGCGGTGGAGATCACTTAACATCAGGTGACCCACTGGCTCGTTTTTCGGCCTATCATATAAAAAAGGCTCGCCCCCTATCACATCATGGGACCGAAATTCGGCGAAAAGTGGGTGTACAGGTTACACCTCTGTCTACCCCTTCGGGGATTATAGGCGTGAGTGTATGTGTGTGTGTCTCTTTAATGTCTCTCCTAAGACGAATGTAAAATAAAGTATGTTCTAACTTCTATGGTATCCAGGCGTAGTGGGTGCGTAAACAGCTGTCAAACAAGAGGCCTCGGTAGTCGGTACCAATCCCCACGATGTAAATGTTTGTATGATCAAAAAAGTTGTCAGGGATGTAGGCGTTAAGAGACTGGGCATCCTGATACTTAGGGCCGATTCATTAAATATGTAAGGATCCAAGCTTTTTGGTTACATTCTCTTCATTAATAAAAAATTAAGGAAAAGGTTCTCAACCATGCAGCTTTATCCATAAACTATTAATCTAGTCTATTTAATTACGCGTAGATAAGTACCTAGTTATGATTTGTTTGGATTTGTTAAGATTAAAATCTACTATTATAAATGCATTTCGTCAACACGTAATAGTCGTGAATCAACGCTTTATCGATACGAATACAGCAATTTTTGCAATCAACGGACAAAATCACATGACACATCGTTTTACATTGAAATACGTTTTTCATTTGAATTGTTCGGTAATGGTAAGCAAAACTTATTCAACCATAGACTATCTATTCTGTTTGGATTCATTTAAAATTACAATACAGTGTAAACTCCATGTAACGTCACTCTATTTAACGACAAACTCTCTTAAGCGTCGAAATCAATTGGCTTTGGTTGGTTTAGCTTGTTTTTCATACAATGTTTCACTCTATATAGCATTACACCCACTCTCAATAACGACAACAATAGGGTGTTTGACTGGTGTAACCAAAAAATATAAAACTGCACTAGGAGAAAGGATAGTGGGCAAACATATTTATTCATTACATTTTTTTAATTTAAATGTATTATAAACATTTTATTTTCTTCATTAAAATTTAGAATTTTTAATCTGTATCACTCAGTGCCAAAAACGTAGCAATACCGGCCGCCATTATTCGTGACGACATCGCACATATACATTGCATCCTACGACAAATAAAATAGTAAGGAAGAACATATTTTTCGATGTGGAAACGTGTTAATTTCGTCTTCAAGTCTTCTATAAGAATGGAAGAAGGCATTACAAGGGCTGATAGTCGAAATCTGCCACTTTTTTCTTAAAACTTTTGATTTTGGCACATGGATGAACAATTTATCGGGATTTAGTTTCGAGTTTTTACACAAAGGCATTGAACAATATTTATATGCTGGCTCATTCATTTTTGTGGAAAAACTAACAGATAAATGCAAATAATTTGTTATGTTGTTAGGTGTCACGAATGTTTGTATATGTGCGATGACGTCATAATGTCACGTGACAACGCGTTTTAGCGCGAAATTATATATGAAAAAATTTAATCACGGATTATATATAAATTGAGTATATTTCAATAATAAAAATATTACGGGGGCTATAAGTGAAGAGTCCTCTATCGGTGTCCATCAATTTTCAAAAATTGTCAAATACCCTATTAAGTTGCTAAAATTAGTAAAAACTGCGCAGCTGTGTACGATCTATTGTAGCTTTATTATCCTAGCCCGCAATAAACTCGACTGTCGGCATCATGCATACCGAACTTTCTAAGAAATTCATTCTTTTGTTTACAAATTGGGATTGCTTGCACGTGTAGACTGTTATTGACCATGATTCATAACTAGGAGTCATGGATTATCTATACCTTATCATATTCTTAGTTGCTCACAAACTTGCAAACTGTAAACATGGCTACTAAAAGAAAATCACTGTGTATTGACGAAAAAGTTTTACTGATACGCGCAATAGAAACGGGAGAGAAGATAAGTGATGTTGGCAAACGCTTTGGATTTAGTCGCTCTACCGTGTCCACAATATGGAAATATAAAGAAAAAATCCTCCACGCTGCGGGCGAGGGAAAATCTTCCAAAAAATTAAAGAAACCTATATACGAAGATTTGGATAAAGCTGTACTATCATGGTTTCATCGACAGCGCCAGAATAATATGCCTATCTCGGGGCCGCTCGTGAAAGCTAAGGCGGAGAATTTTGCTGCTGAACTTGGTTTAACTTCTTTCAAAGCATCAGAAGGATGGCTCGGAAAATTCAAGCAGCGTCATCATATCAACTATGGTAAAATAAGTGGGGAAGCACGAAGTGTTGATACAAATGTGACTCATGATTGGATTAACAGAGTGTGGTCAAAATTCATAGAAAAATACGCCCCAAGTGACATTTTCAATGCTGATGAAGCAGGAATTTTCTATAAGTTGACTCCAGATAAAACTCTGAAATTTAAAGGGGAAAAGTGTGTGGGAGGAAAGCTTTCCAAGGAACGTATTACGGTGCTTGTGGCTGCTAATATGGATGGCACAGAGAAAAAAAAGCTACTAATAATAGGCAAATCGAAAAATCCGCGCTGTTTTAAGAACATCAAAAAATTGCCAGTGACGTATAAAGCTAATAAATCAGCTTGGATGACCAGTCAACTTTTTGAAGAAGAAGTGCGAAAGTGGGATGCAGAATTAAAGGGACGAAAAATTTTACTTCTTGTTGACAACTGCCCTGCCCACCCTTTTATATCAAACCTTCAAAACATAGAGTTGGCATTTCTTCCTCCAAATACGACTAGTGTCTTACAGCCAATGGACCAGAGTGTGATTAAAAGCCTCAAGGGTCACTACAGAAGGAAATTATTGATGGAGCTAGTCGAATCTGAGGGTAAAACTTCTGTTAATATGCTGCATGCAGTAAATTTTTTATCTAAAGCCTGGGAAGAAGTGACACCCACAACTATACAGCACTCTTTTCGACATGCTGGACTTTGTACCAATTCTACGAGTGATGAGGTGTAAACAGAATCTGAGTTTGAAAGCGACGACGACCTTCCATTAACTGAGTGGATTCAACAATTCAACATGGCAGGAAATACGGTAAATCTTCAAACCTACATTGAAGTGGACGACCGCCTGCTTACAACGGCTTCACTCACAGACGAAGAAATTTTGGATTCAGTGAGAAAAACTGAGGATCAAGAACAAGGTGATGAAGAAGATGAGACGGATGAGCCTGAGCTTCCGCCGAGCATTAAAGAAGCTCTGGAAGCAGCAAAATTATTGGAAAAATATTTCCTTTATAACCAAGATGCCTCAGTATTGCTAGATATTAATAAAATAACTAAAAAAATACAACAAAATTACTGGTGCAGCAAAAGACGTCAGACAAAAATAACAGACTATACTCAATAGCGTTCAAATAACATTCTTTTTTATGCACATAACTACTAACAATAGTCAGAAATAAACTTTTTATTTTTCTAATTCTGATGTTTCTTCTCTCCATTTAACGACAACTCTCTATAACGCCATAAAATGCACAGTCCCTTCAGTGTCGCTATATAGAGTTTACACTGTATTTATTTTAGGTAATTGCAGGATTATAAGCTGAAAAAAATTCTTCTTCTGGAACTATTAGTCAGATTAAAAAATCTTTTTACATTTAAAATCTTATTTATTAAGGTTATCAGCTATCTAATATAACCCAGGTGAGCGGAGCAAATGAATATCACGAGGCGTCGCCTAAAAAGCTATTATTAAAATAATAAAGCGTCTAATTGGTCTAGTTGCTAAGGCGAGTAACCAGTATTAAGATATAATACTAAGCGGATTAAAAAAAATTGTCTAGTGCGGGATTATACGTTGACTCTATATTTAACTATTAAGGTTTTAACAATAATCATAACTTGACTAGGGTCGAAACAACACGTTCCAAGAGGTCTATGTCATACTGTGTCATACGCTCTTTTTAAAACTATAATAATTAGAGACGCCTACATGTGGCAGACACGTGCTTTTAGATTTATGTTACGGCTAAAATAAAGTAGATAATATATAACACAGTTTGGCTAATCTGGATTAGCCATAATTAAATAAAACTGTTTGGACATATTTGCGTAAGAAACCTTTAAAGGATTCTTTTGTTTCAAGGTCTCTGGCAAACAGTTTATCGGCTGAAACATCAATATCCGTAACAAGAACGCATCAAAGAAGACTATTCGTACTTACAATCACTACCTGCTAGAAGGACCTTGGCATTACTCGGTGATTTCCTTATGCGTACAAATCAATAAAAACACAATATACTACTGTTCATCTCTGGTCCAATCGGACGTTATTATTACATTATGTTTATGTTAGACGAAAATGTAAAATATGTTACAATATAAAAACAAAAAACACTGGTATATTCATAAATCATACTCAAACAAAATGTGACGCTGTCCTGTTAATACCCCAAACGCTGTTGGATACTTTGAATCGAGTGAAATTTAGCTGTAGCTAATCAAGTGAAATTTCGATCATTTTTTTTTTTTTTAGTGCCTGGATAGGCAGACGAACAGACGGGCCACCTGATGGTAAGTAGTCACCGCCGCCCATAGACTTCTGCAATGCCAGAGCACAGCAGAGCCGCTGCCTACCGTTATCATAGATTTACCTGTAATAATTCATAAGTAGGGACCGGTTAACTGGGTAATGGCATTTTTCTCATAAACATATTTTTTTTCATTTTAAATAGAGGATAGGTACATTATTGCCACACTTTAACAATTTTACTCTCACAACTTTTAATAATGCCCGATTGATCTACATAGTCGACATTAAATCGATGGAAAGCGTCCACAGCAATAATCTAGATAACCGAAGCGAGAGAAATCAAAGCAGTTTATTAGCCAATGGCAGTTCGGAAACCTGACATATATTTTCATATTCCGTTGTCGGCGTAGGAGAACCGGCTCGACAGGGATCGGCGAGTCAACAGGTAGGGTACAGGGCACTGACCTACAGTCGACGGTGCATGCTATGAATGACTGCTCCACGTTCTTATGGCGGAATCACACCAATGCAACCAACGAATGATCGTATCGAATATCGATTCACGAAACTAAAACCACAAGGCTGCAAGGATTGCCTTTCTTTGCATTACATACAAGAGTTACGTAAAAAAGCTCGAATGACTTCGTCGTTTGTTTTGAATGGAAAGTTTTATACTATACATTGTACATTACGTTATTGAATAACATGAACATTATTTGCGTAAGTCGGCAAATATCTAATTTGTATGCAATGTAAACAATGTCATTGAATGTTGTACATACGTAGTCAGCGTTTGTGAGTCCGCGCGAATCGCTACTAAATCGCATAACGGCACAGCAATAGTAAGTGAAAGAAATACTATTCTGAATGCAAACGATTAAAAACATTTCGTTGTAAAGATAACTGTAGTTTGAAGAGAATTAACTAAGTAGGTAATTGATGCCGCTCACCGTCTCGCAAACTGCAGGCGAACCGCGTCGCTTCGAGCCAGTCGCAAGCGCCTGTGTCCTTATGAACTTAACAAAGGTCTACTTTCACCGACCGACGCCAGCCCCAAGATTCAACTTATGCCATATACGGCCCTCTCGAAGATCGCGATCTCTGCTTACGCGCTTTTTATCCAACAAAACAGTAACGTTCAATCGAAACAGTAAAACGGTCGCAAAACAACAAACGCACTTCACAACACTAAAACTTGGCGCACTTTTATCACCGCACTGACTTTTATAGTAAAAGAATCTCCGGGGGCGCGTACTGAAAAGTTGTGAAACTTTTCGAATGTTGTTTCGTGGTCCAGCGGCACGAAACGTCTGTCGTGAGGCGATGCCGCCGCGCGAATGTGGCGCGGCCGACGCGAACAAAACGACAAACTCGCTCGGCTGGAAGCGGAGCGTGCGCGCGCGATGGCACCATCACCGAGCATGCGGGAGTGACAAGGACGACCACGAGAACCGTTCATGAGCCCCCCTAGACCCCGCACACTTTTTTAAGGGGAAGTAAACCACCTGCCTGTAGTTTTGCATTATGAAGGTGCTAGTACGTACATCAAAATACAATTGTATTTTACGCCTACTATAATTTTGATAAAAAAATATTTGTAAAGTAAGGCATGTGCATCGAGGTCATCTATGTGCATAATTCCTATATCAGCATAACGAGCTATCTTGCTCGTGCATGAATGACGTGCGGACATTCTTGCCGAATTAGACGTGCAATTAGAAATAAACATAATATGCAAGAAAATTACAGATCTGATATTCGTGGATATTCAACATTCATGAGATTAAAGGTTATCGAATGTTAGCAACATCAACAAAACTATGCAAGATGGATATTTAAAAAGGCACAAATACAATGTTCACCATTTTTATTCACCGACTTCAAAAAAGGAGGAGGTTAACAATTCGTCGGAATCTTTTTTTTTATGTATGTTACCCGATTACTCGAAGACGCCTGGACCGATTCGAGAAATTCTTTTTTTGTTTGAAAGGGTATACTTTCCAGGTGGTCCCATTGGCACCAAGTCAGGATCTGATGATGGGATCTCAGAAAAATCAAGGGCAACCCTCAAATTTTATAGTGACACATAATTTGTTTTTTATTGAAGTCGGTGTACTTTTTATGTATTAAAAAACTTTTACCTATATTGATTGATTTACATAACACTGTTACACATCTCAGTGCTTAATATTAACACAACCGCTCATCAAGCTGTGGAATAGTTTGCTAGCTACCGTGTTCCCTCCTTCCTATCATCGTGCGTCCTTTAGGCGTAATGTAGAGTTGCCAACCGTCCTGTTTTCCCAGGACATGTCCTGGTTTTTTAAGCAGCGTCCTGCGTTTTTAAGCAGCGTCCCGGGTTTTTAATGCGCGCTGATAAGGTCCTGTATTTTAAAATTAGCACACCACTTTTGCAATCCTTACTTTCGGGTGGTGCGTCTCGCCTCGAAAAAGATGCGTCCTGTTTTTAAATTGAAATATCCTGGTTTTTCTAACTTCAAAAACAAAAAATCCTAGTATTTGAATTCCGGGGATGGCCACCCTAGCGTAATGTGAAGCTACACAGTAGGCCAGCATGATTGTGTCGAGTAGCGGAGTGTAGCCTCTTGCTATTCGATACTCTGACGTTGCACTTACCATCAAGTGTAGTGTGGTTACTTTGCCGTGCCAGGATAAAAAAAAACAATCACACACAATGTTATGACCCCACACTAGGTCAAACCTGTATCGTGGGTATCAACAACTACGAGGGACTACGGTCCCACAACTCCCAGACCAGAAACAAATATGTCTGTCAAACAAATATTTGTCTCGGTGCGGGAATCGAACCCACGGCCTCCCGTTTCACAACCGGCTACTCGCCCGCTGCGCCACGGAGGCAGTCAGAAAGATAAAAAGCGATGTATTCGGAACTGTCAACAGATTTAAAAACTATCAATGCAGTAGTGGCTAACTACAGTAAAAATAATTAAAATTAATTGGTACATATTCATAAGACTGCTATATATGTTTTACTAACTTTATACTGAAACTGTTAAAATATATTCTTCGACTGCTAGACATAAACATCCTAAAATGGGCATCGATCAGCATTATCAGCCCTTATAGATTTTAAAATGTTTCAACTTATTTTCCAGCAGAAATTCCTCTCATGGCTGTCAAAATATTGTCGTTATAACCGTGAAATAAAGTACAAGCGGCCCCCAATTAGCAAATGGAACAAAAACAGCTGAATACTCAAAAGTCGTTTACAGCAATACATTAAATTAAGAAAAGATTCCATGAAATAGTATTTTCGAGAATAAATACAATGCGCAAAACTTATTTAAACCACGTGCTACTGCTGTGTTCGTACATAATAATCTCCGAAACCGTCCAACCGAAGGATTGAAGAATTTTGTGAATGTGTTTTTTTATCGCCGCACGACAGTGACCACACTGCACCTGATGGCAAGCGCAGTGCCGTCCAATTAGAGTATAGAGTAGCGAGAGACAATCTATCCCCCGCTACTCCACATAATCATGCCGGCCTGCTTCTTCACACTACGCCATGGGCAAGAAGCGATCGAGGGTCTAGTTTCAGAGTACTCAGAAAGCCGCAAAACGGCCAAACATCGTACCCTAACTGTAGACCCCCGACAAAAACCGGCTGATCCCGGAACGAGACATACTTGCGTGTGCCACTATGGCGGATTTTTCACCATGTGTACGGTGGTCGCTAACCGGGTGGATATGAATATCCTACCACCAGCATGCGTGTATGGTTGGTTCCAGCTTGAAAGGTAGTTTTGGAACTGATAGGTGATGCTGAATGAAATGGCTGTGGCGAGGAACAAGTAACTAATAAAATAACCAATTGAAAAACATTGATATATTTCAAAACACGTTTAGTTCAGTTATGTGACTTCAATATTACAATAACATCATCACATTTATCTTTCAACGTATGACTTAAAATTCGTATAGTTTATGCAATGACAATTATACACCTGATTATCAAAATTAGTAACTCCTTTTCGAAAAATTTTTGCAAGAGAGAATAAACTGTTTCGTTTTTTTTTAAATATTGTACTAGAAATTGATTCACGTATTTTTATTATACACAAATACTCAATTTCATGTTATTTTATGGGAAATAAGAACTACTCCTTTCGAATAGTTGAAGAAATGTGCTCCGATGGCATTAAAAACCAATATCGATTTTTTTGGAGTTGCGAATTTTGATAATAAGGCCAATGATATGTAAAATTAAAATGTCCGTATGTTTAAAATTTACAGTAAATTAAATAAATCAGGGCTTTTTCTAGAGTTTATGAGATTGAAAAGGATTGAAAGCATATTTTGTAGCAAGTGATGTAAAATTCTTAGAAAAATAGAAATTATAAAACAATAGCCTATTCACACGATATCAGAATAGTTTTTTTTTTATCCTGGCACGGCAAAGTAACCATACTGCATCTGATGGTAAGCGCAGTGCCGTCCAATTAGAGTATCGAGTAGCGGGAGACAATCTATTCCCCGTTACTCAACACAATCATCCCGGCCTACTTCTTCACACTACGCCATGGACAAGAAGGTGAAGAAGCGAGGGACTAGTGTCAGAGTACTCAGAAGGCCGCAAAACGGCCAATCGGTAGAACAATATTAAGTAACTATAAGCCTTACATGTTACATCGCCATATACCAAATTATCATAACTTACATAACTAACTTTAGCTCAACAATAACATTAGAATTCAGAAAAATATTGCGCAATGTAAAAGGACCTTAGATTATATCAAATTTATATTCTTAGAACTAATAAGAACCACACATCTTTTAATATAATGATGTGAATAATTAAGCAGCATATTTTTCTTTCCAATACTTATTGGTAAAAAATAATCAAAGTCGGTCCACATTTGGCGGAGGCATCGTGGTAATTGAGGCTTTTAAAGTCAGTTCAAAGAATAGTTGGCAAGGCAAAAAACGTTCTTTACAGTATTACAAAACTACAGCTTTTTTCATTTTGGGGTAAGAATTCTAGCATATTGCGACATGATAGACCGTTTGTAAATTATACACATTTAACACTGATGCAAACATCAAGATGGTAAAAGACTTCGAAATTGTATCACGTACTGTTTATATGATAGCTACAAAAGTATTAAATAATATAAAAATAAAATAACATTAAATCTCAGATCTGAAAAAGCGTGTATTAAATATATAACCTATACATATAAAACAGCAGTCACTGGTGTGGTATTTCTCAATTTGAATTTTATAAAAAAAAATAAGGAATTTATCACACTCTGAGTGGGCCTGGGACTTACCCAAGCATATATGAATTGAATTCAACAATAATTTAGCCATGAATCTCTTTCTTAAGCAAAATATTGGTCATCTATTATTAGCAATCATCGATTAAACACAAACTAAACTGAGAACGACTGTACACACACTCATTAAAACCGAGCTAGACTCCCGCTAGTTTCGTATATACTGCCCCCGCGAGCGTTGAGGCGTTCCTTTTTATAACAAATCTTTCCCCACCGAGTCTATAACTTATCAATCTACCCGTAAATATTTTGTAAGTGACCTCCGATAGTTCCATTAAAATGTAAGGTAGAGTAGATTAAGCCGGAAGTCATTGAATAAATGATTGTATTAAAAAGTACCCTTACACTATTGAATGGTCACCGTTGTCTGGAAATAAGTAGGTACACAAGTATGTACTATCTCACAAACAAAGCAGTCCAGCATAGATGAACTTCAGATTCCTGACAACAAATCAGGCCCTAACATACTGTAAAATTGGCTTGCCGTTACTACCACATGACAATTCCAATGTAATTGCAGTTTTTCATTTCAGGCTATCATATCCCGAGATAAAGAGACTTCGTGACCGCACCAAAGAATGGTAAAATTTTGTTTTAATAAAGATTAAACCCCCGACGCAAAGAGTGTTACTTTGTCTGCCGATTTGTCTGTCTGCATAGGAGTTCCTAAACAATTGGACTAATATCAATAAACTGTTTTAAAGGCGATGAACAGCAAATTAAATGCCACGGCAGAAAGACTAAGTTTTTTGGATCGCTTTGTATGTGTATTAATATTTATTGAAATAGGTTGTGGTTGGAGATGGTTATTTAGAAATTAGAAATAAAAAATCGGGATTTATTGATCGCAGTTTTCAGCCACAAGTTTATGAGATCACTGTAAATACTAACGAGTACTTAGAGACAATCAATGTAAATCTTACGAGGGGTTGCCACAGGGAGGGGGGGGGTGGTGGGATACAAATACTGTTTAAAGGTTACGCTAGGGAGGTTTGAATGCATTGTTAGTCTAAACTAGGGGACGCTTTAGGGTGTTTAGTTCAAACTATAAAGTATGTCTCATTCGAGGGCAACCACATAAGGTCTTTTAAGCAGGATATTATAACAAGAGATTTCTAAGCTGTATTTTATTCTAGAAATGTCGAATTGAATTTAAATTCACAGAAATATGTAGTTACATTATGTCTTTAAATAAAATACAATGTTCATTCCACAGCCTCCGAGGCTGTGGGCGGTTAGCCGAAAAAAGTAGCCCTTAAACAAATTACAAGTGGTGTTGAAATTTATCGAAACGGATATATTAGAATACATACATATACACTCACGCCTATAATCCCCGAAGGGGTAGGCAGAGGTGCAACCAGTCCACTCACTTTTCGCCGAATTTATTTCGGTCCCATAATGTGATAGGGGGCAAGCCATACCGGGCACAAATTTCAGACTCCGGGCTAATACTGAGAATTTGAGACCCGGGAATCGAGCCCGAGACCTCAGCACAGCAGTCGTAACGCATGCGCAATTACAACTGCGCTACCGAGGGAGTGATACTAGGAGAACTTAACTAAAATTATCGTATAGCAAAGCCTTAGAATACATTGCCAAATGTTTTTATGTTAAATGATAATGCACACATACTTAACATCACAATATTAATGTCATATTAACAGCTTAGATTTAGCCTTTTAAAATATAATACATCAAAAATTAAATACAAATAAATACAGTTCTGTCAATATTATTTACACAAGTATTAAAAATAATTGGAATACACATATAATTGACTTAGTATTACAAACAATATTATCTCAATGGGTCAAATGTCATTATCTGCTTCCCTTTACGTTGGACGACTTAATGTATGAATCATGCTAAAATATACACAAAATGTTTCACTTTATTACGGATACTATGAAATGTGCATAATATACCAAATTTAATATGTCTAAGAAATGAAATTGCATGACTTCTATATTATCTTAGAAATAAAAATAATTTTACAGATTTTAATGTGGTTTATTTTTTAGTCCAGACATTTCGAAAGCTTTACAGACTTCCTGGAGTCGTGGGCTGGACCGAGTTGTGTGTCGTCACAAAGGATTGTGTTCTACCGGTTCTAGCCTCAAAATAGTTGTTTTTATTTTAATTTATTGTAGTCTCATCTATGCAGAAGGAGCTTACAGTGTTTTAAGGTCTGGCAGTTGGTCTTTTTGGTTTCAATTAAATGTATATTTGAATATAAAAATAAACCATGATAAAATCTGTAAAAATTGTTTTATTTCAATGTGTAATATTCATGTCAAAATTATATATTTTTTTTCAATTTTCGTGCCAACATTAATGATAATTTTATAAGTGCCCATGAAGCCATAATTCAGTTAAAGGCAACAATATATAGCCAACATAACTAATTAATAAAAAATCACAAAATATACACTACATTTCAACTATTGGTGACTTTAAATTGCTACTTATTTATGAATACTCAATCTGATACATGGTGATGTTTGGTCCAGTAAAATAAAATACACAATCAACATCAACAAGTCATTTATCTAACTAATTGAACTTATATCATTATGACTGGAACATAATATGAATAATCCCTGCAAAAGACACACCTAAAAATTCAAACGCTACTCAATAGACCAACCGTCTAATGGCTTAAGTAGCCATTAGACAGATTTACCATCTTTTGTTACACACCAAACAATTCTGATGAATAAAGTGGTTCTCAAATATTTAACATGATTTTAAATGCTTGAGTTGCATTTTAAGTATTCAGGCATTAGTATAGAAAATGGAAGCAGTAATTTATTGTGGATTAAATGATGGTGATATTGTAAATAGCATGTGATAAAAATTGTATATGCAATATTTTTGAATAGAACTTGCACAGTGTATTGTTGACTCAATATTTAACGTTCAGGGCATATTAATGTAGACTTATTTTAAACTAGGTCTAAGTCAACAAGTTTCTATGGGTTACCATAGGAAATAGTTAATATAAATCAGGAGGGCTGTATTATGTTAAAACATAATACAGCCCTCGTAGTCCATCAAAAATGGTTTTATACCATGTTCTGTCATTTCTTTCTTAAAGAACCCAAGTCCTACTGAAAAATACTTAATTGTTTTTTGGAAACATGATATTTGTTAAAGATCATCAACACAATTAACAACTAAAAATGTCCTACTTTATCATTGTTTCAATAAGTCAACTGGTACTGTTAAATCTGCGTCGACTAATAAGGGATTCTGAGACAGTCTGATATCAATTTGTTTCTTTTGTTCAATGACATGTGGAGCTATTTTTTTTACTAAACCCATCCTTAAACCCAATACCAATGCATTCATATAACCACCTATCACATAAATACCACTTATAATTGAAAAAAGTCTTAAGGTAAACTTTATTATGTTCTCCTTTTCTTGAAACACTTCAATTTTTAATGCAGCCATGTCATATTTGAAGAATATACCTGGCATACCGTGAGAACCTCTCAAATGGCTTATTGGTCTTTCTAGTTCCTTTACTGAATACTGGAATGTTTTTATAGACTCAAATGTGGTGTCCACGTCTGTAGGTACAACTTCGATGAAGTATTGATATAACATATTTTCCTCTTTTGTGATTTTTTCATCGCCTTCTAATGGGTATATAATTCCGTTTGCAGGGCTTCCAAAGCTAAGTCTATGTATCCTGTGGCTAAAATTCTGTTTTGTGTCATCAAACAACATGTTTAGATGAATGTGTCCTCTGGGCAGATGTAGGCTCTTACCAGCAGTAATGTGGAAATTTCCGGCTACTTTATTCAAAGTGAGCACACCATGAAGTCTACATGCATCTGGCCGACGGTTTGGCTTAGTTTTTCTGGGCGGTATCGTCGCCCTAACAGATCCATGACCTTTCTTCCACATTAACTGCCATATGGAGTGGTATTCTTCTCTAAGATATGAGTTTATATACGTCACCGCATTGAAGGCGTCTTGCTGCTCCTCGTTTAGCTCAAACCACGTATCTTCTTCCTCTAATTCACCGAAACCGAACACACTCTGTGATGTAGAGTCCAAAATATCAGCTCCTAACCCAGAGCAAGGCATAGCCACCGTCACATCTATGTTTATTCGCAACTTTTCGTCCATATCCGTATCTGGTCTAAATTTAAAGACTAGGTTACTGTCTAAATAATATGCTACTTCACAATATATAAGCCATAAAATAATAAAAAAAGTCATGACGGAAAATGTTCCGCCGACCGGCGTACTGTCCACGTATTGTTCTGGAACTTTAGGGAAAGCGTCGAACTCCTTAACCTTGTCAATTACCTTCTTTTTACCCCTATATCTTAACATTTTATTGCAAAATAAAAATAAACAAAATTTATTTTAATAAAAACGCTTTTGGAACGTTGACGTGTATTTGACTTTTTGACATATGAAACATTGACACTTTTGACATCGATACACTGACGTATATTATATGGACAGGATATCTAATACAAAATGACAGCTATTTTCTTGACCTATTTGAAGCGCCCCTCTCGAGTGTATTTGAAACTAAATTTGACATATAATAGGGATGTTGATATTTTTTAAAATATCGGATTTCCGATATATCGATATTTTTAAATATATCAATATCGGAGTTTGATATATCGATATTTTTAAATATATCAATATCGGAGTTTGATATATCCGAAAAAAATATCGATATTTTTATTAAAAATTTTGACTCGTCTAAGGGTCTGGTCCTGACGCCATACATCCTTTCTTTGTGAATCGGGGCGCCAATGAATTTATTAGATTCAAAGATCTTGGAATCATATTTGACGACACCTTAAAACGTGATATTTTTTAGTTTTTTTAAATAATAATTTTTTGCCATGAACTTAATATTATTTTCTACTTTTTAGTTCGGCTAGCTATTAAAGCGCTCGGAGGAGACCTCTCGCTGCCGGCCGTGGTGTCGTCCATGGTCACCAGCCGGAGGTCCTGGCGTGCGGTGGCCAACTTCTGCGAGAGCGTCATCTCGCAGAAGGAGAGTGCCGAGAGGGATCGGGAACGAAATGATCCCTCCCGCCGCCAGAGAAGACGTAGGAGGCGCCGGGTGGACGACTGACTGGCGTCTCCCGTCCTGTGGAATGGGGGCCCTGCCTGTCGTACGAGGCGACTAATTGGGGCCATCGGGGGTCGCGGGCGCGCAGCGGAGGGCTGTCAGCCTGTATCGATGCACTCCCAAATGAGGGGCATCGTGCGACCCCGAGATGGACGGCAGCGCATGTGGTAAGGCCTCGTTCGCTGTCGTTGTTCGGTGCGCGGGGGCTCCTTAGCCCTCCATGGAGATGGGCTGCTACGCAGCACCGCGCAGGGGCGATTCCGGCTGCAATTCTAGCACTCCTTAGAATACCCCGGAATCGCTCCGCAAGCGCCGAAGAAGGCCACCGCGGGGTTTTAGCTGGTAGTGTCGGGTGGGGTGTACATAGGGGTTAGGGACTCGGCCCAGTGGCAGCGCGGATAGCCATCATCCGTGCGAGGGAGATGCTGGGTCGTAAGACCGACTAGTCCAGCATACCCGTTTTATTCTTAATCCGCTTCCCTCCGGAGCGGGCGGCAGTAATAAAACGCTTTCCCCGCGACAACAAAAAAAAAAAAAGCTATTAAAGCGTGCTATTTTTTAAATATAATTTATAGTCCCAAAACAGCATCAAACCTAGTTATAATAAAATATTAGATTGCAAATTAAGACCCCATTAAAAAATATGATCTAAAATGAAAATATGTTTTGCTAAGGCGATGTTTTTATTATTTTTAAGATTTGTAAACCATCGACTGTTGTGTATCATTGTCGATATATCATCCTTCGTGTCTCAACTCTATCGTTAGTTCCGCGGACGCTCACTGCTCGACTGCACTGCTATCAGCGCCAATATGGCGAAAATCAAATAGGCACACTTTCGCGGATCAAATATCCTATCCATATAATATACGTCAATGCATCGATACCTTTACAATTCCTAGGACTTATGTTTTTTAGCATGAATAAGAATTAAATAAACCTGAAATTAAATTAAAACTATGTTGGAAATTATAACTTATTCTTTCGTTGTTTATTAATTACAACTTCGGTAATTCTTTGTTTATATTTTTTATGAATATTAGGTTACACGTAACTTTCTCAATTCTATTACTAGTGCAACTCACTAGTTTTGCATAATTTATATTGAAATAAAAATTAAATTGCATATGAGACTACATAATGTATTATTTTTAATCAATACAAAGATTCAATCATACTCTAAATGAAATTAATTCAGTATAACGTTTCTAAACGACATATTATGTGACTTTTGACGTTTAATTTTTCTGTCATTGAGTTTTTGCATACGGTGGTCTCGACTGTAGTGAAATACGGAGTTTTCTATTTTTATCTGCGTCAGGAGATAATAATACAAACATTTATGCATTCCGACGACGAAGACACGCCACTGCATTCATGCTTCAATTCGTTGAAAAGCGCAGTCATGGGGTGTTGTTATAGTATATGCCATAAAGACAATGATCCACAGGTATTTATAGACATCATTTCGCTATGATTAACAAGTCTATATCAAATTTGTATATATTTAACTGTACTATAACCTGACCGGTTTTAAATTTGCATGCCTATATTATATTGATGTACTTTTTGTTTTGGAATTTGACTTGTGATTTCCTGCAACAAAGACACAATGAACTTTGTGGCTCATCTTTATCAACAATTCCTAGTTGATTGACTTTTTATCGAAATTAATACAATTAGGTTAATCAATTAATATGGTAATTGTTTTATATCCTGTAACTGATAGAAATATATTGTTTATTCCATTCAAACACTAAGATAATCATGAAAATGGTGTATACGCAGTTAACTACAGTATTTACGCGTCCGCCCACTTTCATCAACAGTGGTAATGAATAAATCATTAACACTGTCATACTTTGTGTTTTTATGGAAAATTGCATTACACATATTTTATGATTTTTGTTATTCTATTTTTAATAATATTAAGTGGTATGGTTTGTATATGTTTTGTTTTTCATTTAGTTTATCAGTCAATATAATCAGCAGATACAACTTTAAATTGGTAACATTAAATCATGTTTGATGTACATTTGAACCTATTTTGCTTGTTAATGCAAATATTTTATAGCATATTTTTGTATCCTAATGTGACAGTGTAACCTCATTACACCTGTTAACCAGTCACGTATCAAATGGTATGCCGGCGCGCCAAAAATGCTGGCACACTCGCCATTCTTACATGCTATTTTCAATTTTAATGTTAATATATATCTGGAAATAAAATTGATTTTGGCTTCTATTTACTCCGTTACTACCTTACTTTTTAATATACACAAAATATATTTATGCCAGCCTCAAGTACTAACAGTAGAACATGACTCAGTAGAACAACCACTATGCCAGGATTAAATTGGTTAACCCCATTATGATAATATCATAGTTTGGCAGGCTATTTGACTTTAGAGTATTAAGAGTTACAAGTTAAAAGTTTTTTGTTTTTTGGGATAAAAATAAAACAAAAAAAAAACTATTATGTGGATTTTAATAGAATTAATATATTACTTGTGTGAGTACATATTGCATTTATGACTTATTTTCATGCATTTATGAGCACAATAAAATCATATTTCAAATGAAGTTAAACTTTTAAAATCTGAATATGAATTTTTGAGGTTGGTAAATAACTTGTATTTATTAGTTATTTATGACTAAAATAACAAATCTATAAATTATGTTGTCTATGTAATTTGCAATCAATGTTTTATTCATTATGATGGTAATGTTGTGTCATTTAAAATTTATATTTAAATATGCTTTTAATTTCAATGATAACTTGTTTTTCTACAAATTAATGAGTCTAAGGTGATCCACAAACTTGTATTGGACCAGTGTAGTAGATTGAAAAATGGTGTTTGCTATAATAAAGGGCAGATAAAAATGGTTTTTGTTGATAAATTAAAAATTCTTGATTATTGAAACTGCCTAACATCTAAAACCCACATAAACAGGTTTTAAATACACTATAGCCTGTTTTCACTTAACATTGATTGACATCAAATGCCAACACACATCAAAATAATACAGTATCGGCCTATTTTATGTTTCCTTGATGGGTTTAGTTCAAATGAAGTTTAATGACAAGACAACTTATTCTCTCTCTCTTATTCTCTACTTTATAATAATAATACTAGCCCTGTATTAAACATTGTCCCACTGCTGAGCACGGGCCTCCTCTACTAACGAGAGGGCTTAGACTCCCACACTGCCCTATTGCGGGTTGGTAGACTTCACATACCTTCGAAATTCTTTTGAGAATTCTCATGCAGGTTTCCTCACGATGTTTTATTTCACTGTTAAGCAAGCAATAATTACTAAAGAATACACACCTAACTTTAAAAAAGTCAGAGGTGTATGCCTCTTGGGTTTCAAACATACGACTTTCGTCTTGACAGTCCGTACCGCAACCAACTAGGCTTTCGCTGCTCTTACTATTCTCTACTTTATCAGGAAAACACAGTGAACGAAAGGACACACCTGCTGGAAGTGCCGGAGCAACAGCAAGAAGCACCAGTTCCGGCGGCATCAGCAACCACACCACCGCGGAAACCTGACGAGCAGAGCCTGCTTAACAGGATACTACATGAGACTGCCACGTGAGTATTTCGTTATAGCAAAGGTCAGCATACGTGTAAGCGGGTCACCTCTCTAGAAAAATATTTATATAAAGTAAGCTTGGAATTGGGTCGTAAAAGTTAGGTTTTGAAACGTATAAGTGATGTTTGACAGCCTCTGTGGCATGGAGGACGAGTAGCCAATTGGGAAACGAGAGGCTGTGGGTTCAATTTTCGCACCACTGCAAATGTTTGTGAAATCTACAATTTTGTCTGGGAGTTTTGTGACCATAAGTCATCTACTGTGGTGTTAGTGCTGTGTATGCGATTGTATAAAAACAAATACTCCTCCTCTTTGCACCGCTTTCCTCATTGTTGAGGGTCGTGACCTCCTCCATGTATTTATGATTTATTTATTAGCTTTCTCCCGCGAATTTGTCCGCATTGAATGATTTTGTTACTATCCCGTGGAACTGAAACAATATTTACTCCTGCTCTAGAAAATATAACACAAAATTCACAGGTACTATTTATTCCACCTTCATGTAAATTCATTAATCTGTACGGCACACAGTAATGTGATAGACGTGGGCGCGCTCGGCCCGTACGCTCTGGAGGCTGGCGCGTACAGCGAGCGCGTGCGTCTGTACACCGCGCGTGTGGGCGGCGCCGGGACACGTGCGCCCCCCGCGCCGCGCGTGTTGCAGGACGTGTCCGCCGCCGAGAGGCAGCTGTGTCTCGCCGCGCAACCCCTCACCGCGCACGATAAGGAACTGGTGAGTGAGGCTCTGTACCATAGACATACACATTACACATACACCGCATCACTAATACAATAATAGGGTAGTTTCCTGTGTTTAATTTTGTACATTATTCTATATGCAACCGAATATAATACGCAAAAACTACTCTTTTGCGAAAACAGACACGAAATTGCTTGAAAAATGAGGTCACAATATTTATTTTAAATATTGCTAGGAGCAAATACTCATAGACATGAGCGAAAATGGTTGCGTATTGGAAACATATTGCTATATCCCTCGCACAACGGCACAGTACTGGGGATTCTGAGAACCGTGACGTCACAGTACATATCATGCATCCTTTTACTGTATTTGACAATTACCCCTTTCAGCAAATTTGAACGGCGTCTAATTTACTTATTTCTGTTCGGATTCGCAAAATACTTTCGATAATAGGTTTTAGGTAATATACATTTTGATTAAATTAATAAAAAAAGTCGAGTCAGCTATCCTATTCTAGAACGAAGTTCACGAAGTTCTAGTCTTGAGTGTAAAACAGGAGTTCGCCATCTTTATCTCTGTATATGTTAGATTGAAATGAAAAACTGAAATTATATTGGATGTGTCATGTGGTAGTAACGACTAGCCAATTATACAGTATGATGGGGCCTGATATATTAGATTCAATATATATATATTTTTAAACAAGGTCATGGCATCATCTAAAATTATAACATGTTGGCATTTTTTTTTATCTTGGCACGGCAATGTGGCCAAACTGCACCTGATGGTAAGTCCAGTGCCGGCCAGTTGGAGTATCAAGTAACAAGAAACAATTATACCTCGCTACTTAACACAATCAAAGCACAACTTTAGAACTTATAGGTCGTAGGTCGCTATCTTGTCGTATACAAATAAATACTCTGAACAGTAGCGAAATAATCATAGCTTAGTTTTTGATTACATCTTTTTTATCCTGGCACGGTAAAGTGACCACACTGCACCTGATAGTAAGTGCAGTGCCGTTTAGTTAGAGTATCAAGTAGCGAGAGACAATCTATCCCTTGTTACTCAACACAAACATGCCGGCCTGCTGTGTACCTTCTTCATAGTACGCCTAAAGGACCGAGATTCATAGGAAGGAGGGAACACGGTAGCTGGCAAACTGCTTCACAGCTTGATGGTGCGGCAAAAATACGAATTAGCAAACCTCTTGGTTCGAGCCGGGGTAGTAGACACCACGAAGCTGTGGCTCCGCAAGCCAGTACGCGTGGTTCTGGTGTGGAAGGGAGAGGATGGGATAAGATCAAACAATTCTTCGCAGCATACATATTGTGATTATTACTTCCACCTACTGCAAAGATTGTTTTTTTAAATAACACTGTTCACTTATGTAACACTGGGCTTATGTATCATATTTGCTTGAACCAATAAATATGTACGTTACATTATCCTCATTAGATTACAGCCCCGTCAGCGAATACACTTTACAAGAATACATCAACAATTGTTTTCGTAATTTGATCTGTTATCTTGTACTAAGGCATACTTATATCTCATTTTATGAAATAAAAATACGTAAATAACAATATTATTACACACATACAGAATAAGAATCGTTATAGATAAGAAATGAAAACTGATTAGATTTTTTTTAAAAGTTGATAGAAAAATTTAATCCTATGTCCACTGAAAGAAAAAGTTGTCATTTTTTTAAGGGAATTAGTGCCTCGATTAGTGCAGACAAGCGTGATGTAGTAAGTAGTCGCCGCCGCCCATAGACTTCTGCAATGCCAGGGCACAGCATAGCCACTGCCTACCGTTGAAGGACTACTCTTTACAAGCTACCTTGACATGATATGTCATTACATATTAGGGAAAGATCTGGAACACCAGAATTTGATTTGATTTAAGATTATATCACCTTCATTACGTTTTATCACTGTTTAAGATGAAACATAATATAATAATTAAACATATAATAATTAAGTTTTATGTATCATAGTTAATGTTTTCTGTTTATCCAGTTTATATTAATTTTTGTTTAGATTCTTACTGTTTAATTTTATTGTCTGTAAAATTATTTTTCTGTATTTTTAATAAAGTCGATCTATAATTTTCACGCATGCTGTGTTCACTCCAAGAAGGTGGTACACTGTTGTATAATATTTTTAATTTATGTCTTAACATTGTAATAACTGTGTACAACTAGTTCAGTAAACCAAATAAAAAAAAACTTCTGCAACACAAAACATGCTAGATTACCACGCTAGATTCGTTAACTATATAAATGTGAGAACCCTAAAACTCAACCGCTCTTATTGATATTTTTTTAATGCCTGAATATGCAGACGAGCAGACGGGCCACCTGATGGTAAGTAGTCACCGCCGCCCATAGACTTCTGCAATACCAGGGCACAGCAAAGCCGCTGCCTACCACAATAAATACAGTATTGGAAATAATTTCCAGATAACGAACGCAGTGAAGAAGGCAGCCGCTGCCATATCTGAGCTGAGAGTTGAACACCACGAAGACCTGGTGGTGCCCTTCCGCGTGCCATAGCAGAGGAGTTCCGCCTCTTACTCAGAGGACGAACGACTTAGCTACTAGCTCCACCCGACCTTTACACCGTTTACAATAGTCGATAACACATTCACGCATATTAGTGAGTCCAATAATCGATTAGAAATATCGATGAATTATAATGCGATTTCATTAATCGATAACTGACAGAGACTAGTTGATAAGCCACTACAGCAACTGCATTAGTCGATATATTAGTGAGCCCATTAATCGATTAGAAATATCGATGAATTATAATGCGATTTCATTAATCGATAACTGACAGAGACTAGTTGATAAGCCACTACAGCAACTGCATTAGTCGATATATTAGTGAGCCCATTAATCGATTAGAAATATCGATGAATTAAATCAGCGGTTTCGTTCATCGATAACTGACACAGGCTAGTTGTTAAGCCACTTTAGAAACTGCATTAGTCGATACAACTTAAGGACCACTACACTAGTCGATATGCCAAGGTTTTGTCTATCTACTAAAATTATCTTCAACATACTACTCAGTCAATCTCGGACAATAAAAAAAATTTCAATAAAATACAAATGTCGATAAATTATAACTACAGTTATCGATAAACTACATTCATCATCATTTAGTGAGATTGTAAGACAAGTTTTATGCTTTTTTGCCTTAGGCTAGATTTTTTATTTTTCGCTAAATTATATTGGCTCGATAACATTATCTGTCAAACCATTTTATGAGATATAGTTTACTGATAACTGTGTTATAATCTTACTTTGTGCATTAAAAACGGTTTTATTAGTTTTTCATGTGTTTAGAATTATAACCTTAACTAGGGTATGTTTTAATTATAATTTCTCACATAATATTCTATAACCCGTGATGATTAAAGTTAAATATCAAAAACGCGTTGCAATTATACCAATTAGTAATACCAAGTTTCAAGTTAAATTATCAAAAAAATTATTTCTATATCTCTATTTCTCATACGATCTTAGCACCTCTCCCCTTCCCTTAGGGGTTCAATTTTCAGAAATCTCTTCTTAAGTATTGTCTATATTATAATTTCTATAATCTCAATTAAGTCGATTTGGGGATGAGGCAGTCAGGTTTTGCCTTTTATATATGGAAATTATAGGGACTATGTAACACATTTTTTGATATATTTATTGTTTTATAGGCATTACCTTTATATAGTTATTCGGCAATTACATAATAACCAACACGCTGTTTTATCGATGTCGATAAAACCGCTTTTAACTCTAGTTATCGACTAACGTAAACAGTTCTATTTTGTAAGACATTAAGTATTTCTTTTAATATATCCCACTAATGTAAAGTGTGTATGGATGTTTGTTTGCGCCCGGGTGGCTGGACTGATTTGTACCAAACTATTGAGTCCCGGACAACGGGATAATTAGGAATAAGGCTCACAAAGTTGCATGTGAAAGCTAGCAAAAAGTGCCACTTTATTTGTACTAGAATTGGTAATATGTAATGCGTCGAATGTAAATAATAAATTATATTTATAAAGTAAAAAATATTTCAATTATGAGTCGAATCTTGTCCCACTCGCTTGCATGATAACTGTATGAAAGAGACAGCGATATTGACTTTTTTTGCTGCATGCTCTCGACTTTTATTTGTATACCATCCCAGTGTAAAAATGTTACGATATCTAAATAGGGTAATCTTTTTTTGGAAAAAAAATGTCTTTACTTTATGGCACATCCACAACTGCGCTCTCGGACGAACCATGAACCAGTTATAAGAACATCGTATTTTTAAGTTAACGAAAATCTTGTTAAAATCACCTCGTGTACTTATACGTCCTGTATACACTTTTTACCGTACCTTTAATTTCTGGATAGAGCTACGGAATAAACCATTTTAGAATCTTAAAATCCATACAAAAATTGATTTATTTCAAGGTGTAATGTTCTAGTAAATTTATTGTTGTTTTAAGCAATCCTACCACATTGAATTTAAATTAAATAACCTTTCTCTAAATATTCAATCAAAATCATTGAAATAAAACACGGGGCGGACTCAAACGCTGTGACCATAAAGGCTGTAAAAGCTTTCGAAACGTCGGTTAAAACCAACCGCGATAAAATTCGTAAAATAAGTTTTATTTCATCTGTTTTATGTCATGCAACATTCGCGTAAACATTAGAAACCATTATAATCATGCATAAGTGTCTAATTAACAAAATTACTTTGCATGCGAAAACTTTCTTGCGTATTGTTTGTAAGCAGGCGTACACGTGCAAGTGTGTGGATGTGCCTTTATATTATGTGCATTCTAAAAAGCCTTTTTTATATAATTAAGTTTGACATAGATTATATTGTTGATTATGCACGATTTAATTATTACGAAATTGTATATTCCAGTTGAATAATTGGACTCTGTTAACAAAAAAGATTCAACTGACGTTTTCATACTTTTGAGTAAACGCAGTTCAAAGTTTGGCAGCGAATTTAGTAATTCATAAAAAGTAGACAAACTTCAATAAAAACCAAATTATGCGTCACTATAAATTTGAGGGTTGTCCTTGATTTTCCTGAGATCCCATCATCAGATCCTGACTTGGTGCCAAATGGGACCACCTGGGAAGTATACCCTTTTAAACCAAAAAAGAATTTCTCGAATCGGCCCATGCGACTTCGAGTAATCGGGTAACATACATAAAAAAAAAGATTTCTATGAATTGTTACCTCCTCCTTTTTTTGAAGTCGGTTAAAAAATTGTATTATGCAGTTATTAATTGAAGATTAGTTGGATAATAAAATACAAGTTATTTTAGATGAATGTCATCAAACTGCCTGGATGTTTTGTGCACATATGAAACTCGATTAGGAGATTATGGCTATGTAATTAACTCGATTTCATAAAAATGTTG
Organism: Laothoe populi; assembly: GCA_905220505.1. Lineage (NCBI taxonomy): Eukaryota > Metazoa > Arthropoda > Insecta > Lepidoptera > Sphingidae > Laothoe > Laothoe populi. The sequence goes on from HG992168.1 coordinate 16,044,197, forward strand.
TTTGGATCTTTTCTTCTTAACGTGGTCCAATTATCGTATGGGTCATTCTAAATCATAATATAAGTGATTATACAATAATGTTGAGGGAATAAATATTTGAACTAAAGGTTAACTTTGTGAAATATAGAGCGCAGGTGACTGATTGTACTAATCATTTAAAATATCTGTATTTATGTAACTGCAATTTTAAAAAGTCTATTTATACTTCTATAAATATTGTTACCACTAAAGATAAACACACATACAAACTAAGAGTCTTGTGTCGGCCTCAATACCCACACTCCAAACAAATATTTATCTCAAACATTTGTCCAGGTGTGGAGATCGAACCTACGACCTTCCGTTTCACAGCCACCTACTGTACCATAATGGGCTGTCTATAATGGTTTGAATGTTTATTTTAAATCCATGATATGTTTCTCTGAAGATTTCACAAACGATTGGTAAATTTTAATTTATTTATATCTTAGTCGAAATAACTTAAAAGTTAAACTCGACAAATTAATATTTTCACTGATGGTTGCTTAAATTTAGTTGACACCTAACGCATAATAGACGTACACATTACGCACTGCAATTGCGTGTAAGGTGTTAGGGATCAGCCTAAGTTAAGCATAGGTTGGTAGAAATGCATATCTGTACTTCAGAGGTATTTAATAGTAACTCCATTATTTCAAATCTTGTTTTTAGCATCAATGGCTGTCTAACTCCTTTTCGCCTTAAAATATCTTTGTCCCGGCCCGTCATCCCGTGGGATAAAATATTCCGGAATAAAAAGTCCTGTTACTCCGGAATGATATAGCTTTCGGAATGATATAGTTAAGTTTTGAGTTAATCCATTACAAACAATCTTTCATCTTTATAACATTAATATAGATGAAATAGCAAGACCAAGTTATCCTTATGGTATCAAACATTAAATGTTACGATGCGAATTATTACTTCACTGCAATAATTTTAAACAACCGTCCAATATTTTATTCAAAAAACGCGCATTTTTGCCTTTCCTGTAAAATCTGTTTTGCCTACATACATATAACTCACGCCTGTATCCCATAGGGTAGGCAGAGACTATTGAGTGCCATACTACGATACTGTCACACTTCTTTCGCCTCTTTCACGGTTGATGTTATACTTCTGAGGTATATTTCTAGAACCTTGCCTCAGTGATAAATCCTTGCGTTCGATAATTTAATATGATTAACTATACAAGGCCTTTTCATTTTTAACTTCTCAAGCCTGGCACGGCCGAATAAGGCCGGACCGAAACAGGCAAAAGTCGCCCTTGTTTTGGTCCGGCTATATTCGGCTGGGCCGAGCCTGAGAAATATATGTAATGTTTCTTTTTAAAGTTTCCTTGGCATTTTTTTTTTAGTGTCTCGATAGGCAGACGAGCAGACGGGCCACCTGATGGTAAGTAGTCACCGCCGCCCATAGACTTCTGCAATGCCAGGGCACAGCAAAGCCGCTGCCTACCGTTAGCATAGTGTGCATTTCACGAAGATGTACTCACTTCATACTTGCGTGTTCCTATTTTGCCCTACTGAGTACTACTAGATACATGGGGACATGCGTATGCGTAAATGAGTAATGGATGCACCTTCGTGAAATGTACGAACTATATCTTCTGGCCATATTTGGACGCGCAAAAACTGGCAATACTCCGTAATTGCACGACAATTACGCGTATTTGTAACGTTAATATTATGGAAATAAAGTTCATTTTGGCTTGTATTTTTGCTCACTACTTATTACCTTTTCCGAACACCGGTGACAGTGAGATGCTTGACAGGTTAATAGATTTATCGATATTAGAAAAAAATGCTTGTTTAAGATTAGCCCTTAACGCTGGCAATATTGTTATTTTTTTTGTCTCCGGCACAATATTTAATGATATATTATATAATACACTCGTTTGACAACCCTGCACTTGTTAGGTAATTGTATGAAAATTGGAAATAAATGTACCACTAACCTGTTTTTGAATTAATGTTTTTAGTATATGCATTTAACTGCATATAAATTTCAATCGACAGACAGTGTGCATTTCACGAAGACCCGCACACTAAACCAAACTTTACTCTATTTGCATATTTATATTGCTATGTACAATATTACTAGCTTTGTATTAACAATAGGACAGGCGTGTAAGTGGAATCTCAGATGTAGGTTGTACCAGCTCCACACATTGGCCGAGATTTGGGGCAATCGTTATGAACATACCTTTGAAAACACTTGATCTGTTCTCCGTTTGCTAAATATGCGATTTAATGACGTTTTGACAAGTTGTAGTAATAAAACCAAAGTAACTGACGCTGTTGTAATTGCGCGTGCGTTACGACTGCTGTGCTGAGCTCTCGGGTTCGATCCCTGAGTCGGGTAAAAGTGATGTTGGTTTTTCTATCTTGAAATTCCTCAGTATTAGCCCGGCGTCTGGAATCTGTGCCCGGTACATTATGGGACCGAAATTCGGCGAAAAGTGGGTGTACTGGTTACACCTCTGCCTACTACAAGGATTACAGGCGTGAGTGTATGTGTGTTACAAAGTAATGAAGCAACTTTTTCTCTATCGTCTGGGTCATAATTTTTAATCTATATTAAGTTATAAAATCTAAAGACTACGCTCACTATCTACATCATTTCTAAGGACATCACTTCCACGTTTTCAAAAACATCTAAAAATTAAATTTATTTTAACGGACTTTTAGTAAACGGACTGCAGCGGTGGAAGATTTCTCCACGATCTTAGAGCCAATTTCAAAAAACAACCTCAAACCACATGTACTCATCGAAAATAAACCAATCAAATAATGGCATGGCATTGAAACTTTATTCTTATTGGCTCATTTCTGGAAACGATCTGTAGATCAAGATTAGGATTGTTTATTGATACTGGCTGCTATTTGACAACTCGTCGTATTTCACCTAATATGTGGAACTGGCATTAAGCATTCCTATTCGAAATGTGACAACAAAAATATACATCCTTAAAAAATATGAATTATTTTTAATTGCTGGTTAAAATTCAATTATTTTATACATATAATTATGATTGTCATTATGTTAATCAATTTTAAGTTTATTATTTTTGTAAACTTAATAATTTGTATTAATAAAAAATATTATCAAAATTGTAATGTCTTTTGCTTAACCTTCATCAATCAGGATGCTAATGAGATATATAGTAATGACTATCACTAAGGTCAGATTGGACAAATGCTACAGAACTCTAAACGAGTACCCCATTGATATATAGAAGGGGATAAGCACTTATTTGCCTATATAATTTCTAGTTAAATAAATATGCTGCAAATATGAACTTCACTTATAGAAACATTGCTCTCTCATTCCAACTCGTTGCAATTTACTTATGCCAACAAGAGTACAGTATACGCAATTGTTTAAAATTTCGGTTGTCAATTTTTGATATGTCATCAAGCTCCGCCTTGATGCAAATTTTTCGACATGACGCCATTTTATGAAAACACTTTGTTAAGTAGTTTGACTGTCATTGATGTATCGTGCGTAATTTGTTTTACGATTTCAAGTGAATTGTGCGTGTTTAAGTAAATTTGTTGTGGTACAAAAGACAATAAGATCGAAACAAATATGCATCACAATTTGCTGTGGGCGGAGTCGACGCCATTTTAGGGAAAAATTTGGCTGCAGGTCACGTGATCTTGTGTAATATCCCCTAATATATCTCAATGGAGTACCCACTGAAAAATGTTTAGCGACATAAATACATACAATCCTGACCCCACAACTAGGACAAGCTTGTATCGTGGGTGTAAGAAACTACGAGGGACTACGGTCCCACAACGCCCAGACCCGAAACAAAACTGTCTGTTACACAAACATTTGCCTCGGTGTGTGTATCGAACCCACGTCCTCTCGATTCACAGCCGGCTACTCCACCACAGCCACGAAGGCTGTCTAAAGAAATAAATAACACACTATAGTCACTCAAAGCCTCGACTCAGTAAAATACAATTGTCTTGTGTGGTATAGGGAACTACGAGAGATTTTCAGTCTAAAACCCAGGCCAGAAATAAATATTGAATTGAGCCCGTGGCATCTCGATTCATAGCCGATGCCTGCGCACATACACATAAAAGATGGACTGAGCAATGTCCTCTCAAAATTGAGCACTTTGTAGAAAGAGACAAAGCGACCTGTTTCGTTTCGCTCCTATCTCTCACATTTTTCAGCCTGTATTAGCTGGATATAGAGTTGCTACGGAAGTTGTCGGAATGTAGTCTATGGAACTACTAAACCGATTTGAAAGTTTCTGTCCTCAATAAAAAGCATTTGTAATTGCGCATGCGTTACGACTGCTGTGCTGAGGTCTCGAGTTCGATCCCGGGTCGGATAGAACGAAGTGATATTGGGTTTTTCTATTTATTAATACTCAGTATCAGCCCGGAGACTGGAATTATGGCGATAGGCTCGCCCCCTATCATTTATGGGACCTTAATAAATTCGGCGAAAAGTAGGTGTACTGGTTACACCTCTGCCTGCTTCGGGGATTACAGGGGTGTACCTAGTCAGGTCATAAATTCTGTCACATGTTTAATATAAAATAATTGAAACAAGTTTCTTCATTATGTAACCAACCATTTATATACCAAAATGAACTTAACAAAACATAGATTCTTATGACACTAAAGTTTATTCAAAATGACCTCCGTGATTTTGAATACAGGCCTTCAATCTGCGCGGCCAGTTGTCTATCGCAGCACGAACGAGGTCCATGTCAATATCGGCGGCTGCCTTAATCAAGAATGTCTTGAGTGACTCCAAATTGGGATGAGGCTTTGAGCACGCCTTTTCCTCCAAGTGTTGCCATATCTTGTAATCTAACGGATTCAAATCTGGACTGGAGGAGGGCCAGTCTTCGTGCCGGATGAAGTCGATTTCACGCGCCGCCAGCCAGTCTTGTGTGCTCTTCGCTCTATGAGCTGGCGCCGAATCTTGTTGGAATACCCAGTGCCTGTTATTGAACATGGTATGAGAAACAGGTTCCACAAGGTTCGTCAGGACTGTATTTTGATACACAACTGCATTCGTTTTTACACCTTTCTCACAAAAATGTACCTCTGTTAAGCCCCAATAAGAAACTCCCAACCATACCATGAGCGAGGATGGAAAATGACCTCGTTGGACACGCGGAATACGGTTGCTCGCTTCTTCACTACTGTGTGCGTACACCTTATCATTTTGTTTGTTGTAGCTCTCTTCTACGGTAAAAATTTTTTCATCTGAAAAAAGAATTTCCCCATATTTTTTTCCCGCGTACCGCTTCAACAAAGCGCGGCATCTCTTCAGTCTCAGGTCCATTAGACGAGCATTCAAACGATGTCCTGGTTTTCTTCGATATGCCCGAAGCCCTAAGTCTTCATTTAACACCCTTTTCACCGTGGTTCTGCTTAACCCCATCTGAAGGGCCAACAGTTTCTGCTTACGTTTGGGATTTCTTTGAATTCGCGCCTTCACAGCTTTTATCACTGCTGGAGTCCTAACAGACCGAGGGCGACCACTTCTTGACCTGTCATCTACACTAGAGTCTTCATTGTATCGTTTGATGGTACGATAAACGAATATTTTGGTTATATTCAAATTTTTCAGTATGTCAAAAATTTGAATTGGCGCGTAACCGCAACGATGCAACGCAATTACTGCAACACGGTCTTCTTTAAGCGTCCACTCCATATTTAAAAATGAGTAAAATTCTAAAAAGTATACATTTTTATTTTCATGAACAATTTGAAATTCGAATTCAATAAACTTTTTGTGGCCAGCATTCTAAAATAAAAGTTTTTACTGTGTGACAATACTTATGACCTGACTGTGTATATGTATGTAATCTATCTATACTAATATTATAAAGATTTGTATGTAATGTTTGTAACGAATTGGCTGATTTTAAAAATTCTTTCACCATTTGAATGCTACATTCTCACTGATTAACATAGTCTATTTTAATTGCAAGAAAAAAAAAGATTTTATTAATACAATAAAATATAAAACAGTTACTTTTTTTTATAAAATATTTTCTGTGTGCAAATTATATATCCCACGTTTGATAGGGTTCTAGTACGTACCTGAGTAAGTCCCTAATACATTAATTATAACTCTTTTTACAAAATTGCAACGTTTGTTACATACAGTATTATGCATTGAGTTGTATTATGCTAAACCAGAGAGTTCCCGTTTCTAGTTTAATACTCTTTAGTACTGATTAAATACATGCGGAAATTTATGTGGAAATATAACAAACAACTGTCATTAACACTTTATTTTTATTATTATTTTATTTCACATAAAATGTCCGTGTTCGAGGGAGAAATAGAGTACCAGTCTGTGTACATGGTTGATTTCACGAAGAAAGATAAACCGTAAGTTTTTTATATTTTTTAAACCTCTCATGTCTCGAAAGGATAACCAGGTTCGCAAAAAGGCAATAAGTAGGAAGTAAATACAAGCCAAAATTAATTTTATTTCCATAACATTAAAGTTAAAAATCGCATTTAAGAAGGGAGAGCCTTGCCAGTATTTGTCCGCTTGCCGGCATGCCAATTATACATGACTGGTACTTTGGGATGATAAATACTCCCAACAGTCACGCGCATACTCCTGACCACACACTAGGTCAAACCTGTATCGTGGGAATCAAGAACTACGAGGGACTACAGGCCCAAAACAAATATCCGAACCACTTGTTTTACGGTTGGTGGTAGGATATTCATATCCGTCCGGATAGCGACCACCGCACTCAGGGTGTAATACCCGCCACAGTGGCACACGTAAGTGCGTCGCGTTCCGGTAACAGGCAGTGTCCATCTGGTTTTTATCGGGGGTCTAGAGTTGGGGTACGATGTTTTGCCGTTTTGCGGCCTGCTGAGTACTCTGACACTAGACCCTCGGCCGCTCCTTCACCTTCTTGCCCCATGGCCTAGTGTGAAGAAGCAGCCGGCATGATTGTGTTGTGTAGCGGGTGATAGATTGACTCTCGCTACTCGATACTCTAATTGGACGGCAAGGCGCTTACTATCAAGCGGTAACATAAACTAGTAAGGTTTTCACCGATTTATGTTTAACTTTAGTTGATCAGTAACTATACCGTGACGCACTACATTCGTCCAATGCTATGACATCAATGCTATGACATCAATCCGTTTTTATTATCATCACATTGATGTATATTAGGCGTTAGGAGTTAATAAAAAGTATGAAACCAGCGTGATGGTCGTTAATAGAGGCACGTGCCCAACGGTGGATGTGTTTGGGCACGGCGTAAAATAATAAAACTAGCTCTGTATTAAACACTGTCCCACTGCTGGGCTCGGGCCTCCTCTACCAATGAGAGGGGTTAGGCCTTAGTCCACCACGCTGGCCTAATGCGGGTTAGTGTAAAATACAAGGCTCGTATATGCACAGATATTTAAAACTGGCAGTTACTATAAAAAGCAAAAAGGTTTTGTTTCTACAGCTGAATTTAGATACATCTCTCAGTGAGCCAGTACTAGAGAATTCTTATTACTCTGTATAGAATTTCAACTTAGGGTCCAAAGTCCACCTTTCAAAATTCTTGCGGAAAACCAATATTTGATAATGTTGTATGACTCTACAGCGTTCATCCCTTATAGCCGTGCGAGACGAACGCTAAGACTCTTACATCCACCACAAATACTAGCAGTCACATTTAGTGTAAACATGATTACTATTTATACAGATTACAAACAGAATATTACTACCGCGATTCAGAACTTTTACCTTTTTAATAATACATACTTTGTTATCAACATTTTATTTTATGTTATTCATTGCATGAAATTGTTTATTTCTGTTTAAATAAATAAAATTTGTTTAAAACTTGATAATAAATAGATTATTTATTATCAAGCGATTTGCTAACGTTATATTGTATTTTTTGTAGAATCAACAGAGCGGGAGACTCTACAATCAATCAACAAAGTTATACTGATTGAGAAAATAAAATGTTGTAGAAATATTAATATACCGGAAATTATTTTGTTATTAAAAAATAAAATAATAAAAGAAAGTGAAGGGGTGCCTGTTGAAAACATTAACGCAGAACTATACACAAGCGAGATTTCTCAATCAACTTAAAAAGGAATTTATAATAATTAAATTAATTATGAAATTAACGATAAACATATTCATTTCATAATTATTATATACTAGATATTACCCGCGGCTCCGCCTGGGTGGAGGTTATTTTTGGAAGAAAATGTATAGAATCCATGGAGAAATATTAAGCTTAATATTATGTAGCCTATATTAATCAGTGATAATGTAGCATTCAAATGGTGAAAGAATTTTTAAAATTGGTCCAGTACTTTTTGAGACAATTCGTTACAAACATACAAATCTTTCCTCTTTATAATATTAGTATAGATTTATACAATCCCATGCACTATTGCCACTCAGTCATACTCGAATGGTTGCTTTTTGATGAAAAAATGTGGTCAATCACAGGACTTCCAAAGTGTATTTTCTATTGTACCTACCTACAAACAAGATTTCTGTTATAACGCGTGTCTAAACCAGAGGTCCTCAAGCTTTTTGTCTCATAGACCCTTTGCGAAGTTTTTCGGTTTTGGGTAGACCCCCTGCTTAGCTAATATTGCATTTTTGAAAATTTATCATCTTCATGTGTGTTTCGACTGATGTATTCCTATAGTGAGATGTAAATGTATAAAAATAAGTAAATACATTATTATTATTATTAGTGAGATGTAGAAAAAAACAATAAAAGTACACAGTATTTTTTTATACATGTATTGATAAAACCGAAATTAAAACAACCAAAATAAAATTAATAACTTCCTATTACATAAAATCAATAACTTCCCAGACCCCTTATTCTCTTTTTCGATCATATGGACCCCTTGCGGGTCCTCCTTGACCTCTGGGGTTTGATATAGACCACTTAGGGTATCATGGGTCTAAACAATCATATCATTGAAATGGAAGTAAACTTAATGAACATTAGATGCTCTAGTTGCAATTTTACCTATTCCTCTGGACTTTTCCTAGAATAGAGATATTTTGTGATTAGATAGATTAGATAGAGAATTAGTGTGTGGAATACGCTGCGAGATCAATTTCTGTACAAAGATACATGATTGTATAATCCGAATATTTGTCTCGGCTGTGGAAGTAGTGAGACCGGACCTAGTTCCTGATACTGGTGAAACAAGTATAATGTCTTACTGAGAGGTTAAGACTGTGAGTGATCGTTAGGTGTTATTTATTACTTTTGTTTTTTAGTGCCTTGATAGGTAGACGAGCAGACCGACCACCTGATGGTAAGTAGTCAACGCCGCCCATATACTTTTGTTTTTTAGTGCCTTGATAGGCAGACGAGCAGACAGACCTCCTGATGGTAAGTAGTCACCGCCGCCCATAGACTTCTGCAATGCCAGGCCGAAAGCCGCTGCCTACCGTTTAATGCTCCGGGCCAGTAGTTGGCTGAGAAATTCATAGTTTAATTCAGTATACGTTTATACATGTCTTCCAGAGGAATAGGTAAAATTGCAACTAGAGCATCTAATGTTCATTAAGTTTACTTCCATTTCAATGATATGATTGTTTAGACCCATGATACCCTAAGTAGTCTATATCAAACCCCAGAGGTCAAGGAGGACCCGCAAGGGGTCCATATGATCGAAAAAGAGAATAAGGGGTCTGGGATGTTATTGATTTTATGTAATAGGAAGTTATTAATTTTATTTTGGTTGTTTTAATTTCGGTTTTATCAATACACGTATAAAAAAATACTGTGTACTTTTATTGTTTTTTTCTACATCTCACTAATAATAATAATAATGTATTTACTTATTTTTATACATTTACATCTCACTATAGGAATACATCAGTCGAAACACACATGAAGATGATAAATTTTCAAAAATGCAATATTAGCTAAGCAGGGGGTCTACCCAAAACCGAAAAACTTCGCAAAGGGTCTATGAGACAAAAAGCTTGAGGACCTCTGGTTTAGACACGCGTTATAACAGAAATCTTGTTTGTAGGTAGGTACAATAGAAAATACACTTTGGAAGTCCTGTGATTGACCACATTTTTTCATCAAAAAGCAACCATTCGAGTATGACTGAGTGGCAATAGTGCATGGGATTGTATAAATCTATACTAATATTATAAAGAGGAAAGATTTGTATGTTTGTAACGAATTGTCTCAAAAAGTACTGGACCAATTTTAAAAATTCTTTCACCATTTGAATGCTACATTATCACTGATTAATATAGGCTACATAATATTAAGATTAAGCTTAAGATTTCTCCATGGATTCTATACATTTTCTTCCAAAAATAACCTCCACCCAGGCGGAGCCGCGGGTAACATCTAGTATATAATAATTATGAAATGAATATGTTTATCGTCAATTTCATAATTAATTTAATTATTATAAATTCCTTTTTAAGTTGATTGAGAAATCTCGCTTTTGTTTAGTTCTGCGTTAATGTTTTCGACAGGCACCACTTCACTTTCTTTTATTATTTTATTTTTTAATAACAAAATGATAAAACCGAAATTAAAACAACCAAAATAAAATTAATAACTTCCTATTACATAAAATCAATAAAATCCCAGACCCCTTATTCTCTTTTTCGATCATATGGACCCCTTGCGGGTCCTCCTTGACCTCTGGGGTTTGATATAGACCACTTAGGGTATCATGGGTCTAAACAATCATATCATTGAAATGGAAGTAAACTTAATGAACATTAGATGCTCTAGTTGCAATTTTACCTATTCCTCTGGAAGACATGTATAAACTTATACTGTATTAATCTATGAATTTCTCAGCCAACTATTGGCCCGGAGCATTAAACGGTAGGCAGCGGCTTTGCTGTGCCCTGGCATTGCAGAAGTCTATGGGCGGCGGTGACTACTTACCATCAGGAGGTCTGTCTGCTCGTCTGCCTATCAAGGCACTAAAAAACAAAAGTATATGGGCGGCGTTGACTACTTACCATCAGGTGGTCGGTCTGCTCGTCTACCTATCAAGGCACTAAAAAACAAAAGTAATAAATAACACCTAACGATCACTCACAGTCTTAACCTCTCAGTAAGACATTATACTTGTTTCACCAGTATCAGGAACTAGGTCCGGTCTCACTACTTCCACAGCCGAGACAAATATTCGGATTATACAATCATGTATCTTTGTACAGAAATTGATCTCGCAGCGTAGTCCACACACTAATTCTCTATCTAATCTATCTAATCACAAAATATCTCTATTCTAGGAAAAGTCCCCGACGCAAAGCTGTGGACGACAACTGTCTTATTGTGGGCATCAGTCGGGACTCCCTGAAGGCGAGGGACGCTCCTAGAAAAAGCCCAGATGTGCTCTGTCCCATAAACTATGAGTTTTACAAAGATGCAGTCGAAAGGGTATTATTTCTTATTCTCTAAATGTATTTAAATATATGTCGTATAAGACAGATATTCATACTCTTACGCTTTCATCTTCATCTTGCGGACTGCGTACACATCACTAATATTTTGACATGCTTTCAAGTCCTACATGCTTCCAAAAGATGGCGTTGTAAGCTAGTTACGAACTTGCATCCACTATCTTGTTCGGTATTCGTAATAATAGATCCACAATGAACAAACGCATATGGTGCAGCATTCTATTCTTTTTTTAATCGATGCGGCTAATTCATGAGTGATTTTTTAAGTGCGTTTACCTAAAGTTCCGAAGCAAACGTCCGTCACATTTATTTATAGGTTTGTGGAGGAACGGGTGATTGTGTTTTTTTATGCTGGCACGGCAAAGTGTCCATACTGCACCTGATGGCAAGCGCAGTGCCGTTCAATTAGAGTATCGACTAGCGAGAGAAAATCTACCTCCCGCTACTCAACACAATCATACCGGCCTGCTTCTTCAAACTACGCCACGTGCAAGAAGGCTTAGAGTATTTAACACTGGAGACGCCATTGAGCGCTTACCCCGTATGACAAATGTAAGAGCACGGTGCTCATACACGTTCTATAAAACGAGTTGCGCTTCGTGATCCGCCACTAAAAAAGTGACATCACGTGCGAATTGAGCTCCGTCAAAATGCGAGCCTGTAGCGGTATTAACATGTAAAAATAGATCTGATACATCAAACTTACAAAAATACAACATTATTTTTCACCTGGACGTATTTTTTTAAAGTAATATTATCCTTAAAAGCAACAAAACATATAATTTCTAAAAATTATCATCGGGTAATAAATGTTGCCAGGTTAACCTTTTAGCCACAGTAGTGTAAAATTTATTTGCATTCAATATCTTAAACGCAAGTTGTTTTTTTAATATTCATTTTTAACTAATGTTGCCCGCGGCTCCGCCCGCGTGTAGGTCTTGGAGCATTTTAACCTTCTATATTTTGCTATCCCATAAGAAGCGTGCATTTTTTCGAGTGCAAAAAATTATGTCGATCCTTTGCTCTGTGAAAAACTAAACTATCCCATGGGAACTGTACATTTCTCCGGGATAAAAAGTAGCCTATGTGCTTTTCCAGACTATAATCTATCTCTGTGCCAAATTTTAAGTAGATCCGTCCAGCCGTTGTAGCGTGATTGGATATCAAACAACCATGCATCCATCCAAACATACGCATTTATAATATTAGTAGGATTACTTTATTTATGCTTCTTGATTTATAATTTAAAAATATTAGGAGAGTTGACATATCGACTAAGTTTACAATTTCATAAACTTTATGCCAGTGTAGCATTTTGGGTGGTTTATGTGGTAACACTGTCGTTTATGCAAGACTCTAATAGTGTTGTAGATAAACTTATAAAGGTTATCGATAAAATTACTAATCCATCTGGGCTGTCTTCTAAACACATACTTTTAATGTAAATAGTTCTAACACACTAGGAATGTCACAAAATATGACAAAACCAGAATAAAGTATTTGTCAAAAAAATGTGATCCTAAAAATGTATCCGGTATATTTAAAAAATATTTAGGTATTAATTTTGGCGCCATTCATTTATTACGTAAGATGATGTAGGGGGGGAGTCGATCATGTCTTATTTTTTCTTACAAGGGGTGGGAGGGAGTCTTAATAGTTCTTACGTAAGATCACACAAATGCGCAAAGCTAGGATTATACTTTGAAAAAACGCGGGCCATGCCTATAATTTTAAAAACAAGCAACTTAGATTTTTTTAATTTTTTTTGTTAACCGGTATGACTTGCCTTTTCACCCGGTTCCGGCTTGACGTCGACTTTTGGGACAGCCTGTATTCATGTCGAGATATCAAGCCCTTTTTATATGCTCTTCATAATAGATAGCCGTTAGCCGGCTACCACACCAAAACAGGCAATAATCGCTCTCAATGACATACAATAATTTCATTCACAGCATTTGCTAATCGCATTCGTTACCAGTAACACTGTATTTCTTGGCTCCGCTTATTTAATTTGAAATTTTATGGAATAACAGAACACTCCATTTTCTTACAAACTATATACCATTGGAAAGGTCGTGTTGTGTGCTTTCCGGTGGTATATTTGCTGAGGTATAATCGGAATACCTCAAAACGAGTGAGTAATCAACATTTTAAAATAATTTGCAACGGCCGTCATTGTTGTGTTGCATGTGCTGACATACCTGAAAAACGCTACTCTTCAATTAGTGTTGACCAAAAGAAAATGGAAGTGTCACGGATGATGTGCAAAGCAACCAAAAACTGATAACAGTAATACACCTTTACGTCCCATTGACTCACCCGGGAAGTCAAGGAACAATAATGACTCGCTACCTTTTAGTGACAATATTACGCATCGAAAAAAGCCACTGTTGATACTAGCGCAATTAGTGGAAGTTCCGGCTTAAACTCTTCCGCGTTAGTTATTACAAAGAAAGACGCTAGGGAAATAATAAGAGAAGAATTCAATGTCATGAAATTGGCTTTAGCACAGGAGCTTAACCAAACCCTTAAGCAGATGGTGAGAACCGAATTTTAATCTCGAAAATCAATTCATAAAACAGGAAATAACTGCTTTGGATAATAATGTTTGTTTCTGAATGAAAATTATGAAACCACCAAATCCGCCATCGCCAAATACCAAGACACACTGGGAGAGCTAAAGAAAGAGAACGTTCAGTTAACATATACGTTACAGGATCTACAAATCAGGCTTCAGGTTGCTAAGCAGCATAACCGTTCTAACAATCTTGAGATAGAGTGTGTCCCCGAGCACAAACAGTAAAACTTGCTATCTATAATTACTCAGCTGTCTAAGGTATCCTGCAACTTGAAAGAATCCGACATTCATCATTGCACTCGAGTGGTAAAAAGTAACAGAGACGACAAGAGACCTCGCTCAATCATTGTTAAATTGGCTTCGGGGTACATTTTAGCGAAAACAATAAATTTTAATAAGGCAAATCCAAACGACAAGCTCAGTACTGCTCACATAGGCATTGGAGGTAATAAATCGCCGCTTTACATTGTTGAGCACCTTTCACCTAAAAACAAATTACACGCAGCGGCTCGCCAGATCGTCAAAGAAAAAGACAAATTCGTGTAGATTAAGCAAGGTCGTGTTTTCATTAGGAAAACAGAAGAAGACGAGTTTACTTATATAAGAAACCAAGAGACCAGAACCGACCTAAAACAATTCTCTGCCATATCCCGTTTGTCCAAATCATATAACTCTATTTGTGAAACGATGTATGTGTGTATGATGTATTTGTTGATAAATTGCCAAAATTCAAAAAAGCTGTTGAGGCAAAATCGTTAGCTGTATGTTAGATGTACATACAGCTAACCATTTTTTTTTATAGCTACAATTTTATAATATTGTTATACTTAGATATAAAATATATATATTTTATTATTAATTTATTAATTAAATTCTCATTTGGTCATGCTCATTGTTATTTTGGAAAATTTAATTAACCTTTTACTTTTATTGAATACTGGTGTTACTTTTTTTTCTTAACGCATGTCGTGGTATCCTTAAAATGTTGTTCATTAATAGTAAGATTATTGTTACCTCATTATAACTTAGTCCTAAGTAATGAAACAGCAGCTGGATATCCATACTAGCTGTTGCTCGCGGCTCCGCCCCCGTGGAGTTTATTTTCGGGAGCAGAAGTATCAATGCAAAGAGTTGTCTTCTGCACTGAGACACCTATAGCGATCGTCCTGAATCTCAGGTGTTGTGACTGTCTAGATGGCTAGACAGGCACAACTCCTAACTTAAACTTCTAGCACTCCTTATAATACCCCGGGATCACTCCGTAAGTGTCGAAGAAGGCCACCGCGGGGTTTTAGCTGGTAGTGTCCGGTTGGGTGTACATAAGTAGTAGGGACTCGGCCCAGCCGCAGCCCGTATAGCCATCATCCGGGCGACGGGGTGCTGGGTCGTAAGACCGGCTAGTCCAGCATAACCGTTTTATTCTCATTCCGCTTCCCCCCGAAGCGGACGGCAGTAATAAAATGCTTTCCCCGCGACAAAAAAAAAGTGTTGTGCCTGAAGCTTGAGATTACATTTAAAGAATACCTCATAAGTTAACTCCTCACTTCGCCCTTTAAGGGATGATTTGGTAAAAACGTTGAAACACGTATTTCTTTATTTTTTACCTAAAGCCTAAATATGAATTTTCAGATCCCTAAGTTGAAGTATTACGGATTGCCCATACAAACTTTTAACCTCTATTTCACCCCTTTCAAGATATTTTTTTGAGACAAAAGATACCCTATGTCCTTCCCTAGGATATAATCTATCCCTCTACTGAATTTCATTAGGATTCGTTAACCGGTTAGTCATGAAAAGGTAAGAAACAGACATACAAACAACAATATTAATTTTGCTGCGGAGATATTTTAAAACTGTAATATCTCCTAAGATATTCATTGAAATCAAATGACGTAAAGGGCAACTTTGTTCAAAATTAAATACTTGTGACGAATAAAGTATTTATTTGGATAAGGATTAATACCATGTTTATAAAAACCCCTTTCCAAATAATGCATTGTTTCAGAACAAATTCGATAACCATTAAAAAGGTTATAGTGAGTCAACCGAAATAGATAGACATATGCTATCGCGGACTTTTTTTAGAACTTTATAAGAGGAACAATTTCGTCGTACATGATTGTTATGTAACTTTAACCGTTAACGCAGCGTACGCAACGGAAGCTCTCAAAAGGAATCAATTTTCCCCGTTTTTGCAACATTTTTAATGGCTGCTCCGCTCCTATTGGTGATAGCGTGATGTTATATACCCTATAGCGCTCCTCGATAAATGGGCTATCCAAAACTAAAAGATTTTTTCAATTCGAACCAGTAGTTCCTGAGATTAGCCCGTTCAAATAAACAAACAAACTCTTCAGCTTTATATAATAGTATAGATTAAATAAATTAAAGGCGTATTATTTAAAAAAAATCAAAAAAATAAAGTTTTTATTTTTGCTTATTTGGCTTGTATTTTTCTCAGTACTCATTACCTTTACAGTATTTCGATTAAATTAGAAATATTAATTTACACTATTTTTAACTATACCTCTCTACTTCCGTCCCTTTTCACGAAATCACACCCAGAGATTGCAAGAAAGCGATAGAAAAGATGATACACATAAAAAATTATCTTAAAACATTTAATAAATTATAATTGTTTTATTTTATCTATCGATAGATAAGGACAACGCTATCTATACCTCATGTCGACATTGCTACGCTCTACTGTTTTTACACAGTTGTCAATATATGACACTGTAAATATATTTCACAACAAGATAAATTTGTAACTGTGTGCATAAATTTGCCAGTGTTGTATGAAATGGTGCAGTGTGCGTGCGTAGCGACGTGATTACATTTTGCATTTGTGTGCACATGTTTATTTGTAGTTGTACGAAGCCCCCCACCGACATTGCTGAATTTTTTGTTCAAGATTCGAGCGTAATGCCGTCTCCTTTTGGTTGCCTACTCTAAGGCAAGAAGGTGAAGAAGCGGTCGAGGATCTAGTGTCAGAGTTGGTACTTAGAAGGCCGCAAAACGGCCAAACATCGTACCCCAACCCTAGACCACCAACAAAAACCGCATATACACTGGCTGATCCCGGAACGCGACACACTTGCGTGTGCCACTATGGCGGATATGAATTTCCTACTACCAGTTTTTTTTTATTCTGACACTGCACCTGATGGTAAACGCAGTGCCGTCACGTTAGAGTATTAAGTAGCGAGACACAACCTATCCCTCGCTACTCAACACAATCATGCCGGCCTGCTGTGTAGCTTCTTCACACTACGGCACGGGGCAAGGCGGTGAAGAAGGCTGCAACACGACCAAACTTCGTAGGTACCCCAACTCTAGGCTCCCGACAAAAGTGTTACCTAAGTGCTAATAAGTTTATAATTCAGTTTTCAGACGATCATCCGAAATTAACGAAGAAATACATGTCCGTGGACATTGAACCGACTCCGATAGATCATCAGATACAAGATCTGAAGAGAACAGAGTACCTCACTAAATACTGCTCTAGGGGTATGAAGATTCATTCTTCCATATCTCAATCATATTCAATTTTGTCGGGGGTCTAGAGTTGGGGTACGATGTTTGGCCGTTTTGCGGCCTTCTGAATACTTTGACACTAGACCCTCGACCGCTTCTTCACCTTCTGGCCTATGACGTAGTGTGAAAAAGCAGGCCGGCATATTGTGTTGAGTAGCGGGGGGATAGATTGTTTCTTGCTACTTGATACTTTGAACAGCACTACGCTTACCATCAGGTGCAGTGTGGTCACTTTGTCGTGCCAGAATAAAAAAATCAAATCAAATATCTATCAATGAAATGTTATACATTATTTAGACTCAGTCAATCTTTTTTACTCTACCGCCAGTTCGGAATGCAGTTTCGCTAGGGAAGAACGGGCAAGTAACTCTAGCTTAACTCTACTATCTTATGTATGCATGATCTGTGGAGAGACCGACTGTTATGCTCATACTTCAACAGGGTGTTACAAAAACTGGTATAGGTGACGTAAAGGAAGGATTAACTTATAAGTACATACATATACTTTCACACCTGTAATCCCGAAGGGGTAGGCAGAGGTGTAACTAGTAGACCTACATTTCACAGATTTTATTACGGTCCTATAATGTGAAGGGGGACCAGCCTGTCGCCGTACCGGGCACAATTCCAGACTCCGGGCTGATACTGAGTATTTCTAAATAGAAAAACCTAATATCACTTTACCCGACCCGGGATCGAACTCGAGACCTCAGCACAGCAGTCGTAACGCATGCCCTTGTCGATCACTAAGTAATGAAGCTCGGCGAGTCTTAAGGAATGCTCTTTTTATATCCCGCAACGAAATTAATCAAACAGAAATATAGGAAGGAGTTGGATATGTTAGTTGGTTATAAGACAATTTTCAACTAGCATTGTGTAATGAACGATTACTTGAGGCTTTGTTGTGAAATGTGTTTTATTTTTATTAACCGACTTCAAAAAAAGGAGGAGGTTAACAATTCGTCGGAATCTTTTTTTTTATGTATATTACCCGATTACTCGAAGACGCCTGGACCGATCCGAGAAATTCTTTTTTTGTTTAATGGGTATACTTCCCAGATGGTCCCATTGGCACCAAGTCAGGATCTGATGATGGGATCTCAGAAAAATCGAGGGAAACCCCCAAATGTTATAGAGACGCATAATTTGTTTTTCATTGAAGTCGGTGTCCTTTTTATGAATTAAAAAACTTTTATTTTCTACAAATGTTTAATCCAGCTCCATAATTGGAAATGTCTAAAATTAACACATTTCTACAATAATACTAGTAGCCCTGTATTAAATATAGTCCCACTGCTGGGCACAGGCATCCTCTACCATCTTCACTCGCGGATCAACTCTCAGCAACATGGTTTCTTGCCGTGTAGATCAACCGCATCGAATCTTCTGGTATCTTAATAATATTGCAACACTATAATATAATCTTTTCTACTGTTTGTGTAACTCCTATATATAAACTTACTCGGGTACCCCAAGATACAGGCAAATTTAATTTATGCTTGACATGATGATTTCAGAAATTTCTACTTAACTCTGTGTTTCTGTTGCAATCATGTTTTTATTATCATTAAGACTGGTCTTCCCAGAGCTGCCCTTCATGTCGGTGAACCTGGCCCGTCGCGCGCGAGCTCTGCAGACGCTTCGACTCCCGGACGATGTCTACATACCTGATACAAGCCAGAAGGGCTCGTACCGCTGCCCCAAGCCGGAGAAGTACGCCGACCCACCATCAGCTATGTCGATGCGGCCCAAGTTCGATGATTCACTTCAGAGTAAGTTTTTTTTAAATAACAACAGTCGAACAACACACTAAGATACGAGTCTTGTGTTGTAAGTATCGGGGACTACGAGAGACTTTCGGTGTCAACACCCAGACCCCGGACACAAATGTCTGTCACAGAAAAATTTGTCCCGGTGTGGGAATCGAACCAACGGCCTCTCGTTTCATAGCCAGCTAGTTACTCGCCTACTGCGTCACAGAGGCTGTCAAATAATGACTCCCAACAGCGACACACATAGTCCTCACTGATGAATCATAGGTCATAGGTATCAGAAACCATGAAAGACTTTCAGTCAGACAACATCCAGACCCGATACAAATAATTGTGTGACATACATTTGTTTCGGGCGGGGATGGAATCCGCGACCTCTTGTTCCACAGCCGGTTACTACCCACGGCGCCTTAGAGAATGTCATGCGATATTAAAGTAACTAATATAGGCTTAATGACAAAATCTATTCTAAATTTATGGTCCGTACTGAGGGCTGCATTGAAAATTTCAGTAGTCTGGTTTTAAAATCTGACAAGACGCTTCCAACGACATCTCATTTGTCAAATTATGATAAGTAGTTTAGAAGATATGAGGGAACAGATAGAGAATATACATACAAACATACATGCCGGCGGCCGGGCGTCAGGGCGACGCTGAGAGAGGGTTTACTCCTTCCTCTCCGATCGCCAGATATAGTCAGGATGCACATCGTATGATAGTTCGGTAGAAAAACACGATATTAACACTTCAGAGTTTATTAAACTACTGCCATTCGGATTGCAGTTATCCATGGGGAAGAATCTGGCAAGAAACCCCATAGGTGCTCTTTTAAACACAGCACAATCTAAATTACTATAACTGATACTAATTACAGTTTCACATCACCTTAACTTATTACTTTAAACAGAATTGCGGCATTATGCCGTCTAAAGCTAGTAACTGTTCAATTATTACTCCCGAATTGTGGTACTCCCGTGAAATGGCGAGGTTGTGCCTCACTCCGTGAGTGAGATCACCAGATAAACAACTCGAAACTACCTTCAAAATAGCATAGCAAGTGACGGTATCCACAATTTACAATTAATAAAGTTATTTGCAAGTTCAATTCGGCAGCCGTATTCATGATGCTCCTACAGGCATTGCATACATACTCACATACCGGTCAAAAACATAACCCTCTCTTTTGTTTTGCCGTAGTCGGGTAATAATAGATATTTTTACTCACTGTTTCTTATACTGATGATTTTCAATAGTACCTACCTATTAATATTAACTATTATATTCAACAGGAGAGCTTCGTCGAATCCTGCGCGTCCGTACAGGCGATACTACGTACGGCGCGTGTCACGGCCTCTTGGCCCAAGTGGTCTTGGAGAAGAATCCGTTTGGCCCCCCGCGAGAGGAGCCCAAATACGGCCGCTGGCGGAATCCGTACACCTATACTTACAGGATTGATTGAAATTTGTTAATATTTTGTTAATTGTGTATGCAATGATTGAAAGTTAAATTATATTTTAATTTTTGGTGTAATGGTGTTTGAATTATGTTATTTTGTAATTAAATATGTGATTAATGCGTCCCACGGCTAGGCCACATAGAGGGAAAGTATCGTAAATATTGTAGATAGAAAAATTTACTAAAGGAAGACATCATCAAAATATTATTGAATAAACGCCTCTCTGAATCGAGAATCGAAGGCGCCAATAGTTAAAAAAAAACCAGTAATTTTACGATATTAATTAAAAGGCTCGATCATAAGAATTATATTTTTTCAAATAAAATAGCATCTTAAATAAAAGCAAGACCATGAAATTTTACATTTACACTAAGCCTATAATTTAGCTCCATCTTTAATTATTCTCTTTATGCATTCAGTTTTTTCGTCGGTTTAATATACTCCAAACCCGTCCTTTATTAAGAATGTCGCCAACTTGGTCGACATAATTTCGATGCGGACGTCCTCGACTTTTCCATCCACACTCCTGTTACATTAGACTCCTATCATCTATATTCTCAATGTGTCTGATTAGCAGAAATCTTGAAAGTGGTAGAGTCACACTGTAGACATATTTGTATACAGCATGAATGGGCCGGCTCGACCGGGGTAGTACCACTGTCTCACAGAAAACCAACGTAAAGTGATAGTTCACTGTCGCGTTTCGTATGGTAAGTGAGATATCCGGAGGCCCAGATTCCCCCTTCCCTTCCCTAATCCCTATTCCTGTCCTTTAAGGCCGACAGCGCATACGTGATACTTTCGGTATTGTGGATGTTCATGGGCGGTGGAGCTCACTTAACATCAGGTGACCCACTGGCTCGTTTGTCGCACTATGATATAAACAAAAAAAAATTGTAGGTAATGAGAGATGAGACATCATTTAGTTGTGATATGAATAGAGATTTTGGGTGATTAGAGCGACTGGAATCTTGATATTGTATCTATTTGGTATCACAACTAATCTATCTATGTATATAAAGATTGATGTGTGTTTTTATGATCCGAGTGCACTCCATAATGGCTGGAGCGATTTTGATGACATTTTCAGGCAATCTTCAGATTAGCCCAGCGGATGATCCTGAGAAGTTTGGTAGCGATCGAATCGTTAGGATTTTTGGTAATTGCGTGTCATATTTTCCATACGGGGCAGTTGTTTACTCATTCAACGTGGATGAAGTCGCGGGCAATAGCTAATACCTTGCTATAAAGATACAATGAATACGGCCCCACAATCTTTACCAACTTAGCCAGAATCCTATTTTTATTGTTGCAGAGTAGATTATATACTATTTCCTACTGTTTTTCTAAAAAGGCCGAGTGTTAACTATTTTTAGTTGTTTTATTTTATGACAGCATTTTCAGTAATAAAACAACGATATTCAGACACGAGATGTCATTTTGGAATAATGTCACAAAATCAACTACCATGATATAATATAAATAAAAGCATATGATGCTATTAACAAAATTTCCAGTTGTATTATGAAGTGAAATAGACAATAAGAAAAATGGATCACTATTTAACGACATACAGGAAAGACTATCTGTGGCCCAATTTACCTGGGGCTGGAGGAGCAGCCGAGGCTGGTGGTTTAGCCGAGTATGTATTGTCTACCCATTTGAATCGACCTATATTAGTTATATCGAAGATTATTCTTAAGGTTCAATAACTATCGAGGCCACCTTACGTAAAATTAGTCCAATGTTGCACCTCACCTCTCTCATTCTTAATCATTAAAGTTAAGTAGAACCTGGTGAAAATAAGACGTATTTAAAGTGCCACTACAAATTCATCGTCGATTCAACTAGCTTTTATGTGTCATATTAAAGAGCATGCCAACCATATCGGGCTCAAATTTAAAGTATATCTTGATGATCCAAATTGCGCGCACAGACGACGTCAGTTATCACAAACTCATAATTATATATACTGCCCAGCAACTCTCAACTTTGGCAATTATTAAAAGAATATTTTACATTAAGGATTGGATAAATTAATATCTAGTGATTTATTGGTCTCACCTCCATGGTTTGGCTGTAATCCGGATTAGTCACGTAAAACTGGGTTCGATTCCCAGCCAAGGTCAATATTTTGAACATAATTTCCCTGGAATTGTATCACGCGATATGTTTCATATGAGCAGGTTTCAAAATGGAAATCAAAATCTACATTAACTGCAAAAACGTATTGCCTCGATCTCACATTAGAGTTAGTAATGATCTGGAGAATATTTTCAGGGTTCCAAAGCTTTCGGGCGAAGAGCTAGCGTTCTACCAAGCTTGCATGCAGCACACGCGGCCTCCTGACTGCCGCTGCTCTCAGTACTCTGGCGGAGAGATGCCACAGCTACCGCCAGGCAAGGAGAGCGGTTGGAGCAGAAATGAGGTGGGGTTCCCTAATGGTCTCTTGAAAAATCTAATTATTATAAGATTATTAAGTTGCGTACTGTTTAGAACTGCCTAACGAAAACATATAAATATACGCAATAGTCAAACACATAATCTACACTAGGTCAAAAATGTATCGTGGGTATCAAGAACTACGAGGGACTACGGTCCCACAACACGCAGACCCCACACATGGGTATATTGGCCTGTCCAATAAACATTGGTATCCTCTACTAATGAGAGGAGAGGAGGCCTTAATTCACCAGGCTGGCCTAATGCGGTTTGGTAGATTTCACATACCTTCGAAATTCTTATGAGAATTCTCAGGTATGCAGGTTTCCTCACGATGTTCACCTTCATCGTTAAAGCAAGCGATAATTAACATTTAATACACAAGTAACTTTAGAAAAGTCAGAGGTGTATACCATTTGGGTTTCGAACATACGGCTTTCGTCTTGACAGTCCGTACCACAAGGAACTAGACTATAGCTGCTATCGTTTGTATGAGATATCTAAGATATTTTCATTTATAAGTACTTGAAATTCACGTCTATATAAATACTTTGCATGTTTTGTGTTTAAGATCATGGGACCGATGTTGGATCCAAAACTGTACCCAGTGAGAGTAGGTGCTAGTCCAGAAACACCAACGTCTCGGTATGATCAGCCCAACGCGTTTTTGGACAAGGTAATCCAATACATTTTTTGTAAACCAGTTCTAAAAATGTAAAGATACTTAATTCAGTTAACTATGTACACATCTCACATCTCTCGCTACTTGATACTCTAACTGGAAGGTGCAATACCTTGCAATGCTTACCAAGTCCAGTGTGATCACTTTGCCGTGCCAAGATAAGACATTTTAGGTCTTTTTTTCGATAACTTTATTATTTAGGTTACCATAACAAGTTTGCCTTTGTCAATGACGTGTGGTTCTACTTATTTCACCATATCTTCATAAATTCTGAACACTCTACTGACTCAGACTGCCTCGGTGGCGTAGTTGTAATTGCTCATGCGTTATGACTGCTGTGCTGAGGTCTCGGGTTCGATCCACGGGTCGGGTAAAGAGATATTGGGTTTTTCTATCTAGAAATTCTCAGTAATAGCCCGGAGTCTGGAATTTGTGCCCGGTATGGTGATAGGCTCCCCCCTATCTTATTATGGGACTGAAATAAAAAGTGGGTGTACTGGTTACACCTCTGCCTAACACTTCTGGGATTACAGGCATGAGTCTATGTGTAATGTGTATGTATGTATTCTGAATACTATAATAAATCTATAATCACGAAGTAATTATTGTGACACACGATTATAACTGAAACAATATAACTTGTACAGCTCCAGTCGAAGTATCCGATGCTGTACAGCATACTGCAGAACGAAGCGTCGCCAGAGCTGAAACAACGCATCGATAGAGATCGAAACAAAACCACATACCAAAAGGATTATTGTGAAACAGGTAAAGTAATTGATGGGGTGGAACACAAGCGTAAACTAAAATAAAATAGCGGGTGAAATTATGCGACGAGTATTTCATAAAATTGAATACTTTTCCACGTACGAAACTGATCGATTATTACGATAATACGTCGACGGAACACCCTCAGTAATCTAAGAAACCACTAACCTGGAAACCAGCTTCAGCAGCTTTGATACGCCAGCAGACCAAGGCAGTCTTCCAACCCCGGGGTGGTACTGATCTTCCACGTGTGGTGGTAATACAAATTAATTCTCCACCACAATGAATATTCCGTCACGTGAAACAAGATATCTTCTTTATATAACATGTTTTTACTCGTCACAATAAAGTTATATTTAATTAACGTCGCACAAATTAACGACCATTCTGCAGAGAGAAAATATCCGAACAGGAACTAGGAAGTATAAAGTTTACTTTTTTTTTCTTTTTAAATTGATTATTTGACTAATGTACGTGTTCCAAAACGGCTGACAGCGCCATCTTTTGCCATTGTTA
This sequence comes from Laothoe populi, assembly GCA_905220505.1. Taxonomy (NCBI): domain Eukaryota; kingdom Metazoa; phylum Arthropoda; class Insecta; order Lepidoptera; family Sphingidae; genus Laothoe; species Laothoe populi. The sequence continues at coordinate 16,069,420 of HG992168.1, forward strand.
GCGGCAACCGCTGCGCCTCGGCAAGGTCGTTCAGCCAGCGGCCCAAATAGAGAAAAGAGGGCGCCGTCGATCAATCGATCATTTTATTTTATTTTTGATGCCTTAAGGGCTTAACCAGTATTTCTGACATGTATCAGTGATAAACTTCGTCTGCAGCAGCTATAACTAGGAGTCTTATCTAATATAATTAACAATAAAATAAAAGCGAACGATAAAAAGCGATGTCAAAAATTCTACATTATCTATACATACATACATACATCTAAATAATAATAATACTGTATTACACACTGTCCCACTGCTTGGCACGGGCCTCCTCTGACCTCTACTAATGAGAGAGACTACACATACCTTCGAAATTCTAATTTGAGTTCTTAAGTATGCAGGTTTCCTTACGATGTTTTCATTCATCGTTAAAGTAAGCGATAAGTAACAAGGAATACACACGTAACTTAAGAAGAGTCAGAGGTGCCATTAGGGCTGGGTCTCGAACATACGACTTTGCGGTACGAATTGTCGTCTTGACAATTCGTACCGCAACCAACTAGGCTATCGCTGCTGACACCTATGGTTGGTTAATTTTTTTATACATTTCCTATATAGGAAACAACGCATAAAATATTCTCATTATCAGGTCCTGGAGCAAAATTCGAGGGTCTTCAAAGGGCAGCAGATGAAAGTGGGACAGGTCCGTGTGCCCAACCGATGCGGCTGCCTGGTGACCCATGCAGGGTGGGACCCAAGCCAAGGATGTCCACTCCCAGGACTATTTCGAAACAAGGAGGTGGTGGGGCTAGCGATCCGAGGGCTAAATGCGGTAAGCAATTTACAAAAAAATTGGGATAATTTTCACTCATTTCATTGAAGTTAGCACCGTTCCTGTCATTCTTCTGGAATTGGTGCTCAGTTAGTAGATTTACATATAACTTATTTACCATAGGCTACCCACTTGCTCGGTTGTCGTACCGTTATGAAAAAATAAAATAAACACCAATAGTTTGAAGCCATTTAAAGTGACATTTGCAGATTTATTAGTACCAGAATTTAATAACATTTTAGTAGCTTTAAATGACACGCTAAAATGTTTCACAGAAACAACTTTACCTTGTTTGTTTAATATAACTACAAATAAAGCTATTTAGTCAGGTATTTTTTAAAAATTCCGAAAAAATATATTTGGTCACCATACCCAATATTATTTTCTTTTTAATTTTCCACGTATCTAAAATCCTCACAGCAGTCATATAGCAACTTAGTATGTCTGAAAATCTTTTTGTTTTCAGAAACTACATCAGCAGTGCCACCACTGGGTAAAAGCGAGTACCAAGATGGAGTATCAAAGCTGGGAGCCATCATCATGCGAGACAAGTTGCATCGACGATAGAATCTGATAGTAGTAACTCATCACGGAAATAGTAAATAAAATAAATCATTGAAACGTTTGAAGTGATTGAGTTTAAATTTTAAGCCGTGGCCGCTGATTGAACAGCAGCTTTTTTATCTTGGCGCAAAAAAGTGACCACATTCGCATAGCACCTTTTGAAGATCGAAAAGGTTCTAAAGAATGAATACCATTTTGCTATGGTTTGCACGTGCGCCTGTGACTACATAAGCTACGGCGTTCTTGATCATCGAGTAGAACTGTGATTTTAAATCTAGAGCTAGGGAAGTATGCACCTGTCTTGATACAATTTTAATTACCACCTATGCTGGCTCGTTGCTCATAAATATTGGCTTCGTTTGGCTCACATTATTCAATCAGCGCCAGTAATCTCGAGTAACATCTACGATATTTTCACCACGATATATCGTGTCGAATACCTTGGAAAAATAAATGATGTATGTCGTTCTCTTAAACACTATCCATTAACTTACCTTGTGTTCAGAATATATCCAATTTAGTCAAAAGATACATAATGTAATCCTTGTCACCTATTGTTTTACGAAGGATGGCGAGGACTACATCGAATCTGTTGATGTTGCTCACTTCCCTGGTAGATATCATAATATCAGGAACACGAAAGGAGCAGGTTACCCCACAAATTAATCAAATGAACACATCCTTAAAATAATATTTATAATAAAAGAAAATAATGATAAATAGACGTTTATGTATAAAACACGTGAAATAATCTGTCATGTGGGAGGAGAACGCGCGCTGGAGATCAGCTCCCCTCGTTTGTACAGCGTCACGCCTTCTCTCCTTTCCTCTTTTCTCACGCTCACTGTCTGCTCTTCTTTTCTGACGTCGTCTTTTCTGGCGTGTTCATCTTTTCTGACGTGCTCTTCTCTCCTGACGGTATGTTCTTGCCGTGATGATACCCTTGTACGTACGGTGCTCTCGTCATGTTGTCGCAAGACGACTGCGCGAGCGTCCGATGTGTTCCGTTCTCTGTAATGAAGTAAACAATGTGTGTAGTTGGCAGAATAGTGGAGTCTACTGAGATTGTCGCAGGTTCGATCCCAATTTCCAGGTTTTCAAATATCAAGGGCGTAGTGATTGTTAATCAGTCTCTGTACCGTGAAGGAAAACAATGCTACGACACGTAAGAAAGCTTCTTATCCCAGTCTCCTAATCTGCATTAGGCCATTCTCCCGAGACGCACACATTCTCATCGAAGAAAATATTTATGATATTACAATAGGGTAGTTTCCTGAGTATAATTTTATACATTATTCTATATGCAACCGAATATTATACGCAAAAGAAACTCTTGCGAAAACAGAATCAAAATTGCGTGAAAAATGAGGTCACAATATTTATTTTAAATATTGGAATGAGCAAATACTCACAGGCATGAGCGCAAATGGTTGCGTATTGGAAACGCATTGCTATCTCCCTCGCACAACGGCACAGTAATGGTGATTCTGAGTACCGTGACGTCACGGAATCAGATATGCATCCTTGTACTGTTATTTGACAACTACCCCTTCCAGCAGATTTGAATGGCGTCTAATTTACTTATTTTTCTTTGGATTATTAAAAATCTTTCGATAATAGGTTTAAGGTAATGTAAATTGTTGATTAGATTAATAAAAAAAATCGAGTCAACTACCCTACTCATATCAAAATATAATGCATTTTGCTCTATTATTATTAAGAATTAAAAAATAACCTGCTAAGCGCCATGATCCTGTCGATATCAGGCGGCCTCCGGACCTCACTGGCGGATGTGAGAGTGACTCGCAACGGCGTGGAGGTGATCGGTGGCGGGCTCGCCGGCGGAGATGACGCGTTAGACGCTGACGTTGGAGACGCGGGTGACGCAGGTGACGCCGGTGACGACGAGCCCACAGCCGAGTCCCGCTTGGCCGACGACTCCGAGCCGGAGGTGGAGCGCCGGCGGGGAGGAGGCGCGGGTCGCCGCACGTCACGTGAATCACGCGACTCCCGTGACTCGCGTGACTCACGTGAGTCACGACCTTCACGCGGGAACGGAGCCGGGATGTGCAAGGATGCTGTGATCACGCAGCTGTCGTCGTCCGACCCACCTAGAGTCTGTATAGATAAATGCATTGATTAATTTATTATTTTTGTCATTTTCCACTTTATTTTCTTAATTATTACATGAAAGACAAATGCTTTGGCTAGTTATAATGGTGTTAGTATTTCAACGTTTATCTTGGTATCGCTCATCATTCACAAATGAAGACCTTCACAGAACTTGATCTTCAGCTACTTTCAAATCATTTGGTATTTTAAATAATCAACAAGTTAGGCATAGTTTAAACATATTACTGTGTGCTACTCATTGTTTCGACATTAATGGAATGTGAAAACGGATTAATCTAGTGTTTTTTTAAATACATAAAATAATAATTTATATTCTGGTTCTTATTGTCTTAATACCTAGTATTATCATAAATCACCTCATTGTAATCACTGGCGGAGTCGTTGGAGTCAGGTGCGGAGTCTGTTCTAGCTGCAGCAGTACTGCTTCCACACACCACACCGCTACTGCCACACTCATCACTGCTCCTTACTCTGAAAATCCAGAATCTGAGTTGTAATACAAGATCAGATGCTAAAAATAAATCATTTAATTGCCATTTCTTTTAACTTAAAGAAGAATATAATAGACTGTTTACAAGGCTCTAAAAGACATTACCACTATAAAATACCTTATCTATTTTGAATTATGTATATAAGAATTCTTGTAAAAAAACTCTAAAGACTACTATTTCTAGCATGTATTTTAGTCTATCGATCGCAGAATCAACTAAATTGAATAGATATAGAAAACACTGTCTAATTTATGAATCGAAAATGGAATCAGGGTGACTTCAAGTCTAATCTAAAGATCTAAAATCTAATCTTCTATTGTCTTCGTAATTGACAAGAAATTAGACGACATATAGGCACTTACGGGCTTAAGATAATAGTCAGTTTACAGAAACGTTTGTGAAGGCAAAACATTACCCTCGTCGTGTAAAGAAATGAGATAGAATGAAATGATTTTACATGAGAAAAGCGTTCTACGAGTGAAATACTGTTAGTCATCAAAATTATTTAATGTTCATTATTATCTTTCCTTTTATTATTTGTAGTTTTTGGACACATTAAGATTGTGTCGTTACCTAGTAACAATAGTCATGGCAGAAGACAGCGATCCCGAGGAAGTGTCAGAGGCGGGCTCCCTAGTTCTTCTGCGGTGATTCTTCTCACTGCGTCTACCGACAAAAGGCAGACTTGTCAGCACTGGCGCAAACTAGGCAATTCGTTGCAGTCTAGTCTTGTTTTGCAATCATTAACAAAGACAACGACTAAAGCACCATATCTTATCAAACGTACTTTTACTGTCTTGACTGAAAGCATTACTGTTGCTTGGCTTTTGTCAATTATTTCTAAAGCGAAGCTGTCACTTGTAATGTCTTGAAATGTGTAACATTTTAAAGCCCCATATTACTAAATTTAGATTCTTATACATTAAGGCATAAGGAGCCATATTTCAATGCAAGTTCCATTACAGTTTATTTATTTGTGTAATTTAACAAAAGACTCTCTTATAGAAATACTTATGTAGTTAGGTACAACATTAAAAGCATAAAATAATATAGTATCGCAAGAAAACAAACTAGGCTATGATTAATGATAAATTTTTAGTAAACGATGATCGAAAACAATATAATTAAGATTATTAATTAAGAAATGATAGTGGTTGAGTATTCATGTTGAAGAAGGTAAAATCTAGGAAGGCGTAAGAAATATATGACATAATAAAGACTAAATAAAAAGTATAAAGCTTTGATAAGAACTAATTTAGAAGTATAGAGAAGAAAAATTTGAACAAGCTGTGATGAAATAAAAAAAACAACTTGATATAGCAACTGAATCCTTATCTCTGAAGATCGCTAACATTCTGATTTGGGCTAAGACATCTGCTATACATATTAGGATGTGTTTTACATCATAGGCTGGTAAACAAGCAAGTGGGTCATGAGACAGTGAGTAACCTTCACCTCCCATAAACACTCTCAGTACCAGAGTAATTATGGATATTGCCAGTTTTAAGCAATAGGAATGAGATTAAGAGGGATTTAGACCAGAACCTTATGAAACGCATCAGCTGGCTGTTATTTCACGTCGATCTTCTCTGAGACAGTGGCAATAACCTGGTCAAACCTTCTCATTAATCCTGTAGATAAAACTGGATACAGCGTGGTTTTCAGCCATAGTGTCAAGTGCCTATTTAGTAGGACCAATTTCTCTAGTTCAAAATGTAATGCATATTCACTGGAACCTATAGTTGCTTATCAAGTGATATCTTCAGTCTACAATTATCAGTTTTAAGACACGGAGCTGACACCAATTTTCTATGTAGATATGTATTCTGAAAGCATAAAGCTGTAAGCAGCGGCTTCAAGAAGCTATTTACAGCACTGATTTCCTTCCTAGAAGTAAGGACCTTGCGTACATTTAATTTCTAGTTGAGTGTTAGGTGTTCATACCTGGCTGGTGGTACATTCCCTGGTCCGCCAGTTGCAGCGGCGCTGTGTAGGAAATGTTCTCGCGACCACACCCGTCTTATCGCGTTGTCTGCATTTTCCGTGTTCGCCTCCGCTGCACATCTGAAAATATAAGAATATTTGGATTTAAGTCTAGTGTGATGGTTGGTTTTGGCAGTAGGTTTGTAAGAGCTCTAATCCCAAGATAAGCACGAGCATAATTCTATAAGCATACCAAATTTGACCGTTTTGAACTTTTTAGGAATCCTACTTCCTACTATCCTACTAATATTATAAATGTGAATGTTTGGATGGATGGATGGATGTTTGTTACTCAATCACGCTACAAAGGCTGGACGGATCTGGTTGAAATTTGGCACAGAGATAGATTATAGTCTGGAATAGCATACAGGCTACTTTTAATTCCGAAAAATGTACAGTTCCCGTGGGATAGTTTGGTTTTTCACAGAGCATGAGAGTCGACATGATTTTTTGCATAGTGGCAGTTTAGGGATCAGAAAATTACATAGGTCACTTTTTATCCTCCTATGGGATAGCAAAATATAGAAAGGTGTAATAGCTTAAGACGCTTCCATGGATTGTATACCTTTTCTTCCAAAAATAATGTCCACGCAGGTGGAGCTGCGGGCAACATCTAGTTATAAATATAAGCTAGTCTATATCACTCATAGATTTCTAAAGTTACTGTTGAAACAAAGTAAGTCACAGTCTGTACTCTGTACTCACTCGGCTCTCCTCAGCAGCAGAGAGTCGAGGTGCGCGATGTGGATGTAGGCCTCGTGCAGCAGCTCTGCCGGCAGCATCCACAGCTCCGTCTGCCGCTCCACCAGCAGGCGCACCACGTGGGTCACACTCACAGTCTGTACTCTGTACTCACTCGGCTCTCCTCAGCAGCAGCGAGTCGAGGTGCGCGGGCGCGCTGTGCGCGAGGTGGATGTAGGCCTCGTGTAGCAGCTCGGCCGGCAGCGTCCACAGCTCCGTCTGCCGCTCCACCAGCAGGCGCACCACGTTGATCACATCTGCTCTATCAGACAACTGTTCCGCACTGAAACAAATACAAAATTTTAAAGAGTAGGAATTCAATTGAATACTCTAGAAGGTGCCAACTTACAACGAGGTGGTTTATTGCATGAACGATACTAACAATGGATTATATTAAACAATATCCTCCAGATTTGGAACGTAAGAAATCGCAGCTGCTTTGAGGCTATAAACATCCAATAGCGAGGAGCCGTTAACTGATACTCCCAGTGTATTTCAATTTGCAACATTTGTGGTATCACAAGCTGGTGCTGAGAGATCGTCAACATATACATAACTAAAACGAGAGAGATTTATAACAATAATTTTCTAGCAAACAAGTATGACAAGACTTACCTAGCAGTCTCATTAGGCTTGTTCCTATGCAGTATATTGGGCGCGAAGATGGTTGCGATATTGGCAGCGTCCATCTTGTTGCCAGGCTGTGCGGAGTCGTCAGAATGCGCGGCAAGCAACGCCAGAAAGGATAGTAATGCGTTGAGGGTATCCCGGTGTGCCGTCGGGAGGAGTTGTACGATCAATCGCAACGCCTCCCACTGGAACCGAGGGTGGTTCAGTTCTGAAAAGGGAAGCAATGTAGTCGTAGATGTGTCTCACGTATTAACATAAGATTAATCACTAAGCCCATAGGTATTCGATGAAATTAAAAATAAATTACTTCTTCATTAGTACAATAGTTGTAGATCATCAGAATTAAATTTTATTCAGTTGGGAAAGCTAAGTGACCCAATATCTGACAGGGGTTTACAATTACTGCAATCCAATGACACATTCAATTGTATTTATTCAAAATGGAGAAGTAATAACGGCTTTTCTTTCATTCTATTAATCTACCCAATACACAGCATCAAATGACACAAGACAGTCACTAATAGATTTGTAATTTCCTTACTTTGCGTGTGTAAAAACGCGGAGTAGAGATCTCGGCAGAGGAGAGGGTCAGGAAGATCCCTTAGGAACTCCTTGAGGAGCGTCGCGACATCGTGTGGACATACTGCTGCGTCTAACGCTGCTTCTTGACTTCGTTCCCAGTCTTCACGCAACTGGAATATCATTTGAACCTTATTCTATGTCTTAGGATTTACTTTACTAGATCTAACATCATATAAAATGCTTTCTATATGCTTAGAACTCTAATTGAAATCCTGAATAAAATCTTGGCAAATTTCTTCAGATTAATTAAACACATTCTTGGAATCCAGAATTACATATAACACAAGTAACAAGACTGAAAGAACAAGATTTATCTAATCATTAAACAATGACAATACACAGGAATAATAAAAATCGACCTTGATGCTAAGAAAAAAACATCAGCAACAAACAACAAGCTGTATTTACGAATGTGAGAGTTAACATTGTTGCAGGAATGGTTTGGGCAGCTCATTATTCGGAGTGCGCAGAAGCACCGATTGTAATAAATCGTTTGTAACTGGGTCGACGGTGGTCGGTGCTACAATCGAAACAAGCGTTGGGTTTTGAAAACATCTAATTCTGTCCATCAGTGTTTAATTCTCATGCGTGTTTTCATACACTTTGTATGCAGTGGTAAAGGTTAGTTTGTAGGGTCTGCTGGTTATATGTCACAACGTTGATAATTTGAGATAATTTGTTTAACCTTTCAACAATGAAAGACACTAAGAGTTCTTTATCATGAGGTAGGGTTTTAAGCGCTGTCAATTCTAACACAACTAACAACATCCTCAAATTCATTATCGTGAGATAAAATGTAATTTATTAGCATTTCCATAAGAGTGAAATTTATCTGAGTCTCGTGAACCAACACTTATGATGGAACTAAGTTTTTATCAATATTGGTAATAAATATCCCCTTCTTCATAATTCAAAATGAAATCATTAAGGACTACTAATGAATCACCAAATGAGTGTGGTCCGTTTATGGACATAATATAAATGTTGGGACAAATTTCTTTAAAAAAAACCGCCAAGCAACACAAATTGCTTCCGAGCCAGAACATTCTTATCTTGACAATCGATTAATAATAACATACGAATGAGCAACTTGGCTCGATTTCTGGCCAGGATTTGAAAGGTAAAACCTATTATTAATTGCCCCAATTATATAGTTATAATTTTTAATAATTGGCGGTCAGAACAGTGCCAAAAACGTTATTACTCGAACAAGTTGCGGATTATCTAGGCAAGGCTTAAGGTAAAATTTTGAATGATGGAATTTATTGTGTTCTGCAGAATCTATTAAATAAATATGTGTAAACTTTACTTGAGGAATATTTAAAATTTCCTAAACCACAGGAACATTTTACTTCGGAGAAATCGAAATTGTTGATATAAAACACAGGTATAGATAAACTTTAAACTGTTCACTTTTACGCCAAAAGATGGATAAAATCAAAAAGAGGCAAGCTAGCTGCTTACAGTTTTAGAAAGTTCAAGGACAAGCTTTTATGTGTTATACTTTGCTTCAAAGCTGCTATCTGTTGCTGACTACCCTGGTATCTTTATAATCATATTTACATATACACTCAAGTCTGTAGTCCCTGAAAGGGTAGGCAGAGAGAGTAACCAGTACACCCACTTCTCGACGAATTTATCATGGTCCTATAATGCGGTAGGTGGCGAGTCTATCGCCATACTCTGGGCTCACACTGAGACCTGGGGATCGAACCCGAGACCTCAGCACAGCAGTCGTTACGCATGCGCAATTACTACTGCGCCACCGAGGCTGTCTTTATCATCAATACAAAATATAGCATGTCATACGTCGTGGAGTAAATCAATAATTTTGTTTACAGCATCAATGGACCAACTCGAGCAGTACAACTGTTTCATAGAGAACTGACATTTAGTGACAGATCTCTGTTGCACTATATGTTAAGTCACATCTATAGAGGTGTAGCGGAGCTACATCTATTTAAAAAAAATAAAAAATTTATGTAGCTCCGCTCAGAGGCAAATATGCCCCGCTTTCCAAACCTTTACTTATGAGATGGACAACGCACCTATAATTCTGGTATTGTAACTATTTGAGGGAGGGGAGGCAGACTCACAATCAGGTGAGCCTTGCCCATTTACCAGTCTGCTATAAAAAGTTACCTGTCGAACTCTCTTTTTAGAGGCGGAGACACGGAATAGCCCTAGCGTGTGCAGGCCATGTCTTCGGAGATGGGCGAGGCAAGCGGAGACCAGCGCAGGCACCTTGGGACCTCCGCCGCCAGCCTCTTCCAGTCCTGCCCAACCCCATTCTCCAGAATCACAGGATTCACTCTGGAATGACAAATGTTCTAACTTTTATAAAATTGGTTAAATTCTGCAGGTTTCGAAATACATAAATATACTTTAGTATCAGTTACTGGTGGTAAGATATTCACATCCACCCGGATAGACCACCGTTTACAGGGTGTAAAACCCGCCATAGTGGCATACGCAAGTGTATCGCGTTCCGGGATCAGCCAGTGTACATCCGGTTTTTGTCGGGGGTCTAGAGTTGGAGTACGATGTTTGACCGTTTTGCGGCCTTCTAAGTACTTTGACACTAGACCCTCGACCGCTTCTTCACCTTCTTGCCCATGGCGTAGTGTGATGAAGCAGGCCGGCATGATTGTGTTGAGTAGCGGGGGATAGATTGTCTCTTGCTACTTGATACTCTAATTGGACAGCACTGCGCTTACCATCAGGTGCGGTGTGGTCACTTTGCCGTGCCAGAATAAAAAAAGTTATGGATCAAACTTGTTTACTTATTAATGCTAATCTTTAATTCAGTAAAGAATTGTATAATAAACATATCAGCTGTGAGAATATGAGGTTGTGAGCACTCAAATCGTCAAGGTGATTGGTGTAGGTCTTAATATTCTATCATAATTATGATACAAGCGTTTTCTCATAATAAGAGGGGGGGAAAGACTCAATCTTTCTCCTACGATACAGATCTACGCATTCCAAGTTACATATCCTCACATTTTGTTTCAATAAAGTACGCGACAATTGTCTATGTGTTAGACAGGAACCTCTTCGAATACCATGGAGCATTAACAATGAATTAAAGTGAAATAACAGTTATAGCGCATAGACTTAAGTCCGGTCATCTACCTCTCAACAAGTTTAAACATCTGATGAGGCAAGTAGATTCTTCTAATTACTTATCTTGGGGAGTTCCAGAAGACTTTTACCACCTTCTAGTTAATAATATATCCTTGTTAAATCAGTATGATATAAACCCACTAAACGTAAGAGTATTTTAAAGCATTTTGGCTACACTGATGTGTAGATACCAATCAAAACCAAATGTGCATCATCAGACAGGTATTCGTATACCATGATCTGTAACATTATTTTTTAACAATTATTTGGTTTAGTTTTAATAGGGATGACATAGTCTCTAAGCGACCCAAAGCCTTTATAAAAACGAAAGATAATAATATTTACAATGCATATACGGAAAATAAATCAATTTGTATGTTAAGTTCACAATCTGCAGTTGCACAATTTTTCTGACAAGCTGTAAAACAGCATTTTGATTCGGACCAACATACACACCAATGGATAAGCACGATCTAAATCCGTCACTCGGGCTGAATCGTAAACACTATGCTTTTTATTACTCGTAAATCATCCCCACTTTGAGGATTATAAAATTCTGTCAATATTTATCAGATATAATGCCAAAAGAGTTTACACAAAGTAATGTTGACGAGATGAGATAGTAAAGTTAAATATCGGATCTGATATCAAAGATGTAAAGAACCTTCATAAAGTGCCTTATTACAGAATCTCGATCTCTCAAGAGCAAAAATATAATACATCACAGTATGCTTTGTTAGCGTTATACTTTTTTTATAGTCTCGGAATAAGATATTCACAATATCGGAAGTCAGAGGAGTTGGAAAGATAATATATATTTTTATTAGCCTAGCAGCAGCAGGCTGATAAAAATGGCTTTATAGCAGCGATAGCCTAGTTGGTTGCGGTACGGACTGCCAAGACGAAAGTCGTAGGTTCGAAACCCAAGTGGCATACACCTCTGACTTTTCTAAAGTTATGTGTGTATTAAAATGTTAATTATCGCTTGCTTTAACGGTGAAGGAAAACATCGTGAGGAAACCTGCATACCTGAGAATTTTTCGAAGGTATGAGAAGTCTGCCAACCCGCATTAGGCCAGCGTGGTGGACTTAAGGCCTAACCCCTCTCATTAGTAGAGGAGGTCCGTGCCCAGCAGTGGGACAATGTTTAATACAGGGCTAGTATTATTATTATTATGTTTGTTACACCGTAATCACGGGACTATAGAGTCCCGGACATTTGGAAGGCATGCATGGGGCCGAAGCCAACACGTAGAGGCCCGTTAGACAATTTTAATTTATTTTTGTGATGTGAAACCAGCCGACGGTTATCCCTGTATACACTATACAAGTGCACCCAAGGACAACCCCCGGTTGGTGTAGGACTATTGCGTGAATGGATAAAAAGTTATGCTGGTTTATTGAGGTGAGGTGTTAGTGGATTGGGTAATTGGGTCTATGGAAAGGACTATGGCACCTGCCTGACCTATGTTAATAACACGGATAAAATAGGCAGGTGGTGACTCGCCAACTCAGGTAAATGGGCTCCCCAAAATAGTCGTTAGAAATATTATTATCAGCCTAGATAGATTTATTATATGTGCCACTGACGGAAAAAGGCCTCCCTCTTTCTATTCCACTTACAAAAAATATGATTATAAAATGAAATACGATAACTATTTTAAAATTTTTGTTATAAAACAATAGTTTTAGTTTTTATTTGACTGATGACTCAATTTCTGTTTTTTTTTAATTAAGACGGTTGTTTTCAGATTCTGTCCTCAGCCATGTGCGCTATTGCGAAAAGGCGTTAAGGCCATCCTTCCATCGAATTTTTGGCCTTTCACGTTTCCACCGACCGTCATGTGGTGTCCAAGAAGTGCGATTTTTGCCCATCTGTCTGAGTGAATTCTACAGACATTGCTGATCTAGTCCCATTATTGGTCTACACAGTTTTCCCCCACAGTTACTCCTACTCTTACTGTGATGGAGCGCAGGTCGGTGTTTCAAATATGATCATAATAAGTATACAGATGAAAGAAAATTATTTCTGTTAACTGTAGTTGACTCACATTTTTTTATACTGGCACGGCAAAATTACCACACTGCACCTGTTGGTAAGCGCAGTGTGGATTAGAGTATCGAGTAGCGAGCGACAATCTATCCCCCGCTACTCAACACAATCATGCCCGCCTGTTTCTTCACACTACGCCATGGGCAAGAAGGTGAAGAAGCGGTCGAGGGTCTATTGTCAAAATATTCAGAAGGCCGCAAAACGGCCAAACATCGTACCCCAACTTTGGAACTGATTCCGGAACGCGACATACTTGTCTGTGCCACTATGGCGGGTTTTACACCCTGTGTACGGTGGTCGCTATCCGGGTGGATATGAATATCCTACCACCAGCAAAACTAATTTTTGACTATCCAAAAGCTTATAAAGACACATTCATCAGAATCATCTGATCCAAATGAAGAAATGACACTGCTGCACATGCACGAAAATTCCCAGTGAATTAAGACACTTTGTCACAAATACATGACAGATTGACGAATGATAATGACGACAAAACCTTACACCAAAGAACATGTAAAAGGCCAGTAACAAGTAGGCAATTTCTGCAACGTTATTATAGTGAGGCGGTTATTTTTGGATGGAGGTATACGCGAGTGTGCTAGCCGCGTCATACGATAAAATTATCGCGGCCTTAATGAAAGCAAACCGATGGAAAGGCCGTGCAGGTAACCGGACACCGGTCACGTCAGAGTGACGTCACGTTGCGACACTGTTAAAGTTTGATTTATTTTTGTTACAATGGCATATGGTTTTGGTAATGCTTATTCTGTTTCGGTTGACTGTTAGCTAATTGAATGGGATGTTAATGATCGTTTTCTTCTTAATGAATGTTAATATAAATTGTATGAATATAAACGGAATAACAATAAACCAATGTTACGATTCTTGCTTATTATCTTACACCAGAAAATTAGTGAGTGTTATATACTCATACTTATAAGATTCAAGAATTTTCAAATTCAATAAACAAACCAGGACAAATGACATCATGACAATCTGGAAAATTTATTAACGTTGCAAACGCTGAAATCATCAGTACTTTCATAAATACTTTCTTAATTTTTTGTCTGATAAATACCTCTTCTTCGATGAACCAAAACGGGTATCTTATTATTGATAAAAAAATTAATGAAGAACCATTAATGATATCCAATAATCCGGTGATATTAAAAGCCAACACTGACATTAACAACCTAATCAGATACGACTGTTTACCATAACGACTTTTACAAGCAATTGCATCGGTCATAAATCAAAAACGCAGCGGTGTCATTACATTTGGGTTTATCGACACGCGGTGCGATTTGTGGAGGCAGTATGTTTACATGTCTACGAGTACGCTGTACACCGTCTGCTGACACGTCTGCATCCAATCATATACTTGTTATCTCATTTAGATAGCAATATCGTACTGGTAAGAGACTTATTGTGATGAAATGGATTTTATGTGGATATTTTTATGTGTATTTTTATTTTTATCCCGGCACGTCAAAGTGATCACAATGCACCTGATGGTAAGCGCAGTGCCGTCCAATTAGAGTATCGAGTAGCGAGAGATAATCTATCCCCCGCTACCTCAGCACAATCATGCCGACCTGCTTCTTAACACTACGCCATGGGCAAAAAGGTGAAGAAGCGGTTGCAGGTATAATGTCAGAGTACTCAGAAGGCCGCAAAACGGCCAAACATCGTACCCCAACTCTAGTCAGAAATGTCAGTAAACCTCTAGTAGCTAGATTGTAATAATATTAGGTTTTACTAATATACTATCCTATTGCTGGTCACATGTCACCACACTAACTGAATACATTATCTCGACATCCTCTACTATACATAGATCCTTACGATTAACAATAAATACACACGTCACTGAAAGTTAGAGATACTTGTCCCGGGAGCAGCCACCCTCTCAGCAGTTCCTCTAAATACTAGGCTCTCGTTGTTTTGAAACAAGATAATTCTTGGTTTACAACATTATGCAGAGATACGTTGCTATCATTACTTAAAGAATCTCAGTTTTATTTCTACTGTTTGGTATTGTTATTTGAGGACACAATAGATTTCTACTATGAATCTCTGACCTACAGTTGTATGCTTCTTTTCTACTGCTTCTGCAAACTTTCCTTTTTTTATTATTTCCTTTCTGTTTTTGATTGTGATGTGGTGCAACCTTATATAATATAGATATTAATGTATATAGTAACTGAGTGCCTATACTAACTGTATTGTATGTTGCATTAGTATTGAATCATCATTCGGACAGTTGCGTATCAACTAACTTGGACCTTAGGTGATAAGAAACTCTTGCGCACTGAATAGCAGTCTTCAATAATATCGAAAATTTGCCCTGAAATTTAATTTAATTAAAAAAAAATAACCAATTGCTTGTTTTTATTCAGCTGGGCGATTCCAATGAAAGAAATTTATATTGACAGTCTTAATAGCGCAGCGGGCGAGTAGCCAGCTGTGAAACGAGAGGTCGTGGGTTCGTTTCCCGCACCGAGACAAATGTTTGTGTGTCAGACTGATATTTGTTTCGGGTTTGGGTGTTCGAGGACCGTAGTTCCTCGTAGTTCTTGATACTTACTATACAGGTTTTATCTAGTGTGGGGTCAGAACTATGTGTGTGACTGTTGACTGTGGGTGTACATATAATATTTGTTATGTATAAAATCATAGTTTTTGAACTGTGATCTTACTCGCTGACATAAATGGTATTTTAATGTGGACCGAAAAAATCGGTAATGATTTCCATAATATTCGAATTTTGCATACATTTCAACACATTTTCGCACAGGAAGAAATCTAATTCCGTAGATTACATGCGTTTCGAGAAATGAAAATGTAGTACGCTTCAATGTAAAGTAAGTAGAAGACTAAACAAACTGCAGTTACGTAAGACCTTATTAAAACTAGAGACGGTAACAAAGTAGCGTGTTGCGTTTATGACTATGTTTCACGGACATTTTCTGGAAAATCGTGGCGGAAAATTTCATACAACCGTGTCGCACTTATAAGTGTTTTATGATCACCTTTAAATGTTATGTTTATTTTATGCGAAGCTAAAGACTGTTAGGTGAAAAACACTGTTGCATCAGATTGGTTACCAAGAATCACAAGGTCATCGGTGTTCGGAAAACGGTAGTAAGTAGTGAGTAAAATACAAGCCAAAATCAAATTTATTTCCATAATATTAACGTTACAAATATGCTTAATACGCACGTAGATAAGGGCGGTATTGTCAGTTTTTGTCCGGACACCGGTATCCGTGACTGGGTAATGATTTTACCGGTAGGCAGCGGCTTTACTGTGCCCTGGTATTGCAGAAGACTATGGGCGGCGTTGTCTACTTACCATCAGGTGGCCCGTCTGCTCGTTATCTATCCATACAGTAAAAAAAATTGTTGCATATAAGAGATTCACATTCCACGAATGATATTAAAAACTCGAAATAATGTTTAAAGTGGTTTAAAGTGTAGAAAATTTTATTAATTTGTACAAGAATTAGTACCTATATGTCCATTTACTAAAAATATCATAGTATGTTAAATGTAAAGAAATCATCACGAATGAATTATTTTGCATACACAAATAAGTTGACTTTTTAAGAGCTGAAAATTGTAAGAGAAGATTTAATGGCCTCCGTAGCGCAACGGGCGAGTATCCGGCTGTGAAACGAGAGGCCGTGGGTACGATTCCCGCGGCGAAGCAAATGTTTGTGTGACAAGCAAGCTATTTGTTTCGGGTCTGGGTGTTGTGGGTAGTCCTTCGTAATTGTTGATTGTTGTGGGTATCCCCACGATACAGGTTTGACCTAGTGGGGGGTCGGGACTATGCGTGTTATTTATTTAGACCACTCTACGGGAATTAATTTTTTTTCATCACTCAAAATAAATTATAAAGCAAAACATGGCATATTAAAGTTGCGGCCTTTAACGAGTATGGTATTAAATGATTATGGATCACCAAGCCAGTTTACATAGTAGCTGGTTAGATTTAAACAAACACGGCTTATACGAATGCGTCACTTTAAGAGATTTTCTCCACGTGTAAGAACCGACGCAGCGCGTTAGTGATAGCCTAGTGGAGACGATAGTGAACTGTAGAGACAGAGTTCACGGGTTCGATTCCAAACAACTTCGATTTTTCAAAGTTATGCGTGTATATGTTGTTACTTTTCGGTGAACCGTCAACCGAAAGGACATCGTGAGCTATGAATCTAATTTAAATTATATTTTATATAGAGTAGAGCAGCAGTTGTAAACCAGTATTTCAAAAGAAGAATGCTAGAGTTTCTTGCCCAGGCTCTAACAAAACTAAATTCTGAACTGACGGTAGAGTAATCAAAATTGACGGAATGTAAATAATGTTAAACATTATTTCATGGATTTAATAAAAAAAAAAAAAAACCAAATAAGAATTATGACAGCAAGTCAAATGTACTAATCCACATTAGGTCGGCGTGATGTACTAAGGCCAAACCCCTCTCCTTCGTAAAGGACACCCGTGTCCAGTAGGGCATAGCTAAGATTTTATTAGGGTTCACTTAGCGTTCCGTACCTCCAAACGGTAGGCAGCGGCTTTGCTGTGCCCTGGCATTGCAGAAGTCTATGGGCGGCGGTGACTACTTACCATCAGGTGGCCCGTCTGCTCGTCTGCCTATCAAGGCACTAAGAAAAAAAAACCTCCGTAATTATCAACATTAATGTCTCTTGCCAGTGGACCAGGTAGAGCGTCATGTCTCTATCGTTGGCTAAGATCGGCGACTATTTCTGCACTCTCAGTACTGAGTATGACAAAACGAACAGCGTCCAGTTTCACTTGGCCCCTTGCATCTATCTTGGCTAGAAGTGGGCGTTGAATTAACAAACCGTTTTTCTACTGTTAACGAGTTAACCGTTTTCTCTTTACCGCAAAACAAGTTGAATTTATCAACCTGTTTTATGCAACGTCGTTAAATCAACGACAGCCTTGTACAAAACGGGCGCACAGATAAACCAGTTCAATTCATAAATCTGTTTTATTCAACGTCGTTGAATCAACGACAAACGCGAACAAAACGGACGCACAGATAAACCAGTTGAATTCATCAACCTGTTTTATTCAACGTCGTTGAATCAACGACAAACGTGAACAAAACGTGCGCACAGATAAACCAGTTGAATTCATCAACCTGTTTTATTCAACGTTGTTGAATCAACGACAAACGCGAACAAAACGGGCGCAAAGATAAACCAGTTGAATTCATCAACCTGTTTTATTCAACGTCGTTGAATCGACGACAGACGCGAACCAAACGGGACATTAACGTCTGTGCACGTTTCTGCAAACCAGTTAAAAACGTGAACTGGTTTTTAAACCAGTTGACCGTTTATAGGAAATGGTTACATTTCGTTAACGCAAATATCGTCAACGACCCACCTCTAATCTTGGCTTGAAAACAGTCAAAACAGGATGATAGTAGAATTGTAGAGGCCATTCATATCTGGTTAATGCGGGGAGAAAATAGCCGCAAAGCTCTCAGAAAGATTGATTTTTAGAAATTTATCAATCTGCTAAAAATAAATTCAATTGTGCTATTTTCGTTACTGCGAGTGATTTGTTCGGAGCTATTTATATCGAGTATTTCAGAAGCTTCATCTACAATAATGTATGATTTCTCAAACCGTCTACCCTGGGTTTTATTGTTATGTTTAAATCGGTTTTGGCTCAGCTGTGTGGGTAAATTAATCAAATTATTTTTGGGCGAATGTTTTAAATAAATAAGTTTGATTTTTATGAAATTGTTATATGCATTGTAAATTAATAAATTGTACCTTTATCTATCTTTTCCATCGTCTTGATTATCAACGCTATTATTATTATTGACTTTACCATTCATATTACTCCCATTATATATTGTTGTTATTGGAAAAAAATGCATTTCTATTTCTATTATTTCTATACTTTCCTCTCCATATGAACACATTTGTGAGTAAATATAATCTGCTGAATCTTGTGTTTTATTATCGAAGAGACTTTGAAGCATTTGGAACTGTGCTGTCAGAGGAAGTTTAGATTTTTTTCAGGTAAATTACTGCGATATATGTACTTACATCATCTCCCTTCTCTATAGCACCGAGCGAGGCTAGCGAGGCCCTGGAGCCACCGTGCTGCTGCCGCCTCAGGGCTCGCTCCGTCTCCACGCACTGCGCCAGGGGTACTCCGAACACGCTGCCGCTTGGCGCTTCTAAAACAAAAACATTACGTCATTGATGATTCTTTATGACAATTTCATGGCTCTACAGGCCAATAACCGGTTGTAAAAGAGAGGCTGTGGGTTCGATCCCCACATAAAGATAAATGTTTGTATGATCCACTAATATTTGTTTCGGGTCTGGGTGTAGTGAGTCCAAAATTTTATAGTTCCTGATACCCACAACTCAAGGACAAGCGTAGTGTGAAGTAGCTACTCAGCAGGCCAGCATGATTGTATCGAATCATGCCGCTCTATTTTTTTGGTGGTAGGATATTCATATCCGCCCGGATAGCGATCACCATACACATAAAATGTAAAACCGTGACCGACGAGATTGTGTTGAGTAGCGAGGGATAGATTGCCTCTCGCTACTTGATACTCTAACTGCACGGCACTGGGCTTACATCAGGTGCAATTTGACGTGCCAGGATAAAAAATATACAAATTATTTTTCAAAATAGAAATACGACAATTATTGGTAACAGTAATATACATATAGCAGCGATAGCCTAGTTGGTTGCGGTATGGACTGCCAAGACGAAAATCGTATGTTCGAAACCCAAATGGCATACACCTCTGAATTTTCTAAAGTTATGTGTGTATTGAATATTAATTATCGCTTGCTTTAACGGTGAAGGAAAACATCGTGAGGAAACCTGCATACCTGAGAATTCTTATAAGAATTTCGAAGGTATGTGAAGTCTAGCATCCCGCATTAGGCCAGCGTGGTGGACTAAGGCCTGACCCCTCTCATTAGTAGAGGTGGCCCGTGCCCAGCAGTGGGGCAATGTTTAATACAGGGCTAGTATTATTATTTTATTATTGGTTACAGTGACTGTTACTATTGATTAAAAATATTTTGTACACCACTACATGATATTAGAGTATATAGACTGGTTCCGAATCTTATTTTACTGCCGACATCCTCCGTGGCACAGTGGGCGAGTAGCCGACTGTGAAACGAGTGGCCGCGGGTTCAATACCGCCCTGAGGCAACTGTTTGAGTGATCCACAAATATTCATTTCAGATCATATTGTTGTTCCTTAGTGTCCCACGACACAGATGTTATCTAGCGTTGGGTCAGGACTATGTATAATAATTCGGAGCATCGTGCGACCCCGAGATGGACGGCAGCGTGGGTGGTAAGGCCTCGTTCGCTGTCGTTGTTCGGTGCGCGGGGGCTCCTTAGCCCTCCATGGAGATGGGCTGCTATGTAGCATCGCGCAGGGGCGATTCCAGCAGCAATTCTAGCACTCCTTAGAATACCCCGGGATCGCTCCGCAAGCGCCGAAGAAGGCCACCGCGGGGTTTTAGCTGGTAGTGTCGGGTGGGGTGTACATAGGGGTTAGGGACTCGGCCCAGCGGCAGCACGGATAGCCATCATCCGTGCGAGGGGGATGCTGGGTCGTAAGACCGGCTAGTCCAGCATACCCGTTTTATTCTTAATCCGCTTCCCTCCGGAGCGGGCGGCAGTAATAAAACGCTTTCCCCGCGACAACAAGACAACAAAAGGACTATGTATAATTTGTGTGACGATAGGCAGGATTTAACGGTACGCAGCAGCTTTGCTGGCATTGCAGAAGTCTATGGGCGGGAGTGTCTACTTACCATCAGGTGGCCCGTCTGCTCGTCGGTCTATCCAGGCAATAAAAAAAAGATGTGATAATTTAATGCAATAAGGTCGCGTGTGCATCCGCTCGTCACTCGTATTGTATTTATAGTTTGTGAGTCTCGCGAGATGCCGTTTTAATGCACCATATGACGACATGTGCGAGATGTATTTAGAAGTTACTATGTGATTTTTTATTCTAAATAATCATGAAATTGTGTGCTAAATATCAACTCCCATAATAACATTTTCACCGAACATCTTTATCTTCTCTGAACTGTAATACACCGCCGACTTCTGCATAATTTCTGGTGCTCATAAGTTTTTAACAGACCTATGCTGCTAGGATATAATAATAATAATACTAGCCCTGTATTAAACATTGTCCCACTGCTGGGCACGGGCCTCCTCTACTAATGAGAGGGATTAGTTCTTAGTCCACCACGCTGGCCTAATGCGGGTTGGCAGACTTCTCATACCTTCGAAAAATTCTCAGATATGCAGGTTTCCTCACGATGTTTTCCTTCACCGTTAAAGCAAGCGATAATTAACATTTTAATACACACATAACTTTAGAAAAGTCAGAGGTGTATGCCACTTGGGTTTCGAACCTACGACTTTCGTCTTGACAGTCCGTACCGCAACCAACTAGGCTATCGCTGCTATTTTACTGCTAGGATAATAGCTCTTAACTTAACAATATTTTTTTTATTCTGGCACGGCAAGTTGACCACACTACATCTGATGGTAAGCGCAGTGCTATCCAATTAGAGTATCATGTAGTGAGAGACAATCTATGCCTCGCTACTCACCACAATCATGCCGGCCTGTAGCTTCTTCATACAACGCCAAAAAGAGGTATATGGTAGGTGCTTATGGCGCTCTAGAACAATTTCATTTCAAATCAAACTCAAAGGGCGCCCATTAAAGAGACCTTAATTGTTGCTTTCATTTGGAATAATGGGGCAACCTTGATACATCGGTGCACCGAAAATCTGAAGTTGGTTTTAAGGATTTGCTGGTGGGTCCATCATCTTGGAAGTGTGATTGCTATTAAATTACTGCTGCGGTTACGCATATAAGTGACTGACATCGCTTATTTGACTACAGCTTTCTATTATGAAAAACTTATCTAACCGAAACTGTAAATTACGTTTAAAAAGCCACAAGAGGTTTAGACATGTTCTAAATTATGATAAATTTTTAGTCTCATGTCTAATTTTAAGCAACCAAGCGTGGATGCGAGTGTTATTAACGAACGTTGTAATTGGTGTGAAGACGACCATGTCAGGTCTGACGTTTGACAACCAATCGCATCCATCAGAAATCTTCTTTTAAAGATTCTTAAAGAAAAAGAATCAAGAATACGTTTTAGTAAGAGTCACACATCATTCTGATGTTCACATAGATCGTGTTTATATGGAACCACGAGGGACTATGGCCCCACAACACCCAGACCCGAAACAAGTATGTATGTCACACAAACTTTTGTCTCGGTGCGGGAATCGAACCCACGGCCTCTCGTTTCACAGGTGGCTACCCGCCTGTTGCGCTACGGAGACAAAAAAAGAAGCAACAGGCAGGCGGCAAGCTTTCACGTCGATTTTCCATAATACAGCCTGGTCAAGTCAGTTTTTATCAGGGTCTAGAATTGAGGTAAGATGTTTGGCCTTTTTGCTACCTTCTGAATACTCTGACACTAGACCCTCAACCGCTTCTTCACCAAGAAAAAGTGCTTAAAAAAGTCCATTGGCTACAGACGAACTTGTCTTGAGCATGGCGCCACCACCTTTAAATATTACTTTCTTTTATAATTTTAGCATAATATTTACATCCAACGCATCCTGCGTTTACTCAGCGCGAACTTAGGCATCATCACCACAAAATCTATTTGTTTTAATTAAATAAAATATTTAGCTATACCCAAATACTTTCAATATGCGCCAAGCTATTTCACAATTACAAATTTGCATTCGACTATTTTCATAGTTTGGCACAAAAACTAATGTTTTGTGTTTCCATTTAATAAACGTCTGGTTTTGCGATAAAATGTTGATTTCACGATGAGTGACTATAGTTTAGCAAAGATTTTAATTTGAAAAGGAATGTTGTGGTATTCTTTTTCATTACCAGTGCACGAACATTATATTTTGGAGTACCGTCTGTATTGATTTATCTATCTACTCGCTAAGTTCTAGGAGTTCTTTGAGAGAAAAATTCAAAGAAATTAATATAATGACAGTAGCATCACAATTTATATTCACTAATTTAATGTATGTTCATAAGAATATACAAAACTTTCCTAAAATTAGTGATGTCCATAGTGTAAATACTAGTAATAAAAATAAACTTGTTAGTTATAAAACAAGGCTCCACAAAATCGGCAACTCTTTCAAGGGTCTTTGTATACGCTTTTACAATAAGGTTCCCAATCATATTAAAGAACTAAATGAAAGATGTTTTAAAGCTACTATTAAGCGAAAACTAAGAAATAAAGCCTATTACAAAATTTCGGAATATTTAGATGACCTAAAGGCTTGGGAATAAGTAATAGGATATTACTTAGAAGCGTAGCCATTAAATTATTATTGGGAACTTTAGGTACATATATATAGTAATGCCAATATATTTATTTCTTTAACATTGCGAACTTATATGCCTTACATGACTTTACTTGATATTTTGTGTCTAGTATTTCAATTGTTGTATTCAGTCTAAGTATGTCATGCTCGCTAAAGTGTCTGTGCTTGCTGCGGCGCCATGTGCCAGGTCGGTCTCTTCCCTGTAACATGGTTGAGAGGCCGATGGCTGACACATGCGTCACTACTCGTGATCGGGTGCGGCTCGTGTGGACTGGTCTGCTCAGACTGTTTCAGTAAGGACCGACTGCTTTAAGAAATCGAGATTTTTATCATTCTCACGACAGTCATGTGCGGCACTAGGTCTTGTAATGAGTTCTATTTCACAATATTTCAATAAGGCAACTTAACATACATTGAGCTGCTCTAATCTAAGGTAATTAAACTTAAATCGTATATATTATATGACCTATGATTATAACTATATGACCAAATATTGTTAATCGGTGTGAAAAGAGCAACGCTATAGTTTCTTGCCCGTTCTTCTCTAGCGATACTGCATTCCGAACTGGCGGTAGAGTGAAAAAATTGACTGAATCTAAATGATATATAACATTTTATGGATTCAATAAATATTTGATTTGATGAAAGCTTCATGCTTAGAAAAAAAGAAAGAGTTTATTTGGCTTTTCACTAAAACAAAAAGTGTAGATAAAAAAACACTTACAAAGGAAAATCCAAAAAGGATCAAAGTCAGCTTAGTGCTGCAGCATATGCTACAGCGCTGATTTTCAGTTTAACCTATTTTTGATTCCATTACATTGCATGATCACTTCCAAATTTACGATTTATAAAACTATATAAAGTTTGAATGTTGGTAAAAATTGTATTTTAATCATGTTCCTTAATAATATTAATAGCTGTACCCATGCATTGCAATGCCATG
The DNA here is from genome assembly GCA_905220505.1 of Laothoe populi. Taxonomy (NCBI): domain Eukaryota; kingdom Metazoa; phylum Arthropoda; class Insecta; order Lepidoptera; family Sphingidae; genus Laothoe; species Laothoe populi. Next base: position 16,093,916 of record HG992168.1, read on the forward strand.
TAAAGTAAATTTGATTAATTGCGATCGGTTGAACGGTATTGAAGTTGATGTTCTGCAGCGCCATCTAGCGAGTTCTTTTTATTTTTTGGGCCAGGAACCATCGTGGGCGTTTGAAGAATAGTTATACAGAAGAATAGCTTAGGTGCCTGCCTCGGTGGCACAGTTGTAATTGCGCAAGCGTTACGACTGCTGTGCTGAAGTCTCGGGTTTGATCCCCGGGTCGGGTAAAATGATATTGGGTTTTTCTATTTAGAAATACTCAGTATCAGCCCGGAGTCTGGAATTGTGCCCAGTATGACGCTAGGCTCGCCCCTATCGCATTATGGGACCGAAATTTGGCGAAAAGTGGGTTACTGTTTACACCTCTGCCTACCCCTTCGGGGATTACAAGCGTGAGTGTATATGTATGTAATAGCTTAGGAGCCAATGAGGACAAACATACTTCCATTGATTTTTATTTATATAGATTACTAGATGTTGCTCGCGGCTTTGCCCGCGTGGTATCTTTGAAAGAAAATGTATAAAATCTATGGGGATATGTTAAGCTATCTTTCTATATCATGCTAGGCCATAGGAACCGTGCATTTTCCAGGATAAAACATCTGTAATTCTCAGACCCCTCAACTTTGGGAGTTGGACGCAAAACTCCTCTCGTCCGCGTTCTTCTGGCGGGAGGAGGCGTCCAGTCGCCGTCAGGTGAGACTGGCCCTGAGGGAGATTGCGGCCCGATTTCGCAGAACCGCTGTGGAGGAGTGGCATACCAGGCTGGAAAGCCCAAGTGCAGGCTTGAGGACCGTCGCGGCAGTGCGTCCTGTCCTAAAGAGATGGCTAGACAGGCGCCACGGTGCGCCAACTTTCCGGCTGACGCAGGTACTGACGGACCACGGATGTTTCGGTTCGTTCCTGTGTCGGATCGGAAAGGAGGTGTCTGCCGTGTGCCACCATTGTGGCAACTGCCACGAGGACACGGCCCAACATACGTTGGAGGAGTGCCCAGCCTGGGACGAAGAGCGCAGCGCTCTCAGAGCAGTCGTCGGAGGAGACCTCTCGCTGCCGGCCGTGGTGTCGTCCATGGTCGCCAGCCGGAGGTCCTGGCGTGCGGTGGCCCACTTCTGCGAGAGCGTCATCTCGCAGAAGGAGAGTGCCGAGAGGGATCGGGAACGAAATGATCCCTCCCGCCGCCAGAGAAGACGTAGGAGGCGCCGGGTGGACGACTGACCGGCGTCTCCCGCCCTGTGGAACGGGGGCGTTTGAATTCCACCACGGTAACCCCTGCCTGTCGTACGAGGCGACTAATAGGGGCCATCGGGGGTCGCGGGCTCGCAGCGGGGGGCTGTCAGCCCGAATCGATGCACTCCCAGTTTCGGAGCATCGTGCGACCCCGAGATGGACGGCAGCGCGTGTGGTAAGGCCTCGTTCGCTGTCGTTGTTCGGTGCGCGGGGGCTCCTAAGCCCTCCCATGGAGATGGGCTGCTACGCAACACCGCGCAGGGGCGGTTCCGGCAGCAATTCTAGCACTCCTTAGAATACCCCGGGATCGCTCCGTAAGCGCCGAAGAAGGCCACCGCGGGGTTTTAGCTGGTAGTGTCGGGTGGGGTGTACATAGGGGGTAGGGACTCGGCCCAGCGGCTGCCCGGATAGCCATCATCCGGGCGAGGGGGATGCTGGGTCGTAAGACCGGCTAGTCCAGCATAACCGTTTTATTCTTATTCCGCTTCCCCCCGGAGCGGGCGGTAGTAATAAAACGCTTTCCCCGCGACAACAAAAAAAAAAAAAAGACCACTCAACTAACAATATGCAAAAAACTAAACTATCCCATGGAAACCGTGCATTTTACCGAGATAAAAAGTAGCCTATGTGCTATTCCAGACTATAATCTATCTCTGTGCCAAATTTCAGCCAGATCCGTCCAGCCGTTGTTGCGTGATTGAGGAACAAACATCCATCCATCCATCCATCCAAACATTCGCATTTATAATAGTAGTAAGATTTTCATTTAGATACGTATGTACGTAAAATAATATGTGTAATACCTACATCATTGCTAAAGTCGAAAGTCCTTAATGGCATGCGTCTATCTCCCAAGGTGGCCAAACAGGGGCGGGTCGCTAGTATCCTACTTATATGATAAAAGAGATTGTCCAAATTCGCCTAAGAATCAACAGAGATTTGACTTATACCATAATTCTTAGCTTATTTTGTGTCCTTTATTCCAAATACTAGAATTTAACGGACACTTCATATTAATAAAATAAAAAATAAATAGGCATGTTATTGATTTCGCGATTTTTTCACTTGTCATGTTCGTCAGAGTAATAAGTAAATAGTGTTCTGTGGTCATATTTTTTGTTTTTAAGTAATTTGCTTGTTGCTCAGTGGGTCGTTTTTGTTGTGTTTTTAACCGACTTCAAAAATGGAGGAAGTTAACAATTCGTCGGAATCTTTTTTTTATGTATGTTACACGATTACTCGAAGACGCCTGGACCGATTCGAGAAATTATTTTTTTCTTTAAAAGGCTATACTTCCCAGGTGGTCCCATTGGCACGTCAGGATCTGATTATGGGAACTCAGAAAAATCAAGGGCAACGCTCAGATTTCATAGTAACGCATAATTTGTACTTAAAAAGTGTGCAGCGGAGTTGTCTCCTGTACTGACGCGCCTATACCGATCGTCCTACCTCTCAGGTATTGTGCCTGAATCTTGGAGGGAGGCTAATGTGCAGCCGATCCCCAAAAAGGGTGATAGGTCAGACCCTAACAATTATCGCCCAATCGCCATAACCTCAGTGATGTGTAAAGTCATGGAGCGACTGATAAACAGCCAATTAGTTCGCTACCTAGAGGATCACTCGTTGATCAATGACCGCCAATACGGTTTCCGTCATAACCGATCAACGGGTGATCTTCTAGCGTTCGTATTACATCACTGGGGGGAGGCGATTGACAAGCATGGCGAGGCTCTGGCTGTGAGTCTCGACATAGCCAAGGCGTTTGATAGGGTCTGGCATCGTGGCCTTCTCTCCAGGCTCCCGGCATACGGTCTGCCCGACAACCTGTGCAAGTGGATTTCCGGCTTTCTGCATGAGCGTAGAATGCGTGTCCTCGTTGATGGACACGCTTCGCAGCTCATGTCAGTAAATGCCGGAGTACCACAAGGTTCTGTGATTTCGCCCACCTTGTTTCTTCTGCATATCAATGATATGTTGTCGCTTGGCAACATTCATTGCTATGCAGACGACAGCACGGTTCATGGGCGTTATAGCAGCAAGCCTCCTGGTTGCCGGGCGGATACTGAGAGGAGACGAGAGGATCTTGTCGTTGAGCTCAACCAGACCTTGGATCTCATCTCATCATGGAGTACCAGGAATCGGGTTGAGTTTAATGCCAAGAAAACCCAGGTGTGCGCGTTCTCGTGCAAGAAGTCTCCGTTTTCTCCAATCCCCGTTCTTCAGGGTGTTCCACTCGCAATGCGGAATGACCTTAGTGTCCTAGGTATGGATATCCGCTGCGATCTTAATCCAAGGAGTCACATCGAGGGCGTAATATCCGCCACTTCACGCAGGGTCGGAATCCTGAACAGGGTGCGGCGGTTTTTCACGCCTGGTCAGCTCTACCGCTTATATAAAGCGCAGGTGCGGCCGGGAATGGAATACTGCTCGCACCTCTGGGACGGTTCCGCAAGGTACCTTCTCGATGCCTTGGATGGGTTGCAGCGGCGGGCCATCCGCATTGTGAATGATGCAGACGTGAGTAACAGCCTGGAGCCGCTACAGCTGCGTAGGGATATTTCCTCGCTTAGCGTGTTCTACCGTCTGTATCATGGCGAATGCTCTGAAGAATTGTTTGATCTTATCCCATCCTCTCCCTTCCATACCAGAACCACGCGTACTGGCTTGCGGAGCCACAGCTTCGTGGTGTCTACTACCCCGGCCCGAACCAAGAGGTTCGCAAACTCGTATTTTTGCCGCACCATCAAGCTGTGGAACAGTTTGCCAGCTACCGTGTTCCCTCCTTCCTATGATCCTGGGTCCTTTAGGCGTAATGTGAAGAAGCTAAACAGCAGGCCGGCATGATTGTGTTGAGTAGCGGGGGATAGACTGTCTCTCGCTACTTGATACTCTATCTGGACGGCACTGCGCTTACCATCAGGTGCAGTGTGGTCACTTTGCCGCGCCAGAATAAAAAAAAAAAAAAATTGTTTTTTTTTTTGAGTCGGTGTACTTTTTATTAATTATTCTTTTGACACAATGTAAGTATTAAAAATAATATATGGTACTATTTTTAAATAACTGTTGTAATGTAGGTAGGTATCTCCCTATAAGGCTATAACAACATACTTTGTTCAGGTAAGGCAGGTAAAACTTTAAAAATATATTAGCTTCTTACTTCGTGAAATCATTGTCAATGATAATTAATATTATATACCTATGATGTTTGCTTATTATTAGGTAATTAATCGTTAATTAGAACCTAAATGTCAAATAAAACCAAATTAGCTCGAATGTTAGTATCGTAACATTGTATTGAAGTGTATTGAAGGCATGTTGACACTAAAAATATAACCTCAAAATAGAAAAGATTTTTGGTAATAAATAAACTCTAAGAAGTGTCCGTTGTTTTAATCAACTTTTAAGGATTAATAGGTGTTCTTTGGAACCCGAAAATATTCTTTCTAAGACTGTTGGTTCTTAGGCGAACTTTGTATGGGCGCTGAGCAATGTCCTTTGAAAGTTTGCATTTTCGGATGTTTGTTAATCTGATTGATTAACCAAAAAAACACGGATTTGGATGAAATTTGTCTCAAAGATAGTTTATTAACTCGATTAACACATAAGAGGTTTTAGGAACAATATGGTCACAGGTTCGATTCTCGCGCTGGGCAAATATTTTCATACTTATTTATCGTGTAGAGTAGTCTCATGCGGTGCCGACAAACGTAACCATGCTTTGTAAGCTAGTTCTTATATTACGGTAGGCAGCGGCTTTGCTGTGCCCTGGTATTGCAGAAGTCTATGGGCGGCGGTGACTACTTACCATCACGTGGCCCGTCTGCTCGTCTGCCTATCGAGGCATTAAATTCTATCCATACGCAAAAATAATTTGCATGACGGTCGGACCGTGACCCCAATTCGATAAGGAAAAAGTCCCTGTTTTCCCACGTTACAATTTAATAACTTTGGCGTTAGTTCAAAAATCATTAAAAGTAAGTGAACGTTTAAACCGCACTGGATCGAACAAATCTTTATATACACTAACAAAGATTTGGAGTGATTTAAAATAATAATACGATCGAATATGTTTACTCAAGGTTTCTGTATTTATTGTGCGCAAACTATATCACAGTGTATAAACTACGTTTGTATACGAATCTATTTGTGCCCGCGTTTGGTCGGGAATCGTTTTACTTTACGTTTTATTCGTAAATCGCTTTGGTTTAGTGGCATCGTACTTGTGTTGTGGGTATTAGGGTCGATTCACTGATTAATAATGCAATCTAAATCTGTATATATAAAAGAAGAAACTGACCGACTGACATATCAAAAGCACAGCCTAAACGGCTGGGGTTAGAGACTTGATATTTTGACAGTACCTTTATGACGTAGGCATCCACTATGGAAAGGTTTTTGGAAAGGGGGTAAATTAGGGGATGAAAGTTTGTATGAAATTCCGTCATTTTCGAAGTTAAACGCATGAAAATGACTTCCACGCGGGCGGAGCCGCGAAAATTAATTATAAAGAGGAAAGATTTAATTGTTTGTTTGTAATGGATAAACTCAAAAACTACTTAACTGAAAAAATAAATCTTTCACCTATGAAAAGCTACATTATTCCGGAGTAACATCAGCTATATTCTATTATTTAAAAAAAAAATCCCTACGAAAATTATATATTGCAATATTGTTATACAAGGTGTCAACATTTTGCTTAAAAATCCTTCTAATATTATAAATGCGAATGTTTGGATGTATGGATGTTTGTTACTCAATCACGCTACAGCGGCTGGACGGATCGAAATCGAAATTGTATTGATGCTATGTATGTTATGTATACTTTAACCTATGATTTGATGATTTCTCCTATTTTTTTTATGTACTGACTTGCCATAAGAGCCACGTAATTGCCTACATGATCAATGATTTCATTTCAACTTCCAATAGTCAGAAGTGGGCAATTAGGCTGGTTTCAAACCTGTTTTCCTTCTCAGCAGTCGCTTTAACAATGAACAAATCATCGTTAATTAATTACATACACGTAAACCAACTAGAGGTGCACTGGTTGGTTTTGAAACAGCGACATCCAGCAGTCAGTCCATCAGTTTTAATACTTTCTGTATTTGCCGCAGACCATATCTATTTAATTATGTATGAGTGTGTTATTATTATTTAAAATTACATTTGATTTGGGCTGGCACTCATGTGGCCCTCGCCGAAAATCAGTGTCACGTGGACCCTCCCATCTGGCGGACGCTGTACCTGTGGCCTATTTGGTCGGTCTTCGGACACGGATAGCTGTGGTGCATAAGTATGCCGGGGGACCTTTTTGTGTATAGTTCATATACACTCACGCCTGTAAACCCCGAAGGGGTAGGCAGAGGCGTAAACAGTACACCCACCCTTCGCCAAGTTTCGGTCCCATAATGTGATAGGGAGCGAGCCTATAGCCATACCGGGCACAGATTCCAGACTCTGGGCTAATACTGAGAATTTCTAGAGAAAACCCCATTATCACTTTACCCGACCTGGGGATCGAACCCGAGACCTCAGCACAGCAGTCGTAACGCATGCGCAATTACAACTACGCTTACACTTTTTTTGTATAGTCTTTAAGTTTAATTTGTTTTGCGTATTAGGTAATAACTGTCCCTATGTTAATGTGCTGTTGCATGTACTCACTGCCACCTGTCCAGAGACAATGGCAAAATGAAGTATTTTCTTTCTTTCTCTTCTCTTCGCTAGGTTAGTAGCTTCCAACAAACCACTCATAACATTTTCCACAACACCCTGTGGATTACTCAGAAAAACAATAAAACCTGCAATCTGTACACGCTATTGAACAACATATCGGTCGGTGATGATCGATATTACTCAAGTACAAATAGTTTCGGTGAAACTATTTTTACACGTACGTATACGCTACGGCTAACGAGTGATCACTTTAATTTCCAATAGATGGCGATCTAGTGATTAGATCGAGTAGCAGAAAATATACAGTTTATTTTATACATTATTATAATCAATAATAATACAGATGGAATTCTATTGGAAGCATTTGAAAACAGAATTAAAATCGATTAAATAATGGGGCTACAATTATTGTTTTCAATATTAGTATGAGCAAAAGTGAATACGTAGATATTATCTTTCTCCCTCGCACTACTGCATCGTAAATGCCATTCCGAGTGGTGACGTCATGAATCATATCGTTCATCCTTTTTCTGTTATTGGAAAACCACCCTTCCACCAGATTTGAATTACTTTTAATTTACTTAGTTTTGATCCGATTACAAAATGTTCCTATTTGTTTAAATAAACAGATTAGTAATAACTAACTGAAGTTTCTAAAGATTTTTTTATGAACATCCATGCAGTTTAATAATTGAAATTGTGTTGAGCACACTGCACATATAATAACTAAAGAAAAACAATCAAAGATTTTCCTAATCATTCGAATGACAAAACGATTTTGTCGTCAACCAATTTTTTTCCAGAGAAAAAAAACCTCGTCTACCAATTATAACATGTCTAAAGAACCACGACGTACCTCCGATCTAATAAATACACAACTGCAACACCCGTTTGATGTCTGTGTGGTGGTCGAGTCGTTTTGGCAACAATTCAGATAATACTCGGAATGTTTGAGTACGAACTGCCCCCGCTTCGTCGACCATTCTAAGGTATATTTTTATCGAGGTTTGTTTATTTTTCGAGGACCTACATCTTTTCGATGTGATCTTATCATAATTTCTAACATTAATTAGACACTTATTTATTTAAGCAGCGATAGCCTACTTGATTGCGGTACGGACTGTCAAGACAAAAGTCGTATGTTCAAAACCAAAATGGCATACACATCTGACTTTTCTAAAGTTACGTTTATTGTTCTTCTCATAAGAAGGTATGAGTAGTCTACCAATCCGCATTATCCAGCGTGGTGGACTTAAGGCCTATCTCCTCTCATTAGTAGAGGAGGCCCGAGCAGTGGAACAATGTTTAATACAGGGCTAGTATTATTATGATTGATTTGAGAAATATCAGTGCAGGAGAGTCAGAGACGAAACGACGACTGTCCGCTTATATTGTAAGATATACAACTAACATGGATGCGGTTTCCACTATGATTTATAGAGTTTCTTTCGATAATTTTATATTTAAACAACCCTTTTTTTGTTATCGCGGGAACGCGCTTTATTATTACCGCCCGCTGCAGGGAGAAGTGGAAAAAGAAAAAAACGGTTATGCTGGACTAACAGGTCTTAGCAGCCCCTCCTCGTCCCGATGATGGCTATCCGGGCAGCCGTTGGGCCGAGAGGCTACCCCCTATGTAGACTCGACACTACCAGCTAAAGCCCAGTAGTGGCCTTCTTCGCGCCTTCGTGCAAGTGCAAGCAATGAGTTGACAAAGTTTTATCGCGATCGGATAAACGGCATGGCAGCGCATAATAAAATTGTTTTTTTTTTTTATAAAAACGATTGAGGTAGGTTGTTGGCTATTTCACCCATATAAGGGAACTAAATAGCTGTTACAAGAATATTTAATAGTTAATATAGGTGTACATGATCTCGGAGCACCGACCGTGGCCCTGTCGACATGCAAACTCTGATTTACAGATGTTAGTAGTTCATTGTTTACTCGACTCACGAAATAATTTAATACCTCGTGAATCATTTGCGCCTGCTGTGTTTCACCTTACGTAATGCCTGATTACATTGTTGGGTTGTTAAAATGGCTACGGTTTATGTTTGTGGCCAGTTCGCGTAATTTTATATATTTTTTTATTGTTTAGTTATGGGTTTCGAACTGCGCTTTGAAGGCAGATTGTATACAAGGGCTCGTTTAAACGTAGAAAAATCGTAATCTATATATAAAATTTAATGGTCGTTTGCTCAAAATCGCAAATCTTCTAAGGTTTTTAGACAGTTTTTAGCCAGGCCGTGGGTTCGATTCCCACACCGAGACTAATGTTTGTGTGGCAGACAGATATTTGTGTCCGTGGTCTGGGTGTTGTGAGACCGAAAGTCTCTCGTAGTCCCTGATATACACAACACAAGACTCGTATCTTAGTGTGGGATCGGGGCTTTGTGTCTGACGGTTGGGTGTTAATATTCATTATTCTCTACCGTTCGTTATGCAATTTTGGCAGGACGTTGCATTTTTATAAAAGTCCCAAACGTCCACCTTTTATAATTCAATTTGCTGGTGGTAGCATATTCGCCCGGATAGCGACCACCGTACATAGAGTGTTAAACTTACCATAGTGGCACACGCAAGTATGTCGCGTTCCGAGATCAGCAAGTGTACATCCGGTTTTTGTCGGGGGAGTTGTGGTACGATGTTTGGCCGTTTTTCGGCCTTCTGAGTACTCAGACACTAGACCCTAGATCGCTTCTTCACCTTCTTGCCCATGGCGTAGTGTGAAGAAGCAGGTCGGCATGATTGTGTTGAGTAGCGGGAGATAGATTGTCTGTCACTACTCAATACTCTAATTGGACGGTACCGTCCAATTACCACTAGGTGCAGTGTAGTCACATTACCGTGGCAGGATAAAAAAACTAACTTTATTTTGTATTCATTGTTAACTACCGCTTGTTTAAACGGTAAAAATCATACCTGAGAATTCACTATAACAATTATAAGGAATATACAATTATATGTAAAGTCTATAAATCTGCACTCGGCAAGCGGTGAACAAATGCCTAACGTCCTCATTACTAGGAGAGGCACTTGCCCAGCAGTGGGACAGTGGTAAAATATCGCAACGTAAAATGGTTCTTCCGTATAACAAAAAGTGTAGTTCTTGTTGTCTAAAATGATGCGCGGAATCAATATCAATTCTTCTTTATTTTGTGTGCAGTAAGATTCAGAATTGAGTGAAAACGCGCGTCAATTCAGAATTAACATGTACTTGCAGAAAACCAGCGGTATGTGGGCGGCATTACACACATCCAAGGAGACTACCTTTAAACTCAGACAAAAATATGTGAAACACTCATTGTTATGTTTGCATTTTTTTCTTCAAAACAATTCGGTGTGAGATAACTACGTGGTAAATGGTTAATCATAATGTAATTTCGTGGAAATTTGTTCGATGTTACATGGGTAGTAACGTACTCTTTCGAAATACCTGAACAGTTACTCATTCAATCGGGCCAATTCTCATTTAATGGCGATTGAGTATTGAACAAACAGGTTTGATTGTAATTCTACTAAATATGGTGTTCGTGTGTGTCATTTAAAATGCATGGAAAAGCAGCGATAGCCTAGTTGGGTATAGCAAGGGCAGCCAAGACGATAGGCGTTCCAACCAGCCCGAAATGGCATACACCTCTGACTTTCCTTAAGTTACATGTGTATTCATTGTTAATTATCGCTTGCTTTAACGGTGAAGGAAAACATCGTGAAACCTGCATACTGAAAATTCTCATAAGAATTTCAAAGGTATGTGAAGTCTACCAACCCGTATTAGGCCAGCGTGGACTAAGGCACATGTTACTTTAGAAAAGTCAGAGGTGTATGCTATTAAGCTGGTTTCGAACCAATGTCTTTCGTCTCCACAATCCGTACCACTTTCTACTAGGCGATTGCTGCTATTTTAGATCTGATAAAAATTATTCACCACTAGATGATGCCCGCGGTTGTACCCTCGTGGAGGTAACTTGTGGAAGAAAAGGTATACAATCAATGGAGGCATATGAAGCCATTGCACCTTTCTATATTTTGCTATCCCATAGGAAGCGTGCATTTTTTTGGAATAAAGAGTGGTCTATGTAATTTGTTTTATATTTTGGCCTATTTGTTCACTAAACTGCCACTAAAATCACGTCGATCCCTTGCTCTGTGTAAAACTTAACTATCCCACGGGAACTGTATATTTTCCGGGATAATAAGTAGCTTATTATGCTATTCCAGACCATAATCTATCTCTGTGCCAAATTTCAACCAGACCCGTCCAGCCGTTGTAGCGTGATTGAGTAACAAACATCCATCCATCCATACAAACATCCGCATTTATAATATTAGTAGGAAGTAGGATTATAACAAAATTTGTCAATTAAGAAGGAGAGATAAATACGATTAGATAATGTATTTATCAAAACTCAACGACTCAAAACCGCCAAGAATGTCTAAACATTACCGCATCCTGCGTCATCGTGCACCCGAGACGCATCGGCAGCGTCTGTAAACTGCCAATTGACAATGAGTCACACATGCTGAGTAACTATCGATTGAACACGATCGGCGCAGACACGTAAATAACCATTTTATGGAGCGTCATTTTAGTCATAAGCATAGTACATACCTAGTCAGGTCATACATTCTGTCACATGTTTAATATAAAATAATTGAAACAAGTTTATTCATTATGTAACCATTTATATACCAAAATGAACTTAACAAAACATAGATTCTTATGACACTAAAGTTTATTCAAAATGACCTCCGTGATTTTGAATACAGGCCTTCAATCTGCGCGGCCAGTTGTCTATCGCAGTTGTCTAACGGATTCAAATCTGGACTGGAGGAGGGCCAGTCTTCGTGCCGGATGAAGTCGATTTCACGCGCCGCCAGCCAGTCTTGTGTGTTCTTCGCCCTATGAGCTGGCGCCGAATCTTGTTGGAATACCCAGTGCCTGTTATTGAACATGGTATGAGAAACAGGTTCCACAAGGTTCGTCAGGACTGTATTTTGATACACAACTGCATTCGTTTTTACACCTTTCTCACAAAAATGTACCTCTGTTAAGCCCCAATAAGAAACTCCCAACCATACCATGAGCGAGGATGGAAAATGACCTCGTTGGACACGCGGAATACGGTTGCTCGCTTCTTCACTACTGTGTGCGTACACCTTATCATTTTGTATGTTGTAGCTCTCTTCTACGGTAAAATTTTTTTCATCTGAATAAAGAATTTCCCGATATTTTTTTCCCGCGTACCGCTTCAACAAAGCGCGGCATTTCTTCAGTCTCAGGTCCATTAGACGAGCATTCAAACGATGTCCTGTTTTTCTTCGATATGCCCGAAGCCCTAAGTCTTCATTTAACACCCTTTTCACCGTGGTTCTGCTTAACCCCATCTGAAGGGCCAACAGTTTCTGCTTACGTTTGGGATTTCTTTGAATTCGCGCCTTCACAGCTTCTATCACTGCTGGAGTCCTAACAGACCGAGGGCGACCACTTCTTGACCTGTCATCTACACTAGAGTCTTCATTGTATCGTTTGATGGTACGATAAACGAATCTTTTGGTTATATTCAAATTTTTCAGTATGTCAAAAATTTGAATTGGCGCGTAACCGCAACGATGCAACGCAGTTACTGCAACACGGTCTTCTTTAAGCGTCCACTCCATATTTAAAAATGAGTAAAATTCTAAAAAGTATACATTTTTATTTTCATGAACAATTTGAAATTCGAATTCAATAAACTTTTTTGTGGCCAGCATTCTAAAATAAAAGCTTTTACTGTGTGACAATACTTATGACCTGACTGTGTACATATACACTTGCCTGTAATTACCGAAGGGTGAGAGGTGTTTTTTTTTATCCTGGCACGGCAAAGTGACCGCACTGCACCTGATGGTAAGCGCAGTGCGGTCCAATTAGAGTATCGAGTAGTGAGAGACGATCTATCCCCCGCTACTCAACACAATCATGCCGGCCTGCTTCTTCACACTATGCCATGGGCAAGAAGGTGAAGAAGCGGTCGAGGGTCTATTGTCAGAGTCTCAGAAGGCCGCAAAACGGCCAAACATTGTACTCCAACTCTAGACCCCCGAGAAAAACCGGATGTACACTGGCTGATCCCGGAACGCGACACACTTGCGTGTGCTACTATGGCGGGTTTTACACCCTGTGTACGGTGGTCGCTATCCGGGCGGATATCAATATCCTACCACCAGCAGTGTAACCAGTACACCCACTTTCCGCCGAATTTACTACGGTCCCATAATGTGATAGGGGGCGAGCCTATCGCCATAGCGGGCACAAATCCAGACTCCGGGCTGATACTGAGTATATTTTAATAGATAATTTAATAAAACCAAATATCACTTTACCGCACAGCACAGCATTCGTATGCGCAATTACAACTGCGCTACCCAGGCTGTCGAAGTTTTCGAAGATACGTTTGAAATTTTCCTTAAACAGGGACTAATATAAAAATAAATACATAATACTTCAAAACAATAACTGTATACTTGGAGTTCAGATTGAACCTACGACTCCGCGTTGACAGCACTAGGTCATCCTCATATTACTAGTATAGCTTCTGTTCGTGCTCTATTAGAAGGGCATATTGATTTTTATTAGCTGTAAGGGCCATTTTAGGATATAAATTTGTATTTGCCTAAGGATCTACGCAGGATAATGTAGCACGTAGCGTTATGTGAGATTGCTACGACGTAGACGTCTACGAGACGGCTCATCTATGACCATCTAAGGCGTGCTACGAGTCGTAGCCAGTTATTCGGCGATCGCAATACCATTTCAATTTCTGACGCAAAGATAAAGTTCTTAATTCAAGAAGAGATTTATCTTATGTTTATTTTTGAACACTAGTATCTTTTACAGAGCCATCCATTTTGATGATGATGAAAAAACGGATCATTAAAAATGTTATAAATACACCCAACAGTCACATACATAGTTTTGACCCCACACTAGGTAAAACCTGTATTGTGGGTATCAATAACTACGGGGGAATATAGTTCCCCAACACCCAGACCCGAAACAAACATCTGTCTGTCACACATTTGTCTAGGTGCGAGAATCGAACCCACGGCCTCTCGTTTCACAGCCGGCTACTAGCCCACTGCGCTACTTAGCTGTCATGTCAATTGGTTTCATTTAATTTCAAAGAATCTTTTACCGGAATAAACCTATTGTATAAATGAAAATAAACAAATTTATTGAAAATCTGAGAATCAAAAAACAATATAAGTCTCACTCATTTGGAGTTGCTACTATTAATGTTTTTTTACAAAAGTGTATTAAGACCGATTAACTTTTAGTTATTTTTTGTGTCCGTTTTATTCATGTTGTAAAACTTGATATATTTTATTTTATATAGATTAAATATTATATTGTGAGCTTCGATAACGACGAGATACATAAAATATTTTATTATTAGTCAAAAGCTTAGAACAAATCTTTTAAAGCTTCATAAATAATATTTATGTCGGCAATTTCGTGAATTCGCAGAAAAGATTTGAATGAAATGTGAAAATGAGAATGCATTCATCGTAATAAAAAAATTACTTAAACATAAAACAATTCTCGAAGCAATGAAATAAATGACTAGCAGCTATGTTAAAAGACAACGTTCAAGGGTTATTATGATATTATGATTTTTTTATTTTATATAATATACATATACATACATACATATACTCTCACGCCTGTTATCCCCAAAGGGGTAGGCAGAGGTGTAACCAGTACACCCACTTTTCGCCAAATTTCGGTCCCATAATGTGATAGGGGGCGAGCCTATCGCCACACCGGGCACCATTCCAGACTCCGGGTTAATACTGAGTATTTCTAGGTAGAAAAACCCAATATCACTTTACCCGACCCGGGGATCGAACCCGAGACCTCAGCACAGCAGTCGTAACGCATGCGCAATTACAACTGCGCCACCGAGGCAGTCAGTATTTTATATAATCTTTTCTAATATTGAATTTAAACTAATTTTACAGATTATATCGCGGTTTATTTTTAGTCCCATCGTTTCGAAAGCGTTTTCACGATCTAGAATGTGAGCCCACACTCCAGTTGCTTAACCTATGTGCTCTGGCAATAGTGATTTATCAATTTTATGAATGAATGAACTGACCTTTGTCCTTGTCGGCGTCCTTGGTTCGGCTCTGGTCGAAGAAACCAGTTGTCAGAGCTTTCCTCTTCAGCAGGTACGCTCTCCTCTTCGGCTTGGTTGTAGCTGCCACTGCATTCTCTGCATAACATTCAACTATTTATATTTACAGTTACATACAAATGCGAGTGTGAATAACTCACACCTGAAATCCCCGAAGAGGTCGGCAGAGGTGTAACCAGTACACCAGCCTCCTAAATATATAGGCTTATAAAAAGCCTTTGCGCTAATCCCATGATGTAATAAATAATATAAATAACACCCAACAGTCACACACATAGCCCCGACCCCAAACTAAGATACGTCTAGTCGTAGTCTTGTGTTATGGGTATCAGGGACTACGAGAGACTTTCGGTCTCACAACACCCAGACCCCGGACACAAATATCTGTCTGTCACACAAATATTTGTCCCGGTGTGGGAATCGAACCCACGGCCTCTCGTTTCACAGCAGGCTACTCGCCATCTGCGCCACGGAGGCTGTCAAATAGGATGCAGATATCCTGTAATAGGAGGCAATCCAATCGCCATGCCAGGTACAATTCCAAACTCCGGCCATGATAGAAAAACCCACTTTCACTTTTACTGAACCCGGGGTCGAACCTGAGACCTCAGCACAGCAATCGTACAATTACAACTGCGCCACCGAGGCAGTAATATTTACAGTTATTTTTATGTTAGGTCTTCCCACTAGTCTAAAACTAACAATACGATAGAGCTAGAGGGGGATAGCAAGATACACTGGATTTATATTCAAACTAATAAGAATTAACAGCCACCCCTGACAAGTGACTATGATACATAATATAGGATTATGAGAACTTAGTCCCCAAAGAAAAGAGTATAACAGAAGAAGACATGTTATATCATTGGAAATGTTAAAATATAAATATGATTGAATGTAAAATATATAAGCATATACAACATGTAACATGATTAATGCACACTCTGAAAGTAGTTTGTTCAGAATAAGCGACTGAATCGATATTAACAATTTTTTTATAGACGATTTTTTTCCCAAAAATAATTAACACTCAGGTAAATAATAGTCACCCTTTAATTTAACGTTCAAGACAAACGTTCAAGACATAATTCGATGCTATAAAGTGTCTTTCTAAATGCAATAATAAACGAACACTTTAAAAAATCAAATAATTAAAATTACGAACTTCATGTCGAAAATTAGTACAACTAATTTCATAAAAAATAATATTTATATTCATCGCAGTCTAATTTCAAAATTCATGTAGAATTATGATTGTAATACTATTTTTAAATTGGGGTGTCTGAGGATGTGCGTTATTCCCGTTACATGTAGTATAAGTAGTGTCTAAATTTTAGAAAATGTAAAAATGTGTGTATATATATTTATTTTTATTTATTTAGGAAACATACAGTCATACACAAATACAATATACAAATGAAGATACAAATCGACCAAAATTGTTCCATGAAATTATATATTTCATTCAGATAGTAAAATTTTAAATTAAAAATCTCTAATGTATATAATATTATTTAAGTGAAAATGTAAATAGATACATAGATAAAGATGTAAAACCAAATTGTTTAATATTGTTTTCAATAAAAGTATGTGCATTACACAGGTTTTACATTCTCTGAATTAAAAGTATCAGAGGGAGCAGAGGGGGGTGTTCTCCCTCGCAAAAAAATCCCTGACAAGTGCAAAAAAAGGAGGGAAACCTTTGTCATAAAAGACTAAAAATGAAATAGAATTTGAATCATAAATTTATTTAACTATTTTCAGACAGATTTCACAAAAAATATTGGGTTATCATTATCATATCATTATCAATACATTGGTGATCAGTCTCTGGAAGTAAGATTTTTTTAGAATCTAATATCTAACAGTTGTTTACTCAGAATGAGTTATTACAATACACCGAGTGCTCTCACCCGACATGACATAGGAAACCCAACTTCCGCATCAAGACATTCGATACTCAGTATCTCGACAAAATAAGATTTTAGCATCTACAATGTAATAGTTGTTTACTGAGAATGAGTAATTACACCGAGGGCCTTAACCTTTAAAAATATCACATAGGAAACCCAACTTCCGTCTCAAGACATTCGATATAATTCGAAAAATACAAAACAAGAACTATTTGAAGAAATACAAGAACCTGAAACTTGTTTTGACATTACACATACGATCTGAATGTTTTTGCTGTTCATAAATACCACGGAAAATTAGTAAAAAAAAACACTTAGAAATTACCACTGGCTGGCACCATAACCGATGCCAAAATAGGCTATATAGTATTTTTAGTAAAGAAATTTAAACATTTTTTCACTTTACTCTTAATTTAGATCTTTTTAAGATTGATTTAAAGTTATTTTTATTATATATTATAATAGCAGCTATAGCCTAGTTGGTTGCGCTACGGACTCTGAAGACGGAAGTCGTATGTTCGAAACCCAAGTGGCATACACCTCTAACTTTTCTAAAGTTATATGTGTATTAATAGTTATTATCGCTTGCTTAACGGTGAAGGAAAACATCGTGAGGAAACCTTCATACCTGATAATTCTCATACGAGTTTCGGAGGTATGTGAAGTCTATCAACCCGCATTAGGCCAGCGTGGTAGACTAAGGTCTAACCCCTCTCATTAGTAGAGGAGGGCTGTTTAATATCTATGACCAATAGGAAAGCGGATACAGTGCATCGCATAAATAAATACACATAAACACACACATTGCCTAGCGGTACTACAAATTATTATTATTTTATTAGTTTATTTTTAAAAATATATCTCATAATTTTGTGGGGTTTGGGGACTCTGCCACAATATAAGATGTAGCGGAAGTGCGAGTGATTTGTGGACTATTATGACGAATACCACGCACGCGCTCTAGCGTATATAGTGTAAGGCATGTCGATAAAATATGGCGGTCGGTTTGAAAAACTAGCGGAGAGTTAAAAAAAGAAAATCAGTAATCGGATTGTAAGCGGCATCATCTTGAAGTCGGCGGAGTCGGGGTGAGTGTAGTTGATAACGGATTATTTATGTATTTTATAATATTAACAGTTTTATTTCTGATTCTGATTTTACTTAGAACGTAAAATCAGCGCAGCGACGGGAACTCAAGGAACAGCCAGCCATATTTTTGGCACTACATTTTATACATATCAAGGCCCGTGCCCAGCAGTGGGACAATGTTTAATACAGGGCTAGTATTATTATATTTTTATTATGATTTAATTTCATCAAGGCAGCCGATTTCGAAAAACAATAATGACTAAAAATACTTGTTGCGTCTTATCCTGTATCGTAAGGTAATAAACGTGAATTTATTCAAGGCTCACGAAAAGCTTTATGAAAAACACGGTGCACGCGTAAATACGTGCATGCCCTGAATATTTACGTTATTTTTAAAACACATTAAAATTGTTGTATATGAGCACCTGAACAACCTACTACGAGAACTCGAATGGATAAATTACTGACAGCGACTTTACTTCGACCTTTTTACTAAATCCCTAATATCTACATTAATTAAAAAGTTTTTTTTTACTATTCAAGCGTTCCATTTTCAAATAACTGATTTTCACAAATCGTCTATTAATCCATTCTAAAGGTTTTTTACTGTAAAAGGAACGTACTGGCCATATTTTGTGTATAATTTTTTATATTAAAAAAAACGAACAAACACTCTTTTGGAGTCAGAAACTGAGAAAATAGGTTTTGGGGGTCTAGAGTTGGGGTACAATGTTGTCCATTTTGCGGTCTTCTAAGTACTCTGACAATAGACCCTCGACCGCTTCTTCACCTTCTTGCCCATGGCGTAGTGTGAAGGAGCAGGCCGGCATGATTGTGTTGAGTAGCGGGGGATAGACCGTCTCTCGCTACTCGATACTCTAATTGGACCGTACTGCGTTTACCATCAGGTGAAGTACGGTCACTTTGCCGTGCTAGGATAAAAAATAAAATATATAACACACAAATTTTATCTTCTTTTACTCTCATTGCGAACTCTTTATTTTACTTTAATAACGCCCATGCTAAGGGTTTTACCCTATAATCATTACATACCATACCATACCATATTGCCATGACGCGATACCATTTCTACATTGGAAATCATTCTGTATATCAAGAAGTTACTTGAGGAATTAAAATAAATAAGAATATTACAAAAACCTTTTAAAAATCTACACATATTATTAAAAACGAAGTCCCCTTGCCACGTCTCTCAGACGGATTTTCGTGTGGTTTTCACCAATAGACAGTGTGATTCATGAGAAAGGTATATCATTTATTAAAGTTTTGTGTAAATTGGCTGAAATATGATGATGGCCACTGGGAGCTTAAGAGCTGTATCATGGCGAATGCTCTGAAGAATTGTTTGATCTTATCCCATCCTCTCCCTTCCATACCAGAACCACGCGTACTGGCTTGCGGAGCCACAACTTCGTGGTGTCTACTACCCCGGCCCGAACCAAGAGGATCGCAAATTCGTATTTTTGCCGCACCATCAAGCTGTGGAACAGTTTGCCAGCTACCGTGTTCCCTCCCTCCTATGATCCTGGGTCCTTTAGGCGTAACGTGAAGAAGCTAAACAGCAGGCCGGCATGATTGTGTTGAGTAGCGGGGGATAGACTGTCTCTCGATACTTGATACTCTATCTGGACGGCACTGCGCTTACCATCAGCTGCAGTGCGGTCACTTTGCCGCGCCAGAATAAAAAAAAAGAATGGGAAGTCTACCATCACATTAAAGTTTGTTTGTGTTATATTCTCCACTTTCAATATATTTGCAGGGTTGGAAATAACATACATTAAAATACTACGAGTAGTGTGAACATTATTTATACTTAAATCTAACCAACATGATCGGCCTTAGTAAGCCGGTATGACATTACGATAGAAAAAAAAATGTCGTATATGCTGTACTACCCACGCGAAGCCGGTGTAGGTCGCTAGTTCATACATAAAACATTTGACATACATACATATACACTCACGTCTGTAATCTCTGAAGGGGTAGGCATTAGTAGGCACACCCACTTTCCGCCGAATTTATTACGGTCCCATATAGTGGGCGAGCTTATCGCCATACCGGGCACAATTCCAGACTCGGGGCAAAAACTGAGAATTTCTTAGTAGAAATACCCAAGATCACTTTACCCGGGGATCGAACCCGAGACCTCAGCATAGCAGTCGTAACGCATGCGCAATTACAACTGCGTCACCGAGGCAGTCAAAGACATTTGACCTACAAAAATAATTATTTATTATAATACTCTATGAAGCTTAATCGCTTCGAAGCTATTATAATTATTTGGCTGAAGCCCCAGGTTCGCAGAAGTAGAGTTCATCAAACGATTTTTAATGTGTTTTTAATTAATTATGTTTAGAGCATTTGTGTCGTTCTTCACGTCATTTCCATTTTATCTGTTGACAACCTGAAATATATCTTTGATATATGGACCCAGTTAAGCAAAAAAAATCCAACTGACGTTTTCATACTTTGAGTAAATGCAGTTTAACAGTGAATTTAAAAATAGTACTATGGAGTATCTAATTGAAGATTTGTTGGGTAATAAAACATGACAAGTTTTTCTTAGGTAAATGTCATCAAACTGCCTGGATCTTTTGTGCACATATGAATTTTGATTAAGGAAGATTATGATCTTGATTATGATTAACTCGATTTCATAAAACATTTTGGTTGGATCTTTTCTACTTAAAATGCTAAGATTATGCATTACTCCATATACTAACACTAATAGAGTCTGCACCACCGATTGCGCCTCGATGCTTAGTTGTAATTGCGCATGCGTTACCAATGTGCTGAGGTCCAACCAATACAATACATATACAAAACATAGAGCCATGTACTTATCTCTTGAAGGACCTTACTAATTATATTAGTCTATAATCCCATATAAGTATAAGTATCCTGGGTGTTCGTAAGATATGTAGATAACTTACAATCAGGAGACTCACTTGGTCTATATAAAAATAACAAAAAAATAAATAACAAAATAGTATTTGGTATAAGGTATGAGGTTGTGCTGTCTCGGGTTCGATCCCGGGTCGGGTAAGTGATAAAGGGTTTTTGTATTTAGAAAAACTCAGTATCAGCCCAGAGTCTGGAATTGTGCTCGGTATGGTGATAAGCTCGCTTCCCTATCATATTATGGGTCATTCGAAATTCGGCAAAAAGTGGGTGTACTGGTTACACCTCTGCCTATCCCTTCGGTGATTACAGGTGTGAGTGTATATGTATACTGATAGAGTCATGTGACATTGCCTACGCTAGCGACTAATATAAAACGTCGTGTAATAAACACATAAAATTAACATTTTCAAACACAACATAAAAATATGACAAACAACGGCTATTTCTGTAAAATATTATATTTTAAAACGATTTAGAAGAGTTTTACATTGCTGAGGAAACGCTAGATATAAAGTGTTTTATATAACACTAGCTGTTGCTCGCGGCTCCGCCCGCGTGGAGGTCATGTTTGGGAGAAAAAGTATACAATACAAAATACCAATATTCATGTGTTTAACTTAAAAATGACGGATTTTCATACAAACTTTCATTCCTTATTTTACTCCATTAGGGGCGGAATTTCCAAAAATCCTGTCACATATATTTTTTATTTTTTACTAAAATGCCAAATACTAATTATCATGAATTTATCTTCAAAAATGACGGATTTTCATACAAACTTTCATCCCCTATTTTACCCCCTTAGGGGTGGTATTTCCAAAAACCCTTCCTTAGTGGATGCCTACGTGATAAAAGGTACCTACTGTCAAAATTTCAAGTCTCTAACCCCAGCCGTTTAGGCTGTGCGTTGATCGATCAGTCAGTCAGTCAGTCAGTCAGTCAGTTTCTTCTTTTATATATACAGAAGATTTCATAGGATTTTTTAAGCATGTGTTACTTTGAATAAGTTAGTTAAAGCGTTCGTAGGAAGAGTCTCGAATGATATTCTTACCATTGGCTTTTACTCACAGCTTCGCACTTGTTTATTGATACCCTAAGAGACTAAAATTCCATGGAAAAAACATTTTCAGGATATGCCCAATTTTCCTGAGAACTTTTCAAATTTTTCTTTCCTTAAAATCTAATATATATATACTACGTGTAACGGGAATAACGCACATCCTCAGACACCCCAACTAATCATAATTCATGTATTGAAATTATACTGCGATGAATATAAATATTGTTTTTTTATGAAATTAGCTGTACTAATTTTCTATATAAAGTTCGTAAATTTAATTATTTGATTTTTTAAAGAGTTCGTTTATTATTGCATTTAAAAAAGACTTTATCGCATCGAGTTATGCCTCAGTTTCAGTGTCTTGGACGTTAAATTAAAGGGTGACTATTATTTACCTGAGTGTTAATTATCTTTGGAAAAAAAAAGTCTATTAAAAAATTGTTGATATCGATTCAGTCGCTTATTCTGAACAAACTACTTTCAGAGTGTGCATTAATCATGTTACATGTTGTATATCTTCTCAACCTATTTATATAATTTAGTATTTGACCTCCGTGGCACAGTAGGAGTGAGTCCGGTTGTGAAAACGAGGAGGCCGTGGGTTTGATTCTCGCACCGAGACAAATATTTGTGTGACAGATAGTAATTTGTTTCGGGTCTGGGTGTTGTGGGACTGTAGTCTTTCGTATTTGTTGATTCCCACGATACAGGTTTTACCTAGTTTTGGGGTCTGAACTATGTGTGTGACTGTTGGGTGTTTTTTTTTATTAAATTCTATTGAGAAAGAAAGTTTCGTAATAAAGTCATATGCATTTTTAAATCGCGATTGGGTTAGCTATCTCAGAAATTTATTGAAACTCGATTGTAATTTTCACAATTTGCGAGACGAATGGCCTTCGTCATCATAGGATGCATATTTATAATTATTTCACCACATTAATAACTCCCCAACCTAGTTGTAACTATCCTCGTGTACTTGTGAGAGATAATTTATCTCTGCCACTTCTCGCCATT
The DNA here is from genome assembly GCA_905220505.1 of Laothoe populi. NCBI lineage: Eukaryota > Metazoa > Arthropoda > Insecta > Lepidoptera > Sphingidae > Laothoe > Laothoe populi. The sequence continues at coordinate 16,117,004 of HG992168.1, forward strand.
ATTTAGCTTGGTTTTGTGACTCGAGTACTTCGGCGCTATATTACAAATTATGTTCGGGATTTATTCCAAGGGCGTCGAAATAATTCATAACGTGCTTACGTATGTCATGCGATTCGCCCTTTTGTCAATAAATGTATAAAAATCCTTATAAACGAAAAGTTTGCCAGCTACCGGGTTTCCCTCCTTCCTACGATTCTGGGTCCTTTAGGCGTAGTGTGAAGAAGCTACCAGCAGGCCGGCATGATTGTGTTGAGTAGCGAAGGTTATATTGTCTCTCGCTTATGACACTCTAAGTGGACGTCACTGCACTTACCATCAGGTGCAGTGTGGTCACTTTGCGGTGCCAGGATAAAACAAATTGGCTCAATTTTACAAAATAAATCATATGACTTGCATACTCGCTTGTAAATTTGAGGTTAAGAGTGTAGAGACGAAAGTCGTATGTTCGAAACCAGCCCAAAAGCCATATAACTCTGACTTTCTGAAGTTACCTGTATATTCATTATTTTTATCGCTTGATTTAACGGCGAAGTGGACTAAAGGCCCTCGTACCGGCCGTCGACCCTCTCATTCGTAGAGGAGGCCCGTGCCCAGCAGTGGGACAATATTACAGGGCTGTTATTATAAATGTTTTATGTTCGCAATACAAAAATGTCAAGAATTTCGAATACTTTTTTTTTATTTACTAATATTTTCTAATCATTGACTCTATACGTGATCCTTTCATTGGTACCATTTTCCTGTAACGCCATGTATATACGATATCTTACAAATTATGTAAAACACCGAATTTTTATCATAAAAATACCTTATCTTGTACATTCTCTACAATGGGCTTATAATTAGATTATAATACATACACCATTTTATACACACACATATACATTCACGTCTGTAATGCCCGAAGGCGTAGGCAGAGATGTTACCAGTACACCTACTTTTCACCGAATTTGTTACAGTCCCATAATTTGATAGGGGGCGAGCCTATCCATGCCATACCGGGCACAATTCAAGACTCCGGGTTAATACTGAATTTTTTAAATAGAAAAATCCAATATCAGGTTCCCGACCTGGGGATCGAACCCGAGCCCTTAGCACAGCAGTTGTAACGCAAGCAATTACAACTGCGCCACCGAGGCAATTTTACATTTTTATACAAAACAAACAAAGCTGATGATTACTGCGCATTCTCACAGGAAGAATAACACATTAAGCCGACACTTTATAAATCACTGCTCTACATTTTCATAAACTAGACGTTACCTACGACAAAGTTTTTACGTTTTACAATAAAGTTATTTATAATTTTGAGTAATTCACGTGTCGCTAAACGCACGCGAAAATTATTTTTTAATATGAAATGTAGAACGAAACGAAAATAACTGTTTTTAAAACGCTATAAAATAAAAAAACGTAGACTGCGCAGTGCAGTGAGGGTAAACACAAGACATATAATTATAATTACTTTTACTAACTTTTACTACTAATATTATTAGACACTATTAAAAAATAAGTTTAACGTCATATTTATAAATAGAATTAATCTGTATATATAAAAGAAGAAACTCAATGACTGACTGACTGATCGATCAACGCACAGCCAAAACGGCTGGGGTTAGAGACTTGAAATTTTGACAGTAGGTACCTTTTATGACGTAGGCATCCACTAAGGAAGGGTTTTTGGAAATACCACCCCTAAGGCGATAAAATAGGGGATGATAGTTTGTATGAAAATCCGTCATTTTTGAAGTTAAGTTTATGAAAATTAGTATTTGGCGTTTTAGTCAAAAATAAAAAATATATATTTCAGGATTTTTGGAAATTCCACCCCTAAGGGGGTTAAATAGGGTAAGAAAGTTTGTATGAAAATCCTTCATTTTTGAAGTTAAATGAATTAAAATTGGTATTTTGTAGTGTATACTTTTTGTCTCAAAAATGACATCCACGCGGGCGGAGCCGCGAGCAACAGCTATTACATATAATATTTTTCTATGTTGGGTTTTTCTATTTAGATTTACTCAGTATCAGCCAGGCGTCGAGAATTGACCCGGTATAGCGATAGGCTCTCCCCTATCACTAGGGACCGTAATAAATTTGGCGAAAAGTGGGTGTCCTGGTTACACCTCTGTCTACCCTGGCTATTACAGGCGTGAGTGTATGTGTGCGTACAATATTATTCAGAAAAACAACTAACGATGGTGAATTGTGACTAATAGCAAAGCTATGTGTAAACGGTAGTAGTCGAAACCAATCCACTTTGACACAGACAAACAAAACATTTTGACTTTAAAATGACCCAACAGAAATTCATAAAAATAATAAACAAACAGACTGTATCGAAGTCGGATATAGATAGAGACGCCTGCCAAGACAAAGCGGCGAGCTATCACACGGGAAACAGAGTGTAAAAAATAAAGTAAAACTATATAAATTGTTTCGGCAAGTGTATTATAATAAATAATGGTTGTTTTTTTTTATTGCCTGGATAGGCAGACGAGCAGACGGGCCACCTGATGGTAAGTAGTCACTGCCGCCCATAGACTTCTGCAATGCCAGGGCACAGCAGAGCCGCTGCCTAACGTGATACCGTTTAATTTAATAATAAATTTTGTAAAACGTCTCGCTCAAAACGCTACGAGACCTGCGGAAGAGTAGCGTACCCGCTCTGCTTCCACGGTTTATTTCCAAATGAAGCCCTTTTGCAATCACACCATCAATTTGTTCATAACAATGCGATCCGACCTACTGTACATTTAATTACCAGCTATTTGATGCAAAATTAATGTTTTGTCATAGTAATACAAAATAACATCCATCTAGTCTCGACGTCAAGAATGCCATAGAGTACGTTGTGACCCGATGCTATTATTTTAATATATACGTTCCATTACTTGAAATCAAAATATGGTGGAAGGGGTAGTTGTCGGCAGAAAAAGGTTTCTTTTATTTTTTTTATACCCCGTTGGTGGCAAACAAGCTTACGGCCCGCCTGATGGTTACCGTAGCCTATGGACGCCTGCAACACCAGGAGTATCACATTTGCGTTGCCGACCCTTCAAAAACCTATTTACTCCCTTCTTGAAGAACCCCAAGAAAAGAAAGATGCTCAAGAAGGATGCACGGTTTGAATGATGACGTCACCATTAAGAATGGTCATTACGGTGCAGCCGTGCGAGGGAGATAGTACGTTGTTCCGATTACCCACGCATTTTTGCACATACCAATATTTAAAATACTTATTTCAACCTAATGTTTCAATTAATTTTGATTCTATTTTCACAAAAGAGTTCCTTATTTGTTTTATTTTCGTTACTTATAAAAATAATGAACACAATTAAATATAACAAACTACAATACATCCATACGCACTCGTGAGTGTGGGGATTACAAGCGCATTTTTTATACCACGATGGTAGCAAACAAGCTTACGGCCCGCCTGATGGTAAGCGGTTACCGTAGCCTATGGACGCTTGCAACACCAGGAGCATCACATGCGCGTTGCCGACCCTTCAGAAATCTATTTACTCCCTTCTTGAAGAACCCCATACAGTCCAATTGGAAAACCTCGGCTGGAAGCTCATTCCATAATCGGAGCGTTCGCGGGAGGAATTCCCTCTGAAACTGTCCTGCGTGCGACCATTGACTTGATTGAAAAGTGGTAGAGCCACGCTGTAGACATATTTGTCTACAGCATGAATGGGCCGGCTCGACCGGGGTAGTACCACTGTCTCACAGAAAACCAACGTAAAGTGACAGTTCACTGTCGCGTTTCGTATGGTAAGTGAGATATCCGGAGGCCCAGATTCCCCCTGCCCTTCCCTAATCCTTATTCCTGTCCTTTAAGGCCGACAGTGCATACGTGATACTTTCGGTATTGTGGATGTTCATGGGCGGTGGAGATCACTTAACATCACACCATTGGTTCGTTTGTCGGACTATGAAATAAAAAAAATTGACTAACATTCAGTCAGTGTTGATTAAATACGACAATTGCTCTCTCATATTTGATGATAGGTGTTATGAGCGGATGTAGTAGAAATGTTTATAAGTTGGTTTAATAACCAATTTGTTTGTTTGTAATTTGGTGACAGATACGATATTTATTTTTTCCGGTGACTGTTTTCCCGTTACTAATTTTATGTAGATACCATTTGATATGTGGGTCACGTCATAAATAATAACTATATTTTTTTTAGATATTGTGATCAGAATTTTTGATGAAACTTTTATATAGTACATGCCTTAAACTGTATTCCATGGAAATAATAAAATGATGGCTTTTAAATGGCCTTTGTGTACCTATATTATGTATTTATATTGTAAATGCTAGCTGTATGTTTTCCGAATAAATAATAAATAGAAAAAATTTACACATTTAGTCTTGAATACAAATTGTTTAGTGTAAACTAAATTATGTATATACTTTATTGTTAATAAATTTTATTATAATATGTGTACTTTCACACAATGAAGGTAAAATCCACACGCGGTAAATGTTACAAGGCATGTAGTAAATTACGTGCAAATAATTAATTGAAATAAAACTAATTATACGGTTATGTTTAGCCAGGCACGGCAAAGTGACCATACTGATAATAAGCGCAGTGCCGTCCAATTAGAGTATCGAGTAGCGAGAGACAGTCTAACCCCCGCTACTCAACACAATCATGCCGGCCTGCTTCTTCACACTACGCCGTGAGCAAGAAGGTGAAGAAGCGTTCGAGAGTCTAGTGTCAGAATTCTCTGCAGGGCGCGAAACGGCCATACATCGTACCCCAGACAAAAACAGGATGTACACTGGCTGATCTCGGAACGCAACACATGCGTGTGCAACTAAGGCGGGTTTTACACCCTGTGTACGGGCATATGAATATCCTACCACCAGCACAGGGTTCTATCGTGGTTCATTTATAACTTTTTAGTCCCAACTATTCGAAAACTTTACAAGCCCTCTTAATCCCCATCCCCGGGTGGACTGTGTCATCAAAATCAGGCGCTACAAGAGACTTTGTCTCGTAAACCCGAAAAAGTGGCATAGGGATGACATAAACTAACAATATGCTTAATTCACGATTATTTTTGTCACATAAATATTGACACACAGACACTGGCTGGGTTCCCTATTGAAAACCTGCGCTGCAGTATGGGTAAGCCTTTTTTTTTTGCCGCGGGGAAAATCCATCTTACGGATACCTTCTCAACCTCGGGGGAGGGGAGATGGTTATGCCGGACTCACCGACCTTCCGACCCAGTTTACCCGAGGGACGACTAGATCGGGGCCCTAACCATTTTTCCTACGCCGGTATACCGACTAAAAACCCCGCGGTGGCCTTCTGCAGCGCATGGCAGATGGTTCCGGGGGATCCTGAGTATCTCTGGATTGCTGCCGGAACCATCCCTGCGCGGTACCTCTACGGCCCGTCTCTTTTAGGGCTGGATGCCCTCCACGTCCTACGGCAGCACGACACTTCGCGCCGCCACCTGTCTCGGGGTCGCACCATGTAAATATATATAGAAATATTTATGAAGGCCGCACATCCCCCGCTGCGCAGCCGCGACCCCCGTGAACCCCTTTTAGTCGCCTCTTACGACAGGCAGGGTATACCGTGGAAGAATTCTTCAAAGCCTCCAATCCACAGGGCGGGAGGCGCCAGTCTGTCGTCATACTCGGCGCCTCCTTCTCGTTTGGCGGCGAGCGGGATCGGTTTGTTCCCGATCCCGTTCGGCGCTCTCCTTCTGCGACATGACACGTTCGCAGAAGGAGGCCATCGCACGCCACGACCTTCGTCTGCCAACCATGGCAGCCACCACGGCCGGCAGAGAAAGGTCTCCATTGACATATATTCTGAGAGCGCTGCGCTCTTCTTCCCAGGCTGGACACTCCTCAAGGGTGTGTTGAGCGGTGTCATTTCGGCAGTTACCACAATGGTGGCACACGGCAGACTCCTCCCTTCCGATCCGACACAGAAACGAAGCGAAACATCCGTGACCCGACAGTACCTGTGTCAGACGGAACGTCGGTGCACCGTGGCGCCTGTCAAGCCATTGGCTAAAAACAGGACGCACTGCCTCGACAGTCCTCAAGCCCGCCCTGGGACTCTCCAGCCTGGCTAACCACTCGTCCAAGACGGCTCTGCGGTGGGAGGCCAGTCGGGCCTTGACCTCCCTGGGGGCCAGCCTTACCCCGCGACGGGACGCTTCCTCCCGCCAGAAGAAAACTGACGAGAGCAAGTTGGCGTCTAAATCCCAGGGTAGAGTGCCGGCCAATACGCAGGCCGCCTCATGAGAGATCGTGCGGTAGCCCCTAACGATACGCTGCGCCACCCAACGCTGAGGCTTATGCAATAATGCGACACAGCGAGCGTTTAGGGACCCGGCCCAAACGGGACAACCGTATAGGGCCATGGACCGCACGACTCCAGCGTACAAACTTCGGCAAGGATTTCCAGGACCTTCAAGGTTTGGCAACAGGCTTCCAAGCGCGCCTGCCGTCCGCATCAATTTCGGCGACAAAGTCTGGAAATGTGCGTGGAAGTCCCACCAGCTGTCGAGAGTTAGACCAAGGTACTTCATCTTGGAGCCGATGGGAATTCGCACGCCCTCCACCATTATGTGGGCCTCCCTAGGTGGCCCCATCCGCGGCCCATGGAAGCAGAGGGCTTCGGTTTTATTTAGGGCTACAGAAAGGCCCAGTCGCCGAATCCTACCCATTATCAGTTCAGTACCGAACGAAGCGAGCAGGGCGGACTCCCGAAAGGTGCCTGCAGTCGCTGTTACAAGTGTGTCATCTGCGTAGCAGACAACAGCGACTCCCCGGAGGTTGACACCACGGAGCACCCAGTCATACCCTATGTTCCACAGGAGTGGGCCAAGAACCGAGCCCTGTGGAACACCAGAAGACATCTCTCTCCGATACCACCCGTCGGCGCCCGGAAGTATGGGTTAGCCTGTACTGCAGCATGAAGCTGAAAAGGGACTCCCATTGTTGGTTCGATTATTATCATTGTAATATTTTTTTATATGTGTGTCAACAATAAAAAAACTTTTCTTTCTTTCTTAAACATTATCTCAGCTCAGTGTGGGGATACAACCCACAGTGCCACGAAGGATATCTATTATGTCATGCAAGTTGTATTAACATACTCTATTACTAACCGAATTTACACGATTCTACACGTGAAAAAAAACACATAAAATGTAAGACAAATGATCTGTTATTTCTACAAGTAAACTTTAATATAATTGACAATATTTCGTCAGTATTTCCTAAAACACAGTATATCACATAAAAATGTCTGTTCGGACGAATATTCCCGTACCACCGGGGCACGGGAAATGGTCCGCATCGAAATGGCCAATAAAATAATATATTATATAAAATAACGGGTTATTCTAGGAAGAAAATAAATTACAATTATTTAAATTATATGTGAAAGTGGTGTGTCATCAGCGAATATAGGACTTTAGCTTTCTGCAGGGTTTCATAATATTAAGTATTATTTTACATTCAATCATTTAATGGTTCGACAGCCTTGGTGGCGCTGTAGGCGAGTAGCCGGCTGTGAAACGAGAGGCCGTGGGTTCGATTCCCACACTGGGACAAATGTTTGTATGACAGACAGATATTTGTGTCCGGGATCTGTGTCGTGAGAGTGAAATTCTCTCGTAGTCCCTGATACCCATGACACAAGACTCGTATCTTAGCGTGGGATCGGGGCTATGTGTGTGACTGTTGGGTGTTATTTTTTATTTGGGTGATTATAAAACATAGGTAATTTTGTATTTGGAACGATAAATGACGGGGCAGTCGGCTGATTGAGCCTTCTTGATCGAACTGCTGACCAGTTGTGTGTATTTTTTTTTTATAAACAAGAATTAAAATGTTATAAAAATAGAATGATTTAAGAAGAAAAGAGGATCTGTGCTACGCATCGCCCGCTGCGCCACGGAGGCTGTCATTTAATATTAAAAAGTTCAAATCATTTTATTAATTCTGGAATGCTTGTAATCCACCATAACTACATATATACGCTTATATACACAAACACATATTTTAAATAATAATACTAGCCCTGTATTAAACGTTTTCCCACTGCTGGGCACGGGCCTCCTCTACTAATGAGAGGGGTTAGGCCTAAGTCCACCACGCTGGCCTAATGCGGGTTGGCAGACTTCTCATACCTTCGAAAAACTCTCAGATATGCAGGTTTCCTCACGATGTTTTCCTTCACCGTTAAAGCAAGCGATAATTAACATTTTAATACACACATAACTTTAGAAAAGTCAGAGGTGTATGCCACTTGGGTTTCGAACCTACGACTTTCGTCTTGACAGTCCGTACCGCAACCAACTAGGCTATCGCTGCTATTGCTATATTTTAAATAGTGTTCACAAATTTCTCGCACATTCATAATATTCCCCTGTGGCCCCCAACTTGATCCAAGATTCTTTTTTTATCCTGGCATGGTAAAGTGACCCCACTAATCATCACTGCACCTGATGGTAAGTGCAGTCAGTGGCGGCGTAGCATGGGTTGGCACCCGGGGCGGTTTTCTATTGAGCACCCTCAAAATGGGGGGGGGGGGTATATAAAATACTATGAGGCGAGGAGTATACATGAAAAAATGAAATAAATACTTAATGAACACTATTATTATCTTGAATTTATAATACAAAATTGATGAAAGTAAAATTTCATGTTGTTACAATTTTTTTGTAAGTCTCACATGTATCGAGTTATAGCAGCGTAGAGATGAAAATTAGCTCACAAAATCGATTTTTTTTCTGGATTTATTATAGGTACATAAAGATCGCGTCACACAGTGCATTGAAAATCGGCTTTCGAAGACATAGGAATGTTCCGATGTTTAAATTGTAATGTTTTATGGTTGAAACGGCTTATATATATTACAACTATGCTAATGAAATAATTTGGCTTGAAAATTAAAGAGTTATAATTTTCTTACATAAGAAGTGTTGCTCACGGCTTCACCAACATGAAAAGCCGCCTCCGGTACAAAATAATAAATCACTGTAGCGCTCCATTGTACCATCTGTACGATGCCAGCGCCATTTATTTGAAAAATTAGATGGAACAGTCAAACTATATCCCACGGAAGCAAATACCCGGGATAAAAGTAGCCTATATGTAACTCCAGGACATGTTCTATACTTGTACCTAATTTTATCTAAATCTGTTCAGACGTTTCTGAGTTTACCCCTCCATATATGTGTTAGTTCTTGTTTACGTTCCAACAATAAAAAACCTTTTCTTCCTTTCTTTCTAACTTCTAATAAACATTCAAACGAAAAAAAAATATAAAGCGGATATATAAAATTAAGATATCTCGGGAACCATACGGTTTTCCGTAATATCCTCGCATACGGTTATAGTACTTATTATTCATGATTTTTGGTATACTTAAAATAACGGAAAATTATGCCGAAGTTTTTTTCACAATTAAAACATCGGATTCCGAAGTCTTCAAAGGCCGATTATCGATCCACTGCGCGTCGTCGACGTTCGTCCCAGGCCTATATCATGTTTTCTGTCCCGACATATGATATATTTCTTTCACAGCAACCAAGTCCATCACATTTTGTATGCGCTATATTATTTGTCGCCCCCATTCATTACCACGTTCACGGCCCATTGGACCGCTTCTCGAAAAGAAATTCTAGCAGCTTCCAAGTGGAACCTCAGTCGTAAAACTTCCAAAATCATGTCCAGTGCAGAAAATTCATCATAGATTTTGTCAGAATTGGAAATGTACCACGAAGTTCGCGTGAACTTAAGGCTGAACAACACCAAATGATATGAGAATGTCATTCATTGCCTTGTAACTATGATCTAGGTCTCCGTGAAATCTATTAAGACTGGCAATCTTAGTCCAGCATGTTGGGTCATTTCTCCTGGCCGCCCGTGCCGTCCTCGTCGGGCATGAGATGCGCAAACGGCTACTGAGCTGCTGCTGCCGAGTGAATTATCACCACGATGGCACCCCTTGGTGCTTGGTACCCAGGGCGGACCGCCCCCACCGCCCCCCCCTTACGCCGCCACTGAGTGCAGTGCCGTCCATTCAGAGTATCAAGTAGCGAGAGACAATCTATCCCTCGCTACTCAACACAATCATGCCGACCTGTTGTGTATTTTCTCGTCCACGGGCGGGTAAGGTCGCGTAAATTAACGTTTTTTTTACATTTATTGTTTCTGCGTAATACATTAAATGTATTTAGATCGTTAACGTACACAATTTCAGACAAACAAAATGTTTTTTTCCTGTACTCGCCAACTCTGTTGATACCCATCAAATATTTCTGAGAAGTGTTGTTCGAAGTTTCTTGCCTATCATTTATCGGTCTAGTATGTAGGCTGAGAAATAGGCAAGATACTAGGTTCAAACCCTAGGGAGGGAAATTAAATTTTTATTTGAGATTTTAAAAATCACACATGAGTTTCTCAGTGCTTCATGTTGTGCGTGATAGGGCGGAAAACCTTGAAGCGTAGGTGCATTAATGGCAACTCTGCCTCGGGATCGGGATACCCATCCCGATCTGTATCATGATTATGTATGAATGACCTTCATTTTTCCTACTAGAAAACATAAATTCTTTATAGTATGACAATATTTATTACCAGAACTCGATGAATTTAAAGCAAATGTGATGGCGAGTTCAGCACAGTTGCAACACGACTACTCGCAGAAAGGAAGACTGGGTATTTAGTTTAGACAAACTAGAGAAACGCGAGGAATAACATAATACCTTATATACACTTGTAGATAAGGTATTGTTTTATTCCTCGCGCAACCTTATGGCACTTTCAATTTATTACTACCTATGTAAATAAATTATATCATATCCAACAGTCAGCAGAGCCGCTGCGATTTAGGAAGCTGCTGTGCTCTGGCATTGCAGAACGGCGGCGGCGGTGACTACTTACCATCAGGTCGCCCGCCTGCACGTCTGCCTAAAAAATCACACACATAGTCCTGACCCCACACTAATATGATACTTATGTCGTGGGTATTAAGAACGAGAGATTTTCGGTCTCACAACACCCAGACCCGAAATATGTAATTGAGTCACACAAACCTTTTTCTCGGTGTGGGAATCGAACCGGCCTTTCGTTTCACAGTTTAGTTATTGGGCCATGAAGGCTGTCGAAATGTGAGTACTTCGTTATATTATGAAAGACATAGCAACAAGCAGATGCTCGGTGTACACGCGTTCAATCTCGCACTTGCTATAAATAACAGCGGTATGCGTGGTATTCACAACACGCTCTGATTGTCTTAAAGGAACTACTGTGACAACACTTTATTCACTGTTCGTCATTAATGAGAACTCAATTACTCTTTTCATTCTTAGTTCTGATTTTAGTAGTGGGATTTTAGTATATTATAAAATTAGAGAACAGTTGAGACCTGCTTGTGTAAATAAATAAATACACCCAACAGTCACGCGCATAGTTCTGACCCCATACTAGGTCAAACCTGTATCGTGGGTATCAACAACTACGAGGGACTACGGTCCCATAACACTCAGACCTTGAAACCAACATCTATCTGTCTGCCACAGTGTCTCAGTGCAGGAATCGAACCCACAGCCTCCCGTTTTACAACAGGCTACTCGCCCTCTGAGCCATGGAAGCTGTCAATTGTGGTATAAATACTAATTTATTTCCCGACGTTTCAACAGAGTTGACTGTAATTTTATAGTAAGTATAGAAATTGCGAAAATCTAAAAACATTTAACCACACTGCAACTGTAAGCGCAGAGCCGTCCTACTAGAGTATCAAATCGAGAGACAACTATCCCTCGCTACTTGATACAATCATGCTGGCCTGCTTCTTCACACTACGCCATGCGCAAGAAGGTGAAGAAGCGGTTGAGGGTCTAGTATCAGAGTACACAGAAAATCGCCAAACGGTCGAACATCGTACCCCAACTCTAGACCCCCGACAGAAACCGGATGTACACTGGCTGATCCCAGAACGCGACACAATTGCGTGTGCCACTATGGCGGGTATTGCACCCTGTGTACGGTGGTCGCTATCCGGGCGGACATGAATATCCTACCACCAGCACGCACACTACGTCTAAAGAACCCAATATCTTAGGAAGGAGGGAACACGGTAGCTAGCAATTGCACAGCGGATGATGAATAATCATATTCATCATCCACGCGGTTCAGTATTAGTGGATAAACAAATTCTATTACAAGGTTTAATTTCAGTATTATTAAAAAGACTTAGTTTTAATGAACGCCTAGAAAAACATAAAAAGAATGCATGTTTATGCCAAATCACATACTCGCAATACAAGTGTAAACAGCGCGTCAAATGCTCGAACTGTGTGGTGTTTGTGATCATTGTCATATTTGATATCTTATGACTAGTTATAATAATACTAGCCCTGTATTATATATTGTCCCACTGCTGGACACGGGCCTCCACATTCACCTACTAATGTGAGGTGTTAGGCCTTAGTCTACCACGCTGGCCTAATGCGGGTTGGTAAACTTCACATACCCTCAAAATTCTTATTTAGAAGGTATGATTAATATGGAAACATATGGAATATATGAAAGATAGGTTTAGGCATGGAGATTTCCTCAAGATGTTTTCTTCGCTGGTTAAACAAGTGATAATTACAATTAACAATGTATACACACACGTCGTACCTTTGTAAATTCATAGGTGTATGCCATTTGGGTTGGTGTCGAAACAGCGACTCTCGTCTTGGCAGTTCGTACCACTTCCAAATAGGTTTTTACTGTTTTTTTTGTCCAGTTATAACGGGTCATAAGATCGTCATAGACGATAGCCCATGACGGCTGTACCTAACTTCCTTTATTGTTGACTAGCTGTTGCTCGCGGCTCCGCCCGCGTGTAGGTCATATTTGAGACAATAAGTATACACTACAAAATACCTTTTTTCGTGCATTTAACTTCAAAAATGAAGGATTTTCATACAAACTTTCTTACCCTATTTAACCCCCTTAGGGGTGGAATTTCCAAAAACCCTGAAATATGTGTTTTTAATTTTTAACGGTAAGGCCAAATACCAAATTTCATGCGTTTAACTGCAAAAATGACAGATTTTCATACAAACGGTCATCCCCTATTTTACCCCCTTAGGGGTGGTATTTCCAAAAACCCTTCCTTAATGGATGCCTACGTCATAAAAGGTACCTACTGTCAACATTTCAAGTCTCTAACCCCAGCCGTTTTGGCTGTGCGTTGATCGATCAGTCGGTCAGTCAGTCAGTTTCTTCTTTTATATATACAGATTGATTTACTTTTTTCTTGGTTCATTGGCTTTTTTATTTGCCTACGTGATCGATAAAGATTTTCTATACTGGTCAGTGGTCGTACATAATGCTAAAGGGCTTGACATTTTACTGATATGAGGCATTTAAAATCTCTACCTTTTGAAAGTCCATAAGAATTAAACGGTCTGCTATAATATCCAGTAAGATCTCATTCAGGTCAGAACTATGATAAATACTTTGATGATAAAGTCGAAAGTGCAAACGACAAATCAAAGACATCCCATAACTATTTTGTCTATAGCAAGAATGGCTAGCTCAATCAGATCAGTACCACGATCTTATATAAAACCATAAAGTGGTAGTACAATTGCTTTTACCACTATCAGTAAAATTTACGTTGGCCAAAAATAATTTACACCCCCTAACTCCCTTTTTTATGATTATACATGATTCTGCTTAGCTGATGTAAACGTAAAACCCAATCAATTATAATTAGAACTCCTACATAAATTTAATAACACATAATCCTTAACGAAGTCGTCATATGACCGACGAGTGGTGCGACATTTCGTTGCCAAATACCTGATGATGTATTAAAAGTAAATCACACAGATTACCGACTCGTAAATATGTATGTAAATATAGCTTTAGTTTATGCGTAAGGTGAACTGGGATATGTGTCATAATCAGATACAGGCGTGATTCTCTCGAGGGATAGCTGCGCAATGTCATAAAGTGGAACTACTAATCCCAAAGACATATCTTCTTCGTCTTCTTCATCAGCCTTTGGACGTCTACTGCTGAACATAGGCCTCCCCTAAAGAACATACATATCATATACACATACAAGACATCTCAAGCTCTTTGAAATACGTGTGTATTCGTGGTTTGTTATTCGCGAGTGAACAAAAAGATCCTGAAGATTCTCCATAAGAATTTTGAAAGTATGTAAAGTCTACTAATCCGCCTCCAACTAAAGCTCAATTCTATTCAGTAGAGGAAGCCCGTAACGGACGGTACATTGTATAAAACAGGGCAGGTATTATTTTTAATAATTAGTATACGTCTACCAATTGCCTGCCTCAGTATGCCTTGAGCAGTGGTAGAGCCACGCTGTAGACATATTTTTCTACAGCATGAATGGGCCGGCTCGACCGGGGTAGTACCACTGTCTCACAGAAAACCAACGTAAAGTGACAGTTTACTGTCGCGTTTCGTATGGTAAGTGAGATAACCGGAGGCCCAGATTTCCCCTTCCCTTCCCTAATCCCTGTTCCTGTCCTTTAAGGCCGACAACGCATACATGATACTTTCGGTATTGTGGATGTTCATGGGCGGTGGAGATCACTTAACATCAGGTGACCCACTGGCTCGTTTGTCGGACTATACTGTAAAAAAAAAATGTTAGTTCAGTATTACTGTTACTGTTATTCTTAACAGTAGAATTCTACTATTATACATTTTTCATTTTATTTATAATTAATTTACTCATACTGACTGCCTCGTTGGCGCAGTTGTAATTGCGCATGCGTTACGATTGCTGTGCTGAAGTCTCGGTTTCAATCCCCGGGTTGGGTAAAGTGATATTGGGTTTTTCTATCTAGAAATTCTCAGTATTAGCCCGGAGTCTGGAATTTATACCCGGTATGGCGATAGGCTCGCCCCCTATCATATTATGGGATGGAAATTTGGCGAAAAGTGGGTGTACTGGTTACACCTCTGCCTACCCCTTTACAGATTACAGGCGTGAGTGTATATGTATGTATGTACGTCTAGCAAATATAGCTACAAAGACCAAGAGAGTAGACCAGCCATGAATATCGAATGTTTCCTAATAAATATACCAATGATGTGGAATTCTTGAATACCTCCTGACCCGATATGGAACGCTTAGGAAATATTTAAATTAAATAAATATTTGTTGTCTGCTTAAGAGGCTTGGTCACTTTGGAGTGCAAGGAGTGGCAGATGAATGCAATATAAATCTAATTAATTTACTCAATCTCTTACGCAAATGTCAGAGGTTCTTAGGCATGACCACACAAATAGAAAGGTCAGTTTTGAGTCTTGGATATTAGGAACTTTAACTGATTTGCAGTCGGTTCTACAACAACCAAACTAGAAGTTCAAATCGCTACAGCCACTACTTCCTTAATACACAAAGTCATGTCTTTGCTTAGTAACAAACCATCGCATAGCAAAAAAGTGCTTACTTGTCTCTGTCGCGCTTTGTTATGTATTTATTGTCTACACGGTACACGATGACAGAAATTCCTATTGTAAGAAATGTGTGTAAAACGTGTGTGTAGGGTTGCCAACTCTGTAATCCCGGGACATAAATCATGCTGGTTGCAGTTCTTGCATGCACTAACTGTAGGAACTGGTAGCGATATATTGATGTACTATGCACAACTGGGCTGTTGGGAATATGTACTATGAGTTATTAAATTTGTATTGAATTTAAGACATGAATATTTTGTGAATTCTGACTTCAATATGTTACTTTAAAAAAACAGCCCAAATGGCATACACCTCTAAGCCATACCATTTAGCTGCGTAGTATATAAAGTAAAAACAAGTATGCAAATGTTCGTTGATGCCATCCTACTAATTCCTACTAATATTATAAATACGAATTTTTGGATGGATGGATGTTTGTTACTAAATCACGCTACAACAGTTGGACGGATCTGGGTTGGCACAGATATAGTACGGAATAGCACATAGGCTACTTTTTATTCCGAAATAATCAGACTGTACAGTCCCCGTGGGATAGTTAAGTTTTTCACAGAGCAAGTGAGTCGCGTTCCGGTATCAGCCAGTTTACACCCGGTTTTTGTTAGGGATCTAGACAACTCTAGAGTTGGGGTACGATGTTTGGCCGTTTCGCGGTCTACTGAGTACTTTGACACTGAACCCTCGAGCGCTTTTCACCTTCTTGCCCATAGCGTAGTGTGAAGAAGGAGGCAGATATGATGAAAAAAAGAGAAAACTATTGAAGAGCACCATTCATCCAAGTGGTAAAGATATCCCAACTATATTAGCCTCGATAGACAGGGAAGTCATTAGCGACTTCTCTGCATCCAATACTGCTGCCTCTTTATCAGAGTCGAATTGGATCACATCCACGAGAATATATCGAGTTAATTCTGAACTCGGAACTAGGAGTATAAATATCTCGTCCATATTTCCCTATATATAAATCTAGAGTATAGGCTGCGATGCGGTAGTGGCTTGTTGGGCGATGAGCCGGTGTTATGGTGACGTCACAGCGCGTCACATTTGCGTAACACGCTCCCCGCACCCCGCTACCCTCCCCTCGCCACGTATTTAACGCACGCAGCCATTTTGAAAATAGACACGATGGTAGGGCTGGCGTAGGGCTTATTGCATCTAGGAGTTATAAATAAACTGAGAAATATTATGCAGCTGGATGTTTGCTTATTTTACTATATGAAAAAAAAACATATTGTGGCATAAATTGGATTTTGAAACACAAATAAAATATAATTTTTAAGTTTAAAACTAGGTTTGCAAAATGAAAAAATAATGGTTAGAATATCCAAACCAGCATAAATCATAAGTCAGGATTGGGTGTTGATTTGCATCCATTAAAGCTTATTAAAAATGTAAAAAATAGCAAATTATATATGCAATATGCATACAATACAATACAACAACTCTTTATTGTATAACCATAAAAGATAATAATATAGCATACATAATACAGACTTAATTACTAAATGAAATGCATACATATTTATCATTATTTTCTCAGTCTGAAAAATTATATGTTTATAACTGTCTATATATTTTGATTCACTATTTAATGTTTGGTAATTATCAGTAAATAATTTTTTATCTATTAATATTCCTGACCAATCAGTTCTATTTCAGGTAAATAAACATATCATAAAAATTTCAGACAGATAAGATTTTATAATTGAAACCTGAAACCAATGGCAAAAATGCAAAAGACCTACGGCTGAATTTCTTGGTGCTTCTTGTTCTTCTTTACTGGTTTACCAGTGGGCAATTCCAAAGCATTGGTAATTTTTTTTAATTTTTATTAGCTTTAACCTGTAAATCCCTTAGTGGCCTAATTTACTAAATAAATGATTTGATTTGAAGTAAAACAGAAAAGTCAGAAGTATCACAAAGACTACAATAATCTGTCTCCTTTACAAACTACATCATACTAGCATGCATGCGTGACAGCCCTATACGCATCTCTTGTATCTGTCATTCTATTAATACTCAGACGAGTAGGTCACCTGTAATTTCGTTGCATGTTAAATGTTTTAGGGTACTTCGTATGTTTTATGACACACATACATCAACTATCAATGTTCATGGCTGTAGAATTTCTCCGACAACTACTGGCAATAAAATTATTAACATAGATTCAACATCGCAATAAACCGATAATTCAAGATTATACGGTGGTACGTTAGAATTATTCAATGTAATTTTCATTCTTTTGACTTTCAATTCATTTAAAAATCATGTCATGTAAAAGCGCAACAATACCGTAGAGTAAAGTATTAATTAATGTATATTATATATTTATATGTATATAAGTATATATGTACTTGCGATATATTTTATATTTATGTCTATGTATGTATACATATGTTGTATGTACATATTATTGTGTTTATAAGTTTTTGTTTGCCATTTTCCTCCATATCTTATGCACCTGCCTCGTTCTGCATCACCCTAAGGTTGACTGGGAGAGAATGCCTTTGGCATTAAGTCCGCCTATATACCTTGTATATGAAGTGTATAAATAAATAAAGTCTTTTTCAAAGAGGAGAGAACTTGCACCTCGTACCGCGAGGAGCAGAGATAGAACTTAATTTTACTAACGATATTTTCGACACCTCTCAAGTATCACAAGGACACCAGTGTTAGGAAAAAGGTAATAAGTAGTGAGTAGTAAAAATACAAGCTAAAATCAACTTTATTTCCATAAAATTAACGTTACAAATACGCTTAATACGCACGTCAATAAGAGCAAGTATTGCCAGTTTTTCCAGAAGTTTCTTGAGTGGTTGAAGAATGAAATCTGTTGCTATATTCAGTAGAATTCTCATAAACTTAAACAATAGATTTTCCAGTTTTGCAATAGAACAATTCACGGATTTACCCGTCAACACTAGCAATTGACAAGCATAATTCCAACATTTGAAAGAAACAACTCTTGAAGTACAGTCTACAGTACGCCGTGGTGATGAACAAAATGCATCCTTCTCAATAGAAGAGGGATCGTGCCCAGCAATAGTGATAATATAAGACTGAATTATAATTCTAAAGCTAATAAGCCAAATGTATTTTAAAACAAAAAATCCCAGCGCAGACCACGTGCCTCATCGCACGTATACATCGCATTGTAATTTATATTGTTTGGTAGTTATAAATCTGACGGTATCTGGAAAGACTAGTGCTATTTTAATGGGCGAAGTCCGCGACACTACTGGCATCCTACCAATTCTCACCGATCGACTTCTTTATGTGTAAAATAATACCATAATCACTTTATAGTGTAGTCAAGTTCTTGTTTGAAGCCGGGTTTTGTTTTATTATTTACCGGCTTTCCGTTTGTGGTTACAACATTTTGCACTTTAGTTTTACTCTTTGATGTTGAATTTAAAAAATGACAAAAACATATTTCATTTATTGTGTTGCTGAGCTGGAATATCCAGTTTTGATTATATTTGACCACAAAATATTATATCCCATACGAATGGATCCCTTTTCACGTCTTTAGAGATTGAATATCAAAACGACTTTCTTGCTTATCTTTGCTATTTTATTAATGCGCTCCAGCGGTATATTCAGCGTGGATGATGTCAGGATATAGTAAATTAATACACCAAACAGTCACATACATATTCCTGATCACACTGAGTCAAAGCTGTATCGTACGTATCAAGTACTCACACACCGGTCTTACAACACCCAGACCCGAAACAAATATCTGTCACACAATTTTTTGTCACGTTGCAAGAATCGAACCCACGGTCTCTCATTTCACAGCCAGCTACTCGCCCATAGCACTAGGAGTAATACTCAATAATATTGAAACCTAGCAGAGAGCAATTGAGATTTAAATATTAAATTATTAATAAGATTAACAATACATTTTAATATAGTCCAGCGGTAGACTGTTTGAATTATTGAGTATATTTTTAATTGCGCCTTTGATCGTTAGTTATTATTCCTTAAAGAATCATCACGTCGATGTTAATAATGTGATTATCGAAACAAAATAATTCTGCGGAATTATTATTATTTTTTATTTATTTTTTTATTTATACCTAGTCAGGTCATAAATTCTGTCACATGTTGAATATAAAATAATTGAAACAAGTTTATTCATTATGTTACCATTTATATACCAAAATGAACTTAACAAAACATAGATTCTTATGACACTAAAGTTTATGCAAAATGACCTCCGTGATTTTGAATACAGGCCTTCAATCTGCGCGGCCAGTTGTCTATCGCAGCACGAACGAGGTCCATGTCGATATCGGCGGCTGCCTTAATCAAGGATGTCTTGAGTGACTCCAAATTGGGATGAGGCTTTGAGCACGCCTTTTCCTCCAAGTGTTGCCATATCTTGTAATCTAACGGATTCAAATCTGGACTGGAGGAGGGCCAGTCTTCGTGCCGGATGAAGTCGATTTCACGCGCCGCCAGCCAGTCTTGTGTGCTCTTCGCTCTATGAGCTGGCGCCGAATCTTGTTGGAATACCCAGTGCCTGTTATTGAACATGGTATGAGAAACAGGTTCCACAAGGTTCGTCAGGACTGTATTTTGATACACAACTGCATTCGTTTTTACACCTTTCTCACAAAAATGTACCTCTGTTAAGCCCCAATAAGAAACTCCCAACCATACCATGAGCGAGGATGGAAAATGACCTCGTTGGACACGCGGAATACGGTTGCTCGCTTCTTCACTACTGTGTGCGTACACCTTATCATTTTGTTTGTTGTAGCTCTCTTCTACGGTAAAAAATTTTTCATCTGAAAAAAGAATTTCCCGATATTTTTTTTCCGCGTACCGCTTCAACAAAGCGCGGCATCTCTTCAGTCTCAGGTCCATTAGACGAGCATCCAAACGATGTCCTGTTTTTCTTCGATATGCCCGAAGCCCTAAGTCTTCATTTAACACCCTTTTCACCGTGGTTCTGCTTAACCCCATCTGAAGGGCCAACAGTTTCTGCTTACGTTTGGGATTTCTTTGAATTCGCGCCTTCACAGCTTTTATCACTGCTGGAGTCCTAACAGACCGAGGGCGACCACTTCTTGACCTGTCATCTACACTAGAGTCTTCATTGTATCGTTTGATGGTACGATAAACGAATCTTTTGGTTATATTCAAATTTTTCAGTATGTCAAAAATTTGAATTGGCGCGTAACCGCAACGATGCAACGCAATTACTGCAACACGGTCTTCTTTAAGCGTCCACTCCATATTTAAAAATGAGTAAAATTCTAAAAAGTATACATTTTTATTTTCATGAACAATTTGAAATTCGACTTCAATAAACTTTTTTGTGGCCAGCATTCTAAAATAAAAGTTTTTACTGCGTGACAATACTTATGACCTGACTGTGTACTATAGTCCGACAAACGAGCCAGTGGGTCACTTGATGTTAAGTGATCTCCACCGCCCATGAACATCCACAATACCGAAAGTATCATGTATGCGCTATCGGCCTTAAAGGATAGGAATAGGGAATCTGGGCCTCCGGATATCTCACTAAACGAAACGCGACAGTAAACTGTCACTTTAGTTGGTTTTTTTGTGTACGGTCGAGCCGGCCCATTCATGCTGTAGACAAATATGTCTTCAGCGTGGCTATACCACTATAAGTTAGTTAGTTTCTGCGCCGTCTTAACACCTACCTTCTGGTATCTTGATGGCGGTGCCGAGGTTGATTTGCTGCAGCCTCGCCAGTGCTGCTTGCTGCACCGCGCGCCGCTCCACCTCGCTCAGCGCCAGTAGCGAGGTGTCCGTCAACCGCACGCACCGCCCCGCGCCGTCTACCCAGCAACAGCTGCCCTGCACATAACGCGTGACGTCATCACACCATGTAACAGCGTTAGACCATGCCTGAACTATTATTAAACATAAATAAATGCACCCACCACCACACACAGTCGTGACCATACACTTTTTTTTATCCTGGTACGGCAAAGTGACCTCACTGCACCTGATGGTAAGCGCAGTGCTGCCAATTAGAGTATCCAGTAGCGGGAGACGATCTATCCCCCGCTTCTCAACACAAGCATGCCGGCCTGCATCTTCACACTGCTCCATGGGCAAGAAGGTGAAGAAGCGGTCGAGGGTCTTTTGTCAGAGTACAGAGCCGCGAAACGGCCAAACATCGTACCCTAACTCTAGACCCCCGACAAAAACTGGATGTACACTGGCTGATCCCGGAACGCGACACACATACGTGTGTCACAGTGGCGGGTTTTACACCCTGTGTACGGAGGCCGCTATCCGGGCGGATATGAATATCTTACCACCAGCAACACGAGGTAAAACCTGTATCATAGGTATCAAGAACTACGAGGGACTACGGTCCCACAACACCCAGACCCGAAACAAACATCCGTATTTCAAATATTTGTCTCGGTATGGGAATCGAACCTATCAGGAGGAGGACCTGGAGGCTGTCAATGTCCATATAATGTCAGTATGTGTGTATCGAGGTATAGTTGTTTCTCGCTACTTTATACTAACTGGACGGCACTGCGCTTACCATCGGGTACAGTGTAGTCACTACCGTACCAGGATAAAAAAAAACATGTAAGGAAACGCACTAGTCAAGAAAAATGTTAGTTGGGAGGCATTCAATTGGCGGCCCGTATAGGCATTGGTCGAAGCTCTTTGGTATCAACCTACTGGCAAAAATGACTAATAAAACAATGACTTTGAAGTTATTCTATACGAGGTATTCCATTATGAAGTTATTATATTCTATGTTATACTATATTCTATCTATACATCATGTGCAAGTGCACTCTAGGACAACCACGATTGGTAGGCTGTGCTAATAAATAGTTTTTCTTTCTTTCTTTCTTCTTTCTTGTAGGACTATTGAAAGAAAGGCTTATTTTTAACGCAGACAGTTCTTCGTGTCTAGAGCCAGATGCGAATGTCAATGATATATTTTAATCTGTGGAAGACCATACGAAAGTAGTGTCACTTACACTCGAGTCAGATACTTGACAAACATCAGAAAGCAATCATAATCAACACTTAAGAACATAAAAATCATACGAATTAAATACTCAAATCTGAAATACACAACACAGCGCACATTGCAAACAAATCAAGTGATAAATCATGAGATATTATGACTCGGGATAAATATGATGCAACGTCGCGCTCATGTGCCATAACATGTGCATGCGTTTAACAAATTGGCGTATCAATGAAAATAAATACTGCAGTCGACGGAGATTTAGCTTGCATTTATGATTTTGAGAAACGTACAAATTAGTTAGCGATGTCTGTTGAATATAAAACGTCATTTTTGCCATTGGGTCGATACCGAAGAGCCTCAACCAATGCCCCTAAAGGCCGCCAATTAAATCCCTCCCGACTAACATCTTTCTTGATGACTAGTTCGTTTTCTTTCATGTTTTCTATCCTAGCACAGCAAATTGAGCACATGACACCTGATGGTAAGCGCAGTGCTGTCCAGTTAGAGTATCAAGTAACGAGAAACAATGAAACCCTCGCTACTCAAAACAATCATGCCGGCCTGCTGTGTAGCTTCTTAACACTACCCCATGGGGCAAGGAGGTTTAGAAGCGGTCGAGGATCTATTGCTAGAGTACTCCGAAGACCGCAAGACGGTCAAACATCGTACTCCAACTCTAGACCCTCGACAAAAACCGGATGTACACTGGCTGACCCTGAAACGCGATACACTTGCGTGTGCCACTATGGCAGGTTTTACACCCTGTGTACGGTGGTTGCTATCCGGACGAATATGAATAGCCTACCACCAGCTACAGGTGCCGCTCAATCCAGAGTACCGATTGCCCAGCGACGATTATCTCTCATTCGACACAATTATGCCGGCCTGCTCTATTGCTTCCTTCACGCTTCCATGGATCAAATGGAAGGTGAGAGGGGTTGGCAAGCAGTTCTACAGCCTCTTATTGTGGCAAAGATAAAAAATAGAATCCCTTGATACGTCTCAGTAATCCATTCTATTCTCACCTAGGCTGTCACTGTTTTGCTAAATGCTGTATGAGTAATAGGAAGGTTGACATCAAGTAGGCAGATGTACATACACGAATGTAACAATGTTGCACTGAGTGACAAATGGGCAAGCTACAAGGCAGGTGATTAATCTCATTATTCCTTAGTTATTTACCAAAGCAAAAGCAGTGATAGCCTAGTTGAAAGCGATATGTTCGTTATATATAGTTACGTGTGTATTAATTTTTATCTATCGCTTGCTGTGAAGGAAAATATCGTGAAGAAACCTGTATATCTAAGTATTTCTAAGATATATGATATCTACAAACATGCATTAGGCCAGCTTTGTGGACTAAGGCCTTACCCCTCTCATAAGTCGAAGAAACCCGTCCCAGCAGTGGACTAATGTTTAATATAGGTGTGGTATTATTATTTATTTGCCAATGAAACAAAATATTGATTATGTTGGCATTTCTTCAACTTTCATTTAGAAACGTCACAGATATTGTCAGATGGACTTTGAATAACTGATTCACGTGGCGATGTCGTTGCAATTGTAATCTGTAATATATTCAACAGTCAAATACATGGCCGGCTATTTTGGCAAAATATATCCAACAATATTAATAATAAATAGTTCTGACAGCACACTAGGTAAAACCTGTATCGTGGGTATGAACAACTACGCGGGGCTACGGACGCACAACACTCAGACCCGAAACAGAGAGAAACCGAACAGTATGGTACACAAACACTTGTCTCTTGATGCAGGAATCGAACCCACGACCTCCCGTTTCATAAGCTGCTCCCCGCTGCGCCACGGAGGCTGTTAATAATAATACCCTACGATCACACATAACCCCTACCGCAATGTAAGATACAATTGTTGTCTAGCGTCGTGGGTATAAAAATACTAGCATATTTTCAGTTGCCCAAACCAAAAGTAAAATTTTGTTATGCTATGGTCGAGTTAAGCAGCGATAACATAATTGGCTGTGGTACGGAGTCAAGACGAAAGTCGTATGTTCGAGATCCAAATGCCATATACTTCTGACTTTTCTAAAGTTATGTGTGTATTAAAATGTTAATTATCGCTTGCTTTAGCGGTGAAGGAAAACATCGTAAGAAAACCTGCATACCTGAGAATTTTTCGAAGGTATGAGAAGTTTGCCAACCCGCAATAGGCCAGCGTGGTGTACTAAGGCCTAACCCCTCTCATTAGTAGAGGAGGCCCGTGCCCAGCAGTGGGACAGTGTTTAATACAGGGCTAGTATTATTATTATTATATTGCATTTAAGGAAAATAACATTAAACAATATCAAACATACGAAAAATCCCCAAAAAACATTTGCAACACACGCGTATATTATAAAACGTATGAAAAGTTTATTTAATTGCCCGTCTGTCAAACTACAAATATAAAATATATCCAGTGGCGACTGAGTCATCATTATAAAATATATGTTGTGTCTCAAGCGAAAACGCCTACATGAGCGTTTTTCTTTGAAACTAAAAGTAGGTGAAACGTGTAGGCCGCAGAACACGATCGAGGCTTGGGGACATATTCAAATATATTATATACATATATATGGGCACGGGTATAGGGCTAGGCCTTAGTCCCCCACGCCACGCTGGTCTAACGCGTAGACTCTACATTGTAATAATATAATAATAATACTAGCCCTGTATTAAACAATGTCCCACTGCTGGGCACGGGCCTCCTATACTAATGAGAGGGGTTAGGCCTTTGTCCACCACGCTGGCCTAATGCGGGTTGGTCGACTTCACATACCTTCGAAATCCTTGTGAGAATTCTCAGGTATGCAGGTTTCCTCACGATGTTTTCCTTCACCGTTAAAGCAAGCGATAATTAACTTTTAATACACACATAACTTTAGAAAAGTCAGAGGTGTATGTCACTCGGTTTCGGACTTACGACCTTCGTCTTGACAGTCCGTACTGCAACCAACTAGGCTATCGCTGCTATTACATATACCTTTGAAATTCTTTATTCAACCCAAACCTAAAAACTTTCATTAATTTCTATAGATCCTAACGCCTTTTCTGCGTTTTGATAAATGTATTAAAGACTTATTTATTTAAAAAAAATATATTAAAGATGCTGAAATTTATTTTAAATTAAAAAAAAATTGCTATATTCAAAAGAACAAAACATAGTTTTTGTGCGGTATACAACATGTAACATGATTAACGCACACTCTGAAAGTAGTTTGTTCAGAATAAGCGACTGAATCGATATCAAAAAATTTTTAATAGACTATTTTTTTCCAAAAATAATTA
Organism: Laothoe populi; assembly: GCA_905220505.1. Lineage (NCBI taxonomy): Eukaryota > Metazoa > Arthropoda > Insecta > Lepidoptera > Sphingidae > Laothoe > Laothoe populi. The sequence goes on from HG992168.1 coordinate 16,142,817, forward strand.
ACACTCAGGTAAATAATAGTCACCCTTTATTTTACGTTACGTTACAAACGAAACTGAAACATAACTCGATGCGATAAAGTCTTTTATAAATGCAATAATAAACGAACACATTAAAAAATCAAATAATTAAAATTACGAACTTTATGTCGAAAATTAGTACAACTGATTTCATAAAAAACAATATTTATATTAATCGCAGGCTAATTTCAATACATGAATTGAGGCTGTCAGTGCAGAAGTGGCCTTACCCTCAAATTTTTCATAATCTAACCTATGTACTAAAAATGATTTAAAATGTGGGAAAATTTAATGCAAAACCGGCCTATCTCTAGTTTCACCAATTGCCAATATGATGACAACAAGATGGCATTGCAAGAATTGCTTTTATGTACATTGATTTAAAATTCATGAATATACAAACCCCATTATTTTCATACTCATTGTCTCAAGCTTAGGCCACTTTTGCGCTGACGGCCTCAATTATGATTGTAATAATATTTTTAAATTAGGGTGTCTGAGGATGTGCGTTATTCCCGTTACACGTAGTAGATAGTCGGATAGTAAATACAGCCCTGTGAAAGCTAAGAGATATCACAGACCAATTAACTGATGAAAGCAGTATCAATTAGTGAATGACAAATAAACGGCGACAATATTAATGCGCATTGGGCGGGAGACACGGTGGCTTAGCGAAGGGACGTTTACGCCGCCATCTTGAATTTGTTTGACATATCGTGGAATAATGGAAAAAATGTTTAAAAATTTGAAAAATAATATTTTTATAAATATGTTGTCAAGACTTTTTGTTAGTAAATAACTGAAATGTTATTGATATTTGATTTTCAATAACAAAACAAGACAAAATATTATGAACACAGTATGACAGTTTCTTTCATCATTGAGTAGGACCGACTTGACAGGACTGGAAACATCACTACAATTTTCAACAAGTTCGCATTTGACCATTTATTCTACTTTTTAGGACAATTATTTACGATGATCTCAGATATTATTTGCGAAGAAAAGGGAAAGGTAAGTTACTCCTATTTCGACATTTATTGCTTCTGGTAATCCTACCAGAATTAATATCCATTCATGTTATAATGAGAGGGGTTAGGCATTAGGGGTTAGCCATCACGCTGGCCCTATGCGTGTTGGTAGACTTCACATAGCTATGAAATTCGTATAAGAATTCACAGGTATGCAGGGTTTGCCACGATGTTTTCCTTCACCATTAAAGCAAACCATAATTAACAATAAATATACAATATGTGACTTTCGAAAAGTCAGTGGTGTATGCCATTTGAGCTGGTTTAGAACATACGACTTTCGTTTTGATAATACGTACCACTACAGATGATTGCGGAAATAAATTTAGTTTTTTAGCGGACAACTGTATCATTGCGCCCAAGTATTTCAGATTGGATGCGTCAACGCAGAGCAGTCAGAAACCACGTGTCATAAGATTTGTAATATTCCAAATATAGTTCAAAATGAACCTATGTAGGTCGACAGCCTACATATTATTTAAGTACGAGAAAATTCGTCATAGTACTACAAAAAACAAAGCGAATACCGTGGGAAAAAATGCAAAAGAATAATGGGCTACGTCCAAAAATATAATCTATCCGCATGTCTTTAAACATAGCGATATTTATAAACATTGGAGTAGCTCCAAAATTTTAAAATCATATGGTATTTTTTGTAACTTTAAGCGAATTAAAAAAATGTCGCGGAAATATTTTCGGTTGATGTGTTTCGTATTACTGTAGGAGTGGTTCTAAATAAATATGACGTACATGTTAATGTAAAACAGAAAACATTGGTGCAAATATTATCAAGGGACCTAGCCAATCAAGACCGGTGTTCAATTCTACTTTTATATAGCCTGACTGAGCAGTAAATATTCTGCAAATAACTGTACATCTTAATTGATTTCTACGAGACTTTATGTTAGTCTCCCAGTGGTCAGCAACCTTATTATCCAAAAGAGCCAAATATAGAAAGGACAATGGCAGGTTCCCATACATGAAATTAGTTGACATAAATATGTAGCGTTTAGAAGTGAAAAAAATATCAAAAAATTCAGCAGCAATTCCTAAACAATAATGTATTAGGGATTTCTGATGAAAAAGTCTAATACTAAAGATATTTCAATTTAAAGATTTTGAGGTTATGATCTATTTGACATTTATGAATAAAATATTTTTATCTATGAAGCTGATAAAAATGTTATTTGCCTATTTTCCAAAGTGCATTATAATTTCACCTGAGGCAGGGTAGTGAATTAGACATGTACCTACTGAACTTGACTTATAACTATTGTGGGGAAGGATGATCCGCCACACCGTAGGTACTTACACACAAGTGTTTACATTCGTGTTTACGTTTACATGTTCAGATATGAACACATTATACTTAATTATAGGAATAATTTGTTTATTTTTTGATAAATCCTTTAAACTTATAAACTGCTGAACCGTTTTTAATAATTCAGCATTAGATTTATACCAAAAGTAACATAAGCCACATATAATTTATTTCAATACAAGCTAAGTTGGAATGGAAGACACAGAGTTTGTCAATAGTTGTGCAGAAAATATCTTCAGACCCTAAATCTGGACTTAGAAATTAAATTAGAAAATAAAACGGGTTCTAAATAAAAATAAAACCCTGTTTTTTTTATGTTTATTCATCTTCATAATTATCCTATCTTATACATCTAAAAATGCTGCAGGGGCAGATATGTCTTGATGTCTGGCCCGTCCCAAATACCAGATTACTATCATGGTATGAGCGCAGCAGCCCAGTGAGCCCACTGTACGACGCACAACCAAGCAACTACAATAGTATTCTATAATGCCTGCTCGGACCAGGTACATTATTTTCAATTAGTAATTAAACATAATACTGTTTATTTGAAACATGGTGTGATTTTATTTTACCTCTTATCAATAAGGTATCTGAACTGCCTCTTAAATTAAATTAAGATGAACTAATTGTTTCTATGCACACTTCAATTATAGAACTACCGTGGAAACGTACATGTTCACCATAATAATTATAGGAACGTGTTTGTCGAATTTTGTACGTTCTCACGGCAAATATAGCATATTATATCGGTCTGCTATGCTTTGGAAATTATCCGATATCCGAATATTCCGATCTCCAGATCACATTTGTGGCCACAGTCATGTTTGCTAGATTATTTTCTAAGTGAAATCTTTCAAGTATTCGTGTATTTAAATCAATTTAAATGATGTCACAATATGTCAGTATGAAATGACGGAAGTAGTGATTTTTTTTCCTAAATAAGATAAGCTATGGTCGTAACTATACAGCCAAATAACAGACGATCCAGTCATTCACTAAGTTGGTAAAAAGTAAAGCTGATTTATTTTTGTTATTTGTAATTGTAGGGACACACACACTTGCATTGATTTTATAGTTTTTTTTAACGGCTTATAGAATTCTTATGAAAATGATTTTTCTTTGGCCTAAAAGACCTTAAGCCATTCATTAAAAAAATCTTACGGCCATAACACGTTACAAAAAAATCAATTGAGATTTTTAATAAATTATACAACTTATCTATACTTACACAGCTATTGTTAGTATGGTGAAAAATCATGTAAAATAATAATATTTAGATTACAAAGTATGAAATTCCTAAACGCAATTTTTTTTTGTAACTACGATTTCGCCATTGTCCTTTATTCAATGACCCATTTTTTTAACTTTAGCTTTGCTTTAACAGGAGACATCATTACGAAAATATTTAGTATTAAAAATACACTTTCGAGCTTGCCTTTGTCAAATAAGTCTTAGTTTAACTAACAGTATATTAAATAAAATTTGATATACTGGTTTCTTATATTTACGCGAATATTATACATTGAAATAAAACGAAGTTTACGGATTATATCGCGGTTTATTTTACTTTTTTAACCCGACATTTCGAAGACTTTACAGCCTCAGAAGTCTACAGTTGCTGAACATTGAGAAAAAGGCTCCAAACAATATCTTCGATTTGATAAACCTCAAATCCTTGCCAAAGAACACCGATTCCTACCTAGGATGATTCGCGAGGCTATTGAAATTAAAAAACATCCTAATTTCAATAGAGAAGATGGTTGGAAGCTAGCACCAGCCTGGGATCCAATTATACATTTAATTAAATCGGAACCCAAAAGACCAACTGCCAGACCTCATGACACTGTGAGCTCTTTCTGCGTAGATCGGACTACATCAAAATAAAAATGTAATATCAACTACATGGAGGGTAGAAACATTGCACTACGCTTTCGAGATGACAAAGTAAAATAAACCGCGATATAATCCGTAAACTTCGTTTTATTTCAATAAAATTTGATAATTCCATGCCTGCACTAAATTAGTTTCGTGGACAAGCCGCAACCGAGGAGTCAAAGAGTCGCATGCTGCTCGCGAGCCGCGGTTTGCCGACACCAGTGGTCCTCTTATTTAACTACTATTTTTTGTTATATCATAGGCTGATAAACGAGCCAGTGGGTCACCTGATGTTAAGTGATCTCCACCGCCCATGACCATCCACAATACCGAAAGTGTCATGTATGCGCTGTCGGCCTTAAAGGACAGGAATAGGGATGAGGGAAGGGAAGGGGGAATCTGGGCCTCCGGATATCTCACTTACCATACGAAACGCGACAGTAAACTGTCACTTTACGTTGGTTCTCTGTGAGACAGTGGTACTACCCCGGTCGAGCCGACCCATTCATGCTGTAGACAAATATCTCTACAGCGTGGCTCTACCACTTCTATAGATTACCTTACCAATATCGAATGACCGCTTCAGACCGATAATTACCATTTGGCTGATAAGGTGCTGGAAAAAATTGGATAGATCGATTTTTACATATTTTTAAATCATGTGTGTTTATCATGTTTCGAAATAATACCAATTTACTCAAAGCCAATAAGGTTTCTTTATCCAAACTTTCTATCTATAGATACCTTGTATCTATAGGTAGAAAACCCCAATATAACTTTAACCCGACTTAGGGATCGAACCCGAGACCTCAGCTCAGCAGTCGTAACGCAATTACAACTGCGCCAACGAGGCAGTCAGTATGAGTAAAGTAATTATAAATAAAATGAAAAATGTATAGTAGTAGAATTCTACTGTTAACAATAACATAGTGAGCTAGCAATAAACAAGGCTTTCGCAGTCATCCGTAGTGCTTAGAGATGAAAAATGAAATTACTAAATTATTATATGTATAACTAAACAATAACTAAATAACAAGCAGCGATAGCCTAGTTGGTTGCGGTACGGACTGTCAAAACGAAAGTCGTATGTTCGAAACCCAAGTGGCACACACCTCTGACTTTTATAAAGTTATGTGTGTATTAAAATGTTAATTATCGCTTGCTTTAACGGTGAAGGAAAACATCGTGAGGAAACCTGCATATCTGAGAATTCTTATACGAATTTCGAAGGTATGTGAAGTCTACCAATCCGCATTAGGCCAGCGTGGTGGACTAAGGCCTAACCCCTCTCATTAGTGGAGGAGGCCCGTGCCCAGCAGTGGGACAATTTTTAATACAGGGATGGTATTATTATTATTAGTCATAGACAAAAAAGTTAATACTTGTAATTCCAGAGTTTTAAGTTTTCACTGCAGTCAGTAGTCCCCATGACGGCCTATTTATTTCTATCCTCGTCTAAAATTAAAATCAAAAACTATATTTACAAAATGTATACAAGCTTTAAAATGTTGGTGGTGGTAGGACATTCTTAACGGCCCGAATAGCGACCACCGTACACAGGGTGTAAAACCCGTCATAGTGGCACACTCAAGTGTTTCGCGTTCTGGGATCAGCCAGTGTGATGTTTTCTGTCGGGGGTCTAGAGTTGGGGTACGATGTTTGGCCGTGGGTCGGCCTTTTGAGTGCTATGACACTAGACCCTCGACCGCTTCTTTACCTTCTTGCCACATGGCGTAGTGTGAAGAAGCTACAAGCCGGCATGATTGTGTTCAGTAGCGAGGGATAGATTCTCTCGCTACTTGATACTCTAATTAGCCGGCACTGCGCTTACCATCAGGTGCAGTGTGGTCTTACTTTGCCGTGATAGAATAAAAAAAATCAAAATAGCGAAGAACATACTGGAAAATTTGAATGTGATATAACATTAACAAGATAGGTGAGAGAGTCTGTCATTACACCAGACAGAAATTATGCACGTGAAATATTTTACACCAGTGATGTGTGTAGCAGTCAAATTTTCTATTTGTTTATTTTTAATTATTCAGCTCTTGCTAATAGTGTGACGATGGAGCGCCCAAGACCTATGACTACGCACTGACATCCTCCGTGGCGCAACGGACGAGTAGCCGGCTATGAAACAAAAGGCCGTGGGTTCGATTCTCGATCGAGACAAATTTTTGTGTGACTGACAGATAGTTTCGGGTCTGGGTGCTATGGGACCGTAGTCCCTCGTAGTTCTTGATACCCACGATATAGGTTTTATTAGTGGTGTGTAGTGTCTAGTGTGGGGTCAGAACTATGTGTGTGACTGTTGGGTGTATTTATTTATTATTAATTGTCTAATGTATATCTCCTAACAAGTACATACAGTTTTGCGAACGACTTATCTATTAATAATTATATGAGCCAAAATTTTGTTACAACATACCATATACTTGCAGGTATTATAAAAGTACATTTAGCGTATAAGCATGAGAAAAATAACAATTTGAAAATTATATTTTAAGTTGCAAAGTATGTTTAATGTGGGATGAAATTTGAAGTAACAAAACAGTCTATGAATCATTGCTATTAATTGTAACCTTTCAAAGATTTTACCTCTCGAGGTTAGAAGCGGAACATACACAAGTTAGAGATTATTCAATAACACGCAATGCATTGTGCATATTTCATGGCGTTTATCTCCCCTGTCTGAGAAACCAAGCGGATGCCAGTCGAAGAAACCACCACAGTAGTATTTTGCTAGCATCTCAACCCTATTAGCTCCGATATGACGTCTCAATAAGACAATACTCTGAGCAGTCTATCTTAACAATAAATCAGGAAGACAATCTGATCTCACAAGATTTAAGCGTGATTTCGTCTGAATACCTTGCAGATCTTTTATAACAAGCATATATAGGGAAAGAAATAAGGATTGGAGAAAGCCATCTTATTTTAGATGAGAAATAAATCATACGAAATACAGCAGAAAAGCTGCCAGCTGACTGTAAGACAGTGTTCCACAAAGTACACAAAACAGTCAACTGCGTAGCTCTACTATTACAAATATTGGTTCACAATCTGGACCTATGTATTTAGGGAATATACAAGATCTTTGGCGAAGCATAACGGAGTAAGACGCCTATAGCTGGAAATTGGTAGAACATGATCATCATCATGAAATTGGTGGTGATGATCAATCAACAACATTAATTGCATCAGGGCTAAATAAAACTATCAAAACAATTTGGTTATTTATACAATTGTTTTGATGAAGTCTGTATTTATAAACTTATCTGATGACAATTGCCCATTATCAACTAAGATATAAACAGTCCAAAACAGCTTCTACGCCTCCACGGTGAGATAAATCGGATACATGTGGCTACAACGGAGATACGATAAACGTATGAAGCATTAAGTGCTCCAAACACTTGCGCTGAAACAGTGCGTCGGCGCACTTGGTAAGAAATACATGTCTCTCAGGGAACACGTTACTGAACCGATTTATGCGTTCCACAGAAATTATACGCCAATATATAGGTAAAGTAATGTGGTATGCAGCTTTGGTATGCTGGAATGGACGGAGCGAAGGTCGATCTGAAGTATATCTATTTGAGGCATTGTGGATATTAATAAGATTGCCTGATAGGTGGGAGTTCTGTGACTGATAAGTGTTGATGTGATAATGGTTTGGAATGTGTTTCAAGTGTTACAGTACAGTAGTGTACTGTATAATACTGTACATAATACCTATAAAGTTCGTAACTTGATGATAAACGTAGTTAAGTAACGACTACGTTTAAAATGGTTTGGAACGTGAGTGATAATTCCTCATATTGAATATGAGGAATTATCACTTTTTTGGTTGAATTCTAGGGTCTTCTACCAGATAGAGACGTCTTACTTTTGCTTAAATTTGAGCTAGTTAAAATAGTATTTCAAAGCTAAGAACATACTGGAAAATTTGAATGTGATATATGAGCTAGTTAAAATAGTATTTCAATCCATATGAGTAAATATTATTGAACCAGAGTGAACTATGGGACTCTTGTACGTTAAGCATCACATAAGTTTTTTAGTCGGAGTATTATCAGGAAATGACGATTCTATCCGTCAACAACTATCAACCACACAATTAACAAGCGTCAACTGCAAACCGCTGGTTCAAAACAAATTTCTACCATTCAAAGTAACATCCATCAGGTGCAGTGTGGTCACTTTGCCGTGCCAGGATAAAAAAAACATAATAACAAACATAAACGGTTTCTGCTCCTAGATTCTTATTATTGTTTTGTATGAAGTATGAACCAACGGAATGTCAAGTTAGAGAAACATTCATTTTAGTCCCTCGATAGGCAGACGAGCAGGCGGGCCACCTGATGGTAAGTAGGCACCGCCGCCCATAGACTTCTGCAATGCCAGGGCACAGCAAAGCCGCTGCCTACCGTTAAATACATACACAATGTAATGCGACTGACCTGAGGCGTCCATGTGGAGGAGGCGCGGCTGGAGCTACGACTGCGCGTGCGCCACAGCCGCTTGCTCACGCTCTGCACCACACTGCTTGACGACCGCGACTTCTGCATGCCACCTGCGGGCGGGGCAACTGCTGGAGCACTTCGACCGAGCAGGTGCGACAGAAACGAGTGCGACTGTGACGGCGACGCAGGCGACAGCGGTGACGTCGGCGTCGACGCCACCGACGCGAATTGCAACTCCCGGTACGTCATGATCCAACCTTCTTCAGTTTGGCAACCTTTATGTGGTCCGTCATCATCGACCTCACCCGGCATACGTGGCTTGATGTTTCGTAAGTTCTTGTCGTAGTTAATGCGCTTGAAGCGGTCCGCTTTATCCGCGTCTACACTCTTCTTCCGCGCCATTCTCAGATAGCGCTTGATAGTATCGCTGACGGACTGTGAAACGTCATCGTGGTCGACACTAGAGCGCCGGCGCGTCGGCTTACGTTCAGGCGGTGGGCTGGTAGGGCTCGTTGGCACCGTCGCTGCTTCTACCTTTTCCCGGTAAGCTCGCTCCAGCTCGATCAACACATCCTCGGGAATTGGTAGCGTTTGAACAGCGCAATCCACGTACTTGTCCTCTAACGATTCATGGAAGACTTCGATTAGCGGCGGCGGCGACATTGGCGGTGATCGTAAATCTTCACCATTTTTAACACGGTTTAAGCCGAGGGCTCTCGTGCGCAGCGTGCTCCTGGAACTAACGCCACCGACGAAACCCCCCGAGCTGTAGCCACTGGAACCACCACCACTGCCGCCACTCCTGGCACCTCGATAAGGCTTCGCTTTGCGAAGGTCATGGTACAGTCTTTTTAATAAATTCCTATCGCCCAACAAATCTTGCACTACATTGTCCCGGTTCGGTGACCGAAGATAGTATCTCCCGAGATTTTCCAAGAGGTTTCTCCGCGCGGGGTCCCCGTCTGCATCGCTGGGGCCTCGGTCCGACTGCCGCTTTAGGTATTCCCGTAGGGCCCGCACCAGCTCCTCCGTGTCAGACACCCTCGAAGGGCCGGCGTCATCCTCTATTTTCAGGTACTTTCGTAATAAATCTACCAGACTTGGCTCCTCCTCCTCAACGGTGGGTGGACGGATGGACGGATGCACATCGAAGAGGGAGGTTTTTAAGTGGTACCCCGAGGATGGGGCGGACGGAGGCGGTGTGGCGAAGAAGTCACGACGAAGCTTGGCGATGTCGAAGCGTCCACCGGACGTATGGCCTACGAAGAGGTCAGTGGGCCGCGGGGGAGGCGGCGGCGCGTCGTCGGAGGGCGAGCGTGCCCGCACCGACCCGCCGCGTGGACGCTTCTTGCGGCGCTGACGTGGTAAGGCGCCTGGATACGAACTCTTGCGCCACAGCAGAAAGCGCGGCTCCTTGGCGCACACCTCCTGGAAGTATGCCTCGATGCGGGGCACATCCTCGGGCCGGTTCTGCGCGCCGTCTGGCACGAGCCGGCGGCCCGCGTCTGACATGTACTTCCATGTCTTGCGTGAGAGCAGCCAGCGCTCGCGCGGCTTGTCTCGACGGCGCACCGCCTTCGTCATGGGGTCGGCGGGTGTGTCGAGTCGCACAGGGCGGCGGCGGCGCTCCATGGCCGCGGCACTCGCGGGGTCATGCGGGCTCGCGCGGCATCTCCCGACCTCGGCCGGCGCACCTGCCGGCGCGAAACTGAACGCCTCTCCGCACCGTTCGGTGTGTTATGCGCCGAAATAGCCGTCCGGTTATAGAGCGGCCGTGAACTGGATCCGGGGTGCGGTCGCGCACGGACCGGCGCTCGCGGCGTCTCAGCGCGGGACTGCCGCCCGCCCGACCGCCCGACCGCCCGTAAACAAACCGAGCCGCCCACGTGCGCGCCACTCGCCCCTCCACCCGCATACTTCTCCCCCTCTCTGGTATCCCCTCCACTCCGCGACAACCGCCCTCCATCTTCCTTGACCTATGCGGGGACATGCCCTGGCTCTGCTAATTGATGATGGTCATGGCATAACACGTGTCCTTGTAACATCACAATCTGCTGCGGTCTGTTCGGATCTCTTCCGGTAAAATTTGGCCTTTTCAATTGACACTCTTAAGATATGGTTCACATATGGAGATTTTATGATAAAAGGTAGTAAACCTCTAGATAACAATATTTACCTACCCTGTACATTTGTTTTTTTTAGGATATTTTAAATTTATAGGAATTGGGCCTTGGACTTGGATTGTCTAAATACAGCCTATACCAAGTTGGATTATTTAATTGCCTTTATAACCTTTAGAACCTTTTTGGAATATGCGTTTTCGAACAGTGTAATTTTTAACCCTCGCCGAAACGAGGGGTTTATAGGTTTGAACCCTTTGTCTATTCTGTTTATCTGTGGCATCGTGACACCTAAATCAATGGCCTGATTGTTTTTTTTTAATTTGTGAATACGGAGTGTTACTATCTAGTCAACCATAACCGGATGCTACAACCATGCTGTCTTCAGCTTTCAACTCCTCAATAATTAAGAGCATATGTATAGCATTTGGGTTTATTGAATAAGCTCAAATAAGAAGTTGACTTACAGAATCTAATCACGATTTGAACATGGTGTAGAAAAGTGACCACTAGAACTTAGATTTATTAGAAACTGATCTAACACTAACAGAGGGTTAATGAAATAAAATTAATTATTAACAAATAAATAATTAATAATTATAAATACCTTATGAATAAGTAATTGCTAGTGTATTGATGATGCTATAAGCTGATATGCTTTTCTTTAAATTTCTTTACTTTTTTAATGTCCTGACTTGTCATAAGAGCTATATAATTGCCTACTTGATCAATAAACGATTTCATTTCAATGTTACAATACTCAATACAAAATATAAATAATAGTAATACAAACCCTATAATAAACATTGGTCAACTACTGGGCACGGGTCTCCTCTACTAACGAGAGGGTTAGGCCTTAGTCCAACACGTAGGTTGGTAGACTTCACATACCTTTGAAATTCGTGTGAGAATTCTCAGGTATGCAGGTTTCCTCACGGTGTTTTCCTTCACCGTTAAAGCAACCGATAATCAACAACTAAAAAGCAAAAAATAATTGGTTACATTTACATCAATTAATTACATACAATTTAAATCAATTATTTTTGGAGTCGGTGCCGGTGTTGTTTTCTTTACTTTTAGATTCATAAAAACCAAGTATGGATCTATATTATATTTTTTTGTATGCCTGATTATTCTGTTTTTTCCATTTTTTGGCCGGCACTCATAATAATTGATTTAAATTGTATGTAATTAATTGATGTAACCAATTATTTTTTGATTTTTAGTTGTGTTGTTAGAGTTTTTTTTAAGGCGGAGGCGGTTTTATTTACGGCGGTTGTTTTTTGGTGGTACAAATTTAAAAAACGTACATTACGTTGGATAGAGTACCAAAAGAAAACACCACTGAAAACCATGTCACAGAAAAGCAAAATTCGCAATTTCGTATATTGGGACAACATATTATTTCAAGTTTTTTTGGTTTTAAAACCAAACTACTCAACCGATTTTTATAAAAATTCTATGGGACCAATCTGGAAGCATATTCTCTGTAATAAAAGAATAATTTTCCAAATCGGTCAATAAATGACGGAGTTCTGAGGTAACAAACATAAAATATACCTCGAATTGAGAACCTCCTCCTTTTTTTGAAGTCAGTTAAAAATGAATATACACGTAACTAGAAATGTCACAGGTGACAGTCCGTGCCGCACTACCGCCACAACCAACTAGGCTATAGCAGCTTGTTCAATCGGAAAAGAGCAATGCTTACAGTACAGTAATTAACCGACTTCAAAAAAAAGGAGGAGGTTCTCAATTCGACGTGTATATTTTGGTTGATTAGTTTAGTTTTAAAACCAAAATAACTTGAAAAAATATTGCTTTTCTGTGACTTTTTCAGTGTTTACTTTTGGTACACTATACAACGTACCTATTTTCTATTTGTACCACAAAAACGCATAAAATAAATTATTACTTTTTAAATGAAATGAAATGAAATCGTTTATTGATCATGTAGGCAATTACATAGCTCTTATGACATGTCAGTACATTAATCAGGTATACAAAAAAAATGTAAAATAGATCCATAATTGGTTTTTATGAATCTAAAAGTAAAGAAAACAACACCGGCACCGACTCCAAAAATTATTGATTTGAATTGTATGCAATTAATTGATGTAAATGTAATCCAATTACTTTTTGCTTTTTAGTTGTGTCTGGGTTTTTTTTACTTAATAGCGTTATTTCAAACGTTTGTTTATGAGGACGTAGTTCTATCGTTAGCATATTGTGGTAGTGTGTTTTTTATATCAATCCAATATGCAGCTTATTTTAAACTTTATCTCTTTTCCACTGCATAATTTTTCCTTTGTAACATAAACTTTCTAATAACGATATAATCCTATACCAAATTATTACAAAATTCGTACTTTATTATCTAAAATGTAGCTTCATCATCCACAATTACCATTAATTAGTTCAATTGCGATGTGACTAATTCGTAATATTAAACAGATGACCAGTTACCGCGCATATTATAAAAAACGTCCGCTATCTTGGTACCTGCTAAATATAATATTTGAATTCTAATTGTACCTTATTTACATTATTTCTTATTATTTATAGATCACACGAGGACACGGCCCAACACATGTTGAAGGAGTGCCCAGCCTGGGACGAAGAGCGCAGCGCTCTCAGAGTAGTCGTCGGAGGAGACCTCTCACTGCCGGCCGTGGTGTCCATGGCCGCCAGCCGGACGTCCTGGCGTGCGGTGGCCCACTTCTGCGAGAACGTCATCTCGCAGAAAGAGAGTGCCGAGAGGGATCGGGAACGATTTGATCCCTCCCGCCGTCAGAGGAGACGTAGGAGGCGCCGGGTGGATGACTGACCGGCGTCTTTCGCTCTATGGCATGGGGGCGTTTGGAGAATTCCACGGTAACCCCTGCCTGTCGTACGAGGCGACTAATTGGGGCCATCGGAGGTCGCGGGTGCGCATCGGGGGACTGTCAGCCCATATCGATGCACACCAATTTCGGTGCATCGTGCGACCCCTATATGGACGGCAGCACGGGTGGTAAAGGATTCGTTCGCTGTCGCTGACGCCGAGGGCGTCCTTCGGTGCACGGGGGCTCACAAGCCCCCCTCATTGACATGAGCCGCTACGCGGCACCACGCAGGGGCACCGGTTCCGGCAGCAATTTTGCACTCCTTAGAATACCCCAGGATCGCTCTGGCCGAAGAAGGCCACCGCGGGGTTTTAGCTGGTAGTGTCGGATGGGGTGTACATAGGGGGTAGGGACTCGGCCTAGCGGCAGCCCGGATAGCCATTACCCGGGCGAGGGGGATGTTGGGTCGTAAGACCGGCTAGTCCAACATAACCGTTTTATTCATATTCCGCTTCCCCCCGGAGCGGGCGGCAGTAATAAAACGCTTTCTCCGCGACAAAAAAAAAAAAGGTCGTAAGACCGGCTAGTCCAGTATAACAGTTTTATTCTCATTCCGCTTACCCCCGAAGCGGACGGCAGTGATAAAACGCTTTCCCCGCAACAAAAATAAAGGCAGTTGGACATCTACCAAGTGGATCACCAGGTAGAAGTAATCTCTAAAACCTATGACTACAAGAAGGATCCCGGAGAAGGACATAGGATATCTTTTTTCTCAAAAACAATCTTGAAAGGAGTCAAATAGGAGTCCAAAATTTGTATGGGAATACCAGATTAATCATGGGCGCATTGCCGACGTGTAGGGAAAGTTGGTTTGAAATGTGGATTTTTATAGCATTTGGAGACTTTTTCTTCAAATGAAACGCAATCGAGGTCTCACTTCACATCGGTTTGGGTGGTGGTTTGGTGGCTGTTGGATGTATTTATTATATATTTTTAATGTTGTCATTAGTAAAATTAGTTTTTTTTTATCCTGGCACGACAAAGAGACTACACTACATCTGATGGTAAGCGCAGTGTCGTCCAGTTAGAGTATCCAGTACGAGAGACAACTGTATCTTGCTACTTGACTCATGCTGACCTTGAGTAGCTTCTTCACACTACACCTAAAGGCCCTAGGATCATAGGAAGGAGCAAATACGGTAGCTGGCTAACTATTCCACAGCTTGATAGTGTGGCAAAGATACGAATTTACGAACCTCCGCTAGCCAGTCGCTTCAGGTGTGGAAGGGAGAGGATTCAATTCCGACGACCGTTACTTTATAAAATTTAATGACACCTAATTGTTACTTAAGTAACACTAACTTACGAAAGCTGAGGGTGGCAGGGAGATGTTGATGGTTAAAAGTCTTTTATTAGCATAATTAACGACTTTCTTTTTCGACTTCGGTTTACTTAATCTCTCCCTAACGAGTACTTAATCGTCCAAAGGTAATAGAATTATGGGGGATTTTTACATACTATATTTATTTTACTTACATTACGATTCATATCTTAAAATTTACAGTAAAGGCCGAATCATCTCAACTCTATCAGAATTATCTTGTTGTTTAGGGAACGTACCCATACAATATGACCCGTTCAGGGACGGAAGGTCTTCAAAGTACCACGCTTGGTCACAGGGGCGGGGAGGGGCCCTAGGATTTCGTCTTGTAGTCAATGTCACATAGGAAAAATTAAAAAAAAAATTGGTCACGTATACGTACTTTAGTGATCCTACTAAAGTACGTATACGTATCCTAACTATAATATAAATGCGAAAGTTTAGATGGATGGATGGATGTTTGTTACTCAATCACGCTACAACGGCTGGACGGATCTGGTTGAAATTTGGCACAGAGATACATTATAGTCGGGAATAACACATAGGCTACTTTTTATCCCGGAAAAATGTACAGTTCCTGTGGGATAGTTTAGTTTTTCACAGAGCAAGGGATCGACATGATTTTTTGAATAGTGGTAGTTTAGGGATCAAAAAATGACATATGCCACTTTTAATCCCGGAAAAATGCACGCATCCTATGGGATAGCAAAATATAGAAAGATGTACTAGCTTAAGATGCCTTCATGGATTGTATACCTTTCCTTCCAAAAATAACCTTCACGCGGGCGGAGCCGCGAGCAACATCTAGTCATAAATATAAAACCAGTCAAGTGTGAGTCGGGCTCATGGCGAAAGGACTCCGTGTCATTGAATTTACACATTTAGGTTCAATATTGTGATCTAAAGAGTCCTTCATTATTAAAACCATTAGAAGGAAAGTGATGGTGCTTAATTTTACTTCATGTATGTACATCAATTTCTTCAAGTAAATTTCGATTTACAAACAAAATCAATGGAATGTATTAGTTATTTTAGCCTCTTACAAGTTTGGATAATCCTTACTAATACTATAAATGCGAAAGTTTGTTTGTTACCTTTTCACGAATAAACGGCTGGTCGGATTATGATGAAATTTGGCAAGGAGATAGATTATTTCCCGGAAAAGGACATAGGCTATCTTTTTTCTCAAAAACAATCTTGAAAGGAGTCAAATAGGAGTCCAAAATTTGTATGGGAAATCCATAATTCCTCAAGTTAGAGATCTGAAAATTCAAATTTAGGCTTTTCATCATCATCATCATCATCAGCCGGTGTCAGTCCACTGTTGGACGTAGGCCTCTCCCAATTTAGGCTTTTGGTAGGAAATAAAGAAATACGTGTTAAAAAAAATTTCAAAATCATCCCTAAAGGGGTAACATAGGGGATGAAAGTTTGTATGAAAATCCTTCATTTTTAAGTTAAACGCATGAAAATTCGTATTTTGTATTATATACTTTTTCTCCCATACATGACCTCCACGTGGGCGGAGCCGCGAGCAACAGCTAGTATTTGATGAAGGAGCAAGATAAAAATAATAAACTTTTCATCGAATAGCGGATTATCACATATCTAGTCAGCCCATCACTGGATTTAATACAGATTAATAAAGACTTTTATGACATTTTAAATACTTAACACGCGACAACATCCATAAATTATTTACTCCAGAGTAATCCCATTATTCAGCAGAATATGCTTTACGTTCGGAACTTTCCCAAGAATAAAAAGCATATTGAAAAACGTTTTATTACCGCACCGAAATCAATAAAATTTTAGCGTAAAACATGTTTGTAGCGTGGAAAACTCGAGATTACAGTGGGAGTTATTATTCTGTTCCGACCAACACAACTTCCTAGGCCACTTATAAAACGCTCCGTGTAAAAATAAACTAAATACGTAAGATAAACAAAATTGCACATGATACGAGTACTACTAACGCCATCTAGCGTACAGAGTATGAATAACAAACGTTGAACTCTTGCCAAAAGGAATGAAGAAACGCTTGCATTGATTGTTTGTAAATATTCCAGTAGATGGCGGTGTATGTAAATAATTAAGGAAATTAGGAACGATATAACGGTAATGCGACTGGCGACTGTCTTGGTCTTTCCCATTTTCCTCTGTACTGAAATCTTTTCCTTCGTACTAGACTGCCGTAAATTGGCGCGCTAAACGTAAATATTAATTTCCAGCAGTTGTCATAGCTGATGGTGAAGTAAGCAAGTGGAAACGATGGGCTTTCCTTTGCAGTGAAATGTGTCTAGACGTCAGTATCTGTGTTAGTTATACTTATGATTGGCTTGACTTTAGAAGTCGATTATTGTGTTTTGTACTCTAATGGTTTACCTGTTTCACGACTTGTGAAATATAAAAAAGTGTAAATAGTAACATGTGTAAATAGTATTTTTTTTAGCTTTATCTTGTCGGTACTCCAATGCACAAGATTAGCATTTGCTTTATAACTAATTTTGCAATTGATTTTACAACAAAATAAAATCGAGAGAGTGTGTCTAGAGATAAAAAATCTCTATCGCCCATGATCAATTTCACCAGAGAAAGTTATGAATTACATTTAATAGATGGCGTCTTCAACGATATCAGCCAGTACTTTACATTCGAAATTTGAATTTTTAAACAATAGTTGCACATAAAGCTACAACCCTTCGCATAACAATAGTGTTGAAAATATTTGGCATGGTCGCGCGCATTGTATCACGCGAATTTCTGACGCTCCATAATAGCTTATAACAATGATTGTCCCTTGCCAACACTACATTGTGGCTCCATTTTGTATATTCATATATTAGGTCATGACTATTGTTACTATATTGTTAAGTAGGTGCTTTATATAGACTATCAGAGGCCGGTAAATAGGCCAGTGGGTCGCGTCAGAGATCTCAACTATTCGTGATCATAATACCGTAAGAGCAAAGTTACCGATCTTATGGAAGAGAATTGGGTAGCGTAGAGATTGTTGACAGGAATCTCAATTACCATGCGAAACGTAAAACCATTGAAATAACACCAATCTTACGGATTTATCGTGGTTTATTTTACTTTTTTAACCGAACGTTTCGAAGGCTTTACTTTACTTTATAAAGTCTGTAATTTTACAGACTTTATGGTCACGGGGCGGATTGAGTTGTATGGGGTCACGAAAGTATATTGCAATGTTTTTTCAAATTTTACATGTACCTAGTCAGGTCATAAATTCTGTCACATGTTTAATATAAAATAATTGAAACAAGTTTATTCATTATGTAACCATTTATATACCAAAATGAACTTAACAAAACATAGATTCTTATGACACTAAAGTTTATTCAAAATGACCTCCGTGATTTCGAATACAGGCCTTCAATCTGCGCGGCCAGTTGTCTATCGCAGCACGAACGAGGTCCATGTCAATATCGGCGGCTGCCTTAATCAAGGATGTCTTGAGTGACTCCAAATTGGGATGAGGCTTTGAGCACGCCTTTTCCTCCAAATGTTGCCATATCTTGTAATCTAACGGATTCAAATCTGGACTGGAGGAGGGCCAGTCTTCGTGCCGGATGAAATCGATTTCACACGCCGCCAGCCAGTCTTGTGTGCTCTTCGCTCTATGAGCTGGCGCCGAATGTTGTTGGAATACCCAGTGCCTGTTATTGAACATGGTATGAGAAACAGGTTCCACAAGGTTCGTCAGGACTGTATTTTGATACACAACTGCATTCGTTTTTACACCTTTCTCACAAAAATGTACCTCTGTTAAGCCCCAATAAGAAACTCCCAACCATACCATGAGCGAGGATGGAAAATGACCTCGTTGGACACGCGGAATACGGTTGCTCACTTCTTCACTACTGTGTGCGTACACCTTATCATTTTGTTTGTTGTAGCTCTCTTCTACGGTAAAATTTTTTTCATCTGAAAAAAGAATTTCCCGATATTTTTTTCCCGCGTACCGCTTCAACAAAGCGCGGCATCTCTTCAGTCTCAGATCCATTAGACGAGCATTCAAACGATGTCCTGTTTTTCTTCGATATGCCCGAAGCCCTAAGTCTTCATTTAACACCCTTTTCACCGTGTTTCTGCTTAACCCCATCTAAAGGGCCAACAGTTTCTGCTTACGTTTGGGATTTCTTTGAATTCGCGCCTTCACAGCTTTTATCACTGCTGGAGTCCTAACAGACCGAGGACGACCACTTCTTGACCTGTCATCTACACTAGAGTCTTCATTGTATCGTTTTATGGTACGATAAACGAATCTTTTGGTTATATTCAAATTTTTCAGTATGTCAAAAATTTGAATTGGCGCGTAACCGCAACGATGCAACGCAATTACTGCAACACGGTCTTCTTTATGCGTCCACTCCATATTTAAAAATGAGTAAAATTCTAAAAAGTATACATTTTTATTTTCATGAACAATTTGAAATTCGAATTCAATAAACTTTTTTGTGGCCAGCATTCTAAAATAAAAGTTTTTACTGTGTGACAATACTTATGACCTGACTGTGTATAACCAACCAATCTGTTATTTTAGGTTGGATTTCTGTAGGACAATGGCGCTACTTCAGTCAAGCTGGACCAGTAATGCGGTAGACAAGAGTGTCTGGCTCTAGTATTTGTCAGCCACCAGCATCCACCAGCAGCAAAATATCGATATAGATGTATATCTATATCGATATTTTGCTGGCCAACGAGAAATGATAAACATAATGTTTTAACTACTCATTACAAACCAAGATTTGGATCAAAAAGATACTTTACAAATATTTGCCAAACAATCATTGGTCGTGACTGCTTCGGTGGCGCTATGGTATTTGTACCCAGACTCTCTAGACTTCTCTCTATTGACTGCGAATCAGCACTGTCAGGTTTCATTCATGACATCAAAATAAAACATTAACATACATTTGAAAGAACGGAAAGAACAACCGTAAATGTTGCAATTATTTTGGAGAACGCGTAATGTTCTCAGTGTCCGGGAGTAGCCGGCCCCTTGGGATGAACGAACTTTAATTAAATAAAACAGACTCACGTATAATAGACAGAATAGAAATTTACGTAAGGTATTGCGGACTAGTGGAATTTTCCGAATTTTCTATACTCTATATCCCGAAGCAGCGATAGCCTAGTTAGTAGCAGTACGGACTATTAAGACGAAAGTCGTATGTTCGAAACCCAAATGGCGTATACCTCTGATTTTTCTAAACTTATGTGTGTATTAAATGTTAATTATCGCTTGCTTTAACGGTGAAGGAAAACATTGTGAGAAAACCTGCATACCTGAGAATTCTCATAAGTATTTCGAAGGCATGTGAATCCTACCAACCTGCATTAGGCCAGCGTAGTGGACTAAGGCCTAACCCCTCTCATTAGTAGAGGAGGCCCGTGCCCAGCAGTGGGACAGTGTTTAATACAGGACTAGTATTATTATTACTATATATCCCGAAGGGGTAGGCAGCGGTGTAGCCAGTACATTTCACCGAGCTTTTTACCGTGTCATACGAGGCGAGCCTGTCGCCATACCGGGCACAATTCCATACTCCGGGCTGATTGATACTGGGTATTTCGTGATAGATAGTGTGGCCATCGTACACTGCTATTTTGGGGTATCGGTGTCGATTCCGGGACAGGTAAAAGTTAAAATAAATAAACCCAACAGTCACTTAGTTCTGACCCCAAATTAGGTAAAACCTGTATCATGGTTATAAAAAAGTACGAGGGACTACGGTCCTCCAACACCCAGACCCGATACAAATATCTGTCTGTCACCATTTGTCTCGGTGAGGGAATCGAGCCCACGGCCTCCCGTTTTAGAGCCGGCTACTCTACTACTACTACTTCTATAATTAAATACTCAGTATCAATCAGCCCGGAATCTGGAATTGTGCCCGGTATGGCGATAGGCTCGCCCCCTATCACATCATGGGACGGTAATATGTGCTCCCTCTTTCCTACGATCCTGGGTCCTTTAGGCGTAGTGCGTAGTATAAATTTTCAGATATTTTACAGATAATTTTTAATTTTACAGATTTGATGGTGGCAGGATATTCATATCCGCCCGGATAGCGACCACCGTACACAGGGTGTAAAAACCGCCATAGTGGCACACGCAAGTGAGTCGCGTTCCTGGATCAGCCAGTGTACATCCAGTTTTTGTCAGGGGTCTAGAGTTGGGGTATGATGTTTGGCCTTGTTGCGGCCTTCTGAGTACTCTGACACTAAACCCTCGACCGTTTCTTTACTTTCTTGGCCACGGTGTAGTGTGAAGAAGCAGGCCGGCATGATTGTGCTGAGTAGCGGGGGATAGACTGTCTCTTACTACTTGATACTCTATCTGGACGGCACTACGCTTACCATCAGGTGCAGTGTGGTCACATAGCCGCGCCAGTATAAAAAAAAAATAAGCTCAGCGAAAACCTCTCGAGAAATGTGGGTGTCTGGGTTTTAACTTTCAGGGATTACATCTGTATATATAAAAGAAGAAACTGACTGACTGATCGATCAACACACAGCCAAAACGGCTTGGGTTAGATACTTGAAATTTTGACAGTAGGTACCTTTTATGACGTAGGCATCCACTAAGGAAGGGTTTTTGGAAATACCACCCCTAAGGGGGTAAAATAGGGGATGAAAGTTTGTATGAAAATCTGTCATTTTTAAAGTTAAATTCATGAAAATTTGTATTTGGCATTTTAGTTAAAAAAAAATATATATTTCAGGATTTTTGGAAATTCCACCCCTAAGGGTGTAAAATACGGGATGAAAGTTTGTATGTGGTATATATTGTACAATGTGTGCGGGTGGTTGTAAAACTTTTAATAAATAGTCAGTCTCGTATTGTATATTTCATTGCCAACACGTTGTCTCACAAACATTACAATATAAACTATTTGGCGACGAGGAACCCATTGCTAGCGTGTTTAATATCATTATCCAAGTATATTCGTCATGGTTGAGAGTAGAATACACGATTTAGGAAGTTTGAAGGAGTTCAAAGTGCATGTGAATAGATGGTCGACATACATGACCAGAGTGAAAGCGTGGTTTACTATTTACGACATTAAAGTGGCTGAACAATCTAAATATCTCGTGGCAATAGTGGGGACCGAAGCTTTGGATCTCATCATAGATTTGTGTTACCCCGAAAAACCCGAAGAAGTCGCTATCGACAAGATCGAGAAGTTGATTGAAGAACATCTGTCACCGAAACGCTCCATAATTGCAGAAATAATGTTATTTAGATCGTGCAAACAAGTCGACGGTCAGTCCATTAACGAATATTTGGTACAACTAAAAAAACTCAGTAAAACGTGTAAGTTTGCAACACCAGATTGTTTAAAAGAGAATCTACGAGACCAATTCGTGTATGGAATATGTAACGAACGCATTCGTCAACGTATTATGACGGAGAAAGATGGCGAGTTGACATTGATGCGGGCCACAGATTTGGCTCTGTCGCTAGAAGCGGCGATACGAGATGCGGGGCCGGCAGCGGAGGCCGGCCGGGCTCGCGAGGACGAGCCGCTGCACGCGGTGGGCGCGCCGCGTTCCCCCGGCGCCGGGGGCCGGGTCCGCGCTCGCGCCCGCGGGCAAGACATCACCCAAGGGACCAGCGGCGTTGCTGGCTCAGCGCAGCGATGTCACCGGTGTGACGGGAGGCACCGGCAGGATAAGTGCTCTTTTATACATAGCGAGTGATATGTGTGCGGGAAAAAGGGCCACGTAGCTAAAGTGTGTCGATTTCGTAAACAAGAATCGGTACATGGTATTAGTGACATGCCTGACACGGGGTCGTCGTCCGACTCCGATGACAGGAGTGTATTGAGCGTATACCAGCTGAGTGATGACGAAGTAGACAAAATATGGTCTATCAATGTGAAAGTGAACGGTGTGCCGATCATATTCGAAGGCGATACCGGGTCGGCAGTCAGTGTCATATCGTATAAGACTTTTAAGGAGTGTTTCGATCAGTATGTATTACAGCCTTACAAATCAAATTTAAAAATGTACAGTGGTAAAAAGGTAAAACCGATAGATAAATTCTCTTGCTGTGCAGAAATTAATAATGTGGTTCAGAGTAATTTATGTCTTATAGTAATAGATAATAATTTTAGTCCGTCGTTGTTGGGGCGTGATTGGATGCGCGCGTTTGGTGTACTATTTCCATCATTCAAACAAATTAACAATATAGAATCACAGCCGCCGTATAATTCCAAAGACCCCACAGGTTTAGTATGAAACGTTTCCCTAAAGTGTTTAAAGCTAGTATAGGTACATTTAATAAAGGTGAGATTAGCTTGGTCGTGTCGGAGGACAGCGTGCCGGTGTGGCGGCGGGCGCGCCCCGCGCCGCACGCGCTGCGCCCCGCTGTCGAGGCGGAGCTGCAGCGATTGCAACACGAACATAATACCATCACGCCCGTAGAGTGGTGCGAGTGGGTCACACCAATTGTGCCCGTACTTAAAAAGAATGTCCTTTCTTTTGCTGTCCAGCTACCCATTACGGTGGCATACGACGCGTCGCCCCGTAGGGTGGCTGCCGTGCTGTCACAGCGCTCCGCTGATGGACTCGAGAGGCCGGTGCAGCACGCCTCGCGCACCTTGTCGGCTGCCGAACAAAACTATGCACAAATTTGTCGCGAGGGTTTAGCGGTTATATTGAGTGATACTAAATTCCACGACTATATTTACGGTCGGAAATGCACCCTGGTGACAGATTGCAAACCTTTGGCAAGTATTTTTAAGGAAAATATAGGGGAACCATTAATGGCTGCCAGTCGACTTCAGCGATGGGCGGTCATATTAGATGTGTATAATTACCAAGTAAAATGTATAGACTCGAATTATAATTGTGTGGCAGATTGTTTATCTTGTTTGCCAGTTCCGAGTATGGAAAAATACACTAGAATAGATTCATATATAAACTTTATAGACAGTACTTGCCCGCAAAATTTCAAGGAAATACGTAAATACAAAACATTCGATAATATATTCAAAAGTTAAAGAATTCCATTAAAACTAATTCCTATAAAACACTTCAAGCTATCGTTAAGTGTAAGAATTTAGCATGTAGTTATGTTTATTGGCTAGTTATCCACGTTGACATTGAGTGTGTGTGCAGCGCGGGCGACGTGTGTGCACGGCAGCGGGCCGCGCCCCGCGCCGCGCAGGTGCACCCCTGGGCCTGGCCGCAGGAACCCTGGTATCGACTTCTCGTTGAGTCTCTCACCATCTCGGGAAATGCTATATACTATTTAGTTGTAGTTGATGCGCATTCAAAATGGACCGAGACTTATAAAGTGCCCGGTACCTCGGCTAAAGCAACTATATCAAAACAGTTTCTTTTTTTTATTTATTTATTTTATTTATTTATTTGTTACACCAACGACATGTCACAACACAATACAATAATATTTATATAGGTAGTTAAGAAATTATACAATGTGAAATGCCTTTACAGGTGTATACAGCAATTAAAAGTTTCAGAGCTAGAATTGGAAAAAACAAATCAGATTACATGAAAGAAGAAAAAGTATACATACATTTAACATTAATACTATAACTAATCACTTATTACTAATTAATTCAATAATGTCAGTCTTTATATGCACAAATTATTTAATTTAATTAAATGAAGCAAAAAATTCTAAATAATACAAAATTAAAATCGTAAATATTTAAATTAAATTGAAGTTGAAATTGAATACATGTTTTTTGAATTTTCACCTATTTGGCCATTTTGGTTTACCATACGAGGTAGTATATTTTAAACTGTTAAGGAGTAATAGGTTTATTTGGGAAAACGGTCAAATTAACGATCGTATTGGACCTCTAACTTATTATGTTAAATACGCTGGTAGTAGTTATTATAGTTATTTAAAGAAACACGTAGATCAGTTACAAAGGAACAACGAACAGTTTGATTTAGACTCGATCGGTCACGTTCATGGTGAATCATCACATTCATCTGCATCTGTCGACTGGGGCGACGGTTACCAGAATGAGGCGCAACAGTCATATGATGGGGATGGTGCACCCGGTCCCGGGCACGAGACCGAGTCGCAGCCAGCTGAGTTAGTAAACCCCCCACTGACGTTGCCTCCAGAGACTATTGATAAATCAGTAACGAATAGGATACCGGTTAAACGAATTCGGGAGCCAGTAAAAATATGTGGTATTCATATAGATTAAGCAATTAGAAAACCTCCCGGTCTCACCTCACCACTTTGTCATTATTCTAATGTTCTTGTGTATACATCGGCATAAGCTTTTCATTTGTTTGTAAAATTTGGTATGCGAGCATAGTGTTTGTAAGTAGGGATATTTGTGTATGATTGAATATGTGCAATTTTGGTATATTACTTGTCTACGTTAGTGAATAAGTTGTAACTTGTAATTCTTACCTACATGTGTAATGTACTTGTTATTAATTATGTTTATGCTAAAGAGGGAAGAATGGTATATATTGTACAATGTGTGCGGGGTGGTTGTAAAACTTTTAATAAATAGTCAGTCTCGTATTGTATATTTCATTGCCAACACGTTGTCTCACAAACATTACAATATAAACTAGTATGAAAATCCGTAATTTTTTAAGTGAAACGCATGAAAATTTGTATTTTGTATTGTATAGTTTATCTCCCAAACACGACCTCCACGCGGGCGGGCCACGAGCAACAGCTAGTCGTGAATATGTAAAATTACATATGTCTGATTACTTCACTAATATCAAAATGATTCATCAAGGAATTCTCAAGTGAGTATTTAAGAAGCAATCGTTACAAGTAATACTACTCATGTTATTTATTGGACTTAAATATACAAGAGAAGTATTCTGTAAATTTCCCAGTGAGTTTATTTCATCCAAAATAATCGAAAACAAATTAATAATTTAGGTTTAAGAGTCGTATTCTAATACTCAATGTTTGTTTATAACTGTGGTGCCTACATTTTTACTAGCGGTATTACTGTTTGCGCCTCTAATGTACAGTGATGTGTGAAAACATGCGCCTGCGCACAGAACTGTGACTCCATTGATAAATACAGTTATTTTTTGCACTTTGATTGTATTATTCCTAAATTATAGGAGATAAAGCAAAATTGGTTTGTTTTTTCGATCATCCTACTTCCTACTAATATTATAAATGCGAATTTTTGGATGGATGGATGGATGTTTCTTACTCAATCACGCTACAACGGCTGGACGGATCTGGTTGAAATTTGGCACAGAGATAGATTATAGTCTGGAATAGCACATAGGTTACTTTTTATCCCGGAAAAATGTACAGTACCCGTGGGATAGTTTAGTTTTTAACAGAGCAAGGAATCGACATAATTTTTTGCATGGTGGTAGTTTAAGGTTCAGAAAATGATATAGGTTACTTTTTATCCTGGAAAAATGCACGCTTCTTGTGGGTTAGCAAAATATAGAAAGGTGTAATAGCTTAAGATACCTCCATGGATTGTAAACCTTTTCTTCCAAAAATAACCTCCACGCGGGCGGAGCAACATCTAGTTTTCTATAATTTGACAATAACATTTATGGGCAAGTGTGAATGAGTTATTCGATGATTGGCGGGCTATATGGTTTTTTACTGCCTGGGTAGGACGACGAGCAGACAGGCAACCTGATGGTAAGTAGACACCGCCGCCCATAGACGTTTGCAATGCCAGGGCACAGCAAAGCCGCTGCGTACCGTTTAAGCAACATTTTTGAAAAGTTACAGTAGAGTGTTGCTTTTCGGAAAAAATATAAAAAAACGATTGGGTGGATGTTAATAGAAATAATATTATTATGACTTATTTTCATGCATTAAGGAACATTATTATCTAAAAAAAAATATGTCCTGAAAACAAATGAGCCCTTTTTTACCGGTTGATTTGAGCGCCAAAAAATGCATTTTTTTTAACTAGGCTCAAAAAAGCAGTAAATTTGCTAATTTCGAAAATAACTCAACATCGCAAAAATTATAATATGGGTATGGATACAATTTACCAATATTCTTTACATTTATAGACCCAGTTTCATGTTAGCATTATTTACTGTATCGTTGGAATAAATATGTACAACAAAAGTTAATTAAAAGCGCGGAATCTGGAATTGTGCCCGGTATGGCGATAGGCCCCCTTGCATATCATGGGACGGTAATAATGCCAAAATGAGGATGAATTACACCTCTGTCTACCCCTTCTGGGATTACAGGCGTGAGTGTATGAAATATTTTTTGTTAAGTTTCACATAAATCAACGCAATGCGGAAATATTCGTGACACAAGTTTGATTTCTTTAAGTGTGTTTTCATGTTGTAACCTACTTCAATGTAATTAATCATGCCAACACTGGGGAACACTCTTTAAATCGTATATTGTCTACGAGCCAAACGGACATTCAACAGTATGTAGTAACTATTATTAGTTATTCATTTTATTTATTTCTTCACTAGCTGTTGCTCGCGGCTCCGCCCGCGTGGAGGTCATGTTTGAGACAAAAAGTATGCACTACAAAATACCAATTTTCATGCATTTAACTTCAAAAATGACAGATTTTCATATAAACTTTCTTCCCCTATTTTACCCCTTTCGGGGTGGTATTTCCAAAAACCCTTCCTTAGTGGATGCCTACGTCATAAAAGGTACCTACTGTCAAAATTTCAAGTCTCTAACCCCAGCCGTTTTGGCTGTGCGTTGATCGGTCAGTCAGTCAGTCAGTTTCTTCTTTTATATATACAGATAATTGAAAAAAAACTAGTGCTAAGAAATTCGAACGTAATTTAGAAGATGGTTTTATTTTTTTTATTAATAACTCTAAAGCTTGTGAGTAGCTAAAAATGGCCAGAGGAGAAAAGGGTATTGAACTGTTTGTTTTTGCCTATTTATATGTAGATGTATTTCTGCTCAACCACGAAACCATTGTCTTTACATTGAAATGAAACTATTTTTACAGTTTCCATCGCGGTTTATTAAACTTTTTCAATCCCGACGTTTCGAAAGCTTTACAGCCTTTATGGTCACGGGGCGGACAGCCCCCGATAATAAACCGCGATAAAATCTGTAAAATTAGTTTCATTTCAATGTATAATATTTGCGTTAACACAAGCAACTATTACATAAATCATTATCTTTACTAAATATATGATCATGCTATTGACAAGTGTTTTTTTATGGTAGATATGGCATTATTATTTAAATTCCTCACATTTGTAGGGTGCCCAGTGTACTATATTTAAGTATGTATATGAAAATACACAGTCAGGTCATAAGTATTGTCACACAGTAAAAACTTTTATTTTAGAATGCTGGGCACAAAAAAGTTTATTGAATTCGAATTTCAAATTGTTCATGAAAATAAAAATGTATACTTTTTAGAATTTTACTCATTTTTAAATATGGAGTGGACGCTTAAAGAAGACCGTGTTGCAGTAATTGCGTTGCATCGTTGCGGTTACGCGCCAATTCAAATTTTTGACATACTGAAAAATTTGAATATAACCAAAAGATTCGTTTATCGTACTATCAAACGATACAATGAAGACTCTAGTATAGATGACAGGTCAAGAAGTGGTCGCCCTCGGTCTGTTAGGACTCCAGCAGTGATAAAAGCTGTGAAGGCGCGAATTCAAAGAAATCCCAAACGTAAGCAGAAACTGTTGGCCCTTCAGATGGGGTTAAGCAGAACCACGGTGAAAAGGGTGTAAAATGAAGACTTAGGGCTTCGGGCATATCGAAGAAAAACAGGACATCGTTTGAATGCTCGTCTAATGGACCTGAGACTGAAGAGATGCCGCGCTTTGTTGAAGCGGTACGCGGGAAAAAAATATCGGGAAATTCTTTTTTCAGATGAAAAAATTTTTACCGTAGAAGAGAGCTACAACAAACAAAATGATAAGGTGTACGCACACAGTAGTGAAGAAGCGAGCAACCGTATTCCGCGTGTCCAACGAGGTCATTTTCCATCCTCGCTCATGGTATGGTTGGGAGTTTCTTATTGGGGCTTAACAGAGGTACATTTTTGTGAGAAAGGTGTAAAAACGAATGCAGTTGTGTATCAAAATACAGTCCTGACGAACCTTGTGGAACCTGTTTCTCATACCATGTTCAATAACAGGCACTGGGTATTCCAACAAGATTCGGCGCCAGCTCATAGAGCGAAGAGCACACAAGACTGGCTGGCGGCGCGTGAAATCGACTTCATCCGGCACGAAGACTGGCCCTCCTCCAGTCCAGATTTGAATCCGTTAGATTACAAGATATGGCAACACTTGGAGGAAAAGGCGTGCTCAAAGCCTCATCCCAATTTGGAGTCACTCAAGACATCCTTGATTAAGGCAGCCGCCGATATTGACATGGACCTCGTTCGTGCTGCGATAGACAACTGGCCGCGCAGATTGAAGGCCTGTATTCAAAATCACGGAGGTCATTTTGAATAAACTTTAGTGTCATAAGAATCTATGTTTTGTTAAGTTCATTTTGGTATATAATGGTTACATAATGAATAAACTTGTTTCAATTATTTTATATTAAACATGTGACAGAATTTATGACCTGACTAGGTATATATGTGTATATACATTCCCCATGACTCCAAAACGGCTGGAGCGATTTTGATGAAATCTTCAGATTAGCCCAATCCTGTGGAGTTTGGTAGAGATCGGATCACCTCAGTGTTTAGTTTTTAATAATTTGGTTTTTTATTGTGCATCTTTCTTAAAGTTTTTTTTTTTTTAAAGTTTATTGTTTAGTTTTAATTTCACTCCGTTTACTGTAATACTGCTTATAATAAATAAAATATTTCTTTCTTTCTTACAACGATGTTAAGCAAAGTTCCATTAATCAGAATTTTGATGCAATAACCCCTCTAATATAATTATGGAATGGACATATTTCCGCCTATATTCATTGTATATGAAGTGTATAAATAAACATATCAAGGAAGACCTCCCTATCTCACGGTGCTCGTATTTAAGTGGTAGTATTATGCCATTGATAATATTCTATCGATGACATTATATTCTTCATTAACGATCTCATATTTAACACAGGTTCAAATGACCGCTTTTAGTATTCTTCTTCGACTTCACCAAGTCTAAATCTTCGAGCAAAATCAACCACATAAGATTGCCAAACACAACGCTTCCCAAAATCTTCAGGTTTCTTTGGTCTTCTCTCCAAAGTACAATTTCTGGGTTTCTCCCAACTGCAGGTTGTCATGTCCTAGATTTGTATCTGTATCCCGAATGAATAAAGTACGCTGTCACCCGCAAGACATCCAAAACACACCATCTATCAGCGTTACAGTCGCTCTCGCAGTCGGAATTATGAATAGCGCCAATTTTTCATATTCTTCACGAGTATTCAAACATAAAAAACATCAAATTACAAATGCAAAAAGTGCCAGTTCAGAAAAATTACATAGCTCGCAAAAAAATGAAAAACTGTTTCTAATAAATTAAGTAATTTAAATGAGATCAACAGTTTAGTGAAAAGAGAATTAAAAATTGTATACCCTGAAAGAAGTGGAATAAACTTAATGTAAGAACACGACACTAAACGGTTAACACGATAAGAAACCTTAAAATAACCAAATAAACAAAATAAAATTAGAATCTTTGGTGTGTTTTTTAAAACATACTACAAAATTTAACAATGTTTTAAATTAAAACAATTTTATGAACACACAAGCAAGCGTAAATGTCGTGGATAAATTGTTTTATTCAAAATGTGTTATTTACGAGGTCATTCACACGTTCCAAATTTAATCCAGACGGATTAAATATAACATTTTTTAGGATTTTATTGCTTGTATTTTAATGAGCAATTTGTAACGTGAATGCTCCTAAAATCCTTATATTTCAGGAATATAAATTATAAACGCGTGCAATAAAAATTCTTAAAATGTTTGATTTAATTGCTTCAATATATCATGAATTGATTTAATTTGTTTTTTAATTTATTGGAGTGGAATTATTTTAAATATGTTCGTTTATTGGATTATACATGTTTATAATGTTAATTGGTCATTTAATAATGTACTTACATGCACTATTATTATAATCCACAGTATTTTCCACTTGTATTCCCATGTTTCTTGACTAGAATATCACTTCATCCCCTGTCTCGCTCGCACATGTAGAACGCTACATATGGCGCTCTCTTTCACTGAGACTATCACTTTACCATTTCACATAATTATTAGCACTTGGGTTCACTGTTTCACATTACACTTCACTGTGTGCGAATTTACCATGACTGAATAATCACATTGGGCGTTCGTCTATGGGTCTATAAGAAAAAAAAATTAAATGTAAAAATATAAAGTGAAAAACAACATAAAATGTGTTCGAAATTCAAAAAATATTTTTAGTATTTTTAAATGAAAATATTTGTTTTAAAAATTTAATTATTTTTTTAAATTATTTCTTTATTTAAATACAAATTAAAACATTACTTGTTAAGGATTTATCCCACATACAAACACAATGTGATCACAAACAGGTAACGGAATGTCAGTTGTTCTAGAGTTGCGCGGCAACACTCGCCCATTCGGCCATTATCACTGCCAACCACCACGCTGCGAACAAAATATATAAGTTAGTTCCTCTGTGCGGAATTTGGACGACTTTTCGAGTTTGAAAATTAGTCGGTCGGTGTCAATTGATTGACAATGTAAACAACGTTGTACTGGAATTTTGTTTACAGTTACACGCTTTGTCGTTGACTGAGTCGATTATTAATGTAGTTGCGAATTTTTAACACCGTTTTGTTTTTTTTTATTCTAGCACGGCAACGTGACCTACAGCACCTGATGGTAAGCGTATCCATCCAGTTAGAGTATCAAGTAGCGAGAAACAATTATCCTTCGCTACTCAACACAATCATGCCGGCCTGCTAGGTAGCTTCTTAACACTACGCATAAAGGACCCGGGATCATAGGAAAAAAGAAACACGGTAGCTGGCAAACTGTTCCACAGATCGATGGAAAAATCACTATTTATCGTCTTAACTAGTGGAAAAGTACAAAAACATAGTTGCAGTAAATGGAATCTAAAACTTCCAGCACAAAAAAATGCCGCCAAAACTGTTTCGACCATACAAGTCGATTAAGGATCATCAACATGCCAACCGATATTTCAGAGCAAGAAAATGAGGAAGAACTATTAAAGTCTATACACCTCTTGAAGATACATACTTCAAAACGTGACATAAGACAGTATATGAATTTCAGGAAAAACTATATTGATTGTATTGGAATCGATTTTGGAAAATATCGCCACAGAGATGGGGAGGTTGGTGTTGAATGAGATGACCACATTGAGCAGCAAATACGTATAGTCAGTAATCAGAGTATACCAAAAGAACTGTTAACATGTGAACAAAGAAGGGATGCCATGAAAAATTTTGAGCTTACTTCAAATACCTACTTAAAAATGTCTACCAGCTCTTCTATAGTGTAGGGAACGTTTATAGTCATCATCTACCTGCCCTTATCCCACACTAAGTGGGGTCGGCACAAACGGTTTGAACCCTCCACGCAGCCCTATCATGCGTCAAATCTGCATTCACCCCTTTCATGCGCAATTCCTCATTCACGCAATCCATCCACCTCTTTTCTTGGCTCCCACGACTCTTTTGTCCATCCACATTCATATTGACAACCAGTCTTGTCACATGCCTTTCCTCCCTCCTCATCACATGCCCATACCAAGCTAACCTAGCACTCCTCATCTTTTCCACATTTGGTGCTACTTTCAGGCTTCTCCTTACATACTCATTCCTTATCCTATCTAACTTTGTAACCCCACACATCCATCTTAACATACGCATCTCAGTAGCATGCACTCTCCTCTCATCCGCCTTTTTCATTGCCCAACATTCAGATCCATACGTAACGACAGGTCTTATGACAGTCTTATAGATTTTTCCCTTAAGTTTAAGGGGCATCATCTTGTCACATATTGTTCTTGAGACCTGTCGCCACTTCATCCACCCTGCATTCATTCTACTATTCACATCTTGGTCAATATTACCATCATTTTGGAGAAGCGAACCAAGGTACTTAAAATTAATTAAATTAATTAATTAATTAAGGTACTTAAAGGGAACGTTTATAGTAAACATTCTAAAAAGCATTTCGAAGGTATGTGAATCTACCTCTTTAGTACACGAGTAGGCTTCCAAAAAAATAATTCCGTATTCAAAAACTTACATTTTCGTATTCATTTTTCTATTTCTCTATTTTTTTTCTTTAAGCAATTTTCTGTGCTGACCTTTTTAACCCCCAACACAAAAAGAGGACGTAGTTCTTATTCCTAATCTCCAGCTCCAAAAAGTTGCCTATGGATTCCCATTATTTAGTATATCATATTGTATTTCTTATACAGTAGAAGACAGTTGCGTCTTATAACATACGGATAGATAAAATGGCTGACGATTAAAGTCCCAACAATTTGTGTTCGTATATTTTTTTTTTTATAGCCTCGATAGGCAGACGAGCAGACGGGCCACCTGATGGTAAGTAGTCACCGCCGCCCATAGACTTCTGCAATACCAGGGCACAGCAAAGCCGCTGCCTACCGTTGTTTTCGTATATATCTTTCTTGTTTATTTCAATGATCAGATAAATATAAAACTTGGCAAATGCAATATACTATTATTAGGAAATGAATTACGTAAGTTTTAATACGGAATATTAGAGTGAATATAATGAAATATATATTCATTGTTAATTATCGCTTGCTTTAACGGTGTAGGAAAATATCGTTAGAAAACCTGCATACCTGATAATTCTAATATGAATATCAAAGGTATGTGAAGTCTACCAACCCGCATTAGGCCACATTGGTGGACTAAGCCCTAACCCCTCTCATTAGTAGAGGAGGCCCGTGCCCAGCAGTGGGACAATGTTTAATACAGTATTATTATTATATTATTATAATAAATTATTTCTTACATTGTATCACATCATACATTTAATGGCCAGGTAGAAAAGCTAAGAAATCAGTAAGGCTAGCTACTACCTTACTACTACTACCCCTTTTGCCACACCCGTTCTATAAATGGGAATATGTTTAAATAATAAGTAAAAATTATATAATAACTAGTTGTTGCTCGCGGCTCCGCCCGCGTGGAGGTCATGTTTGGGAGAAAAAGTATACAATACAAAATGCCAATATTCATGCGTTTAACTTAAAAATGACGGATTTTCATACAAACTTTCATTCCCTATTTTACCCCCTTAAGGGCGGAATTTCCAAAAATCCTGAAACATATATTTTTTATTGTTAACTAAAATGCCAAATTCTAATTTTCATGAATTTAACTTCAAAAATGACGGATTTTCATACAAACTTTCATCCCCTATTTTACCCCCTTAGGGGTGGTATTTCCAAAAACCCTTCCTTAGTGGATGCCTACGTGATAAAAGGTACCTACTGTCAAAATTTCAAGTCTCTAACCCCAGCCGTTTAGGCTGTGCGTTGATCGATCAGTCAGTCAGTCAGTCAGTTTCTTCTGTTATATATACAGATTCATATTTCTAAATTTGTAATTATTTTGTATGGTTGTGGCAATTTTTTTTTAATTTATTGCCAGCCAGTTCCATACAGTCCTCGAATAAAATTAAAAACTCAAACCCATTTAATCCACAAATAAAACTCAATTGCATTGAAATAAAGAAATATCGCGTGAAAAAAATATTTTATTATACATTGCAATAAATAATGGCTACTCGTAAAACACTGGAGCACTGAATACGCTATGTACAGGCACTAAATGTAATATACCTGTCAACATGCAGAATCTAACCGGATGATATTAATATTATACGTAATAGACAACTAGTATCTTTTTTTATCCTGGCACGTTAAAGTGACCACACTGGACCTGATAGTAAGAGCAGTGCCGTCCAGTCAAGAGTATCAAGTAGCGAGAGACTATCTCTCGCTACTCAACACAATCATGCCGGCCTGCTGTGTAGCTTCTTCACACTACGCCATGGGGCAAGGAGGTGAAGAAGCTGTCCTGTAGTGTCAGAGTACTCAGAAGGCTGCAACACGGCCAATCATCGCACCCCAACTCTAGACCCCCACACAACCAGATGTACACTGGCTGATCCCGCAACTCAACACACTTGCTTGAGCCACTATGGCGGGTTTTACACCCTACCACCAGCAATAATAATAATACACCCGACAGTGACATACATTGCCCTGATCACACACTAGGTCAAACCGGCATCGATGGTATCAACTACTACGGTTCAAACATTTGCGGATTACACAAACATTTGTGAAAGACTATGTCTATAACTTGGCTTTACTTACAAATGAATGGTGTCAAATAATGTAGGCAAAATCTTAAAAAAACTAGTTGATACCGGTTTTAATGCAATTTGTCTTATAACTATTCATACCTATCAAGCGTGTGAAGTAAAAGAAGTGATGTTACCTGTACAATAAAGTCTAAAACCCGACATCAAGCGCAAAAATAGAAAATTGAAGAAATCTATTTCAAATATCAAGTAGCATAAGCCGTGAGTATTAATTTAAAACGCCACTAATCCCCCAGACAGTTATTCATAACATGTGACGTCACGTCATGAGTACGATCGCCGAATTTACTCACTGCGTAGACACTCATCTTGATAGTGATATAATATAGTGGGTATGTTAAGGCTACACCCCACACAAATGACCTTGGTTATTTGAACGCTAACAGCTACGGAGCGGTTAAAGCTGAGGCCCTAGAGATGTAGCGTATATTGTATTTTTTTTAGGTAATACGAAAAATTTACTAGATCTGTTTTTTCACAATGTCACAATATTTATTTTAGTACAGGATACACGTTAATTGCCTCGGTAGATTATCACACAATTTTAAGTAAAGATTACCATAGTAACTTTGAGATTGCTTTTGTCAAAGTTTTCGTAAACTAGGGATTATATGGCTTACTAGCTGTTGCTCGCGGCTCCGCCCGCGTGGTGGTCATGTTTGAGAGAAAAAGTAAACAATACAAAATACCAATATTCATTGCGTTTAACTAAAAAATGACGGATTTTCATACAAACTTTCATTCCCTATTTTATCCCCTTAGGGGCGGAATTTCCAAAAATCCTGAAACATTTATTTTTTATTTTTAACTAAAATGCCAAATACTAATTTTCATGAATTTATCTTCAAAAATGACGGAGTTTCATACAAACTTTGATTCCCTATTTTACCCCCTTAGGGGCGGAATTTCCAAAAATCCTGAAACATATATTTTTTATTTTTAACTAAAATGCCAAATACTAATTTTCATGAATTTATCTTCAAAAATGACGGAGTTTCATACAAACTTTCATCCCCTATTTTACCCCCTTAGGGGTGGTATTTCCAAAAACCCTTCCTTAGTGGATGCCTACGTCATAAAAGGTACCTACTGTCAAAATTTCAAGTCTCTAACCCCAGCCGTTTAGGCTGTGCGTTGATCGATCAGTCAGTCAGTCAGTCAGTTTCTTCTTTTATATATACAGATATTTAACACTAGCTGTTGCTCGCGGCTCCGCCCGCATGGATGTCATATTTGGGAGAAAAGTATACAATACATAATACCAATTTTCATGCGTTTAACTTCAAACATGACGGATTTTCATGCAAACTTTCTTACCCTATTTTACCCCCTTAGGGGTGGAATTTCCAAAAACCCTTCCTTAGTGGATACCTATGTCATAAAAGGTACCTACTGTCAAAATTTCAAGTCTCTAACCCCAGCCGTTTTGGCTGTGCGTTGATCGTCAGTCAGTCAGCTTCTTCTTTTATATATACAGATATGGCAGTGGACTCACTGGACTGAACTGTGTGTGCCAGGATAAAAAACATCTCATCGTAGTGCTTTGAGGCCGTAAAACTACGGAAATGTTTTTATAGTTTTAATTTGTCACTAATTCATGTTTTATATGTTTCATATATTATGCTCCTTTTTCCCATGTCAATAATTGTCAGCTGCGATCTTTTTTTTATATAACGATGAGTCAGCAAATTTTTGTTTTTCCCGGTATTTAACGTCCGTTTCACAATTTGTTGGTAAGGGCCTTAAATAACCACATGGCCGTTTGCGTACAGCCACCGAGCTAACTCATTAAAACTATCGGACGCCATTATCGCAAATATATCTGACTGTTTTAAATAGATACGTCTAAGAATATGATTCTCCTTTCTTATTCAAAAGTCTCTTTATAAGACTCGTCTGCTCGTTTCGATGGTACTCAGACTTCAATAAATAAATACGCAATCACGCCTGTAATCCCTGAAGGTGTATGAAGCGCCGAGACTACCGTCCAATTATGTGATAGGGGGCGAATCTATCGCCATACCGGGCACAATTCCCCAATATCACTTTACCCGACTCGGCGATCAAACCCGAGACATCAGCGTAGCAGTCGTACTCAATTACTGCGCCACCGAGACCGTCACATTAATACATACAGTGAATAGTTCGTCATAATGATTCATGAAAGACATGTCTTTCACTGCGAATTAGGACGTTTCTTAAAATACAACTAACACTCATTTCCCTAAACCAGCACTACTACTACTAGCCCTGTATTAAACATTGTCCTACTGCTGGGCACGGGCCTCCTCTAATAATGAGAGGTGTTAGGCCGTAGTCCACCACGCTGGCCTAATGCGGGTTGGCAGACTTCTTATACCTTCGAAAAATTCTCAGATATGCAGGTTTCCTCACGATGTTTTCCTTCACCGTTAAAGCAAGCGATAATTAACATTTTAATACACACATAACTTTAGAAAAGTCAGAGGTGTATGCCACTTGGGTTTCGAATCTACGACTTTCGTCTT
Source organism: Laothoe populi (assembly GCA_905220505.1). Classification (NCBI taxonomy): domain Eukaryota; kingdom Metazoa; phylum Arthropoda; class Insecta; order Lepidoptera; family Sphingidae; genus Laothoe; species Laothoe populi. Next base: position 16,180,721 of record HG992168.1, read on the forward strand.
GGCAGTCCGTACCGCAACCAACTAACTAGGCTATCGCTGAACCAGCACTAAGATGTGAAATTTCTATATTAAGAACTACCAGAATTTTCAGTCTCCCAAATTCCAAACCATACAAACATTTATCAAAAACCGATAACCTACGGTAAAACATAGGTCTCGGTGCAGGGATCAAACCAACGGCCTCTCGTTCCACAACTGGCTACTCCCCTGTTGCACCAGAGAACTTGCTTGTTAATATACAATTAAAACATAATTTGTATATTATCTCGATTACATATAGTGTGAGCCTTGATTGACAGATTTTATTTATTATTTAAAACAATACAGAATACAATCAAATGACAGAACAAAACAGAGTAAGTCGATCTAGATTGCACTCCAAAATCTGTGCCGATATCATGAGTAATTGCACGTACGTAAAAATTACACTTTAAATAATACTATTAAAGGTGAGAGTTGGTAGCCGACTGCAAACAGCAGCAGCAGACGACGTGTCGCTGCGACACTACTGGTTTCTATGTATTTCTATGAGATATCTTCCGCAGCTAGCGACACGTCGCACGACCGCAGAGTACGTGTCGTGCGACCGCAGATCAGTAGTGCCACCGACGCTGGAGCGATATCATGTTTCTTCTCGATAAATCTTTCTCAAAAAACGGAGTTTTCCGCTTCAGAGGAAAATAAATTAATAAACCAGGTGGCCTAACATGGCGCACTGTATGGTGCATCTCACAAAAACTATTTAAACTGTGTCCTAAAGGATAAAATTTGGACCAATGGACATGTGGCTTGTCGTTTTTTCTCTATACTTGTATAGTCAAAAGACGTCATCGTTGTCTTCTTCCTCTTCTCACAAAAAATACAAAAGTAAATCGCGATTGCTAATCCCAAACACATATCTTGTCTCACGGAACATTAAGAACTAACTGGAATACGGCGCTGCTATCTGCTGCAACCATCTGCAGTTGGGTTCAAATTCATTACTGCAGCGACATGACGCTGCAACGTGTCGCTGCGACATGTCGCAACATTACGTCGTCTGCTGCTGCTGTCTGCAGTCGGCTACAAACTTGCACCTTAAGGGTCGGCAACGCATATGCGATTCTCGTGGTATTGCAAGCGTCCATAGGCTATGGTAACCGCTTACCATCAGGCGCGCCGTAAGCTCGTTTGCCATCATGGTATAAAAAAACTGCCTACCTTAAAAACAAACAAAACTACCAGCCTACTCTAAAAAACATTACATTTATATTTATTTTCACTAACCACATTTAAAAACTTGAGATATATTAATTGCGTTTAGTGTTCAACAGAAGGTTTACACTATATTTAAAAACCAAACATCGAAAGTGTAATGAAATAAAATAGATTACACAAATGAATGAAGCACTGAAATAGAACAAGTGATTGAGTTGGATGGATGAAGATGAATGGATGTCTGCTCTACAGACGATATTAGTCTTTTCCACAGATTATATTATTTTACTTCTTTGCATTTCTCAAAGAATTACCAAGAAAGTGCACTTAATAATATTCTTTCAGTTGAATTTAATTACAACATTCCTTTTACAAATATTTAAAAAGTATATCCGAGCACATTTTTCGTTCTACTTTTAAACATAAACCATCCTTGGGGAACCTAATTATTGTTGTATACATCTGTAGTTAGTAATCGTAACTAGTTTTGTCTCACTATGTTGAGTGATTTATAACGCCAGAGGAAGCAAGACAAAACATTATATAACTATGACAGGTGCAAACAATTATTAGAAAATCCCATTATAATACAACAGTAAACACTCTTTTGTCCATCTCTTTTGTTTATTTTATCAATTAAATTACTGAACAGAGGGTCGGCAACGCGCATGTGTTGCTCCTGGTGTTGCAAGCGTCCATAGGTTACGGTAACAGCTTACCATTAGGCGGGCCGTAAGCTTGTTTGTCACCATCGTCGAATAAAAAAAACATAATTTTGATGCAAATTTCACTAATGTAGCAAAATAGTAAATTGGAAAAAGAAATTCACGCATGAGAGTCGCGAGCAAAATTTTATTTATTTATTGATCTAAGAGGCATACCAACTAACAAACACACACACATACACTCACGCCTGTAATTCCCGAAGGGATAGGCAGATGTGTAACTAGTCCACCCACTTTTCGCCGAATTTCGGTCCGATAATGTGATAGGGGACGAGCCTATCACCGTACCGGGCACAAATTCCAGTACTCCGGGCTAATACTGAGAATTTCTGGATAGTAAAACCCAATATCAATAACCCGACCCGGGGATCGAACCCGAGATCTCAGCACAGCAGTCGTAACGCATGCGCAATTACAACTGCGCCACCAAGGCAGTCAGTCAGTAAGATACAGACAGACAGAGATAAGTAATTTTGCATAAATATTGTATTCCATATTCAGCTTAATCAATTAAGGTTATACGTAACAGCGGAATCATTGACAAGGTGTGAAGATAGACACAAGGCGTTGCAGCGCGCTTGCGTTGACGCCCATGTGCCAGAGAATTTTGGCACGGTCCGCTATCACCGACGAAAATAATTTTTTTACGCTCATCCCATCGATACGCGAGTGACGGCGGAAAAACGGAAAAACGCGTCGTGTGTCGTGTCAGCGGGTATCATATTGTGTTCCTGTTGATAATTAATGCCAGTAACCGAATAAGTTATAAATAAATAAATACACCCAACAGTCATGCACATGGTTCTGAACCCACATAAGATACGAGTTTTGTTTGGTGTGGTATGTTTTGCTGGTGGTAGGATATTCATATCCGCCCGGATAGCAAACACCGTACACAGGGTGTAAAACTCGCCATAGAGGCATACGCAATTGTGGGGTCATCTGGTGTACATTCAGTTTTTGTCGGGGTCTTGAGTTGGTACGATGTCTGGCTGTGTTTTTGTTGTCGCGGGGAAAGCTTTTTATTACTGCCGCCCGCTCCGGAGGGAAGCGGAATAAGAATAAAACGGGTATGCTGGACTAGCCGGTCTTACGACACAGCATCCCCCTCGCACGGATGATGGCTATCCGTGCTGCCGCTGGGCCGAGTCCCTAATCCCTATGTACACCCCACCCGACACTACCAGCTAAAACCCCGCGGTGGCCTTCTTCGGCGCTTGCGGAGCGATTCCGGGGTATTCTAAGGAGTGCTAGAATTGCAGCCGGAATCGCCCCTGCGCGGTGCTGCGTAGCAGCCCATCTCCATGAAGGGCTAAGGAGCCCCGAACATCGACAGCGAACGAAGCCTTACCACCCGCGCTGCCGTCCATCTCGGGGTTGCACGATGCCCCGAATTTGGGAGTGTATCGATACGGGCTGACAGCGCTTCTTCACCTCCTTGCCCCATGTGTTGTGTGAAGAAGCTACACAGCAGCCCGGCATGATTGTGTTGAGTAACGAGGGATACCTACATTGTTTCTCGCTACTAGATACTCTAACTGGACGCAGGATACAGTGTGGTCACTTTGCCGTGCCAGATAAAACATGTAGTGAAATTGAATCATAAAATAATAAAAGCTTCAAACGGGAATAGACATTTAAATCTAGAAATGAATATAGTGATTATAATACAAGTATTAAGAGCAGTGGAACAATGATACAAGGCAGACTTTCTTATATCATAACATTGCCAATTCATAATGTAGAGACATGTTGTGCTTTTGATAAAACTCACTTTATTTAATAGCGTTTTAAAAATTATAATAAAGCCATTATAAGCGTGTCAAACGCAAATACCAACGTTTCTCGGTATTTAGCTGCTCCATGTCTAATACTTTTATATCTTTCTCTTTGATGTGACAAATTTAAAAGAAAATGCGATAATGAACTGTAAATCATATTCGTACGGTCTGTTTTCATTTCTTGACATTCGAAGTTTGAACTTTACCTTGTGTATATATTTTGTTAATAATTTTCGAGTATGTTGCTCAGATTTTGACTCTAAAAACAATACGCAACGGATGGCCCGATTTCCGTTTATTTTGGAACTATCACAAACTAGCTCGATCTCATTCATTTGTCCAGGGCTAAAAAAAACAAAAGGCGATAGTCTAAATTATACGCCAAAATACGTTAAATATATAGGAAATTTTATATATTACTCACAATGAAAACTAGTGGAAAATAATCACTCCAGTGCCAATGTAAATAAAACGGATTATAAATACATATATACTTCTAGCGTATGACGTGAATTAATATAAATTATAGGAAATAGTCGCCGTCTTGTTTGAATTATTTAAGACACGTGCATGGGCAAGGACGGATGCATTTCCAATATTTACAAAAATTATCATACGAAGAAACAGAGAAAAATCTTAAAGTCATGTGCTAAACCTTTTATTTTAGGTTACAGGTCTTGGACCTAATACACCTTTGATAGAAGATACATTATGTTTATCGTTTACACACCCTCTGACACACACACATACACTATCATTATACACAAAAGAGGACACCTACACACATATTGCAAAAATAGTCAAATATTATAGTATCAATTAGTATTACCAGAACATTTCCATAGGGGAATAGCGCTGTAAGCTGAAATACAGGTTCTTCTTAGTTCAGCTACAGATGCTCCCATAATATTAAGCTCGCAGTAATTTAAAATGTACCTTAATTTAAGTCTACTATTGTTTATTTACTAACACTGTGTGTATTTTTGCATATAAATAAATTTTATTTATTTATTATTATTTATTTTTAATGACAAAATGCAGATTTATTCTAAGAGATTTATCGATCACAAAGATTCAGAATGCAAAACAAACTAGTTTGTTTGATAGTCATAAAAAATCATAAAACACACAACAGCAGACAACGACAAGGGACTATGGTCTTACAACACCCTGACTCGAAACAAATAGATCTTACAAACTGACACTCGGGATCGAACACGCGACCTCTCGTTCGACAGCCACCTTATCACCCGCTACACCACGGAGGCTCATAATAATTGAAAAGATACAACCTGCATAGCACCTACAAAAATTAATAGCTCTGTGAAGTTGACCCGTATAACCCGACAGCCTTTGAGGCACAGCGAAGAGTAGCCAGTTGTGAAATAAGATGCCGTGGGTTGGATTCCCACACCGAGGCAAATGTTTGTGTGACAGATATTTGTTTCAGGGCTTGGTGTTGTGGACCGAAGTTCCTCGTAGTTCTTGATACCCACGACACAAGACTCGTATCTTAGTGTGGGGTCAGGACTATGCGTGCGACTGTTGGGTGTATTTTTATCAGCTGTCCAGTGTGATTGACTAAGCCATTAGCCACTTGCCCTTCAGGACGACCCGGTCCAACAGAAAACGCAACGCACATTGAGCTGATCATAAACTAAGCTGAAGCTATCAAATCTATAAATGTCCCTGTTTGTAATTTCTCTAATCTTGACATCAGGACAACGTTCACCTTGATTCACTGCAGCTGGCACCATGTTTGTGAAATTATTAGTAAGATTGTCAGCTCGTGCGATCTTTGGCGCCAGGGAGGAAAAGGCGCCAAATCCGTATTTCATTGGCGCCATTTTGCACATCAATTATGTTATAAAGTTAAATAATGAAACTGATAGTAGACACTATTTAGGGTGGGGATCCCGTAAAAGTAGACTTGGATGGAAATAAATAAATATGGTATTAATAACAGAATACTTGTATAAATATCGCATCGATCCCAACTTTTTTACGCTGGCACGGCAAAGTTACCACACTACATCAGATGGTAAGCGCAGTCCAGTTAGAGTACCAAGTAGTGAGAGACAATATATCCCTCCCTACTCAATACAACCATACCAGCCTGCTGTGTAGCTTCTTCACACTACGCCATGGGCAGGAAGGTGAAGAAGCGGTCGAGGGTCTAGTGACAGAGAACTCAGAAGGCCGCAACACGGCCAAACATCGAACCCCAACTCTGGATGTACGCTAATGAAATGGCTTAGGCTTTTACAACTTTGGTCTAATGCCTTTGGTGTGGTTTCTTTTAGATATCCAAGATGCTCAAGATGTTTCATTCAAATTCGAAGTAAGCGCATCAAATGAGAGCAGCGAGACCAATTTAGACCGTAATAGTTCAAAAATATTTTTAGATAAATTGGAACAGTAGCCAAGAAAATTCGGGTAAATTAAACGTACTTTTTCTATGACAGTTCCAGTCTCTTACAAATCCGATAAACGCATCATGCACGCAAAGCTGCGAACAAAAGTTATAAATAAACTCATATTGATGGTGAATGTAATAATAATTTGTAATCTAAAGTTCTCAAATACTTTTCTTATGTTTAAGCGTGGCGCTTACCCAAGGAGCGACATGCAAGTCTTTCTATTCAGTAGAATAAAAAATATAGTTGCAAAATTCCAACAACTCTTTTTCAATCTTAGTTATAGAGATTTCTTGCTTATTACTCGCGCCCGAGTGAGAAAACTATCGAAGACATACAAATAATAATCAATGTAAGTATGTTTGTCCTCTATGGACTCGTAAACTATTCATTTGATTATGATGAAACTTTGGTGAGTTATTCTTCAGTCGCTCGCGATGGTTCCTGGCTCAAAAAATAAAAAGAACTCGCTAGATGGCGCTGCAGAACATCAACTTCAATACCGTTCAACCGACAGTAATTAATCAAATTTACTTTACGTGGTATTGCAATGCACGCCGGGTACAGCTATTAAAATAAAAATGTTTTAAGTTATAAATTAAATTTCACACAATACTCTACGAATATCAACGTAGCCTTCGGTGCTACGTAAGCTACGAGAGGTCTACGGAGTCTACATTAGACTATATCTTTGAGTGCCATACGAACATTTGTTTCGGATCAAGGCATTGCGCTTTTTTTACACGCTTTATATTAGCTGCACCTGTATTCTTGTATGTTTGTATGTAACGGAATCTTTCAACGAATCGTATCTTCTAACGGTAGGCAGCGGTTTTGCTGTGTCCTGGCATTGCAGAAGTCTATGGGCGGTGGTGACTACTTATCATCAGGTGGCCCGTCTGCTCGTCTTTTTTTTTTTTTTTTTTTTATCGAAATAAGCTTGCGTTTGACCACTATCTCGCCTGATGGAAAGTGATGATGTGGTCTACGGTGGAGCACGCTTGCCTAGAAGATACCTATTCACTCTTGACTTGAAGATACCCAAGTTATAATTTTCGGGAAATATAGACTCCGGCAAAGAGTTCCACTCTCTAGCGGTGCGCATGATAAATGTACTAGCAAAACGCTTCGTGCGCACTGGTGGAATATCAACCATGTATCGATGACGCTTCGCCGAGTCTCTTGTCGTCCGATGATGGAAAGGGGTTGGGGGAATTAAATTATGTAATTCCAAGGCACACTCGCCGAAATGTATCCGGTAAAATACCGATAAACTAGCAACTTTACGTCTGTGTTCAAGGCTTTGCAGCCTTGCCTCGACTATGGAATCGTTGCCTACGAGTCTCTTGGCGCGTCTCTCGATTGCCTCCAATGCCTCAAGCTGGTACTTGGCTGATCCATCCCAAAGATGAGAGCAGTACTCCATGCACGACCGGACTTGCGCTTGATACAGATCAAGGAGCTGTCCCGGCGTGAAGTACCGTCTCACCTTCGCAAGGATAGCCAGCTTTTTGGCAGCCAATTGAGCTTTATGCTCAATGTAGGAGCCAAAACTGAGAGTTGGAGACAAAGTTACACCAAGAATCTCTAGGTGGTCAGTTATCGGTACGGACACATCTCTGAAAGTAGGAGTCAGTTCGAAGGGACTCCGTTTAGCAGAGAATAGACAAGCCTGGGTCTTAGTGGCATTAAACTTGACCAGGTTGGCATCGCCCCAATCGGAGACTGCCTTTAAGGACAAGTTCAAGCGTTCTACCAAGGCCTCCCTGAGGGCCTGGACTTGCACTCCACTGGTTCGTGCATTAGATATGTAACTTTCTACCACTGTGCTGTCATCAGCGTACCCAAAAGTACCGGGCTTAAGCAGATCATTGATGTGCAGCAGGAATAGAGTCGCAGAAAGTACGGACCCCTGAGGTACCCCGGCATTGATAGCCAATAGATCGGAGGAGCAGCCATCAATGACCACTCGAATCAATCGTTCCCTCAAGAAGTCCGATATCCAAGCACATAACCCAGTGGGCAAGCCATATGATGGAAGCTTGCTTAAGAGGCTATCATGCCACACTCTGTCGAAGGCCTTCGAGATATCAAGTGAAACGGCAAGCGCTTCCCCATGCTTCTCGACGGCCTCGCTCCAGATGTGAGTGGCATACGCTAGAAGGTGTCCAGTTGACCGGTTTCGGCGAAATCCGTATTGTCGGTCACTTATGAGGTCATTCGCTTCTAGGTATGCCATGAGCCTGCCATTCAGTACACGTTCCATACTTTTGCAAAGTATGGACGTAACCGAGATGGGCCTATAGTTGGCAGGCTCAGCACGACTACCTTTTTTGGGCACAGGTTGCACGTTAGCTTGCTTCCAGGCTTGAGGCACTTGTCCAGTGACCAGAGAGAGACGAAACAGGCGAGTCAAAATAGGAGAGAGCTCAGGCGCACAAGTTTTCAGTACAATTGCTGGAATCCCATCTGGGCCGTTGGCTTTATTCACGTCCAGATTACGCAGCGTTCTTCTTACCTCAGTCTGACGAATGCGAATTTCTGACATATGTGTCTCGCAAACTGGTAGACTAGGAGGTACTTCGCCAGCAGTATCTAAACGCGAAGATTCGGCAAAAAGAGAAGCAAACGAGTTTGCTTTCTCTTCAGCAGAGTGAGCCAAAGACCCGTCGGGTCTCAGCAGTGGAGGAAGTGAGTGAAGTGAGTCTGTCTATGGAGGCACTAAAAAAACGTAATTTTCACAATCTTCCAATCGTTTGATTTACTTGAATTTGTGTACACTTGTCAAGGCCCGATGACAATAAAATAATTTCTTAACTTTAGCATTATATCCTAACGTGTGATCACAGTGTGTGATCCTCACAGGATAATAAAAAATGTATATAATTTTTTACAATGTGGTTTGATTTGCAACCGACTCTTTTAATTAAAAGTACTTTTAATGCTATGCTTTGTTTTGGAACAAGAAAAAAATCTATAGTTTATAAAACTAAAAACACCCTAAAAAACATGGGGTGATTTTTACTATATCCCGATAATAACCCCGCGCTTTTATGCGCTTTAAGCGTGGGGTGCTTTTTACTAATAATACCCCCCGCGCTTCTTTTACAATCAAATTAGTCTCTACATTTTAGTTCAGCTAGCTAATAAAGCGTGTTCTTTAGTATTTTGAACTATATTTTTTTATTTGGGCGTTGATGCACAAGTCAGGATATGATATATAGATACATACTTTTACACTTATTAAGCTCTGTTTCATAAAACTTTGACTCAACATTAACGATAATTAATATGTCTGATATATTATTACAATCATCAAGCTCGAATTAGTCCAAATCACGGAAATATTATTTCAAAACAATTTAATCTTCTAAAGGATAATTTACTTTATATCGTCTGGTTATTATGTTTAAGTATTAGCATTAATTTATCTGTTTATTTCCTGTACATAGACAAAATAAAGTTACCAACACTCGGTTGGGCCGTGACCAACACCTAGTTCCTTTCTAAAAGCAAAGGTATTTAAAGAATACACCCAACAGTCACACACATAGTTCTGACCCCACACTAGGTTAAACCTGTATCGTGGGTATCAAGAACTACGAGGGACTACGGTCCCACGACACCAGACCCGAAACAAATATCTGTCTGTCACACATTGTTCTCCGTGGGGGAATCGAACCCACGGCCTCCGTTTCACAACCGGCTATTCACCCGCTACGCCACAGAGGCTGTCATTCATAACCATCCGTTCTATCAAATTTTGTCTTACAAATCGAACTCGCTATAATTCAAATCGAATGTTCAATATTTTCCTTACATTTGCCGTTCTATAAACAAACTCCAGAACTTGTTAAGAATCAAGTGGCATACATGACGTGCAGCACAATCCACACAAATAATACCTAATCCATTCATCTCCACTTATCCTCTCATGTATTAAAAGGACACATACATGTGTTCGGAAAAAGGTAATAAATGGTGAGTAAAAATACAAGCCAAAATCAACTTTATTTTCATAATGGTAACGTTACAAATACGCTTAATAAGCGCGAGTATTGCCAGTTTAGCGTGGTCAAATATGTCCAAATGATTAAGTGGCTGAGAACACATGAGTTATATATTTGTGGTCCAGCATTGGCCTGTCCAAACCCAACAAATTTGTTACAATAAAATATTTTTAATGTTGTCCTCCGTTTTACTTGATTTATGATGAGTATTTGATACATTTTATTTAAACCCTTTGATCTGTTAATAGAGTATTAACACAACAAATGACTTTTTTTTATTAAAATTGTTTTTTACAAGGTGATGGGTATAACATTGAATGGGTGCGTAGGATGGAATCTTTTACAAGGGTGATCGCCAGTATCAACTTTCTGTAAGTCCGCTATGAAATTTCGATAAAAATAATATACATTAATATTAAATTTATTAATGTATTATTTGCCGACGCATTAGTTCAGTGGCATCGTACTAAAGCTGAAAAATCGGCGAGATGGTGATTAGGAAGGGGAGGGAATTGGGTCCTCGGAAATGTCATTCACCGTACCATAACATAACGCTTTTACGTCGGTTTTCTATAGTACTAGAACATGCAGTGATAGCCTAGATGTGCTACAGACTGTCAAGACGAAATTCTTAGCTTCGAAACCAGCCCAAATGGCATACAACTCTGATTTTTCTAAAGTATGAGTATTCACTATTAAGTATCGTTTTAACGGTAAAGGAAAACACTGTGAGGAAACTTGAATACCTGAGAATACTCATAAGAATTTGAATAAGCCACCGTCGTGGACTAAAGCCTAACCTCCCTTTAATAGAGGAGGCTCGTGCCCATTGAAGATTTCAAACAGGGCTGTTATTATTACTATGAATCTAACCCGGTCTACCCGGCTCGCTAATGTATACATCTACAACGCGGCTGTAATTTAAAATCTTTAAACGAATACATGACTCATGTCAACGAAATAAAGACTACAATATATCACACAAAATAAGTAGATACAATATATCGCATTTTATGAATCACTATTTGGAAGAGACACTGACTGTATCAGTTGTGGTATCAGCGAATAGCGATCGCGATTATTATTACGGTAAATAGTAGGTATTTAACGTAATAATGATCTTTCTAAAATAATAAATAAATACACCGAACAGTCACACACATAGTTCTGAACCCACACTGATAGGCTCGCCCCTATTACATCATGGGACCGAAATTAGGCGAAAAGTGGGTGTACTGGTTACACCTCTGCCTACCCGTCGGGGATTACAGACGTTAGTGTATATGTATCTATGTATCTATGTACTAGGTCAAACCTGTATCGTGGATATCAAGAACTACGAGGGACTACGGTCTCACAACACCCAGATCCGAAACAAATATCTGTCTGTCACACAAACAATTGTGTCGGTGCGGGAATCGAACCCACGGCCTCTCGTTTCTACGGAGGCTGTAAAAGTGAGTAAAGATATATTTTTTCAATCATAGTCAAAGTATAAATTATCTGTAAGGTTTTTTTTCGTTGGTAAATATAACGTCAAATTAGATTCAGAGATAGACTCGACTATTCTCTAATTTATAACTTAAAAAAAATGTAACTAAGACCATGTTAAAAATCAAATTTAACAGCCTCGTTTCCTCGGTCACCAGCCGGCTGTGAAACGAAAGACCGCGGGTTTTATTCTCGGAAAAGACAAATCTAGTTTGTGTGGGACAGTAATCCTGAGTAGTTCTTGATACCTACGATACATATTGGACCTTATGTGTTCAGTAAGTAACGTTATAAAGCGACTACCAAATGAAAGAAAGAAAATATTTTTTTATTTGGTCCACACTTTTTACACACATACAATTTAAAAGAAAATATAACACATAGAGGAGTAATTCAGATAAGAGACACAAAAACAATTATAAACCTTAAATACATCCGCCACTCCTCAATTTGGAACACCTGTGTCTAAAGTGTGACCAAAAAGGCCATAGCCTCAGCGTTTGCCAGGTAGTAAAGTACTGCCTGGCGCTGATATTCTGCCTAGGCCTTTCGAATGTCCGCCGGATGCCAACAAAATATCGTATACATATACATACATGTAGACACATACACAAATACTCAGATATACATACTCATATATAATAATAAATACACAATGATAAAGGTTTGTCATTAAGATCCCCTTAAAACTTTAACAATTTATTACCTTTTTATAAAGATACGCACCTAATAATAGTACAAGTAAAGTGTAAAGAAACAAGTTCGTAGTTTGTGCGGTCTAACTTATTACTTGATTCATTCTTAATGAAGGTATGTTATAAAAAATGTTAACATCTGTATATATAAAAGAAGAAACTGACTGACTGACTGACTGATCGATCAACGCACAGCCTAAATGGCTGGGGTTAGAGACTTGAAATTTTGACAGTAGGTACCTTTTATCACGTAGGCATCCACTAAGGAAGGGGTTTTGGAAATACCACCCCTAAGGGTGTAAAATAGGGGATGAAAGTTTGCATGAAAATCCGTCATTTTTGAAGTTAAATTCATGAAAATTAGTATTTGGCATTTTAGTTAAAAATAAAAAATATTTGTTTCAGGATTTTTGGAAATTCCGCCTCTAAGGGGGTAAAATAGGGAATGAAAGTTTGTATGACAATCTGTCATTTTTAATTTAAACGCATGAATATTGGTATTTTGTAGTGTATACTTATTCTCCCAAACATGACCTCCACGCGGGCGGAGCCGCGAGCAACAGCTAGTTAGTTTATATTTTAATTTAGCTTCGTAACCCGTCAAAAATACTAATGTCATATATTGCAATAATTGTGTTTATCTATTTTATACATGTGTCACGGGAAGGACTAGCGTCTAAAATACAGGCTAGGCCTAGTTTAGACGCTAGTGCCAATCTTTAAAAAGTTTGAATCATTTTATGTAATTTTATGTTAAGATGCTTAAATTAAGATAAAATTGTATTTTGTTTGAGTTCATATTAATAAAGTTATTATTATTGTCATCCCCTTAGAACACAATTTGTAGACACAAATTACGAAGCGATTTATAAATATGGTATTCGAGTGTTTCGAATCCAAGATTATTTTCGGTCCATCGTCTCGCGGCGCATATATCTTGTAATTTAAAAGTAGCTAACCTACTTATAAAGGTGATGACTTCCGGCACCAATTACACTATCGTAAGATTTATTCGACATAATAAAACGTGTATCGAAAATAGTCTTCATATTCTCGCAGTCCGTGACGGTTTTAATTTCACCGCGTTATACTAATACTAGCTGTTGCCTGCGACTTCGCTTGAAAGTTATCTTATACTATTTATAAAATCATTTCAAGTCTCACAACTACTCTTTGCGTAATACAGATATTCGTTAAAACAGGTATAACTTTTGAATGAATGCACCGATTTAAATGAAATAAAGAAATGTTACCTCGAGATACACTCTATGATTTTATTGTCGATTCCTTAACAGACAGACAGACAATAACTCCAAACACAATTGTTTTGGGTTCTATATCGATAATATAACACGTAACAATCAAAATTTTGCAAAATTATTTAACGAACAGACAAAGTGACGTCAGTTTTATTATAGTACAGACGAGAAATGTATTTTATCATCTCTAAATAATTCGTCACGGATGCTTACAACTGAATTCACTTTTTAAACGCGAATTCATATTTATTATTAATATGTGTAACACTCAGCCGTGGAGAATGCGCGTCATATTTCAAAGCAATTATGACTCTGTCCTATTTCATTCTTAGAGTAGATTTCATTGGTTAAATTAAATATTTTGACACTATTCATCTAATGGCTTCTATGTTTACGCGACTTACACATTCAAATTAAACACTTTTTCTGCTAAAAAGTAAAAATGAACCGCTATAAAATCCATAAAGCTACTTTTATTTTAATCTATTATCGTTTTAAAAACTGTTTAACGAATAATGAAAACATACTAGCAATTTTTTTATATTAAGGATGGAGTTTTTTTAGTTGTTTTCTAGCTCAATAATGGGACTACATTGCATCTGATAAGTAGTGCTATCCAGAATAAGAACCTCTTGATTGTCTCTCACAGTTCGACACAATAGGGTAGTTTCCTGTGTTTAGTTTTCTATATTATTCGATATGCAACCGAATATAATACATAACATTTCACTATCTCTCTCGCACACCGGCACAGTAATGGTAATTCTGAGAGGTGACGTCACGGCTCATATCATGCATCCTTTTACTGTCATTTGATAAATAACCCCTTCCAGCAGATTTGATTGGCGTCTAATTTACTTATTTTTCTTCGGATTCATAAAATTCTTTCGATAATGGGCTTTAAAAAATGTATCTTGTTGATTATAATAATAAAAAAGCGTGTCAACTACCCTACTATGACGGCATGCTCAATTTTTTTTACGCTTTGCTCAAAGAACCCAACGAGTCCTTAGATATTGGTAATATGAATCTAATTATACTTGATATCCTTACGCACTTAGTTATTATGAAAATAAAACCACTGCGTGCATTTTTACAAATTACGGAAGTCACGTACGACTTGGCTCATTGTACGGTTCCCGCTCTCGCCAATTACTTTTGACACTATTAAATACAGCGTGGGTGAAAAAAACCGCAAACAAATGACTAAAGATGCTTGTAACATGAGTCAGTAATGTTTAGATACAACGCTGTCCGCTCGCAGAGTGACCCCACCTCAAGGGCCGTTCGTCACTCGTGAGTCATGCCACGAGACACGGTACAAATTTCGTCTTGTGTGTATCACGCCTTATTTTCATAAGACACACACCAGACTCTATGACATCATTTTCATTACGCGTTTGGTAAGCTAAGCAGCTGTCTATTTGCCTTTTGCTGGCATCCGTGTGACACTCCTGTGGCCCTTGCTGAAAATCAGTGTAAGATGGACCCTCCCACGTATGCATGTGTGTACGGGCTAGCACCGTACATTTCATTGTCAGCATTTTGAGTACCGCGGCGGTTATTAGCCATTTATGTCATTAGTACGCAACTGATTGTCACCCGCGACGCGTGTACTCACAGCAAGCAAATTATTATCATT
Source organism: Laothoe populi (assembly GCA_905220505.1). Lineage (NCBI taxonomy): Eukaryota > Metazoa > Arthropoda > Insecta > Lepidoptera > Sphingidae > Laothoe > Laothoe populi. The sequence continues at coordinate 16,195,938 of HG992168.1, forward strand.
TTCATCTAGCTATTATATATTCATCTACATTAGACATAGTTTGACATTTAATAAATCACTTAATTAACTAGCTATACTCTTTTACTTAAAATCTACATGGTCCTTCGAGCCTCCGTACAGGCGAGACCTATTTCGCGTGTGTGGAAGAACTAGCGTTATCTTGGATCATAGTGCACTGGTCCTGGTATCCAGAATAAGGAGCAAACAGCGGTTACATCCAAGTAAGATCTTTCCGTTTTTATTTGAATAACCATGGAGGATCTACTTAACAACCAAAACGCAATAATTGATGCCATCAGAAAACTCGGCATTAATTTCAGCAAAGATGGAGCAGAGCGGAAATCGACTAAAGATTACTTTATTCGTAAGTTGGAGACATTGGAGTCTTACTGGAGAGAGTTTGAGAGCAACCACGTCGAACTTTCAAGGTACGATATCCGTGACGAGCCATATCATATTAACGGGGATTATGTCCGAACTATGTCACTTTATAAAAGTCTCAAAGAGACTATTAGCGAACAGTATCAAAAGCTTTTATTGAGAGCACAAAGCCCAACTAGGTCTGGGACATCAAAACAACTAACAACCAGTGAGGAATCTCACGACCTTTCAACTAATAGGCGTCAGCAACAAGCGCCCGTTGGTCAGCAGTCAGATGGAGACTCATCTCAGCAGCAGGTATCGCGGGGAGTATCAAGTAAGTTAGATGACATGATACGAAAGCAGTATGTTAATTTTAAGGCATTCTCCAGGACGGTAGCTAGTATTGATTTATCCGATATAGATGAAAAATGGGAGTTCGAGGATACGTTAAAGAATCTGACGTCTCGCTGGTCGACGATAGACACCCTACACTGGGAAATCGAAGCGGAACTAAATGGCGATGAACCATCGTATCAGGGAGTATTTCTTATGCACGAGGAAACCTTCTCTAACTTAAAAAAGCAAATAAATAAGAAAATGTGGTCAGTCAGTCATAGGGAGAAATCTACACCAGTTATGGATATCCCGAGTTTCACAGGCCACTATAATCAATGGACATCTTTCAAAGATTTATTTTACGAAGCGGTTCACCATAATCCGTCTTTATCTCCTGCACAAAAAATGCAACATTTAAAAGCTAAGCTGAGAGGAGAAGCTGAGGGTTTGGTGCGTCATTTGACTGTAAGTGCAGAAAACTATCCAGTATGCTGGAAAATATTAAATAATAGGTACGACAACAAAAAACGGATCTTTACAGCTCATATGAATTTACTTTTAAGCACGCCGAACGTTCCACAACAATCTATGGGCTATTACAAAAAAATTCATGATGCTGCTCTAGAAAATCTTCACGCAATAGAAAATCTTGGGATAGACACAAACTCATGGGGGCCTATTTTGGTCCATCTTTTATCCCAAAAGCTAGATTCGGTTACTCATACTGATTACATAAAATCTTTAAAGAACTCGCGTGAAATACCAAACTTACAAGACTTTATAGACTTTTTGAACTTTCAATTTACTACCTTAGAGACTTCGCAAAGGAAGCACGATTTACAAGTACCTAAAACAAATACGCCTAAAACGAATTATAACAATGTAAAATCAAATAATATTAACCAGAAATATTTCTATACATCGGACAATAACAACATGAATACGAAACCTGCATGGAAGTCTAAACCTCAGGCACTCAGCGGACATGGCATCAAATGTCTTTTGTGTAAACATGCCGACCATTTATTATATCAATGCAAAAACTTTATAAACATGCCGCATGATATGAAATTGAAAACTGTAAACGACTTGAATATTTGCAAGAATTGCTTATTTGACCATAATGGAAAAAGCTGTTTTTCTACAAAAAGATGTCACAATTGTAAGTGCCAACACCACACATTATTGCACGATGCATACCTACAAGCAAAACCGTCTACATCCGCGGTAGATACATCGAAACACGTGTCGGGCAATACGCACGTATCTCAAGATGATGAGTCGCAAGTACTTCTAGCAACAGCACTGGTCCGAGTTACAGCAGCGAATGGCATTCAACATACAATGCGCGCTTTAATAGATCAGGGCTCACAAATTTCTTTGATAACCGAAAATGCGGCCCAAATATTAGGTATCCAAAGAAGGAGATGTAGCGGAGTTGTTATTGGCGTTGGGGAAAAGGAAAATAGCAGCAAAGGAGTGATGAATATATCATGTTCGTCAATTTATAGCGATTTCATTTTTAATACGGATGTACTAATAATGAATAACTTAATTAAAAACCTCCCCACGCAATCTTTCAGCAAGCCAACTTGGCCACACATAAGTGGTATTCAACTAGCGGACCCAGGGTTCAACGTAAGCCGCCATGTGGACCTACTATTCGGAGCAGATATTTACTCTCTAATAGTGTTAAGTGGTGTCCTTAAAGGCGAAAATAATTTACAACCGATTGTACAGCAAACACATCTCGGCTGGATTTTATGTGGAGCTATGTCCCATACTTTTCAATGTAATGTAATTTTAAACAATATAGAGGATATGAAAAAGTTTTGGGAAGTAGAGGGTATCGAAAATGATACAGATATGACTAGCGAAGATCAGGAGTGTGTACAATTTTACAAGTCAACAACGGAACGTCAACAGGATGGTCGGTATATAGTCAGGTTGCCGATGAAGAACGACGAAATCCATACTTTAGGATCGTCTAAAAGTATAGCTACAGCGCAATTTTGCAACCTTGAAAAAAGACTTAGCAAGCAAAATCAACTAGCTCAGCAATATAAAGATTTTATGTCAGATTATAAGAACTTAAACCACATGAAGGAATGCAGCAATCAGGAAGGCACAACACAGGATTGTTATCTACCTCATCATTGTGTACGGCAACCAGGGGAAGCGAACGTCAGTAAATTCCGAGTCGTCTTCAACGCCTCCTCTAAGACTTCGACGGGAGTCAGCCTTAATGACGTCATGCTTCGCGGGCCGAACTTGCAAAAAGACCTCCAATCACTAATTATAAGGTGGAGGCAGTATCAATTTGTAGTAACAGCAGACATCGAGAAAATGTATCGTCAAATTTTAGTACATCAAGCCGATCAGATTTTACAAAAGATTATTTGGCGAGACTCATTTAACGAGTCAATTAAATCTTACCAGTTAACCACTGTGACATATGGAACTAAATCTGCGCCATTTTTAGCAATGATGACGTTGCATAAGCTAGCAGAAGATGGAAGAGCAATTTTACCGGAAGCTTCGGTGATATTGGAAGAAGATTTTTTTATGGACGACCTACTAACAGGATTCCATTCTATAAAACAAGGTCAAAAACTGGTGGCAAACCTTAGCAACCTATTACAATCAGGCGGATTTATGTTGCGGAAGTGGGCGTCAAATAACGAGCTACTACTTGAAAACTTAAAAGAAAACCTAAAACGAGAAAGTAATCAATTTCATTTCAAAACTGAAAGTACAAAAACCTTAGGTTTGAGTTGGAATATTAAGGAAGACAATTTCACTTTCAAGCATCAGCTGTCCGAAAAAATTATAGTGAAACCAACAAAGCGAGTTTTATTAAGTGAAATTTCAAAAATATTTGACCCCCTAGGATGGCTTGCCCCTGTAGTAACTAGTTTAAAATTGTTGTTCCAAAACGTGTGGAAAGCTGAACTCAATTGGGATGACCCGGTGCCAAACGACATCTCAGCAGAATGGACAAAATTACGAGCAGATATAGAGAACATTAAATATTGTAAAGTACCTAGATGGATTGGAAGTTGTGAGGGCGATTGTATACAGTTACATGGATTCTGCGATGCATCCATAAGAGCCTATGCGTGTGTAGTTTACGCGCGTATACAAAAATCTAGCAAAACAACAATAGTATTGGTAGCAGCGAAAACTAAACTCGTGCCGCATACAAAAGAAATAACATTGCCCAGACTTGAGTTAAGCGGAGCGCAATTACTTGCCAAGTTAATGGACAAAATCACACAAACTTTATCCAGCTACAAAATTGAAGTTTTCGGATGGTGTGATTCCAAAATAGTATTAGGTTGGATACAAGGCGATCCAGGCAGATGGAAGCCTTTCATCAGCAATCGAGTAAAACTTATCACGCCGGTTATACCTATTAATTGTTGGAGATACGTAAAATCATCGGAAAACCCCGCAGACTGTGCCAGTAGGGGACAACTAGCTTCACAATTACGTGAAAACATTTTATGGTGGCAAGGACCGACTTGGTCGACGTCATTTAACCATAAGGAAATACAAGAAATATTTACCACAGAAGTCGAAATAAGATTAAAGCAAGCAAACGTCACTCAAATCGATTCTACGGAACCAAACATAATTATCGAGCTCTTAAACAAATATAGTTCATTGCAAAAAATTATTTATATTATTGCATGGATACTACGCGCGGTGAACATAAAACGTAAACAACTACCTAGCTATCTCACGTTACAAGAATTGCGAAAGGCAAAATTACTCGTTATAAAACATGTACAAACAAATGAATTTTACGACGATATTCAACATTTAAGAAAGCATAATATAGTTAAAGCAAGCAGCAAGCTATTAAATTTAAACCCCTTTATAGATAAGGAGGGGATTTTAAGGGTTGGTGGACGTTTAGAAAAATCTCAACTGAAAATTGAAGCAAAGTATCCAGTGATACTACCGCATGATAGCCGTTTGACTACCTTGCTCATTGAAGAGGCACATGTACAAGCCTTTCATGCAGGGGCCAAACTTACTACTACGCGATTACGGCAAAGGTTTTGGATTATTGGCGGAATTAGAGCAGTTAAGAAGCAAATCAGAAAATGTGTCATCTGTAGAAAGCATAATCCGCAGCAACAATACCAATTAATGGGATCGCTGCCAGAGCCGCGAATAAATGAAGCACCACCTTTCTTCCATACAGGGGTGGATTTGACAGGTTTTGTAGATGTGAAAGTCAGTCGTGGCCGGGGCGTTAAAACCACGAAAGGGTACATTGTTTTATTTATATGTATGGTTACCAAAGCTATACATATCGAGTTAGTATCGGATCTGTCAAGTGCAGCATTCTTATCAGCACTGAGAAGGATGGCAGCACGACGAGGTGCTCCTCATCATGTCTATAGTGATAATGGCACCAATTTTATTAAAAGCAATCGAAATCTACAGGAAGAATACTTTGAGCTACAACAAATCATGGATAAGGAATTTTTGAGAGAAATCACCGAGATGAACATCGAATGGCACTTTCAGGCTCCATCGTGGCCTAGCGCCTCCGGACTGTGGGAAAGAGCAATTCGCAGTCTCAAAAGCCATTTAAAGCCGGTCATCGGAGAGCAAAAACTGACCTTCGAGGAATACTCAACACTTCTGGCTCAAGTTGAAGCATGTCTTAACTCTAGACCTCTATGTGCATTAACCGAAGATCCTGAAGACCTCGATGTGTTAACACCTGCTCATTTTCTTACCTGCAGAGCAGACTTAACGGTGATTGAGACGGAAAATGATGCGAGAACTAGATGGCAACTTATAAGAAAACTGTTCGAAAATATCTGGAAAAGATGGAAGTCGGAATATTTAACCCAATTAACGGTGAGAAGCAAATGGTTCAAGCGACAACCAAACATTAATATCGGTGACATTGTTTGCATCCATGAAGAAAACTTACCTCCAGCGAAATGGTCACTGGGACGAGTGGTGGAGTTACATCCTGGTAGCGATGGAGTCGTGCGGGTAGTGACACTAAAAACGAAAAACGGCCATAAGAAACGGCCTGTCTTAAAACTATCTGTACTTCCCATTCATCAAAACGACTCAACTGAGCCATCTTCGACTAAAGTGGCAACCTCAGCACCTGTAACAGGTAATAAGAAACCAAGGAGTAACAGTCTCGCGACGACGATGTTGTCAATAATACTATTTTTAAATATTTTCACAACTGGACAATGCGCACTCTATATTAACCAATTTCATCGCAATCAAAGCCTATACTTGGATAAGATCTCGAACCTGCAAGTGGCTCGAGATGAATGGAAACTAGTGGTGTATTACGAGATGGATCCGTTTTGGCAAGGATGCTTGGCTTTAAATAAATACACCAAAAAACTTGAACTAATCTGTTCAAAACTAAATGATACGTCATACTGCGATACATTATCAACTCAGTTACGTCACGGTCACTCTGAGCTGCAATACTTTAATCAGATATTACTCACTCAGCACAATAGCGCCCAGCCGCGACGGCGTCGCGGACTGGTCAATGGGGTCGGATACCTATCAAATTACCTGTTCGGCGTATTAGACGAAAGATTCGCCGAACAATATCAACGAGACATAACTCAAATCCGTACCAATCAAAAATATTTAGCGAGCTTATGGAAAAACCAGACTTCAATTGTGGAAGCTGAATATAACATTCTAAAGCGGACTGAAGAAGCGATAAATACACAGCACGAATCTATGCACAAAAACTTATATACTCTCAGCAAAACATTGAACACCGTAGTAAGTGAAGTCAACATAAGTAATTTGAAAAATCAATTTGTCCTTGGAGCTCTTACAGCCACCAACATGTTGAATAACTTAAGGGGAATCCAAAATATGTTATTGGACCAAGTTACTGATATATATCACGGGAAGTTTGACTTGCATCTTATTACACCAGAACAACTTTTGCACGAGCTCAGTATCATTTCAACACAGCTACCGTCCGATCTAAGCCTACCCATTGGGGATATACATAATGAGTTACGTAAAATATATTCAATACTTAAAATCAAGACGAGAATGTTACAAAAATATCTCATGTTCGAAATAAAAATCCCACTCACTAGCCGCGATACCTACGAGTTATATAAACTCATAGCGATACCGCAGCAAGCCGGTAACGATTCAATGATAACTTTTATAACTAAATCCGAATATGTGGCTATCAATTTACGGAAAGATACGTACTTAACTGTAACGGAGCACCAAATAAGTGAATGTCTACGTCACGATTCCGATACGTACCTATGTTATCTACAGTCTCCTATAAACCAGCTGAGAGGCGACTATGACCTGTGCGAATCCGCTGACGAAACAAGGACGTCTTGTCGGCTAGCAAAGGCTCCGTGTAACAATCGATGGGTCACCTTACATAACACTAATACATACCTGTACTCTTGTTGTCATTCATGCACCGTACGAGTTCACTGTGAAGTGGATCATGTTACTTCCTATCAGCTGGCACGAGCGGGCATAACAGTTATACCGAGCGACTGTATGGTCAAAACCGATAACATTTTTATCTATTCTCACAAGTTGATGCGACCAGATACTATTTATGTACGACCAGAGATAACTATCACAGACATACCCCCTATAAATCATATACTGAATTTAACGATTCCAATGCTTAATATGAATGATTCTGACGTGGAGAAACGAAAGGAAGATTTAGCGAAACTAGGCAACAGCATCCAGGAAATGAAGAAACTACCATATCCAGAGGATATCTCTGTCCATGATATCCACCACTACGTAGCAATCTACACCATGTTGGTAGTGGTAAGCATCGCTGTAGCGACGCTGGTGTGGCGCCACGGTCGTCATCGATGGCACGTGCCGTCGCCCGAAGCAGCCCTAGAACTACCAGTGATGTGTTCCAGGAGCCTTAACCAGAATGAGGCTAGCAGCAGTGGAAATAGTGCAAGTGAACATGTGAAGTGTGTGTCTGTGGACCCGTGTAATTGCGAGAGTGAACTTAAAATTAAGCGTTTATGTAAGCAAGATCGTGGCACAATGCCCGATCAGAGTAGACCAGTGTTTAGCATCAGTGAGAATGTTTAAAATGTATAGTCTTTAATTTGTATTTAGTTTATAAGCACTAATGCCCTTCATCTTGTCTCATCTCCATTCTAGATATACTACATTCATTAACCTATTTTTGTCTCCCTCGGGAGGATGTACGGGCTAGCACCGTACATTTCATTGTCAGCATTTTGAGTACCGCGGCGGTTATTAGCCATTTATGTCATTAGTACGCAACTGATTGTCACCCGCGACGCGTGTACTCACAGCAAGCAAATTATTATCATTTTCATCTAGCTATTATATATTCATCTACATTAGACATAGTTTGACATTTAATAAATCACTTAATTAACTAGCTATACTCTTTTACTTAAAATCTACACTGTGTGTTGAGATCACATGGCCTTTTTGATCATGCTTCGGACACGAATGGCAAGGGTGTATGGGTATGCCGGGGGACTCTTTTTGGGTATAAAAAAATAATATAATAATACTAGCCCTGTATTAAACATTGTCCCACTGCTGGTCACGGGCCTCCTCTACTAATGAGAGGGGTTAGGCCTTAGTCCACCACGCTGGCCTAATGCGGGTTGGTAGACTTCACATACCTTCGAAAATTCTTATAGAATTTTCAGGTATGCAGGTTTCCTCACGATGTTTTCCTTCACCGTTAAAGCAAGCGATAATTAACAATATATTAATTGTTAATTAACATAACTTTAGAAAAGTCAAAGGTGTATGCCGTTTGGGTTTCGAAAATACGACTTTCGTCTTGACAGTCCGTACTGCAACCAACTAGGCTATCGCTGTTTTTGAGAAATATGTTTAGTTTCTAATTTTGACAATGTTATTTAATCCTTTATCATTCTTTCAGTTCTTCGTAAACAATTGCCTACCCAAAACCCTCGGTATTTACTGGCCCGAAGATTTCCAACTAGCAGCTCTGGGAATGCTGCAGTGAAGTACGGACTGATCAGCAAATCAAACGTCACAAATAGAGTTGGATAGGCCACACTCTCCGAATGGATCCAAACCAAGACCTAGACTGGAATCCCCGAGGAAAACACAAGCGTGGCCGTCCAAAAAAACCTGGCGGACTATCTTTGATGAAACGAAGGCTATTGGAAAGACCTGGAGCGATCAAACGCGAAGCTCAAGATCTAAGGGGATGGGGGAGCCCTGTGGACACCCTCCGCCCCATCGAGGGGACACAGGAATATAAGTCAAGTGAAATCACCTTTCGTAGTAGTACTTATGAGATTATTTTTTTTATTTTTCGACTCACTGCAGAAAAATAACAGCAATCCACGTGTTAATTACTAAAAAGCCAATTACAATGATATAGAGCGCGTGATATAAATAATTCCACTAAATTCGCATCGAAAACTCTCTCGCTCTCTCGCTCTGGATCCGCCGCTATGACTGTGACGTCTATTTTAATATTGAATCAGTTTTATTTGTCACCGCTGTCTTACGAACACAACAGATTCAGTAAACTAGTATATAAGATAAGTTGTAGAAGGAAATTACAAATTAGAAGTCTTAGGGCCACACGGTTTACAGTTCTTTCTGCGGCGTGTCTCGACCCTGGGTAATATAAAAATCACTATTATATAAAAAAATGTACATGAAAGTGACCACAATGCACTTAATAGTAAGCGCAGTGCCATTCAGTGAGACTGTTAGAGTTTCAAGTAGCAAGAAACAATCTATCCCTCGCTACTCAACACAATCATGCCGGCCTGCTTTGTAGTTCTTCACACTACGCCATGGGCAAAGGAGGTGAAGAAGCGGTCGAAGGTCTAATGTCAGAGTACTTAGAAGGCCGCAACACAGGCCAAACGTCGTACCCCAACTCTAGACCCCGACAAAAATCGGATGTGATGATGTGTTTCGGTATTGTGGATGTTCATGGGCGGTGGAGATCACTTAACATCAGGTGACCCACTGGCTCGTTTGTCGGACTATGATATAAAAAAAAGTACACTGGCTGACCCCGGAAAGCGACACACTTGCATGTGCCACTATGGCGGGTTTTACATCCTGTGTACGGTGGTCGCTATCCGGGCGGATATGAATATCCTACCACCAGCACTATTGTTATGGGACCGCTAGTCCCTTGTGGTTCCCGATACCCATGATACAATGTGCAACTGTTGCGTATTGCATTTCTGTAGTACCTATATTAGCGGTTGTATGAAAAAACAACCTATTGGTATATAAAACACCCAGTTTTATTGTAATCGCGACGTCACGCTTATGACGTCAGATCCGGAAGCGGGCTAATGTCAGACGCGTTTACGACACCAGATGCACGGCACAAAGAGATGTTTTAAATCATCCTCGTTTATTACCCAGTGAAGGTTGGTCGAGCATTTTTGCGCGTCAACACGCCATTTTGGATTTTATGCGCTGTCTGTTGTTTTTACGTTTACGGTTTCTTCCGGAATACATGGTATTGTAAATGTTATAATAATACTAGCCCTATATTAAACATTGTCCCATCATGTGCAGTTTGGTCACTTTGCCGTGCCAGGATAAAAAAATGCGGATCATACAGCCTTATTTCGCCCACGGAGGCTTTCGATATAGTGAAACTTCGCAATGTTAAGACTGTACGTTGCGCGAATTGTAAAAATTTTAGAAATCTGAGGAGTTGTTAAATATGGCTACATTAGGAACCTTTATAACAATAGAATAGGGTAGATAACTCCATTTTATTATAAATTTAATCAACAAGTTACATTACCTAAAACCTATTATCGAAAGAACTTTATGAATCCGGGAAGCTGGAAGGGGTAATTTTCAAATGACAGTAAAAGAATGCGTGATATATTATGTACCGTGACGCCACGCATCTCAGAATGGCCATTACTGTTACGTTGTGACCGAAAGACCGAAGGTCTCTCGTAGTCCCTGTGTGCGACTGTTGGGTGTTATTTATTTATTTATATAGCAGACAGCATTGAAACTGTCATTTGAGTGGGATACAGCCTTAACTATCTTTAAAGTTACTTTCTACTAATTTCAATAGTCAACGCGTTTAAGATACGAATTCGCAGAACAAGACTTTAAAATAAATTTAAACGAAACCTTTTTACTGAAAACAAACTCAAATGCACATAGTATATGTAGCATGGTTCACCTTGCACATTAGCACAGCAGTGTTTCTCGCACGTGTTTCTCAATTTCCGCATAACAGTATTATATTCCTGTTCTTCAAAAAGGGTGATAACACCCTACTGAAGAACTACCGACCCATCTCACTTTTGAGCCATGTTTATAAGCTGTTTTCAAGAGTCATTACGAATCGTCTCGCACGCAGGCTAGATGACTTCCAGCCTCCCGAACAAGCCGGTTTCCGAAGAGGCTTTAGTACCGTAGACCACATTCATACGCTCCGACAGGTTATACAGAAGACTGAGGAGTATAACCTGCCCCTCTGCTTGGCGTTTGTGGACTACGAGAAAGCCTTCGATTCGATCGAAACCTGGGCTGTACTACAATCTCTCCAGCGGTGCCAAGTGGACTACCGCTATATCGAAGTGCTGAAGTGTTTGTACGAGAACGCCACTATGTCTGTCCGACTCCAGGACCGGAATTCGAAACCTATTCCGTTGCAGCGGGGAGTAAGGCAGGGAGATGTTATTTCTCCTAAACTATTTACCGCTGCACTGGAGGATGTTTTCAAGACTCTGGACTGGAGAAGGCTTGGCATCAACATAAATGGCGAGTACATCACTCACCTTCGGTTTGCTGACGATATAGTAGTCTTGGCTGAGAACATGGAGGACTTGAGTACGATGCTCGATGACCTCAGTAAAGCTTCAAAGCGAGTTGGTCTAAGGATGAACATGGATAAGACGAAGATCATGTCAAATGCCCGTGTAGTACCAACTCCCATAAAAAACGGAGACTTTACACTCGAAGTTGTAGACGATTATATATACCTAGGACAGACTATCCAGTTAGGTAGGTCCAACTTCGAGCAAGAGGTTAATCGTCGAATCCGACTCGGTTGGGCAGCGTTCGGGAAGCTACGGCACATCTTTTCGTCCAATATTCCGCAATGTCTCAAGACGAAAGTCTTTGACCAGTGTGTGTTGCCAGTGATGACATACGGAACTGAAACGTGGTCCCTTACAATGGGCCTCATAAGAAGGCTCAAAGTCACCCAAAGGGCAATGGAGAGGGCTATGCTGGGAGTCTCTCTGCGTGATCGCATCAGAAATGAGGCCATCCGCAGAAGAACCAAAGTAACCGATATAGCCCTCCGAATCGCTAAACTTAAGTGGCAGTGGGCGGGGCACATTGCGCGTAGAACCGATGGACGTTGGGGCGGAAAGGTTCTGGAATGGCGACCACGTACCGGAAGGCGCAGCGTGGGTAGACCCCCCACAAGGTGGACTGATGACCTGGTAAAGGTCGCGGGAGTCCGCTGGATGCGGGTGGCGCAGGACCGGTCATTGTGGCACTCTTTGGGGGAGGCCTATGTCCAGCAGTGGACGTCCTCCGGCTGACATGATGATGATGATGAGTATTATATTCAGTTCATTAACAAGACCAGAATATATGAGTGATGTAAACGGTGACAGCGTAACCGGTTATTGCATTTTGTTATTTTTGAAGTTCTCATTTTCAGATATAACTTTTGACGTATAATTTAGTAACCAGTGATTAATATTATTTATTTGGCTTTTATATCCTGGCACGGCAAAGTGACCACACTACAGCTGATAGTAAGCGCAGTGCCATCCAATTAGAGTATCGAGTAGAGAGAATCAATCCCCCGCTACTTAACACAATCACACTACGTCATGGGCCAGAAGATGAAGCAGCGGTAAAGAGTCTAGTGTCAGGGTACTCAGAAGGCCGCAAAAATCTTACCCCAACTCTAGACCCTCAACAAAAACCGGGTGTACACTGACTGAGCTCGGAACGCGAAACACTTGTGTGTCACTATGGCGGGTTTTTCGCCCTGTGTACGGTGGTCGCTATCCGGGTGGATATGAATATCCTACCACCAGTAGAAGTACACAGCCTCTGTGGTATTCCCCACAACAAATGGTTGTACATACATACATACACTCACGCCTGTAATCCCGGAAGGGGTAGGCAGAGGTGTAACGAGTACACCCACTTTTCGCTGAATTTCGGTCCCATAATGTGATAGGGGGCGAGCCTATCGCCATACCGGCACAGGTTCCAGACTCCGGGCTAATACTGAGGATTTCTAGATAGAAAAACCCAATATAACTTTACCCGACCCGGGGATCGAACCCGAGACCTCAGCACAGCAGTCTTAACGCATGCGCAATTACCACTGCGCCACCGAGGCAGTCGGTTGTTGCAAATGGTTGTATAATTCCTAAATGTATGTTTCGGGTCTTGTTAGACCGATTGTCTCTCGTAGTTCTTGATACCCACGACACAAGACACCATCTTAATGTGGGGTGTCTATGAGTGGGACTGTTAGTTGTTATTTATTTAAAAAATGAAAGATACATATTATTTAATCAACAGCGCTGGCCAACTTCCAACAATAGTTAATAGTCAAAAATAAAATAACATGTGGAAGCAATAATTATGCAATACATAAACTATTTTAATTTGTAGTAATATAAATTTATAAAAAACCAGCCAAACGAGCGCATCGCATAAGCGGTCTCTTTTGCATTAGAATCCCACTCGGGTGAGTTGAACAGTACTAACCGCTCGGTGTATTTCGTGTCGCGGCTTTTGTGCGGCACGAAATACTAAAGCTAAGCTAGCTAACTAAAGCTATAAATACCTAAAAAGCTACTAACGCCGCACCGAAACAAATATAATCTGTCATACAAACATTTATCTCGGTGCGGGAATCGAACCCACGGCCTCTCTTTCCACGACTGGCTACTCGCCCGCTGTGCCACCGAGGCTGTAAACAAATAAATAGTACACAATAGTAATTAACCATCTTCTCTATTGAAATTTGGATGTTTTTTAATTTCAATAGCCTCGCGAATCATCCTAGGCAGGAATCGGTGTTCTTTGGCAAGGATTTGTGGTTTGTCAAATCGAAGATAATGCTTGGAGCCTTCCTCTGAATGTTCAGCAACTGCAGACTTCGTAGAGCGTCGGTGTTTTACGTCAGCTATATGTTCTTTTACGCGGGTCCCTATATTTCTTTTTGTTTGACCAATATAAGAGAGTCCACAGTCCGTAAATTTCGTTTTATTACAATATTCGCGTATACATAAGAAACCAAGTAGTGTGGTAGATACTACATGTTAAAGCCGGCACAGGTCGTTGCTCCGTGTACTTCCTAGTTAAGGAATTTACTACATAAGCTTAATAACACCATTTATCTCAAAACTATCTTCATCTGTTTATCTTAAAAAATCTGTTTATGCTTATATTTTAAATTATAATAACAGTATTATGGCGTGTAATATCTTATAATGTAAATGCATAAATTATAAGTTAATCGTGTAGCCGGCTCGTATGTTTCGATACCTAATTAAAATGAAAATGTAATATACAAAGTAGAATGTACTGTGTAATAGACTACCGCTGTGACGCAGTTGTAATTGCGCATGCGTTACAACTGCTAGTCTCGAGTTCTATCCCCGGGTCGTGCAAAGTGATATTGGGTTTTTCTATTTAGAAACACTCAGTATCAGCGCGGAGTCTGGAATTGTGCCCGATAAGGCGATAGGCTCGCCCCCTATCACATTATGGGACCGTAATAAATTAGGCGAAAAGTGGGATGTACTGTTTACACCTCTGCCTACCCCTTCGGGGATTACAGGCGTAAGTTGGACATTTACATCTGGTGAAGGCAGACGTAAAGCACCAGGGAAGTATCTTTATAGTATCATGCGAGCTATTACACTATTATACTATTTTATTAGAAATGCTAGGTTGAATTAGATTCGTGCTGTGCTAGACAATTGTGTCTGCACTTTGAAGGCTAGAGCTCGGCTCAAGCCGGAGTACGAAAGACTAACAGAGTATTGACGGGTAATAGCAGCTTATGTTTAGTGCTATCAACTAATCCTGTTGTACGTTAGCCAGCTGTTATAAAAACAAAGTCTTATTTATTAAGGAAACCACATCGAATATAAATTTAAACAACAGTGAAAAATAGAGACATTTTCATTGGACATTTACCGTCTTTTATGTAATTCTGAAATCGAACCGCTGTACGCCCACGTTGCCTATAACATTATAGTTTATCGATTTCAGCACATCACTACGGCCCGCGAACAGAAATCAAACAAAAAATCGCCCGTAGATTTAAAACGAGTTTTTGAACGAGTAATTTAGGAAAGAAGCTCACATATTAAGTTGATTTTAAATTTTATTTATTGTTAGTCCGTTCTAACTTAATAGCTCACAGTGTCTTGTCTCTCAAAATTGTATTCCAGATTAATGAATACTGTTAGAGTAGTTCCTTTTTATTAAAAATATCAAAGGTATATCGTAAAATAGCTGTGGGTAGATTAATAAGTTATAGACTGAGCGGGGTGAACATTTGAAATAAAAGGCAGTGCCTCTGCGTTCAGCAGCGCAGTCCAGTTAATTACCAGTTGGCAGTGCAGTCAGTTCGATTCACGTTTAACGCGGTTAGTTTGCGATTCATATCAAGTATTAGGATATTCCTTTTATTAGAAATACCGAAGGTATGACGGAGGTATTTAGGAGAGTAGTTGGGGGTAGTTAATAATGACAACCGAAGTGGGAGTAGTAAATGTTTAATATAAAACAGAGTGCCTTCCGCGCTCCGGTGTTCAGTTGGTTCAGTTCAGAAGACTAGTGGTGTAGCAGAGTTGGTAGTGAGAACATTCGTGGTTCGTTCGCGGGGCAGTAAGTAATTGTAAACGGTTCAATGGCGTTGTTCAGTTTAAAAGGGTAATTCTGGTAGATTAATTATAAAGAGAAGCTTTAAGTGAATCCTGACATGCGTGTGTGTTATTAAACACTGAGATGTGTAAAAGTGCCGTGTAAATCAATTAATAAATTATATATATTGTATTTGTGCCTTTTAAATATACATCTTGCATAGTTTTGTTGATGGTCCTACACAAGTTATATTAAAACAAAGGGTCACGCTGCCCGTACGCACTTGATAATAGGGTATTTGACAATTTTTGAAAATTGATGGACATCGATAGAGGACTCTTCACTTATACCCCCCGTAATATTTTTATTATTGAAATATACTCAATTTATATAAAATCCGTGATTTTATTTTTTCATATATAATTTCGCGCTACAACGCGTTGTCACGTGACATTATCTCTATGTGACGTCATCGCACATATACAAACATTCGTGACACCTAACAACATAACAAATTATTTGCATTTATCTGTTAGTTTTTCCGCAAAAATTAATGAGCCAGCATATAAATATTGTTCAATGCCTTTGTGTAAAAACTCGGCACTAAATCCCGATAAATTGTTCATCCATGTGCCAAACTCAAAAGTTTTAAGAAAGAAGTGGCAGATTTCGGCTATCAGCCCTAGTAATGCCTTCTTCCATTCTTATAGAAGACTTGAAGACGAAATTTACACGTTTACACATCGAAAAATATGTTCTTCCTTACAATTTTATTTGTCGTAGGATGCAATGTTTATGTGCGATGTCGTCACGAGTAATGGCGGCCGGTATTGCTAGGTTTTTAGCACCGAGTGATACAGATTAAAAATTCTAAATTTTAATGACGAAAATAAAATGTTTATAATACATTTAAAATAAAAAAATGTATTTAATAAATATGTTTGCCCACTATCCTTTCTCCTAGTGCAGTTTTATATTTTTTGGTTACACCAGTCAAACACCCTATTATTACAAAGCCGTATTAAGTCCATACTGACATGAGATTGTTAACGCTAAGCATTAATTGTGTAACAGTGATGCTAATTCAATCATTAAGTATTATTCATCGTTTATATGCCTTTTAAATTATTTACGTTAAATAGCTCTCTGTTATGTTTGCTATTAATTCATTTTTAAATCAACCATTTTGTTAATTCATATTCTAAAACTTCGGTCAACATTTAGTCGTATTGCCAATTAAATAGCAAAATTGATCATCTCGTGTCACTAGCGCCATAATACTTTGCACGGCTTAGTATAGCGATATGAACTCAAAGGCTGATTTGGCGTCTTTAGGGACTCTGCCATATGCTAGAGCCGCCGCGCCAGTCCTGCATTCTCTCAGATGTCTGTACAACTTCGAAGGCGTTTATTTATTGTTTAAAACGTTAGTTCCTGTTACTTTATAATGAATTTAATTATGTTTACAATGCGATTGTTCGTAGAACTGTTTCGCGCGTCATCGCGAGGAAATTGCAAATCACTGTTAACTACGTAATCATTCCTTTTCGTATTAAGATGTTAATTTGATCAGTGTTCCTACAAATTGGTTTCAATACTGTTCTTTTATTTATGTTGTATAATAGTATCTTTTGTTACTTCTGTGGGGTGCGACTAGTCAATGCCATTGTGCTTGCGCATTTATGTGCACTGTGTAAACAGGAGACGAAGTAAGAAGAGCAGTAGAAGGTAGGTAGGTTTATTTATTTATTTATTTACAGCATGGAAAACTTACAGCTAATAATTACATAAGAAATAGCATCAATTTAAGTGACAAAAAGACAATAACAAGTTCTCACTTATAGAAATAAATTAGGTTATTTGAGTGTGAGGATTACTCTTTAGACAATGATTTTTTTTAAACAATTATGATTATACTATTATCACGCAAAGATAACAATTAGTGCCACGCCTAATGGTAACCTATCTACCACTTGTGTTTTTTTTTTTTTATCCTAGCACGGCAAAGTACCGCACTTCACCTGATGGTAAGCGCAGTACGGTCCAATTAGAGTATCGAGTAGCGAGAGACGATCTATCCCCCGCTACTCAACACAATCATGCCGGCCTGCTCCTTCACACTACGCCATGGGCAAGAAGGTGGAGAAGCGGTCGAGGGTCTATTGTCAGAGTATTCAGAAGGCCGCAAAATGGCCAAACATTTGGCGTCTGATCGCATAATAAATTGTTGGGTTAGTCCCTGTTTATTAGGAGGTGTCTTAAAAATAACTACTGTAGATTGATAAGTTACAGATTTAGTCAGGTGAATGTTTGCAATAAAAGAGATCGCCTCGGCGTTCCGGAGCCTAGTTGGTGCCCAGTTCAATCAGTTTGTTCGCAGTTCAGCCAGTGTCTGTTTAGTTGTTTTCCTAACAATAAATTAATACGTCAAGAGAAAACTTTTTACTCCTCTTTAACCAGATCATCAGACAGATAAGCATTCCCAGAGACTCGCCGAGTTTCATTACTCTGTGTCGAAAAAAATGCGTGTCATTGTCGATCCTGGCTAAACAGGAGTTACAATGGCCGGTGTGTGGGCGGCATAGTCTCCACGGTAATCAAAATGCGCGGGAGTGTGAGATTTGGCATAATTATAGTTTATCATGTTGCAGTGCACAAGGTAATATTTATATATCAGATGTGTTACATTTAATAAAATAAAACATTGACTGTTTACGTTCATACTGCCAATATCAAACACATAACACACACGCTAATGACGTATTTGTAGACGCATGCCGCTGCAGTAACAGAACAAAATAAAAACAATATACATGTAGTGAATACAGGCGTATACTATTTGAAAAAAGTACCTCGATACGTTATCGTTATCATACTTCAAAATCTAATGAATTGCCGTCGAACTTATTACACTGGAAGATCATTTATGTCATCAAAAAGGTTAATCTTTTCTCTGCTTATCTCAGCACCACCTTAAGAGACTGGGACAGAATGCCTTTGACTTTAAATACGCCTACATACCTTGTTTATAAAGTGTATTAATCGCGTTCGTCACGTTAAGTACATACATAATTTATTTTATTTTATTCTCTCTATAAAAAATAAGGCAAAGGTTCTCTACCGTGCAGCCTTGTCCGTCTTTATTTTTTCAAATATTGACTGAAATTGAAAAGTCTTCTTCTCTTGGTTTCATAATTGACAAATCAGAAAAACCGTGTCAAAAGGCCAAAGCCTTGTCTGAAACAGGCCTCCGTGGAAAAAGAAGATATAGTTTTCATTTTTAATTTCATGTCCACAGCATATTCACATTTTCTTCTTTAGATAGCAAGACAACAAAGTATTACTGATTCATCGTGTAATATAGACACGTACGTATAAGTTGATATTACAAACACATCGATCAGTGTCGACTTTACAAATAGCACTGCTAATGGCTTGCTGTTCTGTTCGAATCAATGTACAGATGTACTAACACACCCGGTGTGAAGGTAACGGGGCCGGGGCACTACGGCGCCTGCGCATTCAAGAAATTATTGGGATAAATTAAGGTACATAAATGCATATGTGACGTATTATAAGATATTTTATCCCTTTCCATCTTATTGTTCAAGAGTGAAAGAAGCACATTGGTCACATTTTAAATTTTAATTCAAATTCTCCGTAACCGGTGACGTCATATTAGCTACAATTCGGTGAAATTTATATATCCCTAAGTGTACTAATTCTGAAAACTTTGTAATTAGATTTCGTTTTTTTAAACTTTCCGTAATAAGTAACGTCATTATCGCTACAATTCCGTGAAAATCATTTAAATGTAAACATT
The DNA here is from genome assembly GCA_905220505.1 of Laothoe populi. Lineage (NCBI taxonomy): Eukaryota > Metazoa > Arthropoda > Insecta > Lepidoptera > Sphingidae > Laothoe > Laothoe populi. The sequence continues at coordinate 16,215,367 of HG992168.1, forward strand.
TTTTTTCATAAATGTGCCGAACAGAGAATCTATTTTTTGCGTCTGTTAAAACTACGAATTTAGTATCTACCTTTAGAAAGTTAGATTCCTCATTACCGGTATTAATAACAGTATTCTATCACATGGTTGTTTGCTAACGTGTTATTCCAACCGTGGTCAATTTATGACTATTGTTAAAGTCTTTTGTCGTAAATATATGGTCATCATTAGTTCCAGATATTTATTTATCATTGTATAGCGCGGTCTCAGAATACAGAACTTCTGTATTCTGAGAGCGCGGTAAAAAAACAATTTATACTATTCACTGTGGTATTTGTGACATTATATTATATTTGATTAATTAATTTGATTTGATTAATTTCTGCCTGACTGCTTCGGTGGCGCAGTTGTAATTGCGCATGCGTTACGACTGCTGTGCTGAGGTCTCGGGTTCGATCCCCGGGTCGGGTAAAGTGATATTGGGTTTTTCTATCTAGAAATTCTCAGTATTAGCCCGGAGTCTGGAACCTGTGCCGGTATGGCGATAGGCTCGCCCCCTATCACATTATGGGACCGAAATTCGGCGCAAAGTGGGTGTACTGGTTACACCTCTGCCTACCCCTTCGGGGATTACAGGCGTGAGTGTATATGTATGTATGTTGATTAATTTCTAAGATAAATAACATCGAAAAACATAGTAATAATTAAATGACTCATTCATACATCGTACTCGCAAAACCTCAGGCATTCTAACAACAATAATCGTCTGTCACACGTAAATATATCACACTCTGGTTTTGAGTCCAGGAATCTGTTAAGCATCTTGAGGGTACGAGGCAGCGGAGTCGTTGCTCTAGCAACCGCTCTACCGTGCGGTACTGAGGATAACGAATCGTTTCGAGTTCTACAGCAATTATATGGTCACACTTAACGACTGTGTTATAAAAATAAAGATAAAGTCTGACTCTTGCTAAATCACCGGGGTGGCCCTATTTGACTAGATGACAACAGTCAGTTGATATAAATCCAGGCTATCCACATTTACATACATATACATCACACCTGTAATCCCCGAAGGCGTAGGCAGAGGTGTAACCGGTACACCCACTTTTGGTCGAATTTCTTACGGTCCCATAATGTGATAGGGGACGAGCCTATCGCCATACCGGGCACAATTCCAGACTCCGGGCTGATTCTGAGTATTTCTATATAGAAAAACCATATATCACTTTACCCGACCGACCAATCGAACCCAAGAACCTCAATACAGCAGTCGTAACGCATGCGCAATTACAACTGCGCTACCGAGTTAGTCCACATTTATTTCGGTTTAACTATGCTTTTATCTATTTTAAAACCTATGAATGCATGATTCCTTTCTTTATCTGTAGGTATGTATTTATAGTTACAATCCATAAATCACAGCCAAGTTTATTTTACTGCTTTAACAAGACATTCATACAGAAAATATTCTATGCATTCGTTTGTTTTTTATGAACAATAAAGAGGCAAAACAGTTCGTTTACGCAACTCATCTCTTTGTTGAATATATCTATTGAACAATACACTGCGTTTTATAATCGTTTCTTTGGGATGTTTAAGGCAGCCCCCGTGGCCCAATGGGTGAGTGGTTGGGAAACGAGAGGCCGTGGGATTGATCCCCACACTGAGACAAATGTTTTTATGATCCACAAATGTTTGTTTCAGGTCTGGGTGTGGTGAGACCGAAAGTCTCTCGTAGTCCACGATGCCCACGACACAAGACTCGTATCTTAGTGTGGGATCAGGACTATATGTGTGACTTTTGGGTGTTATTTATTTATTTAAATAAATTCTAACAGTGCAAAAGTCAAAATATCCACTTTCCAAGGGAGAAAAGATGACTTGACTTTAATTGATATAATGTTCTTTTATTGTTGTATTAATATCGGTACGTCATGCTCGATAAAGTGTTTATGCTTGCTGCGGCAGGCGTCATGTGCCGGGTTGGTCACTACCCTGTAACATGGTTGAGAAGGCCGATGTATGATGCTAGTTGTATGAACTGGTCTCAACTGGTCTTCAAACCGTTAAATAATTGTGGTCTTCATGTCGCTCATGAGGGCCATGTATGGCTCTTGTACTTTTTTTACGATATTACAATAAGGCAGCCTTGTTAAGATACATTGAGCCGTACTAATAATATTATCCAATTTAAATCATATTTTAATTGTATGTTTGATGTTAACCAGTGGTCGAAAAGAGCAACGCTAGAATTTCTTGCCAGTTCTTCTCCAACGAAACTGCATTCCGAACTTGCATTGCGGTAAAGTTAAAATTATTGACAGTATCTAAATAATGTTATACATTTTATAGACTCAATAAATATTTTGATTAAAAAATGTCATATTCAATTTTCAAACTAGTCAATCCCTTCCCAACACATCTCAAGGCACTACAGACGTCCAGCCGGTGTGACAATAAATCTGTAGGAATTAATTAGCCGACAGGCCGCCAAGAAATCGTAGCATCGCGCGAAGGTCTTACACAAGCCACAATATTCTCGAAATGGGTTTATGAGCCGCAATAAACTCCGTATGCTGTGATCTACGGTGTTCATGACAGCGGGCGAGAAATACTTGGGCAATGGTTTTTTAATTATTACTTAACTTCTTTTACAGGGTGAGCCTAATACGGTAGTGTTAATATCCTAAGTTTTATATAACTTGCACAGGTGGTTCCGGCCTTCTCGTTAACCGGAGCCGCCCTTAATGCACCGAAAAGGGCCACCGCGAGCAGCGATCTATATGTACTACGTACTAGATGCGGCGACCAGAACAACCATGTTCCACCGAGTTGCGGCTCTGATACCGCACTGACATCAGTTTGCTTCATGCTGCCGAAGTAATTTTAATTATTTGTAGCGACATTCCCGAACAAATCTGCCTCAAATTAATTTACAGTGAAACTGTTAATAGTATATAAGGTAAATAACATAATTTTATAACGTTAAGAACGTAATATCAATATTCATTTTAATTCTGAATATGGCAAAGTATATTTTTCACAACTAAATTGAGCAAGTCCATTATTTAGTTTGTCCTATTTTGGGGTGCGAACGTCCCGTTCGAGAAAAAGTGACGGCATTATTACGCTTCTAGCGGTCATAGATTACTCAGAGTCTTTTATACAATTCCTATTTTTCTTTTTTAAAGGAGTAAGTGCCCGCTTGTTGAAATGTCAGGACGCATACAGCGTTATTGTAAAAACACTTCCAAAAATGTCAATAAATCTTCTGGAATAACTTGAGGCTAAGGTAAACTCGGCGATAAGCAATGTTTTTGTAATGTTTTGTCTTATTATGATGCGTGACATTTGACGTCAAAGAAACCAAAGCAAGTTTGTACGAAGATGTAAAGTCGATTTGGCTATGGCGGCATAAAACCTTAATCAGAGTAGGTATTACAAACATTTTTTTTTGTCAAATCTATCTAGCTGTTTTAAAATGATGCCTTTACCAACGACCACCATTAATTGTTTTTATTTATATAGATCATAAAATTGACAGTGAAAGTGCCTCTAGTGGCACATTGACTAATTTAACGATTTTAATTTATTCAATAGTTTTATTATTGTAACTGGAATATCAACAGCACACATTGTTAACCTCAATCATCGCATTCCCGCTCTCGCGTCTGCTAGTGCATCCGCCGACACTGGCACCCCACCTCACCCGCTCATCCCGTACGAGCTTCCTTTGACGTCACTGGTGTAGTAGTGTGTTCCCACAGACTATGTACTGTGTAGTTTATATATACATTTGTAATCTATTTGTAATAGATGAAGTAAGGATTTTGGATCTATTGTCAATATGATAGGGTAGTGTGCTGTGTTTAATTTTGTATATTATTCGATATGCAACCGAATATAATAAAATTGAGTTCACAATATTTGACTGCCTCGGTGGCGTAGTTGTAATTGCGCATGCGTTACGATTGCTGTGCTGAGGTCTCGATCCCCGGGTCGGGTAAAGTGATATTGGGTTTTTCTACCTAGAAATACTCAGTATTAACCCGGAGTCTGGAATAGTGCCCGGTGTGGCGATAGGCTCGCCCCCTATCACATTATTGGACCGAAATTCGGCGAAAAGTGGGTGTACTGATTACACCTCTGCCTACCCCTTCAGGGATTACGGGCGTGAGTGTATATATGAGGTCACAATATTTATTTTTAATATCGGTATGAGCAAAAATGGTTGCGTGGTGGGAACATATGACTATTTCCCTCGCACAACAGTACAGTAAAGGTCATTCTGAGAACCGGGACGCCACGGGACATATCATACGACTTTTTACTGTCATTTGAGAATTACGCCTTCATGAAATTCTTCGGATAATAGGTTTTGGTAATGTAACTTGTTGATTAAATGAATAAAAATATCGTATCTACTACCCTATTAGAGCCTGTGAATAGAACCCCAGAGTCGAGCTACAATAGGAAGCCAGTCTAATACAAAACTTTGATAATGTTGAAACTCGTGCCTAACTGTCTAGCAAATATACATTGTATCAATTATTTTTATTTATTTATTTACAGCATGGAAAACTTACAGCTAACTAATATTTACATAAAAAATAGCATCAATTTAAGTGACAAAAAGGCAATAACAAGTTCTCACTTATAGAAGTAAATTAGGTTATTTGAGTGTGAGCAAAACTCTTTAGACAAAAAATATATAAAATAATTATAAGCCTATTTGCTCAGGATATAAAAGTAATAATAACTTGAAATTTTGGAAAAACTTCGTAAGAATCGTAAGCTTTGAGTCAGCAACATTAGTGCAAACGGGCATATGTATTTATATTCGTTATGCCCGATTGCCCTAACGTTGGTTGGTCCGTGAAAACTTTTCATTGCGACCAAACCTTTGTATAAGTTTTAAAAAAATATCACAATCTACATACTCACGTCTGTAATCCCCGAAAGGGTAGGCAGAGGTAGACCTCTAGTTACTGGTTACAACCAGGACCTACACCCACTTTTCTAGCCTATCGCCATACCGGGCACAATTCCAGACTCCGGACTGATATTGAGTATTTTAAAATAGAAAACCCCAATAGCACTTTACCCGACCCGGGTATCGAACCCGAGACCTCAGCACAACAGTCGTAACGCATGCGCAATTACAACTGCGCCACGGAGACAGTCTAAAATTTAGAAGTAAATAATCAGTTAAAGTAAATTATAAATTTACTTCGACATTCTAATTGTGGCTCAGTTGCATTCTTTCTATCCATTGAAAATACTCCACTTTTGTCTCGTATCCTGTCTGTAGATAATCAAACTACATAGGGCCACGCTTGACGTCAACCCTATTGAATATAATAATTTACAATATCGCTTTACACTCTTTTTGTGTGAAGGTGCTCGGAGTCAAAAACACCTGTAAATGGTCATGTGTTTAAACAAATTACTCCTAGATTCATAATGGTTTATAGTGGTTTATGCAAATATTACACATTGAAATTAAACAAATTTTCCGCCCCGTGACCACGAAGGCCGTAAAGCTTTCGAAACGGACTAAAAAAGAAGAATAAAACGCGATAAAATTCGTAACATTAAATTTATATCAATGCTAGATTCATCATAAAACACAATACTATTCTACAGTTTTCGAGAATAACTCGGATCTCAGATTAAACACTAGTTTGGAAGGATGACAAAAATTATACTAGTATATCTAATTATATTATTCGGGTTTCATAGATAACAGAAGATTCTGCTGGTGGCAGGATATTCACATCCGCCTAGATAGCGACCACCGTAAACAGGGTGTAAAACCCATAGTGGCACACGCAAGTGTGTCGCGTTCCGGGATCAGCCAGTGTACATCCGGTTTATGTCGTGGATGTAGAGTTGGGGCACGATGTTTGGCCCTTTTGCGACCTTCCGAGTACTCTGACCGTTTCTCACCTCCTTGCCCCATGGCGTAGTTTGAAGAAGCCACACAGCAGGTCTCTCGCTACTTAATACTCTAACTGGACGGCACTGCGCTTACCATCAGGTGCAGTGTGGTCAGGAGTATTATCAATCTCCATTTGAAATCCTGACTATAAGGACTTTCCTCATTTCACACAAAAGGATCATTGGATTGCGGATCGCCGCATCTAACATACGATGATTCTAATTTGACATAAGCCAAGTTCTCCGTCCTGTGTCTATGGCGAGGAGCCAACTGCACTATACTTGCACGATTGCTATAATTAGATCATATTTATTTTCGTGTATTGTCATGATATTTTCGAACGGTGGGCGTGCAGCTGACCTTAAATCATTGTTCAGTTGATGACAACTGATGTTATATGATCCCTGCGAGTACCCATCATAGGCCTACTAACATGTTAGTAGGTGATAAAGACTTCATTGACTATCTGCTTTTATATCCATCTAGCTTTTGCCCGCGGTTTTGCCCGTGGCCTGGTAGTAATTTTTGAAAGAAAATCAAATCAAATATTTATTGAATCCATGAAATGTTATGCAATGTTTAGATTCAGTAAATTTTGTTAGTCTACCACCAGTTCGGAATGCAGTTTCGCTAGAGAAGAACGGGCAAGAAACTCTAGCGTTGCTCTTTTCGAACACCGTTTAACAATTTGGTCATACAATTAATATACGATTTAAGTTTAATTACATTAGATTAGAGCAGCTCAATGTATGTTAATTATGTTGCCTTATTTTGTGCAAAAGGTAAAATTTGAAAAACCTTTTACACAAATTCCATGGAGACATCTTAAGCTATTTACTCTTTCTATTTTATGCTGTCCCATAGGTACCATGCATTTTCCGGGATAAAAAGTAGTCTATGTTCTATTCCAGACTGTAATCTTTCTCTCTGCTTTTCAATCAGGTCCGTTCAGCCGTTCTGGCGTGATTGAGTAACAAACATCAATCCAAACATATATTTTAATAGTTTTAAGCATTATATCATAGCATTTATAATAGTGCTATGGATTTCTATTTCAGAATGTAAACTTTAATAGGACACAGAGTTAGGTCACGGTTTGATAACACATAGGTTATTTTACTGATCACCGCATTTATTAAATTATTACTTGTCATTTACATTAAATGTTTCCATAAATAATTCATTCCATGCATACAATACCATTGATAAGAAAGTAGATATTTTTGACGCATCGATCAGTGTTTTCAGAAAACAGTGCTATAAATATTGTTAATCACTTTATTACATATTATTTTCTGTATCTTTGGTGAGAGTGTATGATTAGTTTCTTTTTTTGTGCATGCCGTGTTCACATATTTTAGGCTATACACATTGACATTATGTATAATATTATTTATATTGTAACCTACTGTGTAATAGCCCGTTTTGTGATCCTAATAAAAAAAAAAAGTTATTTGTTCCTTGTTGTGTGTAGGCGGGCTTTGCAAATTGTAGTTTTTATTTGAGGCAGTAATGTGTCCGTGTATACTTAATAATTGACACATATTCTCATAATTGTGTTGAGTCTGGGTGTTGTGGGACCGTAGAACATCGTAGTTCTCGATACCCACGATACAGGTTTGACCTAGTGTGGGGTGTGTGACTGTTGTGAACTCTGTGTGTGACTGTTGGGTGTATTTTTTTTTACTGCTCATCACTCAAAATAGGAATAGATGAGTCTTAATTCCTTTAACTGCTCCTTGACTGCGTCTGTGGCGCCGTTGTTATACATTCACGCATCAATTACGTCTCGGGTTCGATCTCCGGGTCGGGTTAAGTGATATTGGGTTTTTCTATTTAGAAATATTCAGTATCAGCCCGGAGTCTGGAATTATACGGTATGGCGATAGCCTCGCCCCCTATCACATTATGTGACCGTAATAAATTCGGCGATAAAAGTATTGGTTACACCTCTACTTACCCCTTCGGGATAACAGTCACGCCTGTTATGTATGTGTATGTTTATTCCTTTAGGATAAATTTAATAAATAAATGATATTATATGTATTAAAATAATCCGCAAATGTTTGCAATGGCAGTACATTCGCGACGTTTACACTATATCGCTATAAATACGCGTACGACAGACTCGTCCGAAGTTGAAGAGTACTCGGCAGTCGTGTCACCAGTGGTGTTAAAATAGCCGTGGATCAGCGCTGCCACTGCACCGACACCGCTATGCATCGGCCTTAGCTGTTTGTCACGACCAGCAGTGCAACGGAAAACAATAATGCAATTAAAAAAACTGCTTTATAATGAAATGGACAGTATCTATGCCGCAGTGGGCAGTTTGCTGTGAATCGAGAGGTCGTGACTTCGTTGAATCGTGATTCCCGCAAGACAAATGTGAAGACATATATTTGTTTCGGGTCTGGGTGTTGTGAGACAGAAAGTGTTTCGTAGATACCAACACAAGATAACTGTTTTTTATTTTGGTTTCGCGGCTATGTGTGACTGTTGGGTGTTATTTATGAATTGTACGATGTTGGAATGTTTCAAACAGTTACCAAATTTGTTCACCTGTTTCACATTTTGTATATTCTTCTAAAGTATTTCTCTTATCTATGAACTTTCTTGGATCAATTAAGCTCTCGTTGAATTTCAATCTAGTTTCTAATTTATTAGAAAGAAAACTCTCTACACCTACTTACACTGTTATGAGATTGAGTGTCTTGGGTCAGAAATACATATGAGAATTGCAGCGTTTCATGGCTAAAGTCACTTCTCCGTTTCTAGAGTTGCCGTAATTTTCATGAACTGGCAAAAAGGGGGAATGAAAGGTTTATTCCGATAAAATATATATGCTATCTATATGTGTACTTTTATTATCATTATATGCTGTTTCCAGGAGTTGTCAGTGTAATTAATTTTCTCTTATTTCAGAAAAATTAAGCTCGTGCCAATAGCCACTTTCCGTTTCGGTATTAACTTTCTCAATCTCCCTAAATGATGTCAAGTAAATTGAAAATGTCTTTTTTTTATACCACGATGGTGGTAAACAAGCTTACGGCCCGCCTGATGGTAAACGGTTACTGTAGCATATAGAAGGTTGCAACACCAAGAGCATCACATGAGCATTGCCGACCCTTCATAAACTTCTGCTATACCTACCTGCCTTCCTCGGTGGCGCAGTTGTAATTGCGCATGCGTTACGACAGCTGTGCTGAGGTCTTGGGTTCGAACCCCGGGTCGGGTAAAGTGATATTGGGTTTTTCTATCTAGAAATTCTCAGTATTAGACCGGAGTCTGGAATCTGTGCCCGGCATGGCGATAGGCTCGCCTATCACATTATGGAACCGAAATTCGGCGAAAACTGGGTGTACTGGTTACACCTCTGCCTACCCCTCCGGGGATAACAGTCGTGAGTGTATATGTATCTGTGTATACCTCTGGAGCTACTGCATCACAAATTCACTGTGTTATATGCTTTCGTCACGAGCTACGTCGTCAGCCCGGCCGCGCTCGTGTCACATCTGGCTTGGTCACAAGGCCGCCTGCTGTCGCTCATGCACTACGCACACATTTGGCAATGTTTTGAATTCAATCAACAGTATATTATAGAGATTTTTTTAACAAAGTTGTTCATAGTTGGTGTAATGGTTTAAGGAATAATTGGAGCCAGTAAATGAGAATAGTTTAAAATCTAGACAATAGAAGAAAAAGTTTATAATTAAACTGATTATGATGATTAACTGATTGCACAAAATAATTGTTATATAAAACAATATTACGTAGTATTATCTGACATATCTTTAGAGCACTATCAAGTTAAAATGAGACTCTATTTCCCTGTTAAATTAAATCACTGCAGTCGCCATAAAATTCGCATTTATGACCTTGTTACTTCAGGGCAAAGACCTTCCGTTCCTTTGATGTAAATTATTAGGAACAGTAATTCACTATGTTGCTCCAGTGTGAGTAGAACACCGCTTCGTTTGTATATTATTTTTTAAAGTTAATCTCGGCAACCGATCTCGCACGCACTTATCGGCATATGACCCGTGGTATAAGTAATCTACATCGTCCATGAATACTCGCAGTAACAGAAGAATTTTGATGCATAAAAGAATAGGGGCTAGGCAGGATGATTTATGGGATTGTTTTGCTGGCGAAACAAAGTGTCCACACTGCACCATAAGGTAAGAGCAGTGCTGTCCAGTTAGAGTATCAAGTAGCGAGAGACAATCTATCCCCCGCTACTCAACAAAATCATGCCAGCCTACTGTGTTCTTCACACTACGCCTAAAGGACCCAGGATCATAGGAAGGAGGGAACACGGTAGATGGCTTACTGTTCAACTGATGGTGCGGCAAAGATACGAATTTGCGAACCTCTTGGTTCGGGCCGGGGTTGTAGACACCACGAAGCTGTGGCTCCGCAAACCAGTACGTGTGGTTCTGGTGTGGAAGGGAATGGATTATTTGTACGAAACACAACAGCAAGCTTTATCACTTAGCTTTTCTGTAAGACATTGATAATAACAAGGTCAAACTAGTTCATGCTATAGACAAAATAGTTGAATATACCACGGGCAGATCAGATTATGGATGTTCTTCCCAATGCCGCCGTAATATATGTGATGTAAGCCACATCACGCGATGTAACGTTGAAGGAAACCTGATCGTAGGAAACCACCAGCGCATCCTGTTGCGAACATTAACGCTTTTTTAATGTGTAAAGTAAAATTAACATTATGTACTCACGCGAAATTTAGATCAGATGACATTTTTATATTTTAACGTTATGACAAGACCACCCGCGGCTTAATTCTTATTTGTTTTTCTCTTAGATACTCTAAGGTTTTTCTACAGGATATTCTTGTGTCAGTATTTGTCAACGGTAAAGATAAAGACCAGTCCAGTCGTAACATAAACTAATATTAATGATAAACTGCTTTAATTTTTTTAACATTATGAGACAACAGTTAGAATTTTGTCGTGTGCTGCCTATATATTTATACGTTCTCGTTAAAGTTTTCCAGCGGCTTCACTTCTTCTTGGCCGGGCACTCTTAACAAAGTGGTCGAAGTTATTTAAGATTGTAGACATTACAGATTCGTCAAAATCAGTCTTCTTGAAAACAATCCCTGATCTGGAAATATTTCTCCATTCTTGCTGGTCGGTGCACAAGTGCACCCAGTTATAAAAGGCTGTGTTACCGTATCAAACCAAAGAGTTGGATAATTGATGACAGTAGAGGTAACACCTTGACAGAGCTGGAACATGTTCTAGATAGATGGAGGGATACTACTGTTATGAACTCTATCGGGATGAAGAGGGACATAGTATTGACAGGAGATGGGATGCAAATGCATGCATGCGTCTGCATATCTCAGGAGATATGCAGACGATACAACAATAGTTGCGTCGAGTGAAGTAGAAATGGCTACTCTACTGAATAAAATTAAAGTAGAGAGTGCCAAACTCGGTCTTAAGATCAACCATTCTAAAACAAAAATAATGGTGGTGGATAGAGCACAATTACTTCCAGTAACGAATGTACTCAGTAAATACGAAAAGGTCAGCGAGTATGTGTATCTTGGTTCATTGATAACCTGTGACGGCGGCTGCACTGAAGAAATCCGCCGTAGAGCCGGTATGGCCAAAAGTGCTATGGCTAACCTCGAGAAGATCTGGAGGAACCGAAGCATTCGACGCTCTACAAAGGTGCGCTTGGTCCGTACTCTGGTATTCACTATATTTTTGTACGGTGCCGAAACTTGGAGCTTAAGAAGTTGCGATAGCAGTAAGATCGATGCTTTCGAGATGTGGTGTTGGAGGAGACTGCTCCGTATACCTTGGACTGCGATGAGGACTAATGAGTCTATATTAAAAGAACACAACATCACTTCGCGACTCTCTTCAATATGCCAGAAACAAGTCCTAAGTTTCTTCGGACACATTATGCGGACGTCAAAGCATTGTCTGGAGAAGCAAATAATTGTAGGGCAAATGCAAGGCAGACGCGCTCGAGGCACCTACAAGGTGGTCGCATACAGTGAAGAAAGCGGTGGGCGGCAGCATGCAACGGGCGGTCCACACGGCTCAAGACCGCACACAGTGGAGACTGAAGACATGTGGTCGCGATCCTCAGCATTGAGGGAACGAGGAAGAAGAAGTGTTACCGTATTATTGCCTCTTCATCTTCCTTCTGGAATCTTCAACTTAGACTATACAAATTGGATTGGATTTCGACCAATTACTTCTTATATCATGCATACCATAAAAGCACATCAAATTTTCAAACGGTTTGGATTAGGTGTTTTAAGCAGCGAGGACATTGTTTTTTATATTTTGGCTCAACTTTTCACTCAATTACTCACAAAAGCAAACCTTGTTCACAACCATGAGATAAAACTCTAAAGTACTAAAATTTTGACGGTGGCTCACACCCGCACAGAACACCTCTCTTAGATGTCCCGTGCCCAGCATGCAGATAGTCGTTGGTTATTATTAACGTACTACCGTCGAGTATAGTGCATAGTTGCATAGTGTTTAGAGTTGGTCACCTATTGCGACTCGGTTCACTGGCAGCCGACACCAATGTTTGGTAAACATAGCCGATGCAAGCGGTATGCTCGTGACTTTACCTGATGTTTATACTTATGTTCAAGGTGCTTCGTGATTACAAGAGCTATGTTTAAACTTGAATTAATAGAATGTGTTTAAAGGAAAGAAGAATTTCTTAGGATTATAGCGATTGTGCAAGATTCAGCCAAAATTCCCCCTCATCAACCTGCAGATCCCTCTGACGAACTGAGGCTCGCTATTCCGTAATTAATAATAGATGATTCATGATCTGAGCACCCGCGTGAAGTTGGTACCTTTGAGAAGTAAGACAATAGAATTGGTTAAAAAGACAATACAAAATGATTTCTTAAGTTTACGCGAATATCATTGACTTAATACGGATTTCATTGGTTAAAAAGTAATATAAACTGCTATAAAATCCGTAAAATTAGTTACTATTTCAAAGACAGAACAAAATTGACAAGGTTTTTAATTATCTTCAAAGTGAACGATAGATAACAATGGACTTTTACGGTAGGCAGCGGCTTTGTTGTGCCCTGGCATTGCAGGGAAAATCGTGTAGTACCCGACTCAACCAAGTCATCGGCATGTGCGACAATAAGTCTTGTGATAAGTTTTATTTCACAAATTGCAAAACTTAAATCGTATATTATTATATGACCAAATAATAAATATTGTTAACCGGTGTTCGAAAAGAGCAACGTTAGAGTTTCTTGCCCGTTCTTCCCTAGCGAAACTGCATTCCGAACTGGCGGTAGAGAAAAAAAAGAATCTAAATGATGTATAGCATTTCATGGATTCGACAAAAAAATAATTTTCAGATTTCTGAAATCACAGTTATTTACAAAAAAAGGATTTCAAAAGAGCCAAGGGTTCATAACTCAATGTCAATCGATCTACCAATTCTTACAATACTAATATATGCTATAATGCAACGAAAAATTGTCCTCGTACTCATTACGCTGCTGGCATCAATCTGCCTTTGTTATGACATTCGAAATGTTCCGGGACAGGTATATCGATTGGCACCTCATTAGAACAAAACAAATTGAAAAAATGTTTTACTAATATTAGATACAATTCATGGACATATTTTTACATACATACATATACACTCACGCCTGTAATCCCCGAAGGGGTAGGCAGAGGTGTTACCAGTACATCCACTTTTCGCCAAATTTCGGTCCCATAATGTGATAGGGGGCGAGCCTATCGCCATACCGGGCACATGTTCCAGACTCCGGGCTAATACTGAGAATTTCTAGATAGAAAAACCCAATATCACTTTACCCGACCCGGGGATCGAACCCGGGACCTCAGCACAGCAATCGTAACGCATGCGCAATTACAACTGCGCCACCGAGGCAGTCTGACATATTTCATATACTATCAATATAGATAATGGATCAACATTTAATTTTTTTTTACTAATATTACAACTTGCTAGGGTAGGATATTCATATCCACCCCGATCGCGACCACCGTACACAGGGTGTAAAATGTGAAACACGCAAGTGTGTCGTGTTTCAGGGTCAGCCAGTGTACATCCGGTTTTTGTCGGGGGTCTAGAGTTGGGGTACGATGTTTAGCCGTGTTGCGGCCTTCTGAGTACTCTGACACTAGACCCTCGACCACCACTTCACCTTCTAGCTCATAGCGCAGTGTGATAAATCAAGCCGGAATGATTGTGTTGAGTATCGACGGATAGATTGTCTCTTGCTACTCGATACTCTAATTGGACGGCACGGCGCTTACCGTCGGGTGCAGTGTAGTCAACATTTCATGAACCTTTTTATATACTACCAAATTAGAAAAGGAGTCCTAATCGCATAATATTATTGTATGAATAATAATATGTATTTCCCGATATTTCAATCGAGTTACATAGCCATGGTCACGGATTGCTTTATGGTATTGTAGTATGTAGGTATAAGAGAAGAGAGAAGCCGGCTATGAAACGAGAGGTCGTGGGTTCGATTCCCGCACTGAGACAAATGTCTGTGTGTCTGACAGATATTGTTTTCGGGTCTGGGTGTTGTGGGACCGTAGTCCCACGTAGTTGTTGATACCCACAGTAGGTACAGGCTTAACCAAGTGTGGCATTACAACTGGTTTACTTCAGGTGTAATTCTTTTTATAACTGATAAATCTGTGGACAGCAGTTAAACGACGCGTAAAGAACTAATTTATAGATCATTTATCAAAACATTGCTCTAAAAGGGTACTCTATAAATAATTACAGAGATCCACATAAAAACTATACAAAGCGGGTTTACATTCGCCCGAGCTTTACATCTGAGATCAAAGATACGAGGCGGGGTATCAAAGTGACTGCCGACGCGCAAATCCAGACGATAATCTTACCTATATACAGAATGGATGATCACTGAGAGTTACAAATTCACATAAATATTCAATCGTGTGAATGAATGAATGATAGATTTAATTTACAACCGCGTAAAGCGTTTCAATTTCATATTGTCTTACTTCATTTCGTCAATAGTGTAATGGTAACATATTTTAGGATTTTAAAATAGGCAATTTATTTCTAAAAAATAATTAGAACAAAAGAAACAGACACCCTTCGTAAAAGGGTCAGAATAAACAAAATCGTTACCAAAAAAAATTAATTTTATATCTAAAAATAAAGGGTTTTGCAGATACAATTTCAAATTCGCAAGCAATACTTAACTTCATCACAATATCATTTAACTATAAACTTCAATTTGGGTGTGTGTGTGCGTACGTACTGTATAGGCTAAAACCTATATAGTCATAAGTTTAAATGACATGTCGAGCTATCACAATTTGTGATTGAGTGGATTCTGATGTGATAGGCTATTACTAAATGGGAATTATAATAAATCAATTAAAGTAAAATGAATTTTACGGATTTTATCTCGGTTTATTTTTATTATTAACCGACTTCAAAAAAGGAGGAGGATTCTTTTTTTGTTTAAAAGGGTATACTTCCCAGGTGGTCCCATTGGCACCAAGTCAGGATCTGATGATGGGATCTCAGAAAAATCAAGGGAATTAATATTAGAGTGACGCATAATTTGGTTTTTATTGTAGTCAGTGTACTTTTTATGAACTAAAAAACTTTTTACTATTTAATCACGTTTCCAAAGCTTTACAGCTTTCATGGGCACGGGCCGGACCGAGTTGTATGTCGTTACCAAAGGATGCTATCGTAAAATTACATTTATTTTAATATTCGCTTAAATATAAGAAACCATTATATAATACATTTCCAAATCACCTTCAGAGAGTTTTTACTTTTATCACAAGACAGCATGAGATGAAGCAAGTCAATCAAAACACGTAACACGCTTAGGATTAAATTTTTCTAGAAATCTTCCAGTGTTTATATTTAGCGTTTAATCAATGACAAGTGTGCGGGCGGACGGCCCACTTGGCGCCAATGTGCCACCATATTGCTATTCTTTTATATTTATTAGCGCGAGTTGCACTGATCCAGAAATAATGGGTAAATAATACACTGAGGACGCTCGAAGTGTTTATTCCTCAATTTATTTATCAATATCAAATTATCAAAGGATTTTTGACAGCCTCCGTGGTGCGGTAGGCGAGTAGCCGGCTGTGAAACGAGAGGCTATTCATACACTGCACCGGGACAAATGTTTGTGTGACAGACATATATTTGTGTCCGTGGTCTGGGTGTTGTGAGACCAAAAATCTCTCGTAGTCCCTGATACCCACAACAAAAGACTCGTATATTAGTGTGGGATCGGGGCTATGTGTGTGACTGTTGGGTGTAAATTATTTATTTATTATTTTATTTATTAATAAGGTCTTGCATTGCCAATATACCTAGTCAGGTCATAAATTCTGTCACATGTTTAATATAAAATAATTGAAACAAGTTTATTCATTATGTAACCATTTATATACCAAAATGAAATTAACAAAACATAGATTCTTATGACACTAAAGTTTATTCAAAATGACCTCCGTGATTTTGAATACAGGCCTTCAATCTGCGCGGCCAGTTGTCTATCGCAGCACGAACGAGGTCCATGTCAATATCGGCGGCTGCCTTAATCAAGGATGTCTTGAGTGACTCCAAATTGGGATGAGGCTTTGAGCACGCCTTTTCCTCCAAGTGTTGCCATATCTTGTAATCTAACGGATTTAAATCTGGACTGGAGGAGGGCCAGTCTTCGTGCCGGATGAAGTCGATTTCACGCGCCGCCAGCCAGTCTTGTGTGCTCTTCGCTCTATGAGCTGGCGCCGAATCTTGTTGGAATACCCAGTGCCTGTTATTGAACATGGTATGAGAAACAGGTTCCACAAGGTTCGTCAGGACTGTATTTTGATACACAACTGCATTCGTTTTTACACCTTTCTCACAAAAATGTACCTCTGTTAAGCCCCAATAAGAAACTCCCAACCATACCATGAGCGAGGATGGAAAATGACCTCGTTGGACACGCGGAATACGGTTGCTCGCTTCTTCACTACTGTGTGCGTACACCTTATCATTTTGTTTGTTGTAGCTCTCTTCTACGGTAAAATTTTTTTCATCTGAAAAAATAATTTCCCGATATTTTTTTCCCGCGTACCGCTTCAATAAAGCGCGGCATCTCTGCAGTCTCAGGTCCATTAGACGAGCATTCAAACGATGTCCTGTTTTTCTTCGATATGCCCGAAGCCCTAAGTCTTCATTTAACACCCTTTTCACCGTGGTTCTGCTTAACCCCATCTGTTGGCCCAACAGTTTCTGCTTACGTTTGGGATTTCTTTGAATTCGCGCCTTCACAGCTTTTATCACTGCTGGAGTCCTAACAGACCGAGGGCGACCACTTCTTGACCTGTCATCTACACTAGAGTCTTCATTGTATCGTTTGATGGTACGATAAACGAATCTTTTGGTTATATTCAAATTTTTCAGTATGTCAAAAATTTGAATTGGCGCGTAACCGCAACGATGCAACGCAATTACTGCAACACGGTCTTCTTTAAGCGTCCACTCCATATTTAAAAATGAGTAAAATACTAAAAAGTATACATTTTTATTTTCATGAACAATTTGAAATTCGAAATCAATAAACTTTTTTGTGGCCAGCATTCTAAAATAAAAGTTTTTACTGTGTGACAATACTTATGACCTGACTGTGTATAAAAAATACACGACGTTCTAATTGTATTATAGAGTAAGTTGTGGAAATAAACTATCGAGAGCGTCCAAAATCAAATGTTTATTGAATCCATGAAATGTTATACATTATTTAGATTCAGTATTTTTTTAACTCTAATGTAATTCGTAATGCAGTTTCGCTAGAGAAGAACGGGCAGGAAACTCTATCGTTGCTCTTTTCGAACAGTCTGAGCAGACCAGTCCACACGAGCAGCACCCGTTCACGAGTAATGACGCATGTGCCAGCCATCGGTGTCCTCAACCATGTTACAGAGAAGAGACCGACCAGGCATATGGCGCCGCAGCAAGCACAGTCACTTTAGCGAGCATTATATACCCAGACTGAAGGATAAGGACGTTCAACCGTAAAGAACTATTGGGTTTCATGTTGGAATCCAAGCATTGGTATTATTTTATATACGGTATTGTTCAGAAATCATATCAAAATACGCCAATTAAGTTTGTACGTTGCACAAAGTTACTTTGAAATAAAACTTTTTTATGGATTCTATTATAGCCCCGACCTTTCTAAAACTAAACTTTACGGGAGTAAATATACATAAAAAAAGATTCTGACGAATTAAGAAACTTTTTTTTTTTTTGTGCCTGGATAGGCAGACGAGCAGACGGGCCACCTGATGGTAAGTAGTCACCGCCGCCCATAGACTTCTGCAATCTTCCAGAGCACAGCAGAGCCGCTGCCTACCGAACCTCCTCCTTTTACTGAAGTCGGTAAAAAATGCCGGCTATTTACAAGAAATACCTTAGATGTCTGCTGATGATGATAAATATAAGCTGTTTTAAGATGACCTGTGCTGTAACAGAACTTCTATGATTAATAAAATATATTGTGAAATAAAGTGTAAATAGTCTTAAAAAGCGGATTATATACATCGGTTTTTTAAGCAAATTGTCTTTAAAACCACTAATTCTATTCACGAGTGTTCTATACCAAAATAAGTGTTACGACTTACACTTTTTGAGTTTAGCTGAATATTAAACGTCCCTGATGAAAATTATAAGTAAAAAAAGCTCTTTTTTATTCCTTCCTATGACTTTTGAGCGGAGAGCGCTCGCGGCCATAGTAAAGTGTTTCCGACAGGGGATGATGAGATTCGTCTCACGATGTGTAATAGTGATATAATAGAACATGACGTGCAAACCACTTAAATGAAGGAAACAAAACAACCACGGAATGAACTTGACAAAAACACAATGTTTAAACAAAACAATAAAACACAATACAGTGATTCATTTGTTTACAGACATTGAAAGTAATATTTCATGTGATATTGTTAAATAATGTAAAACATAGTAAAATCACTTGAAGCTCTAACTATCTAGGGAAAAAGGAGACCCTAAATATAGTTTTTTTTCTTGCACGGCAAAGTGACCACACTGCTCCTGATAGTAAGCGCAGTGCCATCCAATTAGAGTATCAAGTAGTGAGAGACGATCTATCCTCCGCTAATCAAAAAAATCATGCCGGCCTGCTTCTTCACACTACGCCATGAGAAAAAGGTGAAGAAGCTGTCAAGGGTCTAGTTTCAAAGAACTCAGAAGGCCACGAAACGGCCAAACATCGTACACCAACTCTAGCCCCGCGACAAAAACCGGATGTACACTGGCTGGCTCTAGAATGCGACACATTTGCGTGTGCCACTATGGTGGGTTTTACACCTTGTGTACGGTGGTCGCTATCCGGGCGGATATGAATATCCTACCACTAACAGTTTTATAGACACATAGACATTCTTATATTCAAACTAGCAGCCATTCTTTTTATGGGCCCTAGTAGTAATTGTACTTAGGTTTGAAATCAAAGAAGGACTGAATTGAATGTCCATGCTTTCAACATTTTTGTGAAATTTCAAACGATCAAAACGTAGATTACTCGAGCGTGAAATATATGCCCGATATACATAATAATTTGTAAGGATATTGGTGCCTTTGGCTACCCCTTAGGATAAAGGTGTTAATATAATAATATTAAAATGTCAACAACTAAGCATGAATCAAATATTAGTGTGAAAAATAATAGTTTAAACTATGAAGTTGATTATCGACTAATAATAATTTACAAAGTAGGTACCCTAATTTAGAGATGTTATGGATTTTAAATTTCGGATCTGGATGTGGATACGGATATGTGAATCATTTTATATCGGTTTCGGATTCGGTTACGGATATGAAATTATTTCCGATTATCCCTTAGTTTCGGATAGTTTCGGTTATGGATATTAGGTTTTGAAGTAATTGTAAAAGTAAAAAACAAATAGCTTTAGTTTTAGCTTATAATTTTGTACTATTGTATGTAAGTAAATGTTATCCCACAAGAGTAAATGACTGACAGGCTATGTCTAAGCAATAGAAATAAATATAATAAATGCATTGAGGTACGCGCGCGGCTCGTGTGTCGGTTCGGCCTGGCAAAACAAAAACCAGCCATACCATTTATTTAGAAAATCCGAAATTATTTGAAACTTTTATATCAGATTCGGTTACGGGTACGGATAGAATTTTATTTCGGATATCCGATAGTTTCGGTTACGGTTACGGAGCTCCATAACATCCCTGCCCTAATTTAAAAAAAACATCATGTTCAACTAGTGCACTCAGTCACCGACCGTATTTCAGTTCTATTATGTGAATAGTAAGATGGCGAATCTATAACAATAAGTGATTTTTGGGATCGAAATATTATTGAATTGTATAAATAGGTATATATATTTTTGACATCAAATTATTAAATGTATCATTATCATATGATATATAAAATTATTGTTAAGGTCATGTTGTAATTCATATTTAATTTCAATTTCAATTTTATCCACTAAATAGTTGTACACCTTACATCCATACGTACACATTACATCCATAACTACATTTTTATGTATTATGACTTATTAGGTTTTTTCGTCATTGATTATGACGTACACATGTTTTGACAAATAAATATATCTTTATCTTATCGAAAACAAGAAATTATAATTACCCGACCTACGATTAGATTTCACGACCAGTTAGGCTTTCCAGTCTCGGTATTGTAAGGTTTCATAATCTTTAGCAGTATTTACATTTAATCATTTAAAAATAGTATGCTATGAGAAAAGCAGGTTCGATGGTATACGGATGGAATACTAGGCTGTATAGCTGTGTCCTTTGCCTTGGGAAATAGTAGAAAAGCAATGGCGATATGTGTGGTGTTATGTGATTTGAATAGATGGAGGGACATTGTATAATTAAAATATGGAATATCTTTATACTTTTTGTTTGAATTGGAAGATACCTAATAGGTAGTGTGTTACCACTAGATCAATGCAATCTGAATTTAAATCAAATATATTACAAGTAACAAAAGTCAAGAAAGTTTCAAATGAATTGGTTAGTCGTATAATAAATCACCTTTTTCTCGACACATCTCTATTTACAGTACTTCGAAAGAAATATAGCTCATTCGAAAACACGTTAAGAATCGTTTTAACTAATATAAAACAGATTTTGTTCATGTATTTCATCGTAAAAGGAATTATTTCGGTTTATGAACGCACTCGATGGCATCGGCTGAGTAAATCATTCAACGCCCCTTTTGATTCCCGCCAAAAATCTGATGCAAGCGCGGATGAACCATTTTTACAACTTTTCACTCTTTGATCCCAATTTATGTTTACTGTTTGAGTAATGTGTAGAATAAAGACCTTCGCACACGTCGATCCCACCGACCACCACATTCGCGCCCCACTTACGTAAAAACGGACATTTGTGTTTGAGAAAAACCGAACAGTTTGGTTTATTTTTAAAATTGTCGTTTCCCAGTGACCGTGAATTTTACGTTCCGCCTGAGGTGTGTATGTTTTTATTCATACAATCATTTTTAAAAATAGTCATAGATGTTATCAACTATACCGTGCTCCAATGCATAAGATTTATTTTGAAATAATTTATTTTTCCTGTCACATTATTAGCCATTGTTTGCGAATGAACGGTGTGAACGTACAAACTTAAATAAACTTTCTACAGCCGGAGCGACCTGAAGTCACGTATACCAACGTCAATGACTTAAAATATTGATTCAAACCACAATGTGTCACATGGCCACTATCAAGAGCACCAATAAACTATAATTAAACATTACCAAACCCAAAACACATAAAACACAATCCGCACTCGACATAAATAAACAAATTAAATTACCGTTGACTTACGAATTAAATTCGACAAATTCAAATAATTTATATGTATAAATAAATGATTAACGATGATTATTACCATATCGCACATCCTTGCAAATGTTCCGCGTATGACTGGCCACTTGAATATCAATTGTCACCGAATCACTCGATCATAAAACAATTGATATAAAATATATCACAATAACAACACTTCGCGAAAATAACGCACTTTCAAAAATCGAACGAAACGAAATATTGAAGTGTCACTCGCGGTCAGTTAGGCGGGAAATCTGCGGGGCGGACCGGCCGGCGCACGCGCGCTTACCACTGAAACTGGCGGGCGGCAGCCAGCGGGTGGCGTGCCAAGCGTCGCTCACGTCACGCCCAACATTTGCCAAACATAAACCAACAATTGTGATGCTCACCCGTTTTCCACATTAGTGTTTATAATCGGGTGATTTTGATTTAGCCGCTTAAATACAGCCAAACACATTTTGGTCTGAAATAAATCTCGTAAAACGGTCACATTTCGATGTCATTGTTTATAATAACAGGGTGTTGAAGCTAAACAAAGCCGCGCGGTAGTTCACGCTCGTTTGTTATGAATACAATGTTAGTGACGATGATGATTTAACGATATTAACTGGAAATATTATGCAGTTTCCTTTTCTATTATAAATATGTTTCGTATGTTAGCCAAGTCAATATTTAGAGCTGTTTATTATTTAGTAAATACACTCTGGTTATGTCACGGATATCGCGTTACGATATTTACACCTCATTTAAGTAGAAGTAGAGATTTTTATGACTCATACAAAAACCTACAAGTCTGTCACACGATGTATCAAAAAATTTTTTATAGAGAATTTTTGCCAATATTCAAACAAATGTTTAATACCCCTGTAGTCAATTTACTGAGAACTCTACTATATAACGAGTTTTCTTAATTATCTCTTTTGCCTATTCACTTCTTATAATATTCTTTTTATTTCTAATATTCTTACCTGCCAGGGTGTAGTCATGCCATTCATTAATTTATTTAGTATTGATGGTGACAGCCCTATTGTGTTCATACACAGTCAGGTCATAAGTATTGTCACACAGTAAAAACTTTTATTTTAGAATGCTGGCCACAAAAAAGTTTATTGAATTCGAATTTCAAATTGTTCATGAAAATAAAAATGTATACTTTTTAGAATTTTACTCATTTTTAAATATGGAGTGGACGCTTAAAGAAGACCGTGTTGCAGTAATTGCGTTGCATCGTTACGGTTACGCGCCAATTCAAATTTTTGACATACTGAAAAATTTGAATATAACCAAAAGATTCGTTTATCGTACCATCAAACGATACAATGAAGACTCTAGTGTAGATGACAGGTCAAGAAGTGGTCGGCCTCGGTCTGTTAGGACTCCAGCAGTGATAAAAGCTGTGAAGGCGCGAATTCAAAGAAATCCCAAACGTAAGCAGAAACTGTTGGCCCTTCAGATGGGGTTAAGTAGAACCACGGTGAAAAGGGTGTTAAATGAAGACTTAGGGCTTCGGGCATATCGAAGAAAAACAGGACATCGTTTGAATGCTCGTCTAATGGACCTGAGACTGAAGAGATGCCGCGCTTTGTTGAAGCGGTACGCGGGAAAAAAATATCGGGAAATTCTTTTTTCAGATGAAAAAATTTTTACCGTAGAAGAGAGCTACATCAAACAAAATGATAAGGTGTACGCACACAGTAGTGAAGAAGCGAGCAACCGTATTCCGCGTGTCCAACGAGGTCATTTTCCATCCTCGCTCATGGTATGGTTGGGAGTTTCTTATTGGGGCTTAACAGAGGTACATTTTTGTGAGAAAGGTGTAAAAACGAATGCAGTTGTGTATCAAAATACAGTCCTGACGAACCTTGTGGAACCTGTTTCTCATACCATGTTCAATAACAGGCACTGGGTATTCCAAAAAGATTCGGCGCCAGCTCATAGAGCGAAGAGCACACAAGACTGGCTGGCGGCGCGTGAAATCGACTTCATCCGGCACGAAGACTGGCCCTCCTCCAGTCCAGATTTGAATCCGTTAGATTACAAGATATGGCAACACTTGGAGGAAAAAGCGTGCTCAAAGCCACATCCCAATTTGGAGTCACTCAAGACATCCTTGATTAAGGCAGCCGCCGATATTGACATGGACCTCGTTCGTGCTGCGATAGACAACTGGCCGCGCAGATTGAAGGCCTGTATTCAAAATCACGGAGGTCATTTTGAATAAACTTTAGTGTCATAAGAATCTATGTTTTGTTAAGTTCATTTTGGTATATAAATGGTTACATAATGAATGAACTTGTTTCAATTATTTTATATTAAACATGTGACAGAATTTATGACCTGACTAGGTATATACAACAATTTCCAAAAAATTGTGATGTCCATAGTGTAAATACTAGAAATAAAAATAATCTTGTTAGTTATAAAACAAGGCTCCACAAAATCGGCAACTCTTTCAAGGGGCTTTGTATACGCTTCTACAATAAGGTTCCCAATCATATTAAAGAACTTAATGAAAGATGCTTTAAAGCTACTATTAAGCGAAAACTAAGTAATAAAGCCTATTACAAAATTTCTGAATATTTAGTTGACCGAAAGGCTTGGGAATAAGTTATCCTATTACTTAGAAGTTAGTCATTAACTTATTATTGGGAACTTTATATGTTTGTATAAGAGTTATATATATTAAGTTATGCCAATATTTGATTTGCTTTACATTGCGAACTTATATGCCTTACATGACTTTACTTGGTATTATGGTCTTAGTATTTAATTGTTGTATTTAGTCTGGGTATGTCATGCTCTTTAAAGTGTCTGTGCTTGCTGCGGCGCCATGTGCCAGGTCGGTCTCTTCCCTGTAACATGGTTGAGGAGGCCGATGGCTGACACATGCGTCACTACTCGTGATCGGGTGCGGCTCGTGTGGACTGGTCTGCGCAGACTATTTCAGTAAGGACCAACTGCTTTATGAAAACGAGATTTCACTCTCACGATGGTCATGTGCGGCACTAGGTGCTGTAATGAGATTTATTTCACAATCTTGCAATAAGGCAGCTTAACAGACATTGAGCTGCTCTAATCTAATGTAATTAAATTAAAATTGTATTACCAAATATTGTTAACCAATGTTGAAAAAGAGCAACGCTAAAGTTTCTTGCCCGTTCTTCTCTAGCGAAACTGCATTCCGAACTGGCGGTAGAGTAAAAAATTGACTGAATCTAAATAATGTATAACATTTCATGGATTCAATAAATATTGACCTTTGCACATTTTTTATGTCTTCATAGTCAATCAATATTTTTATTATATAAAAAAGATAGCATGTTCTTAAGAAGACCAAGAGGAGCTGGTAGTGTCGGGTGGGGTTTAATAGGTGGTAGGGACTTGGCCCAGTGGCTGTCCGGATAACCATCAACCGGGCGAGGGGATGCTGGGTCGTAAGACCGGCTAGTCCAGCATAACCGTTTTATTCTATTCCACTTCACCCGAAGCGGGCGGCAGTACCTAATAAAGTGCTTTCCCAGTAACAGACAGCAAAAAAAATGCGCGGCTCTCGTGACGGCGGTAATTCGTCACTCGTCAGTCGTCATGTGTGACTGATGGGTGTATTTATTGATCCACAAATATTGGTCTTGGGTCTGGGTGTTATGAGACCGTAGTCCCTTGCAGTTGTTGATACACACGACATAAGTTTGCCATAGGGGTGTCAGGACAATATGTGTGACTTTTGGGTGTTTTTATTTATTAAAATGTAATTAGCAAACACGTGACAACTCGTCGGTGAATACATAATGTTATTATTACAACCTTATTTTAGTCAATGATAAATTACAATGCTTATTGTTGGGTGTGGCAGAAGAAGCATGAAAGAGGAGTTAATGCGGTGGAGATGCGTTCCTTACGGAGTATGTGTGGAGTCACCCTTGCTGATCGCATGAGGAATAGTCTGATAAGAGATCGTTGTGAGTTGAGTTTTTAGGATATTTAATATTAGGTATATTAACCACTGCCTCGGTTGCGCAGTTGTAATTGCGCATGCGTAACGACTGATGTGTGATAGGGTTCGATTCCCGGGTCGGGTAAAGTGATATTGGGTTTTTCCATTTAGAAATTCTCAGTAGTCCGGAGTCTGGATTTTGTGCCCGGTGTGCCCGGTATGGCGATAGGCTCTCCCCCTATCACATTATGGGACCGACATTCGGCGAAAAGTGGGTGTACTGGTTACACCTCTGCCTACCCCATCGAGGAATACAAGAATGTGTGTATGTATGTATGTATGTATTTTAACCATTTTTTTCGCTAATACTGGTTTTGGGAGTTAGTAACTCCGTGTTCGGGGGATAAAATGTCCGTCGTCACCTAGCACCAGAATGTGTTGTAAATTTTCCAAGGTAAGAAACTAATGATCCGCAATATAAACAGTAAATGTAGGAGATTCCGGGAAACAATACGCGTAGCGCGTATTAGGTCTGGCATCGAACTGGGTCACATACGTTTATTATTACGTGAAATGTATTGCGGCCTTTTTTACAAAATCTAGTGTTCAATTCACGTCACTGACTATTTATAAATAACGAGGTTATATGTTCATTACTGAATGGTTACGACTAAACTTGAATGTAAGATATCATAATTGAAATAAAACTACGGATTTTATCGAGGTCTATTTACTTAAACCGAAGTTTCGAAGGCTTCACCCTTTAAGGGATCCTAGACTGTTGCCAGCTTCCAACCATCTTCTCTATTGAAAGACTCTTTAATGCCGACAGCGCATACATGATACTACCGGTATTGTGGATGTTCATGGGCGGTGGAGATCACTTCACATCAGGTGACCCACTGGCTCGTTTGTCGGACTATACTACAAAAAAAACCTTCTCAAAATCTTCAAAAAACTAGTTTTATTTCTATGTGCAATATTCTCCTAAATATGAGCAACCTTTAGATTTCATAATTTTTAGCATGTTTATTTAATACAAATGTTCGTGTGACAAAAAGATAATAGGTCTTTACCTATGAAATTGCCATTCTGCGGTACTGGCTTATTTGGCTAAAAATTCTAATTTTAGATTAATTTTATTTTAAAAACATGGAATTATTTTTCCAAAAGTAGTCATTTAACGGTAGGCAGCGGCTTTGCTGTGCCCTGGTATTGCAGAAGTCTATGGGCGGCGGTGACTACTTACCATCAGGTGGCCCGTCTGCTTGTCTACCTATCGAGGCACTAAAAAAAAAGTTTATTGATTATTGTTATGTTTTCATCGCATATGAATCTTTTTCATCATCATGGATGCGTTAAAAATTTGAGTAATAGGGTAGTTTCCTGTGTTTAATTTTGTACATTATTCTGTATGCAACCGAATATAATAAGTAAAATAAAGTCTTTTGCGAAAACAGAATCAAAATTGCTTGAAAAATGAGGTCACAATATTTATTTTAAATATTGGCATGAGCAAATGCAGACATGAGCGAAAAAGGTGGCGTATTGGGAACATATTGCTATCTCCCTCACATAACGGCACAGTTATATGGATTCTGAGAACCGTGACGTCACAGTACATATCATGCATTATTTTACTGTCATTTGACAATTACCCTTTCCAGCAGACTTAAATGGCGTCTAATTTACTTATTTTTGTTCGAAATCATAAAATTATTTCGATAATAGGTTTTAGGTAATGCAAATATTTGATTAAATTAATAAAAAAACTACCCTATTATGTAAGATGAGTACCGTCGAGGCAGCAACGCGGCACAAGCAGCACGCAACATCAACGACCTTTACGGAGCTAACACTACAAACCAAAGCACCGCCTGTTATTGGTTTGCCCGCTTCCGTTTCGACCTCAAAAATGAACCTCGTGGTCGTCCGAAAACTTTGGTCGACAATAACGAATTAAAGGCGATTGTGGAAGCTAATGCGACAGCCTCCGTGGCGCAGTTTGCGAGTAGCTGACTGTGAAATGAGAGGCCGTGGGTTCGATTCCCACACCGGGTCAAATGTTTGTGTGACAGACAGACATTTGTGTCCGGGGTCTGGATGTAGTGTGACCAAAATCTCTCATAGTCCCTGATACCTACAACACAAGACTCGTATCTTTGTGTGGGATCGGGGCTATGTATGTGACTGTTGGGTGTTATATATTATTTCATCCCCTATTTTACCCCCCTAAAGGGTGGTTTTCCAAAAATCCTGAAATGTATATTTTTATTTTTAACTGAGAGGCAAAATACCAATTTTCATGGGTTAAAGTTCAATAATGACGGATTTTCATACAAACTATCATCCCCTATTTTACCCCCTTAGGGGCGGTATTTCCAAAACCCTTCCTTAGTTTTTTTTTTTATTTTTTTTATTCTGGCGCGGCAAAGTGACCACACTGCACCTGATGGTAAGCGCAGTGCCGTCCAGATAGAGTATCAAGAAGCGAGAGACAGTCTATCCCCCGCTACTCAACACAATCATGCCGGCCTGCTGTTTAGCTTCTTCACATTACGCCTAAAGGACCCAGGATCATAGGAAGGAGGGAACACGGTAGCTGGCAAACTGTTCCACAGCTTGATGGTGCGGCAAAAATACGAGTTTGCGAACCTCTTGGTTCGGGCCGGGGTAGTAGACACCACGAAGCTGTGGCTCCGCAAGCCAGTACGCGTGGTTCTGATATGGAAGGGAGAGGATGGGATAAGATCAAACAATTCTTCAGAGCATTCGCCATGATACAGACGGTAGAACACGCTAAGCGAGGAAATATCCCTACGCAGCTGTAGCGGCTCCAGGCTGTTACTCACGTCTGCATCATTCACAATGCGGATGGCCCGCCACTGCAAGCCATCCAAGGCATCGAGAAGGTACCTTGCGGAACCGTCCCAGAGGTGCGAGCAGTATTCCATTCCCGGCCGCACCTGCGCAAAGTGGATGCCTACGTCATAAAAGGTACCGTCAAAATTTCAAGTCTCTAACCCCAGCCGTTTAGGCTGTGCGTTGATCGATCAGTCAGTCAGTCAGTCAGCTTCTTCTTTTATATATACAGATTATTTGTTATTATGATACTCAATCTACGACTGAATTAGCAGCAGCTTTCAACGTTAGCGTCAAAACAATATTCGTTCATTTGCGTCAAATTGCCAAGGTAAAAAAGCTTGACAAATGGGTGCCCCACGAACTCAATGATCGCCAGCGCAAGGTACGCTTCGACACGTGTCTTGCACTGCTCAACAGGCACACAAACGAAGGAATTTTTAACCGCATCGCTACCTGCGACGAAAAATGGATTCTGTTTGATAATCGCAAGCGCTCAGCAAGTTGGTTGGATCCTGGTTCAGCACCTAAACAATGCCTTAAACTTATCCCTAGAAAGTGATGGTCACTGTTTGGTGGTCTAGCGCCGGTGTGATTCATCATAGCTTCTTACCAAACTGGATGAGCATTACTCCAGATGTGTACTGTGGAGAACTGAACACAATGATGGAGAAGCTCGCACATCTCCAACCAGCTTTGGTCAATCGTTCGTCTCCACTGCTCCTGCACCACAACGCCCGACCTCACACTGCACAGCATATGGTTTCAAGTTGCAAGAGCTGGGGTTGGAAGATCTCCGTCATCCACCGTACTCAACAGACCTTGCCTACAGATTTCTACTTATTCCAGACTTTGGATAACTTCTTGGCGGGAAAATAATTCAATACCCGAGAAGCAATACAAAATGCCTTTGAAGAATTCTTTAGTGGCCTACCGTCTAGCTGATTTCTTCAAGAAGCTTTAGCAAAGATGCGTCGACTGTTTGGGTGATTATATAATATAAATATATATATCTCAGAATACAGAAAAAACTGTATGTACATATGTGTTTATTTATTTTAAATAAGGTACACCAACAGCACTACATATTAAAATATTACATTGAAATATAAAAAAGTGTCAGATATGTGTGCTAGGAACAGGTGTACACAACATTCACCACATAATATGACAACATAAAAAAATATATATATATTATTTTATTATTATTATATTATGTGTTTGTTCTGTATTCTGAAATATACCTCGTATATTGAAAAAAAATCGTTTGATTTTTTTCATATAAAACGGCAATTTAATAGGTAAAGACCTAACTAGCTTAGTATTGGGTCTAGGTGTTGTGGGACCGTCGTCCATCGGAGTTCTTGATACCCACGTTACAGGTTTGATCTAGTGTGGGGTTAGGACTGTGTATGACTGTTGGGTATATTACAAGGTTTTTTTTTTATCCTAGCACGGCAAAGTGACCGCACTTCACCTGATGGTAAGCGCAGTACGGTCCAATTAGAGTATCGAGTAGCGAGAGACGATCTATCCCCCGCTACTCAACACAATCATGCCGGCCTGCTCCTTCACACTACGCCATGGGCAAGAAGGTGAAGAAGCAGTCGAGGGTCTATTGTCAGAGTAGGTACTTAGAACGCCGCAAAATGGCCAACATTGTACCCCAACTCTAGACCCCCAAAAAAACCGGATGTACTGGCTGATCCCGGAACGCGACACACTTGCGTGTGCCACTATGGCGGGTTTTTCACCCTGTGTACGGTGGTCACTATCCGGGCGGATATGAATATCCTACCACCAGCATATAATTACATAGCCAGTTACTGTAGTAGACCTCGTAGAAAATTATTGATATGACATATATAAATATTACGTCAAATATATCTTCATATCATTTCAATCTACATACAATTTATCTTTAAAACAATACTATTCACATGAGTCCTAATCTAGAAGAAGTTTGACATCCTAAAATAATGAGTTCTTGCGGTAACGGTCCTAAAATAATAAAATTACCAAAAAAACTTATTCCGATTGGACGTCACTTGGGAATTCTCGCAATTGTCCCGAATCATACATTATGTATGGGCAACATGTCACCATTTATCACTGCAATAAATCTAATTCGGGTGACAATACGATGACAACGCTACCTGATGTAATAACTGCCAACTAGCTGCTGTAATTGCCGCATCATTTTCTCTGAACCCTGAATCTTCTATTGTACATCTTTGAACAATATTCACGTAATGTTCTAAGAAAACGTCAAAATACGCGTTCGCCTTTGTTACATATGCCAAGTGCGAATATATTACTGGAAGCTAATTTAAAATGATTTATGGCCACCGAGAAACTAGATATCAATGATGTAGAAAAGTGACATTGTGGTCATCTCTAGTAAACATAAATTTGGTTATTTTAGGTTTTTTTTTTTAATAAGCTATGAAAATAATACATACCAGATAAATTTCGTATACAAAAAAAATATGGAAAGGATTTTTTTTTTTTAATAAGACAGTAAAGTTTTAATCTTAAAAAAACATTTATTTTACTACATCCTTGCATACTTCTTTATTTTTTTTTTGTCTTTAAGAAGCGTCATTTACTTTATCGCATAGGTACATATTTTTTGATTACTTTACGTATAATTTGCATTAATAAATTTTACAGGGTAAAAAATGGTTACTTGTAAAAGTTAATTTTTGCATTTATACCGTTCTTGAACATCGAAAAATTCTAATAAATCAAATCTCAATAAAAAAAAAAAAGAAACAGAGGTATCTGCAAAAATTACGGAACTTTATTGTAATTATCAGTAGCAGAGGTATATCCATGGCCCATTTAGCCAGGTTTCACTGTATAAGGAATCGTTTTGCTGCCAAACACAGCATCCCTTAGTGTGTTCTGTAATTAACCGACTTCAAAAAAGGAGGAGGTTAACAATTCGTCGGAATCTTTTTTTTTATGTATGTTACCTGATTACTCGAAGACGCCTGGACCGATTCGAGAAATTCTTTTTTTGTTATAAGGGTATACTTCCCAGGTGGTCCCATTGGCACCAAGTCAGGATGTTGGGATCTCAGAAAAATCAAGGGAAACCCTCAAATTTTATAGTGACGCATAATTTGTTTTTTATTGAAGTCGGTGTACTTTTTATGAATTAAAAAACTTTTTTATAACATAACTAGAAACGTAAAATATTATAAATCTGTCAAGTATGGAAGTTTCCTTACTGTTTTCCTCGTTTGTAAAATCATATCATTTACTTTGTGCAGAAATAGAAATCGCAGTAACAACATCTGACACCATATTTTATAAATTCATTAGTGGAACGAACAAAGAGGATATATTTGAAGACATTCTCATTAAGTAAAGTTATTATCTGAGACACTTTAATTTCCATTTCCTCGTTTCATGTAGTGTCAAGAATAATAACCGTCAACTTTATCATAAGTGTTGGTTTGACGTCATAGATATAAGACAAAGATCTACGACCGAAAGATCTTCAGAGGGGTACAGAGGCCCTTCCGATAGGCGGATCAGTTTGTTTCCCTTCGGCTCCTTTGAAACTGGTGCCGGTTAACATCCTCCTCGACTGTTTCTTGACATCTCCTCATCATCTCCATTGCAGGGCGACATCATTATATCGAATGGCGAAATATAATCGTGTCTGGCCATTTGATTCATTCTGGACAGCATTATTCTTAGCATCAGGTGTGTAGTCACTTCGCAGCATAAAAAAGTCAATCCTCTATGAGGAATATCGATTTAAAAAGAGTTTTGTGTCCAATACTGCGCCATTATTACCTTATTACAAAAAGAGAATTATTTTTTGTAATAAACTTCAATCTTAGTAAATAAACATCATGCTGCTGGGCTGGCTGTCCTTACGAGATCAATTAGGATTTAATATAGCACGCTGTCCTTGGTTAGTTCGCTGAATCCAAGAAGGATTTAATATATTTATCTATTATTAAATAATAAACGACACCAGGAGGACCCTGCGCTTTTGATCGGAATTAGTCTGGCATCTACAGCACGCATAATGGCCCGAATTATAACGGGCAACGTGCGGAGAATTGAGCTCACAATCAAGACCAAGACACACACACATACACTCACGCCTGTAATCCCCGAAGGGGTAGGCAGAGGTGTAACTAGTACACCCACTTTTCGCCGAATTTCGGTCCCATAATGTGATAGGGGGCGAGCCTATCGCCATACCGGGCACATTTTCCAGACTCCGGGCTAATAATGAGGCATTTCTAGATAGAAAAACCCAATATCACTTTACCCGACCCGGGGATCGAACCCGAGACCTCAGCACAGCAGTCGTAACGCATGCGCAATTACAACTGCGCCACCGAGGCCACCAAGACCAAGACGAAGGTAATAAACGAACGCATTATCCATGTAACGATCCCTAACCGACTTAAGTCGTAAATATTTACATATTAAATAGATATATCAGTCTTAAATCTCACGTAGGTAATATTCGAACAATTTTCTCTGAATTAATGAAATGAAGCCAGATATAGCAAACATGAGTTGTGAGTAAGTGTAACGTTTTAAAATTGTAAAAATATAGCACATATTTTTCTTCAATAAATATAACACGCATTTTTACTTGTCATAGACACATAAAACATAATTTACAAAGATCTACGCGCATCTACGACCCACGGTGATCGTGTTTCCATGATCTATTCCAAACGCCTTTACCGCGTTTACCTTTACTCTTCCAGACCATTATTTCTGGCCCTATTTCTCTGTACTAAGAAGTTGATACAGAACAGATTTTCTTCGTGGAAATGTCATTTTCCGTGTCGAGTTGTACATGAAATTCGCGGTTCCGACTACACGGCCTTCTGAAATGATTTTCGTAATATAAAAAGATTGTTACTTTTATTTTTACGAGGAATTACGAGGAAAGATGTGTTCACGAGTTGTGAGAGAGTATTAACCTCGGTGCAGATGAAACTGGTGATGAAATTCATTTCGCGTTTATGATTATTGAATTTGGAAGGCATAAGAAGTCAATCAACTATTAATTCAGCGTGGTGGGCTAAAAATCTGACGCTACTACTAGAATAGAAATCCGCCCAGCAGTTGGACAATGTTATTACTGGAAAGCTGATATTATAATGATTATTACTAAGTTTTAATCGTAACCTCGCCTATTGGAAGTCGAATTCTTATTAAATACTCACTTTTGTCACACTGAAAATAACACACCACCCAGCGATGATACTTCATCGGCGAAAGAAATTTCAGAATTTGATCAGCGCTAAATTCCACCGATTACCAATAAATGGAATCCAAACTTATAAACTATTCCTTTTTAGAAAATTAGTATACGTATATGAATGACACTAGACCTTCGACCGTTTCTTCACCTTCTTGCCCATGGCGTATTGTGAAGAAGCAGGCCGGCATGATTGTGTTGAGTAGCGGGGGAGACATTGTCTCTCGCTATTTTATACTCTAATTGGACGGCACTGCTTACCATCAGGTGCAGTGTAGTCGCATTGCCGTGCCAGGATATTTTCAGGAGAATTTCACTAGATAAACTATATTCAGTCTATTGAACTGTCAAAATTGCTCCTGATCAATGCTCGCGCAATTTTGCGCTTTATAGCTCTTTTAAGATTAGCCATACAAAAAAAATCTTAACATCATCAGTGAGTCAAATCTTCTATATTATAGCGATGATTGTATTATTTTTTTAAAGCATAGTCCGACAAATGAGCCAGTGGGTCACCTGATGTTAAGTGATCTCCACCGCCCATGAACATCCACAATACCGAAAGTGTCATGTATGCGCTGTCGGCCTTAAAGGACAGGAATAGGGATTAGGGAAGGGAAGGGGGAATCTGGGCCTCCGGATATCTCACTTACCATACGAAACGCGACAGTAAACTGTCACTTTACGTTGGTTTCATTTTTCTGCTTCAGTCGGCTTGACTTTTAAATTGTACTTACCACAAAACGTAAATTAAATAATGATTCATGGACATACAGAAAAAATACATAAGACAATGAACTGTGAAAGTTGTACAATAATTGAATGAATGTGCAGAACGGACAGACGTAGCGACGTCGGACAGCCGAGACAACAACCCACTCCCGAATTTACCGTGCCATCTTAATCCCATATATCAGAGCAAAATATACGACGTGACGTTAACAATTTATGCTCATCCTGCGCTTCTTTAATAATGTTAATACGGTGATGAGACAAAGACTTTCTGTTTGTCGCTTGTTTTAGGTTCTGCGTTAGTTGGAACGTCATTGCTGTTGGAATATAAAGCTGATGTTAATCATGGTCAATATAACTATAGTAATGTTGTTATTTCGTAGTGAATTAAATTCAATCATGATTCATCTTAAATTAGTAAACGAATCGCCATTTTTTATGTGAAGACATTTCATACAAGAACTTAAAGTTAATTTTCATAAGTTATCTTACAATTTATTAGGAAGCTGTCTGTCAACCTTTTCGTCTATATTTAATAAAAATATATTACACGTATACCATATCACGGGACAGCCTTTAAAATAAAATAATAATAAATTTATTTATACACTTCATATACAATGTATATAGACGGACTTAATGCCAAAGGCATTCTCTCCCAGTCAACCTTAAGGTGGTGCAGAGATAAGTAGTGTAGGTGCATAAAGATAAGGAATAAAAAACATTAAAAGCAAATTAGGATGGGCATACATAAATAGACTACATACATACATAATAAATATAATAATATTGATAAATATATCCATAACATAAATTGAGTATAAAATAAATATAATATACTATGAATTAACGAGGAGATTCAATACACCCAACAGTTACTAATAGTTCTGACCCCACACTAATTAAAACCTGTATCCTGCGTATCAAGAACTACGAGGGACTACGGCTCCACAATACCCATACTAGAAACAAATATCTGTCTATCGCACAACCATTTGTCTCGGTGCGGGAATCAAACCCACGGCTACTCGCCCGCTGCGCCATGGTGGTCACAAAGATTTTAGACTATAAGTCTAGCCACCTTAAGTTTAATTTCAATCAAAATGGAGCATCTGAATCGAGATTTTTGATAAAACATTAGTGCAAAATATTCATACATAGCGCGACGTGTCATTCTATTTTTGAATGAGAATCAGAGAAAAATATCAAAAGAATATCATCATCACCTTCTCGGAAGTAAACTGGGTTCGATACTATGACTTCACTCATTTTGTCTGAATTCCGTTTGTGAATCAGGCTGCATGTCTGCTGAATTGTTAGAATGCAAAAATTCTTCAACATGGATGAATAATATTATATAATTATCTCGGGTTCGATCCCCGGTCGGGTATGGTAATATTGGGTTTTTCTATTGAGAAATACTCAGTATCAGCCCAGAGTCTGGAATTGTGTCCGCTATGGCAATAGGCTATCCTATCACATTATAGGATCGTAATAAATTCAACGAAAAGTGGGTGTACAGGTTACACCTTTGCCTACCCCTTCAGGGATTACAGGCGTGAGAGTATATGTATATAAATAATATTATGGTTTTCACACCGTTATGCTATAAGTGTGATGATTAATCAATTCGTTTCGTATGTCATTTTTTTTTAAATAACCCATGGAACTGAGTTCTGGGATATGGGACTGCAATCCGCATTATAAATTCCCGTAAGCATATACACTACGTGTAACGGGAATACCGCACATCCTCAGACACCCCAATTTAAAAATATTATTACAATCATAATTCATGTATTGAAATTAGACTGCGATGAATATAAATATTGTTTTTATGAAATTAGTTGCACTAATTTTCGACATAAAGTTCGTAATTTTAATTAATAGACTTTTAAAGTGTTCGTTTATTATTGCATTTAGAAAAGACTTTATCGCATCAAGTTCTATCTCAGTTTCTTTTTTCTTGAACGTTAAATTAAAGGGTGACTATTATATACCTGAGAGTTAATTATTTTTGAAAACAAAACGTCTATTAAAAAATTGTTAATATCGATTCAGTCGCTTATTCTGAACAAACTACTTTCAGAGTGTGCATTAATCATGTTACATGTTGTATAAACTACGTATTACCAATTATAAACAACCATTAAATCGACTTAGATATACGATGTTTCCACTTGGAGAAATGGACCAAATCGAAAAAGTTTTGTACCCAGATGTTTTGTTTTGTTTTTTGCAGAAGTCTATGGGCGGCGGTGACTACTTACCATCAGGTGGCCCGTCTGCTCGTCTGCCTATCGAGGCACTAAAAAAAAAAAAAAAAAAAACCCTCATTCAAGTAAGTGAGGGTACTAAAACTAAAAACCGGTCGGTAACTCATTTAGATAATTGACTTACATTTTGTGTGTATTCAGACACTTTGTCGGACCGGGTACATCTTCAGAGATGCCCTTTACTCAGCATTTCAGCAAGTACCTTAATCAATTATTTAGTTGCACCAAAACATGACCAGCTCCCACAATGGTAATGCATTTGGCTGACATCCAGCGCCAAACACAGTGTGTGGCCCTTTGTCACTTCCTCATTTGTTCAATCTTTAATTAAATATATCAAACATTTATTTTCATTTACGATTTATTTACCGCGGAATCGTAATTCTGTTTTTATTGTACGACACGATGAGTGATTGATTCTAAGTAAAATTCTTGCAAGTTCGTAATATCTGTAACCGTTTTTCATGTTTCATTTGCCTTTGTCTTTGTTTTAATGATGGGTCAGTGACTTTATTACCAAGATTTTTACTAAGAAAACATCCTTCTTTGTAGGAAATAATTCTGTGATGAACAAAGAAGATACACGATTTTACCAGCATTGTTAGAAAAGAATTACGCATTAATTCACTGAAAGTGTATAACTGTATCACTTGTATTCGATACATTTACCAATCTAAATCACTAGAGTGATTCATATCCTATATCCATGTCTTTCTATCTTGTTTCTCGTTTATAAACAGAGTCTGTCATGCATAACAGAAATTTTAGTGGTGATCTTTCACTGAGTTTTCTCCGATGTTTACAGATTTCACCAACACTCATGGAACACTATTGGAAAGTAATTCGTAATGCAACGTTGTTGACTTATTATAATTATTGTCATGCAGTGGTTTTAGTGTAGTAGCAGAAGTGTAGTATGTCAATAGTAAGTAAGTTTTTAGTAATAGTGTGGCTTTCTATATATTAATTTAGTTTTATTTTTTATAGTATTTATTTAAGCAATTTAATGGAATCAAAAAATAGGTCAAACTGAATATCAGCGTTGTAGTATACGCTGCAGCACTAAGCTGAATTTGATAATTTTTGGTTTTAAAGTGTATTTTTTATTGGTCTAATTTTTTGTTTTACTGAAAAGCCAAATAAACTCCTTCTTTCTTTCTCTTTCTTATTTCTGAAATATTGAAATATTTTCTTTCGGATTTTAACACTATTTATTTTACTTTTGTAACCCGACAAGGTTAAAGTTTTGCAAACATCTACCGCCAAATGCTTGCTATTTATAAACACACAGTTTGTTAAATCATTAAACCTAATTTCTTCTATAATCATTGTCGCTTCAAAAATGCAGGAACCAATACTTGAACAACATTTTAAAAATAGCAAGTCAAGAACCAAACAATCAGTCTCATGACTGTATAAATGATTTTGAGATGGGTTTTATGGGCAATTATTTATGACTCAACAATATTGGTTGCAAATAGTATTGTTTTATGCTGGCCATTTAAATTTAAACCTAATTTCACATTTCGTATGGAACATAAAATCGAAAGGTAATTAGTACAATTATTTTAAACATTTATTAAGCTTGCCGACAGCTTGTAAAAACATTTTAGTCTGTCCTCACTTAACAGCCCGCTACAAATTTCCAGTCATAAACTCCCGCCATTTACATTACTCTATAAAATATTAAAAACAAACCATTTCACATTTATTCTTGGATGTGTTGATACTATGTTTAAATTATTGTTTAACTTTGCTAAATTGAAAGTAATAAAGTGGATTTTATTCTTGAACGTAGGTAATATTATATTTTATCGTGAATTGGTCTGCGGAGACTTATATACACTGCGACTGATTGTTGACCGAACTGAGTTTAGAACGTGAATTAACTAAAGAATAGTATTCTTGTATCTTTTAAAAATGAGTTTAATCTCCTCTGACTTTTGATCTACTTACCATCTCATTTCAATAGTGTCACGATTAACATTGTATAGAAATTATGAATTCTTGACGCCAAGAAGATCGGAATGGTTTTTTTTATATTTTTAATTGCGAATTAAACCTGTGATATTCATTAGCCTCATAACTCCACTGGATGGACGCTCCTATGAATTAAGGGTATAAAAAGGGTTTAATAATAATAGACAAACAATAATTTCAATATTTTATTTAAAAACAAAACAAATGTCCCGAATAAATGGCAAAAAACATATTAAATAGAAAACTCTCGTGTCTATACAAACTTATGATTCCCTGGTGATGGTACGAGATGCAATAAACATTTTGTGAAACTCTACTTTACTGCAATGACTACAATATGTACAGCAGCATTTCCCAAAGTATGCGTCACGACCCACTGTGTCGCGAGTGAATATTGTGCCCTGAATAATAGAAAGTTACTTTGACAGACCGGGACCGAAAAAATGCACTCTTTATTGTATTAAAATTATCAATTGTTACTAAATATTCTTTTCTTCTTTGAACAGACCTTCCTATAGTTACTTCTTTTGTATTCGTGTCAAGGTTGCGACTTGAATTCGGAAGTTTTTGTTAGATGGGTTGTGATCTAACTTTGAGAACCACTGATGTACAGTACTAAAACAATCTTTCGCTTGCAAAGGGTATTGCGTCGAGTTCTGGTTGCCTGGTACCCTCGGGCGGTAGTCCCCAGCGCGGCCGGCAGCCGTTGTGCGCGGAGTACCGCGGGATGCGATCGTCGCGTATTAACTCGTACGCCACTCGAGCTATGCTCTCCTGGTATTCACTTATACCCGTCTTGTACAAACAGGGACGGACGTAGCCTAAAACTGCGGATAAAATAATAAATTACTTATAAGGAGAAGGATAATTGATGATCCATAGGTCGCTGGTTCAGATCCGGCTCGATGGACCAAGATGTACGGTGTTTGGTAACCGTACAGAGTTTTACGTATCGTTCGTAAATGTAAAGATAATGGTTTGGTAAAAATATGGTTTATTGAGACTGACTAAGTCTAAATGGTATGGTAATGGTTAATGGTTATGAGGACACGCGAACCGAATGGTGATTGAACGTGAACTGAATTATTCGGTCGATGCAAATAAATGCGTGTGGCGTTAAACGCTGACACAGCGCAATACACTGTACGTTGCTTGCATCGTACAGATGACTTTACCCAAAAAAACTTTTTACGGTACTTCAGTCCCCTACAGTAATAGGTAATAACATAAACGTATTAATCTTATCGAATCTAGGCAAAAGTTGGTTTAGTATAAGAAGCTTTCTCAATTTCGTACTCGGTTTTGCATCTAGAACAACTTTGCAAAGAATGTGAATGAATGACAGCCTCCGTGGCGCAGTTGGCCGTGGCCGGCTGTGAAACGAGAGGCCGTGGGTTCAATTCCCACACTAAGACAAATGTTTCTATGACAGACAGATATTTGTTTCAGGTCTGGGTGTTGTGAGACCGTGCGTCTCTCGTAGTCCCTGATACCCACAACACAAGACTCGTATCTTAGTGTGGAGTCGGGGCTATGTGTGTGACTGTTAGGTGTTATTTTATTTATTTAATGTAGCTGTTCAATATCCGGATAGTTCTGGTTTCAAACCCACGTTACCCTGCAACTTTGTAACATCTATTTAATAATTATGACATCTGGAATTGTTGGCATTCTCTTCTGCATTGTAATCATCTGTGTTTAGTTTTCGTCCGCATTACAAAGCATAACACTTACCTCGACCCGCGTCACATCCGACCGGCGCGGGCGGCAGCGTGTGCGCAAACAATTTAATATCATCATTTATACATAACATCATAAATAAACAATGAAGTAGGGAAATAATAAAGATATTAAATATTCTTCAGTCTTCCGGCAGAGTTTGTTTACTAGTTCTACACAGCATTATTAACTTAACGCGAAGCCGAAAAATAACATTGCTTAAACTTAAACCCATTATTGCTCGAAGGGATCCCCCGACGTTATTTCCGTCTCATGATGTGATATGTGGCGAGCCTATTCATAAAATCCAATCCCGGTAATCGAAAAGTCGAAACACAAATTGAATTTGGGATTTGACTCAGAAGACGGTAAATTGTCGGTTTCTCAAACTACATTTTTATTGTAGAGTAATTTCTCTCGGAATTAGCTATCATGCTTTGCAACTTGTCTAAATGGCAATAATACTACTTAAATATAAATAATATATACTATAGGGAAGAGTCCTTTGATGTCAACATTTTGACGCTACCAATAAACATACCTCTAAACCACGCCTAAACAATTCGATATCCCAAATATGCAATTTATTTTAGAACTGAATTTGTCCAGTGTCCCAAAAGCTCTATTCACTATTATTACAATGATCTACAGGCAGGGATCCAGAGGAAGCTAACGTGTAAAATTGCCCCCCAAATTGAAGTAAAAATCTAAATCCCTTTATTTAGAACATAACATTGTAAATTAATAATTACTAATCAATCAAAAATTGGCTTCAAATACCTAAAGAAATCGTACACCCGCGCCTAATTGTTATTTGCTATATTGTTAAGTTTTCTATGGTGAATGCTACGGGTAGCACACATATCAGAAACTGTGCCTTTTCGTTCTACATTGTAATGTCTTAATATGTAGTGCTGTTGGGGTACTTTATATGTAATAAATAATTAGATAATATAAAAGCTTGCTAACTTCTCAGATGCGTAGGCAACGGTTCCAATGTCGGTTTGTCCATGTCCCTCTCGTAGATCTCACGTGCTACCTTCATCAGCTCGGTGTCCTTCATGGCGAGCTTCGGAGCCTCCGCCGGAGGAGCTTCCTCCATCAACACCTTCTCACCCTTCGACACGCATGGTCTTTTCTTTTTCTCGCGCGGTTTGAATGGACGGGTTTTGAACTCTAATGGTTTAGTTTTAAAGGACTAATGTTATTGAAATATTAAACAAAAAATTCGTATTGTTTTAAGTAACATAAGTATATACGATATAAAATATACTATTTGTGCTTAGAAATTACTTTATTTCTTGAATATTTCTATCTTTTCCTCGTAGTTACGAGCGGAACCTATATGTTTACTGGATTTTCCTAACCTAATCCTGCATCAAAATTTGTTTAGCCGCTATTCCGTGATGCGCGAGATAATTAGAAGACAAATATCAACCAAATTATACGTATCTAAGATAACAGTACGTTTTGTTTAGGTCTTGGTCCAATACCTAAATATTTTTTTCTATATTCGAGGCTAAAAATTTGTAATGGTATTTCTGATTACTTTTATTATCTATTAGTATATAAGTAAGGTAAAGTATATAAGTAATTAGTATATTAGTATATAGGTAAGATATGTATTGTGATAACCTGAAGACAAATGGGCACAGTAATCGTTATAGTAAGTAGATTGTCCGCGCAGGCTTTTCATTGTTTGTTTTATAAACGCTTCGATTTCCTCGTCCGTCCATGCTTTCTAAAACAGATAATGATCTGTCAGTAAATGATAAACTTGTAATACTCATGAGCATTACAAGTTATAATGAAATAGAATTCAAACTATATCCAAAGTTTAAATGAAATAGAAATAAAAACCAGTAATTTAGACTATCGAAATCAACACCCCCTTTATGCATTTGAGTCCAGCTCTGTAAGCTAAGATAGACTCGACTGACGCTCGTTTTTGACACCAAGCATCACTGCTCATCATTTATCCTCAACTATAAAATGGAAAATAGAGAAGAGCAAAAGCAGACAAAATAATAAAGTAAGAAACTAGCCACATGTAAAACATTACGTTAGAAAATGGATCTAATCCTAAATAATATAAAATGTAAGTGCAAGAACTATAATTTTATTTTATATAAGCTTTGATTTCTGTACACGTGATTGGTTACTTTTGTTTTGAGCCAAAAATTAACCAACAGCGTGTACAGAGAAATACACTACAGTTCTTGAATACAGCTGTTAAAGCTGTTAATATTGTAGGTAATAAATAATATCCTGTGGTACTCACGTCTTGATCTCCGACTTTTGGATCCAACCATTTCCCTTCAAGTTTAGCCCACCTGTTTTCTGGCCGACATCTATAATTCAAAGTATTTTTGCTGGTGGTTGGATGTTCGTATCCGCCCGGATAGCGAGCACCGTACACAGGGTGTCAAATCCGCCATAGTGACACACGCAAATGTGTCGCGATCCGGGGTCAGCCAGTGTACATCCGGTTTTTGTCGGCGGTCAAGAGTTGGGGTGCGATGTTTGGCCGTTTGGCGGCCTTCTGAGTACTCTAACACTAGACTTTCGACCGCTTCTTCACCTTCTTGCCCATGGCGTAGTGTGAAGGAGTAGGCCGGCATGATTGTGTTAAGTAGCGGGGGATAGATTGTGTCATGCTACTCCATAATCTAACTTTTGTTACGTTGTAACAAGATTATAACATAAAATATAAATACAAATAATAATTACAAACAAACAAACAAGATAATTAAATTATTATTATAGAACGAAACCGAGCGCATCAACTAGTGACAGTATTCCACCAATAACGTATTAGTTCGCAACCGGAAGCGAATAAATATTCTAAGTCAACGCCCACAACAATAATTTTCTAGAAATTTCGAAAGAAATCTAATAGAATACAGCGGCATCTGCTGGGGAATAGCACTAACACGGTTTGGCTAAGGTATCCTATTGGTCAAGCAAAGGATTGAGACGTGACGCCCCTTGATTAAACCACCCCACCACACCTCGATACGGAAGATTCTAGAAATTACCGACAAAGCGAAACTTTCTAATCGAGTAGCATGAATAACTTCC
This sequence comes from Laothoe populi, assembly GCA_905220505.1. NCBI lineage: Eukaryota > Metazoa > Arthropoda > Insecta > Lepidoptera > Sphingidae > Laothoe > Laothoe populi. The sequence continues at coordinate 16,259,060 of HG992168.1, forward strand.
GGCTAAGAGCGTAGTTAAAAACGGCAGCTCATCTGCCGCGGCGGTCAGTGAGGCGAGACAGTCAGCGCGCAATAATTACCGTCATCGGAAAATCAAAACCATAAAAAAGTGTGTTAAAATCAGTGCATATTTGTTTAATCCCCTAGGTAAGTCAACATTATTAATTCTATAAGCTTGGTTGCAGTTAGCTAGTTTCGTGTCTGGTTTAATTCGATTCAAAAAGTAATTTCTTCCACCGTATGTTAGTGTGAAATAGTGTAAAGATTGCTATAGTTTCATATATCTCTTAATAGTGGCTTAACTACGTAATGAAATGTGACACGAGTTTCGGTACTTTAGTAAAATCTAACCTTTTTAACCTTTACTTATTTAACCATTCAGACAAGTTTTACTTCGGTATTTTCTTCGTTGAAATACTATTGATTCCCACTTTGTATTTCACGCGTGTGTTGCCTACACCGGTGGTTTGAGTGTAACTTATTTAAAACTTAATATTCTAAAATAATAAATTCTTGTTAAAAGAAATTCTTTATATAAAAATAACCACCGTAATATTGTATTCAAAATTATTTCATTCTAGTAATGTAATTAGAAAAGTTATCTAGAACCATAACTTAATTCATTAGGTAATAAAACCAATTGTAAAAATTTTGTAATCCAAAAGTTATACTTCCCGTATTACTAATTCATACCAATAGCTGAGAAACTTATTGTTGAATCGGAGTGAAGTTATTTTTTAGATGTACCGGCGAAGTAAATACCAAAGGTCATCGCTTCGCCCGATATATTTGTTTGTAACTACCTACTTATTTGCATTTATTGCATATAGCTAAAAGTGTTACTTTTATTTTGTACCTCATGGCGTAGTGGATGGTGATCGTCCGGTATATAAATAGTTGGGGTTCAGTTTTGTTTGAACATTGGTGTTTTAATTAAATATTATTTATCTTTTTTTTTGTTTATACCGGATTTAAATATCGCCACTCCATTCCGCGTGATTTTGTTTTAATTGTATCGCGAAAGATGCCGACGCCCACACATGGTCTCACCTAGTGCCTGGGTTTCGGATCTTTTGCGCTACAAACGCCATGACGACGCGTTCCAGGAAACTGGGGGACCACCGTACGGGTCGCAGACAGGGTGCACGGCTACCGTATGGTCCAAGGACTTTCCAGCTGCGTGTTAAAGCCGGACAGCGTACACAGCGGCAGAGCCAAGCCCGTCGACCTCTGCTGACCTCTGCGGCCGACACGTGGTCGCGCCGAGAGCCGCGCAACCCCCGAGTTCTCCATCAAGCCAACGGTCGTTTAAGCGCTTAAGTTAAGTTCCCAGCGCACGTTGCCTGTTGACCCAAACGAGAAACATCTCTGTGCTTCAGAACCCGTACCTGAGTAGTTTTATTTTTTTATTCGTAAAAATAAATGTTTTAATTTTTTTTTTTTTGTGTTTTCTTTGTTCCCCGCCGTCAGGCGGACGTAACACTTTGCCGTGACAGGATAAAAAAAAAGATCATAATTTATACAAGATCATTTAATTTACTATATTCGCCTTATATGTCTTTAATCGTCGTTCCAACTTTCAGTAATTGGCTAGGAATATCTAGTCTTTAGGTAATACTTTTCCAAGTACCTATATTGTCAAATTATTGTGTTTATCCTTATTCGTTTCTCTAACTTTACGCCCGTCATAGTTAAAGAAACTCCAATATTAATTACATAGGTAATAAGATATTCGACGAACTTACAGATATAGCTCAACACTCACATTTTAGTTTTCCTGATGGGATGCTGACGAAATTCGTCAAAATATTCTGTTAAAAACGACATTTTCCACTTCGAAATTTATGGTTTCATTATAAATAATTCCCGAAATATTATGTGTAAATTTCCATATTGTCCAACCGCAAAATAAATAGATAATAAAAAAAAATTACTTTTTTATAGCCATGTTTATGACATTTGTTTGTGGTAAGATCGAGTTAACGTCGCGGACTGATCTAATATTTTTTTCTTTCGACTTCCTTTCATAATGATGATCAATTTATCGCAGTTTCGCGTGTCATTGCCTAGCGGTTTTTTGTTCAGACATCGTAAACATTTTATGTCCGTACCGTAACTTTATTGCTTGCGGTTAGACGAAACGAAACGGTTAAAATCAGAGCAAAGTATAAAATCAGCAATGATTTAAGGAGGTCGCATTTAAAGGTAAAATCTCGTTTTTAGGTTAAGATCGCGATAAAAATTGTAAGTTAAAATATAATATAAAATATATTAAAACTGCAACTTAGCCAATTATTAAATAGTTTGTATTAAAAATGTTACAAGTTTCTTTATAAATCATACTGTGGGGATCAGGAATACATAGTCCTAATCCCATACGTTGGACTATGGAATGTTTTGTTTATCTAAACATATTTAATTATTTATTAAATTATTGCCTCGGTGGCGCAGTTGTAATTGCGCATGCGTTACGACTGCTGCTGTGCTGAGGTCTCGGGTTCGATCCCTGGGTCGGGTAAAGTGATATTGGGTTTTTCTATCTTGAAAATTCTCAGTATTAGCCCGGAGTCTGGAAACTGTGCCCGGTATGGAGATAGGCTCGCCACCTATCACTTTATGGGACCGAAATTCGGCGAAAAGTGGGTGTTCTGGCTACACCTCTGCTAACCCCTTCGGGGGTTACAGGCGTGAGTGTACCTATGTGTGTGTGTGTGTGTTTATTAAATTATTATTTATAAGTAAGTTGGCAAACAAGGCACCGAGATACTCCATAGTAAGTCTCCACAGTCCATGTACGCCTACATTACCAGAAGAATCATCAGTGCATTGTCCAATATCCATTTGAAGGATATGAATTGTGTTTGTAAAGACGAGGAGATTTTGGCCTCCGAGAACTCCGGGAAACATCACGCACTGAACCCAACGCAACAGCGAACTGTCACGGAACTTCAGTTCAGTTTTCTGTGACAGTGATACTCTTCAATGATTCTCGAACAAAACTGAGTACAGCGTGATTGAACCACTCCGATACTTTTCCCACAATGTTGTCATTTTTTTCAGTTGATTCTGTTGCTAATAAATACTGTAACAGCTCTTTAATAATATTTGCGTCTACTTTCTCTGACGCTAAATACCAATAGACATAATAATTAGGGTATTTCCTATTATTACAAATACCGAAGGTATTTCGGAGAGTAGTTGCGGGTACATTAATAATGACAACCTAAGTGGGGAGTAGTAGATGTTTAGCATAAAACGGCGTGCCTTCCGCGCTCCGGTGTTCAGTTGAGTTGTGAAGAATACTAGTGGTGTAGCAGCGCGTTGGTAGTGAGTACATTCGTGGATCGTTCGCGGTGCAGTACCTAAGTGTAATCCGCACCGCAAACGAACCACGAATGTACTCACTATCGACCTGACTGCCACGCCACTGAACACCGGAATGCGGAAAGCGCACCGATTTATGCTAAACATTTACTACTCCCCACTTAGGTTGAAATTATTAATGTACCCGCAGCTACTCTCTAAATACCTTCGATATTTCTAACAATAGGAAATACCCTAATAATCAATTGAAATAGAAAAGTTGTCGACCCCTGCGACGTCCCGCGACCTTTGCATCAGTGACGTGAGGCGCGGAGGCGCAAACCGCAGCCCCGAGCGTGACCGCCGAACATAACTCATCCAATCGTTGTATTTTTAGACGACATACACTTTGTCGAAAAGTTGTATCTGGCTTTCTGAAGGTCACCATTCGAATAAAAATAATCTGCAATTAACACACGATACTCTGCAGTTTGCTTTCTACTACGTATATGCGTAGGAATTATTTTCAAATAAACAATATTGTCGGCTCTGTAAAAAAACTTTTCACCTCTGTTGTAAATACATACTTCATCAGTATAGATTACTCTATATTTTATAGGAGCGTAATAGACATACATATGCATAGATTTAATTAAAAAAACATTAAAGTACACACATAGTCCTGACCCCACACTAAGATACGACTCTTGTAACGTGGGATTCAAGAACCACGAGGGACTACAGCCTTACAACACCCAGAGACCGAAAAAAATATTTGTCTATCTCTCAAATATTTGGTCTCGGTGCGGGAATCGAACCCCACGGCCTCTGGTTACACAGCCGAATACTCGCCCGCTGCGCCACGGATGGTGTCTTACATACTTAGTGAAAATTGCATCAAGTCGCAGAAAATACCTGAGAACAACTGGCTCAAAGAAAGGGGTTACTATAGTATTTCATAAGACACTGCCTTCTTGATCCTTTTGATATTTAGTGTCTAGTATTTTATTGTTGTATTCAGTCTGAGTATGTCATGCTCGCTAAAGTGTCTGTGCTTGCTGGGGCGCCATGTGCCAGGTCGGTCTCTTCCCTGTAACATGGTTGAGGAGGCCGATGGCTGACACATGCGTCACTACTCGTGACCGGGTGTGGCTCGTGTGGACTGGTCTACTCAGACTGTTACAGTAAGGACCAAGTGCTTTATGAAATCGAGATTTTCATCACTCTCACGACGGTCATGGGTCTTGTAATGAGTTTTATTTCACAATATTGCAATTAGGCAACTTAACATACATTGAGCTGCTCTATTCTAATGTAATTAAACTTAAATCCTATATTAATTGTATGACAAATATATAAATATTGTTAACCGGTGTTCGAAAAGAGCAACGCTAGAGTTTCTTGCCCGTTCTTCTCTAGCGAAACTGCATTACGAACTGGCGGTAGAGTAAAAAACTAAATCTAAATAATGTATAACATGTCATGGATTCAATAAATATGTGGTTTTGAACTGACTACCCTTAAATTGTCTTTAGGGTCAGTTTTCAATTGTATTCAAAATATGCTTATTTTTTTATAATATATTAAGTATAACGACAAAAATACATAACACCTAAAGCCGAGTGTTTACCTGCTTCGTCTCAAACCAATGGGCATTTTCGGTAGATATAAATTTTAGTATTTTTTATAAAAAATACGAGGTTTACTCGAAATTGCTACAATTTCGAGATGCGAAAAACATTTAACCACGATCATACCATTGACGTGTAAAAGCGCCCCTAGTGGCTATTTAGTGAACTGTTTTTGATATGAACGATTCCATACAGAAAAAATGCTTACGATGTTTTTTTATATTATAGGTCTATGTATATGGCTGAGTCCCAATATTTAATTATACATCAGGACCTTAATAAAATAACACTAAATAATTTTTAATTATACTGGGTGAAATAAAGGAGCGAAATAAACAACAACAATAGATAAAATTGATTTATTCAGATCGGGACCGTCATTTACAATGTGTGTAGCAAATATACAAGCTCTATGTATATACAACTAATTACGTCATTATTGGCCATAGACACGATTTCTAAATAGCTATCTTATACAAATTAGCTAAAAAAACTAAGCATAACGAAATCGATTAAAAATGAGACAGGACAAAAGCTTAGAATTAAACTTCTTTATATTTTCGAATTTATTCACTAATTTCATTACATCATAAAAGATTTTTAATGCAAAAAAAAAGGTTTAAGAATATTTAATTCAATTTCTGTTTTAAATGCAGACGTATTTACTGTACCTCTTTATTTATCGATTACAATCTATACGATATTTAATCGATATGATAATATTGTTAACGAATTAAACGCCACGTAGAGTACATTCAAAGGCACTCAAATAAATGTTAACAGCACGAATGGTCTTTTAGGTTCATATATATTTTTTTATGTTACCCAAATGGTCGATAAAGTCGATTAAATTGAAATCAAACTGCCAAGAACATTCGTTCATAGGTTAAATAAGATTCTAATCTAACGTACTGTTAACGATAAGCCGATTATATCGATGGTAAATGGACAGCCTCCGTGGCGCAGTTAGCGAGTAACTGGCTGTGAAACGAGAGGCCGTGGGTTCGATTCCCACACCGGGACAAATGTTTGTGTGACAAATATTTGTGACCGGGGTCTGGGTGTTGTGAGACCGTGCGTCTCTCGTAGTCCCTGAGACCCACAACACAAGACTCGTATCTTAGTGTGGGGTCGGGGCTATGTGTGTGACTGTTGGGTGTTATTTATTTATTTATACTCAATTTCGAACATTATGTCGATAAATAGACAACTTATATTCTATATGAAAAGGCTGATAAAATATCGTTCAAAGAACTAATGCCTACAACGTTCATCTCTTAGTATTTATTTAAATTAACATATAAATTATATTTCTTTTGAACTATATTGCAAAACACATATTTCTAACATAAAGGAAATAAAAAGACTACTTAATATATAAAAGGAGCTTTTATTATGAATATTAATTTAAGTGGTCTTATTGGTCCTTAATTACATAGCTACACAACTGTAATTAATCAATGATTTCAATCTTAGTTCTACAATGTTTTAACCATAGTCACATTAGTGCTTTTAGACTTAAAGAAAATATAACGCACATCCTTAAAATAAGTGTTAAAATAAAGTCAATTATAATAAAATATCAAAAACACCAAAATTATACTAATAACATTTAACATACAATGTTTGATCCGGTGCAAAGTATATTAAGAACTGCAATATAATGTTAAAAATCATTTGCAATATAACTAACATTGACAATTACTTACTTTAGTTTTATTTGTTCAATATAAAACTGATTTTTACGACTCTTAATTTAATGTTATATTGGGGTACTGTATAGTCTTCTATTTAATAAAAAAAACACTCAAGGCTTGCTAAAAAAATTAATACAATTTTTATTATAAAATTTAATTTTAATTTAGAATTCTAGTTTTATAAAATAATTAACATCATTGATTCATAGATTTGCTTCTAAAGGTGTTTTTTATAATAAAAAGTCAAGATGTCTATCGTATTTTTTACAACATTCCTAAATGCAGTTCACATTTAAAGGACATTTTATTAATACTTTTTTTATGAATAATCTATGATTTCATGTTCAATATATTTTAGGGTTTACTATGAAAATATTAAAACATAAATAGGCATAAGAATTTTGTTAAATAAAAAGAGATATTTAAAAGTAAACGACTGTCTATTCAGACTATTTTAGGATCTCTGTGGTTGTCAAAATAATTGCCCTATAAAATATGTCCAACAGTGATATTTTTACTATAACAGCAAAATATTAAATACAAATTTAACACACCATCATAGTTTCAAAATCAAGTTAGAATTTATTTACTCACAATAATTAATAAATCCTTATGTCCATTACATTCGACAATTCGCAAATTATAACATAAGTCAAATCACCATAATAGTTATTACTCCAGATTTCAATCATATATCTCACCCATTTATTTACACAATTTGTGAAGTTGCCACATACCGTCCCGGCGCTGGATAAGGGTCTCTACTAATAGAGATAATCTCTACCTTATTTTCTTCTCTGGACTTCTACTATTTGTATACATATTGTAAAAAACTAAACAGGTCTTGATCACGCAATATTGACTGGTATAAATACTAGTTTATTTCCTGACGTTTGGGCCCGTGACAGCCGATGTAACTCGGTTGAGATATCGAGAAATAAATATAAAACTACGTCCCGTCCACCTGTCCACCTGCATTTACACTAACAAAATATTTATGAAATCTAGTTTCCGATCTCTTAATCAAGGTACTTCAATGGTATAGGCTGCTGAGACTAAAGTCGTAGGTTCAAACTGTCCCAAATTTTTCTTAAGGTGCGTGTGTATACGTTGAAAATTATCGCTTGTTTTAACATCATGATGAAATCGTGCATACCTGAGTATTCTATTTCAAAGGTATGTGAAGTCTACCAACACTTATTAGCCCAGTGTGGTGGACTAGTGCCCTAACCTTTCTCATTAGTAGAGGAGGCCCTTGCCCAGCAGTAGGACAGCGGTTAGTACATGGCTATTTAGGTCAGTTCATATATTGTAGTAAAAAAATGTTAAAGAAAACAAGGATATGTGTAAAATATTTTATTTTTATCTATCGAGTATCGACATTATATTAGATGTTGTATATGAGTTGGTATGAGTTGATGTGATTTGTCGTGAGTTGATGTGAGTTGGTGTGTGTTGTCGTGAGTTGATGTGAGTTGGCGTGAGTGTGTGTGAGATCAGAACCTGGCGCGTATGTAGACGGCGGCGACGTCGTGGTTGGCGTACCCGAGACGCTTGGCGTGTTTGAAGATCTCGTTGGTGGTGGCGGTGAGGGGGAGGGACTGCTCGAGCGCGTCGCCCAGCCCCAGCGCCAGCTTCAGGTCCTTCTGCATGTGCGTCAGCGGCTGGTGCGTCGAGTACGACGACTCTATCATCGCTGCAGAGAATATACAATCACACATCATTTAACCATCAAATCTGGATTATATTCAGTTGACAGGCTTCGTGGCTCAGCGGGCAAATAGCCGGCTGTGAAACGAGAGGCTAAGCGTGCGATACCTGCACCGAGTCACATGTTTGTGGGACTGAAGTCCCTCGTATTTAATACCCACAATACAGGTTTGACCTAGTGTGAGATCAGTACTCTGTGTGTGTATGTTGGATACGTGTACGAGTACATACCACGTCCCTTGAGTATGAGATGCGGGCTGGCGAGCGGCGTGAGTGCGAGCACGTCGAGCAGGTCCGCCTGGTTGAGCCCGGCGCGGTCCGCCAGCGCGAGTCCCTCCGCCAGCGCCGCGAGGGACACGCCCCCCACCACCTGCAGCACTGAGTTCATCTTCGACGCGTTGCCGATGTCACCTAAAAACAACACCAGTCACGTCCGGTGAATTATCTTACTCTTTTGTCGATCAATTGTACAGGCATCAACGGTAGGCAGCGCCTCTGCTGTGCCCTGACATTGCAGAAGTCTATGGGCGGCGGTGACAACTTACCATCAGGTGGCCCGTCTGCCTATCGAGGCACTAAACAAAAATAGGCATAATGTATACAAGCATCAAAATCAAAACAAAGCCCATCTATACGAAGTATATGCTGCTTGTTTATCTCGAAACGGCAAAGGTACCACACTACAACTGATGGTAAATCTCGTTCACTTAGAGTATCAAATAGCGAGACAACTATACCTAGCTACTCGACACAATCATGCCTGCTGAGTAAGTTCTTTACACTACGCCTAAAGGACGCAGGATCATAGGAATCCAGGAAGAAGGAAACACGGTAGCTGACAGTCCCAGCTGGCTGTTCCAAAACTTGATGGTGAACTTGAAAATACGAATTTGCGACCATTTTAATTTGGGCCCGAGTAGTAGACACCACGAATCTGTGGTTCGGGAAGCCCGAACGCATGGTTCTGGTGTGAAAGGGAGATGATGGGATGAGGAGATTAAACAATCTATGATGAAATGAAATCCAGATCCCGGTTGAGCTCAATGACAAGATCATCGCGTCTCTTCTCAATATCCGCCCGGCAACCAGGAGGCTTGCTGCAATAACGCCCATGAACCGTGCTGTCATCTGTCATCATGCCAAGCGACAACATATCATTAATATGAAGAAGAAACAAGGCTTTTACTGACATGCGCTACGAAGCATGTCCATCAACGAGGACACGTTTTCTACGCTCATGTAGAAATACGGAAATCCACTTGCACAGGTTGTCGGGCAGACCGTATGCCGGGAGCTTGGAGAAAAGGCCACGATGCCAGACCCTATCAATCCCTTTTTTTGGGAATTAGCTGCATTTTGGCCTCCCTCCAAGATTCAGGCACGACACCTGATAGGTAGGACGATCGGTATAGGAGCGTCAGTGCAGGAGACAACTCCGCTGCACACTTTTTGAGAACATGCGCTGGGATACCATAAGGACCTTAGCCTTCCGGACGTGGAGAGACTGCAGCTCACGCCGCACATTACAATGCCTAATACGGATATCAGGCATTATGTAACCGCAACAGGGAAGCTTAAATGGTAAATGAGCATTTCAATCCTCGAGGCTAGTTTTTTTTTTTTTATTGTTTGTATATTTGCTCTCAGTCCTAAGACTATAAGCAGACGTTGTCCGAGCATCATGTCAAGCTGAGCGTGTCTCCCATCGGAGACAACTGCCCCCAGAACAATACTTATATTGGCACCCATCAGCTGGACTGCCAGGTCACTAGGATGGTTTGTTAACCTCTTTTTGTAGGTTACAATGGAATTTCTTATCTCTTCCTGTATGGTGTGCACTTGCAAAATTTTATGTATTTCCACGTTTGTAACTAACCATGGGACATTCGATATGTTTCTAAGTATGATGTTTTGAAGTCGTTGTAGGATGTTAATATTAGAGTCACTAGCACTTCCCCATAACTGGTTTTTTTTATACTGGCACGGCAAAGTGACCACACTGCACCTGATGGTAAGCGCAGTGCGGTCCAATTAAAGTATCGAGTAGCTAGAGACAATCTTTCCCCCGCTACTCAACACAATCATGCTGGCCTGCTTCTTCGCACTACGCCATGGGCAAGACGGTGAAGAAGAGGTCGAGGGTCTATTGTAGAGTACTCAGAAGGCCGCAAAATGGCCAAACATCGAACGCCAATTCTATACCGCCGACAAAAACCGGATGTACACGGGCTGACCCCGGAACGCGACACACTTGCGTGTGTCACTATGGCGGGTTTTACACCTTTTTTACGGTGGTCGCTATCAATATCCTACCACTATCTTTTGGGAAACGGAAGACAGAAATTTACTACATTCTACTACTCAAATAAATAAAGTGCACAATATACACAGTCAGGTCATAAGTATTGTCACACAGTAAAAACTTTTATTTTAGAATGCTGGCCACAAAAAAGTTTATTGAATTCGAATTTCAAATTGTTCATGAAAATAAAAATGTATACTTTTTAGAATTTTACTCATTTTTAAATATGGAGTGGACGCTTAAAGAAGACCGTGTTGCAGTAATTGCGTTGCATCGTTGCGGTTACGCGCCAATTCAAATTTTCGACATACTGAAAAATTTGAATATAACCAAAAGATTCGTTTATCGTACCATCAAACGATACAATGAAGACTCTAGTGTAGATGACAGGTCAAGAAGTGGTCGCCCTCGGTCTGTTAGGACTCCAGCAGTGATAAAAGCTGTGAAGGCGCGAATTCAAAGAAATCCCAAACGTACGCAGAAACTTTTTTTTTTTTTTTTTTAGTGCCTTGATAGGCAGACGAGCAGACGGGCCACCTGATGGTAAGTAGTCACCGCCGCCCATAGACTTCTGCAATGCCAGGGCACAGCAAAGCCGCTGCCTACCGTTTGTTGAAACTGTTGGCCCTTCAGATGGGGTTAAGCAGAACCACGGTGAAAAGGGTGTTAAATTAAGACTTAGGGCTTCGGGCATATCGAAGAAAAACAGGACATCGTTTGAATGCTCGTCTAATGGACCTGAGACTGAAGAGATGCCGCGCTTTGTTGAAGCGGTACGCGGGAAAAAATATCGGGAAATTCTTTTTTCAGATGAAAAAATTTTTACCGTAGAAGAGAGCTACAACAAACAAAAAGATAAGGTGTACGCACACAGTAGTGAAGAAGCGAGCAACCGTATTCCGCGTGTCCAACGAGGTCATTTTCCATCCTCGCCCATGGTATGGTTGGGAGTTTCTTATTGGGGCTTAACAGAGGTACATTTTTGTGAGAAAGGTGTAAAAACGAATGCAGTTGTGTATCAAAATACAGTCCTGACGAACCTTGTGGAACCTGTTTCTCATACCATGTTCAATAACAGGCACTGGGTATTCCAACAAGATTCGGCGCCAGCTCATAGAGCGAAGAGCACACAAGACTGGCTGGCGGCGCGTGAAATCGACTTCATCCGGCACGAAGACTGGCCCTCCTCCAGTCCAGATTTGAATCCGTTAGATTACAAGATATGGCAACACTTGGAGGAAAAGGCGTGCTCAAAGCCTCATCCCAATTTGGAGTCACTCAAGGCATCCTTGATTAAGGCAGCCGCCGATATTGACATGGACCTCGTTCGTGCTGCGATAGACAACTGGCCGCGCAGATTGAAGGCCTGTATTCAAAATCACGGAGGTCATTTTGAATAAATTTTAGTGTCATAAGAATCTATGTTTTGTTAAGTTCATTTTGGTATATAAATGGTTACATAATGAATAAACTTGTTCCAATTATTTTATATTAAACATGTGACAGAATTTATGACCTGACTAGGTACATTTTACTGTACATAGACAACAATAAAATTAGAAAATACATATTCTTGCTTCAAGACGCTCAGTTTTTTTTAAACTTTATTTAAAGAGCTTAGTCTACCTTAAGACTATGACGCTCTATACGTACACATATAAACTAATCATCTACGACTTAATGCTACTTTTACTAGTCTTAAAAGCATCTTAAGACGCTCAGATTTGATCGTTGACATTTCATAAAACAAGCCGTGCAAAAATATATACGCAACAAATGTAATTCAAAACTAACATGCAATTTCTTAAAATGTATCTAAAAAACAGCATTCAAATAATTAAAAAAACAATGGCTTGTGTCCAAATTGTAATTTTTTTATGAACTGCACTTTTTAGTACAGTATTCAATATAATAATACACAATATGACTGCAAAAAAAATTATGTGACCTTTAAAATTTGGTATTTTGGAGCTAGCCAGTGACTCCAATTAAGATGTCATATCACAGAGGGTTCAACTAGTTTGTGCACGTCATGCTGTGTGCGTGAGTTTGTAAATATGTATTTTTGATTTGTTTCTGTGTGAGCAGTCGTCCTATTTTTTATTATACGACAGCCTCCGTGGCGCAGTTGGCGAGTAACCGGCTGTGAAACGAGAGGCCGTGGGTTCGATTCTCACACCGGGACAAATGTTTTTGTGGCAGACAGATATTTGTGTCCGGGGTCTGGGTGTTGTGAGAGGGTGCGTCTCTCTAGGTCCCTGATACCCACAACACAAGACTCGTATCTTAGTGTGGGGTCGGGGCTATGTGTGTGACTGTTGGGTGTTATTTATTTAGGAACAGGGTACAAAATTGTCTCAATAGTTTATAACTACGGTCGGCTTCTCTACTGAAAATATGTCCGCCATTGACATACACACATCAAGACGTGCACAAACGAGTTGAACTATTTATTATGAATTTTTCCAACTGATCTTCGTCATCACCCAACATTTTGCAGTCACTATCGAATCTATATTTATAAAACCTTACATCAATTGCACACAAATATTTGACCAAGCGATATTTGGACACTACACCAGTTTTTGGACCAAATGTCAACGGCCAACGTTCCTCGCGCCGTCAAAAGGACAAGCAGACTACTACCAAGGTAAAAGGAGTTTTTGCTCATCGCCTTGAAGCAGGACTGGCAGTCATCGAACAGCGTGCGGTCGCCGGCCGCCAGGATTATCAAAGTACCCTCTTCGGCTTGCGTTTTTGATCCTTGTATCTGTAAAGAAGAAAAATACAAAAGATATTTTAAATGCAAATAGCACAGGACTATCATGTCTTCCGATATGACAGTCTGTGAATAGGCTACTTGTGTAAGTGAAAACCTGGTAGGATTTTGCTTTTTATAATAGATTTTAGTCTAAAATATCTATAAATGTCTAAAAATATGGAAAATTAAACCAATTCGTTAATTTATATGTGATTATTTAATATTTTCAAGAGACAATTATGTAAAAACAAAGCATTTTGTCACGTGACATGAAATACCCATCAGTCCGGCATGACGTCACCATTCGAAACATCTATTAATAGCTGAGCCAAACGTCTATTAGTTTTGCGGATGGTCACGTTACACGAGAGGCCATGACAGTTGGTAGCGTTTTGGTGGGATAAATAAAGTTTGTGTATAAAATTGCAAATTAAATCTTGAAAACTTAATAATATAGACCATGAAGAATAAAATAAAACCAAAAACAGTTACCTAGCCTATTATACATACTTATTACATACAATAAGGCAACTTAGTTAACATACATTGAGCTGATCTAATCTATTGAATCAAACTGAAACCAATATCATAGCTTAGAACGATATTTAATATTTTAAACTGCAATATGAATATAGTCGTAAATAACGAGTGTGAATTTTAATAAGACTATGCAATACCTGAGCTTCTAAATACCGGCCTCCCTTCCCGCTGATCGCCTCGACGATATCGTGCGAGGTGTCCGCGTCGATCGACGTCATCTCCACGTAGCCTTTGGACTCTAGTGACGGACAGTGCAGCACACCGCAGTTGCCGAACACCATCTGTAATACCATATATACAAACATATACATATATACTGACGCCCGTATCCCATGGGGGTAGGCAGAGACTATTGAGTGCCACAAGCTGACGATCCTGACACACTTCATTCGCCTCTTCCACATTCATATTTCATACATCTTCCCATACACTTTTCACGGTTGGAGGTACTCTTGATTTGCCCTTTTCAGCATAAGTTCTCCTCGGGCGCCCTCTACCCACTCTTCCAGTCACATTCGCACGGTAAATACCTCTCGTAAATCGTCTTTCATCCATCCTCTCCATATGGCCAAACTATCTCAGCATACCTCTTTATATCTTAGTCACCACATCATTCTTCAACTCACAACGATCTGCTGCCACCCTATTCCTCAAGCGATCAGCAAGAGTGACTCGACACATACTTGGTAGTGAACGCATTCTCAGCGCAAATAATACCAGTGGTAGTGTGATATTATTAATAAAACAAATGAGCAATTATTGCACACGTTGGTCATGTAGGAGCGAGATTGAAATGGAATGAGCTGGTCACATAATATGCAGCATGTCGAACGATCTTTGGGGGAAATTAAGAACATATTCGATACCATAGAAAGCGACAGCGGTAGGTCAGAAAGAGTTAACGGGGTTGGACTCGGAATGATTGGTCACAGAATACTATGGACAGGGATACGTGGAAGGATGGTAGGGAAGCCTTAGATAACACCACACACTCACAATGCTAGAGGAATCTTGGATGCGTTGTCGACCTATTTAGAACTTGGTTTTTATAGACCTAGTAATAACGTTTTATTAAGAATGTTTGATATGCATCAAATTTTGCTGAAGAAACTATCGAGGCAGTCATTATGCACCTTTTGGTCTGTAGTATTCTGTGTTGCTCAGTTGTGTGTCAGTGTATAAGACAATGCTGATATTATCATTACTATCCGATTTCCAGTAATCGCCACATCATTTTTATCTTGAACTAGCGGGCCCGGCAGACGTCGTACTGCCAGGAAAAGGAGTGTCACGCCGATTGCAGCGCCATCAACCGGGTCCAATTGTGTTTTCAAACCATACAGAAACCCACTGAAGAACACAAAATTTCATCGAAATCGGTCAAGCAGTGAGGTCAAGTTTTGAGTTTGACTAACGAACGGTGATTTATTTTTTTATATATTATTTTAACACTAACATTTAGTGACTCTTTATATATTCCTAATACTATCAATGAAATAATTGATCTATACTCATAATGCATATTACAGGTCAACACACAGATAAATATCCTATGCAACATAAATCCGCTACACTTCAATGCATTAAACCATATTCGTTTATATCCGTCGTGACAAAGGTTAGTTAGTACAAAGGTCAGTGTCAGGGTGACCTCACCAGCTTCCAGCTGTGTGACCTTACAGCCAAATCAGCTCATAAAACATAATCGGCGTATAAACGTCCCACAAGGAAAACAGCTTTCTTTATAACGGAATTTCTGTCATAATCCACGCTGTCCATATTTAGTTTTCTTCTATAACAGAGGTAAACGAGCACGTAGGTCTAGACCCACCTGCTCTGTGGTAAATGAAGATTCCGCTGCTCTCAATCAACCACAATACCAGACTCATGGATACATTCCTCCTAAAGGGAATAAATAGGGATCGGAAAAGGAAAGGTCACTTGGGCCTTCTTTCCCCACTTACCCTACGATCAGTAACAGCAAGCTGTCAAATCGGTTGTCTATGAGACTGGTGTACTGAGCAGGTTGAGTCAGTCTATTCGTACTGTCGAGTGTAGACAAAACTGTATTCAGTGAGACTCTGCCCCCCTTAAAAATAGATGAAAACGCACCCTTCGCTGATGGATATTCATATCCGACCGGATAGCAACCACCTTACACAGGGTGTAAAACTCGCCATAGTGGCACACGCAAGTGTGTCGCGTTCCGGGATCAGCCAGTGTATATCCGGTTTTGTGGGGGGTCTAGAGTTGGGGTACGATTTTCGGCCGTGTTGCGGCCTTCTGAGTAGTCTGGCACTAGATCCTCGTACGCTTCTTCACCTTCTTACCCCATGGCGTAGTGTGAAAAAGCTATACAGTAGGCCGGCATAATTATGTTGAGTGGCGAGGGATATATTGTTTTTTGCTACTCAACACTCTAATTGGACGTCACTGCGCTTACCATCAGGTGCAATGTGGTCACTTTGATGTGCCAGGATAAAAAAAAATACGGCGTTCGAATAAGTGCATATATTATTTACTAAGCTAGATGACCTCGCGTTCTGAGATATAAGTAATAAAACGAGCGTTTATAAAAGAAGCTATAAACTCTGATCCATCCTGGATAAGTGAAGCGTTATGGCTTGCGGCAAACATCGTAAAGTTCAACCGATACGTATACGGAAACCCAGTTATTAAAAAGTTATATGCTTTGTGTACACAGACATTGGCATAAGGCACGGGAACTGCACATTTTTCCGGGATAAATATCTTATGTGCTATTCCAGACTATAATCTATCTCTGTGCCAAAATTTAACCAGATCCATGCATCCATCCAAACATTCTCATTTATAATATTAGTAGGATTATGTCTCATAATTGTGTTAGGGCAGGGCTTCCCAAACTGTGCTTCCCAAATAAGTTTGGGAAGCCCTGTGTTAAGGTACAATCAACATTACCTCTTTAGCAGCCTGGGGGTCCGCGACGCACGAGAATGTGATGTCCGCCTCCTCCACCACGTCGCACGGTGTGACAGCTATCGTCGCACCCACCTTCTCGAAGTCTTTGCACTGTGGACAAACAGATATTGACGTTATTATTTTTTTTTGCCTTATTGGTAGTAGGGACTCTCAAAACAAAAGTAGCTGATTCGAAACCCACCCAAATGCCGTATACCACTTTTTGAAGTTAGTGTATTATTATTAATTATCGTTTACTTAAACGATGAAGGAAAAAATCGTGAGGAAATCTGCATGTCTGAGAATTCTGAAGAATAATTTCAAAGTTTGTGATGTCTGCCAATTCGCTTTAGGCCAGAGTGGTGGACTAAGGCCTACCCCTCTCATAAAGAGAAGGCCAGTGCCCAGCTGTAGGCCAATGTATTATACAAAGCTACATTTTTCAAATAAGTATTTAATAAAATGCAATTTTAAGGTGTTCGAAAAGAGCTCTACATTTTGAAATGTATGTTAACCTTGTAATATTTATCTGGAACTTAAGTGTGTTTTCATTCCATAATGTTACGACATAATTATGTGATCAAAAAGTGTATCATCATTTATAGAAAATTTGGAAGTTAATAAGCATATCACTTAAAAAAATCTTAGTTAGCAACAAATGTAGTAAAACGCCATCTATATCCACGAATAGATAAGTCAACTTCCATAGTATTCCACCAGATGCCGTGTAACGTTTTGGACACAGCTCAAACGTAATCGATAGACGCGCCACGCAGACCGACCGCGTCAACGACCGGCCGCTCGCGATGGCCGCCGAACGACGCGCCGCCATTTTGATAACGGCTTCTATCTGCACTACGTGCAGACTGACACCGACAGACACAGTGTCGTGACGGGGGAACATTAGCCTCCATTGAATAACACACCGTGTCGCATTGTGTCCGTTAATGGAATACATTTATAAACAAGTTCGAATTCAGTTACGTACCGATCGGTTTTTGCAATAACAAATTACCTAAGTACGTATTGTTTGTTGATTAAATTTGGCAGCATGGAATGAGTTCACCGAATGCTCATCACGCGCTCATGCCACCGCAAGCAAACTATTAAATTATTTCTGGTGGATGCGACCTCCCGGAGACGTTATTTCAGTTAACAGAAGCATAAACTCATTTTTTCGGTCATTAATTTATATAAATAGAACGAGACAGTCAAAGTGAACAATAGCATGTGTAACTTATTTCGATGCAGAAACAGCCAATATGTAAACAGCTAGATAATAAAAAAAAGATTCGGACTATGGTAGATAATAAAGAAAACAATAACAAACACTATACAAAAATAGAGAGTAGTTATGCCAAATATAGCACCACAATATACTAAAACGGGAGTACGTTAACCTACTTCAAACATCCACATTCCTGTAGGCGTAGCGATAAAAACTATACCAACAATGTTACCTAATACCACTACTGACATATAATCTAAAGCACAGAAGTTTCGGTATACAACGTTTTATTCGCGACCGCGACTTTCAGTCTGGCCTAGAATAATTCTAAGTGCGTAATAAAACGCTGTTTATGCACGACTATTTATCAGGGAACGAAAACAAAAACAAGTTTTGGAAATCGTGCGAATAATACAAAACATAATTTTTATGTAACAAAGTCTTACTCTAAGAACAAAGTGGACATTTGGAACGAATTTCAAATAGTGATAAATTAAATATATTTTAATAATACACATGGTTTCCTTATTCATCAGATACCCATACAGCGCTTTTGCAGAGGTCACTTCTTCTAATGGTTGTACATGCGTCATACTTGTAAACGTGCTGCTTGTCTAGACTGGTCAACTCAGACTATCATTACATAGATTGCATTTATTACGTTAGCTCCATACATGCTACATTCGTAGGAGTATGAAATTTCGTCCCCATTGATCCTATTTGGTACAAACAATTATTACATTCCAAAGAGTAAAAAATAAAAAAGCGATGATATGTTCGAAAGACCTACGACTGAATTTAATTCCTGAAGAACGTTAGAGCCTGTAATATAACTTCTTTAATATTGACGGAGCGCCTGTAGGAGCTTACTTTCAAAAAATATTTTGTCTAAAGTCACAAGAATCATAGGCCATTATTCGAATCCAATGCCAGTCCCAGGTATAATCACAGCGATCTGAAAAGCAATAAAACTGTAAAGCCGTAGCGACACCATGCTTTTACAGCAGGATTGAAAACGCACCGAGCAATTCGAAACTATTTATCACCATGAATATTCATAATACAAAAAATAGGTAGTTCTGGGGACCACCGACAGAAGTGAAAACTTAAAACTTTGGAATTACTGTGTTCTTTTTTAAATAGCATCCATGAAGTAGTAACTATTCTGTTTATAATTGCTTGTCAATAATTAAAGAACTTCATATGTCAAAAGTAAAAAAAACCAAGCGTGATAGTCACGCGAGTTTGGTGCTTTCACATCCCATAAGTGCCCAACCTGCCTAAAATTTTTAAAGTCTTGGTTGCATGAACGCCGGCCCATATTGAAAGAATAGGGACAAGAATAAAAACATGTCTAATGTACCTATATAGATATGCGTGGTTCTATAACCCTTTCGCACCCGAATGAAACGATCGTGAGTTCTTGCTTTGAAAAATTATAAGTTCGCGCGTAATTCGTTTTTCCGCGTCAAACCGACATCGCTTGATCGTGCGCTCATTGATCTAGCCAATAGGAAACGGTTTTGGCGGCTAGCGCGATCAGTAGCCGCAAACACACCGGTAAGATGGCTGCGTTTCTTGACCCCGTCACTGGACGTCGTAAGTAATATTATTTTTTTTGCTAATTTTCTTAGAAATCATTGATATTTTGATTGTAAAACATTATTAAGTGTATGGCACATCTGAATAATTACAAGTTTCGTCTATATTTCTAGTAATTACTGACTTAATTTACGACAAAATTGTAAGCTCACTGTCGTGATACCTGGGTTGCAATTTTACCTACGCACTATCGTGAGTTCATTCGTGTTTAAGTTATTTTTCGATTTATTTCTTTACTACAGGCATGCAATTGAACAACGACCTCATCTTGGGCATCCTCAACGATGGTAACTGTTCTGATTTGGAATTCGAAGACGACGACGAAGAATTTATTCCACCGCAGATGCAAAATGATAAAGATGTTGAAGTTGAGCTCTCCTCTCCACCTCGTCCATCTGTGGCAGCTGGGCAATCAAAAAATAACAAAGATAAAGTGTCTAAAAGGAAGTCTAAGTCTAAAAACATGGATGATAGTGAAGCAGGCCCATCTCGGTCTAGTTCGAAAGTAGCAAAAAAATCAAAAGTTAAAGTGAAATTGCCTGCGCGCCAAAGATTATGGAAGAAAACTGATTACGTCGATAAATCACATCACTTTCCAGGTCATCCAAAACCCAATGAAATAAGATCGCCGGTGGAATATTATAATGATTATTATAATGATGATTTTTACGAGCGCTTGGCATTGTGTACAAACTTGTATTATTTAAGAAAAACTGGGCGAGTTTTAAATACCACCAAGCAGGAAATAAAAAAACTGATTGGCATCCATCTACTGATGGGTATACTTTCATATCCCAGGATTGCAATGTACTGGCGCAGAAGTATTAAAGTTGACATGATTGTTTCTGCAATGACAAGAGATAGGCTGACTACTTTAAGAAACAGTTTGCACATCGTGGATTCCGACTCTCCACCCATCTCGGGAGCGATAAACCCTCTCTGGAAGGTTCAGCCAATGATCGATATTGTGAGAGAAGGCTGCAACAAAATTCAAAGGACACCGGGCAGGTATTCGATTGATGAACAAATGATACCTTTCACAGGTAAGTGTCATCTTCGCCAGCTGGTAAAGAACAAGCCTCGCCCAGTGGGTCTCAAGAATTTCGTGGTTACTACCAGTGAAGGGTTAATGGTGGATTTTGAAATTTATTACGGCAACAATCCCGCCCTTTCCCATCCTTTGGGGCTTGGGCCGGCTGTGGTTCTTCGCCTGATTCAAAGTGTTCCACGCGGTAGCTGCATTTTTTTTGACCGATATTTCACGACGGTTCCCTTGTTGAAAAAATTGACGAAATTGGGCTATCATGGCACAGGGACAATTATGCTGAACCGAGTACCAGATCGACAGGAGCTTAAGTTGAAAGAAGACAAGAAAATGGTACGAGGAGAAATTGAGCAAAGGGTGTCAAACGATGTAGTTTTAGTCAAATGGAAGGACAGTAAGGCAGTTTTGACAGCGTCAAATTGTACTGGGGGCACAGGAATCGACAAAGTAAAGCGTTACAATAAACAAGAAAAATGCTACGTTGATGTTGATGCTCCAAAAATTGTAACATCCTACAACTCTTTCATGGGTGGGGTGGATGTTTTGGATCAATCTATGGAATATTACCGTACATTCATGAAAACCCGAAAATGGACTCTCAAGGTCATACTCCACTTTATAGACCTCGCGATGGTAAATTCGTGGCGTCTCTACAGATCTGACTCATTGGCTAAAGGCATTCCAAAAAATCGAATTCAAGATCTCCTTTCATTCAGATTTGAAGTAGCTGAGACTCTCATCTGCACTCCTGACAGAGATCGGCGCGACTTATCCCCATTACTTGAAACGCGGGCAGAAAATTTGGGCAGATACAAACCCGCTAATCAGCCGTCTGTGGGAAAGAGGTTTGATGGTTATGAACATTTTCCGGTATTTGACGAATTGAAAGCTCCACGCAAATGTCGCTCAGAGATTTGTTCATCTCGATCTAAAGTTAGGTGCCGTAAATGCGATGTTTACTTGTGCTTGAGTCGTGATAAAGACTGTTTTTTTTTGTATCACCAAAGAAGCTAGTCTACTTATTTTATAACTTAAGACTGTGATTTAGAAATATATTACAAACATTATTTTAAGTATAGGGTTTGTTGTTATTTTTGTATAACCAGAAAGGTTTTGAGTTCATTTCTATGTTTTTTTGTTAAGTTATTGTTTCTTAAGATACATAAGTTTATCTTATGTTGTTTATTTCGTAAAAATATTTGAATTTTGGTTCCTTTCTTTTAATATCTAAGTTGTCTGCTGAAAGAGCATTAGTATTACAATGAAAACAAAAGACTGTGATTTTGTACCTAAACTATTATATCGACAATAATTAAATGAGTCTTTTATAATAACCAGATGCGTTTTATTTCATTACAGATAATTTTCAGACAAGCTGATACCATCATTGCAATAAAATATCACTAAAACTTATAAACTCACGATCGTGAGTTGGTAGAAGTCAGCCCTAGAACTCACTATCGTGCTATAGACTTTCCAAAGTCCTGGTATAAGCTGGATTTTTTTAACTATTTTTTACATAAAAGTTACTACTTCTTTGCCAAAATATGATAGTTTTTATTTCAAATCAAACGAACGAAAATCGCAGGTGCGAAAGGGATAAAAATATATTCATGCAATATGGAATGATATTGGCTTAAAGATTTTATTGTTACTGAGCCTTCGGTTATGCCTATTAAAGGCATAAATCTGTGAATCTTTATTACCATCCAATAATGGTAGGATCCATAACGTCGGTCGTAATTTCCATCACCCGAGACGAGACTTCGCGACTTACCTAACCAAGTGTCAATACGTCACGAGTTCTATTTCAATCTCGTGTTTACGTCTTGTTTCAAAGACTTAGGATGTTGATAATAAAAGTGCGAATACGGTGCTCATTTCGCGACATTCGCCCGAGAGGAAGGTCAATAGCAATGTTTGAACAGATGCCGTCACGCATCGTGAGCGGCACGAAAACTGCTACATTGTTGCAAAACGAGCGGTTTAGCGCATTTTTATAAAACTAAAGATGGTAATTTGGTAGTTAAAATTAGTGATAACTAACAAATGGAAGATATGTCCATAGTGACGCAAATTATAAGGCAAATACCTTGTTTACTCATTTTCTAACATGTATATATAAATAAACAGAATTTAATTGACAGATCTGCTGTTGTATTTCTTAAAATCATCAGGATTGACTATGTCAAAGAAACACCCCACACTCAAATTCCGAATAAAGGTCAGCAAGTGCTACACTGAATGAAAAGTGACCTCGGCTATCCATGAGCATACCAAATGGAACTTGCAAATTTTTTAGAAGCTAAACAGCAGGAGTTTGTGTATTGTATTGAGTAACGAGGGATAGATTGACTAACTAATTATAATTAAACTATTAATACTCTAACTGAACAGCACTGCGCTATCAGATACAGTATGATCTCTTTGCCTTGCCAGAAAAAAAAAGACGCAGACTAGCTAGCTATTATCAAACCTGTTGCAAAATTTAAAACAATGTTCCAAATGTCATCGCGAAACAATCACGTGTCGCTTTGTACAAGCATCGGAACAATAGCCACATTCCACATAGGGTTGACATTTCTTCAACAATGCAGATGTAGTGATAGTCCGCAATAGAGTAGAAAATTTCGTACCAATGAACTCAGTTCACTGAACTGTCTGCTTTTTAATTAGGTCAGAAAATTAAACAAAATTGAAGTAATAGATTAGGCCAAAAACTTAAAACAAAGTAACATTAATTAAGGTCAACAAATTCCATTCGGAAGAATTCGTTGATATTCGAAATTGGTTGAACTTATAAATTAAAAGTGTGAGTAATTTCTATATTAATTAAAATTGAAATATTTTCTAAGTCTTGGTTATTATCTTACTTTAAAACCCTAACGCCCATATTCAAGAATAACACTTGAAGTGAGCTATTTACTATGCATAGACTTTTATTTACATGATTGGTGCGATTTTAAAGCGCCAAAAACTTCTTTCATACAGAAATCTACTCATAGCAAAGAGCTCACTTAGTAGATGGTCTTGAATACAAGTGTAAATCCTTCACCACTAAAATTCAAATAGTGGGTAAAATATTATAAATCAAAAGCATTTCACTCAATCATTTCATTTTCAAAAGTATTTTTTTCAACTAGATACTGACATTAAAATTCTAGCATATTGGAAAATAAATATAATGCGCAATGTTGTATTTAAGATCAATATTTTTTCTCAACTTTATAATAGAAAACAATGGAACTGCAACTATTTGTTTTACAGCCAATAGAATGACCGACAAGTAAAGTAGTCACCATTCAGGGTAAAAAACCAGCACATACAAAATAATTTATACGCACACGGGTAGGACCACCAATCGTCACCCCTTAGGGAAAATACAAAAACCCATTTGAAACATAAAAAGGTCAAAGGACACTTTATCTTTAATATAGGAAGGCGTAAAAGCATTTTCGCTCCAAATTCAGAAAAATAGATTATTTTTATTACATATGTATGTAACGTGTTTAAAACTACTATACATGATGCAGGTTTCAATTAAGATATCTTCGGCTCTTCGTAGGAGTTTTTTTTAGTGCCTCGATAGGCAGACGAGCAGACGGGCCACCTGATGGCAAGTAGTCACCGCCGCCCATAGACTTCGTATGCCGACCATAGCGCGAAACTTGTTGCTGTGGCTGTCATCGTCTGCCTTCATGTATTTTGGTCGTGGAGACTGCTTCTGGGAGGTCCTAGTCCATGCTGCTTTTCTATGTCATTAATATTCTACTCACGGTCCACTAGTTTCATAACATAAACTACTTGCATACGCCAATTTAGATTCTCCTCAATTATTATACACATGAAAATATTAAAAAGGGGATAATTTTTGTGAGCGTTTTGTATAATTAACCATCGTTGATTCTTGACTGTATTCAACTATTCAAGAGCTAAGCTACTCTTACATTCCTACTGAGAGAAGAAAGTAAAGATGCGCAACTGTGACTAATACGACGATTCGAATTATAATTATCTACAACTACTAATGTACGCAAAACTTGAGTATTATTAATATACTAATGTTTATCGAATAACTACTACTAATTAGTATTTACTAACGGCGTTTTAACTAGATTGTTCGCAACTCTGTCACCAGTTTGAAATGAAATATAAATGAATCGTTTTCCGCTCCAGCGCTGAATAATCAAAGTCGAGCAGGTATCAAGTTAGTTACTAACTTCTTAAATCATTCGTATGAGTAGAATACTTCGACTGGAAGCATTCATAATCGCGCATCTTTAGCAGATAGATACCCAGATGTTGACTAATAAAGTATTGCGTGTCACCGCTCTGCCATTATAATCCTTGTTTGTCTTCAAGCTAAGAATAAAATCTGCAGTAAAGAATTGCCAAAAATTCCCTAAATCCACAATGCATTAGCTAAATAGTTTTTTCCGTTCAGTAAGTATGATAAATATCTTTCCAGTATAACACAACGTAGTTTTTGTATACTAACACAACACAGTCCCTCATTCATCGTATATTATTCGCAATATCATTATACTACGTTAAACACACAAATATAAACCAAGTTTCGAATGAAATTAAATAATTTGTAGTATTTTTAAGAACATTATAAAACAATTACAAACTTGATAGCTGTTTGTAGCCACTACTATTCTTTTAATTGTTCTCTTCTTACTAGTGGTAGTGCCATGCTGCGCACTTTCGGGTAGCAGCCGAATGGGCCGGCACGCCCGGGGAAGAACCACTCTCTCACAGAAAACCGGCGTCAAGTGGCAGCTATGCTGTCGCGTTTCGTTTGGTCTGTGAGAGTCCCGGAGGCCCACTCCCCATCCCTCCCCCACACCACTAAATAACATGGCAGTGCGAGATTTGGTTGATCTACCCCAGGAGGGTACCACCAGCGTACATCGCGGTGGAGAATCCCTCTCTGGACGTCCACGCCCAGATCGTACACCACCTGTGTGTGGATGCCCAGGCTGCCCTCCGTATTCTGGGGGGGGCAATTTTGCACGTGTACGAGGCAAACGGAGCAGGCAACATAAGGCCACCCCTTCCACGCTTGCTGTGGATTTTTGTAACATAAGGGGGCTGAATTCCAACTTGAACGCCGTCCACTTCCATCTTGAGACGGCGAAGCCGGCCTTGCTATTCCTTACCGAGACGCAGATATCTTCTCCGGCTGACACCTCTTTCCTCTCCTACCCGGGGTACAAACTGGAACATTCCTTTGTACCGCGGGCTGGGGTGTGCGTCTACATTAGAGAGGATATCTGCTCTCGTCGCCTCGGCAGCCTTGAAGGGCGGGACCTATCCAACCTCTGGCTACGCATAGACTGCGACGACCATCCGCGAATCTACGCATGCCTGTATAGGTCCCATAGCGGTAATGCCGAAACTGACCGACTTGTTGAGCACATGCAAATGGCTACAGACTCCGTGCTGCAGCAGATCACATCCGCAGAGATCGTGATTCTCGGTGACTTTAACGCCCACCACGCCGAATGGCTTAGATCACGCACCACCGATCATGCGGGGAGATCTGTTCACGATTTCGCATTAGCATATGATTTGACACAACTGGTCACCTCGCCAACGCGAATCCCAGATGTGGAGGATCATACACCTTCCCTGTTGGACCTTCTGCTGACCTCTCATCCGGAAGGCTACCTGGTATCCGTCGATCCTCCTCTTGGTTCGTCGGACCACTGTCTTGTCCGGAGTACAGTGCCAGTCACGCACTCAACACGGCCTCGCTTTGCGGGCTGCCGCCGCGTGTGGCACTATAGGTCAGCGGATTGGGACGGAATGCGGTCATTCTTTGCGTCCTACCCATGGGGGCAGATTTGCTTCTCGCCGGATGATCCTGACGTCGTTGCTGACTCTATCACTGATGTGGTACTTCAGGGTATGGAACTCTTTATTCCGTTCTCTGCAGTGCCCATCGGAGGCAAATCCCAGCCTTGGTTTGGTCGCTCCTGCAAGACGGCATTACGCCGAAAGCGGGAATGCTACCAAGCCTGGGCTGACGCGTCGGCGTCTAGCGATGTAAATACCGGCGCATTTAAAAAGGAGTTTAACTTTGCCTCTAGGTCCTTCAAAAGCGCCATTGCTAAGGCGAAGTCGGAGCACATTGGCAGAATTGGCGAGAGACTGGCACGTCTCCCGTCGGGAACACGTGCGTTTTGGTCTCTCGCCAAGGCTGTCTTAGGAAATTTTTGTCAGCCATCTTTTCCACCCCTGCACACGGAGGATGACTCGCTGGCCCATGCCGCGAAGGTGAAAGCCGATCTTCTGGGCTCTCTCTTCGCGTCCAACTCGACTTTGGATGACCGAGGAAATTCACCGCCGACAATCCCGCGGTGCGATGCAACGATGCCGGAGGTTAAGTTCCGGCAAAGTGCAGTTCGCAAAGCACTCCTGTCCTTGGACATTCATAAGTCGAGTGGGCCCGATGGCATCCCTCCGATCGTGTTGCAGACATGTGCTCCGGAGTTGGCACCGGTTTTAACGCGTCTTTTCCGGCACTCCTATACATTAGGCGTAGTCCCGAAATCCTGGAAGGCCGCTTTAGTGCACCCGATCCCTAAAAAAGGCAACCGCTCGGACCCGTCCAATTACAGGCCTATAGCCATCACCTCCTTGTTCTCCAAGATAATGGAGTCCGTTATTAACTGCCAGCTCCTGCGGTACCTGGAGGAGCACCGGCTGATTAGCGACCGCCAGTACGGCTTTCGTCGGGGTCGCTCAGCCGGTGATCTTCTAGTCTACCTAACTCATAGATGGGCAAAAGCAGTTGAGACCAAGGGGGAGGCGCTTGCAGCCAGCCTGGACATAGCGAAGGCCTTTGATCGGGTATGGCACAAGGCGCTTCTTTCGAAGCTACCTTCCTATGGGCTTCCCGAGAAATTATGCAACTGGATCACCAGTTTTTTGGCAGATCGGAGCATCAAGGTCGTCGTCGACGGTGCATGCTCTGATCCTAAATTTGTCAATGCTGGTGTTCCACAAGGCTGTGTACTGTCTCCTACTCTGTTTCTTCTGCATATAAATGACATGCTGCAAATCAGCAACATTCATTGCTATGCAGACGATAGCACTGTAGATGTACTGTACACTGGCCGTGCTAATATTTCTCGGGAATACGTCGACGAGAGCCGGAACAAACTTGTGTCTGAAGTCGAGTCCTTGTTAACCAAAGTCTCGGACTGGGGTCGACTAAACTTAGTCCAATTCAACCCCAAAAAGACACAAGTCTGCGCGTTAACCGCTAAAAAGTCACCATTTGTCGTGACTCCTCATTTAGAGAACACTCCCCTGTCTGCCAAACCCAGTATCGGAATACTTGGCGTCGACATTTCGAGCAACGTCCAGTTCCGCGGTCAATTGGAAGGAAAGGCCAAATTGGCCTCAAAGAAGCTTGGTGTGCTCAATAAGGCGAGACGGTACTTCACGTCGGGTCAACGCCTAAATCTCTATAAGGCGCAAATTCGGCCCCACATGGAGTACTGTTCTCATCTCTGGGCGGGAGCCCCCCAGTACCAGCTACTTCCATTTGACCGCATTCAACGTAGGGCAGCTCGGGTTATCGACGATCAAGCTCTTTCCGATCGGCTTGATCCATTGGCTCTGCGTAGAGATGTTGGATCACTCTGCATCTTCTACCGCATTTATCATGGGGAATGTTCCGAGGAATTGTTTGGATTGATCCCGGCCGCTGAATTTCACCATCGGACATCGCGCCAAAACATAAAATTCCATCCGCACCATCTCGATGTCCAGCGTTCCACAACAGCGCGATTTTTACGGCATTTTCTGCCACGCACAACCACTCTGTGGAACCAGCTGTCGCCGGCGGTCTTTCCGAACCGTTACGACCTGGGAACCTTCAAGAAGAGAGCATATTCTTTCCTGAAAGGCCGGCAACGCATTTGCAAGCCCTTTGGTGTTGCAGATGTTCATGGGCGGCGGTGATCACTTTCCATCAGGTGAGCCTCTTGCCCGTTTGCCCCCTTTTTCCATAAAAAAAAAAAAAAAAAAAATCTTCTAAATGATATAATAAGCATAAGCCGCAAACATGGTGACTCAAAAGATATCCAGCATCGGAAAAAGAATACTCATTAGTCAGGATTATTTCTTACAAACCAAGGGAATAGATGATCGCCAGGCACTATTGCTATGTCAGCTGACAGAATAATTTATATACAAGAATAGCTGTTGCTCGCGGCTCCGCCCGCGTGGAGGTCACGTTTGGGAGAAAAAGTATACAATACAAAATACCATGCGTATAACTTCAAAAATAACTGATTTTCATACAAACTTTCATCTCCTATTTTACCCCCTGATTGGTGGGTGGTATTTCCAAAAGCCCTTGCTTAGTGGATGCCTACGTCATAAAAGGTACCTACTGTCAAAATTTCAAGTCTCTGACCCCAGCAGTCTAGGGTGAGCGTTGATATGTCAGTCAGTTTCTTCTTTTACATATGTATATCAAACAGCACCATCACATTTAAACTTTGAACTGGGAAATGCGTCATTAAGTATTTATTATCATAAACCTGTTCGATATTATGAACACAGCAGTTTTTAAATTGTTAGTAGATATTGAATTCGACTTGTTTAAATTGTTTTTGATTTACATAATAGGTTTCACTCGTATCCCTACTAATATTAATACGTAATGTCAACTGATCTTAGACAAAAATAGACTATCTACATCACAAAAGCGATCAAGACTCTCATAAACCA
This sequence comes from Laothoe populi, assembly GCA_905220505.1. NCBI lineage: Eukaryota > Metazoa > Arthropoda > Insecta > Lepidoptera > Sphingidae > Laothoe > Laothoe populi. The sequence goes on from HG992168.1 coordinate 16,288,572, forward strand.
TACAACGTTTTAAATCATGGTTCTAGATGTCTGTAAAAGGCCTGTATTGTACGGCGTGTCATACCGCGTTTCCTTGCTTTTTATTAACAGACAAGCCGGGTAGGTAAAGCGGAGATGAGAGCGTAACCTTATACACAGCGCAAGACGTCTGGATTCCAACGTTTTACAAAATATTTGTAAGTATACTCTTGTTTGTTACAAATCAATCCAATGATATAAATTTGATTGTGGAGATAATGCAGTACGGGAGAACGATATGCTTATTATTCAATAAAAATGCTACTTTGAGGCTGTACGTTGAGCAAATCACAAAGATTTGTGTCGACCCAATAGCTGTTTAGTATTCTGGGTTCCCAAAAAATCTATTCTATTCTCGTCAATGTTATAGTAAAATAAGTGATATGACTTCCTAAAAAAACGGGCCTAGCTAAATTTCCAACGTTTCTAAATATTAAAATAAAAATGTATTAAACACTGCATCTTAGGCCCCTTGGCCACTTTTCACATGGCGTTCAGTTAGCGCTGAAATCGAATATAATAAAATAAAAAGAATATAATCAAAATAAAGACGGCTCTTAGCGCTGTCAGTCAGAAACAGCATTTTACAGTCAATTAGGCAACAACTGTTCTCTAGACACTTACATCTTATTATAAACTAAAATACAGACATTGAAAATGAGAGTAACTCCTCTAAGTCCGATATTCAGCTAATTTATTTGGCATAACAATGTCCACGTACAATCTACACGCGTATTTTATTAATAATGTTCTAACAATTAGTCTTATAATTAAATTAAAGAAGCTATTGTAATTCGCAAATACATAGGGGAATCGCCTTGACCTAATGGTAAGCGGGCCAAAGCCCGTGTCCGACCCAAAAAGCCACCGTCCGCGTTGTACAAAGATACTAACAGCCAAGCCGATAATCCAACGCTCGATAGATTACGGACCAAAACACTTGAAGCGTTCCTAATTACTAAAATTCTACCAATTTACTTCTTAGTTCGGTATGGAGTATACCCCCTATGGGATTGAATAATAACTCGCCAAAATAGTATGGTTATTTGTAATACATATGAGAAAAGGAAGCAATGGCTACCGGACTTGGACACTTCATAGTCTATGTCAAGACATAGATAGACTTCAGTTCATGATGTTTACATACATACATATACACTCACGCCTGTAATCCCCGAAGGGGTAGGCAGAGGTGTAACCAGTACACCCACTTTTCGCCGAATTTCGGTCCCATAATGTGATAGGGGGCGAGCCTATCGCCATACCGGCACAGGTTCCAGACTCCGGGCTAATACTGAGAATTTCTAGATAGAAAAACCCAATATCACTTTACCCGACCCGGGGATCGAACCCGAGACCTCAGCACAGCAGTCGTAACGCATGCGCAATTACAACTGCGCCACCGAGGCAGTCAGTTCATGATGTTTATAATAGAATATTAGTCATTAACACACTATCATTACTAAAGTGTTCTAATGCTTTCAGCCTTCGGTTTTATTTTCGCTAAATTTATTTTACTCAAACTCCTGCTAGAGAAACCACATCTTATCATTTTCAAAAATCAGGGTATTCAATTCGTGTTAACAGTTATAGTTAGATAAAATCATTGCAAAGACCTTTATCATAACAAAGGTCAGCTTCAAACTCAAATTCAAAGGACATCTGATTTATTTTGCAAAGGTCATATTCACTATGCGTATTAAATGAAACAAAGCATATAAGTAATCGTCAACTGGATTCCTCATTCTGTTTCGGACACATTACGTTTCCCTAGTCCGAATTCTAATAAACTCGCAGTATATTGACTCGACTTCGTTTCCTATAAACGCCCACTTTTCTTGTTATAGTTTATATAAATTCAGTAGGTCACGTCAGTCGTTAAATAAATAGGTTTGAGTAAAAATATATTCCTTTCCTAAAAGTATTATAGCAAAGGTGTTATGATTGATAACCTTTGCTTAATCTTTCACATTCTTAACTCCATATCGAACGAAACCAAGCCTTGCCAATCCCAATTTTATTCCAATAAAGTCAGGAACGCACATTTCCGTGTCAGTATCTGCATAGTACCTTATATTTAATTTTCTTTTCTCTACTAGACCCTGTACTTACTAGCGAATATAGATGTCGGTTATTAAGTGGTGGGTCAGGATTGCGTAAAGTGGTAATCTATAGTCTCTGCCTATCTCTATGTTATAAATGAGTGATAATATGTATGTATGTATGTCTATCTATTTTTTATTTTCTGTCTTCAGTAGTAAGATAATAAAACTGGAGGGTTACTCTTGACACTCGATTCTAATTTTAAATTGGGTTTGGGTTCGAAAACTGTATAATTGGCACTCTTGAACACAACACCAGCGCACGATTTATCTGAATACGGCGGAATTTTTCGGATTTTTATAGTATTTACGATAGCTAGTTCGTAAATACTCTATTTCATTTAGTTGAGTTAGTTAGAGTGCTAATATGTTCTAGATGAAATTGAAACTGTATCGAGTTCGAGATTGGAATTGATTTCAAGAGTAGGCCTACTGATACGTATCTACATCATCAAACCATCGATCTTGATACTTCGTCTACCTCACACTAGGTTATGTATATCAATCAACAAAAAAATGTTATTAGCATACTTGGTCTGCTGCTTTATTTAATTACTAATTATTCTAAAAATAAAATTTAAGATAATTTAATTTTTATTTAGTATTAATAGTTTCGGTTTCAAGTTTCCGCTAGAATGTTGTGTTATCAAGATGAATACTAATCTAGTTTCTGCATATGCAATAATGGTATTATTTAAGTAATTGTTCCAAACACCTTAGTGAATTAGTATCAGACAGTACAATTTTAGGTCGTAAAGCCCATTAAGAAACCATTTGTGACTACATTGTTTACGTTCAACAAAATAGCTTAGTAAGGTCAATGTAAAATTAAACACATCAAGTTAGCTGAAGTTAACAAAAACATTACAGGCAAAGTCGAGGAAAATCAAACAGAAATGCCAACGTCGAACGTGGTCGCTTATTACAACTGTAGACAAAATAACCAATTAAAACTCGCTAAGACATCACTCACAGACGTGGTGGTACTATCAGGAAACAATAAATGTTCGGCCTATTGTTATTTTTCAGGTCAAACGTGCTCTTTCACCGGCGCTACAGAGTGCTGCGAGGTGAGGTGGGGAGTGTAGCCTCTTAGACAACGGCCGTCTGTCAGCATTCAACACCTCGTTACATCATACACAAGCAGTTACGTCACATTTAGCAGTCGAAATTAACCTCTACTTGATAAGCAGGATTAATAGCGGTGACTGCGTCAGTAACCTAACTTAAATTAAAGTTACACACCAGAATTAAATTAAAGTTACACACCAGAATTAAAAAATATAATAATCCCTTAGATGTTGTTGAATTTGAATCCATACGAAAAGAGTGCAGCTTATTGATAAAGAGATGTTATCATGGATATATATCTAATGTTGAAGACGCTATAAAGAGACACCCCAAATATTTCTGGACTCACATAAAGAATCTCCGAAAAGGAGAATCTAATTATCCACCACAGATGTCCCTCAATAATGAAACCGTGAACAAGGCTTTAGATATTTCTAATTTGTTCGCAAAACAATTTCGCTCAGTATACGACCCACCTGCCCAAACGCATAGTAGCTACGAAGGCATCAAAGCGTTACCTGAGATGGATGAATTTTCTATCACACCTGAAAGTGTACGTATTAAATTGTCTCAACTTGATTGTTCTAAAGGGGCTGGACCAGATAACATACCACCTTTTTTCATTTCTCGTTGCGCTCATTCTTTATCTGTCCCTCTAACAAATTTATACAACATGTCACTTAAGTCGGGAATATTTCCAAGTATTTGGAAAAAAGCTAGGATTGTGCCGATTTTTAAGAGTGGCAAGCGTGACCTAGTTTCTAATTATCGACCAATTTCAATTCTCTCTTCTTTTTCTAAGATTTTTGAGTCATTGGTTCACTCAATAATATATAATCACGTAAGGAAATACCTGTCTAGTAATCAGCATGGATTTATGATAAAAAAATCTACCAACACCAATTTAATTGATTACGTTTCCGATTTAACTATTGCTGTTGACCAGGGCCTTGAAGTAGACGCCATTTACACCGATTTTTCCAAGGCTTTTGACAAAGTCAACCATAGTATACTACTTGCAAAATTGAGGTCATTCGGCATAACCAACACTACTTTGAACTGGTGTAGGTCTTATCTGGAATCAAGGCAGTCGTCGGTTGTTGTTGACGGTATGGAGTCCAACACCTTTTTAGCCACTTCAGGTGTTCCGCAGGGGTCAAACTTGGGACCTCTTTTCTTCAATATATTTTTAGACGATATAAGCAATGTTTTCCAACATTCAAGAGCATATCTATATGCCGATGACCTGAAGTTGACGCGCATTGTAAATAGCAACTCAGACATGCGGCTCTTACAAACAGATATCGATAGCTTAAGCCAATGGTGTTCTCGTAACAATATGTATTTGAATAACTCAAAATGTTATCATATCAAGTTTAGCCGAAAACGAAATAAATTCAAATCTATTTATCATATTGAAGGGAATGTTCTGTCAGAAACAGACAATATCCGAGATCTGGGTGTGCATTTGGATTCCCAACTACGTCTCACGTCGCACATCGATATAACGGTCAGAGCTGCATATAAGGCACTTGGATTTGTTTTAAGGAACTCAAAGGAATTCAGGGAACCAGCCACTGCAATATTATTGTTTAATGCCTTTGTAAGAAGTCGTCTCGAGTATTGTAGTACTGTCTGGAACCCTTCCTATGAGGTACATGCTGCGAGAATTGAGGGGTTGCAAAGGAGATTGGTAAAAAATCTGGCCTACAGGATGAAAATTCATAATTCTCTAAGATCATATGAAGAGAGACTAAAACATTTCAAAATTATATCCCTTAAATCTCGTCGTGCTATTCTTGACCTTCTTTTCTTTTATAAACTTCTCAACAATGACATTGATTGTCCAAAACTTCTTGTTAAGATCGGTGTTAATGTACCTTACAATATCCCACGCCACCCTGTCGCATTATTCAAAGCTCCTCGACATAGAACAAATCTGGGTAAACACTCACCTATTGTGCGCTTGGTTAATCTGTATAATGATGCGTCACTTGCTTCGGTTGGCATAGACATCTTCCACAATAAACAAGGCCAGTTCAAATCTCTGATAACAAATTATTGAACAACGTTTAATGAAAGATAATCATAATTTATAACTTGTAATTATACTTATATATATATATATTTTTTTTTTTTTTTTAGTGCCTCGATAGGATATTTTGTGTATAGTCTAAGAATTATAACTTGCAATACTATTATTTTATGTTATTGATTGTTTATGTTTTTTTTTAATTGACTATTACTAAATTTTTGGGTTTGATTATTTATTGATTATTTTTGTAGTTGAATTATTGTATTGTTGATGCATTTTATGTTCTTCTTCTTTTTAAATTATTTAATTAATAAATTCTTAAGTTGTTCATAACTTCGCATGCTGTGGTCATCTGTAATTGTAATTACATTTAGCTTTAATAATTATTATTGATTTTGTATTCGGTTTTGTTAGTGTACATTACGTTGATGACCCTATAAATAAATAAATAAATAAATAAAACCTGGGGTGCCCTTCTAAACTGATCCATTTACTCACATTGCATAAAAGTTTAAAACTAAGGTAAGTCGACCTTAGCTTCCAACGGCAATATTCATCAATAAAGTTTTTCTACAAAATGCTTACTGCAAACAGTTTCTTTGATACACTGAAAGATTTGCTTTCAAATCCGGTCTCGAGTGGTTTCTAAAAATGGAATAGCGCTTTAGATATCAGTGCACTAAAAATACATTCTTCCAAAATCCGCTATTCATATAATAGTGCAAGCTGAATCGTAAACGCGAAGAGGTTCGATGTACATACACAAAACACATAAAAATGATAATAATAGTAAGTTGATTCTGTTTCCACTTCCAATAATAGGCAAGTTTTATCCTCATGAGCAACATGTTTATCTTGTTGCTACTCCAGAAATTAATTTGAAACAAAATTAAATCGATAAGTAATCACTCCGAAAATTAAACAATCGCCTGTTAGCGGTGAGCAGTGAGCACGTGACGTCGACGTTTCGTGCAAGGCCGATGCGAAGTGGAACGGACACAAGTCACTGTTAACTACCTATTGAATTAAGGTGCAATCTAACCGGAAGTGGCGAATATCGACACGAGAAAACTAAGCACGTGGGCCTTGATTTTTCCCGTACTTCACTTAGATTTATGTCTGTGACACGTACAACAATGACATTTCACTTCGCTGAAGAAGTTTGTTAGAAGAATGATAATCCGGGAGGTAATTCATGATTTAAAGTCTATTAAAAATAGTTTATTTGATCGAAGAATATTTACACCATATATTAAGCAGGCGACCATGACGCACGACATTATATCGGTGTGCGAGACATTCTGTAAAATATTTTTGGCGATCGTCCATAAGAGAGTGAATTCGAATGTGACAGGTGGCCCGGCTGGAAGCGGGGAAAATTTCGCACATGTCGCTTTTTTGTTGAGTAAATTTTTTGTATACTATTTGTTATACTTTTTGTAGCGATTTCGCTCGGTGTGTGTCGGCATGCGCTTCAAATTGATAAAAAATCGTGATTTTCTTAACAACTGGCCCTGAATCTCGGTGTGTTGGATGCTGTTCGAACTAGTTGTAACTTATCTACTTCGGATTGCTATATTGCTGTTTGAATGATTTGAACAAGTCGGTTTTATTTCTAAGGCAGCAAATACCTTATATGCAAGAAATACAGCATCGCGTATCACTTTCTCTACTCGTGTCGACCCATTCAAACAGTAGGTACCCCAGGCCAATTGCTCTTTGTTTCTCTAGACGCCAAGCTATTGTTCTAACGGCTCTGACCATTTGTATACCAGTTTATTATTATTTAAGTTGACTTTGTATTTTTCTCTGGTCTTTTTGCAGTTGGACCAAGCCAGTTTAATCTAAATGAGCATCCATATGGTAAATATTTGCTTTAAAATTTTGATGTGATAAAAAAATCCGTCTTCAATAAATTCGAGCCTTAACTCCTATTTTTCTCATACATTTTCGTACTTTACTTATATATCTTAACCTTTTAATACGAGTTATTATCAACTGGTTCTCGAAATAAAATATAGGTGTTTAATTTACATTGAAACTATCTTAAATGGCAAGCGTCGAGAATGTAAACAAATTGATGGGAGATGCTCGGTCGCGGGCATTTGTAGCAGTTGTGCAATCAACGAGAGAACTCAATAGCTGCACTCCACTTACCATCCGAACGTCATTTCAAGTACGCTAAAAGGATTGCTGAAAGACAATTTAACCGTGAATAGAGTAAATAAAGAAAGAAAGAGATTATTTGGCTTTACAGTAAACAAAAAATGTAGACAAAAACACTTTTAAACGAATCAAATTCAGCTTAGTGCTGCAGCACAACGCTGATTTTCAGCTTGAACTATTTTGTATTCCATCACATTGCATAAATACTATAAAAAATTAAAACTAAAGTAACAGCCACAATAAAAAAAACATACTACATATTACTAATGTAAGCCACTTTATTACTAAAAGTTTACTTACTATCGACATATTACATACTACATTACACATACACTACCGAGTAGGTACCGACATATCAATTCAAAAAAATATTACTTGCAACGATGTGGTGCCAAAAGATATGGAATAAATAGGCAGTGATATTCTCAAAATCAGTACCATGTTATCTAGTTAATGACTCAGAACACAATTCTATCATATTCCACAAAGCTTAATAAATTGGTAATAAAATTCAGGAAATTCCTTATCTCGTTACTGAAATGGCGCATAATTTATATCGTGAATCTAAAGATACAATAAAAACAACCACTGAAAACGTTACAGGTCGTGCCAATACTTGATCGACCGTAGTCCGTACAGATTAGGAACATAAACTCCCGTCCCAATTCCGTGTCTTAATAGCTCCCCCACGAAATCGAACACGATGAATGAACACATCGGATATGCGATATTAAATATCTCATACGTCAATATTTCACTTCTAAAAGCTCTTGGATAAAATAGACGCGATCTATCTAAGTTTCTGTCAGTTTATAACTGCCTATTATGCTGAATCTTGCTTAATCTGTATATATAAAAGAAGAAACTGACTGACTGACTGACTGATCGATCAACGCACAGCCTAAACGGCTGGGGTTAGAGACTTGAAATTTTGACAGTAGGTACCTTTTATCACGTAGGCATCCACTAAGGAAGGGTTTTTGGAAATACCACCCTTAAGGGGGTAAAATAGGGGATGAAAGTTTGTATGAAAATCCGTCATTTTTAAGTTAAACGCATGAATATTGGTATTTTGTATTGTATACTTTTTCTCCCAAACATGACCTCCACGCGGGCGGAGCCGCGAGCAACAGCTAGTATTATACAAGACTTTTTGTTAAACGTTTGTTACACAACAATGTCGGATGAAAGTAGTTGCATGGTTGTTAGTAGATGTTAAATGGGAGAGCCACGTTGTAATGTTTTTTTTACTATAGCATGAATGGGCCAGCTCGACCGGGTTACTGACACAGAAAACTGACATGAATAAAAAGCTTACTGTTGCGTTTTGTATGGACAATGGATTTCTGGAGATGAAACGAAAGAGGAAGTTGACGCACCACGACTGCATTCTTGTATGTAGTATGGCTCCTATCGAGTTGGCCCATTCATGATGTAGTTATATGAATGAAAGTACTAGATTACTGCTTGAGGAACATTTTGGTTAGGAAATCAATAATAGACAGACTGACAATGCTGATTTAACAAAATAACACCCAACAGTCACACACATAGCCCCGATCCCACACTAAGATACAAGTCTAGTGTCGGTATCGGGGACTACGAGAGACTCTCGGTCTCACAACACCCAGACCCGACACAAATGTCTGTCTGTGACACAAACATTTGTCCCGGTGTGAGTACCCACTGCCTCTCGTTTCACAGACGCCTACTCGCCCGATGCGCCACGGAGGCTGTCAATGACTTCTTTAACTCTTCGGAAGAGTGTCTTCTTAAAAGTAATAGTCTTAGCTAACTTGCAGATTGCTCATCTACTCAATACAACCTGATATTTATAGAATAACGAGCCTTGCCAATTGGGACGATTAAATCAATCATTATCTCTGCTGTAGCGAATGGGTATTAGTTAGCAACAGCTATTAATATACTATGACTAATTAAGTTTTTTTTTAAACCTAGGTACCTGTTGAATGTCTATAGTTTTGCAAACTGTAGTATTTCAAGACTATTAATCCTAGACTTTAAGAAATTGATTATTATAGTGATCCTTTAAATTAAGAATCTGCAAGAACAACTGCATTCTATGCAATTGTATAAAATATGAGGAGTGCTAGGTTAGCTTGGTATGGGCATGTGATGAGGAGGGATGAAAGGCATGTGACAAGACTGGTTGTCAATATGAATGTGGATGGACGAAAGAGTCGTGGGAGACCATAAAAGAGGTGAATGGATTGCGTGAATGGAGACATGCTCATGAAAGGGTTAAATGCAGATTTGACGCATGATAGGGCTGCGTGGAGAGTTCAAACCATTTGTGCCGACACCACTTAGTGTGGGATAAGGACAGGTAGATGATGAAGAACATCTATACGCAATCTAGAAAAGACTGTCCCTAGAGCATATTTGATGACACATCTGTTAATAATGTTCCGTCTGCTTGATGTATTAAATAAAATGCCACTATTACAATCTAATATTAGTGCGGTTGCGGTATGTCAATTAAAGCCCACCTAACTACTGGAATGTAATTAATTCGCGACTCGGCAGACAGTGATGTATCTTTATTAAGACTAATAACAGTTTGAGACATTGGTTTGATTATAAAAATGCAATCTTTAGTTTATTGCATTGATAAAACACCTTTGCTCATCACACTACAAACCATAATGCTTATTTAACGTATCATAATAGTTTCAATAAATTTCTACAGATTCATCTGCAGTATCGATATCTATTGTTATCATATATTACACGTATTATTTCATTTACTTGATAATCACTGTAACATATTCGATTTTCATAATCAATCTATTGCCTATCATAAAGTAACCAATACAAAATACATAAACATACATACACACTCACGCCTGTAATCCCCGAAGGGGTAGGCAGAGGTGGAACCAGAAGGTACACCGTTTTCGCCGAAACTCAGTCCCATAATGTAATAGGGGGCGAGCCTGTCGCCATACCGGGCCCAATTCCAGACTCCGGGTTAATACTGAGAATTTCTAGATAGAAAAACCCAATATCACTTTACCCGACCCGGGGATCGAACCCGAGATATCAGCACAGTCATAACACATGCGCAATTACAACTGCGCCACCGGGGCAGTCTAAAAAAACACACAAACAAAATTACAAAAGACCGAACTCATTGCTAGCCTTGCGAAAACCGATAACTGGGCTATTTAGCAGATAATTAGCACAAAAGAAGCAATTTAAAATCGCCTGGGCACACTTCCGCCACCAGACATGCCGACGCGGCGCCTCTCCCGCACTTCCTCAGCCCCACACATCTCCTAAACACTCTAAACACTTCGCGTGACTTTGACATTGCGCTCGATTCCCGCGTTCGAACTTGCGTTTGCTATCTTCTCGTTTAAAACGACACGTCCCATGAATTCTGTCACTTAATTTTGTGTGTGACAAGGTTCAAAATTGAATGGCGGCGCTCATGTCTACATCAGCTGAACTATTGGCATGAAAACAAGAAATAGTTATAGGGCATTGTTCACTAATACTTTACGTATATAGACACGGGTGAACTAATTGAGGTCATTTGACGTAATTTATTGCGATGCATGTGATTGCAATACGCATAGTCCTCAATCCAATGTAATTACATATGTGCGTACAATATGACCGACCCTTACGTTGCGAAGAATAGTAATTTTATTTTTTGTTTCCAATAATTATTACAGTTATTATACAGAATTGAAAGTATTTTCTAGGGAAATGATTCTGTAATAACGGATAATGGAACTACGATTAGCACATTTGTCCAAATCCATTTAAACATTAATTTCAATTAGAATTGAAATGTTTAAACCACAAAAATACTATTCTTGTCTACGTGCCAGCAGACAAATAGAGTTATTTATTTTCTATTACGAGAAATGGAGAGCGTCTGTCTGTTGTGACGCTAGTTGCGTGGTTACCTACGTATAAGATAATCATTTCACTACATTTGCATTTTTTTTTTAACCAACGCAATCAAAAAGCACGTCGTATTTATATTTAAGCTATATTTGTAACTGTGTCAAGTGAAAATTGGAGTTACTAAGCTCTTGAAACACGAGATTAACACTTCAGAGTCTATTTAAGCTACCACCAGTTCGGAATGCAGTCATCCATGGGGAAAAGCTGGCAAGGAACCCTCATGGTTGCTCTTTTAAACACATCACAGTTACGTTACAATATGCGGTACACAATAACACTTTCACAACACGTTAACTTACTACTTTAATAATATTTCGGCATTACGACGGACAAGTTACTAACTGTTTCAATGATAATTCACGAATGCCGCACCAAAGACGAGGTGCTCTTTTATATTGTGATTTTCGTTGTGACCCACTCCTCTGCGAGTGAGATCACTCGATAAACAAGTCGAAACCACCTTCAAAATAGTTAAATAAAGTTAAAATAAATAAAGTTATTAGCAAGTTCAATTCATTGTCCGTTTTCATCACGATCCGGCATATATAATTAAATATCGCCCAAAATGTCGCGCAAATAGTTCAAACCGACATAGTCGATAAGTAGGTAGTCTTTATTTATAACACAAGTGCGACGAAGTATCACAAATGTGCTACGAGTGATCACAAGGGAATATGATCCTATAAACCTGGAATAATTCAATTTATTATGGAGTCTGGAGAGATTTAGTTTTCTAGAAATTTACTAGCCCAGTGGTTTGCTCAAGTAAAATCTGAAGTAATGGTATATTTACCAAATCTTACCAATATCATGACGTATTATTATACGTCATGATATTTAATACGCAGATAATAATAAGTGCAAATACAAAGATAACGATTTTATTTACCTTATCTGGCTTAATGAAATCAATTCCATTAATTTACTTATAATACAGTTCTCTGATTTATTGCGATATTATTTATTTAATTGATAAATAGATAAAATATCTCAATAAGTGATTACTATTTACAATTATTATATGATTCAACATTCTTCATGTCGTGCACAAGTTAAACGAGCAGAGTTATTTACAATCATTGAAAACAATTCGGTAACAAATGAAGCATTACACTAGTAATAAGAACATTCTTCAAATGTCTTATAAAATATAACTACAATCCATACGAAATCAAACGACAAATCACAAATCCGTTCACAAATCAAAAACGAGACAAGTAAAGACGTGAAATTATGTTCGTTGATTTAGACTTTGCCGTCGAAACACCGGCCATTGTAACTCTTGTTATCCAGGATCGACGATGACACTAGTTGTTCAGCACGAAGCAAATAAGCTCGGCAAGTCTCGGGGAATGCGTCAATGTACTTATCCTGGAACGAAGTTAATCACGTAGAAACGTACAGGAGTTGGAAATATAGATTGTCGCCTTAGACCCATAGCAATGCGGGAAACAAAACAGTGAACTAAAGAGGTATGCATATGGACATTTAGTTTAATTGCTCGGTGTCGAAAAAATGCGTGCCATTGTCGATTCTAAACAGGAGTTACAATTGCGGGTGTGTGAGCGGGATAGTCTTTATATGGACTTGACCTTTGGATAAGCCAGATCGAAAGCACCACGGATTTAACTGAATGGGTCGTGACATGAGAGCTTTTATTACTAGGAATAAAAGTACTTGTTTGCGACCTAGACATTTATACAAACTTGTTGTTGATTACAAATCTCAAATATAACTTTAAAATCTTTCTCTAGGTATATAAGAAACCTGTTTAAATTCAGTAATTAAGGGTCTTATATTTTGAATATTTTGTTTCCAAAATTTTTGTTTTTGTTTACATCCCGGCTATTTTTAGTTATTTTTGTTATTAATACTTAGTATCTAACTTCGTATGGCTTGTAAATGTGCATGTTTTGGATTACTATCTAGTCCTAGATTACTTAATTCCAATGTTGTGAACTTGTTAATTGTTTGGTTGTACTCTTTTATGCATCTTAAATAAATAATCAAATGGACAACTGCATCAATCGACATCGAAATATCAACTTTATTCAGTTGCAACTTGAAATGGCGCAAATAGGTCGCACCTCGTACCGGACTATAAAATGAATGGGGAGAAAAGAGGTCAAACTAACAGATACGCTTTACGGTGTTACTTCTTTGCCCGAGTTTCAAATGCTCCGCTGTATTCGAAACCTTTTACTTGATATGTCAAAAGTCAAGTAGAAATCAGTGTACTTACGCAGGTGTAGGTACTTCATATCTTATTACGAAAGATATAATTTTTATATATAATCATAAACTTTATGTCAAATCTAAATATCACATTAAATTTAACATACTTATGTAAAACAACTATCCGAATACCTTACAACGTTTTCTGGCGACCTTCTATCAACATGTGGAGTCATAACATGTGTTACATTTTTAATAACATTTTCAACATTAATCAAACGGTAAGTGGTATTACTCCAGTTTTATCGACACTACGTATGATGCTCTAGAAACTCTACAGTATAGGTAAGAACAGGAGTTGAAATGATGTATCTTCACATTTTTGTCCGAGTAATACGACATTACAGCCTCCGTGGCGCAGTTGGCGAGTAGCCGGCTGTGAAACGAGAGGCTGTGGGTACGATTCCCACACCGGGACAAATGTTTGTGTGACAGACAGATATTTGTGTCCGGGGTCTGGTTGTTGTGAGACCGAAAGTCTCTCGTAGTCCTTGACACCCACAACACAAGACTCGTATCTTAGTGTGTGGTCATGGTTATGTGTGTGACTGTTGGGTGTTATTTATTTATTTCAGCTTTGGGAGAAACCGTAAGTGCATTGTACCACATTTCCCATACCACTTAGAGACATATATACATTGTCCGTATGGAAACAATCACAATTTCCCAGAACTACGGCACTTGACATGGTTTTGAAAGTTTAATTTTAGCAGGCCGTGGCGCACTGTGGCTCATACATGCTTCTTTTTATCGTACAAAATACTGTTATTAATACTTCGATCTGTATAGACTTCCGTTATAACATTTATTCAATGAGTGAACAGTACAGTATTAAAAATAATAAACTAAAAACAAAAATGCATAACGCTACTTTTTCAAACAAACATAAATTATTGTTACGGCCATCTTAGCTGCATTATGTGTATAAAATGAAAAATGTTTATTACATTCAAAATTTTGTGAATTATATTTTTCTCTAATAAATCAATAGTCTGTCGTCGTCTTTTCCATACATTTCAAAATTCTTTAGGAATAAAACTAATCCCATTCTATTCTAGTAATTTCGAAAAGTGTGATCAACAACACGTATACAATATTACGTCAGTTAAGCATAGTAAATATTGACATCAATGTAACAAAACATAAAAAAGTGCAATCTCTGTAATAACCACTATCTTTACACAATAAAAATATCACGAACAAGCCAGATACGTTATCAGCAGAAAGGATTCAACCACAGTCTAATATAATACAGTCAGCAAACGAATTAAATAATGTTTATATTGCTGATAATGTCTTTAAGCCATTAAAGCGGGTGGTATTGAACCACAAAAAATTGTTACACACTCTTTGCTACGTAGTATATCAAGTATGTTTTGAACATGTATCACCCCACACTGCTAGATCACACAAGTTTAACAGAAGCCATTGACAGTCTGTTTGATTTTCATACTGTGATTGTAAAGCAATGCGATGACTAATATAACCGACATGATCCTTTACCATCATCGGTAAAGTATGTGCTATGGCCTAAGGTACACCCTTCTGTCACAAAGCAAATGCAGTCTTTAAGCAAAAGTTCAGTTTGTGGTCAGAACATAAAACGCTTTGAATGAAGTTTGGACGAAAGTATTTCTAGAAGGATCCGTGACATTTAGCCGTCGGTTTCATTAGTCAAACAGATACATTTTTATAACTTTGGCTCACAAAAGATACTTGACGGTAAGTGGTCACCACGGTCTATACACACACAATGTGAGAGGCACCCTTAAGAAGACGAATTGGAATCCTCCAAGAATCTTACTGAACTCAGGAAGTAACTGCAAAGCTGAGTCGATTTCCCGGTACCATCTTGATCGAACCGGCCTATTTAGTCATATCTATACTTATCACCAAGCATGATGAAAACATAAGGTATACTGACAGAGGTTTTAAAATATACTAGCGGCCCGGCAGACGTCGTCCTGTCCGTGAAAGCAGCGTCACACCGACTGCAGTGCCATCTGCCGGGCTGATTTGTTAATCTAAACCATCCAGGGCGCCACCCAAACGCATACAAAATAATTCATTAATATCGGTCCAGCCGTTTAGGAGGAGTTCAGTGACATAAACACGTTCAGTAGAATTATATATATAAAGATATTACAAACACAAACGTCCGTCGGTAATTTTATGCAAGCGAAGATATTAAATGAATCGAATCTGGCTTCAAGGTTCAGTTCACTTTGTATAACATTAACATTGAAATTACTAACATGTGTATCCATAATCTGTAAACAGGTAATTTCTTGCAGATGGAGTGGTCGCAATTCAAAAATAAAATGAAGAATCTCTACATTGGAATTAACATTCCCATAGTCTGACTATCTTTGGTACAATAAAGGTATGATATTCATATTTTCAAATGATGCTTATTATTTCTATAAAAAATCCGTTGTATGTGAGGTTTAAATGTTGTGGAAAAATAGACCAACCCTTTGAATTAGTAACACCAGCAATGCAACAGTAGGTAATAACCAATACATGACAGAAGATGGCTCGACTTCGTAAAATAGAATTATTTATGGCACCATTCTTATCTCACTTTGTGAATCGTTAATATCTAATCACGTGTTAAATACTCTAAGCTAATCACTGATGTTCGTTCAACGTTAAAATTTACCCAATGTGTCTCCGCTTGATAATGATTCATTAACGTCACTTCAAACTTCAATTTTAAAAGTAATGTGACATCTATACACTATGTTTATAGCTTCTTTGTGATAAATACTTGTCTTAAACTGTAACAACTGCATATAAAACTACAAGCTGAAACCACCTTTAATGCAAGGTGTTAGTTAATCAAATGGTTTGAACAATGGAACAGATTGTTACAATAGTGATTTATGACTAAACTATAAACAAATTAATGTGTTTATAAGAAAATTATTATTAATGTACGCAAGATTTTATAATATGAACAGAACAATTTTCTCGAAACTTGCACAGGAACTTATGCTATACTTACTGACGTTATTATTATCTTTATTTTTTGCAATAATTGTACAAACCTGTATAAATACGAAATCAAGTTAACATTTGAATTAAGGTAACATTTTAGATAATAAGATTTTTTATTTATTTAGGAAACATACAGTCATACACAAAAACAATATACAAATGAAAATACAAATCGACCGAAATTGTTCCATGAAATTATATTATTATTATATTTTTTCTAATACTGTTGAAATAATAGCCCATCTTTAACACAATCCACGAGTAAATAAAAGGTGTCAAACGCAAACTTCGATCAACAATGTATTTTATCACGAAGAAACTCTTTATGGAGCGGTTCCACGTGACATGTCCAAAGCATTGTCTCTAAGCGATGCCAATTTGTTTTCATTTATTTGGTTCAATTGTACCGTTTATATAGCATTCATTGGTTTGTTGCAACATTTTTGTTATTGATTTATATTGAAACTGTGCATATACCACAAGCATTATTTTCTTTCCTTTTACATTTAAGTTGTTCTATAGTATCTATATTTTCCTTTACTTTGCTCCCAGTCTAGACGATGCCTTCTAGCTAAATGTAATCTAGAGATCCTTTTCGGGGATTTAAGATTTTAGCCGCAGAACCTACATCACTACAGCCTTGTACCAAACCAACTAATTTTCTTCTATCTTCACCACTATATTCATACTAACAAACGAGTTTCGTAAGACGTTGGCCTTAACTATACGATTTAGATAGAACTTAACATGTATGACGTCTGTGCAAAATACAAAGAAAACATCGGAAAGGTCACAAGGTGAAACGTCAGCTCAGATGACGCACTGTTAGAATCACTTGACAAATAATTTGTGTTCGTTGAAGTGTAACAAACACGGTCCGACTTATCAACGTCACATGAGCAGCAAAATATTCTGAACATGTACTAGATATTACTTTCCAATAATATTCAAATTAGAATTCAATTTTATCAACGTCTGGAAATCTGTATACTGTAATTAAAATTTATCGAGCTAAAAATTTTACACTTTTCCGTGGCTGTTAGATTAGATCTAGACGATCCGAATAAAAGAAATGCAGGACATAAATCATTCTGGATGGTATTTTAGTTATTGGGTTATATCCTCAAAAATCATTATAGCCTTGTGACTATTTTTTAAGAAAATAATAGCTAAATATTGTTATGTTGTGGCAACGTTAAAAAATATTCTGAAACATACTGCGTAGTAGACATGTCGTAGCAATATTCGTTCACATATATTTTTATACAAACGTGGTATAGAGTTCGTGCGTAACACAAACACAATATTCGGCTAAATACTCAAGCTAATCTATTTTAGCGTACCTACGTTATCTTTTCGATGACTTTAATTTTAGAATTATTCAAAACATGTGCCAATGTTTCACAATATTTGATTTGCCAATAAAATATGATTTAGGCTAAAATATATAAAGTAATCGTCTAGGAAGTAACTTAACGTCGTAATCTTCGAAATGAACTTACCGAAATCAATGCCCACTTGACTCATATTTTAAAAGGCAGCAAGCAATCATAAACCCTATAAATAGTACTTTAAACGGAAGTGGAGAAAGTAATTACTATCAAATAATTTAAATTTTTTATTAATTTTCCGTCATGAGTTGATCTCACGGGACGCTGAGAAAATGGTTTTCGTTTCGTTGAAAATGGTTAAATCAAAAATTGCTTAATAGTAGTAAACACTTGTACAAACAAAATACGTTAAGTAATTAATAATATTAAAATTAATTGCTTAATATTAATAAGTTGTAATCTTTCTTTATTTTTTAATCATAAGTGTACAATAAAGAGTTAATAAATAAGTAGATTTATAAACAAAGCGTGTATTAAAACGGAATGATCATAATTTTACCACATAAGCGTTATATTTACGTACCACATAACAATCATAATGCCTATATATATAATCAATTTTACCCAAGCACTCGGCTAAGCATGTTTAATCTATTATCTATATATATTTCGAATTAAATACAGACGAGTATGTAATTAGCTAAGTATGTACACGTACATGGATTAATTAATTTAGCGATAACGTGTAGTTGCATATTTTCAACTGCTTTTGTTTTTATGTAGCTGTGTGTATTGTGAAAGTTTAGATTTATAATTTCTGATATAACCCTTCTGCTGTCTGTTTTTTGTTCGTGTATCACGTAAAACCAGTACGACAAGACAAATATTCGTGAGACCGAAAATCTGTCACAGTTCCTGATACTCCACACAAGACTCGATCTTAGTGTGGAGTCAGGACTATGAGCGTATGTTAGGTGTTATTTAGGTTCCACTGTTGTGTTAATCGAAAGCACAGGACACATGCTAATATTATAAAGAAAATCCCATCGCTATTTTGGGCTCAAATTTGTATTCTGGGCAAATTGTGAGATTTTCGAATTAAAGCTCAGACACGTTTTCCAGACTCGGGAAATAGAATCTAGCAAAAATGAGGAGAACAGTTTGCCAGCTACCGTGTTCCCTCCTTCCTATGATCCTGGGTCATTTAGGCGTAATGTGAAGATGCTACACAGCAGGCATGATTGTGTTGAGTAGCGAAGGATACATTATTTCTCGTTATTTGATACTCTAATTGGACGGCACTGAGCTTACCATCAGGCGCAGCTGATCACTTTGTCGTGCCAGACTCAAAAACAGACTCCTCCTCAGTATAGAGATAATTCCGTATGCATAACTAATATGTGTATCAATCATAATCCCAAAACTATGAATAAAAATAAAAATAATATTTCATATTACAATCCACTGGTTAGGATGGCTCGTCAGTATAACGAATTGGTGAAAAGTCATTGGGAATTGGATATATTCACCCATAATCTTGCTTCGTTTATTAAAATACTAAAGGATATCCTCTTTCCCACACCTGACAACCTAGATTCAGCTTAGATATTTTGTTTGGACGTGATCAACATTTGTACTCTGCATATGGTAATTGTAGTTTAATTTCTGTTAAAAAAAAAACACTATAATTGTAACGTCTAACTCATTTTAGTTTTCTGTGTACACATATTTTTGGAATACGATCTAGATTTAAACTGTATAATTTTAAGTTTATTTTTGTAACAATTGTAATCTGTTTTGTGTATAAATAAATAAATACAAATGTTACAATGTTATGAATCATTCATTCAAGGCTAAATGAATGATTTACTTAGTTTCCAAGCAATAAATTTAATAAGAATTTAATAGCCCTCACAAATCTATTAGAAATATTGACTTCACAAAAGCCCGTCTATTAGTGTCTAATTAATTACACAACATAATGTTCGAGCGGAAATGAGAAGCCATACAAGTTGATAGAAAACAAAAGGTATCTTCTAGTCACGGCTTGGCAACAATCGTGCACGGGAATATGATAATTATTTATTTTTGCTACCTGTCGTACAGCACAAATCAATATCCTTCATATGGAATTTAAGTAAACAAAAAAGGCTTAACATCAGTTTCAAATTCGATGGCTGTGTCGGTGGCGTTGGTGTAATTGCGCATGCGTCACGACTGCTGTGCTGAGGTCTCGGATTCGATCCACGGGTCGGGTAAAGTGATATTGGGTTTTTTTTTAGAAATACTCAGTATCAGCCCGGAGTCTGGAATTGTGCCCGGTATGGCGATAGCCTCGCCTCCTATCACATTATGGGACCGTAATACATTCGGCGAAAAGTGAATGTACTGTTTACACCTCTGCCTACCCTTTCGACGACTACAGGCGTCAATGTATATGTATGTATGTATCAGTTTCATCATGCGATGCGATTTATTTATTTAGAATATTTTCAACTGTCTAATATACGGAACAAGAAAATTGAATGATAAATAATTTGAAATAAATCAGATAAGTATTATAAATCGAATAGATTCATAAAAAGCTTATAATAAATAAAACATACGCTCTTGCATGGCCGAGGGTGGGCACAGTTGCAACTAGTATACTCGACACACGGTTCTATAATAGATAGGTAACCTAGCGCCATGTCATGCACAAATCCTAATCTGGGACATATTGTGTGTGATTAAACTTAATAAATATAATTTCCTTATAATCCAGATTCCTCAATTGTTTTGAGTATTTATTACTTGTGGTATTGTTTACTATCAAGTGACCTAATTAATCGTTTGTTACGTCTACTTTTATCAAAATAATTTTATAGGAAGTTTCTTACATTGATGGTTGGTGCGTTATTTTCCAACCTTTGAAACGATTTATTTCTTTGGCCGTGACTTCAATGTTTTTTTATATTTGATAACACTATAACAGGTGTCACCTACAGGGTCCAATAATCTTCGTAAATTACACATTCAAGGGAAATAAATACCCTTGAGTCTATTTATTTTAGTAACAACAAGAGTTATTCTAAAAATAAAACGTTCGTTTCGTTTGTTTATATTCCCAGTATATTGAAATTCGTAAGAACTTCATGCTATAAAACGTAATATACACTTCGGTTTCACATTCATTCATCTGCATTGTCACTATGGAAACTTTGATCCTTCGGTGCAAGTTGCCTTTACAAGCATCTGAGAAATCATTTGTTTTACCAAGGTCTGAAACTACAAGGTCATATTCAGTGTTACAATTGCTTTTCATCCAACTCACTAGGAATATGTAGCTTGCCCGTCCGCACACCTCACACCGCTTGCACCCATAACATACATAATATCCTAAAACACAGGCCTATACAACGAGAAATACAGAAAACACAATATTTATCAAATCTCTGTAAATTAGGCGAATACTATATTAAATAATTAATAAGCATTTAATTATAAACCAGTTTTGATAGATCAACGTTAGTTTGTTGCTCGATTTTTTCCAATGACTGTTTAAGGTAAGTAAGTAAGCAGGTACTTTCAGGTAAGCAGGTTTTCTCGCTATGCTTGTATTAATTACGTATCAAGAATGTTATTTGATGTTTTAACAGGGGTTGAAAGCATTCTTCTCTCATTTCAAAGTATCAAGTGTAAATACTTCAGTAACTTGTTCCCAACACATTTCCCGTTTGTGTGGGAAGTAAATGGTTAGATAACGTGTATTAAAGACGTATAAAAGGGGTTAATGGCATGAGAAGACTTAAAAATAACTCATGAAAGAACACGTATTTTAATACACTTTTGGTAAAAACGCGCTGCTTTGCAGTTTTGTATATATATATATTTTTTAATCGTGTAAACTAAATTTTCCGTTTTAACTTTACGATTTCTCCCTGCTTCGGCAATATACTTTAATAGTTTTCATCAGAATGCAAGGAACTATAAAAGAAATCTAATCTAAGCTGCGTCGGTACAGTTGCGAGTGGCCGAACCCTCAGGTTGAGGCCAACTTTAAAATGTAGGTCACAGTGGCAGGTCGATACTTAATTTATTATTTTTAATTAGTAAAAACAGCGAGGAATTCTACAATTTGATATGCTAAACCGGTTTTTGTTTTCCGTTCAGCCATTAAATATGTTATCGATTTAAACACTAATTGTTTTTATCGTTAATGCACTAATTTATGAGTACAACGTTACGATAATTTATCTGCATGACCCACTACAATGCTCTACTTATTAACTAATCCATCAAATTCCTTCATGCAAGCTATTTCAGATGTGTTAGCCTGCTATCATCTCATGAAGTTTCATCACTACTACTATCTAATCACAACAGTCTAATTTCAAGTATTTTTTTGGAATAATTAGTTTATTATATTTGGGATTTTTAGTTTATTCCATAATTTCAATATAATTCCAAAATTATAATTATAAAAATATATCCCAATATTTTGTGTAACAATACATTATTTCACTAAATATAGTCTCCAAACATAACGGTAAAATTAAATTTCATCTGGCTAGGACATAACATTTTTAGACAATGTGAAACTAGTTTTACGAGAAAAGAAAATAACGTGTCCAAGAAAGCATGTCTTGTCTGGTACCCGGCTTGTCTGGAACTTTGGTAAAATCTTCATCGTTTAGAACGTCGGGGTAATATCTATCTCGACTTAAACCAAGTCTAAACAACTAACTTAAACGTTGTCCGCAGCAAGGCGTGAAACAGTTTTTTTATCGGGGCACACCAGTGTTTGACGATGAGTACAAATATAATCACGTCAAGACACCGCGTCTCTGGACGGTCGGCAGAATAATGTCAGTGTATAGTTGGATATACTCAGACTGACTCCGGAATGTGACTCGTCGGAATAAGGCACTATAGCGTTGCTGGACATTGGAGTGCCAATCGACGCATCTATCACATAACATAAGGTGATGCCTATATCCTCGAAGGATTATGGAAGTGAGTATACCCACTGTTTCTCAAGATTATTAATGACCTATGATGCGATATATAGAATAGCTTCCATGTCCCGCACAAATTCTACACATAAGCAAATCATGTGTATTTTTTCAAGTCCGAAGACTATCCAATTGTCGATACCTAAACGCGGTGACTTATCGAGGGACTCCTTTCGTAGTCGCATAAAATAGTTATTTTATTTTATTTGGATGGCTCACAGCTATCAATAACAGAGAAATATATAACGAAACGAATACAATAAAAAAGCCAATTACGAGCCACCGCAGATAGTTTCGACCAAGTGCAACATGCCTATGCCATCCTACAAAAAAATTACAAATACATGTTATGGAACCGTTGTTAAACCAGTCTCATCCAAACACTATTACCTGTAACAGTAGTCGCTCCACATTACTCAAGGCCGTTCTACAAACTAACGCGCACTATTGGATTAAATATGATTAAAAGAAGCGTCAAATAACCGGACGACCTTGTCGAATTTCACCAGGCACTATTACACACCCACGCATCCATTGTACCAGCCACGGTCGATAGCACAATACTTAGTGTACACAATGCATTGGCGCACTATTGGGATTGGTTTTTATTCAATCCTGAAGACTATAGCCGAGGACGTAGTTATACTTCTATTCATAAAAATAAAATGATCTACATACTAATACACTCACGCCTGTAATCCCCGAAGGAGTAGGCAGAGGTGTAACCAGCACACCCACTTTTCGCCGAATTTATTACAGTCCCATAATGAGATAGGGGGCGAGCCTGTCGCCATACCGGGCACAATTCCAGACTCCGGGCTGATTGAAACTGACTATTTCTAAATAGAAAAACCCAATATCACTTTACACACACCCGACCTGGGGATTGAACCCAAGACCTCAGCACAGCAGTCGTAACGCATGCGCAAGCACAACTGCGCCACCAAGGCAGTCGAACAAATCTATAGAAAAAAAGTTGAATTGTCGTCGCTACATTTGGATGGATATTGGATACTTACATTTATGTTTAGGTCTGTGCTTCAATCTTTAAGATCGCTATGATACATTGATCCTAATCTATGTAAATTTTACCGATGTTCGTCTTTCTAATTTGAAAGGAGCAATCAAGTCGCCTAGCTACAGTATGTCATCAAGTAACTCTAACATACATAGTAGCTATATGATGCAGTGTCTGATATATATTTTTTAATTACCACGTAGTTTTGGATCGACGTGTATAAATTATATTTAAATTTTACAAAACTTCATTATGTATTAAACGGGAAAGGAAAATTTATTGAGGAAACATTGACGATTAAAAATACTTTATCAGAATAATTGTGAGTACCTACTACCTACTACGGACTACCTCGCGTATAATGGGATGAATTCTGTTTTTTTGGATCTAACTAAGCACTTAGCCATAGGAATTATCACCTCAAGACATCACACGAGCCGCTAATTTAAAAGTTGTAGTTAAAATATTAATAAAATTCTTCATCATTAATATAATAATGCCTTGGTGGCGCAGTTGTAATTGCGCATGCTTTACAACCGCTGTGCTGAGGTCTCGGGTTCGATCCCCGGGTCGGGTAAAGTGATATTGGGTTTTTCTATCTAGAAATTCTCAGTATTAGCCCGGAGTCTGGAACCTGTGCCCGGTATGGCGATAGGCTCGCCCCCTATCACATTATGGGACCGAAATTCGGCGAAAAGTGGGTGTACTGGTTACACCTCTGCCTACCCCTTCGGGGACTATAGGCGTGAGTGTATATGTATGTATAATAATGCCTTTCGAATGCTTTTGGGCCTGCCGCGACATTATAGTGCGTCACAGATGTTTGCAAACGCACGAGTTGACGGTTTTCACGCGATAATGCGTAAAAAAGCCGCTTCAGCTTTATTACGATTGCGAATTAGCTCTAACAGCATTTTCAAAATGATAGCTGCATGTCATGTCTGTGTTATTCTGAAGTGCTGGGTGGAGAGTCATTGGGAAAATAAAATAAATTTGAATATTAACACAGTTATCTTAAGTTTTTAATTTTTACTAACATTACTATGGATATCTTTTTGTCTGAAAGTAAATATTTAATAATAATAATAACCAATTCATGGCCATGGCGATAGGCTCGCCCCCTATAATGTGTATGGGAGCGAAATTCGGCGAAAAGGGTGTACTGGTTACACCTCTGCCTACCTCTTCGGGGATTACAGGCGTGAGTGTATATGTATGCAATAACCAATACAGTTTAACACACTGACCAGATTTTTTTATTTCAAATATAATATAATAATAGTTTTAAAGCAGCTGATGAATTAAATATAAAGCACATACTCATTGTTGTTGAATATTACGGTAATCTCAAAACCATTATGAGTTTAAACGAGGTTCGGAGAGCACATCATAACGATCTAAGTTCAGAAGATAACGAGTACTTAACGATTATTAATTAGAACGTGACGACTCTCGCATACTTTGCACCTAAACAAATAACAAACAGAGGTTATTACAATTATCAGTATCAAGTTGGTATAATTCTTTCGACACCGTCGCGCCAGTTAAGAAATGTTGCGAAATATTTCGCAGGAATTGTGTGTATTGTGTTATAACAGCTCCACACATAATTCTGACCCTACACTACATCAAACCTGTATCATGGACATCAAGAACTAATAGGGATTACCAACCCAATATTTGTGAGTCATAATCATTTGGATCGTTGCGGTTCGAATTTGCGACGTGTCGTTTCACAGCCGGCTGCTCGCCCGCTGAGCCACAGAGGATTCATCATATTTGTTTAGTATAATTCTGGCAATTGTATGACTAAAACTTCTCGTAATTTATAATTCCTACTATTTAAGAAACGGGCCACAGAATAAACTGTGCCACTGACTCGGAATTCAAATTAAATATACACATATGCACGGCACATAAGACTGTTTTAAACGGAATTAATATCTACTTAAAAGTAGATTTATCATGATGGAATTATTTTTGGTACATGCCAAACACTTAATTTGCAATGAGTTAAAATGCATAAAAAAAATAACCTAACCTGAAACCAGTTGATCATGCATTAAGTAAAATAGATGACAAGTCACGCGTCAATAACATTACCGTTAAATAAAAAACGATACTTATAAATGTTAATTAACTATGTTATGTGACGAGCAACGGCTTCTGCTGAGTAAATGCTAAACTATGAATTGTAAATGAATTTGCATAAGTGTTTATTACTTCTAAGTTATTACTTCAAGATAATTTTCTTGTCTTTCTATATCTGTCTTTAATCTTATTTTTTTTTAAATCTTATATATGAGCTTGGTCACACACAGCTTGTATGTCACCTACTCAATGTAAATACAATTAAAATATTTTTCAATTAAAGTTCTGGCCCGTTTTGAAGTCGGAACGGCTGAATCTTTACAGATATGCATGGAAGCTAAATTGTGGCTTTCTTTATTCAAAAGTTTGGAGAGTCCACATATTTTGGGCGTTGTTGCCAACACTCATTATAATATCAGTCTGTTCCTGACAGCACGATTTAAATAAATTTAGGTAAAAACACGTGCTTACTGAATTTCGTTATATTGTGTAATATTTGTGCGTTAAACAACAATAACATGACAATTCCAGTCAAAAGCAAACCAATTTATCAAGCACACAATGACTCATATGATTACAGTATTTCGCAAAATGTTTCAGCTTCGTCAGACTTTTGTGGGATGTTCATGGACTACAAAATCTATTGCAAACATAATAATTATAAATTTAACGACATCTGAGCTAAACGATACATCATAAATTCCTTCAAACAATATGTTTTAATTGGTTCCTTAATTGCTGTGCACCACCGCATAGCATACATAAACCGATTAGTATGAGATAAGATCGGACAGTGTGTACAAGCATGACCCAACGCAGTCTCCTAACAATGAAATCTAGGTTTTAACGGTGTACCTTTACGGCCATATACTATTTAGTATTTATGAAATATTATCGATCATTTCTATGAACCTCGTTTTTAATATCGATTTATTTGCCACCGTAATCCAGTTCGGGTTGTTAGACATTCGTACCGTCATTAGAAGTTGAACAAAGCCCCGGGCACGTGACGCTAGATCAAGTATCCAAAACGGTGTTTGTCTGTTACTCAAACAAATATATTACGACTTTAAAATGAAGCAGCTCTGACATTGCATTTAATTCTGCATAAAACCGAATTGAATTTATTTTAATTTGCAAAGCGTTTGAATTCTAAACAGCAGATAACTAAGTACTAGATGGTTCATATTTTTGATTGATTTTAATATTTACTTCAAACGCCCTTCACAAGAACCTTGACCCCGTCAAAAAATCGAATAAATAATAGCTGAAATAACACGGACGGATCTAAACGGCAGAATTTATGAAAACCAATTTCCCTTGTGGTGACTCATTCATATTTAAATGGACAGCCTTTGCCCAGCCGATGTAGGTAGCAGGTACAGCTGGCAAAACAATGATTGTCATTAACGTGTTATAGCATCACGTACGACTCACGAGCACTTTAATAAAGAATTACAAGTCGAGTTTTATGGCATTGACGCTCCCAACATTGAGATCGTTTAAAATAACGCGCGCCGTTACTTCATTTTTGATCTTACTGTACATGAAATTGAGTGATTCGAGTTTCAGTTCCGCGTATCGTTTGAGACTAAATAATATATTTTTTTCTAGATTGTGCAATTGATATAATATAAATGTTTGCCAGATTTGGACACCCGATTCGATATTTGGAATTTCCTGAACGATAACGGGATAAAAAGTTGGAACGCAAGTGACGCGGCACTGTTACTGTATAATTCGCTAAATAAACATATTTATGTAGAACATAGTATTCATTAACAGAAATATATAATTCCGCTTAGTTTGCTATCATTACACAGGTGGACAGTGCAAACACAGAGATAAACTGATGGTAAGCCATCACTATCACACCTAATGTGATAGCAATCATATGAGCTCTACAAAACATTTAATTGGCAAAATTGTAACAATTTTGTTCATCACATTGACCTATCGACGAAGACAATGGCTTAAATGACCGAAGACATGACAAACATACATGATAAAAAGCTAGATTGTACGAAAATCGAAGCTTATCGACTTGTATCTATCTAAATCTTATAATCGCATAAGCTGATAAACATGTAATTTAACAAAATGCTCTAAACAGGCTTCCTCGTCCTGTCATAAGCCTCTGTCTATATAAATAGAACAAAATGTGCAGTCCCATGTCAGTAACATAAAATTTACTGTTTATTTGAGATTGCTGTCATTGAGAAGATCAGCTTTAGGAAGAAACTGCCCTCTTAATATTGACTCCAATGATGAAAACTACATGAATTAAGTTTCATCATCAATCATCATCATTCTGAAACTTGACTCATTAATTGAAAACTAATAACTAATAAATCGTATATCTGATTGAGAACAGCGTCGTAAGGCCAAGTGACCTTCCGTAGACGTTGACGTTCGTTAACAAAAACAAATGCCTACACGAATTTTTCCAATTTGGTAAAAGGGCGCCCTGATATAGGTACGCAATCAGCAATAACGAAAGCAGCAAATCAAGCTAGATTACCTCACTAATCATGTCGAGCTGGCGCAAACAACGGACGCGAGGCACGCGATGTCCACTCTTGTCAATTTCACTGCTCCATACAATGTTATCGAGGACAAGAATTCAATCATAATTTCCAAACATTTCAGTAAGAGGGAGAACCACATTCTTTACATCGATTATGAACGGTTCAACACGGGTTACAGTAAAGTAACGATGACTAATGGGGGCTGGGGAGCAGAAGAAGTAGCCCGCCCCGGCCTCTGGTCTTAGGGGGCCCTCAAATCTGGGAACTTGTCAAGATTTGGAGGGTCCCAAAATCAGACCATTTTTAATCGATTTTAAAACATGGCCACAATATATTTAGTAGATTAAGAAGTTGCAAACCGAGGACATCATTAATTTTCGCTGCCCCGAGCCCCCAACGGCCTCAATCCGCCACTGCCAAGTGATGTTCCAGAAAACTGTCATAAAACTGTCTATGGAACTTGCTGACGGCTCATTGACCGTACAGTCGAAAAATCCACCAACCATACATGCACGTACCAGCCTTCTATTATAAAAATGAAATCGTAATTTTTTGCTAACATTCACTTACTGTAAGTAACATTAACGTAACAGGTACTTTATCAATCATGGTAAATTAATGATGCGGGCATAATAAGTACGACTATCACGAGTAGCGCGCCTTGAGGTGGCAGAAATTTTCTTAGCAATGAAATACACAATAACAGACATAATTTCAACCCCAAACAAGGTCAATCATATATCGTAGATATCAAGAACTTAGAGGGACAATTCTACAACAACCAGACCTGAAACAAGTTTAGTGGTTTACAAAAACATTTGTCACGTTGCGAAAATCGAACATATAGTAGCTCTTTCATTTCACTTTATCGTTATTCGCTGCGTGCCACGGAGGTTGATCAAAATCTATTTAATCTAATAAGTTTTTTGTTTTTCTACATCTTGACACTCCCATTTGCAGACAGCTCTCTTTACAACGTTAAGAATTCCAACTATGCTCCAACATCTAGAATGTTCCACCTAAGATGAATTACGTGAAAACTAAAACCTACACATGTTCCACGAGTTACTTTAGACAGTGTCAAGGCCTGTGAAACCCTTCAGGTGGCAAGGCCAAGACCGTGCCACGCTTTTAGCGCCGTACAAAGGGCACGATCCTGTGTCCTTGTCTAACATACGTAACTTAATTAAAGTGAAAGAGATAGATACAAACTGCATTGAAGAATTTAACAATGTTCGCCAAGGAAGCTCATCTCGTACAAGGTAAAGAATTCACGTGTTTTGCTGGTATTATTTGGACAGTATATGGTGTCCCATATGATAAATTTTTGATCAATGATTGCCTCGGTGGCGCAGTGTAATTGAGCATGCGTTTACGACTGCTATGCTGAGGTCTCGGGTTCGATCCCCGGTTCGGGTAAAGTGATGTTGGGTTTTTCTATCCAGAAATTCCCAGTATTAGCACAGAGTCTGGAATCTGTGCCCGGTATGGCGATAGGCTCGCTCCCTATCATATCATGGGACCGAAATTTGGCGAAAAGTGGGTGTACTAGTTACACCTCTGCCCACCCCTTCGGGGATTACAGGCCTGAGTGTATATGTTTATGTATGTATGATTATGGAAATTAATACTATCGTATGGTTATGGCTTTGAAGGCATCCGTGTTTAATATTTATCTATTTTTGTCTATAATAGAAAATGATTACTTGATGTGTAAAACATAATGGAATTGTACAACGAATTCATAAATCATTTTGGATCCATTTTAGTTCTAATAATTTTAACAATGGATATTAGAACACATAGTGATTATCTATTCTTGCATGAACATGCATTTTCTGTGTTGAATTTTAACAAAGTATAATACAGCGGCCTGCGGCCTATTTGTATACTATTCATTTAAGGGCAATGTATGCTTATTACTTTTTCTGTCTGCCTTATTTCCCTCGAGTATATTTGTACAAATTCTTAACACCTAAGGCCAGCTGTACATTAACATGTTAATGTACAAATAAGAACAAAGGTTAATAAATAAGGATAAGGACGTAATTCACGCTATAGCCGATAACATTTTAAGGCTCACTGAGTATACTTTCATTTAATAAAAACTCGAATGCCTCGGTGGCGCATGTTGTAATTGAGCATGCGTTACGTCGGCTGCGCTGAGGCCTCGGATTCGATCCCTGGGTCGGGTAAGGTGATATTGGGTTTTCTATTCTGATGTACTCAGTATAAACCCGGTGTCTTTAATTGAGCCCGGTATGGCAATAAGGTCGCCCCCTATCACATTATGGGACCGTAATAAATTCGGCGAAAAGTTGGTTCCTCTGCCTACCCCTTCAGGGATTAAAGGCGTGAGTGTATGTGTGTTATTCAAAACTCGACTCGACGGCGATAGGCCTGGCCATGTGATAGTAGACATCAAAGGACGGGAATAAATTAGGCGAATCGTGGGTGCAATGTGTACCTCTATCCACCCCTTCGGGAATACAGACGTGAGCATCAGAGATGTATGTAATAAAATCAAAATACCAATACCTTGCTGGCGTTAGTCCGCATAATACACAACTGCTGCTGCCATTCTGCTGGTGGTAGGATATTCATATCCGCCCGGATAGCGACCACCGTACACAGGGTGAAAAACCCACCATAGTGGCACACGCAAGTGTGTCGCGTTCCGGGATCAGCCAGTGTACATCCGGTTTTTGGGGGTCTAGAGTTGGGGTACAATGTTTGGCCATTTTGCGGCCTTCTGAGTACTCTTACAATAGACCCTCGACCGCTTCTTCACCTTCTTGCCCATGGCGTAGTGTGAAGGAGCAGGCCGGCATGATTGTGTTGAGTAGCAGGGGATAGATCGTCTCTCGCTACTCAATACTATAATTAGACCGTACTGCGCTTACCATCAGGTGAAGTGCGGTCACTTTGCCGTGCTAGGATAAAAAAAAAAAAAAAAAAAAAAAAAACCATCGCCCTCAAACCATTTTCTTCTTTAATACAATAAAATAACGGCTTATATCCCGTATTCACATACTACACAACAGCTGCGCTATATATGTATATTCATAACATAAGGCTAATGAGTTCGTAGAAACTTCCAGAAAGTCGATGTATTTAATTGAAATTAGTTTTATTATCACACAATGAACACCAGTTAATTGTTATTTCGCGCGGATGTCACACGCTCTGTCTGGTTTTTAGTATAGTTTTTTTTAAATAACACCCAACAGTCACACACATAGATAGCCTCGATCCCACACTAAGATACGAGCCTTATGTCGTGGCCTACGAGAGACTTTCGGTCCCACAACACCCAGATCCGACACAAATGTCTGTCACACAAACATTTTGCTAGTCCAGCACTCGCCTACTGCGCCAGGCTGTCCTACCTAATATTGTATAGCTACTGTTTATTAAATGCTGCATCTTCAGTTCACCCCTCTTACTTATGCATTCTTGTTTACACAGTCCTATCGACGAATTTCTATACTAGGTGCCAGAGACACGCCGGAGTGGACTCAGACGAGATAACCGGGAAGACTGGCATAAAACACTTACGATATGGAATATGAATAAGAAGTATTTATCATAATATAAAAATAAAATTATGCCACCATAGGGTGGTTCGCAGACACGATTTTTTAATCAACAAATTAAGTTATCTAAAACCTATTATTCTATAGTTATCCAAAGAATTTTATTTATTCAGACAGCCTCCGTGGTGTACAGGGCAAGTAGCCGAGAGGCCGTGGATCGATTCCCGCACCGAGACATATGTTTGTGTGACAGATTGATATCTGTTTCGGATCTGGGTGTTGTGGGACCGTAGTCCCTCGTAGTTCATGATACCCACGATACAGTTTTAACCTAGTTTGAGGTAAGAACTATGCGCGTGTGTGACTGTTGGGTGTATACAACCCGTACAGGAGTTTTGAAATAAATTCAAGATATTTTTATTAATTAGTCGTTATCCATCTGTTTCTTTGATCCGATAAACTAAGGTTATTAATTAAACATGCCTTATTAACGGGTATTATATAACAAACACCGTTTAATAAGGGTACTTGTAGGGGAAATTAAAAGAGGTCGTATCATTTACAGTTATACACTTCGTTTTCCTTCAAATGAATAAAATTAATTTATTTTCCATAAAAACATCAACACTGAAACATTTAATTAAAAAAGTTTTTTTTTCAATAGTTGTATAAATTGACGTGACCTGGTTTATTGTCATGTAGGTACAACCATACGAATTCACGCCTGTAATCCGCGATGAGGTAGGCAGGGGTGTAACCACTACACCCACAGTTCCGCCACGAACTCAAGACCTCAGAACAGCAGTCGTACGGGGTATGCAATAACTGTCCCACACTGTGTGAGGCAAACTTTTATGATTAGTGAGTCCGTCCGTCCGATAAACGTCCAAAATAGAAAAAAAATAACAAGCTGCATATAAATTTATTTATACACTTACTTACATACCATTATCAGTATACCGGTCATTACACTTCAATTTATACTGGTCAACGGTCTTTACTTTATAAAAAGGATAAAGAAATTAAGTAGGTAAGTATTTATAATATTCTATTTCATTTAGTCGAGTGAGTTTGAGTTCCAATATCTTCTAGATTGGAATTGAAACTGTATCGAGTTCTATGATCTGACTGATCGTATGCTATGGACCTGTCCTTTTCTAGCGAAACTATTCCGAGTTAGCGGTCAAGTAAAAAATTGACGGTAAATATTTTTATTTCATTTTGTCACTGCCACAGCTCGTGAAAATTTATGACCAGAGTATTTGAATTAAGAGTTTTGAGAAATATAACCAGAATGTCTGTTATTTATTCGCTAAATAGTCATCGATTTGTATAATTAAGCCGATCTTGATATCATATGCATGTGTTCACTCCTAGAAGGTGGTACACTGTTCCCACGTTCACACGTGGTGCACGTTATTATTATTTTGTACTTTAACATTGTTATAAGTTTATACAACCAGTTCCGTGAACATAATAAAAAAGTTCCAATATAAAATGATTTTATATTACTTGACTCAGTATTTACATCCATTATCCCCTTCTTCGCTGAGCATCCGCACCTGACTACTGCGATCAGGAAGGTTACTCTTGACACTCGATTCCAATTTATAATTCGGATTGGGTTCGAAAACTGAACAATTGGCACTCTTAAACGCAACACTAGCGCACGATTTAACTGAATACGGCGGAATTTTTAGTGACCAAATGAAATATAGTATTTACGATTGCTAGTTCGTAAATATTCTATTTCATATAATTGAGTGACTAAGAGTTCCAATATCCTCTAGATTGGAATGGAAACTGTATCGAGTTTGAGATTGGAATTGATTTCAAGAGCAGGCCTACTGCTCTCCGTCCGACACTATGACGACACCCTCAACGGCAAGGGGCTACTCCACTATGTTTACTTGAGTTTACACCTTCACATTCTAATGGAACACTATTTTATGCAACATCCATTAAAAGTTGACAGCTTTTATAATGGCTCTGATCTGTAATCATATTACATCAATCTTCATGGAAATTTAATATTACTTATTAGTGTGTTCTTAACCTACCATAATTGGTTACATTTAAATCAATTAGTTATATGCAATTTAAATCAATTATTTTTGGAGTCGGTGCCGGTGTTGTTTTCTTTACTTTTAGATTTATAAAAACCAAGTCTGGATCTATTTTATATTTTTTTGTATGCCTGATTATTCGGTTTTTTCCATGTTTTGGCTGGCACCGACTCCAAATAATTGATTTAAATTGCATATAACTAATTGATTTAAATGTAACCAATTATTTTTTGCTTTTTAGTTGTGTCTGGGTTTTTTTGAAGGCGGTTTAATTTTTATTTAAAAAGTATTTTTTGCTTTTTAGTTGTAAATTATATAAAATCGGTTAAAAGCTGCTGAAGATATTAGAATTTACGTGTATTTTAATTTTATCACCCCCCTCCCTCACCCCCACCCCTTTTACCCTCTCTCACTGAAACTTAACTTTTATAATGAACGTAATGCAAAAAGAACCACTGGAATACTACTTAATTTTAAGGAGTTACCCTCTCCAGCTCCGAAGATATTCATCAGATCTTCACCATATTTTTATGGGACCAAATGACAAGCACCAGCTTTCAATCAAAGAAAGAATGGTCGAAATCGGTTCACACAGTACAGAGAAACGAGGTAACAAACATAAAAAAAAAAGCAACATACAGTCGAATTGAGAACCTCCTCCTTTTTTTGAAGTCGGTTAAAAATGGGTATAACGAGTAAGATTTACTCAGTGCACTTTTAAAAAGAAAATCCAGATTAGAATTTATCCAAAAAAATACTAAAATCAAACATTTGTGGAATCCATTAAATGCTGTACATTATTTAGATTCAGTCAATCTTTGTTTACTCGACCGCCAGTTCGGAATGCAGTTTCGCTAGAGAAGAACGGGCGAGAAACTAGCGTTGCTCTTTTCGAACACCTGATAACAATATCATACAATAGAGTTTGATTACATTTTATTAGAGCAGCTCAATGGTTGTTAATTAAGTTGTTTAAATAGCTGGAACATATTTCACCACAGAATGTACAATGGCATTAACTTCGTCTCAAAAGATATCAATACTACATACATTATTACATAACAATTGTTTTATCGTAAAATACGTACATTATAATACGATTAAAACTATGTGTTTCGGAAATGTTCATCTATTACAGAACAATGACGTGACGATAAAGATATAATAAAGATCTGTCACAACATTACACAGTACATTACAATACATCTTGAACCAGTCGATGTACACTGCGTTTATCGAGTGTTATCAAAAGAAAAGATAAAGTGCAACCGTCCTTAACTGTACTGGGACTTGGTATGTGTATTAAATATAAATAGTCGATGATAAATTATTCAAGTGACAAAGATAATATTATCTTACCAGTATTGTCTGTCTCCGAAATATCGAGTAAACCTGCTATAGTATAGTAACTTGGTTCAGCGAGTCGTGTTCTCCAGTTCATATCCAATTAATTCAGGCGGGCATAACTGCAGCAAAAGCCGAGGGATGTAAAACCTCTCGGCGGTCGATATTATATTTATCCTTATGATATTCTCTCATCAGACGCAGTGTAGTCACTGCCGTGTCAGAATAAAAATTATACACTGTGAGTTTCCCCAAACACATATGCAGTTTCAGCCTTGTATTATATTAAAAAGTACTGTCTAAACGTGTCGCTAACAAACATTTATGGATCACACAGTCATTCTACCCGATACTCTCGATGCGTAAAATCCAGTCAGTTGAACTCAGCTGATTCACGAGGAATTCCATGTTAATTAAAACAATGTAAAAATCGTTGAATGTAACAAAGGTTGAATGGTTTTCCTGTCTACCTTACCTGAGATTTATATGTACGGCATGGACCCCCTGAACGTCTATGGTACAATACTAGTTTATGACCGCAGCTTCGATAGCGTGGTTACTTTTATCGGTACTATAGGAGACTGAAATCCTATAGAAATTCATCAAATTTCCCATAATTTCCAATTTCTCTTTCTCAATATTTATTCCGACTCTTCGAACATTTTAAAATAAATTAACCGAATCGCTCATTGATTCTCAAGTGATGCGATTACCAACGAAACGCATTTCATTTTAATTTATATAGATTGTTATTCCTTGTCAGGACATTTGTTATAACTGACTGGTACAATAAAGACATCTGACAATCGCAGTAATATTCTAATTTAATATATAAAGCGTTTGTAGTTTTATACTGTACTAGCTGTTGCTCGCGGCTCCGCCCGCGTGGAGGTCAATTGTGATGTAAAAAGACGCGGGTTCGAGTACCGCAGCAACACAAATGTGTAATTTATTAAAGCCGTAGACGGCAGCTGTCGCGGTCCTCTGATGGTAAGTGGTTTGCACCCACGAACTGCTACAATACAAGAAAAATCATTGAGGTTCCTTCCTTTAACACAGGAAATGGAAAATAAAGGATTAAAGCAAGAAATCCCACTTAACGACCCAAAAGCAACAGCGAACTGTCACTTCATATCCGTCAGCGAGACAATGCTACTACCAAGATCGAGGTTGCCAGAATAGACAAAACTGTACACATCGTGCAATGTGTTTAATATTAAAATTAAACCTATTGCGACTGCTGCGCTGGGGTCTCTGGTTCGATCCCCGGGTCGGGTAAAGTAATATTGGGTTTTTCTACCTTGAAATGATAAGTATTAGCCCGGAGTCTAGAATCTGTGGCCGGTATGGCGATAGGCTCGCCCCCGCACATTTTGGGACCGAAATTTGGCGAAAAGTGGGTGTACTGGTTACACCTCTGCCTGCATGGGATTACATACGTGAGTGTATATGAATGCATTAAAATTGAACTTCTGGATTCATCCCACATTCCCACCACTTTTATCCCTTCCTCTGACCGCGGCGACCCAATATTCATTTGGAATTGTGGAATTTCATATGCGGAAAACCCTTATACCAGATGGTAAGATGACTAAAGAAAAAATAACACGTATCGAAATGGTATGGATATCGCTTGACGTTGTTATAAAACAAGTTTCACGCACTCCCAATACACTCAAAACAAAACGTTAAGGAAAATAACATTACAAAATTCAATATAACTTCGCAATTGTAACTGTGCATAAATTTATAGCAAATACTAAGAAAAATAATACTGTAAAATACACGCCCAATACTACTAATTGAATTGATGAAAAGCGTTGAAATTCTTGAAGACAACGTTGAAACGTTCGGATCTTGACTAATTTTCTTCTTAAACTATATAAGTTTATGTCGTGAATAACATGACTTAAAGAACTGGGATATTAAACACAAATCTGTATATATAAAAGAAGAAACTGACGTATCAACACACGCAGACTTCCTTAAAAAAATTACATTGGAGCTTCGATTTAAAATATGGATTGGTTAGGCCAAGATGACCGATTGCTTTTATCCATTTTTTTCTTGTTACGTTATTTAATACTCGACATCGCCAAATCAACGAACAACGATGGAACTATAATATAAAATTAGAATTAAAATATGGCTTGATTTCAAAGATCATTAAATCTTAATAGAAGATAGCTGAAACAAACATAATATTTAAGCCAAATATAGTTCCACAATGTGCAGTATAACACATCACATAAGTGTAGGTACGGTGCCAAAACAATATAATTTTATAGACATTGCGATACCGAATCAAAATTTCCTTTACATTACGAATTCCTTTTACCATACTTGGTGTTATAAATAATTCTATCAAAGAATATGTAAGTAGCATACTGAGACGGCGCTTAACCATTAAATATTCATTAGTACACGTAGACAGTTTTACAATGTTACAATCATTAAAAAATACTATAAACATTAAATTTTCGGTACGACTGCTGCGCTGAGGTCTCGAGTTCGATCTCGGGTCGGGTAAAAGTGATGGGATTTTAACGAAATATTCAGTATCAGCCCCGAGTCTGGAATTGTGCCCGATATGGTTTTGGTCCAAACCAATCCAGCCAATCCAAACCCACACCAATAGCAGTTGTTGCAGAAACTGTTTTACCTAAGATCTCTGCAATGACCGAATAAAACGATGATATAACCGTCGAATCTTCTAGATTCTGTTGTATATTTAGTGTTGTACTTCATCTCGGGAGATAACGTAAATATTTGGTTAATCTACAAATAATGGCCCGATGCACCCTGTGTAATCATGTGTATAACTCTAGTTTTGTTAGCTTTGAGAAGACGAGAGCTGCAGAAAATAGTTTTAGTAAATTATAAGAAACGACTGAGAAAGCGCGTGACTACCAGCCTCTCTGGAATATTTATAATTATGGACCTTGAGAAGAGTAATATGCAATCAACGACCATCAGGAAAAGGTGCACCTCAATAACACAGCCGACCCCAAATTAAAATGGCATATGGTAAGAACTCAAAATCTAAAATCTTGGTAAAGTAATAATGTAACCCAAACCGGTTTAATGTAAAGGAATTATTATGTATTTACTTTGAGGTAAGTTATTCACGTGTGAGATTACGTCTTGGATGGTTTCACCGGTATGTCTATATCCAACAGTATGTAAGCAGTATTGTGTTCCATTTTTAAATCATTGAAGAAATTACTGGGTATTTTAGCGTTCGGAATGATAAGCACAGTGCAGTGCAGTACTTTCTAATTTAATGTCCTGATTGACGTTATTGTTTTTTGCAAGAGTAGTGATCAGCATCAGGCGAGCGACATATTCTTCATATTATTCAGGCGAAACCAATAAGAAAAGACAGCGACGAGACCTGTTTTAGAAAGTAAACAACATTATCTGTTGTACATTAGTCGACGAAGCTTCCAAGGCGTCCATGTTCCAAACCGTTCGAGTAAGCACACTTACGCAATACACACATGCGATAAAGATAAAGTGGCCTATTTATCTGAACTCGATGGATTTTTTCATCCGTTTCTCACGTGGTGCGAAGGTCACTCGTTTGGATAAATATATTTGCTATTGTATAGATACTTATTCAAATTTCGGAGACTCGTCAAGGTTACCTTTCATGATATATTGAATATTGAGCGCTACTGTGAGCATGAAGATCTAAGGAAACCATTGTGTTTTCTATCCCCTATTATTCAAACAGCAGTAATAAAAATGCAGGAGTCAATACAGGAAAGACAATGTCTCAAGGTGATCTGGGAAGCACTTGTACTAAAAGAAGGTAAACGTTAACGGCCCCTTCTTAATGCACAATAGGGGCTAACAGTTATGCACAAGCATCTCAACGATTCGAATGCACACCAACTGTCTGTTCGTTGATTTTCATATTTGTGATATGATCGGATATCACTAATAAAAGTAAATATATTTCGATTTCAGTTTTACTCACTGCTTACAAAAGTGGCGTGAAGGTTGATGCAGCATGTAATTGAAACTTTTTAATCAGTTTACTATTTACTTGCAACGAATAATATATTAGGCCAAATGCTGAATGCCGAACACTCTGCGGACTTTCTGGCTGAATATTAGGGAATAGTATGATATATGATACGTGCTCCAACAAGATGGAACGACCAAGTAAAAGACTCGTCGTCCTCCAAATTCTACACGGTCGTGAGAGACGCGCTGGACAGAACTCTGATACTGACCACGATCCTCAGACATGAGGGACCGGGAAAGGAATTCGGTCGCCGCGTGGCGGAAACAATTGTAACGACTGATAGTTTCTCGCTCGGTTGTTCAAATATAATTTATTAACTCACTACCACCCTGTGCCGCATCCCCCCCCCCCCCCTTCCTCTTTTATTCTCTGTTTTCCATACTTAGTGCTTCACCAAATATTGAAGGGAAGCCGATACTTCAATTACCACTGCGGGACAAATTATTTCCTGCATAAATCCGAGTGTTTGTAGATTTCAAGGCTGTTAAATTTTATTTACGTTCAGAATATCCCACACTCCCTACCCTTATCAACCGAGATAGACAGCACGCATTTATTGATACTAAGCAGTAAAATTCTACAAATCTCTGGGAACACAACAGAATTACGTATCAGAGCTTGTTTGAAGATCTTTTAACACCTAATACTTATCTATTATAATCAATTCATATCGTAATATACGGACAAACAAAGATTCTAAAAAAAGTATCGACCTCCAGACAACCTGACAGCTATATCACAAGTTCAACGTTTATTAAGTTATTGGAAACTATACATTTAACATCCATTACGCCATAAATCATTTAGAAGTCTACTGCAGTTCGTAACTCGTTTGTGCGACTTACAAATTGAATAAAACATTGTATCGACATTACTCTATTTACTCTGAGAAATGAAGTTAGTGCCGGTTTATATTGTTTCTGTTGTACACCTCACTAAATTAAAACATACATACAGTCACGCCTGTAATCGCCGAAAGGGTAGGCAGAAGTGTAACCAGTGTCCCATTATGTGATAAATTAGATACTGAGTACATCTAAATAAAAAACCCAATATAACTTTACGCGACTCGGGGATGGAACCCTAGACCTCAGCACAGCAGTCATAACGTATGCCACCGAGTCATTGGGTTAAAATACTTATTATATTATCTATTATAATTTAGATTTTTTAAGGAAGTTATTCTTTGGTATCGGAGTAAATTCTAGACTTCATTATACTAGCACACAATGTAATTGTGATATTCATTACTAAATTGAATTGAGACACTTTTACAAGTACTTAATTAGTGATAAAAATAAAGAATGCATGTAAAAATAAATTTAAAAAACCTATTATAAATAAAAGAAACTTGGCAACTTAGATTGCATCTAATTAAAATAGGTATAGTCCTATTATTTTAGACTATTTCAGAATATAAACGTTGTTTTACGGGAAAAACCGGGATGGTTGGCGTTCACTTGGGGAGGCCTACGTCCAACAGTGGACGGCAACAGGCTGAGTATTTACGGGAAAAAATATAATTATAGTGATTTTGAAAAAAAAAGAATTTTGTGAGAACAGAATTAGCACCAATAGCTAATTTTAAATTTATTCTTTTAATTTTTTATCAGACCAGAGGTTACTTATTGGGTTATTTGATGTCATCATCAGAATATATCTCGACGTGCAGTCATAGTACTTTTTTTTAATATCTGATAACTGGCAAATGTCTAAATATGCATTCTTGGAAGAACGATTTCAAGTGGGTCCAAAATAAATACAATGTTCTCCAGCGCGGTTATCCACTACGAAATAAATCTGCGTCAATAAACCCAGACACCAATTGTGCAATAAAAAAATTCCCAGATATTTTTATTGGCAATATTCATAGAACTCTCAACCATCGCCCTTCAACGAGTGTGATTTCGATCGTGCGCTACGCTCATTCAAACATCGAACACAGCACGTTAATCCTCTCTATTCTAAATTCAAAATTCCTGTTACCTTTTAATTGGCAACCCCTTAGCTGTGACAGTGTGTTTACGAGCACTCGTTTGATAAAATGTCGAACGGTACATCACTTGTATGTATATTTACGTAAGGTATACATAGGCCATATGCATTGACGTCATCGGCCGTTCGACTTAATCGCACTTAATTTGGAAGCCACTGATTACGTGGTACTCCGTGCTTTTGTTAGTTTTCGTACATTATTAAATTTGCTGGCAAAATAACGTGTTACCGGATTTTCATTACGAACTGTCTACCTCAAAGTAAGCCCTCTAATTTGGTAAAAATATAACGACGTCTTTTACAACCATTTCAAAATGAATACAACTAAACATGTTCTATTAAGGCATGTATTATAACATGATCAGTGACGATTGGAGCGCTGATCACCCTATAAAAAGGAGGTTTCGGGCGTCCAATACGAAACTGTTTATGGTTTTAAAGCAACATTTAAAATTTAGCTAGACTCGTTTTTTTAAGATATTCACACTTCTTTCAATATTAGACACGTGAATATAATTAGAAGTATTTCCTTTAAATACCTGAATCGTTTGCTTTTTCTTATCAAAATTGTTTGAGAACACTTCTATAAATGTTGTGTGTATAGCGATTGGGTCGGCAGTTTTCTTGGAAATAGACGTTACTCTATAAATTACTTAGTGTAGGTTCGGGCCATGTGAGACTGTTGGGTGTTATTTATTATTATTTAATATAGTCTGATGATGCACCCAAAAAAAAACACGCATCCATTAACATATTCTATTCAAACGCCAACCATTTCCTGCAGAACCACCTGTCCATACCCGCATATCCGTCGACCAAAAAAAAAGTGCAAATGGATACACGTACCATTGCTGGCAATGTCCCTGCTGATTACAATTGTCATGGTAAAAACCGGGCATTGAGTTATAAAATGTGGCAGTTATTGATAATACGACGATATCTAATCAGAGCCGCATTATCAATGTGCACGTGCTGAGTATCCTGACCACTTCACAGTCCACACAGGATTATAGTGACCAATTTATCTAAAGTTCTAAAAATAAATCTTGTATTTATTATTTAATGTCCCTTGTCAGGATGTTTGCGTAGTGACAATAAATTAAAACACATACCACGTCTTAAAACTATAAAGTCCACTTTTTTTCCTGGCACGGCAACGTGACCACACTGCACCTGATGCTAAGCGCAGTGCCGTCCAATTAGAGTACCAATTAGCGAGAGACAATCTATCCCCCGCTACTCAACACAATCGTGCCTGCTTCTACACGCTACGCCATGGGCAAGAAGGTGAAAAAGTTTCTAGTATCAGAGTACTCAGAAGGACGCAACACGGCCAAACATCGTACCCCAACTCTAGACCCCCGGCAAAAACCGTATGTACACTGGCTGATCCCGGAACGCGAGACACTTGCGTGTGCCACTATGGCGGGTTTTACACCCAGTGTACGGTGACCGCTATCCGGGCGGATACGACCATCATACCACCAGCAAATATATAATAGTGATAATCTTTCATATTCATCATATTAATAAAATTAAAGGTAATTTCATTAAACATACAAACGTGAGCCAAAAACCTAAGCCAGTAAGATCTGCAATGTCTAATAACAACTGATAAAGGTTGTTTATTATGCCTAAACTACTGGAGAAATTGTTTACAAGATCAAGGACTCCAGCTCGAATGTAAGTAATGTACCTGATAAGTATTTCTATTTTCAGTTATATGATAATGTTAATAACACAGCCAATGATACCCAAGCGCCTAGACCAACATCTTCAGTCTCAATTGGCAGTTGTATCAAAAGCCAGATACAAAAGGCAGTACTATTGGAGACTACTAGAGGAGGTTCCTCACTCTTGGGTCCTAACCGCCGGTGGCTTAGGTCCTAGGCCTCGCCATTAGTGGGTACACATTTATATATATACTTAAATGTACTTTTTACACAGAAATGAATATTTAAAAATGTATAAAAATATCCTTTTAAATAAAGAGTACTGTGCATCATATAGCCACACACAGTCTGACGAAACAAAACTGACATGATAATTCGTATAAACATGATCAATGTGAAATTTTCGTATACGTGTTATGTAAAACGTTTTCCGCTAGTGCGTTATCCAAGGCGATAAGAAAGCACCGACGATGCTATCGGAAAAACAAATTTTAACATCACTTAACCCATTAACTACATACA
Organism: Laothoe populi; assembly: GCA_905220505.1. Taxonomy (NCBI): domain Eukaryota; kingdom Metazoa; phylum Arthropoda; class Insecta; order Lepidoptera; family Sphingidae; genus Laothoe; species Laothoe populi. The sequence goes on from HG992168.1 coordinate 16,332,269, forward strand.
TTTTTTTTCTAGTGTCATCCCGGCGGGTTAAAAGGACTGCCAGGGACTGTCTAGCTACTACTAACGCAAATCTACAGATTCCCCAAAGCGTGAACAAATCACCACAAGGGATCTGGAGTTTATCCGCCACGTTAGAGTTACGGAAGCCAATAAATACCCAATAGTCACACAAAATACCCACCACAAGAAAATATTAGTCTTGTGTTGTGCGTATGAGGAACTACAATAAACTTTCGGTCTCATAACACTCACCAGAAATAAATGTTTGTAGGTCACACAATCATGTATCAGTGCGAGTATTGAACCCGCGGCCTCCAGTTTGACAGCCGGCTACTCTGCGCTACGTAGGCAGTTCAACGCTGAAACATTGCCGGAACACCCCGGGTTCGATCCCCGCGGAGAGACAAATCTTGTAGTCCACAAATATTTCGGGTCTAGTCGTAGTTCTTGATACCCACTAGAAGGATTTGACCAAGGGCTGTCGTGTGACTAGGTGGTAGGTGATAGTTCTAGACTATCCGAGAGTGTTATTTGGGTGCACTTGCGTAGTGTGACTGCGCGGTGGCGCAGTTGAAATTGCGCATGCGTTACGACTGCTGTGCTTCGGTCTCGGGTTCGATCTCCGGGTCGGGTAAAGTGATATTGGGTTTTTCTATCTAGTAATTAGTATCTAGTATTAGCCCGGAGTCTGGAATCTGTGCCCAGTACGGCGATAGGCTCGCCGCTTGTGACATTATGGGACCGAAATTCGGCGAAAAGTGGATGTACAGGTTACCCCGTCGAGGATTACAGGCGTGAGTGTATATGTATGTATGTATATTGTGTGCATAGATAACATACTAATGTGACCAATATGATTAAAATATCTAATCAATTGTTTACTTTATACATAACTTGATAAATACCAATAGAATTGCTGAGATAATTTCAGATATCATCTTACTTCTTATATCTTTGTTTACCTTCCTTGCGTTGTATTGTTACCAGAATAGCATTGTTATTCTTTCATTACTTCATTTTATATTCAACAGTGAGCGAAGAAACACCTCGAATACAACGGCTATAATTGGTTTGTTACCGTCCAATACGGTAAAATAAATAACTTAGCGTGTGCAGAAATAGTATTGGCGAAGTCTTGTAATAAAGTAGAATAGATATTTGACAGCCTCCTAGACATAGCGGGCGAGTAGCCGGCTGTGAAACGAGAGGCCGTGGGTTCGATGGGCCAAACGTTGTACCCCAACTCTAGACCCCCGAGAAAAACCGGATGTTCACTGGCTGATCCCGGAACGCGACACACTTGCGAGTGCCACTATGGCGGGTTTTACACCCTGTGTACGGTGGTCGCTATCCGGGCGGATATGTATATCCTACCACCAGCAAAATAATGTTAAGGTCTATACACCGAGACAAATGTTAGTGTGACAGACATATATTTGTTTAGGGTCTGGGTGTTGAGTGACCGTAGTCCGTCGTAGTTCTTGATACCCACGATACAGGTTTAACCTGGGTCAGAACTGTGTGCTACTATTGCGTGTATTTATTTATATAAGAAGCCTTTCAACTATCTTTAATAAAAAAAACTTCGACATTAGAGTGAGTCAAAAATTATGTTATAAAAGTTCCAGTTAATACCATGTAACAGCATGGTGTGATGCCATATCACGGTTAGATACAAGTTAGCGCATAATCTACACTATCATGCGTCACCGATACTTGCGGATAGGGCTGCCAGATCGCATAATTGGATACAACATTTGTATAATATAGTTAACTATATATCCAGTATGTATGTATAGCAGATTGCCTTGTATAATTGGATACAATAATAAAAATAAAATACTATGGTTTTTTTTAATACAATGTACGTCAAAATGAAAAAAAATAATAAACAATATATTTGTTACAGACAATTTCTCAAGAGTTTTGATAGTTTGTATAATTTCAGAGATATGACAGTTCTGAGTACTCTGACACTAGACCATCGACAGCTTCTTCACCTTCTTGCCCATGGCGTAGTGTGAAGAAGCAGGCCGACATGGTTTTGTTGAGTAGCGGGGGATAAATTGTCTCTCGCTATTCGATACTCTAATTGGACGGAACTTCGCTTACCATCAGGTAGGCAGTGGCTTTGCTGTGCCCTGGCATTGCAGAAGTCTATGAGCGGCGGTGACTACTTACCATCAAGTGGCCCGTCTGCTCGTCTGCCTATCAAGGCACTAAAATAAAAAAAAGGTGCAGTGTAGTCATTTTACCGTGCCTGGATAATAAAAAAATTGCCTCTGGCAGCCCTTCTTGCGGAACCCAAATCCTCTCACTACGTACGCTGTAGTCGGTGTCTAAACCGCTAAGCAATGGTCGTGCGACGTGCCAGCTCATCACCCACCGATCTCGCACTCGCTACTAATGACTAACCAAAACTGTACAATCGCTAATGTTCAATTTAACATCATGGAAAAGTCCATTATATAACACAAATTGATTCTACTTCTGCAATAAACAAAAAACCTGTTCAATAATATTGTCTAATTAACACAGTAGTTACTACGTGCAGAACAATAGGGTTTCCTGTGTTTAATTTTGTACATTATTCTATATGCTACCGAATATAATATGCAAAAGGAACCCTTTTGCGAAAACAGATTTTAAATTGCTTGAAAATTGAGGTCACAATATTTATTTTCAATATTGGTATGAGCAAAAATTATTGCACATTGTGAACACATCACTATCTCCCTCGCACAACGGCACAGTAATGACCATTCTGAGAACCGTGACGTCACGGGAAACATCATGCATCCTTTTACTGTCATTTGACAATTACCCCTTCCAGCAGATTTGAATGGCGTCTTATTTACTTTTGTTCGGATTCATAAAATTCTTTCAATAATAAGTTTTAGGTAATGTAACTTGTTGATGAAAATAATAAAAAAAAGTATCTATCACCCTATTCTCTGTCCAATGGCCGCCAAATACAACTATCGTTGCCAGACTTGTATGTGTGTAACCTGAGCAAAACATTCGTCGTGTACGTTATTTACATAGTAATGTGTTCATTCGAGACAATATAACAGCTGGCATGGCGCTCCGTCAGCGGTGGCAGTTTTTTACAATCACTAACACATCCCCAATAAATTGTGTTCGATTGTACCGCGCGCTATGAAATACTTGCAAGCAAGAATGCGTCGGTGTTCGGGTACACGGCGCGCTTCCGAAAGTACTTTCGCCTATGTTCGGCGGCGCTCGGCAATCTCCGCACCCCACAGCTGACTAGTGACCGAGCCAACGTGCGAGCGAGACGGACTAGCCGAATCCGCGCACGCCTGACAAGGAACGCGTTCCGCGCAGCTCGACGGCCGCCATTTAGTATCCAGTGCTCGGCTCCGTCGTAGTGACAGTACATTTCATTTATCAAGCTCCGGAGCGAAATCGTTTTTACTGTGAATTATCTTATAAAAATTCAGTGCTTATGATCGTAAAAGTGTGATTGGTGAATGTGCAATGCCGTTTAATTTATACAGATGAAGCTTGGAGTATCGCGAGGCGTTGCGATGGGTGGCATCGTCGCGTCCGTTGTCAACATAAAATAACGTGGATTATGCAAGTTGGAGTAAAATGTGGACGCGTGTACGGTAAATATGCGATGCTTGTGGACTGATTGTTCGTCGCGGTACACGGATATGTAGGATTCGCGTTAGGAAAACGTTGAAAACTTAGTGTCTGTGGGTTGCACGGCGCGATGTGAACGGAGGCGACGGCCGCCTCTAGCGTGGACATAAGTCGCCCGAGACACCGCCACCGGCCGTCGACCGACGACCTTACTTAATGAATTCTTATTAATGAGCCATTTCAAGTAGAACACCATTACTCTCGGCTATTACACACAACACAATATTAAGTACATTTTGTTAATTTACTAACGTATACGAGACGGAATGATACTTCATACAGGCAAACATTGCAATAATTACGGGGGATATAAAGATACAAAATATATGCGTCACATCACTCATAATTAACCACACTATTATTACTTTATAATTAACCAAACTATTATAACTCTGAGTGGGTATACTAGGGGCGAATTTCTGTTACTATTTGCTACACATTTTTATATTCGACTCTGGAATAATCTTGTTCAATGAAAAACATTATAGATAGTGGTTGATGTAGAATAATATAAAGCGAATAAAAATAGAGTACCTTGTATTGTGTTACTAATAGGTTAAACAGCACACGGCTCCTACAATACTCGCAAACCTGTACGATAAATGTAAAATATAGGCCAACTCAGATATTTACATACTAAAAAGTGAATATGTATATTAAGCATGAATTATATAAGAAACATAAATATTCAATAGTTACACAACATATGAATATTGAGAATCAACTCTAAATAGTATTCTGAGCTTAATTATCTTACACTAAAACATAGACAATAATTTATAATAATCCATTAATACACATTTCAAAAATAAAAATAATGAGTACTCTCAGAACACAATAAATTATCTACTTTCCAATACAAGTACCGAGCACATAAACACACATAGTACAAACTATCAGAACCTCTGTAACTAGGTCTAGGCGGATAACCAGTCACCGTGTTGCTTGAACTGTGTTACAACCAATCACAATATCCACTGCAATACTGATTCAACTGGCATTCACAATTATGAATACACATATAATATCATTACAAGTGCCCAACACTATACTAGGCACTCCTGAATACGACAAGATAAAAACAAGGCCACATGAAAAATAATATTTATACTGTGTGGTTTTTTACATACGTATTCATTAAGCGTAGTTCATATGCATTGAGTAAAATTTAAGTGTTATAAGAAAACGTGTTTATAGCCAGAAAAACTCAATATTTATAATATGACATTTCCTTACTATTTTCAAATTATTGCTCGACCTTTGCGACTCATGAACGAAACTCTCAAGGTCGAATACATTTATATGTGTATACTTCATTCAAATAGACATAATAACAGTCTTTGATCATACTGACATAATGAGTGCAATTTGAAATTATAGAAAGCATCAGTGATATTAAGAAGATCGATGTTACATACCTCGTAAGCAAGCAGCGTGATAACGTATTGTGTACATTAAAAGCAACACGTTTTCTATTGTTGCAGTAAATAAGACTATGAGGGTTGTAATATAATGCAGTGGCTGCACAAAATATTGGCGCTGGCAGTAATTTGCTGTGGTGCGGGGGTCGAGGCGGGGGTGGAAGCGGGGGTGAAGTGTCCCACCGCGTGCGTGTGCAGTGCCACACGGTTGGCGTGCGACGGCGTCACCGTGCCAGACGGTCGGCTCGACAACACCGCCTTCGCACAACATGGGCCATTGCTGCAGGAGGTCGTCTGGACCGGCTCCAACGTGGACACCCTCGACCCGCAACTCTTCGACGGACTCACACAACTCACATACATCGATTTGAGCAGAAACGAAATTAGAAGAACCCAACACAGCCTGTTCCCTCACCTGGATAATCTACATCGACTAAACCTGTCGAGAAACCAATTGGAGGACATACCGAGGGTCACGTTCCTCTATTTATACAATCTAGAATACCTAGATCTGTCCCACAACCGGCTGCGTGTGATTCCGTTCCAGGTCTTTGGACCGATGACCAAACTCGTTTATCTAGACCTATCGCATAATAAGATAGCTAGCTTCCTAGACAACTTTTTTAAACCTAACGAGCATTTGAAAGTGCTGTTCCTAAATAATAATAGCCTAGTCAAAATCACATCAAACGCTCTAGTCAACTTGAAGGAATTGGAGATATTAGATATATCTAACAACAAATTAGACTACATACCGAGATCTATCTTCGACAACTTTGATCAACTAAAGGAGCTGAATCTGAGCTACAACCAGTTCCAAAACATATCACACGATGCTTATAAGTACCTAAGAAACTTATTATATTTGAACATGGGCGGCAATAAGATGAGATCACTGCCGCCGGTGCTCTTCCAGCATAACGAAAACTTAAAAACTATCTACCTCGATCATACAGAAATACAAGTTATACAGAACACTAATTTCAAAGGCTTAAATAATTTAGAACATCTTAACATAAGAAATAATTCTAATTTGCGTGAGATAGAGATGTTCGTGTTCCAGGACACGCCGTCTCTCACTCACCTCGACATCAGCTCTAACGTTTTGACTTATTTGCCGCTCTCTTTGAAGAGGCTTGACAACCTGAAAGAGCTCAATATCGGAAATAACCCGTGGGCATGTGATTGTCGGATGGCATGGTTCGCATCCTGGGCTGAACGAAGAAAGAATATCATAAAATCGGACTTGAGTTGTCGACTGACGTATCCCAATGACATGTTAACTATACTGAACCACACGAACTGCAATGCACCACAGTTGACTCACAGCAGCCCTCTCACACTGTATAGGCTGCAAGCAGACGCCCTGCTCGAGTGCAAGTTCGACGGAAACCCGATGCCGTCCATCACGTGGATTACACCCACTAGGATGGTGTTCCACTGGAACCCAGATCAACAAATACCGGACATATTCCACAAGCACGGTGTCGCGCACGACCAGTATTACCACGCCATAGACAACTCCAAATCGAGAGTCAGAGTGTTGGAGAACGGATCATTATTTATAGGAGACATACACAGAGAAGACTGCGGAACTTACTTATGCTTTGCAACGAATCCTTCCGCCAACGTGTCGGCGGAAGTCGTCTTAAACATAGACCCTATGACCATGTTTGAGATAAAAATGTACAGTTTGCTGTGGGGGGCAGTGTGTGCTGCGGGATTCTTGGCTATCACGCTTCTAGTACAGGCGTTACACTACATATTCTACAGGTTAGTTGTTTTATACGTATGCAACGGTCGTTTCTATTTGTGGCGGTTGTCTGACACGTGCGCTATATATTTTCAGGTTCCGCTTGTTGGAGACATGTTGCAGCTGTTGCACGTGCGTCAACCGCGACGCGCCACGCACGCGTCAGATATACGGCATGTTGGACAACATAGAACAATACAAGCGGCAACAACTGGATAAACTACGTGAAAATTACGCTGTTCAAGTGAGTCGCTCGTATATTTATATTAATATAGGCGTCGAAAGCGTTGTCTAACGACATTACGTTTACAGGTGCATCGAATAAAAGAGAACTGTACACAACAAATGGAATGGATACAGAACAGTTACTCGTCGCAGGCGAGTCACCTTCGCAACATAAGAGATATTGGAACCAATCATCTGACAGCAATGAAAGATCAGTATTATGACCAGGTAATCTCGTTTTAATTCTTTTAACAACGAACGTATTGTGAGACGATCTCACGGTAATCATATGAATGTAAATAATGGCATAATTATAAATATCTGTATATTAAAATACACTTTATGTCTGTCCTAAAACAATGTAATTTTTTAGGTAAAGCGCGTGAGAGAATACTCAACGTGCCAGCTGAACTGGGTACGTGAGAACTACGTGTTCCAAAGGAACAAAATAAGGAAGTTTAGCGCCCACCAGGTCTTCCGGTTACGAGAGTCATACAAGTATCAGCAGCAAACTCTAAATAAAGTGCTCGAAAACCTGCCCAGCCTGTATTTCGAGAACTGCCGCAGCGGGTCGTGTGGCCGCAGCGACTCGATGGCATTCGACCCCGACGTCGAGGTTATCGACATGTACCTCAAGAGCAAGATAGAGATGCTGTCAAACCTTCCCAGCCCGATCGCGGATGACGAGAGCAAGATATCCGTGTATTACACGCCTACCGAGAGATCGATTAACTCGAGGCGGAATTCGCCGACGATCCCCGATGGCATCCACATAAACATGATCGAGACGGGTCCGCCGCCGCGGCTACAGATGATGCCGCCGCTGCAGTACGGGCCGCCGCCTGCCGTCGACACGCCGACGCCGCCTGGCTCGCCGTCACCGACCACTTCCAAGGGGCAGTACCACTGCGAGCAGGTCGAAGCCAAGCCCTCTAGCGAGCCGCTACTGGGTCGTGAGCATCACTTGCACCACGAGCGTTCCAGACGCAAGTACCACCTGCCTGCGAGCGCCAGCTCTCCGGAGTTGTGTAGTGAGAGTGATCGCGAGTCGCGGCAGGCGGCACACTCGGCGGCGCGCGTGTTGCTGGCGGTGGAGATGACGCGGCCGGAGTGCGCCGAGTGTGAGGCGCGTCACGTGGTGGGACAGCTGGTATGCGGCGAGTGCGTCAAGTTGTGCGAGAACACGCCCTTGTAGTACAGGCTGGTGACGCGCGTGTTCAAGATCTACGCGGTGTCGGGACGGCGGCTGCCGAGCGAGTGCCCCCCGCACCCGCCGTGCCGATCGTACGTGTGAGTTGTGACGCGCGCGAGTACATATCTTGCCCGAGACGGCCGCGACGGTCCGTAAGGTCCGTGATGGCCGCGGTACGGACTACGGACGCCGCTCGTACTTCTAAGTGAGCTGTGATAGACTAGATTTCAATTTACGTACGTTTAGATACGGTCATGATTCTGTTCTCTAGTTGTAGGCGGTAAGGAGTATACTGTATGCTGTACGATCTGTTCCGGTGACGATGTAGTGAATTCAATAAGCGTTCTGTGGGTATTAGAACTTGTAAATAGTTTTATGTTCAATATTTTTTCCATTTTGATGTATTTTTAGGGTAAACACTGTTAGAGAAATACGCGTTGTTTTATTGGTTCAACTGAAGCGGTAGAGTGAAATGAGTGGTGGTTGTGGGTGTTGTTACTGCGGTTGTTGTATTGTTGCGTGGTTATTGGTACGTTGGTGTATCCAGCGAGAGTACGCACTCTGATCTCGACTCCACAGCTCTATACTGTCCTGCCCCTTAGTGGCCGTGCTCTATGCCCTATACTATGTTGAACTACTGTATCCTATAAAACTTTTCGACTGTCATGATTAGATTTTAATATGATATATTTAGCGACAACTTCGTACAGAATATGTTTGTAAATGAGTCTTGCAGTGATATGCCAAATACTACAATCCAGCAATGATAATATTATATAACGTTTCTTAATATAAAATATACAAATATTGTTGAACATTTTCTAAATATATAACAAGATTAAAACTGCTAATCATGGAGAAATAAATTATTTTTCAACGTACACTCTCGTATTATTTATCAGTTTGACTCGACTTTGTGTTATATAATTGCAAAGTAAACATATTGTTTTCATTTCCAATATACATATTATGTTGACTTGAGTTATAAACGTATTGCAATATTTTTCCTAGTGTTTATTTGACTAACTTTAAAATCACGAATGTATTACTCAGTCTTAGTCAGATTTTTTCATGACAAAGTTAACAATGCATAAACGCTATTTTAATTGAAGTTAAATTTGAAGAGAAAACCGGTTTAGGAGTTTTAACTTTGAAACTGCTAAAATATTTTGATTGTGCTATGTAGACAGAATAAGCTTGAATCTGATATTACCTACATTTTACTCTATTCTCATAACTATTGGAAACGGGTTTTCAAAAGAAACCGGCTCACATTAAGTTACCGCTAAACTATTACAACAGAAATGAGTAATTGTGTAGTCATTATGGTAATATAGTTTTTGCAAATGGCTTCTTGTAACGAGGCAAATGAAACACAATTTTATCGCACCACGTTTATTATTCAACGCCATTATCATTTATACACATTTAATGCAATACGACTATCTATTACAAGAAAATAAAAATCGAAATCTTTATTTTCATTAAATCTATAAAAGGTCAGATGAGGTAAATGCGAGAACGGGGTAAATGTAATGCAACACATTTATCTATGTCTTCACAAAAAAAAACTAGTGCTGCCATTTCTTATTTGCATTAGGTACTACTTGGACAAATCTCTGACAACTTTAAAGTTGGCAGAGAGTATTCCAAGGAGACATAGATAAATGTATAGTAGGTATTACATTTACCCCATCTGACCCAATATAAAATCAATCGCCGTTCTTTAGTCTCGCTAAAATTCAAAGACGGCCTGACCGATTTGGATGAAATTTTGCGTGTATATTTTAATGGGTTCCTGAATGGTTTGGAAACACGATTGGACCCGGTAGGTGGCGCTACTGTCGTTATGTCACCAAATTTGATCTGATGGGATTTGTGGGAAAAATGCCAAAGATTGTGATCTTTTAAATATCATGTTTACATTGGCGCTGCTTTCCCGGGCAGGACGACGTCTGCCGGAATCACTATTAAATTATAAAATCGTTTTCAAATAAAAATGTTATAGAGCCAGTATAAAACTATGTAATCCCTATTCTAAGCGAAACTGATCAGAATCCTATAGAAAAAACGCCTTTTGCAAAGCAAGGACATAACAATTCCTAAAATAAGTGACTCAAAGGTTGTAACAACTTTAAAAATATGTAGAACCGACCAAATGTGCGATAATGAGCCAATTATATACACAAAAGGTAATTTAATCATATCATTTGAAGAACAATTGTTTTGCATAAGCATTTTACGTGTAAGGAATTCCTTGATATATCTATTGTTATCTGAGGACTAAGAAATTGTCGTCATAATTGTGTATATTAACAAATAAATATACATTCGCTAAAATTAAATAACCACCAGACTTTTCAATCCCATTACGTTTATAATTAAGTCCTGTTAAGCAGAATCCAACTGACGTTTTCATACTTTTGAGTAAACGCAGTTTAAAATTTGACAGTGAATTTAAAAATAGTACTATGCAGTAACTAATAGAAAATTAGTTAGTTATTAAAACAACAAGTTGTTTTAGGTAAATAAATAATAATAAATAAATCGTTTATTAGCAATGTTATTATCACTAATGAGTACATTCGTCGAGTCTTGAACTAAGCAAATGCTTGTATCTCAGGACTCTATTCAAGACAATTCTAGGTTATGCTACAATTTATTACATATTATGCTGCTACGTTTCGATTTTATTACTTGTGGGATAGGATGTGTATGTGTGTGTGTTAGCGCGTGTGTGTATGTGTGTTTTAATTTAAATAAGTGACTCAGTTTCATAAGTGCAGAAGCTCCTTTTTCAGTAATCGAGTACATTAAGATATAGTGTAAATGTCATCAAACTGCGTTTTGTGCACATATGGAAATCGATTAGAAGATTATGCTTTTATTAGATGCTATTATTAGAGCTATGTATTTACCTCGATTTCGTAAAAAACGTTGGTTGGATCTTTCTACTTAACAGGGTCCAATTGAGAGCAAGTTACCTATAGTATCTTTGGTGACACTACTGCCACTGACATTGTGTTTAAAGCTGTTAGTGTCGATGTTGATGTTTTATTAAATTCAATTTCACTTAAGATTCCAAGGAAGCTATTTTATTATTGCGGATTTTAATCAACATTAAATTTGATCCTGGCATGACAAAATTTAATTGAATTAATGTTAAAAGTAATTGAATAATTTAAAAATTAAAAATGTATGTTATAATTTTTAGTTATCGCTTGCTTTAACAGTGAAAACACCATTAGGAAAGCTGAATACTTGATAATACTATAAGAATTTCAAAGGTATGTGAAGTCTACAAACCCGCATTGGATCAGCGTGGTGGACTCAGGCCTAAACTCATTAGTAGAGGAGGGCCGTATAAAACAGGGCTAACATTGTTTAAGTTAAAATGAATGAAATAACATTAATTAAAAAACTAAATAGTAACTTAGATCGTGCCAAACTAAAATGGGTTATTCCTGTTATTTTAGACAATTACAGAATACGAAAAGTCATTTGACTTTCAAACTTAATATTGGTGATTTTTAGTTCGATTTTGATAATTAACTACTCAAGTATCATCTGGACATATTTGGCCACGCCAAACTGGCAATACTTGCCCTTAATGACAAGCGTATTTATAATGTTAATATTATGGAAATAAAGTTGATATTGGCTTGTATGTTTCATCACCACTATTACCTTTTTCCGAACACCGTCCTTGTGATACATGAGAAGTTAAACCCGTAAAGTCATTATTGTCTAAAACATTTATCGTTATCTCATCTACCTATTCGATCCTAACTGAATATACTATCGTTCAATCTTTACGAACTGGCCCTCCCACAAAACCTGTTTTTTTTAGTGCCTCGATAGGCAAACCAGCAGACGGGCCACCTGATGGTCAGTAGTCACCGCCGCCCATAGACTTCTGCAATGCCAGGGCACAGCAGAGCCGCTGCCTACCGTTACCGTAATTATCTACACATGCGGTATTTTTTCTTACAAAAGATACTTAACATCCTTCTCACAGTGAGAATCAAAAGTAAAGTAATTTTAATTCCAATTTCTACATTCTCATTTCAAATACTTTCGCTAACGCCTTGCATTTTATAATAGGACTAGCGGGCCCGACAGACGTCGTCCTGCCCGGAAAAGCAGCGCCACACCGACAGCAGCGCCACCTACCGGGTCTATTTGTGAATCTAAACCATCCATGACGCCACACAAACGCATACAAAAAAAATCATTCAAATCGGTCCAGCCGTTTAGGACGTTTTTTTTTTTATACTGACACGGCAAAGTGACCACACTGCACCTGATGGTAAGCGCAGTGCGGTCCAATTAGAGTATCGAGTAGCGAGAGACAATCTATCCCCCGCTACTCAACACAATTATGCCGGCCTGCTTCTCCACACTACGCCATGGGCAAGAAGGTGAAGAAGAGGTCGAGGGTCTATTGTCAGAGTACTCAGAAGGCCGCAAAACGGCCAAACAACGTACCACCCAACTCTAGACCCCCGACAAAAAGAATTATATATATAAAGATAGAGAGAGAGAGACTATCCCGCCCACACACCCGCCATTGTAACTCCTGTTAAGGATCGACAATGGCACGCATTTTTTGGACCCCGAGTAATGAAACTCTGTGAGGCTGGGAATGCTTAACTGTCTAAAACCCTTCAGCACGCCTAAGCATGTGAGGTACTTTGAAAAAATAGGTGTTATTGCAATGCACAAGGACTTAAAGTCCTAATTAATAGGAAAATTATAATAGGATAGGTACAATCCTAATCCTAATAATAGAATAGATGATCAGGTGAAGTGTGGTCACTGCCGAGCCAGCATAATTTTTTTATATTATTTTAATCAATAAGTAGGTATGATAAAACTTAATGTCGAAAGAATTCCTGGTGGAAGGGGTCATTGACAAATGACAGAAAAAGGATGCGCGATATGATTCGTGACGTCACCGCACGGAATGGACATTATGGTGCATGCGTGTGAGGGAGATAGTAAGATGTTCCCAGTACGCTGGGTGCGTATTGGGCACATCTTACTATCTCCCTTTTGATTATACCGATATTTAAAATAATTTTCCTCTCGTTTTTTAATAATTTTGTTTTTATTTTCGCAAATGGTTTCTTTGTCGTGTTAATGTTGGTTGCATATCTAATAATGTACGAAATTAACCACAAACTACTACCATATTAAAAACCCTTTTCATCAATATACAAGATCTATCCTGCAAGAACACATCTTCAGAATATAAAATGACCAATTCCTTGTTTACGACACAAGTTATATCCGTAACATAAGCTCACGCCCGTGTCCTCAAAGGGGTAGACACAAGTGACTAGCACACGCTTTGCCGAGCCTATTTCCGTCTCGTGGTATGATTTATCTATCGGTATATCGAACAAAATTTTCCAACCATAGGTATTTTTTTGTATTTGAATAGAAAATTCAAACAAATATGATTGCTCATAAGGCTTATTTGAATTAGCTACACCCAATGACAAAAATAGTCATTCATAGGGACTACCGTCAGAAGTGAAAACTTAAAACTTGTAACAGCGTCCATGAAGTAGTAACTATTCTGGTTCATCATTGCCTGTCAATAATTATAGAACTTCATAGGTGTGTTAATGTCAAAAGTAAAATAATCTGAGCGTGATGGTCACACGAGTTCAGTGCTTTTTCCCCACCTTTTTTTTATTCTGGCGCTGCAAAGTGACCAAACTGCACCTGATGGTAAGCTCAGTGCCGTCCAGATAGAGTATCAAGTAGCGAGAGACAGTCTATCCCCCAATTAAATATAATGTAATTTAATAATATCTGAAAAGTGCATTGTATAAACAATGAAACGGTTGATAAGATTTTGTCGAGGTTTTATTAGAAAGTAAAAGTCTTTTCAGTTCTCTAAAATACTTTAGATCCTGAAAATATATTTGTATGACTGAATAAAAATTATAAATTGTAAACATTGGGAAAAATTAAGGATAAACTGAAGGTTTTAACTCTTCAATTCATTATATTTACTTTTATTCCTTAGACTCAATATAATCAAAAAAATATAAGAAACCATTAAAAAAAGTACGTCCTTTTTTTATTCTCTTCTTTAGTTTTTTTTCTAAATGTATAAGAAATTATTTTATTATTTGGCAAAGCACGGAGCCGATGTGTTAAACATCAGCCAGTATCATTATACATTACATAGAAAGTCTGTCCATCCATACTAATACTATAAATGCGAAAGTAACTCTGTTTGTTTGTTTGTTACCTCTTCACGACTAAACGGCTGAACGGATTGTAATGAAATTTGGTAAGGGAATAGATTATATTATGGAGAAGGACATAGGCTATCTTTTTCTCAAAAAACAACCTTGAAAGGGGTCAAATAGGAGTTCAAAATTTGTATGGGAAATCCATAATTCCTCGACTAAGGGATCTGTAAATTCATATTTAGGCTTTTGGTAGGAAATAAAGAAATGCGTGTTTCAACGTTTTTGAAAAATCATCCCTATAAGGGGAAAAGTGAGGTTAAACTTATGGGGTATTCTTTTTTTGGGGTATGCAATCTCAAGATTCAGGGACAACACCTGAGAGGCTGGACAATCGCTACAGGTGCCTCAGTATAGTATATGCTCCCGAATATAACCTCCACGCAGGCGGAGCCGCGAGCAACAGCTAGTTACCTATATTATAAGAAAGCGTAAATATTTTCCGTTGAATACCGTCTTGTAACCGGATACTGCAGTGCACAGTTCGCGCGTGTCGCCTGTCGCCTCGTGTTAGTTACACGTGACACAGGCTACCTATCGCTTAAGCCCTAGCAACTATATCTAGACTCTAGACCATTGGCATATGTACTATAATCAATATGAAAACAATATCCAAGATTACGTATATCGTTTGTCAAGTCATTACTATTAGTTAAAAAACTTGTATAAAATCTAAATGTAGATTTTTATAATGTTTTTAAAATATTTTGGTCAGCATAGATATTTTTTTCCTGGCACAGTGCCGTCCAGTTAGAGTATCAACTAGCGAGAGACAATCTATCCCTCGCTACTGAACAGAATCATGCCGGCCTGCCTTAACACTACGCCATGGGCAAAAAGGTGAAAACTACCGACGACGACCTAGCGACCCCAACTCTAGACCCGACAAAAACCGGATGTACACTGGCTTAACCCGGATAGCGATACACTTGCGTGTGCCACTATGTGTATGGCGGGTATTACACCCTGTGTACGGTGCGAGCTATCCGGGCTGATATGAATATCCTACCACTATCATACATTTATTTGATTTTTATAAGTTTTCATGCGATGTTTTCACTAAGGTTTACTAAGCTATTATAGCTTACAAAAATGGCTAATTAAAACCACGTCACAATTTTCCAAAACAGGCCTTTTATTTTATACTAGTTTTTGCCCGCCGCTTTGCATGTTGATCATGTCTATCAGTATTATAAAAAAAAATCCTAAAAAAGTATAGTAAGTTATTCCCGAATTTTCCCTAAAAACTTTGCCCCTAAGATATTGTAAATCGGTCCTGTCTTTCAAGTGATGCGCTTACAAAGATGAGGATTTAATTTTTATTTATATAGATAGCTATATTGTAATTTAAAATGAGTAAAGATTAAACTAATTTAAACACATTTTGTATGTTCTAACTAAAATAACTGAATACATTATAAAGTCTATAACTATTTGTATTGTTGCATGACCTATTTACATCGACCGCGACCGCGCGTTTCTGCACACTTATTAAATACTCCGCGCTTGTCCGATTACGTTTATTAACGTGCTTCAGTTTATATTACAGTGTCGAATATCATGATTTAAACAGCGATTTAAATTATCCAATCAAAATGCCATGTCAGCAGACAACATAGCATGAACAATGAAATGGAGGTTAGCAATATATAATATTACAATATGTAAACACACATGTTGTGTCTATTGAACATAGATAAC
Source organism: Laothoe populi (assembly GCA_905220505.1). NCBI lineage: Eukaryota > Metazoa > Arthropoda > Insecta > Lepidoptera > Sphingidae > Laothoe > Laothoe populi. The sequence continues at coordinate 16,348,499 of HG992168.1, forward strand.
ACATTTCAAAATATCAATACAGCCAAAATATAAATATGTTGTGTTTTTTAAATTGTTCCCAACATATATCTATTATCGAATTAAGTACTTCTTGGAGTAAGCTGTAAATACCTTCAGGAGGTGAACACAATCCTCTATACCTCCAATTTCATCAAATGTATGTGCTGTGTATTACCTAATGGTATGTCAACATAAATAAATAAAATATAATAATACAAAAGAGTTCAATGACGTCATATATTTGTTACGCCATCTTATGTCAAGTATTTCTAGTTTCTCGCACTGTCACGTTACGGGCGAATATATACAACTGACAGAATTAAAAAAATATATATTAAAAGAGCAACGTCACAACTATAAAAGGTATCTACGTCTAGAACTAAAATAATCTTGATGAATACTTCATATAAGAAAAATATTTAGGAACTTTAACTGTAGTGTAATGCGTGCATACAGGCATTATCAGTTGCATGACAACTCACTGTCATGGTGGCTGGTCATCGCTGGTGGTAGGACATTCATATCCTGGTGGATAGCGACCACCGTACACAGGGTGGAAAACCCGCAATAGTGGCACACGCAAGTGTGTCGCGTTCCGGGATCAGCCAGTGTACATCCGGTTTTTGTCAGGAGTCTAGAGTTGCGGTACGATGCTTGGCCGTGTTGGGGCCTTCGGAGTACTCTGACAATAGACCTTCGACCGCTTCTTCACCTTCTTGCCCATGCCGTAGTGTGAAGAAGCAAGCTTAGCGGGGGATAGATCGTATCTCGCAACTGGATACTCTGACTGTACGGCACTTCGCTTACCATCAGGTGCAGTGTGGTCACTTTTCCGCGACAGGATAAAAAAATCTGCCTGATTAATATATTTTTTGTTACTCTCTTGCAATTTGTCTGTCTGATTGACCTGATTCACCTGACCTGACCTGATTAATATATAAATACAATTATTTCTCATTTTATGGTTCTAACATTCCTTTATCCATAGGTCCTAGCACCATGACTATTTCAACAGGATATTACTACCCAACCAATAACCATAATTTAAGCCTACGGCAACAGAAACGCCGACACGCATTTTTCAAAAAATACCTCATCAGTTATGGACAACCAACTAGTAAAGAAACCGACCAAGAATCCAATAAATCATCAAAACTACTCACTATCAACTACATTCTCACTCTCTACTCCTACTTTATCATACAATTATGTTGATGTTAGCAAAGAAAAGATTCATTGTTTAAACAAAAGTGTATCTAGTCACGAGAATCCACCTTTGATAAATATACTGCATCACTGCCATACTGTGCCATGGGTCTCAAGAAGTAAGAGCTACGAGAGATTACGGTCCCACAACACCCAGACACGAAGCAAATATTTTAGGACACAAACATTTTCCTTCGTCTGGGCATCGAACCCCCGATCTTTAGTTTCACAATCATCGACTAGTCCATTAAGGCTATCGCCATCACGGAGGTCTTCCAATATCCTGGACTATGTCGAAAAAAAGCAACTTGCTTAATGGAAAAAATATTCAGTTCAAGATCAAATTACATACTTAAACAATTAATTTCATCTATAATTCGGTATAACAGTTTAATATTCCAGGCATATAAATTGTAAAACTATGGATCAGAGGTTGCATTCGGCAACAAATAAAATTCAACCTCATCTTCTTGTACATACGACTGATATTGGTATGACAAAAAGAAGTTTGATTCTGTGCTGGCTAGAATACAGCATTCTGTCACGTTACACTCTCGTGCGACCTCCTCCCGAGAAGAGCTAGACATCCAGCAAATACACGAGGTTTTACCACTCGGAAATTATTGTTTTAATAATATCAACCATACATCAAAGGGTATAAGGTTCAAATGGATAAAATTCACCGAACTGTCAATATTCTCAATAAAGAAAGGTCCATCTATCCTATAACTTACCTTGGCCGCAGTTCTGTTCCAGACGATGACCTTGTGCCCCGAGTTGAGGAGGTTCTTCACGATGCCGGAGCCCATGATGCCCAGCCCCAGGAACCCGAACTTCATCAGGCTGGCCTTGATGTTCTTCTCCAGGAGGGTTTCCGTCACGTTCTCCAGGTCGAGTGGCGGCGTGTCCTGCGAACGCAGGGCCGGTTTGTTAGATAACGCGAATTACAGCTGTATGACTAAACACATAAGGTTTAATTTCAATTGAAATTCAGTCTTTTCACCACTTAGCGCTAAATCTAAGAGTCTATAATTCTATTTTGGAACACGACAAATAAGTAATGAATATTTGTGGGCAATTTATTTGTCATATTAATTTGTATCTATAAAAAAGTTTTTTAATTCATAAAAAGTACACAGACTTCAATGAAAACAAATTATGTGTCACTATAACATTTGAGGGTTGCCCTCGATTTTTCTGAGATCCCATCATCAGATCCTGACTTGGTGCCAATGGGATCACCTGGGAAGTGTACCCTTTTAAACAGAAAAAGAATTTCTCGAATCGGTCCAGGTGTCTTCGAGTAATCGGGGAACATACATAAAAAAAGATTCCAACGAATTGTTAACCTCCTCCTTGTTTTGAAGTCGGTTAAAATACCAATAATATTCTACTTACAGGACTAAGGATGTTCGAGGGGCGATTCAGCAGGCTGGACTTCTTGGAGAAGGAGTGGTTCAGCATCGAGGGCTTCTCGTGGACCACGTCCGAGTCGGTGTACGAGCGAGACAGAGAGCCCTTCGTCTTCTTCCGCGGCGTCGCCTTCACTCCCGCCGACGACGCACGCTTTATAGGCTTCACCTTTGAAATGCCCAAACGTATCTATAAATATTGAAGAGTTGATATGTTAAATGAACAGCGTAGACGACACAGTAAGCAGGTTAATGGATATGGTTGAATAGGGTATTTATTCTATATGCAACCGAATATAATATGCAAAAGAGTAGCGAAAACAGAATCAACATTGCTTGAAAAATGAGGTCACAATATTTTAAATATTGGTATGGGCAAATACTCACAGTCATGAGCGAAAATTGTTGCGTATTGGGAACATATTGCTATCTCCCTCGCACAACGGAACAGTAATGGGATTCTGAGTACCGTGACGTCACGGTACACATCATGCACTATTTTACTGTCATTTGACAATTACCCCTTCCAGCAGATTTGAATGGCGTCTAATTTACTCATTTTTGTTCGGATTCATAAAATTGAATTGAATTGAAAACAGCCAGATGTGGCCTGCGAGCTTGTTAAAAACCGTTTATGAAAACGCGCGCTGCAACGTGTGTGTAATGTCCTTTTTATTGGAACCAATTTAGTCGTGGATCTTGGTGCAAGACAGATGCGCATGGGATTAATAGGGTAGTTGAAACGATTATTTTTATTAATTTAATCAACCAGTCACATTACTTAAAACCTATTATCGAAAGATTTTTATGAATACTAACAAAAATAAGTACTGGCTTAGTGCACTAAGCCGGGTATGATGAAATAATAAGGATGGTTTCCTAAAGGCGTATTTCCACTTGCTCTAGTCTATTTAATCTAAATATTGTTTATGTACCTACCCGTTTGGGGATTACAGGCGTGATTGTATGTGTGTGTATATTGTTTATCTTCACTAGAATAAATATGAAACATACAACTTTGTTCTATTTTATATGTAAATGTACTAGATATGTATATGCTAAAAAAGGAATCATCTAAGTAAGCACAGATCTATATTACCAAATAGAACTAACGCCAAAAGTTATAATGAGCCTACCTCGATTGTTGTTGTTATTGTTAGAATAACAACAAAATAAATAAACATGAAATTTTGAACTGCATAATTAAGATTACTCTGTTAAAGCAAAAAGTGATCCATGCAATCCAAAATTTGACATTTATGGACCGGATTTATACAACTTTCTATGTAATGTAATATATAATAATAATACTAGCCCTGTTTTTACATCGTCCCACTGCTGGGCACGGGCCTCCTCTACTAATGAGAGGGGTTAGGCCTGAGTCCACAACGCTAGCCTAATGCGGGTTAGTAGACTTCACATACCTTCGAAATTCTTATTAGAATTCTAAGGTATGCAGGTGACCTCACGATGTTTTCCTTCACCGTTAAAGCAAGCGATAATTAACATTTAATACACACAACTTTATAAAAGTCAGTGGTGTATGCCATTTGGTTTTCGAACATACGACTTTCGTCTTGACAGTCCGTACCGCAACCAACTAGGCTATCGCTGGTTGTTCTATCCAATGTTCCAATTGTTCCAATGGAATATGTTCGAATGGGCTTCCGGAATCTAACAGGTGGATGACACAAATTTTACTGAGCCTAATTTCCAAGAAACACTAAGGTGAATGAAACACTTCCAACTTACGACCCTACTTCTGTTGTCTTAAGAATTTACGGACCGGGTGTTTCTGGGTCTTAAATGTCATATTTTATCATAGTATTATTATCTGTTGCCAACTCTACATACAAAGAAAACCTTCCATTATGAATATACTATCATATAGCACTTTACGTTTTATCCAAAAATACTTTAATTTGTAAGCTCCCTAATTATACAAGTTATTAAAATGCGAAAACCCAATTAACAACAAACCAAAACAACATAAAAAATTGCCTTCCTAACAAAATAAATTTCGAATAAAAAAAAAATAACACTTCTTACAATCCATGTATAAAATTAACAATATCAAAAGAAATCATACTTAAGACATATTAAAGAAACAAACTGCTCTCATCCCTTTTAAGGCAACAATAGGGTAGTTAACACGTTTTTTTTTATTTTAATAAACAGTTTACATCACCTAATGCCTAATATAGAAAGAATTTTATGTAACCGAACAAAAATAAGTCAGTTAGACGTCACTCTACTCTGCTGGTAGAGGTAATTGTCAAATGACAGTAAAAGGATGCATGATATACGCCGTGACGTCATCTGTCAGAATGGCCATTACTGTGCCCTTGTGCGAGGGAGATAGTCAGATGTTCTCACTATGCACACATTTTCGCTCATACCAATATTTAGAAAGTAAATATTGTGAACAAATTTTTCAAGCAACTTTGATTCCGTTTTCACAAAAGGGTTTCTTTTGCGTATCGAATAATGTACAAAATTAAACAAAGTAACCTACCCTATTGACTCGCAAAATGTTTCTCGACATGCAGCCGAATAAGTTCAACATATAATTTTTGTTTAACTGAAGATTAATTATACATAGATACAGTCAACATGTCGCGCGTCATGTTCTGCGTCAACTGACAACCTCACGCTTTATTTTGGACCTAGATTGCCGACTGGTACAGAAGATTCAACTCATTTTGCGCACGGTGATGACTGTGGATGCTTGTCTATTAGCTATAGATGATGCTGATGCGACTGCATATGATTTGCATGAGAAAATCAAAACTACTTATTTACAAACTCACATTGCACAGTTTTTTTATCGGCAAAGTGACCACACTGCACCTGATGGTAAGCGCAGTGCCATCCAATTAGAGTAACGAGTAGCGAGAGAAAATCCCCCGCTACTCAACACCATCATGCCGGCCTACTTCTTCACACTACGCCATGGGCAAGAAGGTGAAGAAGCGGTGGAGGGGTCTAGTGTCAGAGTACTCAGAAGGCCGCAAAACGGACAAACATCGTACCCCAACTCTAGACCCCCGACAAAATGAGCTTAACTATCTTCCAAACACATGATTATAATAAACATGTCAACAAATTCCTCTCACCTTGGGTGTGGAGCTCTTTTTCTTAACGGACTCTATGGAACTCCCTTCTTCTTCTTCTGTCTTGGGCTCTGTACTCTCTTCTTCTTCGAGTACATCTTTTAGTTTATCAAACTCTTCTTCGGCGCTGCGAGCGTGATCGTCCAGATCACCGAATTTCTATTGGAATGATTGAAATTCTTAATATACTCAACATCTATAAATTAAACTAGTTAAATCATCGTAATCCAAATATTATAGAGTTATGAATCAATAAATACTATCTGTAATTCGCAGGAGAAACTTTGAGTAATCCGCTAGGAATTTTGAGCAGTTATTTTGACTTGATAGAAAGCTATTCAATTGGTGTAAAACTCAGTTCAGGCAATCAAATTTATCTTTAACTAGCAAGTGTTAACTATCTAGAGAATTGCAAAAATATAATGATTTTTCTTTGAAAAAAGTAATTCATTTGTAAAACAACAATCAACATCAACAAATCACAAATATGACAAACCTCAGGGTTCTCTATATACTCCTCAATCTGAGTGACTGCTTCCTTAAAGGCAGCGGTCTTACAAGACTTGATCAGGTGCTCCTTATATTCATGGTACGGCTTTATGTTGTTATCTTCTATCCAAGCACTGTTAGGGACAAATACCACATTAAGAAACTAAAACTGTTGCAGAAGACAATGAAGGTGGTGTAGAAGTGCCTCGGACCTGAATAGCATCAGGATGTTCTATCATTCGCACATTTAAAGCAGTCATAACGGTAGGCAGCGGCTTTGCTGTGCCCTGGAATTGCAGCATATGGGCGGCGGTGACTACTTACCATCAGTTGGCCCGCCAGCTCGTCTGTCTATCCAGGCAGTAAAAAAAAGGTCTTTTAGAACACACGGCCCAGTGAGCGTTTTCCTTACTCGAATCAAAATTGAAAACAGCCAGATGTGGCCCGCGAGCTCGTTCAAAACCGTTTGTAAAAACGCACGCTGCAACGCGTGTGTAATGTCCTTTTTATTGGAAATTTAATAATACTTTTTTCTTTTCGTTAAGATTTTCAATAGTTTGTCTTAAGATTAGGTTTTGCGGCCTATCGGTCTTTATGCCTTTGGCCACCCGTAACTTTTTTTAAGTTTTACACTACTGACTTATTCAGCTCCGTCGCAGTCAGCTAAAACCACCTCTTTCCCATGAATGTCTGTCCAAACAGTGACCATACGATCACGAAGTGTGGATAAAACAGTTTACGCCATTTCATGTGGTTGCATGAGAGCAGAAAAATTATGCTTCCAGTAATTGTCATATTAACTTACTGAAAAAGTATGTAGATCGAGTAATTTAATAGGTATTTATCGAAAGGAGCAGCTTTGTGTTATTGAAAAAAAATTGGCATGCGCCGATTTACACTACCAGTGTGGAATAAAATGTTTTTTTTTTAATCTATGTATGAAATACATTGCTCCACATACTAAGGCAGATAAAGGTGAAATAAAAAGTTTGGCATCGATTTAAATAATGTAAAAGCCAAAAAATAGATACTGAATATTCAGTTTATATCTACTCCCCGATTGCAGTTTAATTCTCTGACGCTCCGACATATTATATTCTGGCAAGTTGCTTTTAGAGTAACTCAATTAATTTGTTTTTATCCTGGCACGGCAAAGTGACCACACTACGCCTGATGGTAAGCGCAGTGCCGCCCAATTACATTATCGAGTACTGAGAGACAATCTCGCTACAGGTGCAGTGTGGTCACTTTACCATGCCAGGATAAAAAAATATAATAATTTACGTTTTGGTGTGTTTTGTCACATTGTATTTAAGTATATTTAAAAAAGCTTTACGACCGACTGACTGCCTGCTCCACAACGCTCTCTGAGCAACGCTGGTGGATTGATTGCACCAATTACCCATTATAGAAATCGACGATTATTTTGTTATAGAATATAGTAACATAAACATAGTTATTTTAAAATAAAATTGCAGTTCATGGTAAATAGCATGCATGCATTAATACTTATTGCTGTTAGTATTTACTATGACAGTTTATATGAAATACTGGGCACAATGTTTACTTCTCAGCATTAAACAAAATCGATGCAATGGGATTCATGCATGCCTTAATGGTACAATTAAGGCATCCTTCCCAAGCTTCCCAAATAGCATGTTCCCGTAGACTACACCTTTCTCCGTTTTACCAGACCGAAGGAAAGGTTAAATTGTGCGCTTATATGCAGCATATTTTCTAAAAAGTACGGCAATATTTATATTTCTTTTGGAATATTCACCAGTGGCAAACACAATGACGTGCGTAAACACTTTACGATATAGTTTTAACTCGCTGGCACTATAACGAATAAAATATTATAAACATTAACTCTTCATATCACGCCAGCTCAGTTTACATTATAAAATAAAACTTCCATAAACCTTGAGTAGAAACATTATATACAAATTACAAGGTACATTAATTATGAGTATCTTAAAAATATAATTCATCATAATGTGCAGTGCCATGTGGCTTGTAGCATATTTATTTTAATTCCTAAAAAATATATTCTTTGCTAACAGTTTGACTACAACCGCTCTAATAATGGATTTAAACTATTCTTGTAGTTCGCGCTAGGTGTTTTTTTTTATCCTGGTACGTTCAAGTGACGGCACTGCACCTGATGGTAAGTGCAGTGCTGACCAGTTAAATTGTCAAGTAGCATGAGACATCAGTCCCCCGCTACTCAACACAATCATGCCGGCCTGCTGTGTAGCTTCTTCACACTACGTCTAAAGGACCCAGGATCATAGGAGGAGGGAACACGATAGCTGGCAAACTGTTCCACAGCTTGATGGTGCGCCAAAAATACGAATTCGCAAACCTCTTGGTTCGGGCCAGGGTAGTAGACACCACGAAGCCGGGGCTCCGCAAGCCTGTACGCGTGGTTCTGGTATGGAAGGGAGAGGATGGGATGAGGGAGGATGTTTCCGCTGTGATGGCAATAACCAGGATTCCACAACTCATAACCTTCAGTCTGCTGCGTAGGTAGCAGAGCGGCAGATGCTGATCAGCCGGATCGGGCATAACCGTGCAGTAAATTTTGTCGATGCTTACGGGAGAGGATAAATGGAAAGCGGTAGCCGTCTTCTGTGAAGCGTCTTCTGTTGGTGGTAAGATATTCATATCCGACCGGATAGCGATCATAGTACACATGGTGTAAACCCCGCCATAGTGGCACACGCAAGTGTGTCGCGTTCTGCAGTTAGCCAGTGTACATCCGCTTTTGTCGGGGTCTAGAGTTGGGGTACGATGTTTGGCTGTGTTGCGGCGTTCTAAATACTGTGACACCAGACCCTCGACCGCTTCTTCACCTCCATGCCCCATGGCGTAGTGTGCAGAAGCCACATAGCAGGCCGGCATTATTGCGTTGAGTAGCGAGGGATAGATTATCTCTCTGACTTAGCAGTCTGTGGCCGTGGGTTCGATTCCCGCACAGAGACAAATATTTATGTGACAGATAGATTTTTGTTTCGGGTCTGGGTGTTGTGGGACCGTAGTCGCTCGTAGTTATTGATACCCACGATACAGGTTTTACCTAGTGTGGGCTCAGAACTTTGTGTGTGACTGTTGGGTGTATTTATTTTAGCTTTTCAATGCACAATTCGAAAATATAACTATGTCGTTTAATGGTTGTATGCTATCATATATCGTGCATGGTGTTGTCCCATAAAGCAAAAATAATACAACAAAATCATTTTGCACGAATTTTAGTTTTAAATGTATAATTTGTTTTTGTTTTGCTTATTAATTAACGTAAATATGACCTGTATGTTTCTGAAAGTCAATTATAGCATATCATCAACCAATTAAACTAATACACAGGTATATAAATAAATATAAAAAAAGTTTTACACAATAGTTATAAAAGATTATTGTTTTACTACCAACCCGCATTGGGCCAGCGTTGTGGACTAAGGCCTAACCCCTCTCATTAGTAGAGGAGGCCCGTGCCCAGCAGTGGGACAATGTTTAATACAGGGCTAGTATTATTATTATTTAATAATGGATTATCCCAGACTTGGTAATGCCTCACGCTAGGCGTGCTTTCCACACTAATGTAACGAACACAAACTACATCAGACACACGCAGCCAAACACACATGATTATAGCGTGTACCTTAGCATAAAAACACAGTGGTACATTGATTTTTGTATGCGAAACTCAGTATAGGTAGATACCACGCGTTTATTTCTTATTAGAGATATTAGTCTAAAGTACATAGAAGCCAATTAAATTACTGAGAATTATAAGATTTAACACCCGATGTCTTGATGTAATGGACATAGTGTAGAGAAAAGTACATAATAAAAAGTACAAAAAAGATATAGAGCCATTGAAGTCAACATAAGTATTTCAATCTGTAATCATGCAAATACCTGAGTTATGTTTTTATTTTTTTATCGTGACACGGCAAAGTGACCACACTGCACCTGATGGTAAGCGCAGTGCCGTCCAATTAGAGTATCGAGTAACGAGAGACAATCTATCCCCCGCTACTCTATACAATCATGCTGGCCTGCTTCTTCACACTACGCCATGGGCAAGAAGGTGAAGAAGCGGTCGAGGGTCTAGTGTCAGAGTACTCAGAAGGCCGCATAGCGTCCAAATATCCGGATGTACACTAGCTGACGTAACGCGACACACTTGCGTGTGCCACTATGGCGGGTTTTACACCCTGTGTACGGTGGTCGCTATCCGGGCGGATATGAATGTCCTACCACCAGCAATGTAATGGTGAGACTTGGTATTTATATTTATGATTGATACTAAAATATAACTCTTTCATTAAAACATTAGCACCATGCAACAGCACGTGGTATCAAATTACTATGTAAGAAACAGGTAAGACTATTGACTGTAAACATAAAAAGTACAAAAAAAATGTTTTTTTTTTCCATTTCAAAGTACGATAACACAAGCATTTTGTGTATAATTTTCACTATAGTCTGTCCAAAATTATTTAAAACGCAACGGGTCTCAATACAAAAATGGGCATTCTTCTTCGAATAAATCGTTTTTTTTTTAATTATCCCGGAACATTCGAATAATTCGTAAGTTCGAATTATTCACACACGCATACTTTCTATACGCAATACGCATACTACCTTTTTTACGTTTTATATCTCTAGTATGAAGGATATTGCAATGAATAGCCAATACTCAGTATATTAAAAGAATTAATATGTGATGTGTCAGGTGATCCCACGGGAACTATGTTAAAATATCTTGTATCATGGGTTTTCTGAACTATCAAAAACTTTCGGTCTTATAACAGATCCAAATCAAAATTTCTATCTCACACAAACATTCACAGCCAATTACTTACCGACTGTGAAAAACCAATTCAGCAATGTTATGCGTACCATTATAAATCAAAATCTGAATAGCACTGCTACAAGTGCTTATGGACAAGCCCCATATTTGTTTCAAAGGCTTACTTAGGTAAGCTACCTAAATATGTGTTATATTTCAAATTATTGGTGTTGGAATATGGTAAGATTTTTAATAATAAATAACATCCAACAGTCACACACATAGCCCCAACCCCACACTAAGATACGAGTCTTGTGTTGTGGGATCAGGGACAACACATTACCCAGACACCGGACACAAATATCTGTCTGTCAAATATTTGACCCAGTGTGGGAATCGAACCCACGGCCTCTTGTTTTACAGCCGGCTATGCACCAACTGCGCCACAGATGCTGTCAAAGAAGATATAACAGAGCTATCAAAAATAAGGGCCAATCAGTGAAGAAGCGGTCAAGGGTCTAGACCCTCTGAGTACTGAGTACAGAAATTATCTGATAGACGCTCTAACAGTTCTTATGTTATTTATTATATTATTGTAATAGTTTTTGCTGTCTAAACAGCATGCTGTGAAGTTGTATACACATTTCAAAGTAAAAAGACAGCTTCAGTTTAATCATAGTACCTATTAAAGGATAAAAAGGACTCTTAAAGTTTTTTTTAGTACCTCAATAGGCAGACAAGCAGACGGGCCACCTGATGGTAATTAGACACCGCCGCCCATAGACTTCTGCAATGCCAGGGCACAGCAAAGCAGCTGCCTACCGTAAGTTTATTAGCCTCAGAGATATGTATTTATAATAGACCTTTACCAGAGACAGACACTCATAAGTTCTTCATAAATTTTAGAAATCATTTGCTATTAATGATAAAACCAATTTCAATTTCAATCCTGGTGAATTCATTTAAGTTGTGACAGTAATTTTATGTCAATATTTTTTTATATATGTGCATATTATATTCTTACAAAAACTAATGTTATCAAATATATTGTTCAAAAGTTTGAACCTTAAAATGTTGATAAACAATAAAAAATAAAATGTAGATTCATTGTATTGGCCCGATCACAACATTAAATATGACTATGTTAATTTTATCACCTTAAGGGGAATATGTTGCATATAAGCATTTTTTAGAAACGTAAAAATTATATAAAATACAATTTGCATTTCTATATATGAAGAGCTATTGTACAAACTATTTCATTGATTGTGCTATATGTCCCTGAACATATATAAATTTGTTATTATTTATTTATACCAGCCTTGTATTAAACTTGTCCCACTGTTGGGCACAGGCCTTCTCTACTAATGAAAGGGGTTACACCTTGGTCCCTTAGTATATTATCATTTATATATAATGTAATACTACACTTATTCATTTATAACAAAACCTAGCAAACACACTGGCGACATGATGTCTGCTCATGAACATAATATCAAAAGAACCTTAGTGTACTGTCAACTTTACCAGAAATCAGATTTGGAACTCTAAATCTCCCTCTCAATATGAAAAGCAACAAGCTGCCATGTTACACCAGTTTACTGTGAAGTACTACCATATTCAAGTACAGTAATACAGTGTGTAGGCAAGATTGTCTAGTCTGGCTAATATATTAACCTATTTTTAATTAGTACATATTTCATTGGGATATAAATACAGTACATACCAACTTATGGATTGCAACAACTTTGTTACACCTTCTGATTATCCTTCAACTTCCTTCAACAGACATGTACTTACTAATTATTAGATCCGAAGAAGTAAATGCATTGCACGTTAGTCGCCTTCTTCGGTGGCTTTAATTCCGGAGTCGGTAAGGCTACCTGAAAACCATCACAACATTAAATTAGGTTAGCCATTTGTTTACATAGTGAATATATGTTTGTTACATTCATAGTGTTCAGAATATAATGGGTCTAAATAAATGTCCACCTTGTAAGAGTTATAAGCTTAAGTTTGGCGTTGCTGCGACAAAGGCGAGTAATAATGGGAAAATTTCCCGCCTATAATTGCTTACTTACGATTGAGAGAAAATAATACATAAACTTTTTAAATTAACTTATACATGACTAAACCGGACTTATTATCTTTCTTAATCGAAGTAATAGCATAGTGAGATATATTTATTTGAAAGTGGAAAAGAGAAGCTTCTTACCCGGCCTGGCCAGGGGCTAAAACCCTTCATTTTCGCCCTGAAACAAACACACAACACGATATATTATCACCGAATTCTAGTAAGAATTATATCTAGAATATATGAACGTCGCTATTAACTACATACCAAACTAAATCACCAAGTTTATATCCTTCAGACATGATGCACGTCCTCCTCTTGCGAATTTCTACCACGAACTAAACCACAAACAAATTAAAAACTACAGAAACCCCAAACGTCTATAAAATGTCTATGGTTATTTCAGTGTTGGAAACCGAACTTTACCGATAAAATTTAGAAGTTATTAGATACATTATCAATTAAACGTATTATTTATTTCTATATCTAATACATCTTAGTACTCTGATTTTTAATGTATAAATAAATAAGCTTGTGATATACAAAAGTAAACATTTTTATAATAATTTTAGAATAGTATTCTTGTCTTCTGAGTGGTCATTTTAATAAGTTTGAACGCGCGTATAATGTTCTTTTTTAATTTATTTATTTAGTTTTCGCGTAAGATTAGGCAGTATGGTTGAATGACTATAGACTGTCCTTTGGACGAAAAAAATACTGTTATGTTTGCACGTCAAAAAATTGAAAACGCTAATGATATAGAAACCCGCATATAATAAATTATTTTTATTAAATTTATTTAGTACCGATGTAATATAAAACTGTTATTGTTTTACTAAAGCATGTCTAAAAGATATTTTCCTCAACAATATGGGGATAGGAAAAAGGCAAAACTTGATGTCAGTATATCTGACCATAACTTCCCTTTAAGTCAAAACAATAGCTTTATCCAAGGTAAATAAAACAGTATATCCCACAGATCGATAAAAAATCGTACTTTTACGACTGAGATTAAAATGCCTGGTTTACAACGTAAACTATTAGTTTTTATTAACTAACCTAAAATTATGTTATTTTTATTGTACTTAAGAATCGAAAAAAGCAGACACATGGGGGGATGACAATGACGACGAGATGCTTCTCTTGGCCAGCCAAGCCTGTGAGGAGGCGTGCAGCAGCGACGATATTAGTTTGTTGGGTAACTACACAATATGCATGCAGCCGGCTTCCACAAGTACACAGATGTACAACAAACCGGAGCCAAGCACTTCTAAAACATCCTTCGTGTTTAAAAAGCCGTCAACCAACCCGCCCAGCATGTTGTCAACACATTTGAAGGACAAATGTGACCGGATATCATCACCACTGCCAGGAATTTCCTCTAAACTTGTCACAAATGATACTAGAGAAGTAAACCTATCTGACGAATTGATATTCAACGATAAAATATACAAAGGGCAGGACTCTAATGTTGTTTATCAACAGTTACTGCAGATACAAGAAGAAAATGCAAAACTGAAGTCTGAAAATGGGACATTGCTTGAGAAATGTTTGACCAAAGAGGGCGAGGCATCGATACTCAGAGCTCAGTTGAAGAACTGCCAAATATCAGTAGACAATGCCAGGTTGGAGAAAATTAAAGCTCAAGAAAAGGTTCAGATGGAGTATAATGAGAAATTAAACATGGCAAATAACCAAATGAATGACTTGAGGACACAGTTAGACTTCAAGGTTACATTGCATTTTTATCAGATGAATTCATGTTATCAACTGAATTCAAAAAAAGGAGAAAGTTCTCAATTTGTCAGAATCTTTTTTTTATGTATGTTCCCCGATTACTCAAAGATGCCTGGACCTATTCGAGAAATTATTTAGTTGTTTAAAGGGTATACTTCCCAGGTGGTTCCATTGGCACCAAGTCAGGATCTGATGATGGGATCTCAGAAACATTGTGGGCAACCCTCAAATTTTATAGGGACACATAATTTGTTTTTATTGAAGTATAATAAGTTATATGAAGTATAAAATATAATAAGTTGAAAATCAATATTATTTATTATCACCAATAAAATTTACAGTTTCACATTAGTACATTTATTACAGAATCTAGAAATAATCAGTATAAAAGAGAAATGCAAGAAATTGGAGTCAACTAAATTGAAACTGACACAAGTTACTGTTAGCGGTAATGACATATCATCTAGGTAAGTATATATTACTATATTCTAAGTATAAAGTTATTCTATCCATTTTTACAATGTAAGCTAAGTACTACAAACTGTTTAAAATCTATTTATTTTTAAATCTCAATAATGGGGGGGTTAGTATTAGTTATCACTCAAAATTATTTTTATTTTTTTTCCTGACATGACAAAGTGACGACACTGCACCTAATGGTAAGCGCAATGCCGTCCAATTAGAGAATCAAGTAACAAGAAACAATCTATCCCCTGCTACTCAACACTATCTTGCCGGCATGCTTCACACTATGTCACAGGCAAGAAGGTGAAGAAGCAGTCGAGGCTCTAGTGTCAGAGTACTCAGAATGCCGCAATATAATTTTATTATAAAAGATGGATATTAAAAAGACAATGTACATTATAACTCAAAAGATTATTTTGTTGTTTCAGTAATAGGCACACAAATAACCACATTCCAAATGATTTTACTCAGAAAAAAAGAGTAAAAACTTGCAGCAGTTCAGTACAAACTGAGGACAAACTAAAGTTTCTTAAACTTAACAAAGTATGTAGAAAAGGTAAATATGTTTTTATAACTAACTAGTGACCCGCCCTGTAGGGAAAATTTAGCATATAAGCCTATGGCAATAGGGTAGTTTCCTGTATTTAATTTTGTACATTATACATGTCACCGAATATAATATGCAAAAGAATGCCTTTTTTGAAACCAGAATCCAAATCTCTTTGATATATAAGTTCACAATTAATATAAAATATTGGTAAGAGCAAAACGGTGAAGGAAACCACAGTGAGGAAACTTGCATACCTGAGAATTTTCATAAGAATTTCGAAGGTATGTGAGAAACATCTCACTATCTCCCTTGCACAACGGCACCGTAATGTCCATTCTGAGAGGCTCATATCATGCATCCTTTTACTTGATAAAATTCTTTTGATAATAGGTTTTACGTAATATAACTTGTTGATTAAAATAATGAAAAAATTCATGTCAACTACCCTACTGTACATGACAATTATGATATAATCTGTTGTAAATTGTACTTGTGCTTCAAAACTACCTTCTTCACATGTCTTATGATTTTTTTTTACAATATGTCATAAAACAACATTATAATTATAATGTTAAACAATTTAATTAGGCTGTTATGCATGTCATGTCGTATGTCTGTTATCTATACCTCATGCTCATGGCTATACTTTTATGCTTAAAAAATAACTTAAAACCTATAACATTTATCTTTAAATGTTACAGAAATATCCAAATTGGATACAGTATTGCCATATTTATTGCAATCATCACACAACCAGCAGTATTCTCTGCTGGATTACAATGAGAAACTGCAGAAAAGGACAGATCTATCCCACAACAAATGTAGGATATACAGTACATTTTTAAAAGCTCCATCCACTCCACTGGCTAAGAATGGGAATTGTAAGGTTCAAACTAATTCCATTTATGAAGACTTATGTTGCATTGTTGTTGGAAAAAATGACTTAGAAAAATATTTTAATGTGAGTATTTTAGTTTTGTAATTAACCTATGTCGGTGATAGAAGATTAACAAATCTTCGATTCGCCGACGACATCGTCCTTTTTTCATCCTCTGCCTCGGAATTGGGTTCTATGATTAACGAACTTTGCTGTGCAAGCTTTGCTGTGGGACTAAAGATGAATATGACAAAGACCAAGCTAATGACAAACAGCATGCAGCACACAATAGAGGTGAATGATGGGACGATTGAGTACGTCCACGAGTATGTTTATTTGGGTCAAATAGTCTCCTTTCAGGCGCGACAAGAAGCCGAAGTCACGAGACGAGTCGAGAACGCCTGGAAGAGCTACTGGTCTATGAAAGACCTGATGAAAGGCAAGCTTCCACTAGCCCTTAAACGGAAACTCGTGGACGTGCGCATTCTTCCAATCCTTGTGTACGGTGCGCAGACTTACTTGGTCCTTGACAGAACGTCAGAAGTCCGCGCTTATGGTTTGCCAGCGAGCTATGGAGCGTAGTATGCTGAAAGTCAAAATCTCGGATAAAATAAGAAACAGTATACTACGCTCAAAAACCAAAATAACGGATGTTGGCTACGAAGCCGCTAGTCGGAAATGGAACTGGGCTGGACACGTCTGCCGTATGCGTAATGACATGTGGGCAAAGATCACCACACAATGGGTTCCATTAATAAAGCGGCGACGAGGACGGCCCAGAAGGCGATGGCGAGATGAGCTTGACTCCCACTTAAGGGATTGGCATGCTGCAGCTCAAAGTCGAGACGAGTGGAAAGAGGGTAGGGAGGCCTTTGCCCTGCAGTGGGACGACCATGGCTGATAATAAATAATAATTAACCTATGTATTTACCAGTTAATACAATAAATACACCGAATACGAGAATCACGGTAGGCATCGGCTTTGCTGTGGCCTGGCATTGCAGAAGTCTAAAATAACTATTTCGGGTCCAACTTTTGTCTGATGCAGGGACCGTAACCGCAACATCTCGTTTTACTGCCGCCTACTCAACCAATGCACCATAAAAGCTGTTAATATCATCAAATTAAATCATTTATCTGGGTAAATAGGTTACTATGGGCACCATTTACAGTCTACTGGCACTTCAGTAATATCCAACTATGAGAAATTTTATTGTAATCACCAAGAAACTTAGAAGACATTTGTATATTTTTTACTTTTTTAAGTTATACATTCAAAAATAAATACATTCAGATGTCATTTGCATTCATTAGTAAATTATTTTCAGGTATTCAGGGCTATAAAGTCTGCTCTAGAAGAGGTTTATACTCGACTGGAGATAATATCCAGAAGGATGATGTCAGCATTCCAGAAGGAAATGGATGAAAAGTATATTGAGTCAAGTACCAGTTATGTAGATGTAAGCAGAGATGAATTATTGGAAGGAAGGTAAGCTCATTTTTAAATAACATTACTATAGGTAAATGAGCTGTAAATGGTTAGAAACTTAGCAAAGTAATTTAATATTATGAACGTAACATAGTTAGAATTACTTATAAAATAAAACTACATACCACGTTGTAACATGATTAATATAAAAGTGCAGGTGAAGGCTTGATGGCTAATACATAAATGTACCGAACTGGATCGACTTGGAGTCTGTTTCATGTAACTCTTTTTGTCTTCACACGTAACTCTGAAATTTATTAATGGATACAAAGTACGAACACAATTTTTTTTGAAAACAATATGTTTTTAATTTGCACTTTCTGCTGCATGAAAGTCTGCACAGTTTGATTGGGTGTCCATAAAATTAGTTTTTGTATAACATAAATTTAATATGGACTTTAACTATGTACATCAAACTGTCGGCAGTCCCCGTGACTGCCTGATGTTTTTTTTTTATTCTGGCACGGCAAAGTGACCACACTGCTCCTGATGGTAGCAGTGCCGTTCAGTTAGAGTATCAAGTAGCGAGACAATCTATCCCTCGCTACTCAACACAATCATGCCGGCCTGCTGTTTAGCTTCTTCACACTACGCCTAAAGGTCCCAGGATCATAGGAGGGAGGGAACACGGTAGCTGGCAAACTGTTTCACATGTTGTAACTTAATCCTTATATTTCAGAGCTTTGTATAAAGAAGAACAAGAAATACTGGCGCGTCGAATGGCCGCCATATTGTCGTATGTTCTAGAAACTCCTAGAGGTGTGGAGTTTTATAATCATTTCGAGGAACAGACTGAAAAAGAAGAGAGGATGTGTATTACTGTTATAATAAGTAGGATATGTGAGTTATTAGATAGCACTGTAAGTAACATTATATTGTGGTCTACTTATGTTAAAATTATCATTGAAATACTTTAGATTATTCTAGAAAGTGATCTGATATTTTTATTAGTTGCCTGGTGCGGGCTTACAATAAAGTAAACCAATGTGGAGTAAAATCATTTATGTTAAACTATGTTGAAGAAGTTTATATATTGTTATTAATTTATATTATAGATACTCCATATAGTTTATTTTCTCTAAATAAGTTATCATTGACAATATGTAGGGTAACCACTCTACACTACTTTAAGAGACATTTCCTCGACATATCTCTTATGAATTGTAGAAAAGAAACTTATTTTAATTAATATAATATTTGTCATGTACTTTTTTCAGTCATGTGCAACCTTGTACAGTGGATTATTATTATCAATATGCATTTTATTACAAATATTAACATCACAAACAAACAAAACCACAATAATACTAGACACAATCAAGTCTGTGATAACTGCACGAGCCATGCCTTTTGTGTATTGTAATGTTTTGGGAATGGTAAAGACGATATCGCTGTGGGAAAACTTCAAGAAGACATTTTGTCCTGGATCGAATGCTGGGAATCTTAAAATAGATTACGATCAAGGTGTATTGTTGTGTAAAAAAGGTCAGTAGAATTTTTACAGGAAAAAACATGTATGGACTGTTTTCTTTTCGATGATTAAAATAGAATAAGTGTAAAATTCCTAATATTTATACTAAACAGTATCAAATGATTCATCGAACCTTAGCTAAATAAATTAAAAATTACAAGTTAATTTTTTTTAAGTATTTTAACTACTTTACAACTGCTAAAAAATACTTTATATAAGAAAAAATATCTCCAGAATCTTTCCAAGGCTTCATCAATAATCGCTCGATAAATCTTTTACTAACCGACTTCGAAAAAAGGAGGAGTTTCTCAATTCGTCGGAATCTTTTTTTTTATGTATGTTCCCCGATTACTCGAAGACGCCTGGACCGATTCGAGAAATTCTTTTTTGTTTAAAAGTATATACTTCCCAGGTGGTCCCATTGGCACCAAGTCAGGATCTGATGATGGGATCTCAGAAAAATCGAGGGCAACCCTCAAATTTTATAGGGACACATAATGTGTTTTTTTATTGAAGTTGGTGTACTTTTTGAGGCTATCATAATGTTTTTTCAGATTCATGTTACCTACAAACTCTATATAAACACGTAGAAGTGTGTTTGAAATGTATAGAGAAACAGAAATTTGCAGAAAGTGCCGTCACATTCACCCGAGATCTTCTGGTTTTGCACACCAATATTTGTGAAGGAGTCAGTTATGGACAGGATAAATACAGGTTTTTATTTATTTTTAATTATTCACTTACATATGTGTGAACATACTTTAAAGCTATAATATGGACAGTTGGCGGTCTATTTGATTTAAGCGACATTTTTGCGATATTGAGTTCTGTACATATTCGAAATTAGCAAATTTTTCTGCATCTTTTGAGCCTAGTTTAAATTTTTTTGTGCTATTTTTGGTGTGAAAATGTATAGAGCAGGTATATAAAATTAAGATATCTCGAGAACCGCAAGGTTTCCCGTGATATCCTTGCAAACTGTTTTAGTACTCATTATAATTTATGATTTTTGCTATACTCAGAATTACGGGAATCGCTTCACAAGTTTCTTTAAAAAAATAATCAATTTTTTTTATTTTAATTTAAAAAATATAATAATTTTACCTTCCAATAAAATTTGTATTATGTTTCCTCAGACGTCCAAAGTCCTTTTATGAGAGAGTACATCCGTTTTCTTTCCTTACACAGCCGCTAGATTTGACTCGTTTCCGCCCGCTATACGCCTTGATCGCCCTCTAGGTACCTTAACTCAAACTATAATAATGACAGAAGCCGCCATCTTTTGCTCATTGTTTGGTTCATAATGATATTAATTAAGCCCAGGAAGAGCTTACCTGGACTTTGGACGTCTGAGGAAACATAATACAAATTTTATTGGAAGGTAAAATTTTTATATTATGTTGTCCGTTTGACGTCCAAAGTCCTTTTATGAGAGACGTGTTTGTTATCTCCTGGCGGCTTATGACATTTAAATGCAACAATGTGAGAATAGAAAGCGTAATAATATATGTGCCACAATTGAATTCACATAATTATTTTCATAAGTAATTACATATTACAACGATAGATATTTATTCAGATAGATAAAAGTTATTTAGAAAGAATTTTCTGAAATGCTATTAGTTTCAGATAGAATTTCCTAAAGATACATGCCTACTTCCAATTGGCGTTGGTAAGGATTTCAGTATTAGGATAATTTGTGCCCAGTTAAAGGTTGAAACGGCTGCTCTACTGTTACCAGGTAATGCATATATTCCAGCCACAACTAATAATCGTAATAAGTACGTAATCGACATTAATATTTGGCATGGCTGTCCGAACTGGAACTTTAGACAAACTTTGATAGAACCTCATATATCTTTAGTTGTATTTACTATCGTCCTAAGCCAAAGTAGCTACTTTGGCCTAGTGTTCTCATCTGGATATCTATAAATCTACATCCTTAACTCATAAATTTCAACCCAGAATGTTGGTATTCAAATGATTGCCTTTGATCCAAAAACAGGATTAATAAAATGTAATGTAATGATATTGATAATCTGATGAATATTGATAATGATGATTATCAGGATAACAATGCAACAAGGCTAAACCAAGTATCCTGCGGTCTGATTCTAATAAAATCAATGCCGTATATATTGAAATATAATTTTCAGTAAGTATTTTTTATGAAAAATAATTTTTAACCAACTTTAGCCTCATATTGGTTATGACTTAGGCAACGTGAATTAGCTAATTGTTAGTAATACGTTTTATAATAAAATTACTTGAAACTTTTACATCTGTAATAGTTTTACACACTGACGCTTTTGTTGAAAAATGCATAAGAATTCTACGGCAATTTATTTAATGAAAACAAATTTGCTAAGCACTTATCTCACTGTCAGAGTTTCGGTAATAAGAAGTTAGATTATTTTGACAGCCCGAATGTGACTGTTTAATCACAATTGAGACATAAGACTTAAGGTCTCCAGCATGATCTCAACCGAAATTTACTTTATTGATGGGAATCAGGGAGCTGACCTGTGATAATAGGCGTTCGATAAGTGTTATGCGATGTTGGTACGAAGAACAGGTCGCTACTTGGTGTTCCCATCGTTTCAAAAACTTTGACGTAGCCTTGTTTATAAGGTGCCACTCGGAGCCCGTGCGTGAGAGTTTGCCGGCTTCCGTATTGTACAATCCCGGAAAGTAGTGAGAGATGAGTACAATATTGAGCTTGTCCATCAGAGCCGGTTAGTCCTTCAACAGCAACTTCAGTAGGAGATGTTTATGATCTGTTCTACTGATCTGTTTTCGCTCATTAAGAATCACTGGTGTGTGTGCGAGAGCTGCTGCTTCTTGATGTTGTAGCAATCACCGTGCAAAATTTGAAGTTGCTCTTTTACTACACTTCTTATATAAATAAATCTGACTGGTTTTGTAATTTACTAAATGGCCCCATTATCTATGCGAAGCATCTGTCATAATAGATGTCATAGGAAGCATCTATGTATGTATCAGACTCTAGAGCAATGTTTTCTAGCCACCATTTGAGATCTATCAAGGACTATTCCGAAATATACAGAAGGCTCGCGTGGTATTTTTCAAATTGCTGACGCTGCAGAAAATGGCAATGCAACCTTCCCCGGAGGGTGATGAAGGTCGCATAATTTAGGTACCCTAAGAGGCGTTGAGTCTGCTTGAGGGCCTAATTGCCGGCAGCGGGACGTGTTGGCAGGCTCTGGTGTATCTTGTGACTTGTGGTAGAGGCTCTGACGCTGCAGAGAATGGCAAAGCAACCTTCCCCGGAGGGTGATGAAGGTCGCATAATTTAGGTACCCTTAGAGGCGTTGGCCTGCTAGAGGGCCTAATTGCCGGCAGCGGGCGTGTAGGCAGGCTCTGGTTTTTCTTCTTGTGGTAGAGGTTCTGACGCTGCAAAGAATGGAAAAGCAACCTTCCCCAGAGGGTGATGAAGATTGCATCATTTAGGTACCCTAAGAGGCGTTGAACCTGCTGTTGAAGGCTCTGGTGTATCTTGTATCTTGCGGCAAGGATTCTGTTGTTTCCTGTGCCCCAATTGATACTCAGATATTCTATCGATCTCGTCGGGGCAGTGATCGATTTACCCAAATTTATAAACTAGCCCAGGCTGGCTAAAAAGTTTATTGCAGAATTTGCCTGTGACTGGAGTATATTCTGGTACCCTACATTGTCAATGAAGTGAACCACTTCGGTGCCGCTGCCTGGCCAAATGGCAGGTCGTAGTAGGTAGCATATCTGGCTCTGATATGACTCAGATTTTGTTACGCGATTTTGATGGAAATGACGTAATTCCGCGGCGCCATAAATAGATTTAAGGCCTTTAAGCTGAACATTACGCGATCGATTCAGTTATACGAGAGGTGCAATAGCACACCCACACTTCACCGAACCCATAACCGTCGTACGTTGTGGCAGACGCGAGCCTCTGGCCATACTGAACTGATACTGATATTTCGTAATAGAAAAACCCAATATTCAACAGCCTCCGCGGTGCAATTGGCGAGCAGCCGGCTGTGAAACGGGAGGCCGTGGGTTCGATTCCCACACCGGGACAAATGTCTGTGCGACCGACAGACATCTGTGTCCGGGGTCTGGGTGGTGTCAGATCGAATGTCTTTCGCAGTCCCCGACACCCACAACACAAGAATCGCATCTTAGTGTAACGGGGTCGGGGCCGTGTGTGTGTGACTGCTTACTTATTATTATTAATATCACTCTACCCGTCCCGGGGAATGAACCCAAAACCCAAGCACAGCAGTAGCAACACGCACGTTTACATTACAACTGCGCCACAGAGTGCCACGAATTGTGTGTGCGCCTTGTGTAACATCACGCGATGTTCTCAGGCGGTCACCCATCCAAGTACTGACCGCGCCTAACGTTGCTTGACTTTGGTGATCGGACGAGAACCGGTGTATTCAAAGTGGTATGGACGTTGGCTGTGGTCGATGTGAAAACAAATCGTCCCCGGTGATTAGTTACAATATTATTTGAGCATAATCCCTGAGGGCGTTGCTTCCAGATGTCTTGCCACAAACTGTGTGTGTGTACGTGTGTTTCGTGTTTTTGTTGTCGAGGTGAACACAGATCGCCCCCGATGAATAGTTACAATATTATTTGAGCACGATCACGGAGTGTGTTTTGGTTATTAAAACAGCGCGCATATAAAAAGAAGGAGTCAGACAACCAGGCTATAAAATTATTAGATTATAATAATTTACCTTCTTTGAATTTCCAATGAATTAATTTTAAAAGACAGTCATGACATCTAATGTTGGTAAAATTAAAAGAAGTGTACAGTTGAATGCAATTCGAGACCCAGATATAATTATCAAAACAGCTTTGTTTGGATAGAAACGTAACTTATGGTCTTTTTCGCATTTTGCCTGTTTAAGGGCGCCTTTTTTATGCTCCCCTCTTCCTTTTTTGTCCTCAAAACTGTTGTTGCAAATATTTGCAAGTTTTGTGGATGAAATTATTTCAATGATGGTGGTATGTGTAGACCTTAGAGTATTTAACACTGGAGACGCCATTGAGCGCTTACCCCGTATGACAAATGTAAGAGCACGGTGCTCATACACGTTCTATAAAACGAGTTGCGCTTCGTGATCCGCCACTCAAAAAGTGACATCACGTGCGAATTGAGCTCCCTCAAAATGCGAGCCTGTAGCGGTATTAACATCTAAAAATAGATCTGACACATCAAACTTACAAAAATACAACATTATTTTTCACCTGGACGTATTTTTTTAAAGTAATATTATCCTTAAAAGCAACAAAACATATAATTTCTAAAAATTATCATCAGGTAATAAATGTTGCCAGGTTAATCTTTTAGCCACAGTAGTGTAAAATTTATTTGCATTTAATATCTTAAACGCAAGTTGTTTTTTTAATATTCATTTTTAACTAATGTTGCCCGCGGCTCCGCCCGCGTGTAGGTCTTGGAGCAACCTTCTATATTTTGCTATCCCATAAGAAGCGTGCATTTTTTCGAGTTAAAAGTGGTCTTTGTCATTTTCTGATCCCTAAACTGCTACTATGCAAAAAATCATGTCGATCCTTTGCTCTGTGAAAAACTAAACTATCCCATGGGAACTGTACATTTCTCCGGGATAAAAAGTAGCCTATGTGCTTTTCCAGACTATAATCTATCTCTGTGCCAAATTTTAAGTAGATCCGTCCAGCCGTTGTAGCGTGATTGGATATCAAACAACCATGCATCCATCCAAACATACGCATTTATAATATTAGTAGGATTACTTTATTTATGCTTCTTAATTTATAAATATTAGGAGAGTTGACATATCGACTAAGTTTACAATTTCATAAACTTTATGCCAGTGTAGCATTTTGGGTGGTTTATGTGGTAACACTGTCGTTTATGCAAGACTCAAATAGTGTTGTAGATAAACTTATAAAGGTTATCGATAAAATTACTAATCCATCTGGACTGTCTTCTAAACACATACTTTTAATGTAAATAGTTCTAACACACTAGGAATGTCACAAAATATGACAAAACCAGAATAAAGTATTTGTCAAAAAAATGTGATCCTAAAAATGTATCCGGTACCTATATTTAAAAAAGTTAGGATTATACTTTGAAAAAACCGGGCCATGCCTATAATTTTAAAAACAAGCAACTTAGATTTTTTTGTAAACCGGTTTGACTTGCCTTTTCACCCGGTTCCGGCTTGACGTCGACTTTTGGGACACCCTGTTTTCATGTCGAGATCTCAAGCCCTTTTTATATGCTCTTCATAATAGATAGCCGTTAGCCGGCTACCACACCAAAACAGGCGATAATCGCTCTCAATGACATACAATACTTTCATTCACAGCATTTGCTAATCGCATTCGTTACCAGTAACACTGTATTTCTTGGCTCCGCTTATTTAATTTGAAATTTTATGGAATAACAGAACACTCCATTTTCTTACAAACTATATACCATTGTCGGCCGAATACATCTTTCAAAATATAATGTATGTCCGCAAAAATTTGGCTTACTTTAAAAAAAACAGTGACATACACAGTCTAAATACAAGAAATAGGAACAAACTCGCAGTTACAAAGTTAAGACTTAGTAAGACCAATAATTCATTTATGGGTAACTGTGTAAAATTTTATAATAAACTACCTTCCGAAGTAACGAATTTGCAGGAAAATACATTTAAATCCCACGTTAAACAAGTATTGATGTCTAGAGGCTACTATAAAGTAGCAGATTATATAGCAGATAGGGATGTTTGGGATCGGTCCTGCACACTGCACCAAGATACTGTGGCATCTCTTTGAATTTATAACATTACTAGAATAATTATAAACTGTGTATTTTAAAGGTCCTTAATGTATACTTATTTAAAAAAAATCTATTTCGACATTTTTTCTTTGTCTGACATATTTATTCATTTGACATAGACGACCGATCGATCGTTCAGTTTATAAAGTGTATGCCTTTGAATTATATTTTAAATGTAAATTGTCTCAACGTAGGTATATGCCAATGTATGGTCAATTGTAAATGTGGGTTTAATGCAATGATACACCCTTTAATTTGTTTTATTTTTATATATGTTATCAAGATTTACGTTTTAACGGTGCTATGTATGCATTTATCCATATATTGATACAATATGTTTATAAATTTATTATAACGTGAAGAAAAAAAAATGTTACAATTGATGACGAAAAAAATAAGCCCGGAGTTTCTTTCTGCCTTTCTTCTTCGGGTCGACATCGCTTAGATAGTTAGTGAAAGGCTGGTAGGTTAGCTAGACTACGGTTTAATTTCCTTCCAAATCCGTCCTGTTTCCTTTCAACTTCTCCCCTCCCATTCCTGTCCTGATCATCATCTCCCGTCAGTTCCTTTACCGACGATCATGATTCCTTTCATTTTCCGGTCATCCTCTTTTCTCCTTTTCCAGTCCTATCCTCGACGTTGTATCCCTGCCTACCAGCCCTTGATGGTAGATTCCAAGTTCCTACGCCACTAACCATAATTACTCATTCCCGTATGGAGAATTTCCATTTGTTTTTTGACCTGTCATAAGTGCCTTTTATATGCCTACATGATGAATAAAGATTTTTATTTTATTTTATTTATTGGAAAGGTCGTGTTGTGTACTTTCCGGTGGTATATTTGCTGAGGTATAATCGGAATACCTCAAAACGAGTGAGTAATCAACATTTTAAAATAATTTGCAACGGCCGTCATTGTTGTGTTGCATGTGCTGATGACATGACATGACATACCTGAAAAACGCTACTCTACAATTAGTGTTGACCAAAAAAAAATGGAAGTGTCACGGATGATGTGCAAAGCAACCAAAAACTGATAACAGTAATACACCTTTACGTCCCATTGACTCACCCGGCAAGTCAAGGAACAATAATGACTCGCTACCTTTTAATGACAATATTACGCATCGAAAAAAGCCACTGTTGATACTAGCGCAATTAGTGGAAGTTCCGGCTTAAACTCTTCCGTGTCAGTTATTACAAAGAAAGACGCTAGGGAAATAGTAAGTAATTCAATCTCATGAAATTGGCTTTAGCACAGGAGCTTAACCAAACCCTTAAGCAGATGGTGAGAACCGAATTTCAATCTCGAAAATCAATTCATAAAACAGGAAATAATGAAAATTATGAAACCACCAAATCCGCCATCGCCAAATACCAAGACACACTGGGAGAGCTAAAGAAAGAGAACGTTCAGTTAACATATACGTTACAGGATCTGCAAATCAGGCTTCAGGTTGCTGAGCAGCATAACCGTTCTAACAATCTTGAGATAGAGTGTGTCCCCGAGCACAAACAGTAAAACTTGCTATCTATAATTACTCAGCTGTCTAAGGTATCCTGCAACTTGAAAGAATCCGACATTCATCATTGCACTCGTGTGGTAAAAAGTAACAGAGACGACAAGAGACCTCGCTCATTCATTGTTAAATTGGCTACCTCTAGGCTTCGGGATACATTTTAGCGAAAACAATAAATTTTAATAAGGCAAATCCAAACGACAAGCTCAGTACTGCTCACATAGGCATTGGAGGTAATAAATCGCCGCTTTACATTGTTGAGCACCTTTCACCTAAAAACAAATTACACGCAGCGGCTCGCCAGATCGTCAAAGAAAAAGAGTACAAATTCGTGTAGATTAAGTAAGCAAGGTCGTGTTTTCATTAGGAAAACAGAAGAAGACGAATTTACTTATATAAGAAACCAAGAGACCAGAACCGACCTAAAACAATTCTCTGCCATATCCCGTTTGTCCAAATCATATAACTCTATTTGTGAAACGATGTATGTAGGTATGATGTATTTGTTGATAAATTGCCAAAATTCAAAAAAGCTGTTGTAGCAAAACGGTTAGCTCTACATATAGCTAACCATTTTTTCTTATAGCTACAATTCTATAATATTGTTATACTTAGATATAAAATATATATATTTTATTATTAATTTATTAATTAAATTCTCATTTGGTCATGCTCACTGTTATTTTTGAAAATTTAATTAACCTTTTACTTTTATTGAATACTGGTGTTACTTTTTTTTCTTAACGCTTGTGGTGGTATCCTTAAAATGTTGTTCATTAATAGTAAGATTATTGTTACCTCATTATAACTTAGTCCTAAGTAATGTAACAACAGCTGGATATCCATACTGGCTGTTGCTCGCGGCTCCGCCCCCGTGGAGTTTATTTTCGGGAGCAGAAGTATCAATGCAAGGAGTTGTCTTCTGCACTGAGACACCTATAGCGATCGTCCTGAATCTCAGGTGTTGTGACTGTCTAGATGGCTTGACAGGCACAACTCCTAACTTAAACTTCTAGCACTCCTTATAATACCCCGGGATCACTCCGTAAGTGTCGAAGAAGGCCACCGCGGGGTTTTAGCTGGTAGTGTCCGGTTGGGTGTACATAAGTAGTAGGGACTCGGCCCAGCCGCAGCCCGGATAGCCATCATCCGGGCGAGGGGGTGCTGGGTCGTAAGACCGGCTAGTCCAGCATAACCGTTTTATTCTCATTCCGCTTCCCCCCGAAGCGGACGGTAGTAATAAAATGCTTTCCCTGCGACAAAAAAAAGTGTTGTGCCTGAAGCTTGAGATTACATTTAAAGAATACCTCATAAGTTAACTCCTCACTTCGCCCTTTAAGGGATGATTTGGTAAAAACGTTGAAACACGTATTTCTTTATTTTTTACCTGAATCCTAAATATGAATTTTTAGATCCCTAAGTTGAAGTATTACGGATTGCCCATACAAACTTTTAACCTCTATTTCACCCCTTTCAAGATATTTTTTGAGACAAAAGATAACCTATGTCCTTCCCTAGGATATAATCTATCCCTCTACTGAATTTCATTAGGATTCGTTCACCCGTTTAGTCATGAAAAGATAAGAAACAGACATACAAACAACAATATTAATTTTGCTGCGGAGATATTTTAAAACTGTAATATCTCCTAAGATATTCATTGAAATCAAATGACGTAAAGGGCAACTTTGTTCAAAATTAAATACTTGTGATGAATAAAGTATTTATTTGGATAAGGATTAATACCATGTTTATAAAAACCCCTTTCCAAATAATACATTGTTTCAGAACAAATTCGATAACCATTAAAAAGGTTATAGTGAGCCAACCGAAATAGATAAACGTATGCTATCGCGGACTTTTATTAGAACGTTTTAAGAGGAACAATTTCGTCGTACATGATTGTTATGTAACTTTAACCGTTAACGCAGCGTACGCAACGGAAGCTCTCACAAGGAATAAATTTTTCCCGTTTTTGCAACATTTTTCATTGCTGCTCCGCTCCTATTGGTGATAGCGTGATGTTATATATAACCAGGAGTTCCTGAGATTAGCCCGTTCAAAACAAACAAACTCTTCAGCTTTATATAATAGTATAGATTGAATAAATTAAAGGCGTATTATTTTAAAAAAAATCTAAAAAATAAAGTTTTTATTTTTGCTTATTTGGCTTGTATTTTTCTCAGTACTCATTACCTTTAATATCTTTACAGTATTTCGATTAAATTAAAATATTAATTTACACTATTTTTAACTATACCTCTCTACTTCCGTCCCTTTTCACGAAATCACACCCAGAGATTGCAAGAAAGCGATAGAAAAGATGATACACATAAAAAATAATCTTAAAACATTTCATAAATTATAATTGTTTTATTTTATCTATCGATAGATAAGGACAACGCTATCTATACCTCGTGTCGACATTGCTACGCTCTACTGTTTTTACACAGTTGTCAATATATGACACTGTAAATATATTTCACAACAAGATAAATTTGTAACTGTGTGCATAAATTTGCCAGTGTTGTATGAAATGGTGTAGTGTGCGTGCGTAGCGACGTGATAACATTTTGCATTTGTGTGCACATGTTTATTTGTAGTTGTACGAAGCCCCCCACCGACATTGCTGAATTTTTTGTTCAAGATTCGAGCGTAATGCCGTCTCCTTTTGGTTGCCTACTCTAAGGTGTAGACATACATGTAGATGTATACCCACTTTAAAAATAATAAAATAATAATAACTAAATAATTAAAAGCAGCCATAGCCCAGCTAAAAGCGGTACCGATCGTCCAGACGAAAGTCGCGGGCTCGTTCAGCCCAAATTTAGTATACACCTCTGACTCCTCCAAATTACACGTGTATTCACCATATATACACTTGCTTCAACGATGCAGATAAACCTCGCGAGGAGAGTCACACGCTCGAAATTTCCACATCTAAATTTATGGTTTAATATTTTAATATTGCGCCACAGGGGCGTTAGACAGCGCCGCAAAAATGCGTCATCTCCATCATATATCTGCATAAAGAGCACCTTTTCCAATCAGAAGAATTGAATCTTTGCATATTGTGACAAGTCAAGAACAGGACTTTCTTTAAAACGCTCATATTGGCAAATATATCAATTCTTCCTGAAGGTGGATGCTTGATGAAAAACTTATATCGTACGTAAGAAAAATAGTCGCGTGATCAAATTAGATTTGGTAGTGACGGTAACAGAAAAATTATTATTATAATGTTGTTAAGCTGACTTACCAGGTGCTGAGACAATTCAAACCTTTATTCCTTGTTATCTTACTGCAAGTCGTACGGTGCCGCGGTCTGGCACGCTGTTGCTACGGCCCGCATTTGGCGAAAACATATTTCGACCGTTTTCTTGCTGATATTTCTTGCATAACTCCAATAACAAAACGGACGGAAACTAATCACTTTTTAATATTACTAAGTAAATTTTCTACTTTAATCTCGAAAATTTTAAGAAAAATTATCGCACTATAATAATTTTATCCAACGGTGTGCACAGTTTGAAAAACTTTGCAACAATGAGCAAAAGATGGCGGCTTCTGTCATTATTATAGTTTGAGTTAAGGTACCTAGAGGGCGATCAAGGCGTATAGCGGGCGGAAACGAGTCAAATCTAGCGGCTGTGTAAGGAAAGAAAACGGATGTACTCTCTCATAAAAGGACTTTGGACGTCAAACGGACAACATAATATATTTAATTTATTTAACACTTAGTGTTGATCACGGCTTCGCCCACGTGAAAAGCGCCCTCTACAATATAAGAATAAATCACTGTAGCGTTCCATTGCGCCATCTGTATGATGCCAGCGCCATTTATTTGAAAGCTTAGATGGAAAAGTTAAATTATTTCCCACGGGAGCAAATTCCCGGGATAAAAGTAGCTATATGTAACTTCATCATCATCTTCATCGTGTACCAAATTTCATCCAGATCTGTACAGCCGTTTCTGAGTTTACTACTCAGAAACATCCAAACGAAAAAATGTATGGAGCGGATATATAATAAAATTAAGATATCTCGGGAAACACACGGTTTTCCATAATATCCTTACATACGGTTATAGTACTAAATATTCATACATTTTTGGTATACCTACTTAAAATAACAGGAAATGCTGCGCAAGTTATTAAACAAATATTGCAAACAAGAAAAAAATGTATCCAAGACCGATTTAAAGACAAATCCAATATTATAATAGGGTAGTTGACACATATATAATTTTATATATTATTTTAACGGTAGGCAGCGGCTTTGCTGTGCCCTGGCATTGCAGAAGTCTATGGGCGGCGGTGACTACTTACCATCAGGTGGCCCGTCTGCCAATCGAGGTACAAAAAAAAATCGTAAAAAAATTATAACTCCTTAATTTTCAAGCCAAATTATTTCATGTGACTTATTCGAGCATACTAGTAATAACAACAGGCATTCCAACCATAAAACATTACAATTTAAACATCGGATTCCTAAGTCTTCAGAAGCCGATTTTCGATCCACTGTGCTGCGGTCGACTTAGATGAAATTGGGCATTAGTTTATTAGCTGGATTAGGGAAGAATATTAGGTTCTTTATAAATTCACTATTAAGCAGACATAGAAAGATGTTATAGCTTAAGATACCTCCATGGAATGCCATACCTTTCTTCATTATATAACCTGGGTATCTTCAAGTCAAGAGTGAATAGGTATCTTCTGGGCAAGCGTGCTCCACCGTAGACCACATCATCACTTACCATCAGGCGAGACAGACAGACAGGTCAAACGCAAGTCTATTACAATAACTAAAGATATAAAATACACCCGGACGGTGCCGCAGGTATAAGGTAGTGTATATAATTGTGTTTGTTGTTTTCAGTTGCGACTGCCAATTAACTTTGATTCAAGTTATAGTTTACGCTTTGAGAATATGTTCAGTGATGTTGAACAGCTGCAAAGTCTCTTCAAATGGTATGTATCGAGCTATTCAATTACTTCATTCACTGCATAGACTAGTAACAAACAAGTGAGACACCTAATGTATATTCAATAACCGAATGAAGCAGCACTAAGCTATAATAGGTTAGTTTCCTGTGTTTAATTTTGTACATTATTCGATATGCAACCGAATATAATAAGCAAAAGAAACCCTTTTTCGAAAAGAGAATCAAAATTGCTTGAAAATTGAGGACACAATATTTATTTTTAGTATGTGTATCAGCAAAAATGATTGCGTAGTGGGAACATCTCACTATCTCCCTCGCACAACGGCACAGTAATGGCCATTCTGAGAACCGTGACGTCACGGGATTATCATTTGACTATGTTTTGGGTAATGTAACTTATTGATTAATTGAATAAAAAAGTAGGTAGGTGAGATAGAGGGAAGACATCACGCCCGCACCCTTTAAAATATTTTCACACAAAATACAATATAGTGAGGTCGCATATAATGGTTGTATAAATAGTTTGAGACTAGAACCAGCAAATTCCAGGACGTCATCGATTCTCCAATTACTTTAATAATAATATTAAACATTGTCCCACTGCTGGGCACGGGCCTCCTCTAATGATGACAGGGGTTAGGCCTTAGTCCACCACGCTGGCCTAATGTGGGTTGGTAGACTTCACATACCTTCGAAATTCTTATAAGAATTCTCTGGTATGCAGGTTTCCTCACGATGTTTTACAGATGATGACCACTTTTTTGTTTTATAATTACTTTATAAAACAAAAAAGTGGGTTAGGTCGCTTTATCCCTGATTGCCTGATATTGAATATGGGTTATACCATTCTGATCTTAGAAGACGTGTATTTATTCCAGATAGTTCTGAACATTCGAGAATGTTTGATGAGTTACTGTCAGTCTGCCGTTGTGGCGTACAAGCTCTGTACCACTGCACCATAAAGGATGTAGAGTTTAGCACTCAACTGTCTTACAATGAAGGACATCTCATAGAGTTCTGTGAGGTCATGAAGGGCTATGAACATACTGAAGTTTACTGTGAGTATATTATCACTTAATACCTTAAAGCTGGTGACGTCATAAACAAAATACCATTGAAATATATTCTTGTCATAGACACGATGACACTAACATACAATCACTGAAATAATGTTTATGGATTGAGTAATTTTTAATCTAAAAGTCTTTTATTTAAGCAAGAGATTTGAGTTTTTATTTTGTAATACGAAATCATCAACCCACCATTTTAAATAAAACACCAAGCAGAGTGAATGACGTCACTTTTTGACAATGAATGTTGAAATAACATAGTGTTACAATAGAACTCATATAAAACCACAGACATAGCTTTGGTCTTTTGACCTATAAAAACCAGAGAAAAAGAAGACTTTAAATTCAAGCCCAGATTTGGAAAAACAACCGACAGACAAGGCTGCATGGTGGAGAATCTTTGCCTTATAAAAATAATTTTGTCATAAAAAATGTGTTTTTAAACTATGAATGTCATTATCATTCAATGTCTATACAGCTTCAATGAACTCTCAATACTAAATAACTACTGTGACATTTTCCAGCGAACATGTTGTCAGAGCTATCCGGGACCCTGCAGTGTTCTCCTGAAGACACTCCCTCCGCATCCCACAAGGACGCCTGGCTCAAGAGCTTCACTACATTCACACTGACCGACTGATTCTATTGTATACTCATTTGTCTCGCGATATATGACAGCCTCCGTGGCACAATTGGCGAGTAGCCGGCTGTGAAACGAGAGGCCGTGGATTCGATTCCCACACCGGGGCAAATATTTGTGTGACAGACAGATATTTGGTCCGGGGTCTGGGTGTTGTGAGATCGAAAGTCTCTCGTAGTCCCTGATACCCACAACACAAGACTCTTATCTTAGTGTGGGATCGGGGATATGTGTGTGACTGTTGGGTGTTATTTATTTATTTATATGAGTCGCATAGAACCAAAGTCGGCAAAGTCGATCCAACTTATTTTTACGCAATTTAAAAAAATCTGACTTGTTCAAGTCGAAAGACAATTTTGCTAGATATTTTGTTTTAATCTGAGGAGATATTTACTTCAACAATGATAAAAAATTAAGCTTTGCAAAATCTTATTAAATTTTCTAGATTGCCGAGTTTGAACCCAACTAAGGTACTGCCGCCTTTGATACTGTACTCCTGCCTAGTTTGCAATTTTTGATTGTGACTAGCTTCATGATAAATAGGATTGTTGACTTGATAGTCTCTTCTGATTGGTTGATAGCAAAAGATTGCCGACTTTGGTTGGATGGTTGTGAGGTTTGGACGATTGCCATTTTTGGTCCTAAAGCAACTTTTGCTTTGTGTTTTAGAAGCCGTTTCTGATTATAAAACATTGCAATAGTCGATGCAGATTTTAATTTCCAATATTGCCATATATTTTTTTATTTTTGCCGAACTACCTACTTTGCCGACTTTGGTTCTATACGACACAGTGTGATTGTTTCTTCACATAATCTTGTCCAGGAAACTTGTCATCGGCCTATGTGGTATTTGGACTACACCGTAATGTCCAGTCTCCTAACTATTGTGGAAGTGTATGTCTTGTAAATATGTGTGAGTGTAGTCATTGGGTGTATACAAATAAAACGCACACATAGCAACACGCTCACATAGGACATAATATATCTAAATACACTCACGCCTAATCCCCGAAGAAGTAGGCAGAGGTGTAACCAGTACACCCACTTTTCACTGATACTGAGTTTTCTAAATAGAAAATATCACTTTACCCGACCCGGGGATCGAACCCGAGACCTCAGCACAGCAGTAGTAACGCATGCCCTATATATCTAAATTAAACTTAATAATTATAGTTCATGCCCCACCAATAATATAATTTTAATGTTAAAATTACTAGACGGTGTTTCGAGGAATCTTCGACGCGTATAAACTACAACACGCAAGATAACTTGACCGTACTGAAGTTAGTTACTTCATATAAATTCAATGCCTCTGATACCTTTAGTCCCTAAAATAACCATAGCCATTTGTGTCTAACTTCAGCTCTGCCTAGATGTCTTGTGCGTATAACAAATTATCTGATACTTATGAAATTTCAAGGTTTTGTGTATTAATATAATTGTGCAATGAAGGATAAAATTTTACATGGAATCATTGCTTATCTACTTGTGAGGAAAATGATAAAATGTTTTTGTTATATACTTGCAAAATCCAATTGAAAATAAGTTAGATAAATGAGTAAAACCCAAAAAGATGCAGTGAATGTAATAAGTATTTATTCGTGAATAAAACCTATTGTCCTACAATGCATTTCCAATAAGAAACGATGAAAACATTTTTTTCCAAATTATATAGTTCATTTTAAATTCATTCAGTTCTGCGCTCTTCCTAACCTATAATGTATTATAAAAGCAGTACAGACAGACACTTATAATAATTATTACATTACATAATTCGTTACATGTACCCTTTGACACCTTTTGGGTATGGGCCCTTTTAAAGGCACTATATAAAAAGAGCATTTTTTTGTGCAGAACAAAACAGAAAACAATCTATATTATCCTATGAAAGACGTATGCATTATAGACCACTTCAACACACCGCCCATAGACAATACCAATACCGATTTCTGTATATCTGATTGGCCAGTTTTGGTTTGGCGCCAAAAATTAACCAATGATGTGTAGAGAAAAATACACGTAAAGAGTAAGCTTAGGTATCGGTTTTAATATAGGCTATTAAGTAAAACAAATCCTACAATATGTCACACGATCGTTTGTAGCAGCACACGCCTAGCGTATTGCTTGTTGTTATTCTGACGATTTATTTGAAATACTATTTAATATATCTATACGCACTGTCCTTCATCCGATTTGATTCATACGTATGAATGGCACTATATAAATAAAAAATAAAAAAACAATGACAGATTGCAACCAAATTTACCGTGCCATCTGTTTATTCAATATCCATTTTACTGTCCATGAAGTACCACTCATATAATGTATGTTATGCAGATTATTTTATGTTTAGCTAATTAGTCATTACAATCGAAATAGCTTGACAATACATTAATTTATTTTCCTAATTTTAATAATGGAAATGGTTATGTAAAATTAGCAAATGATTTTAACAAGCATTGCTGCATTTATCCAATATTATCAGAATAAAGTGTTTTAATGCAATCATATGGCTATTTAGTGGTCAACTATCCAAATAAATATTTGGTTTAGGATTGTTTGTTAATTTTACCCATAAATGTGTATGATACTTGAAATTAAGCAGGTATCAGTTGCAGAAACTGTGATTATAGACATGATTTTGTACATAAATAGTTGAT
Organism: Laothoe populi; assembly: GCA_905220505.1. NCBI lineage: Eukaryota > Metazoa > Arthropoda > Insecta > Lepidoptera > Sphingidae > Laothoe > Laothoe populi. The sequence continues at coordinate 16,385,843 of HG992168.1, forward strand.
TACTATTTAAAATAAAAAGAATATTTATGCTTTATCTTTTATTATTTAACTACATTTAATCTATTATAATTCATACAAAGTCCATCAACATTTTTTTGGAAAGTCTTTAGTACAGTAGGAATGTGAAAGATAATGCCATTATTTTAAAATACTTTTAATGTAATAAAACCGCAAATGTCTGCTGTCTGTATTTTTTTTATCCTGGCACGTCAATGTGACCACACTTCACCCGATTGTAAGTACTGTCTGTTATTTTTAGTACATCATGTATATAACATGTATATGACTGAACTACTATGTTAGGCGAAAGCCCAAGTAACGAAGGCTACGAAAATGATAATCATGGGAAAGATAAATAATTAATAAGAGTATCCTCGAGAGTAGAGCCATGAGCAAGAAATTAGTATAATCAATAAAAAGAAATGAAATAATCACATAACAAAAGGGCCTTAAGCAATTCACCTTTATAATAATATGGATTATTTGTAGTAGTTGCCCACAAATTATTAAGGCCTATAAATACTTTTAAATAATTTATTGGGAATATTATTTCACACATTTAACATCTTTATGAGCATAATACTGCACATGTGTCACTACAGAAATAAAAAAGTAAAGTATTTGTGGGATATTGAAAGTTTATACTGGCTTAAAGTTAATTATCGTCGGTGATACTGCAATACGTTCCATGTCAAAAAAATATATTTTTATTTTGTTTGTTAAAATGATCGAGATCCTGTATCCGAACGCATCTGTTTCCGGGATTATTTGCCTGTTATTATATAGGTCTTAATAGCGTTATATCATTATAACCATGTCATACACTTAGCGAATTATTTAACAACAAAAAAAACGTTTTTTGTCTCTGCTGTAAAATCAGTTCTTGGTGACATAGCTCGTTTTGCAGTATCACCGATGTTATACTCATTTTATGAAATTTGAATAATCCTTAAATTAGATCCATAATCAACAAATTACACTTTTGGTGTTGTTGTAATAATAAGTACATCAGGCATGCTAGGTACATGGAAAAAGTACAGCATAAATCCTGCCGCTAGCAAAAAGTGGAACGCTAAAATTGAACCGGCAAGTATTAGGAAGTATTTAGTATTCTTCAGTGCAGGTAACAGCCAGAATATGAGCACAGCTCCTGACACAAACGCTGCCATTAAAACAAACAGCCACTGTAGCCATGAGATTTGGATGGTCCATAAGATTGCCACCGGGATGTATATGGATAATGAGTATCCATAAAGACAGAACAACGAAATCATTGATGGCGATTTTGATGCCTGAAAAAAATAAAACACAATTATAACAGAATTGTATAGGTTTCAGTTCAAATTTTAAATATTTATAGATTCAGGCAATATTTTATACTCATTAGATTGGAATGCCATTTCGCAGTAGTAGTAACAGTAACGGAGAAAACGAATATATTTTCAAACGGCATACAATGAAATTAACCAAATTAAATATTATTTTACTACCCACATATTCTTTCCTAATTTTGCTATGGCAAAGACACATTGCACAAGTAAATAAATAAAATAACATCCAACAGTCATACACATAGCCCCGACCCAACACTAAGATACGAGTCTTGTGTCGTGGGTATCAGGGACTACAAGAGACTTTCGGTCTCACAACACCCAGACCCCGGATACAAATATCTGTCTGTCACACAAACATTTGTCCCGGTGTGGGAATCGAACCCACGGCCTCTCGTTTCACAGCCGGTTACTCGCCAACTGCGACACGGAGGGTGTCAAAAAGCCCAGGATACATACTCCAAAACATATTATCAATAATAGAGACATAATCGAACTTTTCCACCCTCAAGTACATAAGACATAAGCAATATAGACAGAAATATGATTTAACTAAAACTAATCATGAATGGTTTCATCTAGCAAATATTGCCTGATGATTCAGTCAAATCCCCTAAGATCCACGCATCTAATAAAGATAATCCACGAAAATAAAAATATTTGCTTACCTGAGTTTCTATTTCGTCTTGCGCATCAGTCACTGTGGTCCATTTCAGTGCTGCCCACAGAGCTAGAGGCACTAGCCATACGTAGCTAAAAATAGCTGTACTTGCATAGGACACAAGATGGAAGTCATAACGCCACGGTATTGGCTTGTTCGCATTTTGTAGGTAGTCAGCTATGTTACCACTTACAGCTATTGTGAAGATCTGCAAATATAATTCATTTATTAAATTATGTGCAATAATACTTAATCGTTGTTTATTTTTATTTAGACCATGTTATTTCTTTTTCAAAATAAAACATATATATCATCACATAGTTAAAAAATTCAGAACCGCTGTCACCATGTCATAATTGAATGACGCACAGACCAAAACTAAAACATTTTATTTATAAACCATAGACTATTTATATACATATATGCCAGTACTATACGACACCAGCTATGTCAGACTTTTTTCTTTCTGGCACGGCTAAGTCACCACACTGTATATGATGTTCAGCGCAGTGCCATTCAGTTAAGAGTATCAAGTAGCGAGAGACAACTATGCCTCACTAATCGATACAATCATGCCAGCCTGGTGAGTAGCTTCTTCACACTCCGACTTAAGGACTTTGGATCATAGGAAGGAGAGAACATGATTGTTGCAAGCTGTTTTATAGCATAATGGTGGTGGTTCCAGTTACTATTATGACTATGATAAAAATAAGACAAATTAAGTCTGGATATTGAAACAATGTTATATATAATAATAATAATATCCTAATGTTTTCATTCTTAAAGTTTATCATAATAATACCTCTTTTTATAATCCCATTGTTTGTATGTGTAGACAATATAATATATTGAACAAACTTAATCCTACCGTAGACACATTTAACAATAATTTTGTTTTTTACAAAAGACTGATTCACAATATACTCAAAGATTCGTAACTCGTTTTGTACCTATTTTTATAATTAAGTATAATTATTACTCCGTTACTCGTACTTAGATATAACTATCTGGAACACATGTTTTGGGTTATAATTACTGTTCAACACAAGTGCTCGTATAATTTTATTGCATACAAGATTGTAACCTGTTTTGTGTTTATTAAATAAATAAATAAATGTGGGGACATTATATTAGACTACAGAAAAGACTTATTTAATAGTTAATTAGACTCATACATAAATATAACAATTCATAATTTCATCTATGGCATTTTTTAATATTTACTCATATTTGACACGGGAATTTTTTATCACCTGTTTTATCAACCTATTCTAATAAAATTAACAAATTAGTAAGTGCAGACACTTGTTTCACTTTATGATACAAAAAAATCGCAGATAACAGTGTCAATAGTGATAATAAAAAACGAAGCATATGAAAATGAATTGTTATGGTATTATTGGTATAGAAAAGCCTGTTTGTTATTGCTATGACAAAATATTAACCACATCAGTGGTAAACAGGATAAATTTATCTAGATTTTATTTTTCATTATGCTCTGCTAGCAATATTATCTATTACGACAGTACATTAAAATTATTTAATTTGGTAAATATTTCGTATAAAATAACATGTAAGCTCTAATAAAAAAACTGTTTTTAGGAATAATTTGATTAAGAACTAGTTATCAGATCTCAACATAGCTATGAGACAATTGTCTCAACAGTACAAATATATTAACCAAAAACAACTAATCAGAATAATGAATAGATACAAGATTTACACAGAAACAAAACCACAGACCAGATTTAAACAGAAACTATGAGTACCTATATCTTAGCATCGTAGACGCTCTTTATATAACCAAGTGCAGTTAACTATAACATTAACAATACCATAAAGATCTACCTACGTAGCCTATTTTTTTTTATGAAGCGACAGTGTGGTCCAGCTGAAAATCAGTGCTGTGTTAAAACAGCGTATACTGAGCTGGTATCCCACCGCACATATTGCAGCAAATTGTACATAATTATATACTTAATTTTATTTCTCTTGTTTCTGTAAATATGTGTGTTGGCTAAATAAATGGTTTAAATGTTTTTTTTTTTAATTAAATAGAGAGTCCTATGGGGCTGACATGGTTTTAACAAAGACCAAATGGCCCTAAAAATATATAGAATAAAAAAAATTGGCCTATTCTGATCTAAGACTGTAAAACATATACAAAAACTTTTGCCTTCTTACCAATGTGACAGAGATCCAGATAGGTCCATACATATCCGGCTTGCCTTTGATCCTCTCGTCGAAGTAATTTCGTGAGACCTTCTGTGGCAGGATGGATGAGATGATCCTCTCAACAACTTCATTTGTTTGGACATCGAAATACTTCTGATAGTATTCTATGGTCCAAAAGTTGTGATTGGCTATGCAAACAAGACATTGTTAATAATTTAAACAATAAAAGTAGACTAAAATAGGTATTCAACTTTGAACCTTAGTCCATACTAAATTGAGAACAAAATTTATGGAGCATACTGTTATCGAAAATATTATGTAACGAGAAATTCAATTATAAAAGAAACTACGTGTTTTTTGTAAAGATCTTTTCGTATGTAATATAAAACTTATAATTAGTCAGCTTTCATTAATCACATAGGTATATAATACTCATGATATTGTCTGAACATCTGCCTATTTTTATATCTAGTTCATAAGAATGATAAAATATTTACATTGAGGCACAGCTTCAGGTTCCTGAGTCACTTTAGGTTCTTCGTAATTGTAAGATGGGGTCGACATTGTGTTATTATATGGGTTTGAATGGACCGCTTCCACGTCAATGCGAGCGCTCCGATCATTATGTTCCGGTGAATAATCTTGGAAATTTAACAACTCTCCCGTATTCACGTTTGTCATTATTAAAGTGTTACGAGAAGATAATACAATTTATAATCCGTTTTCGTCCGAGATTTTTGTCGTGTTTTCATGAAAATGTCAAAATTGAGAGACGTCAGGTTGACACATGGCTACTTTTTAAAACATAACAAAGAAACTATTATCCTTAAAGCCTAGGAGTTCATGATATCTATTATTCTTCTTTATTTACTTATTTAAGGCAGGCAGTTGTCATGCAACTCATAATGCCTGTATCCTGTATTACAATCTTGACGAAAAAACCTAATAAAGGACCTGCTGTAACTAAGGAACAAACGTGTATACCCTAATGACAATCACTGAGAACCATGAATGGCGTCTTAGTGCTGTATGTGTGCTATTCGACATATTTATCGATATTTGATTAAAAGTTTATACTAGCTCGGTCTTTAAGTACATACATAGAATTTACAATCATCTAATTATTTGACTAATAAGAAACAAACGTATGAAAATCATTATTCTATTATCTGTAAATAACAAAAATATTATTACTCACTCCGAATTAAAATTATCTAATTTAAATTATTTCGGTAAGATATTTTTTCTTTAATATTTTTGCAGAAATTAAAACATGATTCCTCAAAATGAAGATAACAAACATAAATAATTTTATGGAAACAGAAATGTTTTCACTTCCAATTGTATCCAACCATTTTTTCCTATTATTGAATAAGAAAAAATGGATTCTTAGGTAACCTTAAAAAAATATTCATTTAGTAAGTCTAAGTCACGTAGTTATATCTATCGATATAAGCAATTCATAACATGACATCACAATTTCATATGCATAAATCAAAGATATAAAAATTTTGCAGGAAATATATTAAAATACTTGTTACAAAAAGTAAATTAATAATACATTTCACAACAAATAACTAATTTAATTCAAATGAACATAATATTTACGCTAGTTTATAAGAAATTATATATAATATAATATTGACAGCCTCCGTGGCGGAGCGGGCGAGAAGCCGGCTGTGAAACGAGAGGCCATAGGTTCGATTCCCACACCGAGACAAATGTTTGTGTGACAGACAGATATTTGTTTCGGGTCTGGGTGTTGTGGGACCGTAGTCCCTCGTAGTTCTTGATACCCACGATACAGGTTTTACCTAGTGTGGAGTCAGAACTATGTGTGTGACTGTTGGGTGTATTTATTTATATATAGTACGAACCGGTGCAATTTAAGATTGGACGATTCCTACTTATTTGACGCCGCAACCAATATTGATAGAATTAAGCATGTTTTCATAAACATAATTCACGTATTTTTAACGTAATATATATATATGTTACTGTAATATTAATACTAATTAAATTATTACAATAAACTGCATTGACGGTTGGTATGTAAACAACTGCGCACAAAAAATGAACGATATCTGCCGCAACCTTAGAGTAGGCAACCAAAAGGAGACGCCATTACGCTCGAATCTCGAACAAAAAATTCAGCAATGTCGGTGGGGGGCTTCGTACACCTACAAATAAACATGTGCACACAAATGCAAAATGTGATCACGTCGCTACGCACGCACACTACACCATTTCATACAACACTGGAAAATTTATGCACACAGTTACAAATTTATCTTGGTGTCTAATGTATTTACAGTGTCATATATTGACAACTGTGTAAAAACAGTAGAGCGTAGCAATGTCGATACGAGGTATAGATAGCGTTGTCCTTATCTATCGATAGATAAAATAAAACAATTATAATTTATGAAATGTTTTAAGATTATTTTTTATGTGTATCATCTTTTCTATCGCTTTCTTGCAATCTCTGGGTGTGATTTCGTGAAAGGGAAGTAGGGAGGTATAGTTAAAAAAGTGTAAATTAATATTTCTAATTTAATAAAAATGCTGTAAAGATAATAAAGGTAATAATAGTGAGAAAAATACAAACCAAATAAGCAAAAATAAAAAAAAATTAGAAAATGAATTTTAAATAATACGCCTTTAATTTATTTAAAATGGATATCCAGCTGTTGTTACATTACTTAGGACTAAGTTATAATGAGGTAACAATAATCTTACTATTAATGAACAACATTTTAAGAATCCGACTCCGCCTCCGCCCGCGTGGAAGTTGTTTTTGAGAGAAAAGGCATACAATCCATGGAGGCATATTATGCTATTACATCCCTCTAGCATCTGCCTAGTAGCCGGATGCCGGGCGGTCACTATGCGGAGACGCGAGGATCTTGTATTTGAGCTCAACCAGACCCTAGATCTCATATTTTCGCAGGATATCAGGAATAGGATTAAATTCAATGCCAGGCAAACATAGGTGTGCGCGTTTTCATGCCACAAATCCCCCTTTTCTCCAGTCTCCACTTTCAGGGTGTTCCAATGACACTGCAGAATGATGTTAGGATCTTAAGGTATAGATATCGGATTTAATTTTGCGGCGGCGATTTCTAACGCCCGGTTAGCGTATATTAGCGTGATGCTAATATAAAGCGCAGGTACAGCCGGGAATGGAATACTGATTCCACCTCTGTTATGGTTCCGATAATTGCTTGCTTGATGGTTGATCTGGATTGCAGCGACGGGCCATCCGCATTATTTATGATGCAGACGTGACCAACAGCTTAGAGCTGCTACAGCTGCCCTGGGACATTTCTTCGCTTAGCATGTTCTACCGCCTGTAACGCGTACCGGCTTGCGGAGCTACAACACCGTGGTGTCTATTACCCTGGCCTGAACCAAGAGGTTCGCGAATTTGTATCTTAGTCGCACCATCAAGTCGTGGAAAAGTTTGCCAGCGCACGTGTTCCCTACTTCCTGTATTCCCGGGTTTATTAAGCGTACTGGGAAGAAGCTTCTAAATGACTAAAATGATTGTGTCACTTTGCGAGGGATGTTTGTCCTCGCTACTTGATAGTCTACTTGGACAGTACTGCGCTTACTATCGGATGCAATGTGGTCACTTCAACGTGCCAGGATAAAAAAAATCGTTTTAGTTGTACTCGTATACAGCGAAATTATATTAAAAACATCGAATATTACGCAAGCACCTTAATGATAATAAAAATAATGTTGTCATGAATACGTACACTATGTACATATTCATCGACCCACTGCTGGGCACGCGTGGCGTCCTCTATTGAAAACAACAATTCACATCAAGCGAGTGCTAATTTTACAGCTAAATCCTAAAATCTAATTTTGGCCTGCAACTGAGATCTAAATGTACATACATATACACTCACGCCTGTAATCCGCGAAGGGGTAAGCAAAGGTGTATCCATTATACTCACTTTTCGCCGAAGTTATTACGGACCCATAATGTGATAGGAGGCGAGCCTATCGCCATACCGAGCACAATTCCAGACTCCGGTCTGATACTGAGAATTTCTAAATAGAAAAGCCCAATATCACTTTACCCGACCCGGGGTTCGGACCCGAGACCTCAGCACAGCAGTCGTAACTCATGCCCAATTACAACTGCCCCACCGAGGCAGTCTAATATTAGTTAGGCAGATCTAAATGTATTAGATGATTTTATTAACTCGTGAAGAATCATGACATGTCGATTTAGATTTTTTGTTATCCTGGCACCTTTAAGTTACCACACTGCACCCGATGGTATTATAATATTAAGATAGTATGCATACATAAGTAAGCACTCACACCTGTAACCTCCGAATCGGCGGTGTAAGAGGTGTGTACATTTCGGAGAGTTTATTACCGTCCCATAAAGTGATGGGGGTGAATCTATCGCCACACCGGATACTATTCCAGACCGCGCCGGGCTGATACTTTTTTTTTTTTTTTTTTAATCGTGGCTCGGCAAAGTGACCACACTGCACCTGATGGTAAGTGCAGTGCCGTCCAGTTATAGTATCAAGTAGCGAGGGATAGATTATCACTCGCTACTCAATACAATCATGCCGGCCTGCTGTGTAGCTTCTTCACACTACGCCTAAAGGACCCAGGATCATAGGAAGGAGGGAACACGGTAGCTGGCAAACTGTTCCACAGCTTGATGGTGCGGCAAAAGTACGAGTTTGCGAACCTCTTAGTTCGGGCCGGGGTAGTAGACACCACAAAGCTGTGGCTCCGCAATCCAGTAAGCGTGGTTCTGGTATGGAAGGGAGAGGATGGGATAAGATCAAACAATTCTTCAGAGCATTCACCATGATACAGACGGTAGAACACGCTAAGCGAGGAAATATCCCTACGCAGCTGTAGCGGCTCCAGGCTGTTACTCACGTCTGGATTCACGTTCAGGATTCCGACCCTGCGGGAAGTGGCGGATATTACGCCCTCGATGTGACTCCTTGGATTAAGATCGCAGCGGATATCCATACCTAGGACACTAAGGTCATTCCGCATTGCGAGTGGAACACCCTGAAGAACGGGGATTGGAGAAAACGGAGACTTCTTGCACGAGAACGCGCACACCTGGGTTTTCTTGGCATTAAACTCAACCCGATTCCTGGTACCCCATGATGATATGAGATCCAAGGCCTGGTTGAGCTCCATGACAAGATCCTCGCGTCTCCTCTGAGTATCCACCCGGCAACCAGGAGGCTTGCTGCAATAACGCCCATGAACCGTGCTGTCGTCTGCATAGCAATGAATGTTGCCAAGCGACAACATATCATTGATATGCAGAAGAAACAAGGTGGCCGAAATCACAGAACCTTGTGGTACTCCGGCATTTACTGACATGAACTGCGAAGCGTGTCCATCAACGAGGACACGCATTCTACGCTCATGCAGAAAGCCGGAAATCCACTTGCACAGCCCAGTGAACACATGACCTTGATATGATATAACACATAAGTCATAGTTAGATAATGTCACGTTTATGTAATTTTCACGTATAAGTAACATCCGTTATTGGTATTATTTATGATATAATTTTGACATCATAATGATATAATATTAATATCCTTTTCTACGTACATTTGACGTAGCAATGATGTTAATTTTCTCACGCAAAACTAATGTTTTAAGGCATAACTATTCTAAACTTAATATGTTTTTATGTAACGTCAGTCAAACATTATTTCGGAATTACGACCTAAGTTACTAACTGCCCGATAATAATTATACCTAAATGTTTCAATTATTATTCCACATTTATTCGTGCATTATTAAACTTTATCTCTGATTATCTGCTGAATACTCCGCTTAGACAAATTATTTAGCACAAGGTTGGGCACGCTGATATTTTTAATTAACCCCGAAAAAAAAGAAAAAAGTTTGTTTGTTGCAGAACTTTTTTAAAAGAAGCTACTAAGCCGTTCGATAAACGTGATCTTTATTTATAAATATAAATAATAAATTGTCGGCTCGATAATAACTTATTAAAATTACAAGAATTAAATCTTAAAGAGAAGTAATATTTTCATTAATAATAAAAATATTATGATGTAATGACTTGGATTTATTAATAAAAGTAATAATATGCACGGGAAAATATTGACATAAGACGCTATAAATGAATTTATAGCATTAAAGAAATAGTTTAATACTTACTTTAATAAAATAATATTAATTTTAAAACAATTTTAAATAAATCGAAGACTGGGCTTAGGCTTTACTGCAAATAATTCCATGTTAAATATACTACGATTGATGAGGCTGTATGAATTGAACCCTTTGCCTTCAAACTTGGCGCGCACGCCGCTCAATGATGGCGCCATTTTCACTGAACATAGACGAGTGAGTGTCTTGGTTAATAATTACAAATGATTTTTTACATCGCATAATAAGTTTTTAACATAACGACAAATTTTATTTTATTATTGGCTATTTGTAATATCACCTGGGAATAAGTATATCCTTATTATTTTTAATTTAAAATTGTGACTGTTAATAATAATATATTTAGACGTGTCTGTTTTAGATAATGAGAAATTTATAGTACTTATAATCATTCTCAGATCAAACTTATACTGCAAATCGGCGAGTCTAACGGAAAAGAGTATATGGACAGAATATTTAAGAAAATATTTTCACCGTTTGCCAAATGGGAGAACGGGATGGGAGAATCTCAAAATATCCTGTTAAAGATTTGACTCTGATAAATATAAATTAAGGTACAGACACTATTCCATTTTTTTTTATTTATTATTAAAATTAAAATGAAGCTAACAATTTTTGCATTCCAGAAACTATATTGACGAAATTTCTTTTTTGGGGTTCTGCCGAATTTGGAAAAAATCGCTGGTAACCAACTTGGCTTTCAACATACGACTTGGTAACCGACGCGCAGTGGAATAACTTGGTCAGCAAAAAAAGCTAAACTGTAGCAAACAACAGCCAAAGTGACGAGTCAATAATTTTATTTTAATATATTATTTGGTTGGTTATTATCCAGAAATTGTAACAGATTTCTTATGTAATGTATAAATACTTGTGAAATAAAAAATAAGAAATAATTTGTTGTTTTAATTAGTTAAAAATCAATAATTTAATAAAAATCAAAAGCGACATCAATGTAATTTCTAAATAATTGAAGCGTCATTATTCCGTCAGTAGTAGGTAAAACTGAGTATATGAGGATGTCAGGTTGACATCATCATTATGTCACGTGACTTACGTCACTAAGTGCGAAATAATGGGTCATTTATGAGTCAGTCCTTAGTCTTATGTTATGTAAAGCATGATATTGAACGACATCATACTGATGTCATATTTACATAAACGTGTTCACTGGGAGGTTGTCGGGCAGACCGTATGCCGGGAGCTTGGAGAGAAGGCCACGGTGCCAGACCCTATCAAACGCCTTGGCTATGTCGAGACTCACAGCCAGAGCCTCGCCATGCCTGTCAATCGACTCGCCCCAGTGATGCAATACAAACGCTAGAAGATCACCCGTTGATCGGTTATGGCGGAAACCATATTGTCTGTCACTGATCAACGAGTGATCCTCCAGGTAACGAACTAATTGGCTGTTAATTAGTCGCTCCATGACTTTACAGATCACTGAGGTGATGGCGATTGGGCGGTAAATGTTAGGGTCTGACCGATCACCCTTTTTGGGGATCGGCTGCACATTGGCCTCCCTCCACGATTCAGGCACAACACCTGAGAGGTAGGACGATCGGTATAGGCGCGTCAGTGCAGGAGACACATCCGCTGCACACTTTTTGAGAACAAGCGCTGGGATACCATCCGGACCACTGGCCTTCCGGACGTCGAGAGACTGCAGCTCACGCCGCACATCACAATGCCTGATACGGATATCAGGCATTGTGTGACCGCAACCGGGCAGCGTAGGTGGTAAAGGAGCATTGCAGTCCTCGAGTCTCGAATTAGCCGCGAAGAGGTTTGCCAGTAAATCGGCCTTCTCTTTTTTTTTTTTTTTTTTTTTATTTGGTTCACTGAACTAGTTGTACACAGTTATTACAATGTTAAGACATAAAATAAAAATATCATACAACAGTGTACCACCTTCTTGGAGTGAACACAGCATGCGTGTAAATTATAAATCGGCTTAATTAAAAATAATAAAAATACAGAAAAATAAATTAACAGAGAATAAAAATTAAACAGTAAGAACCTAAACAAAAATTAATATAAACTGGATAAACAGAAAACATAAACTACATAACAAACATATAACTTAATTATTATGTAATGTATTTGGATTAGTTTCTAACAGTCTTTTCAATGAGGATATAGATGTACTGAAAATATCTATATTGTGACAAATTTTATTGTATGTACAGCACATTCTGTAAATTGGTGAATTCCGACTGTGGTTGGTACGATAAAAAGGAAGACTGAACGTTGTTCTATTTTGGAGACGGGTGCAAGATCGCGGAACAGTAAAATTAATTTTATGGAGCAGATTTGAGCTATCGATATTGCCATCTAATATTTTCTTTAAAAAAACTAAGTCGGCTATAGTCCGTCTGTATCCAAGCGGGGTTATTTTATAGTGTGTTAATCTGGATTGGTAAGACTGCAGATTATGACAGAGGTTGTTAGCATAGGAAATATGATATAAAAATTGCTTTTGAAGCCTTTCAAGTCGGTTGATATGTACTGCATAGGAGGGATTCCAAACAGGACTGCAGTATTCTAATAGGCTTCGAACGTAGCAATTAAATAAAATAATAGATATTTCAGAATCTTTGAAAAAACGTGTTTGCCTTGTCACAAAACCACTGAGGCGTGCTCCCTTTTTGATGATATAGTCAATATGTTCGCGGAAATTCAGTTTAGTGTCAACCGTGACTCCGAGATCACGCATACTTGAGACCTCTCCAAGTACAACGCCATTTATGCTATAAACGGCTGGTAATGAAATTATTTTTCTAGTGAACTTCATATGACAGCATTTAGCGGCATTAAGCACCATCTTATTCATAGCACACCAGTCGCTAATAGCGTCAATGTCACTTTGTAAATGCGAAATATCATCAACAGATCGTATTACCCTATATAATTTCAAATCATCTGCAAACATTTGATACTTTGAGGTTATGTTTGAGCACAAGTCATTAATGAAGACCAAAAAGAACATCGGCCCCAGATGAGAACCCTGAGGCACGCCGGAAGGCACTGATCTTTCGAGTGATTTGTAGCCCCGTATTATCACTAGTTGTGATCGATTACGCAGATATGAATCACACCATCTTAAAAGGGAGCCACAAATTCCAGCATGGCCAAGCTTTTGTACGAGCAAGTTATGGTCAACCACATCGAAAGCCTTGGAGAAGTCTGTATATATGGCATGTACCTCATGGCCATTCTCTAGCGCCTGTGATAAATCGGTGACATATTCAAGGAGGTTGGTGTTTGTGGATCTACCTGGCAAGAACCCGTGTTGGTGACAGTTAAATAGTGGCTTTAAATGGAAAGCTAATCTTTTCTGAACCATTGACTCAAACAATTTTCCGATCGAGCATAAAATTGAGATGGGCCTATAGTTTGCGATGTCGCATTGGTCTCCTTTTTTATGGATAGGAGTTATGTGTGCCAGCTTCCATTTTGCAGGGAAGCAACCACTCGATATAGATTTGTTAAAAATAATGGCTAAAGGCTTTGCCAACTGTAAGAAGCATGTTTTAAGAAAGATTGGAGGAATAGAGTCTGGACCTGGTCCCTTATTAATATCAAGTTGGTGGAGCGTGTCACATACGTCTGAATCGGAGAAATTGAGCGATCCAAGTGATGCGAGATGTTTAGGTGTTTCATCAGTTAGTGAAGCTGATCTGGAATCATTATTGTATATCGAGTAGAAGTGCTTAGAAAATAAATTCGAAATTTCCTGGCCACCCTGCACATTCTGGTCGCCCAAAAACATCTCGTCAGGAATTTCGCTGCTGTTTGACCTTAAAGATTTCATAAATGTCCAAAAATATTTTGGGTTTTGTTTAATATTTGCCTTTGCTTCACTTTTCATGTCGGATATACATTTCGACAACAGTTCATCGCATCGATCTCGCAAAATTTGAAATGTCAAATTATCTCTTGGATTAGCGTATTTTTTAAATTTACGGTGAAACTTTGCTTTTTCTTTAATAGTCCGGATCAGGGACCTACTGAACCAGAATGGGTATTTATTATGCCTTATTTTACTCAATGGTGTATTTTTCTTTATAATGGAATCTATTAAATTGTAAAAGGTATCCACAGTTTCATCAACAGTATAATTTGATTTAAAGTGGTTACTCCAAACAATATCCTCCAGGTCCTTCTTAATACTGTCATAGTTAGCTTTGCAAAAATTTAAAGATAGTGACTTATGAACTTTAGGAGGTTTAGTAATAGGAATTTCCATAGATATATTTATTGCAGGGTGATGCGCGTCTATATTTACTAAAGGAGAGTGACAATTAGATATTTTAAAAAAATGTTGGTTATTAGTAATAATTAAATCAAGCATTCGGCCATTAATGTTAGATATTGAGTTCATTTGAGAAAAACCATTGAAGATAAGTGTATCAACGAATAGACTATCTATTGGATTTAGAGTAGGATTAGCAGTCAAAGAGCACGTTTTACCATCATATTGCCATTGTATGTTTGGGAGATTGAAGTCCCCAATTACGAGTAAAATGGAGTTTGAGGGCATTTTATGATGCGCAACGTTTGTGATATTCGACAACAGAATATCAAGGTGGTTTAGATTAACAGGAGGCGGGATGTAAATAGTGCAGATACACAAATTTATTACCTTATTACCCTGTCTTAGCTTGATGGTAATCCATAAATCCTCGTGTAAAGATTCCCATTGAACTTTCCTAGTCGCTAAGTGTTTTTTAAGCACTGCCACTAGAACACCGCCGCCTTCATATTTATTACTACAGGTAGAGCTACGATCGCGTCTGTATATTGTGTATCTATTGTCGAATAATTCATGGTCGAAGACTGAATCATTCAGCCATGTTTCCGTTAGTAAAACAACGTCCAGTTCCTGCTTTAAGACATTCGTAAAAATCTTTTCAGTTTTAGTCCTTAGACCTCTGACATTTTGATAGAATATATTTAGTTTACATTTGGGAGCTGAATTAAACGAAAATATCATATGTGTAGAATAGCGTTAAACACTTAATTACAAAGAATCGAGGAAATCGGTGCCTTTGACTTGTATTGGCTTAGAGTTTACGTCGTTCCTCAAATAAATTCGACCACCACGAACCCACACGAACTGGAAATTTTTGATCTTCGCAACTCTTCTAGCAGCCGCATGTAATTGTTTATTGCGAGGAGACAAGTGCTCAAGTGTTCCATTACGATATCTCAGCGGTGGCAGCGAAGGGCGACAGAAATTAGATTGGACCGCCTTAGCCAAGCTCCAATATGCACGACTGCTTGTCGGGTGATCGGCCAAAGCACATCCAATCTTGGAGACGCGCTGGGCATCCGCTCTAACATACTCCCTCTTGCAAGCCTTGGTAGCACGGTTGTAGCCTGCTTTGAGGGACTTGAGATTGGGATCCTTCTTAGCGCGACCCCTGATCCAAGCGCGATACGCCGTCTGTTTTTTACCAACAGCATCGGCGCATGCACGATTGAACCAGGAGCGTCCTCGGCCGTTGCCCGCGATCTCAGAGGAAGGAATGTAATATTCCATTCCTAGTCTGATCTCGCAGGCAACGGCGTCGGCACTCGCAGAAGTATCCTTTCCCTCAAAGCAGCGCTGCTGCCAAGGGATGGATGCGAAATAATCCCGCATACCATCCCAATCTGCCGACGAGTAGTGCCAGACCCTGCGCTTGACCTTCACGGGACGTGGAGGCAAAGCGCGAGGTACTGACGTCCCAACCATACAGTGATCGGTTATCTGAGTATAAAGATGAAAAATCTATTATCATTTTAGCCGACCGTGGTATCGAACCCGCGACCTCACGCACAGAGGTCATACCGCGTATGCAGATACAACTAAGCTACCGAGACAATCTTATCTTACACTAATTATAGATCTTGAATGTCCCAAAAGTCGACGTCAAGCCGGAACCGGGTGAAAAGGCAAGTCATACCGGTTATCAAAAAAATATAAAAAATCTAAGTTGCATGTTTTTAAAATTATAGGCATGGCCCGCGATTTTTCAAAGTATAATCCTAACTTTGCGCATTTGTGTGATCTTACGTAAGAACTATTGAGACTCCCTCCCACCCCTTGTAAGAAAAAGTTAGACATGATCGACTCCCCCCTACATCATCTTACGTAATAAATGAATGGCGCCAAAATTCATACCTAAATATTTTTTAAATATACCGGATACATTTTTAGGATCAAATTTTTTGACAAATATTTTATTCTGGTTTTGGTATATTTTGTGACATTCCTAGTGTGTTAGAACTATTTACGTTAAAAGTATGTGTTTAGAAGACAGTCCAGATGGATTAGTAATTTTATCGATAACCTTTATAAGTTTATCTACAACACTATTTGAGTCTTGCATAAACGACAGTGTTACCACATAAACCACCCAAAATGCTACACTGGCATAAAGTTTATGAAATTGTAAATTTAGTCAATATGTCAACTGTCCTAATATTTTTAAATTATAAATTAATCCTACTAATATTATAAATGCTTATGTTTGGATGGATGCATGGTTGTTTGATATCCAATCACGCTACAACGGCTGGACGGATCTACTTAAAATTTGGCACAGAGATAGATTATAGTCTGGAAAAGCACATAGGCTACTTTTTATCCCGGAGAAATCGATAGTTTGATTTCATTCGATAGTTTAGTTTTTCACAGAGCAAGGGATCGACATGATTTTTTGCATAGTGGCAGTTTAGGGATCAGAAAATTACAAAGACCACTTTTATCTCGAAAAAAAAGCAAAAGTGGGATAGCAAAATATAGAAGGTTAAAATGTTAAAATGCGCGGGCGGAGCCGCGGGCAACATCTAGTTAAAATAGAATATTAAAAAAACAACTTGCTTTTAAGATATTGAATGCAAATAAATTTTGCACTACTGTGGCTAAAAGTTTAACCTGGCAACATTTATTACCCGATGATAATTTTTAGAAATTATATGTTTTGTTGCTTTTAAGGATAATATTACTTTAAAAAAATACGTCCAGGTGAAAAACAAAGTTGTATTTTTGTAAGTTTAATGTGTCAGATCTATTTTTACATGTTAATACCGCTACAGGCAGGCATTTTGACGGAGCTCAATTCGCTCGTGATGTCACTTTTTAACCGACTTCAAAAAAAGGAGGAGGTTCTCAATTCGACTGTATGTTGTTTTTTTTTTTTTTTATGTTTGTTACCTCGTTTCTCTGTACTGTGTGAACCGATTTCGACCATTCTTTCTTTGATTGAAAGCTGGTGCTTGTCATTTGGTCCCATAAAAATATGGTAAAGATCTGATGAATATCTTCGGAGCTGGAGAGGGTAACTCCTTAAAATTAAGTAGTATTCCAGTGGTTCTTTTTGCATTACGTTCATTATAAAAGTTAAGTTTCAGTGAGAGAGGGTAAAAGGGGTGGGGGTGAGGGAGGGGGGTAATAAAATTAAAATACACGTAAATTCTAATATCTTCAGCAGCTTTTAACCGATTTTATATAATTTACCACTAAAAAGCAAAAAATAAATTATTACTTTTTAAATAAAAATTAAACCGCCTTCAAAAAAACCCAGACACAACTAAAAAGCAAAAAATAATTGGTTACATTTTAATCAATTAGTTATATGCAATTTAAATCAATTATTTGGAGTAGGTGCCAGCCAAAACATGGAAAAAACAGAATAATCAGGCATACAAAAAAATATAAAATAGATCCAGACTTGGTTTTTATAAATCTAAAAGTAAAGAAAACAACACCGGCACCGACTCCAAAAATAATTGATTTAAATTGCATATAACTAATTGATTTAAATGTAACCAATTATTTTTTGCTTTTTAGTTGTGTCTGGGTTTTTTTGAAGGCGGTTTAATTTTTATTTAAAAAGTAATAATTTTTTAGTGGCGGATCACGAAGCGCAACTAGTTTTATAGAACGTGTATGAGCACCGTGCTCTTACATTTGTCAAACGGGGTAAGCGCTCAATGGCGTCTCCAGTGTTAAATACTCTAAGGCCGCAACGAAGTATTTTCAAAGAGGGATACAGGAAATGTTGTCGGGATTGTTTAAGGTAAAATATAGCTATCCTTTTTTACGCCCATAAATTTATACTGGCTTGATAGAGATGGCACTATGTTTATGTATACAATATCGAATTATTCTATATTTGTATAACCTAATGATTCTATAGCTAAACACTTCAAGTCCTTGTATAGGTTTTTTCGTCATTGCTTCTTCAGAGGTAAACGTCTTAAAGTTAGGGGTACCTCTTTAGTTCCTTATTCGTCTCCCGCTTTGCAAGTGGATAATGATTGTCGGATATATTAAATTTATTAATATTTCCAACTCCTCCCTATATTTCTATTTGAGTAATTTAATTGAGGGATAAAAGAGAGGTAATTCCTAGAAACTCGCTGAGATGGTGTAGTCAAGAGCGGAAATCATAAATTGTCTTACATATTGCATGTCTGTGAAATAGTATAATGTGCTGACCATGCAATTTAGGATTTCTGAATACAGGAAGAATGACTCAAAGAACTTGCATCCAAACACCTAAGATAGATTTTAAAAATAATTTTATTTGGGTTTCCGAGTTTTTTTGCTTTGGTAGCGGATATTCAGAAAAAAGTATTTTTTAGAGAGACAGATTTTTTTTATATAGTAATTTTCCAGATATTACAGTACGCCTTTGAGATTACATGAAAATACTTAGTACAATGCATACTATATTCATGTTCCCATTGGTACGTGACTGGTTAAAAATTATATAGGTATCTAACACAGTAAAAAGATAAAATATTCTTTGTGATTTTTTTTTATCTTGGGGAGAATAAATAAAACCACTCGCAACCCTGACCGCAGGTTTGCCAACTTAGGGCTTTTAGCCCCACATTTAGGGCGAAAATATGTGTTGGGCTATTTTAACCAGTCATGACGGATAGGCACGCCGCACGGTGGTCCCGTTCGAGAAAAAATCGGACATAGGGAATTAAAAAAATTTAAGTCGTAATTTTATAAAACTGAATATGCCGATCGATTTGTATATGAAATAGTAACTAAAATGATTTTTGCGTTTTTTAAGATTGGACTTATAGTTTATGAGTAAATCGAATAAAACTGATTTTCTTGTATGGAAAGCCACATAAAAATAGGAATAACTCGTCATTTTCGTCCATTTTTGTTCTGAAACTTTTACAGTAGTAACTTGTCATTATATGCCACATTTTCTTCAAAGATACATGGTGCTACTTTTTTGCACTTTTTGAGATATGATGAAAAGTAGGTAAATTTTAAAAAGTCGGGTCTAGATCAATATTAAGTGGATTTTATGGGACTTAAATGGGTTTTAAATTCACTAATAATAATTAAACTTAAGAATACATACTCTATTTTGGAATTTTCTCACTTTACATGTACGGAAATACCAAATAACTCAAAAAAAACAAAAATGAAATAATTCAAGTAATATTGATGACCACTGTAGTCGCAATCATAAAACTCGTGTCCTCATCTACCTATTTAGTGATTAAAAGGTACTGCCTGGTAAAAATTATCCGTCTATTTTAGGAGTAACTCGAATAAAACTAGTTTTATTGTATGGAAAGCTACATAAAAATATGAATAACTCGTCATTTTCATCCATTTTCGTTCTGAAACTTTTACAGTAGTAATTTGTCATTATATGCCACATTTTCTTCAAAGATACATGGTGCTACTTTTTTGCACTTTTTGAGATATGATGCAAAGTAGATAAATTTTAAAAAGTCGGGTCTAGATCAATATTAAATGGATTTTGCAGGACTTAAATGGGTTTTAAATTCACTAATAATAATAAAACTAAAGAATACATACTCTATTTTGGAATTTTCTTACTTTACGTGTACGGGAATACCAAATAACTCAAAATTCAACAAAAATGAAATATTTCAAGTAATATTGATGACCACTGTAGTCGCAATCATAAAACTCGTGTCCTCACCTACCTATTTAGTGATTAAAAGGTACTACCTGGTAAAAATTATCCGTCTATTTTAGGAGTAACTCGAATAAAACTAGTTTTATTGTATGGAAAGCTACATAAAAATAGGAATAACTCGTCATTTTCGTCCATTTTCGTTCTGAAACTTTTACAGTAGTAACTTGTCATTATATGCCACATTTTCTTCAAAGATACATGGTGCTACTTTTTTGCACTTTTTGAGATATGATGCAAAGTAGATAAATTTTAAAAAGTCGGGTCTAGATCAATATTAAATGGATTTTGTAGGACTTAAATGGGTTTTAAATTCACTAATAATAATAAATCTAAAGAATACATACTCTTTTTTGGAATTTTCTCACTTTACGTGTACGGAAATACCAAATAACTCAAAATTCAACAAAAATGAAATATTTCAAGTAATATTGATGACCACTGTAGTCGCAATCATAAAACTCGTGTCCTCACCTACCTATTTAGTGATTAAAAGGTACTACCTGGTAAAAATTATCCGCCTATTTTAGGAGTAACTCGAATAAAACTAGTTTTATTGTTTAACCGTACATGTAAAGTGAGAAAATTCCAAAATAGAGTATGTATTCTTAGTTGAATTATTATTAGTGAATTTTAAATCCATTTAAGTTCTACAAAATCCATTTAATATTGATCTAGACCCGACTTTTTAAAATTTATCTACTTTTATTCATATCTCAAAAAGTGCAAAAAAGTAGCACCATGTATCTTTGAAGAAAACGTGGCATATAATGACAAATTACTACTGTAAAAGTTTCAGAACGAAAATGGATGAAAATGACGAGTTATTCATATTTTTATGTAGCTTTCCATATAATAAAACTAGTTTTATTCGAGTTACTCCTAAAATAGACGGATAATTTTTACCAGGTAGTACCTTTTAATCACTAAATAGGTAGGTGAGGACACGAGTTTTATCATTGCGACTACAGTGGTCATCAATATTACTTGAAATATTTCATTTTTGTTGATTTTTGAGTTATTTGGTATTTCCGTACATGTAAAGTGAGAAAATCACAAAATAGAGTATGTATTGTTAGTTGAATTATTAATAGTAAATTTAAAACCCATTTAAGTCCCATAAAATCCACTTAACATTGATCTTGACCCGACTTTTCAAAATTTATCTACTTTTCATCATATCTCAAAAATTGCAAAAAAGTAGCACCATGTATCTTTCAAGAAACTGTGGCAAATAATGACAAGTTACTACTGTAAAAGTTTCAGAACGAAAATGGACGAAAATGACGAGTTATTCCTATTTTTATGTAGCTTTCCATACAATAAAACTAGTTTTATTCGAGTTACTCCTAAAATAGACGGATAATTTTTACCAGGTAGTACCTTTTAATCACTAAATAGGTAGGTGAGGACACGAGTTTTATGATTGCGACTACAGTGGTCATCAATATTACTTGAAATATTTCATTTTTGTTGAATTTTGAGTTATTTGGTATTTCCGTACATGTAAAGTGAGAAAATCACAAAATAGAGTATGTATTGTTAGTTGAATTATTAATAGTAAATTTAAAACCCATTTAAGTCCCATAAAATCCACTTAACATTGATCTTGACCCGACTTTTTAAAATTTATCTACTTTTCATCATATCTCAAAAAGTGCAAAAAAGTAGCACCATATATCTTTGAAGAAACTGTGGCAAATAATGACAAGTTACTACTGTACAAGTTTCAGAACGAAAATGGACGAAAATGACGAGTTATTCCTATTTTTATGTAGCTTTCCATACAATAAAACTAGTTTTATTCGAGTTACTCCTAAAATAGACGGATAATTTTTACCAGGTAGTACCTTTTAATCACTAAATAGGTAGGTGAGGACACGAGTTTTATGATTGCGACTACAGTGGTCATCAATATTACTTGAAATATTTCATTTTTGTTGAATTTTGAGTTATTTGGTATTCCCGTACACGTAAAGTGAGAAAATTCCAAAATAGAGTATGTATTGTTAGTTGAATTATTAATAGTAAATTTAAAACCCATTTACGTCCCATAAAATCCACTTAACATTGATCTTGACCCGACTTTTCAAAATTTATCTACTTTTCATCATATCTCAAAAATTGCAAAAAGTAGCACCATGTATCTTTCAAGAAACTGTGGCAAATAATGACAAGTTACTACTGTACAAGTTTCAGAACGAAAATTACGAGTTATTCCTATTTTTATGTAGCTTTCCATACAATAAAACTAGTTTTATTCGAGTTACTCCTAAAATAGACGGATAATTTTTACCAGGTAGTACCTTTTAATCACTAAATAGGTAGGTGAGGACACGAGTTTTATGATTGCGACTACAGTGGTCATCAATATTACTTGAAATATTTCATTTTTGTTGAATTTTGAGTTATTTGGTATTCCCGTACACGTAAAGTGAGAAAATTCCAAAATAGATTATGTATTCTTTAGTTTTATTATTATTAGTGAATTTAAAACCCATTTAAGTCCCATCAAATCCATTTAATATTGATCTAGACCCGACTTTTTAAAATTTATCTACTTTTCATCATATCTCAAAAAGTGCAAAAAAGTAGCACCATGTATCTTTGAAGAAAATGGGGCATATAATGACAAGTTACTACTGTAAAAGTTTCAGAACGAAAATGGACGAAAATGACGCGTTATTCATATTTTTATGTGGCTTTCCATACAAGAAAATCAGTTTTATTCGATTTACTCATAAACTATAAGTCCAATCTTAAAAAACGCAAAAATCATTTTAGTTACTATTTCATATACGAATCGATCGGCATATTCAGTTTTATAAAATTACGACTTTAATTTTTTAAATTCCCTATGTCCGATTTTTTCTCGAACGGGACCACCGTGCGCCGCGGGCGCGTCAACACTAGAAACACTCGCCGTTCTTCCAAGTTATTTTTAACTTTAATACTATGAAAATAAAAGCTTGTATTGTAATAACTACTTTTTTTAAATATCCTTCTATACTCGAAACAGGAAGGGCCGAAAAAAATTAGGGCTATTTTTAGGACCATCAATTTTTTTCATATACTGTTTGACTGACCAAAACGAACAAAAAAAAGGCAAAAGTCTACGGTATTATACAAGTTCTTAGACAAAGTATAATGCTCTAATGCCAAATCCACAATGTAATCCACACTACACATCAAATTAAAACCAAGTAGTAATTTATTTAAAACAGGAAACTCATAACAATACCATAATATGGGTATACACTACATAGTTCAGGATTTTTTTTGGGGCTTTGGCATTTGGGTTATTTCATCTTGACTTTTAAGGGCAATTTTTTAGGAGTTGGTAACCCTGCCTGACCGCAGCAGCAGCCAGCAACCCGCAGCCGCATTGTGCCGCCATTTTGTTTTCATTTTACTCAACGCAGTTACGTGGAAAGCATTATTATTCATCTAGGTGATTTTATAAATCATCAAATAGCGTGTTATTATAATATAATCAATACATATGTGCATTTAGTCTGTACGTGCCGAAACCGCCGTAGTTGTATGTTTATCTCATAGTGTTGTGTTATACCGAGATAACGTAAGTTTCCTACGTGCTGTATTTGTAAATTTCTCGCCATGTTGAAAATCCACGTAACCGAAGCTCATATTTCGTTCCAGTGATGTTTATTTGAAGATTGTGATTGGCATGACATCACGTGCGGCGACACAAGATGTCGAAGGAAATCGCCGAGGAGTACGCGTCAAGTTTGGCGGATCTCACCGTCAACAGCAAGCCTTTGATAAATATGCTGACGATACTGGCGGAAGAGAACATCGACCACGCCGGGGTTATCGTTGAAACAGTGGAGAAGCATTTGGAGAAGGTGAATTTAAATTTTTAAATTAAGCCCGCGAGGAAATCAGTGCAAAATGTGGTCACTGTGATGGGGAAAGTGGTCGCAGGTGACACGCTCAGTGTTGCGTGTTTTACGTGTTTACGAGTACTTTGTGACTAATACGAGCTCATTTGTAACCAGTATATGTCGGACAGGCACCTCCTATTTGCATTCACGTTCTAGATTCATCGTTATCTCGCGATAACGTTGTTTCTTTTATATGAAGATAAAATTATTGAATTTAACATTGCAAAATGTGTTCTCAAAGTAACTAGACCACTAAAATATGAAGGTGGGACATCTTTGCTTCTTAAATTAATTCTAACTAAATGACACTGATACATTCAAACAAATGGTAAAAGTTTTAGCTGTTTTTAGAAATGAACTTTTGTTCAAAACCATATCCTAACAATCTGAATTGTCACATATCAATTAAAAAAAAAACATTTTTTTTAATTTCTGGGTATCTTATGTCTAAAATTTTGTCAAATTTAATAATTGTACCGTTACGTATATCTAAATAATTTGCTACATCTTTGAGACAATCATGTCTTTTTTATTGTTATTAAATGTATAAAATTGACAGGATTTTTATTTTACACAGTTGCATCATTATTGATACAGAATACAATTAAATGATAAACGAAATAGCCAGAGTTAGTAAGTCAAATCTAGATTTCATTATAAAATCTGTGCTGAAATCATGGGTAATAGATATGTAGATAAGTAAAATTTGCAGGTATAATAATAATAATAATACTAGCCCTACTGTAGTATAGTATACTAGTGTTAGACATTGTCCCACTGCTGGGCACGGGCCTCCTCTACTGAGAGGGGCTAGGCCTTAGTCCACCATGCTGGCCTAATGCCGGTTGGTAGACTTCAAATTCTTATGAGAATTCCTCAGCTATGCCGGTTTCCTCACGACGTTTTCCTTCACCGTTAAAGGAAGCGATAATTAACTATTAATACACACATAACTTTAGAAAAGTCAGAGGTGTATGCTATTTTGGTTTCCAACATATGACTTTCGTCTTGACAGTCCGTACCACAACCAACTAGGCTATCGCTGCTGTTAAATTTCCAGGTATTTTACAAAAAACACTGGTTAACTCAATTTTTTTTTTTTTTTATTAGGATCACAAAACGGGCTATTACACAGTAGGTTACAATATAAATAATATTATACATAATGTCAATGTGTATAGCCTAAAATATCTCTATGCCACACTATCAGTCAATGCAAACATCAATTCTATAAATATGCACAGATCTAGTAAAGTACTATATCAACGGTGAAGTACCAATAGCTATGGTACTTCACAGCTATAAGTATATTTGCTGGAGGTAGGATATTCATATCCGCCCGGATAGCGACCACCGTACACAGGGCGAAAAACCCGCCATAGTGGCACACGCAAGTGTGTCGCGTTCTGGGATCAGCCAGTGTACATCCGGTTTTTGTCGGGGGTCTGGAGATGGGGACAATGGCCATTTTGCGGCCTTCTTAGTACTCTTCTTCTTCTTCTTGTTTCAATGGACTATGCGGAGGAACGATTCCACAATTTCACCAATGTCACGTAATAAAATAAACAAATGTTCGGATCGAGGTAAATTACACAAACTATGGACACTAGTAAAGATAGTAAAATTGTGAGCTAATCATTTGAAACCAAGATGATTTGAAGGATAGAGATGTTAACAATAGTATAACACAGGATAAGAAAAATAAATAGAAAAATATATGTGGAAAAAAAAAATTATATAATATTTAAAAAATAAAAATAATACGGAAAATAATAATTAATACTGGCAAAAGTTAAGCCAACCAAGTTTCTTACTAGAACGTAATATTTTTTTTGCTTTTGCTGCTGCATGTCGATAAGAAAGAAAATTAACAATGGACATAGATGAGTTATATTGACGTTCTGCATCTATTCTTTCCCTAATAGCAGCAGAACAATTTGAATTCCACCAAGGAGTTGAAATTTTAAATCGAGAATTTTTCTTTTGAGGAATGTTTACATTTGCACTTGAAATAATACAGTCTACATAATCTGAATAGTTTAATAATATACTATCACTTTTTGGCAAAGAAAGTGAATCAATCATAATATCAAGACTAGAGGAATAGGAGTCCCAGTCCGCATTAGAAAGTCTATATTTTATGGTAGGGGAACTGTTAAAGGGAGTGAATGTTCTATTAGGGAATGTTACAATTAATTAATATTCTTAGTACTCTGACACTAGACCCTCGACCCCTTCTTCGCTTACCATCAGGTACAGTGCGGTCACTATGCCGTGCCAGGATAAAAAAAATAATAATAATAGCTCCTAACTATCAAAGTAAAGAATTTACACAAACTGAAAAATTATTTATTTTCTAGGCAAGTATAAAATTAGTTAAAATTTTTATCTATTTAAAAATATTAACTAATCCTTAATGTTGTTTTATCTAAAAACAGATAAGATTTTCCTATATGAGAATCTCACCTACTGTAAAACATTATAAAAGTAAATTAAAAAAATGAAAATTATCTGTTATGATCTATTGGTACTTCACTGTTGATATTTATTAGAAACATTTTATTAATATCATATTGAAGCATATTTTATTTCTATAAGACATGCCGGCAAGATCAATTTATTTTATTACACTCAATTTCATTGGTATCAAAAAGGCAAATATAATTTGCAAGTTGTCATATTTCAAAAATCACTTCACACATTTTTGACAAAAGCTGTAGAATACTTATATTCTTTTTTTTTATATCATAGTCCGACAAACAAGCCAGTGGGTCACCTGATGTTAAGTGATCTCCACCGCCCATGAACATCCACAATACCGAAAGTATCACGTATGCGCTGTTGGCCTTAAAGGACAGGAATAGGGATTAGGGAAGGGAAGGGGGAATCTAGGCCTCCGGATATCTCACTTACCATACGAAACGCAACAGTAAACTGTCACTTTATGTTGGTTTCCTGTGAGACAGTGGTACTACCCTGGTCGAGCCGGCTCAGTCATGCTGTAGACAAATATGTCTACAGCGTGGCTCTACCACTTTAAAACTTATATTCTATGAGGAATATTCTTGGCATGTGTACACATCTCTGAATTAAACACTACCATTGTTCTCTATTAATAATGCTTGAAGTTTTTAAAAAAGTGGTTACATTTTCTACACTTGTATATCTTTCTTACTTAAATGGTCTTAAGAATGATTCACAAAAGCTTTATGTTCCTTTTCTTTGACATTGTATTATGAAACAGTAATTGATAGGAAATCACAAAACTAAGACACAATATATAATTTAATTGACAGAAATTTTGCAGTAAGTGCAGAATAATACTTTACTGCAGCTCTACTCTTGAACCCAATTCTGTTCGATCAGTATTACATTTGTGAGATTTCATATCCCTAAGTGAGACTTTAACACCATAGTATTTCAATATTGTGTAGCCATTAGTATGATAATCTTAACCCCAATCATGTTATATTATTTCAATATTGCGTGTTAAACTTTTAATGTGTGCTAAATATTACCTTTATATCCAGACATTGTCATCTTTGCAGTCTACATAAAATATCATGATTTCAGCTTACCAAAATCACTTATGTATTTATTATTCTGTAGAATAAAATATTTCAGCAAATTCTTATATAACATGAATTGAACTTAATTTTTACACTTGGTTGAAGTAATTAATAGCCATTATTAAGACATTTCACTTCACATTAAGAAATATTAGACAAACAAAGTGAATGTCTTTGTTTTAAAAAGCTTAGCAGGGATTTAAACATACTGCCTATGAGACGCTAGGTTATAAGTTCAATCCCAACTATAAGACTCTGACTTCAAAGCAATATTTTATTAATTTTTAGCTTTCACTGTAAACAAAAACATTGTGTGTAAATCTGCAAACATAATAACATTTAATTACACCATTAACATGTAAATAATTAATTATCCTTCAGCTTATTACAAGACTGACACATCTGTTATGGATATAAAATAACTGTTTCCAAATATTTATACAAGTATGCATGCATAATGGATTCTGGTGTGTTGGTGGCACTTCACATCACATATTTCAGTGCATTCATGCAAATATTAGCAATGTAAAAGAAAATAAATTTTATCTGTATTACGAACAATGTTGAATTTGCATTAGCCCTATAAAGTGAATATTTCCACAAAGCACCAAGTGAAGTACTGTTTTTTTAGATTTATTCTTTTTATGCTTGCACGGAAAAGTGACCGCACTGCACCTGATGGTAACCGCAGTACCGTCCAGTTAGAGTACCAAGTAGCACTCGCTACTCAACTCAATGATGGCCTGCAAAGTTAGTTTGTCTTGCCATATCTCTTTGAACTTGTTATATGTTTGACATGTGAGAGGTCACAGATGCACATTCATGCTTATATTCAAAAATGAAGCTTGTGACTTCTTTGTTATAAGCAGGTTTCAGTAATGGTTGGTTTTAGTGCTAAACAAAAAAGTACCAATCATATATATAGAATTTCCGCATAGCAAACAGTTTTTTAAGTATAATTCTTGACTGTATATAATTCTTCTGTGTTACAATTCTCAGACTGCCTCGGTGGCGTAGTTGTAATTGCGCATGGCTTACGACTGCTGTGCTGAGGTCTCGGGTTCGATCCCCGGGTCGGGTAAAGTCATATTGGGTTTTTCTTTCTAGAAATTCCTCAGTATTAGCCCAGAGTCTGGAATCTGTGCCCGGTATGGCGATAGGCTCGCCCCCTCATCACATTATGGGACCGAAATTCGGCGAAAAGTGGGTGTATTCAGTATTGTTACCTCTCATTACAGGCGTGAGTGTATGTGTGTGTGAGTGTAATTCTTGAAAATGATAATATTCTCAATCTATACAAACAGACCCGACTAATGTAGCAAGATGTGCAAAGAAATGAAAAATACTTATTTGGTAAAGAGTAGCTATTGCTTGCCTTACATATACTACTTTTATACATCTGTAAAGTTAGTTTGTTACAATAATCAATTTCTAATCGTAACAACGGCATTCTGCAATTTGTCGTAAATAAAATTCAATTGAATGTGGTAAATTACTTGATATATTTTTGGCATGGTTTTATAGGTATCCACTTGAATTACGACTTATGAATCAGAGGGATCATTATTGTGATAAACTTTTTATTAAAGTATTTATAAACAACACTTATCAATAACCAGTTTTTAAGACATTTAAATTGTTCCGTTTATCTGTGTTTTGTATGTGGGGAAATACAAGGTCAATTGGATTTTCCTTTTAGTTCAAGTTTCAAGTTATGATTTAAATCAGTGGATACCTCCTACTACTTGTAAAGAATATTCACAGTGAACTTAAAAATAAATGTTTGTTAAATTTATAGACGTTGTACTCGAATTTAAATAATTAAAAGACAAAATTAGTCAAAGATAATATGTCTGACATTTTAAGAAACTTGAGAAATTGTTGTTACATACTCTTCGTAAAGTGTAAATAAATATACTTGGAGTCAGTAATGAAAACAAAGTATTTTATGACATCAGTTTTGCAATGCTATAAGACACACCAATAAATGTCTGCCCAACTTACAACATTATACTTTCAGATACAGAGTGTCCCATTTTTTATTGTAACCAGTACTGTACAAAATATGTTTTTATAGCACTGTTCTTATATGCATTTATTTCAAATGGGTTTTCTTCTGCTAAATTAATAATCACATAGTACAATATTTCTTAAAAAACATAACCCTCCCTTTTGCTTTGCTGTAGTCTGGTAAAAACTAATTACCATTAAACGGGGATGGGTGTTTAGTTTATTACTTCACCGGCACTACAATGGACACCATTATACTCTTGTGTTCTAATTACTTATCGGAATTTTAATGATAGATTTATAGTATTACCATAATTGTTTTATAAACTAAGCTGTAAGAGGTGCCTGTCCTTAAAACTAGTTACAAAACTTAGTACCTTCATTGGTATTTGATGGAATGATTTTCATTTCATTTGTGTAATGCAAGATATTGTTCACAATAAAGCATTTAAAAACTGAGTTCTTATTTATTTTTCATGTTAAAAAAAATTAAATCTCTGCAAAACAAACTCTTGTGTTATTCTTACCCATCACCATGTGAGAGTTGACCGAAGGCTACGGGTAGCCGGGGCATGGTCGCTGCGGGGTTCGCGATCAGAAATCATTTTTCCTCTATACAGGTACACCCAGACATCAAGCTGCCGGTACTGTATTTAGTAGACTCGATTATCAAGAATGTCGGCGGCGCTTACATACAGAAATTCTCACAGAGCATTGTCAACATGTTTACACGGACCTTCAAGCAGGTAGGTGTTTATTTGATTGTGATATTTGTTTATTTGTTCTTCGCACATTATCTAACGGTAGGTATATCCTCAGGTGGACGAGAAGATACGTTCGCAGATGTTCAAGCTGCGTGAGACGTGGCATGACGTCTTCCCGGCCACTAAGCTGTACCAACTGGACGTGAAGGTTAACCTGATCGACCCCGCGTGGCCGATACAAGCCCAGCCGCACCAGTCAAACATCCATGTAAATCCAAATTTTCTGAAAAAGGTGTTTTTTTAGTTGATTATTGTTTTTATATTGGTGTAGTTTAGTATTGTAGCTTTGCGTGGGAATGAGCGTACCTTGTCGAATATTAATTTCCTCTTAATACTAAATGGTCGGACAAAAAATTATATCTAATAGCCTTTTAAATATGAACTACTGATATTGTTTACCAAATTTATCACAAAATATATTATGCAATTTACGCTCATCGCGCCATCTTCATAAAGCTAAAGCGCGATTTATTTATATCACGCTCGTTTCTCATAATGTTCCTGCTTATATAATTACAACTTTTATGATTTATCACAAAATAGGCGTCAAATGCTTTCAGCCCACAGTTTCAAAATTTCACTTGAAGGTTTAAGTTGCCATTGGTTTGTAAAATTTGATTTTTCCATTAATATGTTGTTGCCCGATAATACATTTTATATCCTAATTATGTTTCTAAAAAGATATACAATGAAAGATTTTCTCAACAGACTGTGCCCACAACCAGCGCAGTGCCGCCCGTGATGACGGATGAAGAACGTAGCATCATAGCTAAGAAGGAGCAAGAGTTACTCATGTTGCAGAAGAAGAAGATAGAAATGGAACTCGAGCAGACGCGGAAACAGCTCGAGTTGGCAGAGAGGAATGCTAAAAAGGTGAGAATTGTGTTGTGTATCTTTTCCATCATCGGCTGGTTGTACGTGCCCTGCCTCGAGCACGTCTGCCTTTCATTTGCTCTACTATTATCTGTTTCTCCAGACAATGCTTTGACGACAACTCTAGACCCCAACAAAATCTGGATGTACACTGGCTGACCCTGGAACGCGACACATTTGCGTGTGCCACTGTGGTGGGTTTTCCACCCTGTAAAAAGATAAAAGCACAGTAATTTATACTATAAATAATTCTGAGCGATATTTTTCATTTGGGAAAAGTACATAAATATTTTCAACAGTAGTGACATGTGTTACTAATTAATATTGCAATTAATTTGCAAATAATACATAATAATAATTTGCAATTATATATATAAAAAAATATATATATTAAAGTAACAATATATTTTCCTGCCCGATTCACTAGACAAAAATCTGTAATGGAAGTATAAACTTGACAACCATATATGTAGGGTTAATAATATTACAGATCTTTTATCCAAGATAGTAACATTCTATTTGACATTAGTATTTATTTTTCGGTCATCAGCTTGCTTCAGATCGCTCAGTTATCAGATATTCAATAGAATATCTTTACTGCTCTTTTGTATGTAGTCAACTCGAATATGAATCTCAAGTCTGGTATCAACGATAGAAAATGTTTAGATCTCGTATTGAAACTAGGTTTTTGTTCAAATACTTAGGCTTTACATTTATAGGACAGCAACAATCGGTTGACTTTTGGCATTGTTGTAATAGATTCTTTTTACCACTGGAGCATAAGTGATCTCCACCGCCCATGAACATGCACAATACTGAAAGTATCATGTATGCGCTGTCGGCCTTAAAGGACAGGATTAGGTATAAGGGAAGGGAAGGGGGAATCTGGGCCTCCGGATATCTCACTTACCATACGAAACGCGACAGTAAACTGTCACTTTACGTTGGTTTTCTGTGAGACAGTGGTACTACCCCGTCGAGCCGGCCCATTCATGCTGTAGACAAATATGCATACAGCGTGGCTCTGCCACTACAAATATAGCTTCTAGTAAATATAGCTAATGGTACTATTAATTATGAACTTCTGCCGAATATATCCTTACGCATGAATCAAATTCGTCCAAGGTCACAACTATTGTAATTGCAGGTGTAATGCTATTATGTTACGTAGTTCCAAGCTTTTATAACAGTATGTGAATTGACCTAAACCTTGACCTACTTTGTACCATTTCGAGCATGGTGAGACGACAAATAAATGTCATTTATTTTATTATTAATTTATACAACAATAATTCTATTTCATCCAATCCGACAGCTTCCGTGGCGCAGTTAGCGTTTAGCCGGCTGTGAAACGTGAGGCTGTGGGTTCGATTCCCACACCGGGACAAATGTTTGTGTGACAGACAGATATTTGTGTCCTGGGTCTGGGTGTTGTGAAAAGTCTCTCGTAGTCCGTGATACCCACAACACACGTCTCGTATCTTAGTGTGGGGTCGGAGCTATGTGTGTGATTGTTGGGTGTTATTTATTTATTATTTACATAACAAAAATTGCTAATAACAAAAACTACGAAAAATAGTCTTACGTATATAAATGAATGCCTTCAGATATACATTTGCGAGGAGACTTGGTTAAAATGATACCAATTTTTTGCAACACTCTGTATATTATCATCAATGTAACTGTTTGCGCACAGATAAACACAGTGGCGCCTAATGCGGGATTGTTGCCGTCTCCCATGCCGGTCGCCATGGTCAACCCGGTGGTGGCGCCTGTGGTCCCATCTGTGGTCTCGCCGGCAGCCGTGCCGCTGGACCCTGCAGTTACCATAAAACAGAGACTTGGACCGGTGAGTACCTATACTAATAGTTGATGATATAACAAACTTATTTTTGTTTTTTTTTACTGCCTGGATAGACCAACGAGCAGACGGGCCACTTGATGGTAAGTAGACACCGCCACTCATAAACTTCTGCAATGCCAGGGCACAGCAAAGCTGCTGCCTACTGTTATATTGGGAATTTTTGTCATGTTAAAAAAAAATTTATTCAATAGGATAAAATTGAGGCGTTACATGTGATACTTGACGTCGTTTAGTTCTGTGAGCGTCATGTCACCAGGGTGTCGTGTTATTGATACATGCCAATGCATAGACAGACACACGATGTTGGTAAAAAATCACTCACTTAGTTCTGACCCCACACTAGGTAAAATCTATATCTGTCTGTCAAACATTTGTTTCGGTGCGAGAATCGAATCCATGGTCTCTCATTTCACAGCCGGCTACTTGCCCGCTGCGTAACGGAAGCTTTCATATATCGTCGACGAACTTTTAAATGCACTGCTATTTTTGTAATATTTCAAATTCTTAATCCTTGGTGTCGTGGCGATCTATTACCTATATCTTGGCGTTACTGACTATTGTTGTGTTTGTGAATACATGAGTGAAGGTATATTCGGTCCGGAGTACAGCAACATGTGTTGTCCGCAGCCTGTGAACAAGTCCGGCGCACGCATCGCGCCCGTCAGCGCCGCGCTCGCCGCCGCGCGCCGCGACCCGCGCCTCGCGCGCCAACACGCGCACCACCCCGCAACACTACCTGCAACACAACACGCAACACTGCCGGGGCTGCCCTCCGCGCCCATCGCGCCGCACGTGTTCGACATCAAGCCGCTCGAGCGCGTCACCAAGCGCAAGAACGTCATCACTATAGACGTGCGGCCCGACGCGGGGGAGCGACGCGTTATGGCGCGCGACCCACGTGACCCACGCGACACACGCCGCCGCGACACTGACAAGCGCGACAATCGGCGCGACCGACCGCGCGGCAAGTTCAACCGACGACGCGATGAACGCAAACTTGACGCGTCTGTGCCAGCCGTACCACCTGCCACACCTGCCACACCTACACCTTCTCTACCACTTGCGCCGCCTGCCAACGTCAATAATGACGCCAATGTAGACGCAGAACGGAACTGTGACGCGCTCATGGACAAAATGCAGGTGCCCGATCCCAAGAGGATCAACAAACTACCACCGATCCCCAAGATACAACGGGATGAGACCGCCAGAGACGGTGACGCGCCGATACCCAAGCGCCGGAAAGAAACCGCACGCGACAAAAGGAAACGAAACGAGGCGGCGGGCAAAGACACGCCGCTCGTCTCTTCGCCCGAAAAAAAAACCAAGGGCAAGAACGGGCGCAAGCGTAAGGAACCGCGCGTCCAACAGGAACCTGAAGAGACGTCGCAGGACAGGCAGGACGCTGTGGTCGTGTTCAAGGAACTCAAGAACTACCACAAGGAGCGGTACATGCGCCGCAACAAGGAGAAGTCCGAGAGTCCCGAGACCATTCCCGAGGCCGCGGGGGACAGACCGGCCGCAGAGAGCGAGCCACCAAGTAAGACATCCCTCTATGTTGACCGAATGAGAGGTTAGACAGCCACTCGATAGAACATAAGCTAGTCAGAACGTCTGTGATACTAGATATAAGCGGGAGAGAAAACTATAACACTTGTTGTGTGGAAATAAAATGTTTTGCAACTGTTGGAGTATTCATATTGACGTGTTTTACGCTGGCTTTTGTACCCTTTACTTTTAAGGCACATTGGACTCTGATCATCCATTTCAACTTGTATAAATCTGCTGTTTTAAAGATATTTTTGGTTGGCAACAGTCCGGCTATGTGTGCACACTCACCATGTGAATCATGTTTACCAACCTATAATCACAGTTTTTTATGCACAGTGTGTTCTATTTTAGAGGGTTTAAAATAATACTACCGCATTTTCCCACTAAAACAATAAAACTTCCATCTATGGTACAGTATACAAAACACGAAAGCCAAAAATAGTATATAACCATAGTGTCAAAAATTAAATTGGCTGTAATGTGTTCAAAGTTGAAAATATACTCCAGTTTAAACTACATGAATTGGGTGTTATCGATTGACTTCTATAGGAAGCTATTCGGCGCCATATTCTCTTCGACGAATGAATTTCTTCAATAATTAAGACTTGTTCAAACCGAGCGAATTTCGCGCGAGCAACGCGAATCGCTCAGGCGAAAATTTCAAGAACGTCATAACACGAATTTCAGCTTTCAAATAAAGTAGGAAACATCTTGGAAAGCAGATACCGGTTTAAATGTAAATTATCTTTAATTCTACTAAAACCGCGTGTGTTCTATGTTCTATACTAAAGTAGTGTTGAGATATTCAAAGATCCCTACATTTACAATGTTCCTAATAAATAGATTAACCAGGAAACAAAGTATAATAATACTGATAAAATGCTGGACCACCTCACCCTCCCTCCAGTCGCTTATATTTGGGGGCCAAGGTTTAAATTACGTGACCCCTTACAAGAACAACAAATGGGACATTTAAAACCAATTTTTTGAACAATTTAAAATGCTAATACTAATTACAACGCGCATGTGAGTGATTCGCGTCACAAAGCCGCGAAATTCGCCTAGTTTGAACCAATTGACCCTTATTCTGTACACCGAGGGTTTAAATTTCTTTGAGTCGAACGAGTTTCAAGTTTATTTTTATACAGTAGTCATTAATTAGTTTAACACAGACACATGTATGTGACGTTTCGTTTTTCTATACTAAAACACTTGTACCGTAAGTATGATGTTTTTATACCATATTTCGCATTTATATATTTAGTTTTAGATTTGTTTATGATTGGTGAGTTAATTACTAAGTTGGATAAGATGTCGCTGTACTGAGGTTTCAGGGATGGCGAGAGAGTTAATTATCTGTAAGGAAGTATTCTTCATGAGGAAAGTCGACCTTAAATGATTACCATGTCTGATTTCCTGACACATTTATCATGATAATTTTCCGCTCAATAACATAAGTTAACATAGTGGATTAAGGCCTAACCCCTCTCATCAGTAGAGGAGGCCCGTGCCCAGCAGTGGGACAACGTTAAATACAGGGCTGGTATTACTATTATAACATAAGTTAATAGTTTGTATGAAATTAGGACAAAATAATTACTAATATTCTATATAAGTTTATAAATGAAACTATGAATAGTTGTTTCAAGTATTGTTAGTTTCAAGCATTTCGTATGTGTTCCACCGGTGTAGGTGTTTATTCAACATTTCTTATCGACGTCTGGATTTCATTTTGTTTATATATATTTATATGTTATTTATATATAGTTGTCTAAAATAGAATCGGGATTTACGCAGATGAGGTGGTGCGCATGCATCGAATGCTTAGGATCGTCAGTGCCCAATATAATTTTTTCGGTGTTAGTAATATTTAAATGAAATATTGATGGTTTCAAAAAGTCTAATTAAGTAAAAAATAGCATGCAAGAGATAATTTACTCTAGCACAAGTCGGTGCACAATGTCAGCACGCAAACACGGTTTCATATGCAAGAGTACTGGGTGTCCGTTGTATGCCACTTTGAACTCTATGTTCATGATAAAAGAAGTGGTTATATTTTATTATCAACATAGACGTCTGATTGCTATTACCAGTTGTTGTATGATCGCATGCTATTTTGTACTTTATCTGATTGGTATAAGACCGATGTTTTATAATCAGTAGTATTATATGCTTGTAAGTTTCTGTCTGGTTTGTGCTGACTTAGACTCGAAGAACGGAGGATCTTACATATAGTTCTGCGTGATTTTACCATTAATCGAAAAAACATTCTCTTGAACATCGCTTATAAACTCATTAATTGTTAAAATCCAATTGTTCAACAATTCAACAGTACATAGTACCTCCAAACGCTAACAATTATGCAAATAGAAGATGTATATCCCTAATTCGGAGGTAAATGGAGGTTGTGGGTAATTTTTATAATCAGCCCAGCTAGACTTACTCGGAAGCTGTTAGCTGTGATTAGACATTCGAAGCTGTCACATAGGTGTGACAGTGTAATACGTCATTAACTGGACGTATACGTCATACGAGTAGCTCACAAGAGACTGCTTGCCTTTGCGAGTATTGCCTTGTGAATTATGAGAAGGGATCCTGGCGCTATATTGCATATTCTACAACAGACGTGATGGGACGTCGTATGTATAATAGCAGACGTGATTAGACGTCGTATCCACTATAGACGTCATGAAGTTGAAGTGAGAGTGCCTTCACTCTAACCACCTTATAATAAACATATGCTTCTGTTAACTGGACAGTGTTTTGTCTCGCTTTATGTGACTATTGAAGTCAGAGGAAGCAAGATAAAACATTGATATGATAGATGGCTACATGTTTAGTAAAGTCCTAACTATTTAATATAAATTTGTTTTTCTAAACAATTTTGGAATGTATGTCGTCTGTAAATTTATCTCTCTATTAAAAAAACAACCTACAATAAAAAAACGGGGAGTCTGATAAGCATAATGCAATTATCAATATCGGTTTAGTCTTAGTACATTGATCTAATGTCATTGTACTTAAATTATGATGTCATGGTACTTAGTCTGTATATTGGGTGAAGTTGTAGGTTCTAATCTCAAGCCTTAGTCATATTGTGTTGAGTTTTCAATTCAAAAAATATTAGTAGTTGCCAGGCATTGAAATTTTTGCCTGATATGATACCGACTATCATATCATGGGACGGAAATAATCTGCGCACAGGGGTCTACTTGTTGCACTCAGGACCTCCTCAGAGAAACGTGAGCTTATGTTATGATAGTACAGATGTAAGCCATGTAATTGATAATTTAAAGTATTATTTTTATAACAACAAATAGGGTTGTCGTTATATAAAATAGTAATATGTAATGAAATCACATGGGACTTTAGATGGAAAAGAGGAATACTGCATTAACAATTACAAAAAAATATACAATGAAATTTAAATCAAATCACAGCAACATGTTCAAAAATTGTGCCAAATGATGTTTAAAGAGTTTTTTTTCTTATCACCTGGATAACTAACTTTAGCTAATATAATGGTTATATTTAAAGATCATAATGTTGTTCATAACACATTTGTTTTTTAAATTAATTTAAATAATATTTACGTTTAATTTAATTAACGTTTTCTTTTATTTCGAAGTAGATGAAAATTATCTTTGGTTGGGAATTCAATAATCAAATTAATACATAACTGTCATGGAATTAAATAATAATATATCAGTGCTTATACTGAATATATGGGATTTGTATAAAAAGTTTATGGTTACTATCCTCACTTATCACCAAGTTATATAAACCAAACTTAGCCCATTTGTTTTATGCACGAAATACAATTCTTATTTAAAATTATCAATTCACTCACTGTCAATTATTGTAAAAACAAAACTTGAAATTCAAAAATAATAGTATACTGCCATTCGGATAATAAAGCTTGATTCTGTGTGAGCTTATTGGAAAATTAATAGTAATCTATATATTAATAGCTTTGTTACCATTTCACTGGGATTTTAATATACACTATTCAATTCTATTTATACGTATCTATAGACAAAATTTCTTAAATATATACCAATTTATATTCAGATAAAACACATTACGCACTCATCAAATAATGTAAAACTTCGCATCGTATCCGTTTTTCTCTTCAAACCATATACAGTCACTCACGCCTGTAACCCCCGAAGGGGTAGGCAGAGGTGTAACCAGTACACCCACTTTTCGCCGAATTTATTACGGTCCTATAATGTTTCGGAGGCGAGCCTATCGCCATACCGGGCACAATCCCAGACTCCGGGCTGATACTGAGCATTTCTAGATAGAAAAACCCAATATCACTTTATCCGACCCGGGGATCGAACCCGAGACCTCAGCACAGCAGTCGTAAATCACACGCAATTACAACTATGCCACCGAGGCAGTCTTCAAACCACTTTGGAAATAAGATTTTTGGCCGCTATTACCCTGTAAAGGGTCTAAGCTATGCAGTCATTTGCTTATATTTATGTAGTTGAAAGTCTTAATACTTAGCACTTACCATGTGAACATAGTATGACTAAAATTTAACAGTTTCAAACACGGATAAAAACAATACATTTTTAAATATAATGGGTTTAGACAAACATACATTCAAACATAAAAACAAAAATTTATAGGTAGCTATCTTCAATCTGTAAACACCGTGGGACTGAAATTCCACATTTACAGTAGGTACCTTCTTACTAATACAGTGAAACAGTTCCTGTTACACATACGACTTTTATGATGCATTATGGATCAATGGGTAAAAACACTTAAGAATTTTCAGTAGACTTAAGATTACATAAAAATGTAGTGATATTTTCAGGCGTGCCAGACGTGGTGGTTGAGAACAAAGACGTGGATCTGAGGGTGCTGCAGGTGGAGACACCGGCGGCCATTACCCAGAAACGACCCTCGACTGAGACCCTGGAGGGGAAAGCCAAGAAGAACAAACTTGACAAGTTTGATATGTAAGTATAGTTATTGTATTGTGAGTTTTCAGAAATGACATAGGTAAAGTTAAAATTTCGGGTAACTTTGGTCCCCATACAAAAAAAAAAGTTATACTCCACTAAATTATTTAGTATCATCTACTCATATTCTAATTGAATTTTGAGATAATAGCTGTGTAGTCTCTGAATATCATATTGACGCTTTGTTAAACATATGCCAAGTTACCACTCAAAGCCACAGAAACCATTGAAGTGATGGTTTTTTGGATTTAATCTAATGGTAGTGCAAGAGAACTCAAACGGAAGCCGTTTATTTACAGTCTCTTCGGCAACGAGGATGTCGATCTTCGTCAACTGCCGCAGGTTGACGAGGTGGCTACTGCTCCTCCACCGCCCTCCATGACCGAGTCACCAGAGAGGAAGGAAGACAAAGATACAGACATGATGTCCCCGCCCAGAGACTCGCCGAAACAGAAAGACTGGAACGAAGTGAAGGAGAGCAGAGACAAATTGGGAGAGGCCAGAAAGTCTATGTCTAAATTGGATCTAGTTCGGGCAAAGTTGGCTGAGGCGACAAAGGGAAAAGACAGGCTCGGCAGGCCACTGCTGTTTAGTAAATCACCAAGTAAGTAAATTCCACTATCGAAATTAAATTAATAAAACGAACGCTATATTCGGGTTACCACATTTAATTCAGTGGAGTAAGAATCAAAACTGAGTGGCGGACTAATTGTTAAATATTTTGTTTTTTAAGGTATAGAAAAAGAAAGGCGTCGTACACTGAGTTCCGAAGATACAGATCTTAGAAATGAAAACGGCGAAGAGTTCGATGCGGAAGACCATAAAAAGACGATCTCCATCATCATGTCTCAAGCTAAAGAACAGTTCACTGATGGACAGCTCGATAAGAACCAGTATAACACTCTAATGTACCAGGTCCTACAACTTAATGAGAAGTTAAAACTAAAGGAAGCCAAACAGAGGGAGTCTCTAGAACAGTCAAAGAGGAAACTCAAGGCGCACATAGACGAAGAGAATCACAAAATCCTGTCTCCAAAGTCTTCGCCGAACGAACGGAACAACTTCGGCGATATTGACGAGAGAATCAACCCAGCTGTCTTTATGGATAACCCACCTGATAGTCAAGGATATCTCCAAGACTCGGACATGAGAATGAATTCTATGGATGGAGAGTTTAAGAAAGGGCTGTTGCCTCTGCCTCCTATGCCAATGTATGGGTACCAGCCGATGTGGAGGGGCCAGCCACGGATGAGGACGGACGAGTACATGCCCAGGAGGTTCCGAGGTCCAGCACCACCATACTTTAGAGCGAAGTTCGATAACCGTATGCCACGACCTGGTTTCGATGCACGGTTGCCTTTGACTCTACCAACTCCTGTAATGGGCATGAGTCAGGGTGAATGCCCGTTACAACCATATGTAAGGAGTGAATCTCCACCTCCCCTCGGTGCTCCAGGGTTTGTCATCCCACCGACTGAGTTCAAAATCCTGGACTACATACAGCAGGATCCTGTGAAGACAATACAAATTGATGGTGTGCCCCGTGAGATTAGGTTTTACGGTGACACTGCAATTATAATGTTGGACTGGGATGACCCTAGGGAGATTAAATTTTTCCCTGGATGTAGACGGGTCACGTTTGACAACAAGGACTCTGTAGTGCTGCCGTTCAACGAGGACTACAAACAAATTGAGATTGATGATCAAGTGTTTGATATTAAGTTTGGTTCTCCGACAAGAGAGTTGTTTATCAACGGGAGATGGTTCGAGTGTTTCTTCGGTGGTCAGCCGTTCGGAGTCCTGATTGATGGTAAACCAAGGCTGGTGCACCTCGAAGGTCCCGTGCCGCAGGTCGACATCGGGAAGACGAAGCGGACTGATCTAGTGGCGGGGAAAATAAATCTCATAGTGAATGCGACGCAAATGTGCCCTGTATACTTAGATGCTAAAGTACAAAAATTCACAATAAATGGACAGTTTTTTACTATTAGATTTGTTGATTCATTGCAAACTGTGTTAATAAACGAACAGCCATTCAAAGTCGAGTTTGGCGACTTACCCAAGCCTATTATTATTGGGAAGGAGAAGTACTTCATAAGGTTCTCGGCGCTGCCGAGGAATATAAAGCCTGGGGTCGTTCAGATAGCTAATATGGAGGGAGCCACGGCGCCGATTGTGAAAGCGGTCAGCCTTCCACCTGAAGAGACTAAGGAGCCAGATTTAGTGGAATCTGTAGAAGAGCCAGAGCGACCTGTTAAAACACCCAGTCCTGATATGATCAACGAAAATCAAGGTTAGTACATCCACATAGAATTGTGTCAAACTTACAATTCTTAATGCTGTATATGACCTAAAAATTATTAATAAAATAGCCTTTTGCCATATACCCTAAAAGTGTACGCGCAATGCAGGCCGAGTAAGTTTGATAATAGGCTATTTGACAACATTGAAAATAGACTGCAAATTGTGGTCATCCTGTTAGACAATAGCTTAAAAAACCATATTTCACTTAATTTTAAACAAAATAATGTATATTTTTTGCAAATCAAACGAAATAAAATACATTTTTTTTTAATTTTATCTGTGATGTGAACACTCTGTGATTGTTTGCAACTCTGGTGACGTCACACGCAAGTAAACATAGTTTCTTCGAGTGATTTTAGTTCGCGTTTTATGTTTTCTGGGTGATAAATTCTATTGTTGATCTATTTTTGAAGCAGTTTTATGATAATTGTTGATAAATCTTATCATTGCTTATCATTATTAGCTTGTATACTTGCATGTGACGTCACACGTGTCAGATGATCAGCGCCATTACAGAAATAGCGTTTTTGCCGCGGTTTTGGAGATTTAAACTTTAACATTGATTTTTATTAAAAACACAGAAGAGTTCCCGGAAATATCAATATAGTGTGCTTATTATGTAATAAATAATCGTTTTAAATCATTTTCAAAAATTAGTCAAATAGCCTATTGCTAAATTTATATCAGCATCGAGCCTAGCAAGTGACAATTTATTGTTACCAAATCATTCCATTTTGATATATATGTATCCCTAAAGTGAAGTAAATTTTTTAGATAAATCAAATCATATCTACTGCTTTTGTTTCCGAATATTATCGATTGTACAAAATTTATTTGTTTTTTGGTATGATTGCACTTGGCAGACCTTTGTCTTCTAATTAAAAGTTTTTTAATTCATAAAAAGTACACCGACTTCAATACAAAACCAAATAAAATTATGCGTCTCTATAAAATTTAAAGGTCTCCCTCGATTTTTGTGAAATCCCATCATCAGATCCTAACTTGGTGCCAATGGACCACCTGGGAAGTATACACTTTTAAACAAAAAAAGAATTTCTCGAATCGGTCCAGGCGTCTTCGTGTAATCGGGGACATAATACATAAAAAAAGATTCTGACGAATTGAGAACCTCCTCCTTTTTTTAAGTTGTTTAAATACAGTACATGCTTGATAAATGATATCTTACAGGTTTGGACATGTTAGCCAGCGTCATGCCGTCCACTATAGCACCGGCATCAGCATCCGAGTACAGTCTGGCAGAGCCATTGTTTTCCAAGCCAGAGAACATCCCTGGCTTAGAAGCACCCGCCGATGAAAATCCACCAAACGCAAGTCTGCCAGTTCTTGGCAATATCAACGTGAACGATCTGTTTGCCAAGTTATTGGCAACTGGTATAGTGCAGCTGCCAGGTGAGAAAGAGGCAGAAAATAAATCTGAAGCCAAGGTTGAGGAGTTGAAACAGAAACCAAAAGAGGACAAGAATGTTATTCATGTAGTTGATATGCTGAAGTCTGAGACCTTGAGAGTGTAAGTATTGTTTTAGAGAGCTTGATTTTTTGATTAAGGAGCCAGTCTGGTTTGCATTTATATTATTATAAGTACATTTAAACGACAGATTGCACATTTTCAAAGCTAGAAACTTATGATTTATATAATTGCCTCATTGTGAAGATTATCGAATATTTGTAATAGATGTAAAGAATAAAAAAGTAATTAAAAGTCAAGCTGGAGTGGCTGACAAGTGATATGTGTGATAAGTGTGTACAAGGTGGACTTTATGCATCTTAACATATGGTTGAAATTAGTGTGATGAAAAAAAACATATGAGCACAAATATGCTTATAATTGAACCATAGAGAGCAAACCTAAGTCGTGATGTTCATTCTAACGGTTATTCAATCACATTCCACAATTTCATCTAAGTTGAAAATGATTATGGTAGTGTTCGGGTAGTTCCCTATTATTACAAATATCGGAAGGTATATCGAAAGTTTTTCACAGATTAACTGTGGGTAGATTAATCTATACTATATATAATATTATAAACAGGAAAGATTTGTATGTAAGTATGTTTGTAACGAATTGTCTCAAAAATTACTGGACCGATTTTAAAAATTCTTTCACTATTTGAATGCTACATTATCACTGATTAATATAGGCTAGACAACTCTTTGGATTGTATACTTCTGCTCCCGAAAATAACCTCCACGCGGGTGGAGCCGCGAGCAACAGCTAGTAAGTTTATATATTGAGCGAGGTAACG
Source organism: Laothoe populi (assembly GCA_905220505.1). NCBI lineage: Eukaryota > Metazoa > Arthropoda > Insecta > Lepidoptera > Sphingidae > Laothoe > Laothoe populi. The sequence goes on from HG992168.1 coordinate 16,430,265, forward strand.
GTTTGGTATGTAATAAAAGAGACCGCACGCAGCGTACCGGTCTTCAGTCCGTGTTCAGTTCAGTTCATTACAAGTTTGAGAGCAGTGGGGTCGTACAGTCAGTGTTGGTACTCTGTTTATTTCACGTATGCCTATACCCTGATCTAGTCTAGTTGTAGCTCAGCTTAGAGTGTCATGCTGTTCGTCTGTTAATCTTTTCTCTTTATAATATTAGTATAGATTAGTAATCTCAGTTTATGTGCTTTCTAATATTCCCACTTTACACAGCGACTCAGTTATATGTTGCTAAAAGTAGGATCTAACTTAACCTAACCATACTAAAATGTTCCCGTACAGCAAGCAACCCGGCATCGTTTCCAAGTTGTACGGCGGGATGCAGTGCTCAGGGTGTGGTACCCGCTTCCCTCCGGAGCACACGGTGCGGTACTCGCAGCACCTGGACTGGCACTTCCGACAGAACCGGCGCGAGAGGGACTCCGCCAGGAGAGCGCACAGTCGACACTGGCACTACGACCTGTCCGACTGGCTCCAGTACGAGGAACTTGAGGAACTGGATGAACGAGGTATAGTATAATAGCTATATAGCTGGTGGTAGGATATTCATATCGGTACGGATAACGACCACCGTACACAGGGTGTAAAACCCGCTATAGTGGCACACGCAAGTATGTAGCGTTCTGGGATCAGCTCCGTTCACGTGATGTCACTTTGCCGTGCCAGGTTAAAAAAAAATATAATTTTGGCCTGAGATAGCTGTTCTAGTAGTTGTCGCTTTGTCATTGTCAATTATGTCTTAAATATTCGGTGTAAGGGAAAAACTCCTGAAACTGAAATGTTAGTAATAAGCCACTTAAAGTGTACGTGACGCAAATTTAATATATATTATTGTATTTTACTGCTTGCATTGAGCATTACATGCGCGTTACTGACCCTTCAGAAACCTATTTACTCCCTTCTTGAAGAACCTCATACATGTTCTGAAGTACAAATGTATTGCATTGAATATTGTAGAAAAGAACTGGTTCGAGAGCGGCATGGCGGAGGCGGAGGAGAGTGGCGAGGGTGGTGGTGGCGGTGCAGGCGGGGGCGGGGGTGTGGTCGGGGGCGTCACGGGGGTTGGGGTGGAGACGCCGAGTGTGGCGTGCGGCGCCGCCACCGCACCCGCCGCGCACACCTGCGCACTCTGCGGAGACACCTTCCACCAGTTCTACAACGAGGACAAGGAGGAGTGGCATCTGCGGAACTCTGTTGCGTACGAGGAACAAAACTACCATCCGCTCTGTCTCGAAGACTATAAGGTACCACACATTGCTCACTGAACATTGCTCACTGCATATTGCTCACTGAACATTGCTCACTGCATATTGCTCACTGCACATTGCTAACTACACATTTATTTAGAGTTTACAACAAAGAATACACATCACATTCACAGATCACAATATTATAGTATGGACAATAGTGTTTTTAGACTCTCGCGATTTGAATACATATTATAAAATTAGGAACGGGTCTTAACCGCGCAATATTTTAATGGTATAAACACCACTATTATTTCCCGACGTTTCGACCGAGTTGCATCGGCCGCGGTCACGGGCTGGCCAGTGTCAGAAAAATAATTGTGGTATTTATACCATTAAAATATTGCGCCATTAAGACCCGTTCCAAATTTTATAATATGGACAATAGTGCTTATCCAATTATAGTAAACTACCGCATGCATAAATTGTATAAAAAGAAACACAATTTAATTAATTACATTTTAAATTTAAGTTATTACTAAGTGAAGTTGCACAAACACAAAAATAATAAAAAGCTTATTATATATGTCGGAGCGTGATGAATACGGACACTGAATTGAACTTGCTAATAACTTTATTTATTGTAAACTGTGGGTAGCGCCATTTGTTTTGCTATTTTGAAGGTGGTTTCGACTTGTTTATCGAGTGATCTCACTCGCAGAGGAGTGGGTCACAACGAAAATCACAATATAAAAGAGCACCTCGTCTTTGGTGCGGCATTCGTGTATAGTCATTGAAACAGTTAGTAACTTGTCGGTCGTAATGTCGAAATATTGTTGAAGTAGTAAGTTAACGTGATGTGAAAGTGTTATTGTGTACCACATATTGTAATGTAAACTGTGATGTGTTTAAAAGAGCAACCATGAGGGTTTCTTGCCAGCTCTTCCCCATGGATGACTGCATTCCGAACTGGTGGTAGCTTAAATAGACTGTGAAGTGTTAATCTCGTGTTTTATTACCGAACGATCATACGCTATGCATCCTGACCATATCTGGAGGTCAGAGAGGGACGTGTAAGCCCTCTCACTGCCTCGGCCGATGACCGCTCGACCCGTCATATATATTATTAATATTGGACATTGCTCACTACACATTGCTCACTGTACATTGCTCACTGTACATTGCTCACTGCACATTGCTCACTGCACATTGCTCACTGCACATTGCACTCTGCACATTACACACTGCACCCTATATTTACTATTGTAGGCTGTCACTGAACTTGTTTGGAATAAATAAAAAATATTTTAGTAAAAACAATTAAAGACTTCTCTTTGTTCCATAATTATGCATAAATTAATAAAAACAAGAATATATGTATTAGTTCTGTTATGTAAAAAGGAAAAAAAATAGACCATGCGTATGTTTCCTCCATTATAATATACTTAGGAGTATACGGTAAATTTCTTATCTACTAACTAAAATCGCTCTCCAGACCTCTCTGACAAAGAACGAACCAAGCGAACCAGAAGAGATAGTGGTCGCTGACAAAATAGAAGATGAGGCGATCGAAATTAAAGATGTTGATGAAACCATAGACCAGTCGGACAATGAATCCGTCGTGGAGGTCATCGAACCGGTGGAGGCAGAAGTACTGGAACCTTTGGAGGTGAGTTGTGGAACAGTGTCATAAATTTCATCAAAATCATGTTTAGTGGTTTAGCCGTGAAAACGTAACAGACAGAAAGCTTTCGATCCCTAATTCACCCTTTTAGGGGTTACATTGTAAAAAAACCCGATATACGTCTACATTTATTTCTAAACATAGGTATATGAAATTTCATGCTTTTTACTTTGAATATGACGGACTTGCATTCAACAGTTCATCCCTTTTTTTACCCCTTTAGGGGTGAATTTTCTAAAAATCCTGTTTTAGTGGATGCTTATAACATAAAAGGCCTCAATTGCTAAAATTTGAAGTTTGTAGCCCCAGCGGTTTAAGCTTTGATGGATCAGTCAGTCGGGTCAAGTAATTACATGTATAGATTGGTTATCTGCCTTTTAAACGATTACATCTTTAATTGTTTATTGTTATATCTGGAATATTTTAAAACATACTGCTTCTAGCATTCAAAGTGTGCGTATTTATCAATCGATTCCACAACACCTTTGGACGTCTTCAGTAAGCTAGCAAAATCTCATAACCTTTGGGTGCGATAACCACCTAAAGAGTTCATACGAACTGATGGTAGGGTAATTTCGTTACTAAAATCACTCGATCTGAGGAAGGGCACCAAATTACCTAAAACTAAACCTGGCAGCTATCAATAAGATTGATAACTTATACATCTGTCGGTCACTGCCTCACAACTCAGTGGCGCAGTTGTAATTGCGCATACGTTACGACTGCTTGGCTTCTATCCCGGGTCGGGTAAAATTGTGTTTTTCTATCCAGAAATTCTCAGTATTTAGAATTTGTGCCCGGTAGCGTTTGTGGCGATAGGCTCGCCCCCTATCACATTATGGGACCAACATAAATTCGGTGAAACGTGGGTGCACCAGTTATACCGCTGCCTACCCCTTCGGGGATTACAGGTGCGAGTATATGTATGTATGTGTACAGATCGACGAAGGTGATGAAGACGATGTGGTGCTGAAGGCGGAGCCCATCGAGCAGGTGGTGGTGGAGGACGACTGCGACACCGACGACGAGACCGCCGCCACCAGGGCCGAGCGCGACCGACGCGCCGAGATCGACTTCTCCAGCGTCAAGGTGAAGCAGGAGCCTATCGACCCAGGTCAGTCTCCTTTCAGTGTTTTCTTCCACCATCACTGACCGGAAGTCCTGGCGGCCCACTTCTACGAGAGCGTTATCTCGCAGAAGGAGAGTGCTAAGAGGGATCGGGAATGAACCCTCCCGCCACCGGAGGAGACGCAGGAGGCGCCGGGTGGCCGACTGACCGGCGTCTGCCGCCTTTTGGAATGGGGGCGTTTGGAGAATTCTACCACGGTATTCCTTGCCTGTCATACGAGGCGACTAATTGTGGTCATCGAAGGTCGCGGGCGGTGTGGCTGATACCGCCCGTAGTGAACTCTCAATATATATGCATCTGGCTTCCCCGAGATGAAAATCGTTTCACTGCTAAGAAATTAGTTTTTTTATAGTCCACCATATTAGTTAAGGTGAAAAGACGCTTTTTCACCCAAAAAGCCAATATCACTTATTTGGAACATATCGTTGGACTAGAATTAAAATTCGTAACTCCAAAAAATTATATATTAATTTCTTCAACCAATAAAATAGTTCTTATTTCCAAGCAAAATAACACAAAATAGAATATTTATGTATAATAAAAATACGTGAATCAAATTTCTAGTAGAATATTTAAAATTTAACAAACAGTTACACTCACTCTTGTAAACTCCGAAAATTAGTTAAACAAAAAAAGAATTTCTCGAATCGGTCCAGACGTCTTCGAGAACATACATAAAAAAAAATATATTCCGAGGAGTTGAGAACCTCCTCCTTTTTGAAGTCGGTTAAAAAGTTTCTAAACTTAACTTCTTCTCTGCAGATGACGAGCCAATAATAACAACAACGCAGGAGGGCATACAGGTGACCATCGACGTACCACACACGACCGTCCTGTCATCCATCGACGGCAACGTGCAGTTTGATGCCACACCCGCACCCACAACCACTCTACCTCTAGGAGGGATCCGGATCAACATCTCAAAGACCATCCCGTCCTTCATAACCAATAATGATGACAAAATGCTCGAAGATATCAGTGCTGATGACGAGCCACTGCCCCCAGGGGAGGAGCCTGAGTTGGAATATAAGTTGAAGCCAGCGTTGGAAGGGTTGCATTTTAGTAAACAACCCCCCGTACAACGAGGCAATGAGCTCTCTGGGTTGTGTTCGATAATGTAAAAGTGTTTTTTTGTAATTTTAGAGTGTCTGGCCAGTCAATTCCATTATGATTGAAAAATGAAAGTTGTGTATGAGTAGACTGAAGTCACTTAACGGGTCATGTCCTTATATTTGACAAATGCATCTTAATATGCGTTTTAGGTGTTGCCTATACACGTAAATTGGTGAAATGGTTTAAACGGCTATTAAAATGCATGTTTTTTGTCGTGATTGACCTTTTTTCATTGTTTAGTTAGATTTTTTAAGTTATTGGTGTAGGTTTGGCTAGACAGCAGTTTCTTGTTTCAAATGCGCTGGATAAAAATGTTCTAAAATTGTATAAACGCCAAATAATGGTATAAGGATAGGCAATGTAAATTTTGGTTGTATATTTTTAGATTATATAAAATAACAATATTCACTTTGATTCTTATAAATGTCTAAAAAGCAGCTAATAGATTATAAAGATTTTATTTAATATTTTAATCATAATTACTGCTAATTAAGTGAATTAAATGGAGCTTTCGTAATATGAAATCCGGCTTACATTGAGTATGAAATTATTTAAACAACCTATTGACTACTTAAAAGAAATAAACAACTTAACACTTTGTAAGTCTTCTGATTATGATAAAATCGTTAGTGATTATCAATTTATTAAGAAAGTTTAAAGGATAAACGAAACTAAATTGTTACTATGGATAGCTCTCCACAATATATTCAACAAAATGTGATATTAAAGTTAAGTTTAACAGCGAATATGCGTTTTGTTTATTGTGTGCGTATTTTGTATATTAGTGTTGTAAATTGTTAATGATAGTGTATATAATGTACTTTATTTAGATGTACAAACTTTTGAGTACTGTCACATCACTAGGAGGTGAGGCAGACACGGCCTAAGTTGCATGCTATTCTAGAATGAGTTGCTCATTTATCACTATTGGCTTACTGTTACACTTAAAATTATCATATTTTTATTTGAGATTACATGTAGGTAATGGGTAGTCTTTGACGATTTTTACATTAATAAGTTACATTACATTAAACTTATTATCAAAAGACTTTTATGAATCCGAACAAAAATAAGTAAATTACACGCCATTCAAATCTGCGTGAAGGGGTATTGTCAATGACAGTAAAAGGATGCATGGTATGAGCCGTGACGTCACCTCTCAGAATGGCCATTACTGTGCCGTTGTGCGAGCGAGATAGATGTTCCCACTACGCACCCGTTTTTGCTCATACCAATATTTAAATTAAATATCGTAACCTCATGTTTCAAGCCATTTAAATTCTGATTTCGAAAGAGTTTCTTTTAATAATAATTTACAAATTAAACAGGAAACTACCCTATTGAGAAATATACCATACAACAAAAAAAAACAAAACAAGTTTGCTCCATAGGCTGACACCCACTTAGGCCGTTCTGTTTAGGTAGTGTAGAATCTCTTTGTGAAGAATTTATACTATCTTTCAATATGTACTACAGCCAATAATGCATTAATTTTATTGGCCTTAACATAAATGAGTACCAACTTATATTATTAGATTGTTTTTTTTATATCTTAGGTAATTCTGTGCATAATTTGTAAATTAGTTATTTATATTATAAAATGTTTAATTCTCTAATCGGCAGTTTAATTTTACTTTTGGTGTGACCAATGTTTTTTTCCAATGGCAGTGCATATTTTAGCAGTGTATATTATTTTGATTGGTTTGCGATAGCTCAAGTTATGGTGGTATTGGCAAATAATGGTTATGAAAATATATTTAGAAAAATACAAAAAATATTGTAAATAATTTTTTTTCGTTTAATCAATTTTTCTTTCACTTTCTAGTTAAGTGCCAGGATCACAATGTTTGTTTAGTTTTAAATTGTAAATAAAAGTTTACAACGATGATAAATGTGCGTTTATTTTTCACCTGCTGGTGGTAGGATATTCATATCCGCCCGGATAGCGACCACCGTACACATGGCGAAAAACCCGCCATAGTGGCACACGCAAGTGTGTCGCGTTCCGGGATCAGCCAGTGTACATCCGGTTTTTGTCGGGGGTCTGGAGTTGGGGTATAATGGCCATTTTGCGGCCTTCTTAGTACTCTGACACTTGACCCTCGACCGCTTCTTCACCTTCTTGCCCATGGCGTAGTGTGAAGAAGCAGGCCGGCATGAGTGTGTTGAGTAGCGGGGGATAGATCATCTCTCGCTACTCAGTACTCTATTTGGACCGCACTGCGCTTACCATCAGGTACAGTGCGGTCACTTTGCCGTGCCAGGATAAAAAAAAAAAAAAAAAAAAAAAAAAAAAAAAAAACCTTACATTATTTACGTAGTGTTAATACTCTAAGGCTATATAAAACAACGGTAGGCAGCGGCTTTGCTGTGCCCTGGTATTGCAGAAGTCTATGGGCGGCGGTGACTACTTACCATCAGGTGGCCCGTCTGCCTATCGAGGCACTAAAAAAAATAGAATGCATCACACCCTTACGTATCATTGACATACAAGTAAAAAAAATACTATTGGTATACATACATTCAGAACTAGAATATTCATTTATAACAGAGTGGCAACAATCAAGTGAATTACCAGAGGTTAAGTGATCTAAGACTTAAGGTTAAACCCCTCATAAGTAGAGGATTGTGCTACTATTTCAAATATTTTTTTGAATAATAATATTAATTTATTTATACATAGCAATGGTAAATTTTCTGAAAGAAAAATATTGCCACAGTCAAGATGGCCCATTTATACTGTAATGAAAGTGTTAACAGCAGGGTTCTAACAGTTGATATTTAATAGCCAACTAATTAAGTTTTAACATACATCATGTATATATTAAGACATGGGCGTATATAAGGGGGGGGGGGGTTCAGGGGGTCCGGACCCCCCCCTTAGCATTCGACATAATAAAAAATTGCGGAATATTGATAGCGGATAATATAGACGGTTGGCAGGCTATTCGATTTAAGTGTCAATTTTTGCTATATTGAGTTATATGCATATTCAGAATAAGCAGATTTTTCTGCGACTTTTGAGCCTAGTTTAAATTTTTTCGTGTACTTTTTAGCGCTTAAATTAATTGATAAAACAAGCCTCATCTTTTTTACAGGGCACATTTATTTAAAAAAATACGAACAAATCTTACAGTAGTCGCATATGATGTACCAAAAGTACCTGAGTTCTAACATCTCATCTTGGTAATAAATAAGCAACATTAAAATAGTTATTTACCAAAATATAAAAATAAATTGACTTCACTTGACACTAGCATGTTTTGACAGTTGTTATTTGAACAATAAAACATAAATGGATGAAAATCTGCCGTAGATTTTCATCCATACAAAGTATTTTCACAGAAGGATTCAATAAATGTTGTCAGTATAGTTAGAGGTCAAAAATAGCTATCCTTTTTCACGTACATAAATTTATATTTTCCTAGGAATGGCACTATGTTTATGTCACTTTATGTATACAATATCAAACAATTATATATTTGTTTAATCTCCATGTATCAAAAGGATACCGGTGTTCGGAAAAAAGTAATAAGTAGGGATTAAATACAAGCCAAAATTAATTTTGTTTCCATAATATTAAAGTTAATATAAAATTTGAGGGTTGCCCTCGTTTTTTCTGAGATCCCATCATCAGATTCTGACTTGGTGCCAATGGGATCACCTGGGAAGTATACCCATTTAAACAAAAAAAGAATTTCTCGAATCGGTCCAGGCGTCTTCGAGTAATCGGGGAACATACATAAAAAAAGATTCCGACGAATTGTTAACCTTCTCCTTTTTTGAAGTCGGTTAAAAATAAAACTGCCTTCAAAAAAACCCAGACACAACTAAATAGCAAAAAATAATTGGTTACATTTACATCAATTAATTATATACAATTTAAATCAATTATTTTTGGAGTCTGGGTTTTTTTGAAGGCGGTTTTAATTTTATTTAAAAAGTAATAATTTATTTTTTTCTTTTTAGTTGTACTTATATAAAATAGGTACATTGGATAGATTACCAATATAAAACACCACTGAAAAAGTAACAGAATAGCAAAATTTTTTCAAGTTATTATGGTTTTAAAGCCAAACTACTCAACCGATTTTGATAAAAATTCTATGGGACCAATCTGGAAGCATATTTTCTATAATAAAAGAAGAATTTTCTGAGGTAACAAACATAAAAAAACACGTCGAATTAAGAACCTCCTCCTTTTTGAAGTCGGTTAAAAAGGAGACGCTAACACGCTCGATTCATGAACGTAAAGTAATCATTAACCGTCAATCAGTCATGTATCATTCGGTAGCCAACTACCGCCCAAATACTGGCCATAATCGCCCTTCTTTGACGAGCGTATTAAGCGATTTTTAACGTTAATTTTATGGGAATAAAATTGATTTGGCTTGTATTTTACATTTTTCCGAAAACCGGTATCCCTGTAATACATAAGAGGTTAAACATTCATAAACAGAAACTAATATGAAATTTGAACATTGGTTTCATCGTTCCTTTTCCATTCATTCGTGTTCAAATCCAGCACAAATTATAATTTCAATATTTATAATTTTCCATTTTTAATTTTCTGTACCAAGTTATAATTGTCACAGAGTAAACATGGAAGAAAACCATTTGCTCCTGATGCCATAATATTATAAATAAATGGTCACCGGGCGAGTATAGCAGTGACGCGTCGACTATAACTTTCTCGCTCCCTAAGTCGACGAGAGCGTTATATAGCCGAGCGTGACGGCTCAGTCTCATTCAATACCCACAAAATAAAGTGTCGAGCTCGCCTACAGAAGTTTTCACTTCAAAAAAAGCTCGCGCTTCCCCACTTCCTGTTACCCAGTTCCGTCCCTTTTCACCAAATCACTCCCATAAAATTATGCTTATTTTATGTATACTTTGTTACTTTCGTCATATTGAAATAAATGCTTTACGGAAATTACTTACAAATTTTATTTTAATGTACTTAAAGTAACTATTGATTGTTTGCAGCTGTTTTTTTAACTAGCGTGTTATAATTCTATGTTTAAGTAATTTACAAATGACTATGATTTTAGATTTTTAGCTTTTACCCGCGGACCAATGTAAAAGCTATATATACGTCACTGTATTAAGACATTAAGTTACACAATAAACAACTGACTAGCAGGTTGCTAGTAGCAACAGATTTGTTTTCTTGGAAGTAAAATTAAAAATACAATCATTTTTACATTCTCTTATTCAAAATAACTTCAACACTATTGTGAGAAGTTAAACAATTCTGACCTACATATCACAATTATGAGGCCATCTCGGGAATGGCAGGGTATCTTTTATATTACTAATACTACACAACACTTGAAGCAATCTCTCAAGGCCCAGACCGAACCCTGCAGTCGGTATATTGCCGAATTTCCGTAAATCTAAGTACCAGTTCAGTTTTTCTGAGGGTAGTTTGGCTTTTAATCTTTCATAGTTGTCTTCACGCAGGCTGCCTCCCACAACTTCGCCAGTAATTGGCATGAGGAGATCTAGAGCATCCACCTGTAAAAATAAATATTATTGTAAATACACTGCATTCAATGTACTTTTTGTAGTTTGGTAAGTGGCTAAAATAAAATACATAGGACATAGAGGATGCAAACAAGAATGATCTAAGCAGCATGTTCAAGAAGAATTTAGTACAAATAAAATTCTTTCATACATATAATCTCAGAACTAAACCACAAGGAACAAAAATCCAAGGTATTTGAAAATATTTACACCAAACTAGCACATAAGCCATTCTTGTTCTGGCAACACTATTTATAAATTTTAGTATCAAAACAGGAAATAGTCACCTTTGTAGTATCATCTTCACATTCCTTCATATAAAATGACTTCATGTCCTTTGCCCATCTTGTCACAAACACGGGAGCATTACAATATTCCACCAGGGTTAGCTCTTGTTCTTTATTTATATCACCTGTTACTATCATACTTTTTTTCTGTAAAACATTTTTTGCCTCATCATAAGTCAGTGTCACAAACTTTTTATTCAGCCAAGATGGAGCCTTATTCTCTTTGTCTATTAAAAACAAATCAGCATCATTTGTATTCCATGTTTGAATAAATATGTATTTCAACAAGTCTTCGATAACGGATTGCAGTTGTTCTAAAGTGTTGCAAAAGGCAACTTCAGCTTCTAACATATAGAACTCTGACAAGTGTAACCTTGATCTGGAGTTCTCTGCACGGAATGTTGGTCCCAATGTATACACATTACCCATACTTCTGCAAATAGCTTCTAAATGTAATTGACCAGATACGGTTAAGAAAGTTTTTGTCCCAAAATAAACTGAGTCTCTGTCCCGTCCTTCACTCATCATAGCTTTTACAGTCTCTTCCTTTTCTGGCTGAACTTTAAACACTTCCCCGGCCCCCTCGCAGTCATTGGATGTTAATATTGGGGTATGAATATTGAAGAAGTTGTTGGCGGCAAAATAGTCATTTATGTGCTTTGTTAGAGAGCTACGGACCCTCAGTATGGCTGATATATAGTTAGTACGCGATCGTAAGTGTAGATACTGTCTAGTATACTCTGGTGGATGGAATGTTCTGGGGTTAAAGGGATAGCCATCCAACACAACGCAAGTCCCAAGAACATTAACATTCTCCGCAGTGAGTTCTAACTGGCCGCGTGGACTTCTCGTTAATTTACCGGTAACGTGAACTGAGGAACCATAGGTTAGGGATTCGGGTTTTAAATTTTTCGGTATCACAATTTGAAGTTTGTTCGCACACGACCCATCGTTAACATCAGCGAAAATCAGCTCTTTTTGTAGTCTTAAATTTCTCACCCAACCCTGTAAAGTTAATTGAATATTTTTAATTGACATATAGTTCTATTGAAAATAGCTTTTTTATTCATATAAAAATTACCTTAATTTCGACTACTTCACCAACGTCAACTTTTTCTAAAACTGCAGAAATCGCGCTATATTTCCTGCATATTTCTTTATAATTGTAAAAATATTTAAATTTAGTCATAAAACTATTAGTAAAGATCATTTTTCATTAATTTATTTTCACATTAATCTTTCGTATTTAGGTTATTTTATTTATTTATACCAACAGCTGTGAACTGTCAAAGAGTATTTTTTGTTTTTTTAGAAACGTTCATAATTAGCTCTACAATATAAAATTATGTTTATATGGAACCTATGGAACGCAGCTTCGCAATATACCGGTTTTTCCCATCATTACGTTTGCACGGCTGGCAAGTTTTTCTATGTGTCAAATGTCATTCGGCATATCATGCATATTTGGTTCACTGCGCTGTGATTTGTGAATATATTTTGTGTAATTAATTAATTTATTATTTAGTTAAAAGTTGAGCTGTAATCAATTAATTGCGACGGTAAGTAGCTTACGATTTTAAAACACTCTCATACATAAGTATAAAAAAAATCAGTACTGAACAAAGTCGAATTGATATATTAATTTGGTTAATAATTGCTATTAAAAACTCGTCTAACAAGTATCCTCGTCCTTGAAACGTACTCTTTACTCATATTTACATTTTATTTTATACTATTTACATGTGAATTAGAACTTCTCATTATGGCACTTTTATGATCTTTGTCAAAATGTTGTTCATGGCCTACTGCTCTACTTTATAGCTTTATGAGGAAACTTATTGCACTTTCTACCGCGATTTTAACTGTACATAGTTATTACTTTAAATTTGAGTTATGTTTGAATGTTACTGGAACTCAGGTGGATTAGTTATAACACAATGAAATATCATTTTGTTATCTGATAACATTAGATTAATTTTCATGTTGGTTACATCCTCGCGTGGTTATGGATTTGAGTATGCTTAGGCTATGTTGTTTCAACCATAGTCAAGTTATAACTATTGAGTATTACTTTATTTTCCATAGTCAAAGACATTTTTTAGCATTTTTAGATACAATTGTTTAGCATTGTCAGCCTTGTGCTCTACTTTTAAAATAAATAGTCACAAATCACATTGGCTGAGTGTGACCATAGTTAAAACTGTGTGTTAAAACAAAACAGCCTGAAATAGGTTATAAAGATTATAATTAACTTGTTGGCTATAAATACACTCTATATGCACATGTGATTCTGATCCTAATCTATGATTTCCTGTGCTTGGTTGTGCCCTTTTATTAGAACTTTAGCAAAACTTTAAAATTACAATAAAAAAATCTGTTAATTTAAAATGGAAAAATATAAAATGGTTTAATTGTTATGATATATTTTATCAGTAATATATACCCCTTAGATACTTTACATCATATGAACTTTGAGTTTTCATGTTATTTTCACTCTTATTGACAGCCTCCGTGGTGCAGTTGGCGAGTAGCTGGCTGTGAAACGAGAGGCTGTGGGTTCGATTCCCACACCGGCACAAATGTTTGTGTGACAGACATATATTTATGTCAGGGGTCTGGGTGTTGTGAGACCGAAAGTCTCTCGTACCTGATACCCACAACACAAGACTCATATCTTAGTGTGGGGTCGGGGCTATGTGTGTGACTGTTGGGTGTTATTTATTTATTTATTATTAAAAGAGCAATGTGGTTAAGTGCACAAAAAATAATTAATTGCACTAGAGGTTTTATAATTCATTACCTTTAATAAAAATAAAGTATATTAATTTATATATTATCTACAACCTTGATAAAAACATCTAGAAATAAACTATGTCATCAGTTTGTAAATGAGGAAAATCATTGTAAATTTACATTATGTATGTATTGTCTATAACTATTACATTATATATTATTATAGGTACTATATTTTACAAAGTTTATGTTTTGAATGCCTAAAAAGTGTTTTCACTGTTGTAAATATACAAATTCTTATATGCTTTATGCACCTAGTTGTAAGGTGGGAAATGTTCAAACATTTTTATATGTTTGCCATGTACTAGGTGACAAAAAAAATGTATGTCCAACGAGTAAATGATTTAATTATCCGTATATGTAAAAGGAGATTGACCTACTGACACATCAACGCACAGCCTAAACGGCTGGGGTTAGAGACTTGAAAGTTTGACAGTAGGTACCTTTTATGACGTAGGCATCCACTAAGAAAAGGTTTTTGGAAATATCACCCCTAAGGGGGTAAAATAGGGGATGTAAGTTTGTGAGAAAGTCATAGTTTATCAGTTGATTATGACCCAGGCAAGTTTTGGCAAAATGCCAAATGTTTGCTATATTTGAGAACTGCATTCAACAAACTTTTTAATATAAATAATGTGAGCAATTAATTAGAAAAAAATATGCTAATTCTTGGGTTGGCAAAAACATCAAGTTTATTAAATTAAAATGGTAACCATGAATATTAGAAAGACAAATTTTAGTAATCACTTTTATATGTATAATTCTACAGGCATATTACCATTTTTGTTTAATATAATTTCTCGAAAATACATAAATATTAAAATAATAATACTAGCTCTGTATTAAACATTGTTCCACTGCTGGGCACGGGCCTCCTCTACTAACGAGAGGGGTTAGGCCTTAGTCCACCATGCTGGCCTAATGCGGGTTGGTAGACTTAACATACCGTCGAAATACTTATGAGAATTTTCAGGTATACAGGTTTTCTCATGATGTTTTTCTTCACCGTTAATTTTCCTCGAAATTACATACTTCCACGAAATTCTATAACCATTTTATTTACAGAAAAATGGCAGACCAAAACCCACAAGCCGGAGACGCGGGCCCGCCGAAGGGCATCCCAGCACTAAAGGCCCACGTGGTGGCCAACAAAATCGACGTGGCTTTGTGGGCCATCCGAGTTCTTACCGTTCTTTTCACCATAGGATATGTCCTGCCCATATTCAACAAGTGAGTAAATTTTACATACATATACACTCACGCCTATAATCCCCGAAGGGGTACGCAGAGGTGTAACCAGTACACCCACTTTTCGCCGAATTTCGGTCCCATAATGTGATAGGGGGCGAGCCTATCACCATACCGGGTACAGGTTCCAGACTCCGGGCTAATACTGAGAATTTCTAGATAGAAAAACCCAATATCACTTTACCCAACCCGGGGATCGAAACCGAGACCTCAGCACAGCCGTTGTAACGCATGCGCAATTACAACTGCGCCACCGAGGCAGTCTACAGACTATTTCACGAAATGCACGCTGCCACTCAATTTTGATCCTTACTGCATGGGGTGTGGTTTACAGATCTTATCATTT
Source organism: Laothoe populi (assembly GCA_905220505.1). Lineage (NCBI taxonomy): Eukaryota > Metazoa > Arthropoda > Insecta > Lepidoptera > Sphingidae > Laothoe > Laothoe populi. The sequence continues at coordinate 16,445,632 of HG992168.1, forward strand.
TATATTAGACCGACTACATTTGTCTAATAGGCAAAGTAGGACCGACTTATATTTTTGTAATTAAAAAAAATATGAATTTTGTTTAAGACGAAAGACAATTTGCTGAATATTTTATTTTAATCTGAGGAGATATTTAATTTAATTTTCTGTGTTTTAGAAGGGTTTATAGCCGTCTTTAATTATAAAAACATTGCAATAGTCGATGCAGATTTGAATTTCCTATATAGCGATATATTTTTTTCATTTTTGCCTAATTACCTACTTTGCCGACTTAAGTTCTATTCGACTCATATGTTACAATATAAAAAGTTATTAAAAGCTATCATTACATTGTACGTGTCAAATGTCAAACCCGGTGAACGACATCGACTTGAGATAGGATTACATTTAACTCAACGGAGTTATTTATATAAAACCACGTCAATATTGATAATGAATTTAAGTAACACTGCAAGGTGTATGACACAGGGTGACACTGTATCACTGCTGTTAGGTACCTATTTACAAGAGACTTACACTTCACAACACAAACTTGAGACAGTTATTTGAAGATAACACAAAATATTTCATAAAATTTCGGGGGTCTAGACTTGGGGTACGATGTTTGGCCGTTTTGCAGCCTTCTGAGTAACTCTGACACTTTACCCTCGACCGCTTCTTCGCCTTCTTGCCCACGGCGTAGTGTGAAGAAGCAGGCCGGCATGATTGTGTTGAGTGGCGGGGGATAGATTGTCTCTCGCTACTCGATACTCTAATTGGACAGTGGTCACTTTGCCGTGGCAAGAAAAAAAAATCTCAGTGCGAGGATTGAACCCGCTGATGGTCCGCTACTCGGACTTGAAATGAGAATGTGTTTTTATCCTGCAGTCCAGTGTCAGCGTTCCACAAGGCGTTGCTGGCGAACGCGGCGACATCGGCTTTGCGGTTGCACCAGCGCATTCCCGCCGCCGAAATATCTCTGTCCAGGGAGTTCCTGGCCAGGTTCTTCCTGGAAGACAGCGCGCATTACCTCTTCTACTCGCTGATATTTATGAATGTCGCACCCAATTTATGTATCCTTTTCAAATAATGTCTGATTTCTAATCATATTTCAGCAGGTTAAGGTATGTGTGAATTTTTATTTTATATAACGTTCTTCTCTGCGCTACTGAATTGAAAATGAAATTAATCATGTTGGAAATTTCATACCTCCTATCACAAGGCAGTATATGAAAAAGAAAGCAGCATAACAGAAAGCATATTAAATTATGATTCATCTATGTATATAACTAGCTTTTGCCCGCGGCTACGCCCGCGTGGTGGTTATTTTTGGGAGAAAAGTTATAAAATCCATGGACAACTCTTAATTTATTTATTATTTATTCGGAAAACTTACAGCTAGCATTTACAATATAAAAACATAATATTAGACACAAAAAGCCATTTAAAAGTTTCCACAAATAGTTCCACAATTAAGCTATAACATCTTCCTGTATTATGCTAATCCCATAGGATCCGTGCATTTGCTGGTATAAAAAGGAGCCGCTCAACTAACACTATGTGTAAAATCATGTGGATCCCTTGCTCTGTCTAAAACAAAACTATCCCACGGGAACCGTACATTTTCCCGCGATTAACGTAGCCTATGTGCTATTCCAGACTATAATCTATCTCTCTGCCAAATATCAATCGTCGTAATCCGTCGAGTTGTTGTAGCGTGATTGAGTAACAAACATCCATCCATTCAAACATTCGCACTTATAATATTAGTAGGATTATTAATAAATCCCGATAAAAGAGTTCATACAAACCTTATTCCCCTGTTTTAACCCCTTAGGGGTAGAATTTTCAAAGATCCTGAAATATATATATTTTATTTTTAACTGAAAGGCAAAACACCAATATTCATGCGTTTATATTCAAATATGACGTATGTTCATGCAAACTTTCTTCCTCTATTTTACCCCCTTAGGGGTGTAATTTCCAAAAATCCTGAAATATATATATTTTTTTTAAATAAAAATCCAAAATATCAATTTTCATGCGATTAACTTAAAAAATTATGGATATTCATAGAAACTTTCTTCCCCTATTTAACCCTCTTAGGGGTGGAATTTCCAAAAATCCTGAAATATGTCTTTTTTATTTTTAACTAAAAGGCCAAATACCAATTTTTATGAGTTTAACTTAAAAAAGGACGGATTTTCATACAAACTTTCATTCCCTATTTTACCCCCTTAGGGGCGGAATTTCCAAAAATCCTGAAACTTATATTTTTTATTTTTAACTAAAATGCCAAATACTAATTTTCATGAATTTAACTTCAAAAATGACGGATTTGCATACAAACTTTCACCCCCTATTTTACCCCCTTAGGGGTGGTATTTCCAATAACCCTTCCTTAGTGGATTCCTACTGTCAAAATTTCAAGTCTCTAACCCCAGCCGTTTAGGCTGTGCGTTGATCGATCAGTCAGTCAGTCAGTTTCTTCTTTTATATATACAGATACAGATAATTCAAGGACTCATGTAACATAAAAAAGCGAGTGGCCACACTTATTATTTTTTGTAGATAATTAGGTCAAATATTAAGCATCTATTTTTTTTACCTATTTAGTACGACAATCGAGTAGGTACCGAGAACCCTATATCAGTATGTCCATTATCTTACTAGTCACCCGGTATATACCTAGTACACACATATTTCTCTAATGTTATCTTGGAAGTATATGTTTCAAATAATATATAAATAATTTCTTCTAAAGACAAACAAAAATTAATCAAGAATTATTAAATATCTTATAATAGGAACGTAAAACGTGGGAACAAGTGTTATATGACAAACCTTGAAAATTAACATTGAATCTAATATTTGTTTATGAAACTAAACATTTTATATATTCGCTCTTTACACATGGTCAAGAGGTGTATCTATTAAATATAACTCTTTATAAATAAAACACATGATATTATTAAATACACTTTGTATGCATACATGGTCACTGCGATCGATGAGTCGAGCTTTATTGGTTACTTTTGAACGAAACTTATGGAAACTAACTAGAAATAATAATACACCCATCAGTCACACATAGTCCTGGACCCAAAGGTAACTAGATCGTGAATATCAAGAAATACAAATGGCCCAAAACCCACCGAAACAATTTTTTTAAACACACAAAACATTTTTGCCGATGAGAGAATTGAACGCGCGACGTCTTATTTAGCAGTCAGCTGTCATGGCGCCACAGTGGCTGGTAAATAAAACAAAAAAAAATATATAAAAATATATGATAATAAATTTCACTAATTTAAACCTTCTATATTTCGTTAGTAAACCGGCTCCACACTACGCCACGAACAGTCCGTAATTAGTGATTATGAATACAAAGTGTGTACGACCTCATAAAGCCGCTGTTCAAGGTGATTGTACACACTATGTTGATACTTTAATGTATCATGAGAACCTAACTTTGTAAATTTATTGTAGAATAAAACATCTCGTTGCATCATTATAAACATATTTACATTGACATTCGGCAACTTAGCATTAGCGTTCAGAGAGCCGCTAGACTAATCTAAGTTTGCATTGAGTCCAAACAAACAAATTAACTTGGCTGGTGACATCCCTAGCACGAGCTCCTGTCGCAAGACCTTAACTATGATTCCCGTATTCTAAACAAAAACGAACAAATTATATAGGTACGCATTAAATAAAAAAAAAACCCTTTTTGCGACGGGTAACGCAATTTACTTTATTCTTTGAGATCTCTCAGAACCTACAAATTATAATCATATTATAATGATTTGTCTGTAACTCCGACCGCCTGGGAATCATTTTGAAATGATTAGAAAATATAAGGAAAAGTTTTGATATAGATCCATGTTTAACAAAATATCTATTTTTTATATTGAGTTTTTCACGTGCACTCACTACAGCTCAGTGACCACTTAACACTATGTGACCATTTATTTGCCAAGATGGAAATCAAAGGTTAACGCAAAATTTAAATCATTATGTTTATCTAGTTAAAGTAGTTTATTATTATGCCGTGACAGCCAAGAGAAGAAACACAGAAACCCATGTCCCATGCCGTAGTGCGAAGAAGTCTCTCGCTACTTGATCAGCACTGCGCTTACCATCAGGTGGTCACTTTGCCGTGACGGTATAAAAAAAAACAAAGACACCAAATTGAAAAATTCAAACATTCGACACAATTTGCGTTGCTCATTATATTCCCAACACAAGTTATAATTGGTCTTGTGCGCTCACACTAGCTATCAGCTTGCGGTAGATTGCCGTGTGGAAATTAATATTACTCATGCAATAAAACCATAATCAGTTGTGATGCCACAGTAACAGATACTGAGTTTCTAAACACTAACTTTTATAGTTATAGTTTTTTTAATGCCTCGGTAGGCAGACGAGTAGACGGGCCACCTGATGGTAAGTAGTCACCGCCGCCCATAGACTTCTGCAATGCCAGGGCATGGCAAAGCCAGCAAGCAATTTCTGAGGAACTTTCTCAGCAACAAAATCGAAATAGCTGCAACTAAATAGCAACTAATTCCTACATCATTTTCAATTGTTTATGCTAACTGTTCACTGCTGGTTTGATAGACCTCTGCTGCCTACCGTTGAAGGACTACTCTTCTTAAGCCTCGTTTAAAGGACAGTAGCGAGGAATCAGGCACAAAGAAAGGTGTTTTTTTTCTGTTTATCGGACGCGGCTTACCTACTCTCAGGAATGTTATTATTGTCATAACCTAACCGTTAAAAACCTTCGAGATTAATTAGAAAAACATCATTACGGTTAGATATTGCAATGGCTATGAAGCAATTCTTTTTAAACATAAAAAAAACTGGCTAGTAAAAATAAAGTCATTTGACATCATTTAAAGACTGAACGCTTTATTTGGCGATTTTTTGCGAGATCAAATAGATTTTACTTGTTTTCTTTATATTTCGTCAACGTGTTTTCGAATATAGAAATGGAATAGCTTCTCGCCTGTTTTCTGTGCTCCGCTTACTTTCTAAACGAATTAACTCACCCGTTTGGGCTTACGATGACACATACAGACAAAGGCTGATGCTTTTCTCTTTTTTGGTACCGGTTAAAATATAGAATCTGCTTCGATTTTCTTGGTTGTGGGGAGGCAATTTCGCTTGATGAAACCCTCTGGATCGACCCCTGATCATAGGGCCTTTTATAAATTTAACAACGTAGCCAATTTTACAGTAAAATTATTTTAAAAGCTAGTCGCCTTAGCTGCTAGTCTTAATATATAAAACCACGAGTCACTCTGTTCATAAATCATAATCTCTGAAACCGTTCTGACTTCAATTTTGTGGATGTCTTTGGTTAGTTCTAGCTTTAAAGATAGAATAGTTTTGTTCCAGGTAGGTTACTCTGTTGAGATTGGAATAATGGCTGTTGCGGGGCAATGCGGCGAGCAATATCTGGTCTCACTTACTATTTAAGTTTACGCGAATATTTCACATTGAAATAAAACTAATTTTACGTCGTCTTCACGTTTAACATCGGGTGAAAATATGATTGTCCAGTAACTTATCTGAGCATGCCACTCGCCAAATATAATGCAATGCTCATTTAATCAAATATTTTATGCAAGAAAACATTTAATACGCTTTACAGGCCAACATATATTGATATATATTTTGATTCAAAATGGTGGTAATTCTATCGCCACATTAAAAACTTCTACTTGTCACAACCCACGTGATTACAACGAGACATATGACGTGTTTTATAATACTATATAGTTGTCCTTAACTCAGATCTCAGTGATTTTGGTGCCAATTTTCCTGTTCGCCCTCCTCCATGCAGCGTCGTACTCTCTCACGATACTTGACGTAAGTACCTACTGTATACCTTAATGTTTTCATCAACAAACTTTACAGTGAGCTGACTAAAGGAGCTGCCTAAGACCGATCGATTTTGAGGCCGTGTGTTTTCAACCGTTTAAATTTTGTTAACATATTTTATACATTGAAATAAAACTAAATTTACGGATTATATCGCGGTTTATTTTACTTTTTTAACCCGACGTTTCGAAGACTTTGCAGCCTTCATGGTCACGGGGGAGACTGAGTTGTATGTCATCTCGATAGTGTAGTGCAGTGTTTCTACCCTCAATGTAGTTGATATTACATTTTTATTTTGATGTAGTCCGATCTACGCAGAAAGAGCTCACAGTGTCATGAGGTCTGGCAGTTGGTCTTTTGGGTTCCGATTTAATTAAATGTATAATTGGATCCCAGGCTGGTCCTAGCTTCCAACCATCTTCTCTATTGAAATTAGGATGTTTTTTAATTTCAATAGCCTCGCGGATCATCCTAGGTAGGAATCGGTGTTCTTTGGCAAGGATTTGTGGTTTATCAAATCGAAGATAATGTTTGGAGCCTTTTTCTGAATGTTCAGCAACTGCAGACTTCGTAGAGCGTCGGTGTTTCACGTCAGCTATATGTTCTTTTACGCGGGTCCCTATATTTCTTTTCGTTTGACCTATATAGGAGAGACCACAGTCGCAATCTATTTTATATATGCCTGGTTCCTGTAGAGGTACATGACATTTGACAGGTGGTAAAAATTGACTAATTTTCTTGGGCGGCTTGAAGTAAGTTTTGATAGAAGCCCGCTTCAGTACATAGCCAATCTTGTCAGTGACTCCTCTAATGTATGGTAAAACAACCGGGACACGTTCGACTGTGGCTGGCTTCACTCGGTTTCTGTGATGGCGGCAAGGAATTTGGAGCTTGTTGTCTTGCAGTACTTGCTTGACATGTTGCAGCTCAGCGGCCAGATGTTTCTCATCACAGATACCTTGTGCTCTCTGAAACAAAGATTTACCCACGGTAGCTAACTGTTTTGGATGGTGGTGAGATTCACCATTGAGGTATTTATCTGTATGGGTCTTTTTCCTAAACACAGTATGGCTTAAAGACTGGTCAGGGTTTCGGATAACGTCGGGTTAAAAAAGTAAAATAAACCGCGATATAATCCGTAAATTTCGTTTTATTTCAATGTATAATATTCGCGTAAATATAAGAAACCAGAACATATTTTATAGTTCATAATAACATCAACGCATAATTCCAGCTATAGTTAGACTTAACATTTGTTGGTTTACACAAATTTAATACGGATTGTAAAAATTTATGTATTGCCTTCGGTGCCAAGTTCTTTGAATTCTTGCATTCGAATTAGTACTTTAAAGTATATATATTTTTTTAATAATTATTAACTACGCCAACGAATTAAAAACCTAATAGCCCAAATACCTTTCCATAGAGTTCTCGCATACGTTCTGATAAGCGCATACGGAATTCGTAAGACATGATGAAGAAATCGTTCAGGTGTCTTCTTTCGGAGATTTTGGACTTGATAGGTCTCATTAGAGCCACCCGGCATCCGACCCGCACCGCCTCGCCTCAAGCGGTTAGTATTCTTTATATGGACCTACATGGATATGCGCTCACCACATCGACTCCGTAGCGTCACCGGAACGCCTCGGTCATAAGCCGTCCACGCGTGGACCACGAGTTGACCACTCGGTGACAACTCACTGCTCGCATGTTTGCCTTGCATTGCTGTGTATTGTCAACGCCCAAGCCTCATGAGTCTCGACGCGACGTTTACTGTTGACAACGCGGCGTCCACCCGTGGACCACCTGCTGACAATGAGTGGACGCCAAGCGCAGAGCGGTACGAGTCGGGTGCCGGGTGGCTCTAATGAGCTGTGACTTTAATATGACTACGGTTAACGTTGTATTTGACTGCACTGTGCTTATCATTCGGTGCAGTGTAGTATTTTCAAGCTAAAAAGTTTTTTATTTCATAAAAAGTACACCGACTTCAATAAAAAACAAACTATGCGTCACTATAAAATTTGAGGTTTCCCTTGATTTTTCTGAGATCCCATCATTAGATCCTGACTTGGTGCCAATGGGACCACCTGGGAAGTATACCCTTTTAAACAAAAAAAGAATTTCTAGAATCAGTCCAGGCGTCTTCGAGTAATTGGGTAACATACATAAAAAAAAAGATTCCGACGAATTGTTAACCTCCTCCTTTTTTGAAGTCGGTTAATAAAAAAACTCACAAGAGACTCGCAAGGCTTCGTATGCAAAATCATTAACACGTATTCTCTCGAAGTTACCGCAGTACGACGTCAACGGAACAAACGAATAAAGTTTTATCTCGCCGTAAAGTGTTAAATACACTTCTGAGGTGTTTCAAGGGTATTCCTCGTCACTAAATTGTTTTTATTATGACACAACAGTACAATGTAACCGCTTTTGAGTTCACAGATTGAAGATTGTTTATTATTTTAAATGTTGATTTATACATAGTACCTAACATGCGAAAACTTTAGTACAAAATAAACATTAGATTAACAGTTTAACTGCAATTTAATAATTGATTTTAACTGACGTAGAGGCTTGCAACGTTGAGTATAGATTTCGACTTAATGTGAATGACTTCAAATATCAATCTAGCTACAATAGGGTAGTTGACACGATTTTTTATTGTTTAAATCAACAAGTTACATTACATAAATCCTATTATCAAAAGATTTTTATGAATCCGAAAAAAAAACAGAAGTGGTAGAGCCACGCTGTAGACTTATTTGTCTACAGCATGAATGGGCCGGCTCGACCGGGGTGGTACCACTGTCTCACAGAAACCAACGTAAAGTGACAGTTTACTGACGCGTTTCGTATGGTAAGTGAGATATCCGGAGGCCCAAATTCCCCCTTCCCTTCCCTAATCCCTGTTCCTGTCCTTATAAGGCCGACAGCGCATACATGATACTTTTGGTATTGTGGATGTTCATGGGCGGTGGAGATCAGTTAACATCAGGTGACCCACTGGCTCGTTTGTAGGACTACGATATAAAAAAAAGTTAATTAGACGCTATTCAAATCTGCTGGAAGGGGTACTTGTCATATTATAGTAAAAGGATGCATGATGTGAGCCGTCACCTCTGAGAATGGCCATTATTGTGCCGTTGTGCGATTGAGATAGTGATATGTTCCCACTACGCACCCATTTTTGCACATACCAATATTTAAAATGATTATTGTGACCTCTTTTTTCCTTTTCACATGCAATTTTGATTGTGCTTCTTTTAGGAGTTTATTTTTAACCGACTTCAAAAAAAGGAGGAGGTTCTTAATTCGTCGGAATCTTTTTTATGTATGTTCCCCGATTACTCGAAGACCCCTAGACCGATTCGAGAAATTCTTTTTAGTTAAAAAGAGTATATTTACCACCCGGTCCCATTGGCACCAAGTCAGGATCTGATGATGGGATCTCAGAAAAATCGAAGGCAACCCTCAAATTTTATAGGGACGCATGATTTTGTTTTTTATTGAAATCGGTGTACTTTTTATGAATTAAAAAACTTTTGCGTATAACATTCGGTTGCATATCGCATAATGTACAAAATTGAACACAGGAAAGTACCTTATTCTCGTGTGTTTAGACCCTGGGCCAGAACTCGATGTGGGTGGCCCGTCTTCTGATCTCTCTGGTGGAGTTCCAGTCGCGGAACATCCTGCGCGTCGCCGCGCTCGCTGAGATACTCATCTTTCCTCTTGTAGCGTTGTTGGCTCTCACGTAAGTTATTTGTAACTTATTTATATTACTTTAATTAATAGATGATTGGGTTTGTGATCAACAAACATAGACTTAGTGTTAGATTTCAGAAAATGTGTTTTTTTTAATCCTATGTCTGCGGTGTCGTCTTTGTCACCAAACATGGACTTTTTAATAGTATTAAAAATTACATTATATTGTTTTTTTGTGTAAAGTCAGAAATATTTAAATCCGCATAAATATTAATTTTATTGTGTTATCGTTTGTTAGTGGTTACTGCGGTCTGATGACGCCGTTCGTGTACTACTACTTCGTGACGTGGCGGTACGCGTCCCGCCGGAACCCCTACACCCGCAACACTTTCCGCGAGCTGCGTGTGGCCGCCGAGCGCGCCGCCGCCCGCCCCGCGCTCCCCGCACCCCTCGCCTCCGCCATCACCGCCGCCATCAACCTCGTGTGTCGCATGGCGCCACCAGTCGAGCACGTGCAGCAACAGTCAGTACAACCCAACCTAACCTAACCTCACCACTAGCGGAGAATTCAACAAATCTCAATATGCAACTAATCGTATCAGAACTTTAATTTATCAAACTCATTCCTTAGAAAGATCTTAAAATTTAAATTTGTTGGTGGCAGGGTATTCATATCCTGGTGGATAGCGACACACCGTACACAGGGTGTAAAACACGCAAGTGTGTCGCGTTCCGGGATCAGCCAGTGTAAATCCGGTTTTTGTCGGGGGCCTAGAGTTGGGGTACGATGTTTGTCCGTTTTGCAGCCTTCTGAGTACTCTGACACTAGACCCTCGACCGCTTGTTCACCTTCTTACCCACGACGTAGTGTGAAGAAGTAGGCCGGCATGATTGTGTTGAGTAGCGAGGTATAATTGTGTCTCGCTAGTTCATACACTAACTGTAGGGGCAGTTTTATTGTAGCATTTTCCTTTAATAAAAGTATGCCAATCCACAAGGTGTTTACAAATCTCTGAATAAATATCAGAGTGAGCAGAGGGGGGTGTTCCCCCCCCCCCCCAAACTGTAGGGGCACCGCGCTTACCATCAGGTGCATGTGGTCACTTTGCTGTACCAGGATGAAGAAAATGAAATTATTTTACAGTTGCACTGACAATTTTAGTTAAACCATCTATTTATAAACATTAATGAAGCTATTAAATTTTATATACATTTAAAAAAATCTACTTAACCTTGAATAATAATGAAAAGTGTTTTTATGTTTTATTTTAATTTTCAGATAACGTGTGAACTGGTTAATCAGTGGGAGATCTAGAACAACATTTTTGTACTGCAGTCGCCGTGTCGACAGATTCCGACGTATTTAATATACTTGTGTATGCACTTTCGAACAAACATCGATAAATAATGTATTATATTAAATCAAACACGGGTAAGGTTTGTAAGGTCAGACTCGTATAGTCTGAACGGTCCGTCTGTACGACCCAAATGTGAATTAAAAAAAGTCAATACACAAAATTATTTGGTTGTAATAACTCTTTATTTATCACATATTGCCTTTAGGCGGCATCCATTAATTACGTGAGGCAATTTGGGGATTTTTCGACCCCCCTCCCCCGTTGGGGAGATTTTGCTCGACCCTCTCCTCGCCTCCCCTAATATCACCTAAATTTTTCTAAAGAAATTTATTTATTTTTATAGTTAATAAATTCATCTATCAGTGCATAATTAAACCGCGATAAATATTATTTAGTCATATTTTAGTCGAAAAACATTTTTAACTTAATTTCACCCAGCTTTCTCATAATATTACACTTTTCTTGCGGAAAAAAATACGCGAGGTTTGCCGAGAGCACCCTCCCCCCCACGTGAGATTGGGTGCGTAATTAATGGATGCCCCCTTACACACATTTTTAATTAAGCTTAATGTCTGCAATTAACGATTTTTCTATATAATATTCTGAAGCCTTTAATTTAGCGCACACCAACTTTTTACAATCCATGATTATATGAACATAACCCGATCGCCTCGTTATTGTTAGTAACTCCCCTACCTCCCCATCTCCACACCGCCTCCTTTCAATTGGAACTTTGAGTAATAATACTATCATATTAACCTGTCCAGTATCATCTGGCCATATTTAGCCGTGTATTAAGCGCATTTGTAACGTTAACATTATGGAAATAAAGTTGATTTTGACTTGTTACCTTTACTCGTACACCAGGGTCCTCGTGATGTTTGGAAGGTTCAAATGATACAAACATGTATGAGTACATTAAATAGGGTAGTTTCCTGTGTTTAATTTTGTACATTATTCTCTATGCAATCGAATATAATACGCAAAAGAAACTCTTTTGCAAAAACAGAATCCAAATTGCTTGAAAAATGAGGTCACAATATTTATTTTAAATATTGGTATGAGCAAATACTCACAGGCATAAGCGAAAACGGTGGCGTATTGGGAACATATCTCCCTCGCACAACGGTACAGTACAGGCGATTCGTAGTACCGTGACGTCACGGTATGCATCCTTGTACTGTTATTTGACAACTACCCCTTCCAACAGATTTGAGTGGTGTCTAATTTACTTATTTTTGTTCGGATTCATAAATTTTTTTCGATAATAGGTTTTAGTTAATGTTACTTGTTGATTGAATTAATAAAAAAATTTGAGTCAACTACCCTATTACGAATGTTAATTTACAACGTTCGTCAATGATACGCGCGTACGAAGTTGCGTATCACTCGGTGTCCGGAGTGCGTACTCGGTTATACGCGTCGTACGCACACGCACGGACCGAGCACGTCGCATGTCGTCTCACATTCGCCCTCCGTCCTTCTGTATCGTACACTGTCGATATCTATCGCAAGTAAGTTGGCGCTTGTTTTAATACATTCTGTTCATTATTGACAATTATATATTTTTTTAATGTGAGTACAAGACATTGCTCTCGCACATTCTTTGATAGTAATTACAAGTGCATAAAGTTGTAATTTTTTTTTATTATCTTTATTCTGCTTCCTTGATGTATCAATTTTCATTCGTATGTCACACGGTAATCGAAGAATCCAAAAGCGCCAAGTTATGCTAGACTATGCATTTATTAAAATCAGTTCTTAATCGGTTTTATAAGAGTAACGATTGTTTATTCGAACTTAATTGCTTCAATCATTGTTTTAATAATCCAGTTAAATTTATTGCAGTGACTAATTCTGAATTGACACGTATTCGTTAAAAAAAATTGGCCTGTTTATATTTCAATCAAAAATAATACGTGTATATATATTAACGGTAGGCAGCGGTTTTGCTGTGCCCTGGTATTACAGAAGTCTATGGGCGGCGGTGACTACTTACCATCAGGTGGCCCGTCTGCTCGTCGTCGTCTGACTATCGAGGCACTAAAAAAATATATATGACTTTAAACATCGTAGACATTTTACATGATTATGTATTTTTTATTTTAAAGATGACATTTTTCACACCTCATTTATTGCAAATTATCTTGAGAACTTCAAGACTTACTTTGTTATTAATAAAATATCAGTAATGGACACTGCCGACAGAAATGGAAACTTCAAACTGATTGCTGGTCAATAATTATAAATTACATAGGCGTTCTGTCAAAATTAAAACAAACGGTTGGGCAAAGTAGAGCAAGTCGGTACCAAATATGATCAATGCGACTGAAGAAGTTTTTACTTGAATAAATTCCGTATTTACTTTAAAAGTAATTTTGTACCACACAGCACAGCATTATAAGTCGATGCATAATTTTAATTTACGTTACAAGGTGTATGTTAGCGGTGTCTGGGAATTAATATTTTTCTTCATTTATCTCTATGGTGTAATACAAGATTCAGTTATTTGGTTTTTGTACCTGAATATTATACTTGTCGGGGGTCTAGAGTTGGAGTACGATATCTGGCTGTGTTGCGGCCTTCTGAGTACTCTGACAATAAACCCTCGACCGCTTCTTCACCTTCTTGCCCATGGCGTAGTGTGAAGAAGCTACACACCAGGCCGGCATGATTGTGTTGAGTAGCGAGGGATAGATTGCTTCTCGCTACTTGATACTCTAACTGGATGGCACTGCGCATACCATCAGGTGTAGTGTGGTCACTTTGCCGTGCCGGAATTTAAAATACACAATATATTTTGACTTGATCAGGGATAATGTAGATTTTTATTTCATTTATCTTATGTTCGAGTAGTCGACGTATATTAAAGGGACTTTGTGTAAAAAGGCAATTTTGGTCCAATTTATATTTAAAACAATTAAGTATACATAAGTTAGACTGATAAGCATGTATTGTTCCGAGGTTGTTACACATAGCTAGTATAATGGTTTAGTTCAATTTATTTTCTGTTCTATCAGAGTTGACCGCTTTGTCGATAATCGAGTACATGAAGCCTATATCACCACACACATATTTGGAGCATTCCATTAGATTTTGTATGTCTATGGTTAGGTGAATGTGGAAAAGTACATTATGCAATTAATTTATAGCTTAGCATTCTATTAATTCACAAAAATTCTATATTTTATTGTACATTGTCGATTCTCCGAAGATTTTGTTTCTATTGTAATTATAATGCACTTGGTTTGGGGTGAATGTAGTCAAGTTTTGAATAAAATGTCGGTAAAATAATATTGTTTTTATTTTGTTCTACCTCTGTTGTGTGATATCGCGATAAGTGAGTGACACTTGTCTTTCTAGCCCAAAATGCCATATAAAATACCAGTATCGGGCTCGAAGGACCGAAAGGAAAAAATAAATGTTTCTATAAAGATATATGAAATCTATTAGAGTACCGAGCTGCGTGAGTAACATTGCTCTTACGTTTTAAAGTATTACCAGAAATATTTCTACAACCTGCATTGTTGATGAGTAAGTAAATGCTTCTTATCTTACTTAATTTTAGTTAATATAGACAAACCACAAATCTTTGGCAAAGAACACCGATTCCTATACCTAGGATGATTTGCAGGGCTATTGAAATAAAAAACATCCAAATTCAATAGGGAAGATGGTTGGAAGCTAGCACCAGCCTGGGATCCAATTATACATTTAATTAAATCGGAACCAAAACACCAACTGCCAGACCTCAAGACACCGAGCTCCTGCGTAGATCGGACTAGAACAAATAAAAATTAAAATCAACTATATGGAGGGTAGAAACATTGCATTATACTCCTTTGACGGCATACAACTCAGTCTGCCCCGTGACCATAAAGACTGTAAAACGCCTGGTTAAAAATGTATAATCGCCATAAAATCCGTAAAAGTAAATTTATTTCAATCGTTTATTCCTTATTTTACCCCTTAGGAGTTATACTTCCAAAATCCTTCTTAGAGAGAGCTTGCATCGCAAAATGAGTAACTATTCTAAATTTCTAGTCAATCAGGTTTATAGTTTTAGAGATACCAGGATGAGTCAGTGGTGGTTTGCTTAGATTATACTGGTGATCCTGGTCAGGATATAGTAGTGGGTAGTGAGGGATAGACTGTCGTCTCGTTACTTGATACTCTATCTGGACGGCACTGCGCTTACTATCAGGTTTAATTTTTAAAAATTAATTTGATTAGAAATGGCCAGTACTTCAGAACGGCAATTTCATAGGTATATACCTTATATATATTATCCACTCTCGAATCACAAGGACACCGCAGTTCGTAAAGGTACTAAGTAGTCTATCCAAAATCAATTTTATATCCATAAAATTAAAGTTAAAAATAGCATGTAAGAATGGCGTGTTGCCAGTATTTTTGGTATGCCGGCATGCCATTGATACGTGACTGATGTGTGCGGTCCCAGTGAGTGTTCGTTAAGGTCATAGAGGCGGGGTGCGGGGGACGGACGACGATCCACAGAATTATGCGAGAAACAGCGATTTATATGTACTACTTACTAGATGCGGCGACTAGAACAAACATTATGTTCCACAGAGTTGCGGTGGAACCACCGCACCGACGTTAGTTTGCTTCATGCCACCTAAGTATGCACACCACATTGTATCTTTCAGTGTCGAGTTAATTTTAGTTATTTGTAGCGACATTCCCGAACAAATCTGCCCTAAATTGATTTACAGTGAAACTGTTAATAGTATATAAGGTAAATAACATCATTTCATAACGTTTAGAACGTAATGTCAATAATTATTAATTTATTTCAATACTGAATACGGGAAGTCTATATTTCACAACAAAATTCATTACATAGTTTGTCCCGCGCGCGGAAAGTCCCGTTCGAGAAAAAGTGACGGAGTTATCACGCTTCTAACTGTCATAGATCAAACCAAATAGTTCTTAGTAAAATGAATAGACTGCATTAGTGGGCGGACAAGGTAATTGGAACATATTGTTTCTTCGACAGTTCGTGTCTATAGAATATAAGTCAATGGCGAGAAATAAAAATGCATAAATTGATATATGTTTTTTATATAAGTCTTATTATCTAAGCGACGGCGACGGGTGGTAGTGGCGCGAGGGGCGCGCCGGCGGGCGGCTGCGGCAGCGGCGCGGGCGCTAGCGAGCGGATGTCGCTGGTGGGCTCGAGCGGCGCCGGCTCGTCCTTTGGCTCCGTCACCAGGATGTGGTCCGGCTGCGGCTTCTTCGGTCCGTTCTTGCCTTGCTGGTCCCACGGCAACATGATTTTCACCTGTGGGACACAAAAAATAATATAATTACTTTGTAAAGAATATATTGTTAGAGTAGATTTATAACTTAGACTGAAGGGTGAAAGTTTACAATAAAAGACAGCATCTCGGCATACCAGAGCTAATCAAGTAATCAATCTGTAGTACAATTAGTGTGCATGCAGTTAACAATATATTACTTAATTCATAAGATAGACTAGCAAACCCTACACTGGCTACACATGGTTAGCACTTGTAAAATAAAAACTGTTTGTAACCAAATCAAATCAAAATCCCACCACCTGTTTTGGTGTCCATAGGGAACATTCATACACACATCGCTTTTTATTTATATATAGATTAGCCAGTGTGTTCATTTGGTAATTTAGGTTGTATTAACCAATCAGACAATCTTAAAAGTTATTTTCCATAAACATTTCTTTACAACATTGTGATCGCTATTATAAAAAGGAAATATGAAATGAGCATTCTAAAGTTTATTTTGCTTCGGTTTTAACAACTTTATTTTCAAAGATTAATAGTTTGTCACTTGATGAAAGGAGGGTTTAATAAAGTTGGTCTAAATGGGGTAGTGTTTGACTTGCACCGTACAAAAGCCTGTATGTGACAGACCTTCCAATAAACAAGCCAGTTTAATATACCACATATAATTAGATCACAAGTCATGGAGACCTGCAACCCCTGAATAGTGGATCATCTATTTTATTTTATCAATCAATATCTAATTATCATTTAATATATAACAAAAAATTTAAAACTCTTGTAGTAAAAATAGCTAAATACAGCAAATCAAGAATTGATATTTGAAGGACGAATATCAAACAACTCATGTAACATTACACCAAACCATACCATCAGCTTCCAATCAGTTGCAGTGTGGTCACTTTGCCGCGCCAAAATAAAAAAAACACCAATCATGATAATTTTTATAAAAGCAAGAAATAACATTAATATTAGAACCATAAGTGGAAGTATAAGTGCTAATTGGATGCAACAAAACTATGAAGAAACTCTTTTGGCAAATTTTTTATCTGGAATTTTTAGTTTTTATCTATTACCTTGTCTTTAGATGCAATCATGCTAATTACGACTTTCTTGTATACCAAGGAACAGTATTTCTGAACAGTTCTTAAAAAAACTTTGCTAAATCAGTATCTTACTTCTGTCCCTAAGTGATTAACTAATTAAATCATAATAGAATAGGTTTTCTCACCTTAATACCCAGCACTCCTTGCCTAAGCAGCACGTGCCTGGTCGCAGTGTTGACGTAGTCGTTGCACGGGTCACCGGAGTGGATCATGAGTCCATCAACAAACTTCATAGACTTGGCTCTCTGTCCACGCAGCTTGCCAGAGACTACAACCTCACACCCACGCGCTCCTGACTCCATGATGAAGCGCAGCACACCGTAACACGCACGACGGACGGCCAGACCTGATCATTATACTACATTAAGTATCAGACAAGTTTCTCGCCTATACTGTTGAAATTGAATTAAGTTGAATTTGATATGAATGTATTTACTGCCTCAGTGGCGCAGTGGTAATTGCGCATACGTTACGACTTTAGCCGAGGTCTCGGGTTCGATCCCCAGGTCGGGTAGAGTGATATTGGGCTTTTCTAACTTAGATTTTCTCAGTATCAGCCCGGAGCCTGGAATCTGTGCCTGGTACAGTGATAGGCTCTCCCCTATCACATTATGGGACCGAAATTCGGCGAAAAGTGGGTGTACTGGTTACACATCTGCCTACCCCTTCGGGGATTACAGGCGTGAGTGTATATGTATTTAAAAATAAGAATAACCAACATCACAGAGGATAAAACACTATTTTTAATTCATGGGTTTCTTCAACAAGTACTTTTCTGTGTGGGGTTTTTAATTCACACAAACATCTAGTTATAAATAAAAAATCTGATATAAATGAAGCTAAAGTGGTGTGTCGAAATAGTGCAAAGTGAAAATTTATCATATTATTAAAGAGGTAAGGCAAGATAGTAGATAGTATACCAACAGACCTCCAAGCTCATTTTGGTTCCATGATGCATGTTATGCACATATCATTGTACTAGACACAACTTTCAAATGCCAAGCCTCGGTAATAGTGTAATTTTCCAAACTGAAAACCTAATTACGAATTGGGGCTAGTCTAAGATTCGAACAGAGGACTTTACTGGTTAGTCGGCCTATGCTGCCACCAGATAATATTAACACTAAAGAGAAGCTAAACATGTTTCAATACAAACAAAAATATCAAGCATGTAAGTGATAATTGTTGTAAATAATGAATGGAGGAGTAATGTAACCTGGTTAACAATGTGTAAGCTTCACAGGATGCATGCACTCATTTGTTAGTAAGGTTTTTTTGTACCCACAATGAAAAACATCAGCAATATATACATTCCGATGTCAGGTTTGTGGGAAACACCGTAAAATCCACATACAATCTGATTTTCATTGGTAACACCCATGAGTTAAAAAAATTCAGCAATTATGATGTTACATTATTGTGTTTGGTTTACATCCCAAATTGGACCCTGTTATGCAGAAAAGACACAACCTATATTTACTATGAAATTGATTTAAATACATAGCCATAATCATAAAGTTGCATATGTGCACAAAAGATCTAGGCAGTTTGATGATATTTACCTAAAAAATCTTGTCATGTTTTATTTCCCAACAAATTTTCAATTTGTTACTTGACAGCAAATTATTTTTAAATTCGCTGTCAAGCTTTAAACTGCGTTTATTCAAAAGTATGAAAACTTTAGTTGGACCTTTTCTGCTTAATGGGTCTATTAGTCTCTTACCAATATAAATTAGTACATTCAAACACAATAATTAAGTATTTATGGTGAAAAATTTTCAAAAGGTGCAAGTTCAGTTTACAGCCAGTGAACTAGTTTCTGGGTTAATGAGAAATACACGTTGGCATTCCACCCAATAGATATCAACAAAGCTCACCTCCAATGAGTTTGTATCTCAAAGATTCAGCTTGTGCGATGGCGCAGAGACCGCGAGTGGCAACTTTCTCAGCGTACAGCTCCACGGACTGCTCCGGGATGTTGAACCTCTTCTGGACGACGGAGGTCAACTCGCGGATACGACGGCCCTTCTCACCGAGCACGCTCTGTGTCCTGGTCGCCATGATGATGATCTCCGACCGGGTGGGGGTGACACGCACCTCCACACCGGAGTAACCATCCTCAGCAAGTTCCCGGGTGAGGAACTCATTGAGTTCCGCCTTGAAAACTCCGTCACCGACGAACTGAAATTACACGAAGAGGTTATGTTATTGTCACGCACTTTTCTCACCAAAAGCTATCTTCCTGTGTTTCAAAAGAAGTTTGGCACGTGTTTTGTTAACACTTGCTTTGGTTTGGATTGAAAATAACTACAAAACATCTATCAATAGATTGGCAAAGTCCAAAACATCCAGCAACATCACAAGTTTCACATAAATAATTAGACCACTTTTTATATTTCTAAACTCATCTGGAGTTCAGAAATCGAATTCGAACTGTATTTTATGTAATATAACACTCAATAAAACGTACTTTTCGCTTTTTGGAAATGTTGGCCACCGCCATGATTGCAAAGGGAACGGAGAAAAGACCGGAATCAGCCAAATGTCAGTGTCAAATCGAATTGCGTTTAGGAATGAATTGTCATAATTTGTTATACGATGCGTTTGTCATTCTCGCTACGAAAATTACTTCCCGGTTAGTTTACCGATTTTTGAGTTTACTAGTGTTTATCACAAGCAATATAGAAGTATAATCTCTTTTATATATTACATGACTTTGGTGTTTAACTGCTTAACTTTTTTCGTACATGGTGGAGTAAAAAAGTGTGTGGGTGCAATTCCAATTGCAATTCACACATGGTAGAAGTGAAACTTCAGAAAAGTAACCTACGAGAGAATAAGATGAATATATATACTCCTGATAGGAGTAAGATAAAAATATATTTTGCGAATATGCAATATGATATATTATTTTCCCACAAAATAGGAAAAGGTGTTGGGCACAATTGCGAATTAGGCCCAACGAATATGGAATTTTGACAGAAGACAGTGTATCTGTCACTGTAATTATTAGGTATTTCTAAGGCTATCCTGCTCTTCCGCAGTATTGGTAACAACTGTGTAATGTATTCTATGCCATTCTCCCGCCGGCTTAATCCTTTAAATTTAATATATGTTTTACTATTTGTCGTGACGCATTATAGTTTCATCGATTTTCAAATCACAAAGATTCTAAAGAAGTTTCACTTCTATATTTCTTTTTGAAGTGGTGATGAAAATTTTAATTTGACGCTTTACGTTTGTTTAGTTATACCTACAGGGTTAGATGCAACAGAAAAAACTATTCCTATACTTATAGGGATCCCCAGTGAACACATGACCTTGATATGATATAACAGATAAGTCATAGTTAGATAATGTCACGTTTATGTAATTTTCACGTATAAGTAACATCCTTTATTGGTATTATTTATGATATAATTCTGACATCATAATGATATAATATTAATATCATTTTTCTACGTACATTTGACGTAGCAATGATGTTAATTTTCTCACGCAATAGTTTTGCGTGAGAAAATTAACATCATGTTTTAAGACATAATTATTCTAAGCTTAATATGTTTTTAGGTAACGTCAGTCAAACATTATTTCGGAATTATGACCTAAGTTACTAACTGCCCGATAATAATTATACCTAAATGTTTCAATTATTATTCCACATTTATTCGTGCTTTATTAAACTTTATCTCTGATCATCTGCTGAATCCTCCGCTTAGACAAATTATTTAGCATAAGGTTGGGCATGCTGATATTTTTAATTAACCCCGAAAAAAAAATTAAAACCTTAATTTAAAAAATATATATTGTTTTTAACAGATTGTTTGTTGCAGAACTTTTTTAAAAGAAGCTACTAAGCCATTCGTTAAACGTGATCTTATATTTATAAATATAACTGATAAATTGGCGGCTCGAAAATAACTTATTAAAATTACAAGAATTAAATCTTAAAGTGAAGTCATATTTTCAGTAATAATGAAAATATTATGATGTAATGACTTGGATTTATTAATAAAAGTAATAATATGCACGGGAAAATATTGACATAAGACGTTATAAATGAATTTATAGCATTAAAGAAATAGTTTAATACTTACTTTAATAAAGTAATGTTAATTTTACAACAATTTTAAATAAAACGAAGACTGGGCTTAGGCTTTACTGCAAATAATTCCATGTTAAATATACTACGATTGATGAGGCTGTATGAATTGAACCCTTTGCCTTCAAATTTGGCGCGCACGCCGCTCAATGATGGCGCCATTTTCACTGAACATAGACCAGAGAGTGTCTTGGTTAATAATTACAAATGATTTTTTACATCGCATAATAAGTTTTTAACATAACGACAAATTTTATTTTATTATTGGCTATTTGTAATATCACCTGGGAATAAGTATATCCTTATTATTTTTAATTTAAAATTGTGACTGTTAATAATAATATATTTAGACGTTGTCTTCATTTCTCATTATCTAATAATGAGAAATTTATAGTATAATCATTTTCAGATCAAACTTATACTGCAAATCGGTGAGTCTAACGGAAAAGATTATATGGACAGAATATTTAAGAAAATATTTTCACCGTTTGCCAAATGGGAGAACGGGATGGGAGAATCTCAAAATATCCTGTTAAAGATTTGACTCTGATAAATATAAATCAAGGTACAGACACTATTCCATTTTTTTTAAATTTATTAGTAAAATTAAAATGAAGCTAACAATTTTTCCATTCCAGAAACTATATTGACGAAATTTCCTTTTTGGGGTTCTGTCGAATTTGGAAAAAATCGCTGGTAACCAACTTGGCTTTCAACTTACGACTTGGTAACCGACGCGCAGTGGAACAACTTGGTCAACAAAAAAAAGCTAAACTGTAGCAAACAACAGCCAAAGTGAAGAGTCAATAATTTTATTGTAATATATTATTTGGTTGGTTATTATCCAGAAATTGTAACAGATTTCTTATGTAATGTATAAATACTTGTGAAATAAAAAATAAGAAATAATTTGTTGTTTTAATTAGTTAAAAAACAATAATTTAATAAAAATAAAAGCGACATCAATGTAATTTCTAAATAAATGAAGCGTCATTATTCCGTCAGTAGTACGTAAAACTGAGTATATGAGGATGTCAGGTTATCATCATCATTATGTCACGTGACTTACGTCACTGTCTGACGTCACTAAGTGCGAAATAATGAGTCATTTATGAGTCAGTCCTTAGTCTTATGTTATGTAAAGCATGATATTGAACGACATCACACTGATGTCATATTTACATAAACGTGTTCACTGGGTCGTCTATATAAATTTGCAGGCCGGCATGATCGTGTTGAGTAGCGAGGGATAGAATGTCTCTCGCTACTTGATACTCTAACTGGACGACACTGCACTTACCACCAGGTGCAGTGTGGTCACTTTGCCGCGCCAGAATAAAAATAATAGTATTTTACATCTACTGCTGGTTGTAGTTCGCTGTTACTCCAATTCAAATGGTTCAATTAAATAGGGTAGAATCCACGTTAGTAATACATTAAGCGAAATTTAACTGTCGTCAATTATCAAATTTAATCGTTTATCCAACGCTGCACTGGACTAACTCAGCGGCAAGGCATAGGTAAAAGAAGTAAAAAATAACATGTTTATTCAATGCAATTTATTTATTACTCAAGACTTTTCATTACATACAAACGCACCATATACTTAGCATAACAATAACTTATTCACGGACGATCTCGCCCCTCGTGTAAAATACAAGAAAGTGGTTACACATATTGCAAAATATATCTACGGCTTACTTAGCAAATTAAACCTAATGTTCACATCAAAGTTCTTATAAGACTGTTTAGACTATGAGTGTTAAAAAGCACGTGCATTTAATTAGATATTTGAAAATCTTTACATCGCCTTAATAACGAGACTAACAAACGAAGTCGATTTAAATACACTAATGGGAAAAATCGATTATTTTCTAGAAACTAATCTTTCATACTTCGAAACAAGTAACAAATCGAACTTACACAAATAACTCCCAAAACACTTCAACTACAATCGGAAACATGCTCACTAAATATTTCATTTTACAACATAAAGCTAATCGTCTTCCACTACACAATATTTAACTAGTCAATGTTCTATCAAATAATATATTTATATAGGTTTTTTAAAATTAATGCATTAGGTTCCTGATATTTTAGCCTGTTCTGTAAATTATCTAGATTGATATTTGAAGTGTTAGAAAATGGTGAACTAAGAACTAACAAATCGGTGGTAGATTCGTTACCTTTAAGTGGTAACAAAATTAAAACGAAAACGATCATTGTCTAAACACTACTTCTACTTTCTTTCTACGGGCCTATGCTACGTTATCAAAGTTATAATGTTCAACATTTGTTTTAGGTATATTATTTAGGCGATTATATATATAAGCGTGTCGTTTTGTTCTGCGAAGGTGGAATCATTATTCCAACAGTCAGCATCGAGTAAAATTTTATTGAATTTTAGTAATGTTTACAATATATATAGATTTTGAAGCAATTTGCATTTGCAATTTTATAATTTGTTTCTGAATGATCTTAATTCCAGTCGAATGTTAACATAATTGTACAAGTCCGTTCAATATTACAAAAAACTCACAACATATGTATGCCTACTTAGCTAACCGATGTCTCGGTAGACTTTTTGGGCAACAGAGATACAGTAGCATGCTGTGAAACAAGTGACCACAGATTCGATTCCCACACTGAGACAAATGATCTTGTTATAGATATTTGTTTTTAGTTTGGGCGGTGCGAGACAGAGAGTACCTCAAAGTTCAGAGACCCATTATACAAGATAATTGTCTCTTACTATGGATTCGCGATATGTGCTACTGCTGGGTGTTATTTATCGCCGTTGAAAGAAACCTGCGGCGGTTTCAGAGAAGCTGCAACGAACTATGCATGATCATTGCCTAATGACGGCCTTTTTAATGTAATTTTTATATTAATCCACGATCCGTGATTTCCTGAAGTGTTTGTAAACGATGCTGACAGTTCTGTTATCATATCATTGCGTGAGAAGCAAGCTTGTGATTTGGATCTGACTCGCACAATAAAATATATCCTTACTACAACTCTTACAATTGAATTTCGCTTAACAATAAATGGACAGTGATCGTTCTATACAAGGTGTACCTTACAGCTATTAAATAAAAACGTTATTTTTTTCATTTTCACCAACATTCACGACCTATAACTATAAATTCTTATTAATTAATGGACAGATTTGCGTGTAGCGTGTTGATCGAAATGTGTTGCGAGTGCTAGGATCATGTGAGAGTGCACTATTTAGAATTACCAAGCGTGAACTGTGAGAGAAAATAACCTTCATTTACACAAGAAATAATGTTAGAGATCTGCTTTAATTTGTACAATTTGGATATTATATTTAATCAAAATACCGTTTGAAATAATCATTTAAAAGTCGATTTTAACTTATCGATTATCGCCTATAATGGCTAAACAGACGCAAAGGAATCGATTAAATGTAAAGCTTCTATCTCTAGTTTAAATAGAAGGTACTAATTTACCGTTGGGTCTACAATAGACACTACAATGGGACGTGAGAATAAGGGTTCAGAGTCATTTGTACAATTTATCTATAAGAAATAACTACGTGGAAAATTCATACTATAGAATTATCTAGGCAACAAATCTATCTAAAGCTACATCGCAGAACAGCAACTGCGATAGGCAAAGAATTGCGTACAAGCGTTTATATGAATGATTTATATGTACTGTAGTATATGTTTTGGCACAGAGATAGGAAAAGTCGAGAAGAATATGTCTAGGTGCGTTTAGCCTAAATCACAGAACGGAAGTAGCAGTGCGGGTGTAGTGATGCAAAAATATAGTATATAACATGTCAGTTACGCGTAAAAAACTATTTCTTTGAACGCGACGTTCGCATACCATAGACAACGTCCTCAGCGCTCTATTAACTCTATGGCTACATCACTAGGCTTATTGACGTACGATTTAATTTTAAATCAGCGAAAATGGCGACATTATTAACATTTTCGCACTTATCCAATATTTTCGCTACTTAACTAAACATTTTAATGCTTATTGAAAGTTACTAATTCTGCATCCACATTTAAACCTAGAATAAGGTTATTAAAATTATATTGATAAGGAAATCACCGAATAAAATTAAGGTAAAAATAAACAAAACATAAATTCGATATAACCATTTAATAAAAACCAAAAATTTATTACAACATCTTCAATTCATATATAAAAATTAAGTACTTGTTTACCCATCACCACAGATAAAAGAAAACAATAAGTAGGTATAAAGGAATGCTTGAAACTAACACCGAATAAAACTGGATAGAATGGAATGAAGTATAGAAGCATATAATAATATATTGCACTAATTGAAAGAATAATTAAACGTAATAGTCAATTATTAAAAAACAGACATAAATCTCAAAATAATACATTTGATAATAAAATGGACGTTTAATACGAGATCTTAAAATAAGAATACTTTGAAGGAGAATTAAGAACGGTCTATATTTACCCCTATGGCACTACCATAAATAAAATTCATTTTAAAATATTAATTAACTCAATACCTTACATAATAAAATCTAATTGAACATGATTTTCGTTTCCTATCGTGAAACATCGTGAGCAAATAATATAGAATACTTAGCAGCTTTCAAATATTTTTAAATGCGATCTTTAAGAATTCAATCAATAGCTGCCAATACAAATTTAATTTCAAGATGGCGGAATAACATTACTAAAAATTTTAATAATATAATACTCAAATTATAAAGTTGCCACCATAAAAAATGTTAGATTGTAGTTTTTTAAATATATTTTTTTACAGTCAAATTATTAATATATATTTTAAACATAAATAAATTGGAATGTCAATAACTTACAATTAGGTAAGTACATAATAATTTCTCATGCCAGAATTATTAAGCATTAACGTAACGTTTGTTTACAACCTCCGACGTCTCCATACATTTTACGAGAGTGGTAATTTTATCATAGTTCCAGATTGATTATTTGGTATTTATATTGCAAACTAGATAAAAATGTACCACATCGCGTGTGGATAATGCACCGTTCCTTAGGTTTTATGATTTTTAAAGTTTATTATTGACTATAGGCACCGAAAAATAGCTTCGTTAAACTCTATCTTTGGATCTATTTCTTACGGATTGTATTTTTTAAACTTGTTGCAGTGTAGTTGAATTATGAACTTAAGCATTTTGAACTTATATATAACGATCGTTGCAAGAGTCATATCCTGAGGTCTTACATAACTTAGAAAAAATACTTAATGTTTACAGAATCCATTAAGAGATGGCGCTGTTCTCAATGTCTACTATTCATAAAATCGTAAAGAACGGTGAAAGCGATTCATTTACAACGAAACTGCCCTGCCATTTAAACTATGATTTATTTTAATTATCCGCGACGGCGACGCGCGTCATTTACTAAACGAGCGTTAATTGAATAATTTGTATAGTTAGAAACTAGTGTAACGCAAGCCTCAGTATCGCTGTTGGTACTCGTGGTGCCATCTGTTGAAGTCTATGTGGAACACCACAAGAGAACCGTTCTCGAGACCCGCTAGCAGGAACCTGGAAATTTCGAATCGTAGTTGATTACTTGTGTAACATATTTTATGTTTGATAATTTTGTCCACATTAAAGTATTTTGTTAACTTGTTAAATTAATATTGCTACATAAAAAGTTGTATGTCCCAACTATACGTACTTCTGGTCGTGCGAGAGCGCCAGACTGCAGACAGGCGCGCCGGCGGGAGGGAACGCGTACAGCGGCGCGAGGGTGAAGGCGCGCCATACCTCCACCACGCCCGCGTCGCCGCCGCACACCAGGTACTCGCCGCATCGAGACAGAGCCAAGCACTGCGAACATCATCACATCATTACACCTCAAATTATTTCAATGCTATGGTTTATCTAATGAAAACACCAGACTTCTAATGCATTTGCCAATTTTATTATTTCCAATTTTATTTCGGAAAACTTTGTATTACAAAATGTAATCGTTGATGAAGGAAATGAGAGTCGCCTCGCCACGTTGAGCTAAATTTTTAAGGAACCAAATGTCAGAAAAATTCTATTGACTTTATTGTCAAAATTATGGAAAGTGATAAAATGCGTCAAAATGAGAAAATGGCAATAATATATTTTATACACATGAATGACTGTTTTTTAATTCAAGGTTTAACCTATTTTGTCATGACTCTCACGAGAACTGAGTGAATTGAAAGACCACTGTCTCACAGAATACTGAAAGAAGTAAGATTGCGGAAGACAAAAGATAAATCCCTACGGCTTTTATTGAGAGTCAAAGCCACAGTTTGGCTATGTAAAATGATTTTCTATATTTTCGTATTTTAGCATACTCAATTTTGTTTGTAAAGTAAATCCATAGTCCAGATCAGTGCTAGAAGATAGATGGACACATCTGGTTCTATATTCACCTGGAAGTTATCATTATGTGTCTCGTGCCGCAGCCGCCGTCCGTTGAGCGTGAAGGCGGCGAGATGTCCCCGTGCGTACGCGACGACGAGCACGCCCTCTCTCGACAGGGCGAGTTGTTGCGGCGCGAGCACGCCCTCGGCCGGCGGCAGCGCGCGCAGCAGCTCGCCGAACGTCGTGTGGATCAACACCGGACCGTCTGACGAATAGTCACAAGTTCAAGCATTCATTCGTAGCCAATATTTGAGTCGTGTAAAACTATAGTCGGTAAATTATGGCGGATTTTTATTTTGGCAATTTTTTATTTTAATTATTATGTTTAGGTTTTTTTTTAATTTCTGTGTTTCTTTTTTTATGCATGCTGACACCATCTGTTATTAAGGATGCAATAAGTTAAGTGCACTAAAAATGTTTAGCTATAAGGTTAATATTGTAATCTACGTTGGTGGTCCATAATAAATAAATAAAAATCGTAAATTGTTTCAATAAAAAAAAAATATGCTGCATCATTTACTTTAATCTGTGGAGGTATTTGAATTAAGCAATGACCACAATATTTATAAATAATTAAGCTTAAAGGTGCAAAATCTAATTCGATCAAAAACGATTATGCAGTAGTGTTTAAAACTGGGTTTTCACTACATATAAAATTGCTGCTAACGTATCACATACATACATATCTCAGTCACGCCTGTAGTCCCCGAAGGGGTAAGCAGAGGTGTAATCAGTACACCCACTTTTAGCCGAATTTATTACGGTCCCATAATGTGATAGGCGAGCCTATTGCCATACTAGGCCCAATTTTAGTTTCCAGGCTGATACTGAGTATTTCTAAATAGAAAAACCTAATATCACTTTTCCCGACCAGGGGATCGAACCCGAGACCTCAGCACAGCAGTTTTAAATCATGCGCAATTACAACTGCGCCACCGAGCCAGTCTATAAACTGTCTATAGGGAGTATATTACATATAGTATAGGTAAATTTGTATGACGACACTCACTGACAGATGATGAAATGACGAGCCCAAGTTCCGCAGACACGAGCACACCGTTTATGGGAGCATCGTGCCCGGTGAGGGACACGCGTGGTGCAGGAGTGTCGCCCTCACCCACTATGCCACCGTGACGCGCTGACCTGTAGGAACAATAATGATTAAATCGAAGGTAAAACGAATCTACTCGTAGTTCATGACATGTTAGACCGTGGAAGTTGGAAAATTAGTTAATTTGTTTAAAATAATAACTATAAAACTACATAACATGGAGTAGTTTAATGAGATAGACATCTAGGGTCCCAAGCCAGGATGAAATACCAATAGAGGCTGATTATTCTTATAAGATTCTACCCCTTTACTTTACATAAGATTAGTGTAAAATGTTGTGTCGTGAAGTATAGGAATATGACAATATTCGGACATATAATGTCCATAAATGTTCATAATTACCAATGCCACAGCAGTACTGTACAGTCCTCAGAGCCGGACGCGATGTAGCAGTCGGAAGTGATGTTACACTCGGACCGACACACGCATGTCACCACGCCGTAGTGCCCGAATATTATTTGTACTATTTTTGCTGCAATCAAAATATTTGTTTAAAAATATTTTAATACATAAAAATACCCAAAAATTGATTTGACTTTGAATTTGTTAAGATATTACATTAGAAACATATTAAGATAAAAAATATAAGCAACAATACTCTCAGCGCCATCTATTATCACTTTAGGTTTACAACACTTGGTTAGTTAGTTATGTTACCCATTTAGAGATGTCGATAGTGTGCTTTGAAGCCGAAGAAGCAGTTGCTTAGTAAAGTGACAGCAGTGTGTAGGTGTAGTGTGGTGAGTACCGAGTACCGACCCGTGTCAGTGGAGAAGACCCTGAAGCTGTTGTCCCAGAAGCCGGCGGCGATGAGGAAGCGCGAGTCGACGGTGGTGACGAAGCAGTTGCTGCGCGCCTTCACTCGCTGGCTGAAGTTGTCGCCGAGCTGTCGCCGCGCCAGCGCCTGAGCGCCGCCCGCAGCTATCCAGGCAACATACACATTAGTATATACAGTAGAACCTCTGTAAAGCAAACTTCACAGGAGACGTGTGCACCGCAGTGAAGTGCTAATGCAGTGAGCCTCGATATGATACTCACCCCACACTGGGTCCATGATGATGGGATGCGGATGGTGGTGGTGGTGCGGCGGGTCCGGGGGCCGCGCGGCGTGCGCACACGCTCCCCCCGCGCCCGCCCACCGGTGCGCCGCGAACGCACGCGCGCCGCTCACCTGACACACACAACACACAATTTATTTTTAGTGCCTCTATAGGCAGACGAGCAGACGGGCCACCTGATGGTAAGTAGTCACCGCCGCCCATAGTCTTCTGCAATGCCAGGGCACAGCAAAGCCCTGCCTACCGTTGAATAACACACATCATACACGGACACCCTGAACGTAGTGTGGTTACAATGGAATACTGTTCATTTTCTCCTAAAAACAATATCTCAGTAGATTTACTGAGATATATTTAAGGGTATCTGATTAGATACCCTTCGTAAAGCTGCAAAACAAACGAATTGTAAACATAAATAAGGCCCTTTATTAAATGTAACAATAAACGAAATCCGTTATCAAATAAATGCTCTCTATGCTAAGGAAACTAAAAGTTTTTACATTCCAGTTTTAATTAAGCAATACATAAGTTCATCAGTGTAACTATTAAGCTTAAAGATATGATTAAATATAGATTAAAAGGACAAACAAAATATACAGAATATGTAATTTAAACAAAGTAGTTCAAAGATGGCGAATTTAAAAGAAAATAATGACGAGATAAAAAAAAAATACAAATAATTATCAGTTTCATAGTACGAACCGTTACAGCGGCGGGATGCGCCAATTGTGGGTAGGTATTCGCCGAAACGTGCACCACTGGCGCGTTCGAGGGTAGTTTCAGCCTCACGCACACGTCATCAGGTGCGGCGGCGAACATCAGCGGCGCGAGGTGCAGGGGCGACGCCCGGGGCGCGTGCGGCTCCGACAGCAGCTGCGCAGGAGTCTGTCCGAACGAGCGGATCTGGTCTTCCACGGCGGCGCGGGTCACTCCTTCCGCTATCTGTTCCAATCTCACACCACCTTCGTATGTCAGGTAGTAGAACACGTTGGTAGCGCGGACTGCTTCGGGACCTGATCACAAAAGTTTTTAATTTTTTTTATTTTGGCACGACAAAGTGACCACACTGCACCTGATGGTAAGCGCAGTGCCGTCCATTTAGAGTATCGAGTAGCGAGACACAATCTATCCCCCGCTACTCAACACAACCATTTCGGCCTACTTCTACACACTACACCATTGGCAAGAAGGTGAAGAAGCAGTCAAGAGTCTAGAGCGTCAGAGTACTCAGAGGGCCGCAAAACGGCCAAACATCGTACCCTAATTCTAGACCCCCGACAAAAACCGGATGTACACTGGCTGATCCCGGAACGCGACACACTTGCGTGAGCCACTATGGTGGATTTTACACCCTGTGTACGGTGTGTCGCTATCCGGGCGGATATAATAGGGTAGTTGACTCGATTTTTTTAATGAATTTAATCAACAAGTCACATTACCTAAAACCTATTATCGAAAGAATTTTATGAATCCGAACAAAAATAAGTAAATTAGACGCCACTCAAATCTGCTGGAAGGGGTAGTTGTCAAATAACAGTACTAGGATGCATATCTGATACCGTGACGTCACGGTACTATGAATCGCCTGTACTGTACCGTTGTGCGAGGGAGATAGCGATATGTTCTCAATACGCCATCTTTTTCGCTTATGCCTGTGAGTATTTGCTCATACCAATATTTAAAATAAATATTGTGACCCTTGCTGATCGCATGAGGAATAGTGTGATAAGAGATCGTTGTGAGTTGAAGAATGATGTGGTGACTAAGATAGAAAGAGGTATGCTGAGATGGTTTGGCCACATGGAGAGGATGGATGAAAGGCGATTTACGAAAGCTATTTACCGTGCAAATGTGACTGGAAGAGTGGGTAGAGGGCGCCCAAGGAGAACGTTTACGAATCAGATAAACGATCTTCTCCTAAAAGGGCAGATCAGAAGTACCTCCAACCGTCGTAAATGTATGAGAAGATGTATGAATGTGGAAGAGGCGAAAGAAGTGTGTCAGGATCGTAGCTTGTGGCACTCAATAGTCTCTGCCTACCCCCATGGGATACGGGCGTGAGTGTATATGTATGTATATGTATGTATGTAAATATTGTGACCTCATTTTTCAAGCAATTTGGATTCTGTTTTCGCAAAAGAGTTTCTTTTGCGTATTATATTCGATCGCGTAGAGAATAATGTAAAAAATTAAACACAGGAAACTACCCTATTATCTTACCATCAGCAGCAATTATTGTACAGGGTTGAGAATAGGAAACTAGAAAGGTCCGGTCTTTGTGAAATTTTGGCCGCTTAACTTTTAAAGGTTCATTGTGAACCTAATACGAATAACTTAGCTTGTGTATTTGTTTACTCCATTTTAAAAGCTATAATAATGAGCACTGGTGAACCCAAGAGTGGATCCAAGGAAATTTTGAGCGAACTTTAAAATCCATCCCGTTTTCGAAATCCTCATTGCTTGTCAATTTTGTTACGTACCTCTCTGCTTATATCCGAATATGAGATCGATCCACTGGTGCAGTTGACAGCTGACGAATTCAGACTCGAGGGCCATGCGGTTGATTCTGATAAACTCTTCGGCTGACGAGGCCCAAGGTGGTAAGATCACGTCACCAGAAGGAGACTCCGGTATACCCAGCTTGTATCCAGAGCTGTTAATAAGCATCTCCGGCAAGAAGAACAGTTCCGGAATCAATTCCTGACGGACAAAAACGGTATTGTTATTAGAGATTCTTAATGATTTAAAAAAAGTTCTAAGCATTTCATTTGTCTAATTTATGGCGTGGTTTTACTGTAATTTTATGGTTCAGTTCTGAATTTTTTGACAAAGAGTTTCCCGAAGTTGTATAAGCTCGAGTTAGGCCTGTTTGTAGAGTCCATGTAGATTTGTAACATCAGATTGATAATTATTACAATATATTCCTTGTTCTTTTCAACGTCAATCGAGTAACAGCTGCACATTAGCTTCTGGCGTCCATGGACATACCAGTACCGTGGTGTTCTTTATGGCTAAGTTTTATATAAATAGTTACAGTTACCTTAACATCGGAGGTGTCTCTCTGGCAGTTCTTCCAGGAGAGCGCTATGGACGAGAACAGTCTGTTGGGATGGTCGAACTTGCCGCCCTGCAGCGCCAGGAACATTGTCGTCATGGGTTCCTGGGAAACCCATTTATATTAAAGTTAGATCCACTTGGTACCTTGATCCACTAAGGTTGGTCTAGTGGCAGGATATTTAGGTGGAAAAACCAGGGAGTTCCTGGGCTCAAATCCTAGGTTCAATCATAAGGAACGTAAGAGTATTTCAATTCCAAGTAAATACACTTTTTTTTTTGTGCCTTGATAGGCAGACGAGCATACGGGCCACCTGATGGTAAGTAGTCACCGCCGCCCATAGACTTCTGCAATGCCAGGGCACAGCAAATCCGTTGCCTACTTTAAATGCTTTGGTTGGAATTGATGTAGCTAAATTCGCTGGAATCATAATAAGATTGAAATTAGTTCGGTGAATCGTGCACAGTTGCACCTTTACCTACCCCTTAAAAAAAAGGTCTAGTCATGAGATTATATTAGAATGAGGCATCAGAGCATTCGCTAGGTATAAATTAATTACCAATAAACAAATTTTCTTCAATCAGTTAAAGAACGTTGTACTTTTTCAACTGAAAACTTGTATAGCTATGAAAGTACCCGTTTACGACGACGCTATCCTAAAACTCGTCGATACTGAACTCCTTTTTACGTTCGTTATATTAGTCGGATATTATTTTCTGGTATCTTGCAATGTACTAAAACATAGTCACGAGATTTACTAGATGTTCTCGTGACATAAATAACATTATTTTTTATTGGGGAA
The DNA here is from genome assembly GCA_905220505.1 of Laothoe populi. NCBI lineage: Eukaryota > Metazoa > Arthropoda > Insecta > Lepidoptera > Sphingidae > Laothoe > Laothoe populi. The sequence goes on from HG992168.1 coordinate 16,479,492, forward strand.
ACAAACATGTACGGACAGATTACAAGTAAAGGGCAATGGGCGAATTTGCATGAGCTCCGTCCCCACCCACCAACAGTAACCATGTATATAATATAAATATTATATACCTACATGGTTAATATTTGTGCAATCACATAGGTATAAAAACTCGTAATACATAGTTCAAATTAAAAATATCAATGGGTATTCCATAGAAATTAAAAATATTTCTAGTACATATCGTTTTCGCATTGTAAAATATAGTAAAACCACCAAAATTTATATATAAAACAAAACGTGGTCAAAAAACCTTATACATTTCGTGGTTGACCTCATACCAAAAAATCATCACATTGCTTAGATGAAGCAATTACGACCCATTTTGAATCTGTTGGTGGGTGGGGAAATTTCGCCCATTGTCCTTTATCTTAAGATTAACTTAGTGTACACTCCACTATGTTTTCACGAATTACTTAAAGTACATAATGTAATTCACAAAGGTACAATAAAATTTAAAATAGAATATACATTCTTTTTATGTGTTTTGGTACATCAATAAAGTATCTACAATTTGTTTTTTAAATATATAATTTCTAGCAGAGAATTTATCCACGTCAATATCATAAATAAAAACGTATTTTTAGTTTGTTATACCAAGCAGTCGACAGATCTATTTAAATCTCATTAAATATCAGTTGTTTTCGTCCTGTCGCGCATCTGTTCCCTCAAGTTGTACATATGCGTCGGGGTTATTTTGACGCTGTCGCATCTACTGAATAACATCTCTTTAACTAGTAGGGTAGCCATATGTGTAGGAATTTTCTTGCGAAAAATACTGTAGCGGAAGGAATATGTACTAGCGGTGAAGGGTAAATATTATTAAATTAAAAGTAGGAGCTAGTTAATTATAGACGATTGTGCAAAAATTACAATTATTCTAAGGTTTGTTAATGCATTTAAAATCATGGATGCAATAATTCAAAACAGTATATACTTTTGACAAGTTTATAAAGCGAATTTGAAAGGATTTATCTTGTATGGATCTTTCTGCTGTATGCTACAAAGTATAGAAATAATGCATTAATAATTTGTTTAACCATTATAATTAATGGAGTAAAATATCAAGGGCGATTTTGTACTTGGATGTGGGAACATGGTAAAGATTTTCTTTACGAAATAATAGTGACATAAATTTACGAATTTTGTCCAGAGAATTCTGCATTTTTTGGTAACCCCAAAATGTTAGCATTAATTTATAGTGATCGCAGAGAAGAAAGACCCTTTGATGGCTCCGTTATAGAGCATTATATATATAAAAGAAAAGGACAATACGGAGGGCATAAATACTATGCGACGTGACGTATGGCTTAATAAAGCAGGGGTGTACGCTTGTGAGTGGGTCGGGAACTACAGAGTCATAGGTTCAAACCTTTAAAATTATTCGACTAAGTATTTTTTTTATATACAGATAGTTGTTGCTCGCGGCTTCGCACCGTGACAAAAACATTTTTTTTTGTCTAGATCTCGATAACAGCGCCACCTATCTAAAACTATCCTATCTCTCAAGCTGGGATCAACCATACATATTCACAAAATATATGTAATTAAATATAGCTTGGGTGGTTTCGGAGTTTAACATGTACGAACATAGAGACATGTGGCTTTATAAATTAAGTTTAAATTGAACCTGACGCAGGAATCGAACTCGTGAGTTTTGAAGCGGCATACAAACTGGTAGAAATATGTTAATATTATATGTATTAGTTATAGCATCGTATTGGGTTACTGTAATGGTGTTATAATTTGGCTAATAAATAAATTAAAAAAAAAATGTTTCTGAGCTCAATTTTCAAAACATGCATATACGGTAGACATTACATCGGTATTGGCTAATTAAACAATCGTTAAGGCAAGCGGGCTATTATGATTGTAATAATTATTATACGATTATAAAGTTAAATTGGCCCAAAGTAATAAGGGGTAGGTAGGTAGGTAGGTGATTAAGAGTTACGTATGGCAACAGGTTGTGTAACTTATTTATTCACAATTTTACAATAAGGTTAAATAACATATACTAAGCTGCTCTAATCTTATGTAATCCAATTTAAAATGTATTTTATTTGTATGTAGTTCAACCATTGTTAAACGCTAGAGTTTTTTACCCGTTCTCTAGCGAAATTGCATTCCGATCTGACCGTAGAGTAAAAAATACATTAAATCAAAATAATGTATAATATTTAATGAATTTAATTATTATTTGAATTATAATTAAATAAGTAATAAAAATAAGTCCGCCTTTATACCCTGTATATAAAGTGTAAATAAATAAATAAATAAATAAATAATTGCGTAATGTATTGAGTAGTTCAATATTATAATTTAATGGAAGTTCACGGCAGTCTTAAAATGGAGGCGGGCCAGTTCATATAGTCAAATTATGCAGTTTTTTAGATAAACGCATTAGCTTCTAAAGTTCTAAGTTAATAAATAAAAAAACAATCAACTATCTGCCTGCCTCGGTGGCGCAGTTGTAATTGCGCATGCGTTATGCTATGTCGAGGTCTCGGGTTCGATCCCCGGGTCGGGTAAAGTGATATTGGGTTTTTCTATCTAGAAATACTCAGTATTAGCCCGGAGTCTGGAACCTGTGCCCGGTATGGCGATAGGCTCGGCACCTATCACATTATGGGACCGAAATTGAGCGAAAAGTGGGTGTACTGGTTACACCTCTGCCTACCCCTTCGGGGATTACTGGCGTGAGTGTGTATGTATGTATGTACAATCAATTATGTCCGAAAAAAGTACAAAAATCCTGTAACTAAATTATGATTAATTTTATGAAACAAAAGACACATTGAAAGCCAAATATTTATTGAATGAATGAAATGTTATACATTATTTAGATTCAGTCATTTTTTTAACTCTACCGCCAATTTGGAATGCACTTTCGCTAGAGAACAACGGGCAAGAAACTCGAGCGTTGCTCTTTTGGAACATCGGTTAACAATATTTGGTAATACAATTAATATACAATTTAAGTTTGATTACATTAGATTAGAGCTTAAGTAATATGTTAAGTTGCCTTAATGCAATAATGTGAAATAAAACTCATTACAAGACCTAGTGCCGCATATGACCACAGTGAGAGTGATGAATATCTCGATTTCTTAAAGCAGTTGGTCCTTACTGAAACAGCCTGAGCAGACCAGTCCACACGAGCCGCACCCGGTCACGAGTAATGACGCATGTGTCAGCCATCGGCTTCCTCAACCATGTTACAGGGAAGAGACCGACCTGGCACATGGCGCCGCAGCAAGCACAGACACTTTAGCGAGCATGACATACTCAGACTGAATACAACAATTAAATACTAGAAACTATTTTTTATGTTGTGAAAAAAATAAAAATAAAGTATCATTGTAACGAATGTCAAGATATAATCGATTTCTACGCTTAGCCGTAATTATATAATTAACTAGCTGTTGCTTGCGGCTCCGCCCGCGTGGAGGTTATGTTTGGGAGAAAAAGTAAAAAAATGAAGGATTTTCATACAAACTTTCATCCCCATATTACCCTTTTAGGGATGATTTTGAAAAAATGTGAAACACGTTTTTTTTTATTTCCTACCAAAAGCCTAAATATGAATTTCCAGATCCCTAAGTCGAGGAATTATGGATTTCTCATACAAATTTTGAACTCTTATTTGACCCCTTTCAAGGTTGTTTTTTGAGAAAAAATATAGCCTATGTCCTTCTCCAGGATATAATCTATCCCCTTACCAAATTTCATTACGATCCGTTCAGCCGTTTAGTCGTGAAAAGGTAACAAACAAACAAACAGAGTTACTGTCGCATTTATAGTATTAGTATGGATAATATTGAATTGCGTTATCAATCCAGCTGGTGAAGTGGAATAAATTCTTGTATATTTTGTTGTTAGGAAGATAATACTCACTCATTAGTCTGTAAAACGTACATTCTATGTATAAAGGCCACACAATACTTTCTATTTATAATTTTCGCATTACTTTTGAACGAGACTGCGTAAAAATGGTCTCTTCTTATGTAAGTGTTGGCATTAAAAACAATAAGTTATCCATATTTCTTCAGCTGTTACATACATACTCCTGACCACATAATAGGTCAAACCTGTATCGTGGGTAAAACTAGGACTATGGTCCCACAACACCCGAAATAAATAGTTGTCGATCACAAAAACATTTCTCTTGGTGAGGGGATCGCACCCGCGGCCTCTCGTTTCACAGCCGGCTACTCGTCCGCTGCGCCATGGAGGCGATGTATACTTAACATCTTATGTATGTATGTATATGATGAGCACAGTGCTGTGCAGAAGTATTTTTTTATTTAAACTACAAGTTGATGCTATTTAATGTAGGTTATTTATTCGCCGAGTGATCTCCTCAAACAAATTGATGGATCTTTATTTTCACTTGTCCCTGGTAAATATGGTTCATGCTTCGGGTTATAGGCTTCCATCTAACCGATCTTATAGCCATCCCGTTTTCCCAAGTTGTACAACTATATATCGCTATCCTCTTCCCAGCGTTGTCAGAAACACGATGAATTTGCATGTGCAAACACTTTTGCGATAGACGTCACTTGACAGTTGAAAACTCGCACGCAAATATCCCAAAAGACACGCTCACCTTTCACTTCTAGACGATCAGTCTAGATCTTCACCACGGGATGTACATAAAAATGTTTTTAATTAATGAAAAGTACACCGACTTCAATAAAAAACAAATTATGCGTCCCTTTAAAATTTGAGGGTTTCCATCGATTTTTCTGAGATCCGATCATCAGAACCTGACTTGGTGCCAATGGGACCAACTGGGAAGTATACCCTTTTAAACAAATAAATAATTTCTCGAATCGGTCCAGGCGTCTTCGAGTAATCGTGTAACATACATAAATAAAAAAGATTCCGACCAATTGTTAACCTCCTTCTTTCTTGAAGTCGGTTAAAAATACCAAAACAAGATTGAGAATAGAAAATAAAATTAGTTGCAGGCGGGACCCAATTGCAAATTATAAACCGAAAGAAAATTAATGGGTTCCGCTTGCAGTATTTGATTTTTTTAATTATTTATTTTAGACTTTTTAGTGTCCCGGTCCACTCTTATGGTACTAAATTGATGAATATAATGTGTTACTTGCTGGAGTTTAAGCCATAACTGATACCCAAATGAAAATTAATTTAAACATATAACTTATGTATATATTTTTGTAATCCCTGTTCAATTTCCTTTATTTTGATACCCTACTCAATAGGTTTGGTCAATTTTTTAAATTAATATATGATTATTTCGCGCCAAAAATTCGCCATTTTGATATTTTATGTCCAATACTTATCTAAAGACACTTGGGAGTTTAAGACAAATATAACGATACCCTAATTGTCGAAATCCATCCAGTCGTTTTGAAGATACGAGGTAATAAAGAAATTTACAAACATACATACAAGATACGCGCGAAAAACATAACCCTTCCTTGGCAGTTGGGTAAGAAAGATTCCGACGAATTGAGAACCTCTTCCTTTTTTTGAAGTCGGTTAAAAAGGAAAGTATACTCACAATCCTGACGAGCCAGTTGAGCACGAAGGCGGCGGTGGAGTAGTGGGTGCCGTAGTGGAAGGGCGGCGTCGACTCGTGCTCCCAGGTGTTGTAGCGCTCCTCAAAGTACGCGCGACGGCTCGGGTTCAGGGCACCGATCGGCTGCACATCATCAACGTACATAAGTATAATTACAAACTAAAAGCACAGACTCACGTCTGTATCGGCTATCGAACGAGACATTTCAGAGGCCCAAAAACTATTCTCTCAGTTTGTTTTTTTTTTTTTTTATAATAATACACCCAACAATCACACACATACTCTACACTAAGTTAAACCTGTATCGTGGGTATCAAGAACTACGAAGGAATACGGTCCCACAAGTCACAACACTCAGACCCGAAACAGATATCAGCCTGTTACACAAACATTTTCCCGATGCGAGAATAGAACCTATAGCCTCTCGTTTCACAGCCGGCTTCTCGCCCACTGCGCAACGGAGGCTGTCTGTATTCTAGGTGTTAAGGGGTGGTAGAGATCACATACCGTCAGGTTGCTTGCTAATTGGTCCGTTGCTACAAAAAAGCTTTACGAATTCTAATTTTATTGTGATTGGTGATATAAAGGACATTCAGTTTGCCAGCGACCGTGTTCCTCCTTTCTATGATCATGGGTCCTTAAAGCGTAGTGTGAATACTCAGCAGGCCGGCATGCTTGTGGCGAGTAGCGAGTTATATTTGTCTCTTGCTACTTGATACTCTAATTGGACGGCACTGCACTTACCATTAGGTGCAGGGTGGTCACTTATAATATGTTTTTATCCTGGTTTGCCGAGCCAGTAGTTATGAGTTAGTAACATTTTGCGTTGGTACACTACATATGTGGTATATCGCATAGGTACATATATATTTAGATATATATGTATCTATGCGATGTATATATCTATGCTATATGTTTAGTATGTATTCATGATATTCATTATTTCTATTAGTATTTTATTACTTAGTAGCATTCAAAGTATTTTAAGTTATAAATTATATTTTCAAACCTACTTCATTCTATCTCTGCATCACCTAAGGTTCATTAAGTCCACCTTTACATATAAATGTATGTATGAGGTATAAATAAATATGTCATGTCTATATTAGGGATAGATGACATTAGCGTAGTAAGAGATACCGATGGTTACTTACTTTAGACAGATCCCTGAAGTTGGAGGGTTGACTTAGGTCCAATTCTTCGCTTTCATAGTTCGTGAGGATCCACGGAAACACGGGGTACTGGTTCAAATCGTTGTAGGTACGACCTGTAGACAATGGGCGACAGTGTAGTTTATGCTGTATTATTACTTAATTTTTAAGTAAGGCTTCTTAAGAGGCTTTGTGTAAAGGTGTGATCACATAGTTCATTATTACAGTTAAGCTAAATATTTATTAGTTTGGTCTGGTGAATGAACCTACTAAAAAAAATACTACAGTAATATTAATTAATACATTTGAAGAGTCATATGTATATTTTTTCTAGTCATTGTCAGTTTATTAAAAAAATCACACGTTGAGCGCGTGTTTATAAAATACCGTACCAGATACCTGTTTAACAGTTGTTTTCGTTACACATGCTTTAGAGTTTGTTAAAACAACCTCAACTATCAACCGTAACGCGGTAATTCGTAAATAATTTGAATTTAATGTTAGTGTAGTTTTCGGTGTTGCTGACTGGAAAATTATACAATATTTAGTTAAAGTTAAACAAAGTGTTTTTTTATACCACGATGGAGGCAAACAAGCTCACAGCCCGCATGATGGTAAGTGATTACCGTAGCCTATGGCCGCTTGCAACACCAGGAGCATCACATGCGCGTTGTCGACCCTTCAAAAACCTATTTACTCCCTTCTTGAAGAAAAATTTAATTTAAATACACTGTTTAGCTAAACGCGTGTTCGAACTTAGATTCTACCGTTTGTATTAAGACCCTAATTATTGTGAAATTTTTCACAAGGTAGAATTTTAAACTAAATCAACGTACATAATTTTCAATTCAGGTTAATAGTTCTTAGCAACTATTAAATTATCCATAAAACCGCAACAGCACAATTTCGCAACAGCACTTTGTGTTTTCGCGAATCGCGAGCGATAGGCCGAGTTTCCCTATTTGACAATGACACTTGGTAACCATAGTGCCGGCCTCGTTACGACGGTCACCGGTATTGCGAAACTGATATCAAGTATTTGTTAATGCATCCTACCAATAGGGAATCAATAGATGTACGAGCAAAATCTGTAGAAAGCGTAAGTGGTTTTAAAGCATTCGACGTTTTGGAAATACCAATGGTCCATATCAAGTACATTTAAAACTATATTGTTACTTGACTTGTATTTCTTAAAATATAAAAAATTACCATTAAAACTCAAAAACAAAAGGCGTATGTTCGAAACCTAAATGGCATACACCTCTGAGTTTTTTTAAAGTTACGTGTGTATTAATTGTTAATTATCGCTTGCTTTAAGGGTAAAGGAAAACAGCGTGAGGAAACCTGCATACCTGAGAATTCTCATAATAATTTCGAAGGTATGTGAAGTCTATCAACCCGCATTAGGCCAGCGTGGTGGACTAAGGCCTAACCCCTCTCATTAGTAGAGGAGGTCAGCAGTGGGACAATGTTTAATACAAGGCTAGTATTGGTATTGCTTTTGTATCAGAGATCAGAAAATAACATAGGCTACTTTTTATCTCGGAAAAATGCACGCTTCCTATGGGATAGCAAAATACAGAAAGGTGTAATAGCTTAAGATGCCTCCATAAATTGTATACCTTTTCTTCCAAAAATAACCTCCACGTGGGCGAAACCACGCGCAACATCTAGTATTTAATATTTCAGTAATCAGTTCTAGAAACCAATGATATTGACCAACCAGCATAATGTATGTGATTAATTGTTGTGTTTACTTCATATTATCATTAATTAAGAAGTATTTAATCTCTTCCCCGTACTATGAATCTACGTAATTATAAAAAAATATAATAGAGTAGAACAAGTTACATTACCTAAAACCTTTTAACGAAAGAATTTTTTATGAATCCGAACAAAAATAAGTAAACTAGACGCCATTCAAATCTGCTGGAAGGGGTAATTGTCAAATGTCAGTAAAATTATTCATGCTATATCGCGTGACGTCACGGTTCTCAGGATGGCCATTACTGTGTCGTTGTGCGAGGGAGATAGTGAGATCTTCCCACTATGTATTTTTGCACATACCAATATTTAAAATTAATATTGTGACCTCAATTTTCATGCAATTTTGATTCTGTTTTCGCAAAAGGGTTTATTTTGCGTATTATATTCGGTTATATATCGAATAATGCACAAAATTAAACACAGGAAACTTATTTATAACTTCCCTATTCTCACAGATTTTAGCAGATTTATAAATGACGTTGATTTACGGATCAATTGCGTCATTAGTTGTTATTGCGTCAGAGTTAATTAGTATTATAAAAAAATAATGGATTTTACAATATCGTTAATATACGAGTATAATATTCGGAATTCCCGGGTAATAAATACTTGATTGACATATTAATTACTTAGTCATTTTCCGAGGACGACAAATATAAAGTATTGTTCAGTATATATCGGTGCAGTATAGTGATTAGGTTATCATTTCGCTGATTCTTAATGTTAGTTAACTTTTAATGTCTGAGGCCGTTTTGTTTCAACCTTAGTCAAGTTATTTCTTACACTCGTAATCGAGAAAAACATTTTACTTAAGTAAAAGTAATTACTTGAGCAATGATTCTATTTTATAGTTAAGAATTCTTAACCAAGTGACAATCGTTTGACGTAAGATTTCTAGTTATCTTTTTAACGGAAGTGCATTGTAAATTGTGATAATTATATTTTTTGGAACTTTTTTTTATTGATTATTTGAATAAGTCCCAACTTATTCAAACGGATCGGGCTCAGTGGCGCATCTTGGGAGAGGCCTACGTCCAACAGTGGACTGACACCGGCTGATGATGATGATGATGATGAAGTCCCAACTTGACTACGGTTGAAACAATAAAGCCTTACAGAGATCAAAGTGGCATTCTCAGTTTGTCTGTGACTTAGGATAAGGGACAAGTTTAATACTTTTATTTGGTGATAATATTGCGTGCCAGTGAAGTTTATTAAGTGATTGTGACCAAAGTGAAATAGTTGTAACGCCATGATTGAAAACGTTTGGATGGTATTCAGTTGGTAAGCGATCTTAATATATATTTTAACTTATAAGCCATTATGATGTTAACATTTTCATCTAAATACACCTATCAGTTTTAATAATTATAAATAATTTTATAATGTGTCCAATCTTAAATCTTGTAGTTTTAATAAGTTTATTTTTTTTACACGTGTATTTTTTTTATTTAGGTATATTATTTACATATGTATACTGTATTTTTAAAATTATTACGAATTGAGTACCTAAATAAAATACGGCTACTGCAACTGCTACATGTTCTATAGGACTGACAACATTATATCAAGTACAAATTCCATCAGGACAATTTAAAGGTATTTTTCGAATCAAATCTTTCATCTTTGATTGCCCCTCATGGTTTGAACTATGAACTAGAGATGTTATGGATTTGAAATTTCGGATCTGGATATGGATACGGATATGTGAATAATATTATATCGGTTTCGGATACGGTTACGGATATGAAATTATTTCGGATTATCCGTCAGTTTCGGATAGTTTCGGTTATGGATATTAGTTTTTGAAGAAATTGTAAAAGTAAAAAACAAATAGCTTTATTTTTAGTATTTCATTTGGTACTATTTTATGTAAGTAAATGTAATCCCACAAGAGTAAATGACTGACGGGCTATGTCTAAGCAATATAACTAAATATAATAAATGCATTGAGATACCCGCGCGGTTCGTGTGTCGGTTCGGCCAGGCAAAAACAAAAACCAGTCCTAACGTGTCTCAATTAGAAAATCCGAAAATATTTGAAACTTTTATATCAGATTCGGTTACGGTTACGGATAGAATTTTATTTCGGATATCCGATAGTTTCGGTTTCGGTTACGGAGCTCCATAACATCCCTGCTATGAACTACCAAATTGCTACCAAATCAATAATACAACTTCCAAAATCAACTAGATAATACAGCAACCAATGTCCATCAATCACTTACTCTTAACACGTTGGTGGACAGTAACGCCTCCAGGCGTCAAGCAGAGCGAAATATTATGACAGTACGCCTGTCGACGTTGTGACGCTACGCCTATGGCAATATATGAAATTTAGTAGTGCCTTAGCACGCATTTCCACCAAGGTAGTACTGTCCACCAACGTGTTAAGTTGTTAATAGTTTTATACTTAAATTGTAATGACAAATTACAAAAGACCTACGGGTGAGTTTCTTGGTGCTTCTTCTCAGACCAGTGGGCATTTCCGAAGCACCAGTAGACCTTAACATTATTATGACATGTAAAAAGTGCCCATAGTGGCCTAATTTACAAAATAAATGATTTGATTTGACTTATTTTGTTGCATAATAAAATACAACCGAAGGTCACTGACTATACAATTATAAAGCAATAAGATTAATTAAGACATCACGCTGATAACATTTATCAATAGAACTATGCAGAATAATATTAAACAGATGCATAAACTAGAGTTGCCAACCGTCCTGTTTTCCCAGGACATGTCCTGGTTTTTAGAGTGTCCTTGGACGTCCTGGATAGTTTTTAGGCAGCGTCCTGGGTTTTTAGGCAGCGTCCTGGGTTTTTAAAGCGCCCTGATAAGGTCCTGTATTTTAAAATTAGCACATTTTGCAATCCGGGGGGTCTGTGGGTGCATCTCGGGCTCGCAAAAGGTGCGTCCTGTTTTTAAATTGAATTGTAATGGTTTTTCTAAATTCAAAAACTAAAAAAAACCTAGTATTTGAATTTCGGCGTTGGCAACCCTGGCATAAACAGATCACTTGTGTTGTTATTATTGGCAGATATGAAATATGTCAACTATCACTGTGGACATTAAATCTATTCAGAAGCATTTCTGTACTAATTCAAAAATGATTACACCCAACAGTCACCCATACCCATAGTAATGACCCCAGATATATCAAACCTGTATCGTGGGTATCGAGAACTACGAGGGACTGCGGTCTCACAACATCCAGATCCAAAACAAATATTTGTCTGTCACACAAACATTTGTGTCGGTGCGGGAATCGAACACACGGCCTCTCGTTACACAGATAGCTACTGGCCCGATGCGCCACAGAGTCTAATGTACCAAATATCAATAACGTTATAATATACTGTTTCCTCTTTCTATCCTGATATATTTTGCTTCGACTGCCTCGGTGGCGCAGTTGTAATAGGGCATGCGTTACGACCGCTGTGCTGAGGTCTCGAGTTCGATCCCCGGGGCGGGTAAAGTGATATTGGGTTTTACTATCTAGAAATTCTCAATTTTAGCCCGGAGTCTGGAGTTTGTGCCCGGTATGGCGATAGGCTCGCCCCCTATCACATTGTGGGACCGAAATAAATTCGGCGAAAAGTGGGTGTACTGGTTAAACCTCTTGCCATTATATATTTTGTTTTATATTGCAGCGAATGAAACTAGTTTTAATAACACCCAATTGTCACACACGTAGCCCGACCCTAGTGAGATATAATAACTATGTGTCGAAGGTGTCTGGGACTGACCCAAACTATTTATCTATCATACAATCATTTGTATCACTGCGGAAATAGAACCCACGACTTCTCGTTTCAACCACTGCGCCATGTGTTTAAAGGTAAATTAGATGGCTACTAATTAATGTTTTAACAATTGAGAAAATCATCACCATTTGACTTGGTCTAATTTACCTATTGAGAAAATCAGTTGACTTGGTCTAATGGGCTTTAGTTCGCCAAAAACAGTTATACAAAGTCTATGTCTATTGCAAACATCTATGGCATTGGTTTGCTATGAAGAGAGTGCCGTAAGTGAAAGTGACCATAATTAGAGCATGACCGTTCGCTGTAGAGTGAACAAATGGCTGGCGACATTATGAAATTACAAAAAGCGGCGATAGCTTAGTAGATGTTGAGACCGGTGTCGCGGGTTCTAATCCCATGGCAGACATCTTTAAATTTTTTAGTTATGTGTATTCACTGTTAAACTCGCTTTAACGGTGAAGGAGAACATGGTAAAAGTAATTTTTTTACCGAAAAAAATATTTCGAAAAATTGTGAAATCTACCAAACTAGCATCAGGCCAATTGTGGTGGACTAAGTCCTAAACCCACTCATTAGTAGAGGAGACTCGTGGCTCGTATTATAAAATACTCGTATTCCTAAGTGTTTGCTTCGGACTCGAAGTCAACCCTGGCAGCCCGCGTGGTACATTCTCCGCACCTGAATACCGAACGCGCGTTGCATCATGACCAAAAAAAGCTTTGCCCAATGGTAGGAGATAAACATGCCTGTTTACTGAAATTATATCTAAAATTTCTGATTTATCATTAGACCCAGTTTAATCATTTGCTGAAACTTTGGCCCTATACTTCCAGAGATAATTCCCACTACCCACCCATTGCTTGAAGATCGGCAACACAGTATCAATTCTTCAGGTTTACTCATGCTCGATGGTTTAAGTATTCGCTTATCATGTGCTGCTTGATCGTTACTTACCATTTGCCTTTAAAATCCAATGAGCAAACTATCGTTAGACAATCATCAAGAATTCAATAAGAGTTTTTACAAATAGTACTGTACGTTATTGGCCAGGCAGTCTCTTAGGTCAATGTTTATCGAAACCGCATCGCCCTTTGACCTCAAGATACCATGTCGACAGGGACAAGATGTCGGTCATTACTATCGCTTAGCACACAGACACACGTACATCGGTACGTCCTATTGTTAATGCTTTTCCCGCGGCCGCCGCGCAGGCCGGGCCGTCTGTCAAACACAGACTTTCGTACTGGCCGCATCGGGGCCCGCGGTAACAAATAATCGATAAATAATCGATTGAATCGCGTGCCGTGTCGTATCGGTAGTGTATACCTATCGTGTGTGGTGGTGAAACTGTGATTGTATCGATTGGTGTTAGTAATAATATTTAAAAAAAAATGTAAAAAATTTCATAGACAAATTAATTAATATATTAAACGGCGAAAAAATTAATGATCTAGTTTCGACGAAAATTAGATTCCATTACAAAAACTTGAAATAATGCCAAATAATTTAGTGTCATTAAATATTATATTGAACTCGAAAAGGTAATTTAAGATCCCAAATCGGGTATCTTGACAGCACTCAGTTATATTTTTGAAAGTGAACATTCATCTGGGTTAGAAAAGAGGCAATCTCATTGTGACATAACAAAACTACCGGCGCGAAGTAAAAGTGCGATTGGCAGTAATTTGCCGGTGCCATTGACCTGCCCGGCTGCCCGAAGTTCTTCAGGAATCAAAGACACGATGAATACTAAAGCTGTTGAATTGTTGAAAAGGTTAGTATTTAATGATAACGATTTAAAAGTCTATGAGAAATTAATCGATTGAGTGATCAGTAGATTGCCGGCAGCAGATTGTCTCGGACCGGTTTTATGACCAAGTCTTTCATAGTTCCGGTATAACGGCAGTGGCTTTTCTATGACCTGGCATTGCAGAAGTCTATGGGCGGCGGTAACTAGTTACCATCAGGTTGCCCGTCTGCCTATCGAGGTACTAAAAAAAAGTTCCGAATATCCACGACACAGATGACTCTACTGTTGCTTCAAAAATTCAATGCTGAAGCACCAAGAAACTCAATCGTAGCTCTTTTGAAATATATTCTTTGATAATATTATAATTTAATAAGATTATCGTGCATGTAATTCCATAAATTTGATTAGACAAAAACTTTAAAGGTTATATATTAACACATTGTTAGTGTACATAAGCCGTCTGCTTTACTGTTTTGCCGTGCCTAGATAAAAAAAATACTCATGCAGCAGAAGGGTTATTAGATGAGGAGTTGACCATCGAATAACGCTTGTATCTTATCCATAAAACAAACACACAAACCAATACAAAATCCCCATGGCTGAATTTTATGGTTTGTTTGTTTCAGAGTAGAGATTTTCCGAAGTATTAATAAATTTAAAAAAATATAAACAGAACAATGACGTGCAAAAGTGTTTCCCTTTATTTGGGACTGACAAACCAATAGTATAAGTATACATAGAATATAAATAAATAACACCCAACAGTCACACACAGTGCTGACCACACTCTAAGATATAAGTTTTGTGTAGTCGGAATCAAGAACTTCGAGGGACTACAGTCCCACAATACCTAGATCTGAAACAAATATCTGTCTATCACACAAACATTTGTCTCAGTGTAATCGAACCCACGGCCTCTCGTTTCACAGCCGGCTACTCGGCCGCTGTCATATGATTTAAAGTAGTTTAAATAAATGCACGAGCAATATTAACATGTATAGAATATATTATATAGCTTTATTTACTGAAACGATGTTACTTATTATGAGTTTTTCACATGAATAAATAACACTTGCATCATTTGCATCTTTGGTTGTGTAAATGGAATTGGATTTGGGTTATTTCCAACCCCCATTGTTTTAAGGCCGGCACGTACCTACCTAAAGCACCTACCGAATACACCTCTGGTTTTTCTAAATTTATGTGTATATTCATTGTTAATTATCGTGAATAAACACCGTGAGGAAACTTGCATACTTTGACAGCCTCCGTGGCGCAGTTGGCGAGTATCCGGCTGTGAAACGAGAGCCCGTGGGTTCGATTCCCACACCGGCACAAATGTCTGTGTGACAGATAGATATTTGTGTCCGGGGTCTGGGTGTTGTGAGACCGAAAGTCTCTTATAGTCGCTGATACCCACAACACAAGACTCGTATCTTAGTGTGGGGTCGGGGCTATGTGTGTGACTGTTGGGTGTTATTTATTTAAATCTGAGAATCGTCTTAAGAATTTTGAAGGTTAAACGTTAATTTAAAAGGCTTATTTCTAGTGGCATTATTTAGGTGGAATCGGTGAGGTACTGGGTTTAAACCCGGGTTGGGCAATTGCAATGTGTTTAAATTTGAAAAATTGTATGTCAGTTGCTTGGGATGATTTTTGTGCGATTTGATGATAGGCTCGTTCTCTATCACAACATGGGACGGAATAAGCTCAGCGAACTGTGTATGCAGCGATCGGTAGGCAGCGGCTTTGCTGTGCCCTGGCATTGCAGAAGTCTATGGGCGGCTGTGACTATTAACCGACTTCAAAAAAAGGAGGAGGTTCTCAATTCGACTGTATGTTGCTTTTTTTTTTTTTTTTTTTTTATGTTTGTTACCTCGTTTCTCTGTACTGTGTGAACCGATTTCGACCATTCTTTCTTTGATTGAAAGCTGGTGCTTGTCATTTGGTCCCATAAAAATATGGTGAAGATCTGATGAATATCTTCGGAGCTGGAGAGGGTAACTCCTTAAAATTAAGTAGTATTCCAGTGGTTCTTTTTGCATTACGTTCATTATAAAAGTTAAGTTTCAGTGAGAGAGGGTAAAAGGGGTGGGGGTGAGGGAGGGGGGTGATAAAATTAAAATACACGTAAATTCTAATATCTTCAGCAGCTTTTAACCGATTTTATATAATTTACCACTAAAAAGCAAAAAATAAATTATTACTTTTTAAATAAAAATTAAACCGCCTTCAAAAAAACCCAGACACAACTAAAATGCAAAAAATAATTGGTTACATTTAAATCAATTAGTTATATGCAATTTAAATCAATTATTTGGAGTCGGTGCCAGCCAAAACATGGAAAAAACAGAATAATCAGGCATACAAAAAAATATAAAATAGATCCAGACTTGGTTTTTATAAATCTAAAAGTAAAGAAAACAACACCGGCACCGACTCCAAAAATAATTGATTTAAATTGCATATAACTAATTGATTTAAATGTAACCAATTATTTTTTGCTTTTTAGTTGTGTCTGGGTTTTTTTGAAGGCGGTTTAATTTTTATTTAAAAAGTAATTTACTATCAGGTGGTCCGTATGCTCGTCTGCCTATCCAGGCATTAAAAATATTCTACGATAACAACTCTGCTTACACCTATATGGATATTTATCACATCGCCGTACAAACATGATTCAAATTATAAAGGTCTTAAAATAACATACATTTTGAACTCGTTTGCATTAAATATTTCCTTTGTGATAACGTTATTAGCGGCACGATAATATTTTTGGTGTTGCGGCATCGTCCCTTATAAATGGATGACATATTTCACAGATTGTTTAGCAAATCGTATTTCTTTACCTAAATTTTTAATTTAAACTAAAATTGGCTGCAGTATGCTGGTATGACGCTATGGTCTAATCGTAAACATACGTGCAATGGACACCAGAACAATCAGATGAGTCTACGGTATGATGTCTTTGTGGGCGATAGCGTTTACCAAGTATCGGTTTTAGTACTACTTAAGTGAGATTGCTAGATTACTCCCTATCTTTTATCTAAATCCATGCAAACAAATAAAGAAAAAAGTTTTTAAATTCATAAAAAGTACACCGATTTCAATAAAAAGCAAATTATGCGTCCCTATAAAATTTGAACTTTGCCCTCGACGTTTCTGAGATCCCATCATCAGATCCTGACTTGGTGCCAATGGAATCACCTGGGAAGTGTACCCTTTTAAACAAAAAAAATATTTCTCAAATCGGTCTTCGAGTAATAGGGGAACACACATAAAAAAAAGATTCCGACGAATTGAGAACCTCCTCCTTTTTCGAAGTCGGTTAAAATACTATTGATAGTCAATGAGGGGCCTCGTGTGACGTTCGGACGTCGGGTCGGGTTTTACACCTTAACATTATTGAAAAAAAAAACAAAGAAAGCAATATAAACTTAAAAATTAATCAAATCATTAAAACATAATGGAAAGAATAACAAAAATTAAAATAAAGACACACACCTGAATATAAATAATTACACATTTTTGGAAATTTATAAAAAATAAAATAAATCAGCACTCTAATGCCACAGTATTGCGTATTGCGAGGTACTGGAGTTGCTGGATAAGTTATACATGATAATAACCATACATTATTCTTGAAAATGTGAAACAATGGACAATAAAAAGAAAACAAATCAATAATGCCAAGATTTACAGGTTGCTGGCCGCACATCCCCTTGCGTTTATGTGTTTTGTTTCTGATTGCAGAGTAAATGCTGTTTCAATTGAGACTTAAAGCTAAATTTACTCTGTTTAGAACGACATGGTGGCGGGATGTTATTATTAATTTAAATTATTAATTTATGTTTTTTTTTTGCAACAAATCATACTATTCATCTTGGTTGACCGGGCAGAAATAAATGGGGCACTCTGGCGCTTTTTCATTTCTAGTCCCTGGGCGGTTGCCCTACCGCGCCCACCGCTAACGCCGGCTCTGCGTTTACCTATGCATAATCCATTTGCTCTGTAGTTTGCTTGCTTTTAAAAATCCTTGAAGTGTATAAGAGAAATGTTACACCAGCTTAATGGAGTGTTACAAAACATTATTACATCAGTTTACGATCGTTTATTATTGTCGTGCAGGCTATTTGAGTACCTATTCTATTTAATTCTCGTCGCATGTAACACTTTCCATTCATATTGTGGTATAATAACTTTTAAACGTAGAATAATACATTAATTTACTTTTTGCATTTAAAAAAATATATCATTAAATTATATCGAGGGAATTGTATAGAGGCGGATGTGCCAGATAGCTACTTTTATTTTTCAACAGCTACTTTTATTTTTATTTTTTGATTTGACAGCCTCCGTGGCGTAGCGGGTGAGTAGCCGGCTGTGGAACGTGGCCGTGGGTTCGATTCCCGCACCGAGACAAATATTTGTGTGACAGACAGATATTTGTTTCGAGTCTAGGTGTTGTGGGACCGTAGTCTCTCGTAGTTCTTGATACAGGTTTACCTAGTGTGGGGTCAGAACTATGTGTGAGACTGACTCGAGCGCCATTCTGGAGAGTTATTGAACTGTTATTTGCAGTTTATAACTGGACAGTTTGTCAACATGTCCTTCACATGAGACGGTTTCTCTGTACCTCTATAGGTCTTGTAGATTCGTTTTGTCAGTAGTGATTACATAAACAATATCCAGTAGTGAACAGAAGCTATCAGCGAATCGACACGAGATACGCACCACATTGAGAGATCATGTGTCGTTATTTCATAAGGCGGGAGCGGTGTAAATTATTACATGTTACATACATTACATAATGTTCAGATCGTGATTGTGTTTCATAATAACTAATGACTGCCTCGGTGGCGCAGTTGTAATTGCCCATGCGTTACGACTGCTGTGCTGTCTCGGGTTCCATCCCCGGTCGGGTAAAGTGATATTGGGATTTCTATCACACTATGGGAACGTAATCAATTCGGTGAAAAGTGGGTGTACTGGTTACACCTCTGCCTACCCCTTCGGGGATTACAGGCGTGTATATGTGCATGTAATCACTGGTATCATGAATGTGTGTAGTTTTTCTGTAGGCAAGTTTTATACATGTTTTGTACATAGCCTTGTTGGTAGAATGATATATAGGCAAATTCCAAAGCCATTATTGGCAGGTATTAATCTTAGATTCAATTTCATACGAATATACTCGTATATAGACGTTTTGACAGCGTCCGTGGCTCAGCGGGGGAGTAGCCTGCTGTGAAACGAGAGACTGTGGGTTCGATTCCCACACCGGGACAAATGTTTGTGTGACAGACATATTTGTTTCGAGTCATGGGTGTTGTGGGAGCGTAGTTCTGATACCCACGATACAAGTTTTACCTAGTATGGGGTCAGAGCTCTGTGTGTGACTGTTAGGTGTAGATAAAAAAAAGATATATTGCAGTGGCGCAGTTGGCGAGTAGCCGACTGTGAAACTAGAGGCCGTGGGTTCGATTCCCACACCGGGACAAATGTTTGTGTGACAGACAGATATTTGTGTCCGGGGTCTGAGTGTTGTGAGACCGAAAGTCTTTCGTAGTCCCTGATACCCACAACACAAGAATCGTATCTTAATGTGGGTCCGGGGCTATGTGTCTGACTGTTGGGTGCTATTTATTGGGTGTTATATTATATACTAAGCAAAATTTCCATTCTGAGGCAGCGATAGCTTAAAGGTTATACAACGGACTGTCGGTAAAAATGTCGCTGATTCTAACGCAAACTTAAAGCACACTTTTTACTTTTCTAAATCTTTTGTTTGGTAAAACTCTTACGTAATATTTTTAAGTCGGTAAGTGCATAATAATATTTTTATGAAATAAAAATTTTCTTCGATTTCAAATTGTCAAAATTAAGAAGAGGTAGGGAATCCAAAAATCTTATATTTTCTTATATGGGGGATTAAAAAGGGCCAAAATCGTCTTTACGTAAATAATGAACGGCCCCTTACTATTTACGTTAGTATTTTTACTACTATAATATATTAATTTACATACTTGGCATACTTGCGTGTGCAAGCGTGTCTCGTTCCGGGATCAGTCAGTGTACATCCGGTTTTTGTCGGGGGTTTAAAGTTGGGGTACGATGTTTGGCCGTTTTGCGGCCTTCTGAGTATTCTGACAATAGACCCTCGACCGCTTTTTCACCTTCTTACCCATGGCGTAGTGTGAAGCAGTAGGCCCGCATGATTGTTTTGACTAGCGGGGGATGGATTCGGGGGATGGTTTCTCGCTACTCGACACTCTAATTGGACGGCACTGCGCTTACTATCAGGTGCAGTGTGGTCACTTTGCCGTGATAAAAAAAACTCGTTCGTATGTAACGCTGTAAGTGCCTGATTATCAGAAAAAATTAACAGCAAACATGCCCTACGTCCATCGGGTGCATCCTAGTCGCAAGTCTCTAGACGTGAAACAAGGAATTCCTGATTACAAGAAAATTGACGAGGCCGATGCAGGCTGATTGTATGCTAATTTCTAGCCTGAATAGCATCTCAATGGATTGTTTAGTTACTAATTTACGTATTGAACAATCATTAGTATTATGACAGCCTCGGTGGCGCAATAGGCGAGTAGCCGGCTGTGAGGTTGGGGCGTGGGTTCGATTCACCGAACAGTCTGTCACATACACTAATGTTTTTTTTATTAAAGCAGCGATAGCCTGGTTGGTTGCGGTACGGACTGTTAAAACGAAAGTCGTATGTTCGAAACCCAAATGGCAGACACCTCTGACTTTTCTAAAGTTACGTGTGTATTCATTGTTAATTATCGCTCCCTTTAACGGTGAAAGAAAACATCGTGAGGAAACCTGCATACCTGAGAATTCTCATAAGAATTTTGAAGGTATGTGAAGTCTACCAACCCGCATTAGGCCAGCGTGGTGGACTAAGGCCTAACCCTCATTAGCAGAGGAGGCCCGTGCCCAACAGTCGGACAATCGTTAATACAGGGCTAGCTAGTATTATTCTTATATTAACTCGTTTTTACTTAGTTTGATGGTTTACTATTGATTTTTGTCCGTCTCTAATTAGTTAGATGAGGGTTAGTTCCAACAGCTCCCTTGCAATAATATTATAAGATATACTACACAATACAGAAAAATAAGACACTATACACATTACACATTGAGCTGCTCTAATCTAATGTAATGAAAATTAAATTGTATATTAATTGTATGACCAATTATTATTAACCAGTGTACGAAAAGAGCATGTAAATTATGTTAATAATATGTACAGACAGCAAATGTCGTCTTATCAGTATGATGTATTATCGGACTGAAGTATGTAGTTTTTGTTTAATATCGACTTTAACACATTCTACAGTTTTTCTTTTTAGAAACTAAGATATAAATATGGCATGTTTTTATGATTTTAATTAGTTTGATTTTTTGTAAGCAATGTTGACGTTTGTTAAGCATTTTAGCTCTTTTTTTAGATTAGATTAGATTTAGATTATATTTTTTTAGATGTCGCAATTCTTTTATTGCAACTTTGGTGTTGGTCGTCGCGTGGGTATCATCTGTGGGGGGCTGGCGTGGGGTACAGGGAGACCCGATGGGAACGGCCACCGCCGGCCGCCTGCCAGTCAGTAGGGGACCTGAACCCGGGGATACACTTTTCAAAAATTCCCTCCCCGGGAAGCTGTCCCGCCAACTGGCGAAAATCCTGTAATACAGTCGTCGTGCCAGCGTGGGAGACTGGAGTGGATCCCGGCGACTGTATACAGGGGGGCATCGGGGGCCCTTCCGTGCTTCGCGCTGGCTCCTCGCATTACCTGCGTAACCATCCTGCACCTTGTTCTGCGACTTTATGTTTCGAGTGCCGTCTAAATTTCACTGCCCCCTCACATCTCCTTTCCCCCACTACCAAATCAAAAATTTTCTCCTTCAACGGTAGGCAGCGGCTTTGCTGTGCCCTGGTATTGCAGAAGTCTATGGGCGGCGGTGACTACTTACCATCAGGTGGCCCGTCTGCTCGTCTGCCTATCGAGGCACTAAAAAAAAAAAAAAAAGGATACTTGTGAATAAATTTTGTAGAGATCCACATAATTTGCGTTAAAATCGCCAAAATTTTATTTTTTTACATTATTTAAGAATACTTATAGAAATTCTATTGAGACAGAAACTTTCGTAATAAAGCTGTATCTTGCTAATATTATAAATGTGAAAGTTTGTATGTTAAAATCGCTAAGTTGTTCATCGAAAGTATTTATTTAATAGTTTAGGCTGCTTTGTATTTATGACACTAGATGGCGTTTTCGCTCGTCTGCAAAGTCATTAGTGATTTAGATTATATAAATTAAGTTTTTAAGTAAATTAATCATTTTATTGTTACAAACTTTTGTATAGCTTTATTTTTGAGACTAATCGAGTTATTTACGTTTTTACTTTCCCATTATTTGCATTTTTGTACAAGGAAATTTCATCACTTTTTAACTTGATTCTCTGAGAAACGTAATAAGATTTGTAATTCATACGTATACACTCACGCCTGTAATCCCCGAAAGGGTCTGTAGAGGCACCTCAGAGGTACACCAGGTAGGTGTAACCTGTACACCCACTTTTCGCCGAATTTTTTACGATCTCATAATGTTATAGGGGGCGAACCTATCGCCATACCGGGCTCAATTCACAGACTCCGGGTTGATATTAGATATTTCTAAGTAGAAAAACCTAATATCACTTTACCCGGCCCGGGGATCGAAGCCGAGACCTCAGTACAGCAGTCGTAACGCATGAGCCACCACCGAGGCAGTCCGGAATATGCGCTTAATTATTATTGTCCTTAATATATAAATATTCCGTGGTTGATTGATTTACTCGTTGCTATGTAAAGACGTTTATTTTTTTCATTTGTCATGGCAAAATACTGCTGAGTTCGAAATTGTTTTGTCGGTTACTCACACACACGAAATTAATTCTAAATAATACTGACTTTTATTTAATTTTACATTCTAATCGTTCTTAGATAACCATTGCCTGTAAATTAATTTAATTAAATTTAAGATATCCTGCATTTTTATCTATTTTTGTTACAATATGTATAATGTGTTTAAACAATTTACTTACTCACTGGTGAAATAAGTCACGCCGAAATAGTCTTATAGTCATTAAGGTATAGATCCAGTAAGAAGGCGACATTTCTCTTCATATAATACTTTATAAAACAAAAAATAACTTAAGTTTTCAGTTTCGCGAGAACAAGTGGCCAGTTGGACACTTTTCCATGGCACAATTTAATTTTAAATTTATATACCTTGTAAGGAAATCATTCATTGGAAGTATAGGAATGGATGATCTATTTAGTAAAATATTGAATACTAGCTTTTGGCCCCAGCTTCGCCGATATTTTTGAAAGAAAAGGTATAAAATCCATGGAGACATCTTAAGCTATTATTACTGCATATTTCTATATTATGATACCCCACAGGAAACGTGCTTTTTACAACTACACAGTAAAGGCCATTCTGTGAGGTGACGTCACGGCTCATATCATGCATCCTTTTACTATAATATGACAAGTATTTTATTATGGAAGGGGTCCAGCAGATTTGAGTGGCGTCTAATTTACTTATTTTTGTTCGAATTTATAAAATTCTTTCGATAATAGGTTTTAGGTAATGTAACTTGTTGATTAAAATAATAAAAAAAAATCTAGAAATC
Organism: Laothoe populi; assembly: GCA_905220505.1. NCBI lineage: Eukaryota > Metazoa > Arthropoda > Insecta > Lepidoptera > Sphingidae > Laothoe > Laothoe populi. Next base: position 16,503,211 of record HG992168.1, read on the forward strand.
TAGATATTCTCAGTATTAGCCTGGAGTCTGGAACATGTGCCCGGTATGGCGATAGGCTCGCCCCCTATCACATTATGGGACCGAAATTCGGCGAAAAGTGGGTGTACTGGTTACTCCTCTGCCTACCCCTTCGGGGATTACAGGCGTGAGTGTATATGTATGAAAAACCCAACATCACTTTACCTGACCCGGGGATCGAACCCGAGACCTCAGCATAGCAGTCGTAAACGCATGCGCAATTACAACTGCGCCACCGAGGCAGTCATTAATTTACGTTTTCAGTTTAAATAGTAACATCACATGGTTAAAGCTGATTATTAACAATTTGCAATTGAAATTTATTGCATAGACTTGTGATAGCGGTTAACGTTCTAACAACAAAATTGTAACGAAAAATTCACATCTTTTAAAACCAAAACCATAGACGGAAAAAAATTGATAGCGTCAGTAGCGGGCTTGTAGCGAAACCAGCGGCCGCAGGTTCCATTCCCGCAGCGAGACAAATTTTTTTGTAATCCACAAATATTTATTTCAGGTCTGGGTGTTGTGGGACTGTAGTCCCTCGAAGTTCTTGATACCTACGATACAGGTTTCACCTAGTGTGGGTCCTGGCTATGTGTGTGACTGCTGGGCGTCCTAATTATTATTAGCACCAGTAACACGCATGTAATAATGTGTTTAATAATAAAAAAAATAACTTTTTAGGCGCATCAGTATATAGTAGAGCGAATCTGTAGCCGGTTATGTCTCAAGTCAATTTTTTTATTTAGTTCTTAAATTATATTGCATTATTTATTCCGTCAATGTTTTAAATCTACGAACCTAAAAATAACTATAAATTGATAAGGAAATTGCTAATGTATTATGCTATGTATGTTATGTGTACATTAGCTGATATTCTTTTTGAAAATTCTTTTTTTTTTCTTTTTTTTATAGCATAGTTCGACAAACGAGCCAGTGGGTCACCTGATGTTAAGTGATCTCCACCGCCCATGAACATCCACAATACCGAAAGTATCATGTATGCGCTGTCGGCCTTAAAGGACAGGAATAGAGATTAGGGAAGGGAAGGGGGAATCTGGGCCTCCGGATATCTCACTTACCATGCGAAACGCGACAGTAAACTGTCACTTTATGTTGGTTTTCTGTGAGACACTGGTACTAACCCAGTCGAGCCGGCCCATTCATGCTGTAGACAAATATGTCTACAGAGTGGCTCTACCACTATTAAATATATATAATGTACTAACCTGTCATAAGAGCTATGTAATTGCCTACGTGACTAATAAAAGATTTAATTTCATTCCATCTACAATAGGGGATGAAAGATTGTATGAAAATCCGTCATTTTTTAAGTTAAACGCATGAGTATTTTGTATTGTATACTTTTTCTCCCAAACATGACCTCCACGCAGGCGGAGCCGCAAGCAACAGCTAGTATTACATAAGGTATTCAATTACTACTATGTTACGTAGGTTTGCATAGTACGTGATAATTGCTCTAACTCGAGGGATTTGTGTGAACTGTGAATTATGTGAAATATTGCGGTAGTCGGTCCCATGAAAAACATCGTTATGTGACTTCTATGTAACTACTGATGCGTAAATAAGTATTTATATAATCATGAGTTCAAACATACAGACTTAGAAACTAGTTTTTTTAGTGTGTTCGCTTTTTTTTTGTGCTTTCTGAACCGTGGCTATCTGTTTGAGTCTACAATGGGCCACTCTTTTATCTGATAGTTATATCATCTTTATTCAGTGTGTTCGTTGCAACCCAGTTTTCCCACGTACATCGTCATTAGATGATAACCAGAATCCCACAAGAAGTGAACTCTTAAAAAGCAGACTTATCAAAATCAGTCTCAATTTGTTGGAGATAACCCGTATTATACATAAAAAATAGAGGCAAACCGAGAACTCTCTTTCCGAAGTCGGGTGAAAAGATTCCGGTAACATAATAAATAAATGCATTTTTTATGTTATTTATATTAAAGTGAACTTTATTTTAATTTATTCTAAGACTCGGCCTGGAAATCCTGAAGCGAAACTATAAGATTACGCGGATATGTAAAACTCTTTCGATAATTGCTTGTAGGTAGCGTAACTTTATGATAAACACAATGAACAACATTGTTACGACTCTTTTTTTATTCTGACACGGCAAAGTGACCACACTGCACCTGATGGTAAGCGCAGTGCCGTCCAGTTAGAGTATGAGTATCAAGTAGCGAGAGAATTGTTATACGACTCAATCCAATAGGTACACATCATACATAGACTATCTATATCTATCTATATCTCTCTGTATCATTAGAACAGAATGTCATGAAATCACGAAGCATGTATTTGATTCCTCATATTTATACAGGAATGTTCAAGTGAAGAATTTTCAACCGAGACATATTAAATGCATCTTCCTGATTAAGATTAATTGTTGTAACCATGTGTGGTTTTTTTTTCCATATGAATTTATTAACACTAGTGGTCGTTCAAATGTCAAAGTTTGGTTGCCATTCATAAAAATTGTAGGTTGAAAATTATTGAGGTTTTTTTCAAAAAGTATACTTCGTTAATCATTACTATTTTTTAAATTTTGTTCTAATTCGTCATTATTTGTGTGTGCTATGTGTATAAACGTAAACAATGGATATTTAATTTAATTCAATAATAGGCGAGTTGACTGATTTTGGGTAACCGTTTTATTTTATTCTTCATGGTCTATATTATTAAAATATTATCATTAATAACATAGAACATAAGTTTTCAAGATTTAATTTGCATTTTTATAAACCAACTTTATTTTTCCCACCAAAACGCCTACCAACTGTCATGGCCTCTCGTGTGACGTGACCATCCGCAAAACTAATAGACGTTTGGCTCAGCGTTCAATAGATGTATCGTACGGTGACGTCATGCATGACTGATTAGGGTTCCATGTCACGTGACAAAATGCTTTATTTTAACATATTTGTTTCTGGAAAATAATAATCACATATAAATTAACAAATTGGATTAACTTTCGATACTTTTAGACCAAAATCTATTAAAAACAAAATTCTATCAGGTTTTCACTCACTGTCAACAACCCTATTGTATTATTCCTTTTTGAAACAGCGTCCATGAAGTAGGAACTTTTTTGTTTATTACCTGTCAATAATTATAGAACTATATGTGCGTGCTTATGTCACAAGTTAAATAATCTGGCCGTAACGGACACGGTAGTTCAATGCTTTTGCCCCATCCTAAAAGTGCCCAACGTGTCTAAAGAAGTTATCACTTCAAAAAAAAGTTTTTTTAATTCATAAAAAGTACACCAACTTAAAACAAATTATGCGTCACTATAAAATTTTAAGGTTGCCCTACATTTTCTGAGATTCCATCATTAGAGCCTGACTTGTTGCGAATAGTACCACCTGGGAAGAATATCCTTTTAGACAACAAAAAATAATTTCTCGAATCGGTCCTGGCGTCGTCGTGTAATCGGGGAACATACATAAAAAAAAGATTCCGACGAATTGAGAATCTCCTACTTTTATTGAAGTCCGTTAATGATAGGCCACATGACTCACCTGCAATAGTGTTGAGGAACATGAGGTACTCGAAGTTGGAGATCTCCCTGCGCTGCCACTTCTGCGTCATGTTCGAGTTACGCATCAGCTGTCGCGGGGACATCATCGACGCGCGTCTGCAACAATCAAAAAAAAATTAAGTGATTTTTTTTATCCTGGCACGGCAAAGCGACCACACTGCATCCGATGGTAAACGCAGTGCCGTCCAATTATTGTACCAAGTAGCGAGAGACAATCAATCCTCCGCCTCTCAACACAATCATACCGGCTTGCTTCTTCACACTACGCCATGGGCAAGAAGGTGAAGAAGTAGTCGAGGGTCTAGTGTCAGAATACTCAAAAGGCCGGCCAAACATTGTACCTCAACTCTAGACCCCCAACAAAACTCGCGTGTACACTGGCTGATCTCGGAACACGACACACTTCCGTGTGCCACTATGACGGGTTTTACACCCTGTGTACGGTGGTCGCTATCCGGGCGGATATGAATATCCTACCACCAGCAAAAATGTGAATGATGAATGTTAATAAATTAACTGTCATTCATCAGCCTTGTATTGTCATTTGTCTTACAGCTGATCCTCCTCTTCCAGTGATAGGGGTTAGGTCTTAGTCCACCACGCTGGCTTAATATGTTGATATCACATACCATTAAAATTGGTACTAGAATTCTCAGGTATGCAAATTCCTCACGATGTTTTCTTTCACTGTTAAGCAATAATTAACAATGAATACGCTCGAGAAAATTAATAAGGTTTAATAAAAGCTTTGTTAATGTAATGAATAGGCAAAATCCTCCAAGGATACGGTAGGCAGCGGCTTTGCTGTGCCCTGGCATTGCAGAAGTCTATGGGCGGCGGTGACTACTTACCATCAGGTGGCCCGTCTGCTCGTCTGCCTATCAAGGCAATAAAAAAAAGGATAGTACACAGAATCCAGTTAAGTGTCGTACAAATAGTAAGATTTCTAGACGCTCAATCACATGTAATTCTTAAATGTTTGGAGAATTTACTAACAGTTATAATTAGTAGGGTTACTGAAATAAAACTAATTATACGGATTTATTTTACTTTTATAGTTCCGACGTTTCGATATAGTAGTAGTATATTAATCCTAGTCCATACTAATACTATAAATGCGAAAGTAACTCTGTTTGTTTGTTTGTTACCTCTTCACGACTAAACGGCTGAACGGATTGTAATGAAATTTGGTAAGGGAATAGATTATATCCTGGCGAAGGACATAGGCTATCTTTTTTCTCAAAAAATAACCTTGAAAGGGGTCAAATAGGAGTTCAAAGTTTTTATGGGAAATCCATAATTCCTCGACTTAGGGATCTGTAAATTCATATTTAGGGTTTTGGTAGGAAATAAAGAAATACGTGTTTCAACGTTTTTGAAAAATCATCCCTAAAAGGGGCAAAGTGAGGTTAAACTTATGGGGTATTCTTTAGATGCAATCTCAAGATTCAGGCACAACAACTGAGAGGCTGGACAATCGCTACAGGTGCCTCAGTGCAGAAGACAACTCCTTGGATTGTATACTTCTGCTCCCGAATATAACCTCCACGCAGGCGGAGCCGCGAGCAACAGCTAGTAATATTATAAATTCGAAATTTTAGATGGATGGATGGATGTTTGTTACTCAATCACGCCACAACGGCTGGACGGATCTGGTTGAAACTTGGCACAGAGATAGATTATAGTCTGGAATAGCACATAGGCTTCTATATTTTATCCCGGAAAAATGTATAGTTCCCGTAGGATAGTTTAGTTTTTCACAGAGCAAGGGATCGACATGATTTTTTGCATCGTGGTAGTTTAGGGATCAGAAAATGATATATGCCACTTTTTATCCCGGAAAAATGCACGCATCTTATGGGATAGCAAAATATAGAAAGGTGTAATAGCTTAAGATGCCTCTATGGATTCTATACCTTTCCTTCCAAAAATAACCTCCACGCGAGCGGAGCCGCGAGCAACATCTAGTATGTAATATTCGCATAAACATAAGAACCCATTAGTAAGGTTAAGTAATAACTCATTAAGATTAAATTACTCCGAGCTTTTAGAGAAGGTGAATTTTTTTATTTCAAACATTAGCAGTCGCTTAACAAACAAAAAACACTCGCTCCTATTGTAGGCTAGGCCTAGGCTATTTTGCACCCATGTTCCCTATGCATTTTTATGCCTACTTCATACTGACATATCTTTTCCGGTCTGCAGCGTCAAGGCATAAGCTCAAATAATTCAAAGACTATTTATTTTCCAATATACCATAAAATGGTTATAACTAAAAATTACTTTAAATAATGTCTATACGTGCATGCTGGTTTCACATCCTGTAGATGTCCACCAATATGGGTACTTTAATCTTTTTCTCTAAACCATGTAAGATGTTTTGTAAATTTAATAAATAAATCAATTAAGGCTTAACGCCGCTCGCTTTAAACTTTTATTTGCGACCGAAACTTTAGTTTTTTGTTCCTAATTATATATACGTTACACACTTGTTACGAATTGATAAAATGCGAATATTCTAGAACTTAAGTAATTAAGTCCACACTGGTCTTGGGGTAAACCGGATTCATGAGACTAGATGCATCTAAGTTTTTGCCGACTTTGGATACCGACATATTTTTTTCATCCGAATTATTATGTAATTCACAAATATAATAACCTTGCATAGGACAATTAGTTTTTAAACTAAAAATATGAAAATAGAGATCAAATTATTATTTCACAACAATTTCGCAATATTTTCCTGTTCTAGATTTAAGTGATTATGGAAATTTAGCTCGTATCGTAAACAAACACTTTAATATCACGGGTATGGTCTATTAATAAAACATTTGTCTTTCATCGACCTTTTCTTAAATTAGGTTGCCATCTAAGCCCAACAAAATAACATGTAAGTGTTTTAATTAAATAAATAAAATAAAAATCGTTATTGATCATGTAGGCATCCAAAAGGTACCTACTTATAACAAAACACAGATGGAAATTCACCATACGGAATAAATAAGTATGGTTAACGTCATGGGAACTTTTACAACCGCTTTTACGTGAGTTGCCTTAGGTGGTTGCCTCCCTCAAAGGTAAGACAAAATAACATAATTAACATAATTCAATTATGATTTCGTTCTTGTTAAGAACGGCTCTAACTAGCTAAAGGTAAGGTTACATGTAAATAGGGTTGCCAACCCTGAAATTCAAATACCAGAATTTTTATTTTTTGAAGTTAGAAAAACCAGGACTATTCAATTTAAAAACAGGACACATATTTTGCGAGCCGAGACGCACCAAGGATTTCAAGGTGTGCTAATTTTAAAATACAGGACCTTATCAGGCCACTTTAAAAACCCAGGACGCTGCCTAAAAACCCGGGACGCTGTTTAAAAACCCCGGACGCTATCCAGGACGTCCCAGGACACTCTAAAAACCAGGACATGTCCTGGGAAAACAGGACGGTTGGCAACTCTACATGTAAATAACTTAACCAATGTAAAGCAATAATTATGTTAAAAAATATGATTTATTTTTATTCATAAATCACGATTTGAATATCAAAGAAAAAATCTTGGATTTCAAACAAAAAAGTTTTATTTACTCACGTTTACATGTATACAAGTCCGTACAAGTCTTGATTATTTAAAGTGCGCATTACTGTATTGTCACATTAGTTGCCCAACATTGGAATTTGGATAAAAAAAATAAGTTCAGAAACTAAAACCCGACTGCTGAAAAATAACGCTCTAAAGAGTATGAAACAAGAATGTAATAAATATTTTATTCATATTTTACTGCCTCGGTGGCGTAGTTGTAATTGCGCATGCGTTACGATTGCTGTGCTGAGGTCTCGGGTTCGATCCCCGGGTCGGGTAAAGTGATATTGGGTTTTTCTACCTAGAAATACTCAGTATTAACCCGGAGTCTGGAATGGTGCCCGGTGTGGCGATAGGCTCGCCCCCTATCACATTATGGGACCGAAATTCGGCGAAAAGTGGGTGTACTGGTTACACCTCTGCCTACCCCTTCGGGGATTACAGGCGTGAGTGTATATGTATGTATGTATGTATTTTATTCATATTGGTGGTCAGAGGAAAACCGTGGTCATTCATAGCCTATAACCAGCGGACAGACAAGACGCTTCCAACGATATCTCATTTGTCAAATTATGCTAAGTACTTTAGAAGCTATGAGGGAACAGATGAACATACATACATACTCACATACCGGTCAAAAACATAACCCTCCCTTTTGCTTTGCCGTACTCGGGTAAAAATAGACAAATTGTGGGCACATAAGTTGCACTTCTGTTTACCTCTTCGAGTTACAGGCGTGATTGTGTTTATCTAAGTTTTGAAAACAGAATTACTCAGGACGGTCACGACTGAGTTTTTTTGTCTCTATTATATTAATGCACAGCGCTAATTACTGGTTGTTTTGCTAAAACCCAAATGTGTTTAGAATTTATTGTCTGAGACGTAGAAAAATATACAAATGTACCTATAGTTGTTTACGTTTGGTTGTTTTCTATGTTATTGTTTTAACAAACATTCAGAGATATTCGTACAACTCGTCCTTGAATTATAACCGCTTAATCAACAAACTGTTTCAGATCAGTTTAATATGCTGCTCATTCCACGTAGATCGGGGGTTGGTAGACAGCATGTACCTTCGAAATTCTTATGGAAAGATGTGATACTATTTAACTAACGATGTTTTATTCACATTTAAAATAAAGATAAGTTAGATATGTACAAAACTCTGTGGCACACCCTTGGGGCTGGGTCAGATCTTGCAAGTCATCTGACTGTCTGTACTAAATATGATATCACTGTTGTTAAAAAAAAAAACATTCCGTTATAATTTATAATGCACGCAGTCTTTCAAATCTTGCGTTATATGAAGCTATTATTTTTTTATCTAGATCTATCTTGTACATTATTTGGACGTTCGAAATATGGTTCGGTGAAAATTATTAATTATTAATCTTATTCATTCTTAAATATTGTACAGTTATCAATTGGTTTCAAATTGGTTGTATTATAATTTTAAATAAATTTGTTCCTAACATTTATATCTTGTATCCAAATAAGTACTTAAGCATATTTTTTTGGATAAAGTTGTAAATACCTTCAAGAGGTGAACACAATCCTATTTTTTTTTATTCTGGCGCGTCAAAGTAACCACACTGCACCTGATGGTAAGCGCAGTGCCAGCGCAGTGCTCCAAATAGAGTATCAAGTAGCGAGAGACAGTCTATCCCCCGCTACACATATCTGCATTGTCATCATATATTATGTATGTTCTGTGTATTACCTAATGGTATTTCAAAATAAAATAAAAATAAAACGCACTTAATTATATTAATTACAACCTTCACAGAGAATTTACTGATGTAGCTGAACTGAAAGTCTTTAAGTCAGACCACATTAAACTTAATAAATAAGTAACCGTTATTGACAGCCTCCGTGGCTTAGCGGGTAAGTTATGAAACGAGAATGCGTAGGTTCGATTCCCGCACCGTTACAAATGTGTGCATCTTACTGATATTATAAATGCGAATGTTTGGATGGATGGATGTTTGTTACAAAATCACGCCTGAACGGCTGAGTGGATCTGGTTGAAATTTAGCACAGAGATACATTATAGTCTGGAATAGCACATAGGCTACTTTTTATACCGGGAAAATGTACGATTTCTATTGGATAGCCAAATATAGAAAGATGTAATAGCTTAAGATGACTCCATGGATTTTATACCTTTTCTTCCAAAAATAACTACCACGCGCAGAGCCGCGGGCAACAGCTAGTGATCCATTAATATTTGCTTCGGTTTGGGTGTTGAGGAAGCAAAAGTCTCTCGTAGTTTCTGATACCGACATTGTTGATACGTCTTCAGACTCACATTTGAGTGTGGAGTCAGGACTGTTGGGTGTATTTATTAATTTATTACATTCTGATCTATTTTCGTAAAGATGAGGTATACGGTATGCAATTTTAATGACTTAAAAGAAATAATCTACACTGAAATGTCAAGGGAACCAGAGTACTCGTATATCACCTTGTACCTGTATTTCCTATCTAAGTTATCACCACGTTTGAAGCTGAAAAAACTAATCAGGCGTGTCGGGCTCTGACACACATTTGTACTAACGGGTCGTCGGTACAAGGTCACGCCGAAACCAATGCAGATATGACTTGCAGTCAGTCGGGACGCGGTGACCTTGCGCCGACATCTTCGCGCAAATTGTTCAATTATGACATTCGGCTCATTGACATTTGTGGCTCTTTTCGATTCCTGTTATCCTGGTACAAAGTTTGACGGAGTTATAAGGAATTTTATAGATTGCTATGATTACTTCTTAGCATTTGCTCCCAGCTTCGCGTAGTGGGAATTTTATGTACCATAGAAAATATACATATATACACATTCACGCCTGTATCCCATGAGGGTAGGCAGAGAATATTGAGTTGACATCGTTCGGCGTTCGTGTGGCAGGATTGTACCAATGCTTTAGGGACGGCCCCGGGTTCCCGGGACAAGAAGCGCCCCGGCTACATCCGGAACCACTAGTGACGGGGATCGAACTTAAGAACTCGCGTTTAACAGCATGGATTTTGCTTGTTGCGCCACGGTAGCTGTTTGCGTCTTATTGAATAAAATAAAACAAAACTGGACCGAATATAATGAAATCAGGCATGGAGATAGCTTATAACCTGAATTGAAATGAAGGTATGTTTTTATCACTGTAGCAGATTCGATTCTTACGCCAGTTTTTTTTTCTCTATCTATTATATAATGAAGAGAGGCTTTGAGGAGCCACGAACTATATCTTCGAATATATCCGTTGCATACTCAGCTGTCATACGAATGAATATATAGTGATCCGACAGGCACTGAACCAGCGTGGTGAATTATTGATCCAAGCACCAAATATTGTTAACCGATATTCGAAAAGAGCAGTGCAAGTGTTTCTTGCCCATTCTTCTCTACCGAAATTGCATTCCGAACTGGCTGGCGGTAGAGTAAAAAGATATGACTGAATCTAAATAATGTACAACATTTCATGGATTCAATAAATATTCGATTTTGTTCTCTATAAAACAATATAGGTCTATAAATAACTAGCTGTTGCTCGCGGCACCGCCCGCGTGGAGGTCATGTTTGGGAGAAATAGTATACAATACAAAATACCAATTTTCATGCGTTTAACTTCAAAAATGACGGATTTGCATGCAAACTTTCATCCCCTATTTTACCCCCTTAGGGGTGGAATTTCCAAAAATCCTGAAATATATATATTTTTATTTTTAACTAATAATCCAGATACTAATTGTCATGAATTTTACTTAAAAATGTCGATTTTCATACAAACTTTCATCCCATATTTTACCTCCCTTAGTAGGGTTTTTGGAAATACCACCCGTATTTCCAAAAACCCTCCCTTAGTGGATGCCTACGTCATAAAGGTACCTATTATCAAAATGTCAAGTCTCTAACCCCAGTCGCTTAGGCTGTGCGTCAGTCAGCCAGTTTCTTCTTTTATATGTACAGATAATACCAGTATTGTTACCAACTTATCCTAGTGCAGGACATGACCCTCTACAAATGAGAGGGGTTAGGCCATATTCCTAATATAGGCCTACAAAATATATATTAAAAAAACAAACTCCACGTCATAAATGTTCAAGATTTTCGGCAATCATCGAATGAACGACCGTCACCCGCTTCGTGCAAAAACAAGAAGGGAAGTACGAGATCCATTAATTTAAACGACTATAAATAAGTATATATGTGGTTTCCATTATAAATAGCGTTATGGAACGACTTTCATTGTATTGGCAATGCTTCCGCAATATTGCGTGTGCTCGGGAATGTAAACATTTTGATTATTATAAAATGTATGTTTATTTATATTAAAATAAATAGTAATGATGGGGTCACTACGTCATACCTGTATCAAGAACTACGAGGGCCTACCGAAACAAATATTTGTGAAAAGATAAATATTCCGGTAGCGCAGTTGTAATTGAGTGATACGACTGCTGTGCTGAGGTCTCAGGTTCGATCTCCGGGTCGGGTAAATTTTCTATCACGAAATACTTCAGCCCGGAGTCTGGAATTGTGCCCTGTAGGCGATAGACTCGCCTTCTATCACACCTCTGCCTACCCCTTCGTGGATTACAGGCGTGCGAATGTATGGCATGCAAATATTTCGGCATACTTATTTTTTGATATTTTTATGTTATGGGAGAAGAGGGAAAACAAAAGTGGAGCATTGGGTCATAAAAGATTATCGCAGTCAAAGATCACGGGAATTCTGAATGAGATGCCGATTTTCGAGGAAATGCAAAAATCTGCCCGGAAAACAAAGCTTATATCTCGTAGTTTTCTGTGGTACCACACTTTTCAATCATTTAGGTCCATTTAGGCAGTAGACAACATTTACTACATGTGACTCTAACATTATATGTACGTTTTTCAATAAAACCGCAGATAAAGGTGCGTGCGAAAGTGATGTGTTCGTAATGTGTGTCAGGGTCGCGGAGTCGTCGACCCGCGGCGGCCGAGGTAAGTGCGAAATAGTACTACACAAGGCCTTGCGGCACGCCTTTATTATGAAGCGAATGTAAACATTGTGATAACCCTATTATCTTACTGATAGGGTAAAAAATAAAAAATAAATACATACTTATTTTTGTTTTATTTTTAGCACTTTAAATTCCCTCCATTCTAAAACAGAACTGAAATGTTTTATTTTCAAATTACAAAACAAAAAATACTCAGTATCAGCCCGGAATTGTGCCAAGTATGGCGGTAGGCTCGCCCCCTATCACACTGGTTACTGGTGCCTACCCCTTAGTGTATATATGTACCTATGATACTTCTTTTATTATGTATGTTCATATGTGATGAAGATAACCGAAAAAAGTACTACATAGGCACTTACTCTGAAACTTGTTCGCGCGTTACTGAAATGTATTATCTTTAAGCACATCAGTGTCGTGACTATTGTTTGAATGGAAGTAATTTAGCAGAAGTGTCAGACGTGGAATAAGTTGCTGCGGATGAGATGAGTGTTACAGGTTCCACCCAATAAATAAATAACACCCAACAGTCACACACATAGCCCCGACCCCACACTAAGATAAGAGTCTTGTGTTATGGGTATCAGGGATTTCGAGAGACTTTCGGTCTCACTACAGACCAAGACCCGACACAAATGTCTGTCTGTCACACAAACAATAGTCCCGGTGTGGGAATCGAACCCACGGCCTCTCGTTTCAAAGCCGGCTACTCGCCTACTGCGCCACGAAGGCTGTCTATATAATAAAGAATATGTAATAAATTTAGAAATCATATTTTAATGTTCGGATCATACCCTAGATTTTTATAACATACTTTATATTAGCTTCACCTGTATATATGCAAATTTACGGAAACTTTGTAAATTTCACCACCTTCCAGACGTCCAAGTAAATCTACTTGAACATTTGTACACGTGTTAACAACCGATGACAATATAATATTTTCATAATTATTGGCATTATCTCCTAACCGGGAACACCAGTATAATAAAAAATATATTTTTTTTTAACAAAAAAATTATAGTTAACAAAAAAAAAAAAACACGTTTTAATAGCTAGCTGAACTAAAAGATAGAAAATAATTCGATCAATTAGATTGTAAAAAAGCGTGGCCATATTATCAGGATAGAATAAAAAGAACCACACCAAGTTTTTTTATCTATGCAACTTTTATGTTTTGTTTTTTAGTTAAATTGTATCTTTTATTTAATCCTATAAATCAAACCACACACGGCTCGTTCTCAACAATAACTTATCAACTGTAACACAAAAGCTACATTTAAAATATGATCGTGTGACCTTTTCTTAAAAACCGAAATTACCATGTATTGCCTAAATAAAGAAGCAATGCCACAGCGTTGTTTTTTGCGTGGGCTCAGAAGGGCCGGCGTGCTTAGGGTTACCAATTATCAATTAAATTAGTTATATATAAATAAATAAATGTGGGGCAAGTTATATGCACAATATCGTAATTATATTGTTTCACGGCTCTAATACCTTATTGTATAATTTTTTTTTATTATTTTATTTTATCCTGGCACGGTAAAGCGAGAGACAATATATCCCCCGCTACTCAACACAATCATGCCTGCCTGCTTCTTCACACTACGCTTTGGGCAAGAAGGTGAAGAAGTGGCTGAGGGTCTAGTATCAGAGTACTCAGAAGGCCGTAAAAACGCCAAACATTGTACCCCAACTCTAGACCATCGATAAAAACCGGATGTAAACTGTCTGATCTCAGAACGCGACACACTTGCGTGTACTATAGCGGGTTTTACACCCTGTGTACGGTGGTCGCTATCCGGGCGGATATGAGTATCCTACTACCAGCAAGATAATTTACATAAATATAAATAATATAAATCCAACAATATATGGGTTTATTAAGGCCTTTTCTCAGTCCAGACGTTGTTTCCGAAGCACCAGTAACCTTCTAATTTATTTATTTACTAGATGTTGCTCGCGGCTCCGCCCGCGTGGTTATTTTTGGAAGAAAAAGTATACAATCCATGGAGGCATCTTAAGCTATTACACCTTTCTATATTTTGCTATCCCATAGGAAGCGTGCATTTTTCCGGGATAATAAGTAGCCTATGTCATTTTCCGATCCCTAAACTGTCACTATGCAAAAAATCATGTCAAAACTCAAACTATCCCACGCGATGCACATTTTTCCGGGATAAAAGTAGCCTATGTGCTTTTCCAGACTATAACCTAACTCTGTACCAAATTTCAACCAAATCCGTCGAGTTGTTGTAGCGTGATTGAGTAACAAACATCCATCCATCCATCCAAACATTCGCATTTATAATATTAGTAGGATTTATTATGGACCATCAACGTAAATTATAATATTATCCTAATTACATTAATATTTAATAAATAATAATAATACCAGCCCTGTATTATACAGTTGTTGAGCTGGGGTTATGCTTTAGTCTACAACACTGACCAAATGAAGGTTGGTAGATTCCACATACCTTTTAGAGACATGTGGAAAATTCTCAGGTTTTCGCACGATGTTCTCCTTCGCAGATAAAGCAAGCGATAATTAATAAAAAATACACACATAGCTTCCAAAAGTCAGGGATGTTTGCCATTCGGGCTGGGTCGCGTTTGGATCCGGTGGTAGCTTTTAAAAACGTGCGACGTCTCGGAAATACCCATGGTCCATATCAAACCCATTTAAAAATATGTATATTTGACTGGTATTTCTTTGAATAATATTAAAAATTAAAATTATATATACCTTATAAATGAATAAAGTAACTGCTAGTGTATTGATGATGCTATGTATACATTAGCTGATATCCCTTTTCTTAAATTTCTTTACGTTTTTTTTAATGTACTGACTTGTCATAAGAGCTATGTAATTAATTGCCTACATGATCAATAAACGATTTCATTTCATTTCAATTTGACCATACGACTTTCGACTCTGCAGTCTGATCATCTCAATCAGACTATCACTACTCCTGTATATGTGTCGTGTAAAGTACCCAAAGTAGTCGTTTATTACACTGGCACGGCAAAGTGACCCCACTGCACCTGATAGTAAGCACAACGCCATCCAGTTAGAGTATCATGTAGCGAGAGAAAACTAGCCCTCGATACTCGACGTAACATGCCGGCAGCCTGCTGTGTAGCTTCTTCACCTACGCCTAAAGGACCCAGGATTAGATAGGAGGGAACACGGCAGCTGACACTGTTCCACCGCTTGATGGTGTGGTGAACATACAAATTTGCGAACTTCTTGGTTCGGGCCGGGGTAATAGACACCGCGAAGCTGTGGCTCCGCAAGCCAGTACACTAGATTCTGGTGTGGAAGCCTAGTTTATGATTTTAATCAGTTTATAAAATCCGAACTTATCTAAAAATTAAATTTACACGAAATATCCAATTCTTAGTTGTAATTTTCAAATTTTAAAACAGCAACCCTAATAGTGATGTCCTCTATTCTGTAAACAATAATAAAACGTACATGTTATGTTTTAATCTATTGAATTATTTATGGTCGCGAAAAAAATATATTTGGTCAGTACCAGTTCCTAGTAGATAATTGTTAAAGCGTTAAGGTCCGATGACCTCTGCATTCGCTTCCGGTGTTTATGTAGACTCGTTTTTATATATTTTTCGGATCAAGTGATATTTAGCCACTATCTTTTTTTTTAATAGATTCACTAAACTAGCCAATACACTAAATACAAGCTTTAAATTGAGTAGAAAGTATACATAATACACAATAGAGTGCACGACCTTCTTGAAGTGTACACTTCATGCAATAGCATAAAAAGCTATCTACACTGTGTTTAAATGTTAACCTATGTTACAAAGTGAAATATTTCAGAGTTAACTTATGGATATAATTAATCAATACAAGTTTCTTAATCTGAGGAATTTTAACATTAAATATATCTAATCCAGGAAGCATTTTGTAGGATTTACACATACGCCACAACGGTGAGTGGTGGCCATAATTGGTTCGCTGTGTTGGCAAGTTTAAAGTTACTCTGTTATGAAGACGGTTGCTAGAACGAGGCACACTAAAATTAAGTTTCATCAGCAGAAACTTTATGAAAAATATCAATGATAATGCTTAAGACGTGATTTCGACTTCACAACTGTAAGATATCTTCCAATTGATACGATATAATTCATTTGATACCCTCCGTGGCGCGTTGGGCCAATGGCATGCTGTAAACACCACAGACCATATTTGTTTCATTGACCATTTCTCTTTTTGAAATATCTCGCTGTTTATTTTATTTTTGTTTATTTTATGTTTATTTTATTTTATTTATTTTATTTAAACTAGCTTTTGCTCGCGGCTCCGCCCGCGTGGAGGTCATGTTTGAGACAAAAAGTATACACTACAAAATACCAATTTTCATGCATTTAACTTCAAAAATGAAGGATTTTCATACAAACTTTCTTACCCTATTTAACCCCCTTAGGCGTGTAATTTCCAAAAACCCTGAAATATGTGTTTTTAATTTTTAACTGTGAGGCCAAATACCAAATTTCATGCGTTTAACTGCAAAAAGGACAGATTTTCATACAAACTTTCTTCCCCTATTTTACCCCGTTAGGGGTAGAATTTCAAAAAATCCTGAAACATATATTTTTTATTTTTAACTGAAAGACCAAATACCAATTTTCATGCCTTTAACTTCAGAAATGACGGATTTTCATACAAACTATCATCCTCTATTTTACCCCCTTAGGGGTAGTATTTCCAAAAACCCTTGCTTAGTGGATGCCTACGTTATAAAAGGTACCTACTGTCAAAATTTCAAGTCTCTAACCCCAGCCGTTTAGGCTGTGCGTTGATCGATCAGTCAGTCAGTCAGTCAGTCAGTCAGTCAGTCAGTCAGTCAGTTTCTTCTTTTATATATACAGACAACTCAACCGGCTAGTCCTCCAGATCAAGAAGGCTCAATCAGCCGAGTGCCCCGCCATATATCGTCCCTAGTCCACCATAACATATGTTTCGTAATCATAAAATGTAAATAAATAAATTTGTAAAATAATACATATACACTCATGCCTGTAATCCCCGAAGGGGTAGGCAGAGGTGTAACCAGTACACCCATTTTTCGCCAAATTTATCACGGTCCCATAATTTGATAGGGGGCCAGCCTATCGCCATACCGAGTACAATTCCAGACTAAATACTGAGTATCTCGAAATAGACAAACCCAATATCACTTAACACGTCCCGGGGATTGAACCCGAGACCTCAGCACAGCATTCATAACGCATGCGCAATTACAACTGCGCCATCGAGGCAGTTCAAATCTGTAAAATAAACATGCTAAATATTATTAAACCTTTCACAACCGAGTATCGAGTGCTTACTCGGGTACTCAGTATTCGGCGATCACTCTTACCGATGCGACAACAACAAAGAAATTCATGACACACGGCATTATTCATGTAAATTTTAAAAACACAATAAAGACTTAACGTCTGCGGTTTCACATAATTTAACAAGGAAAAGATTTGGAACACAGCGTCAGCTTTTTTGTAATAACATATGCGAGTTATTACATCTTTGTCATGCGGTCTTCGGAGATTAAACATATTTTAAGTAAATAAAGATATTATGTCTCTGACTGCCTCGGCGGCGCAGTTGTAATAGCACAAGCGTTACGACTGCTGTTCTGAGGTTTCGGATTCGATTCCCGGGTCAGGTGAAGTTGTATTGGTATATTCTATTTAGAAATACTCAGTATCAGCCCGGAGTCTGAAATTGTGTCCGGTATGGCAATAGGCTCATTATGGGACCTTAATGAATTCGACGAAAAGTGGGTGTCCTGGTTACATCTCTGCATACTTCTTCGGGGATTACAGGCGTGAGTGTATATGTATGTATATTATGTGTTCAGAGTATGAAATTTTAATATTTTCGCGGTGCAACGACGCTATAGCCAGTTATGTCTACACGTGAATCGACCGGCCCGACCGGGGTTATGGCTTTGTCTCACAGAAACACGGGCGGATCAGCTCATGAAACGTATTTCATACGCCCACAGAGTTTGACGGTTTTTTAACAAAAGCCTTTTCTGTTTCTTTATCTAGACAACGTAACGTCAATCACTATATTTATCTGCATCCCAGGTTCCAAGATTGCAAGTCCCAGTGTGACCACATGGCAAACATCTCAGAATTTTTGCAGTTACGTGTGTTTACATTGCTTATTATCGCTATTTTTAACAGTGAAGGAAAGCATTGTGCGAAAACCTGTATGCATGACCCTAAATCAGAATTTCGAAGATGTGTGAACCTACACACTCGCATTACCAGAGTGGTGGGCTAGGACTTAACCCCTCTTATTAGTAGAAAAGGCCACATGGGCCACAATATGTTATATAAAAAATAATTTAATTTTGCTTGTCTGCTATGCGTTTCTGTACTATTAAACGAAACTTTGCCGTGCTGGGAAAAAAAACTTTGATGAGTAGGGCACGACTGTGAAATTTTTAATATAAAAAAGCCATAATTTGATATTGCAAAGTATATCGGACATAAGCTAGTATATTTACACATATTTTATACAGACCACTGGGAAGAGCTTGCAATACAGAGCTGGCGCAATTTAGTTACTAAGGCAGTTAAAGCTTTGAGGTAAATCGGGTAGAAGTCGCAAGCCTTCCTATAATTATACAATTGTTTAGGCCAATAGCAATGTGCGTCCTGCAACAGAGTCTTTAAAATCAAACTTGGGTTCGCCAGCCATCTTCGATCCCATTTCCGGAGTTCTCCGTTGACAGATACGTCAAGGAGGACATCCATCATTATCAAATTAGGGAACGGACGGGTCTTAGTCGCGCAATATTTTGATGGTGTAATATTTGATTGGTAATTACCAATTCATTTCCCGACGTTTTATCGAGTTGCATCGGCCGTGGGCACGGACGGATTCTTAGCTAGATAATACATACATTCCCTTCGGGGATTACACTCACGCCTGTAATCCCCGAAGGGGGTAGGCAGAGGCGTACCTTAGCACAGCAGTCATAACACATCCGCAATTACAACTACGCCGCCGATGCAGTCTACAGCTAAATAATATGCACACAAAACGCGGATATTCTAAAAACATTCATCCATCACAGTCACATATTTTATAAGTTACGCCACTGAGTGCATTTTTTGTTTGTTAAATGACATTCATATTTTTTATTGATATCATTAAAATCGATACTATAAAACTTTGCTTATTGTGCGATCTCATGAAAATATCAAATCAATAAATTTGATAAGAACCCAACTTATAAAGCGACCGTAACTCTAGTGGGCGGTGGAACTATTAAACGTCTATAATAGAGCTGGTAAACTATTAATCATGTAATAAACAACATATACGGCGCGTACCCGGAAATGGCTCACTTCCTATCGAAAAGCATTCATTGGCTCGGCTTCCGAGCGGAAGTTTGAAAGCTCGGTGTATCCACACGCGCGACTTATAGTCGTTGTGGGTTGCGATTTCATCGTCTAGTTATAAGTATTCCTTTTTAACTCTTAATAAAAGAAACTACACATATACATATTTATCTCTGAATGAATTTAACCGTACATGCTGCTCTTTTTTGTTATTATAACATCATGTATCACAGTAGACAGCTTGATGTCATAAACAACAAAGTATTATTTCTGTAATATTTAAATAATTTACTTCTGGATACAATTATCCAGCAGAAATATAAATAATAAAAAATGCATAGTTAATCAAGTTTTAATTATTATAATCATTTATTTAAGGTAGTTACGAACATCAATGACCTTGACTATTTGTGCTCTGGGACATACAAAGCTCACCTTATGGAAGTAAGGCGGCTGAAATGAAGAGAGGCGGTAATATGTTTAATTTATAATTTTACCTTTCCAAACGATTTATTTACGCGAATATTACACATTGAAATAAAACTAATTTGACGATTTATAAATTGTTTTTAAATGTTCGGTTAAAAAGGTAAAATAAACAGCGATAAAATCTTAAAATTAGCTTAATTTGGATGAGTCAATAATTAGAAAAGTAATTTCAAGATTAAAAACAGCAGTACGTTAGTTTATCATACTTATGAAATATACATAAATGAAATATACTTCGACAAAGATCCACAATGGTTTAAATTTACTTGGAATAGGGATATTTATCTATATATATTACAGACAAAATCAAAAATCAAATCATTTATTTTGTAAATTAGGCCACTATGGGCACTTTTTACATGTCATAATAATGTTAAGGTCTACTGGTGCTTCGGAAATGCCCACTGGTCTGAGAAGAAGCACCAAGAAACTCAGCCTGTAGCCTTAACGTACTTAAGTTAATAAACGCGGTAGTAAATTATTTAAATGTACATCAATTATTTAATTGTTTGTATGTTTACTGGTTTACATAGATAACAATACAAATAGCACAAGGTGATTGATAATGAGTAAAAAATATAATATTTTAAATTAATTACATTGTTTATTTGTAAATATTAATATTTATATACGCGGTAAGGCTAAAACGATAAGGTAACTAATTAGTCATAATATTTAAAGTTAATTAGATGTTCATTATCAAAAACATGTTTAAGCATACGTCATTTGTAAATTGAGATGAACAAAGGTATTCTTAATTGTATGGGAGGGTCAAAGATTTGTATTTTATTAGAAGTATATTTTTAAATTTCATTTATGGAGATATTTAACGAAATCAATAGCGCAACGAATACGAGAATAACTTAAAGAGTTTTCTAGCACGATCACTTAACTAAATATCACTATTCCACGGGTCATTAATGCGACAAAAAAACGCTACGTCGACTCATAGTTGTTGCAAGTGTGCACGACATCGCGTCTCACAAACAAACTCACGAATTAAATGTATGTTATGTCTCACATATGTCCGGCTAACATTGAACTTGGCCACTTCTAGCTTCTGTACTATTCCGCACACAATTCTTGTTCACTAAGTCATAATATGGGTAGTCCTTAAGGTCGTTTGAAAGTGTTTTTGGCTTAGCCAGTGATAAAACAAGAATAGTTTATAAAGTTTAAAATATATTTCCTTATGAGCTAAATTGTTTTTGAATGTAAATAATGGTTTAATATTGCGCTGTTATATGCGATTACAATGAAACTATAGTAAATAATGTAGCTTCCCTGATTTCCTAATATATATAATATATGTATAGAGTATTATAATTTATTATTTGTTTTGTAGATTTTTTTTGTTACTACAAATTGTTGTTTATAATTATTTAAAATTTTCCTTCATACTTTAAGTTTAAATTTCGTCCATTACCTAGTTTTAACTTCTTTTTTTATGCTTTGCCTCATTGCTGTATAGCACTCAAGTTGTGTCCATCTATTATGGGAGACAGAATGTAAATTTTCTTGTATTTAAATGTAATGTTGAACCATCTAATGTTAATATTATACCTAGTCGCCGTTGACGTTCCTAAATATAAAAAAAAACAATTAAAATAGAAAACTAAAATACGTCGCAGGGTATTCGATAATAATGGTCATGATTCGACAGAAGTACATTTAATTGAATTTAGCTGCTACATTTAAATTACGACCAGGCAAAACTTTCTTGTCGTAATATAACAAAAAATATTTAAAAGTAATCTAAAATTGTGACGTTATGCAATGTTAAGAATGTTAAGATGGAATATAACGTCACACTTGTAGGGGTATGAAGAGATTATGAACTTACACTGCTCTAAATTAATATCTTTAAATAATCTCGTAATTTAGAGTCCTCGTAAGTCGTCCGTGTTTCTTCAAATTGCCACCAATTTAGCTGGCATAGTTTCTGTGCAGTAAATCTTTATGAACTCCTATCCACATTAGCTTTGCAATATTTCGTCGGTCTCTTATCATTCATCCTGTCTTAATCACAATTATGAAATAAATTATATACCCACTACTAGCGGGCCCGGCAGACGTCGTCCTACCCGCAAAAGCAGCGATACACCGACTGCAGCGCCATCTGCCGGGCTGATTTGTGAATCTAAACTATCCCGGGGCGCCACCCAAACGCATACAAAAAAATCATTCAAATTTAGTTTAGGAGGAGTTCAGTGACATACACATGTACAGTAGAATTATATATATAAAGATTAAGGTGATATAGGTATTTATGATAAAATATTTTTTTATGAAATTACCTTATTAATAAAGTCCTTTTCATATCGACTGTACGTATAATTGCATTTAAACGTTCGTGATTTAATTCTACCTCGCATACACGACATGATTGCAACGATACATGTTCACAATTATAGCCATAAAGTAACTAAATATGTTAGACATAGATAAATCATGTTTAAATAAATTTGTCGGGATCCAAGAGCAGAATAAATCAAATTTATGAATGTATTGTTAGTTTACAAAGATAGTCAGTTCAAAACTGCTATGTGTAGAAATGTTGTTTTTAAAAGATCTACAGCTGAGTTGCAATTGTTTCGTTACATTTATCATGTTTTGTTTTACGTGCATATGTTCATGAGAATGTATTATTGTATACAAACTGGTAACTAAGAAAAACTTCCATAATACCAAAATAATCTTAGGTCGTTATTAAATAAAATGGGCATTGGCAACGCGGTATTTTGGGCTGATACGCAACAGCAAGCTGTTCGCATTGGTTTTTTACGAGACAGCGGCATTCACAAGGTCGGATCATCCCATTCATAATAACAGTTCTGAATTTAACTTGTCTTACTGTTTGGCACTCCTCTACTAATGAGAAGATTAAAAAAATAGAATAGTATCCATTAAAGTCAAGTCAATTGTAGTTATGTTCAAGTGTGAAGGTATATATATAATAATAATACAAGCCCTGTATTAAACGTTGTCCCACTGCTGGGCACGGGCTACTAATGAGAGGGGTTAGGCCTTAGTCTACCACGCTGTCCTAATGCGGGTTGGTAGACTTCACATACTTTCGAAATTCGTATAAGAATTCTCAGATATGCAGGTTTCCTCACGATGTTTTCCTTCACCGTTAGAGCAAGCGATAATTAACATTTAATACATATATATAATAGACTCTGTATATAATCTAAATAATAATACTCGCCCTGTATTAAGCTGGACACGGGTCTCCTCTACTAATGATGGGTTAGACCTTAGTCTACCACGCTAGCCTAATGCGGGTTGGTAGACTTCACATACCTTCGAATATCGTATAAGAATTCTCAGATATGCAGGTTTCCTCACGATGTTTTCCTTCACCGTTAAAGCAAGCGATCATTAACATTTAATACATATATATAATAGACTCTGTATATAATCTAAATAATAATACTCGCCCTGTATTAAGCTGGACACGGGTCTCCTCTACTAATGATGGGTTAGACCTTAGTCTACCACGCTAGCCTAATGCGGGTTGGTAGACTTCACATACCTTTGAAATTCTTATGAGAATCCTCTAGTGTGCAAGTATCCTCAGGATATTTTTTTACCGTTAATGTCAGCCATAATTAACAATGATTACACACGTTACTTTAGAAAAGTCAGAGGTGTATCCAATTTTGGATTAGTTTTGAACCTACCACTTTCGTCTCGACACTACCTACCATATTACCACATTTAACAAGACTATCATTGCTCTATTATTACTTTTATTTAATATTGTTTATCGATTCATCTTAACTACTCTTATGATTAATTAATCCTACTACATTATTCTTATGTTTATTGTGATGAGCAAGCGCTAATTAACAATGAATACACACGTAACTTTACTAAAGTCAGAGATCCCATTTGGTCTGGTATCGAACCTACGACTTTCGCCTTTCTTTATTTTGATTTGACCTGTTTTATTTCCTAGTTATTACTGACATTCTAATTTATATATTTAGGCTTTGTTGTGCCCAAACTTAACTCATACGTAAGTGTCGGTGACGCAATTAATGCAAATTATAATTGTACCATAACAGAATTCATTTGAGTCTAGACATTGCATTATTTAGACTAACATTAAACCGCGAGTTTCTAGATTGTTCCAAGCCGAGACATGTGGTTGTTTTAAATAAAACCTACTAATCTGCTGTAATCTATTTTAATACAGTGGAAACCGGTTCATTTTCAACACAAAAACTAACATATCGACTGACGGCTTGTTAAGTATTATATATTACATAATAATTAATCATTACGTGTCAGTTGATGTGAGATTAATGTTGTGAATTTATTTTATACTAGTTTTGTTTGTGGATTGGTTCGCTTGAAAAAAAATCTGGAAGCTATTCTTATGCCATTCTTTACGAAATTAACTTATATTAACCGCGCAATTAAACATTGTAAGGAAACTTTTTTCTGATTGATACCTGTTATGGAATTTCAGTGACTACAGTCCTTTTCAAGATGTTTGGGAAACATAATGTTTTACTTACATACATATATTGACATTACATACAATGACAGCCTCCGTGGCGTAGTTGGCGAGTAGCCGGCTGTGAAACGAGAGGCCGTGGGTTCGATTCCCACACCGGGACAAATGTTTGATTTTGACAGACAGATATTTGTGTCCGGGGTCTGGGTGTTGTGAGACCGAAAGTCTCTCGTAGTCCCTGATACCAACAACACAAGACTCTTATCTTAGTGTGGGGTCGGGGCTATGTGTGTGACTGTTGGGTGTTATTTATTTATTTATATATACACTCACGCCTGTAATACCCGAAGGGCTAGGCAGAGGTGTAACCAGTACACCCACTTTTTTGCCAAATTTATTACGGTCCCATAATGTGCTAGCGGGCGAGCCCATCGCCATATCGGGCCATCGGGCTCAATTTTAAACTCCGGACTGATACTGAGCATTTCTAAATAGGAAAACCCAATATCACTTTACCCGGCCCGGGGATCGAACCCGAGACCTCGGCACAGCAGTCTTAACTCATCCGCAATTGCAACTGCGCCACCGAAACAGTCACTTATATAGTGTTTTAATATAATTGTTATTGAATTTCACACCCTTAATTTTCTACTGATCCTTTTAAATTTATCGTATTTTAATGAAGGTTCTGGTGCGATAAACAAATATCTGTCTGTCACAAAACCTTTGTCTCAGTGCGGGAATCGAACCCAAAACCTCTCGTTTCACAGCCGGCTTCTTGCCCACTGCGTTACGGAGGCTATCGAAATCGGAAGCATCTGTTATTTGCAGTACCGATTGGTAGAACAGTTGCTAGATAAATTACTTCTTCGTCTCATACCCTAAGTATTCAACAGTTTCCTGCACTCGAAACTAAATTATGGGCATTTTCAGGGGTGACACAAAATTGTCTTTGTGGGAATGCTTGAGATTTTGCGAGAAATATCGATGAACAGATTATTATAAATAACTACAGTATGGGATTCTTCAAGAAGTAAATAGTTTTCTGAAGGGTCGGCAACGCGCTTGTGATGCTCCTGGTGTTGCAAGCGTCCATAGGCTACGGTAACCGCTTACCATCAGGCGAGCTGTAGACTTGTTTACCACCATCGTGGTATAAAAAAGCATATAATAATTATAAAATATTTATTTAATGGATAGTAAAATTGGTATTTGTTCTTTTCTACTCGTAAATTAAAGACCGTTGAAAATGGTCATAAATATTCCAAAACCGTGCGAAAAATCTATCTATGGATGAATTTTTCCCACTGAGTTTAAGTTGAAGCCTCTAATTGAACGACAAATATTTACGTTTACTGTTTATTAACATGTTTGCATTTCCAAAACAGAGTTGCGGTTGTAGTATTTATACGTTTTAGTAACAATTTAACACAACCATACGTCATGGCTGATAAATCGCTATCTGTTTATTTATTTAGCAAAATGTTATACCGTAAGAATCAATGGAGTGTTGCAGATCTCTAATTTATGCTTTGTAGCAGAATAGACAAAGCGTTATTTTTCCATAGTACTCAGATAGAAAGAAATAAAATCATCCAGGATTTCTCGTTGTCGCCTTCCAAGCCACTTAGGGTTGCCAAGCCAAATACTCGCTACCACGAGGGTTCTGAAAAGGTTCTGCTGCCGGATTCCGGAATAATAACCAAATTCTCTTTTGCTCAAAGAACATGATTATGATATTTAATCTTCAGACGCTCGCGTGGCGACTCACTGGCACTCATAGCGTTGCTGGTGGTAGGATATTCGTATCCGCCCGGATAGCGACCACCATACACAGGGTGGATAACCAGCCATAGTGGCACACGCAAGTGTGTTGCGTTCCGGGATCAGCCAGTGTACATCCAGATTTGTCGGGGGTCCAGAGTTGGGATACGATGTATAGCCATCTTGCGGCCTTCTGAGTACTTTGACACTAGACCCTTGACCACTTCTTCACCTTCTTGCCCATGGCGTAGTGTGAAGAAGCAGGCCGGCATGGTTGTGTTGAAAAGCGGGGGATAGACAGAATCCGTAAATTTCGTTTTATTTCAAAACTAGCTCTTGCTCGCGGCTCCGCCCGCGTGGAGGTCATGTTTGGGAGAAAAAGTATACAATACAAAATACTCATGCGTTTAACTTAAAAAATGACGGATTTTCGTACAATCTTTCATCCCCTATTTTACCCCCTTAGAGGCGAAATTTCCAAAAATCCTTCCTTAGTGGATGCCTGCGTCATAAAAGGTACCTACTGTCAAAATTTCAAGTCCCTAACCCCAGCCGTTTAGGCTGTGCGTTGATCGATCAGTCAGTCAGTCAGTTTCTTCTTTTATATATACAGTTACCTGCCTGTCACACAAACATTTGTCCCGGTGTGGGAACCCTCGTCCTCTCGTTTCACAGCCGGCTACTCGCCTACTGCGCCATGGAGGTTGTCAAATATACATGTATATAGGTTTAGTTGCCGTCTACATGCACATTTGACTCATAAAGCAATCGTCTCAATTCACGATGGTAACTCGGCAAACCGCAGGTCCATTAATATGCACCACAGCCCTACAATGATGGGCATACGACTATGTAGGCCCGTATTACAGAACGATACTCAGTCGTGAATCTAGTTTTAAATCTGTACTTGCGTATTTCTTTTATTATAGAACGATACTTAAAACTAGATTCATCAATCAGTACTCAGCTGAGTAGTTTCTTATTTTTGAACGATACTTGATACGAGACCGATTATATATATTACTGGCTGGGTTCCCTATTGAAAACCAGCGCTGCAGTATGGGGTAGCCTGTACTGCAGCTTTAAGCTGAATAGAGATTTTGATCTGTACTTGTAACTTGTTTTGGCTGATTGGAGATCAAACGATACTTGAGTACCGTTCTGTAATACGGGCCGC
This sequence comes from Laothoe populi, assembly GCA_905220505.1. Lineage (NCBI taxonomy): Eukaryota > Metazoa > Arthropoda > Insecta > Lepidoptera > Sphingidae > Laothoe > Laothoe populi. The sequence goes on from HG992168.1 coordinate 16,530,663, forward strand.
AAAACTTCATGACACGGAAACATGACTTGACATAAAATTAATTAATTCTGGACGTGGTTATAAAACGTCTTACTCTTTAAGGAAAACAAAAGTTTTCTCAGGAACGGATTCGGTTTTTTTTCTATTTGATATATAAGAAATAACGTAATAAGTAATTTTATGCCTTGATCTATTTTCATTTCGAAAAAAATCTCCGTAGTGCTGAGTAAATAGCTAACAATGAAACAAGAGGCCATAATTTAGATTCCGATTCTGAGACTAATATTGGTGTGATCCACATTCCATATTTATTTGTATCGGGTTTGGGTGTTGTGAGACGGAAAGTCTCTCGTGGTTCCCGATACCTTCGACACCAGATAATTATTCGACAGCCTCCGTGGTGCAGCGAGCGAGTAACCGGTTGTGAAACGAGAGGCCGTCGGTTCGATTCCCACACCGAGACAAATGTTTGTGTGTCAGACAGATATTTGTTCCGGCTCACCCAGTGTTGTGGCACCGTAGTCCCTCGGAGTTCTTGATACCCATGATACAGGGTTTACCTTGTGCGGGGTCAGGATATGGTCAGGTAAGGATTATTATTGATTAGTCGGTGTGCGTTTGAATGTAGAAGATAAGTGAATATTATTTGATTATGAGATGTTTGAAACGTATAGCAAAATAAGGCCGAAACAACAAAGGGGAATGGTACCTATATACCCTGTGTGTATTAAGGATAACGAAAAGTTCTAATACATTTGAAAATCTTGGACTTATACGTATTATCTCTTTAAATTTGTCCATTTCCTCAATTCATACCTCGATCCGTGCCTGAACTTCGTTTTCGTATGCTTCGTAAGTAAAATCGCTTATAAATAATCCTTATTTACCACAAGCCAAGATTGATCCATACAGACATATTTGTTAGTAGAGTTCGAAGAAAAGTTGGGGAAAACCCGAGGCTTAAGTTGTGAATGTAGGGCGAAGCTTCAATGGCATTAGCGTTAGGTTTGTTATATTTTTCCTTATAAAATTTATGTGGAACTTCAGTAGAAAAACTATAATTTATTTCTGATTAAAACAGGTAAATGTAATCAGAGCAAAAGGCCATCCGATTTCTCTGAAATGTGACGTGTCGTCAAAAGTCTTTATTTATTTATTAAAAAATACTATATTGATATGTAATGAAAAACTTTGTGCCCCTGATTTGAAAACATTTATGGAAATTCTATGGAGACAGAAAGTTTCATATTGAAGGCATTTTTAAAATATATATTATTACATGTAGTGATTGGATCAGTAGACTTCTTAGTCCTAATTGGACAGCTCCTTGTTCCACGGCGCAGTATGAACAAGCCACATAGGAAGCCGGCATGATTGTGTTGAGTAGCGAGGGATAGATTGTTTCTCGCTACTTGATACTCGAACTGGATTTTAAAACCGGGAGCAAGCAGTGAATTGTTGCACACTTTTTTTATGTGTATTGTGTTTTACGCCGTTTATACAATAAATTGAAGTTTTTGTTTGAAGTATAATTGTTGCCATCAAGTGACATAATATAGAACAAAATTACATTTATTTTAGTGCCGTGTATTAAAACATTATCCCACTGCTGGGCACGGGCCTCCACTACTAATGAGAGGGTTTAGGCCTTAGTCCACCACGCTGGACTAATTCGTGTTTTTAGACTTTATATACCTTCGAAATTCATATCAGAATTCTCAGGTATGCAGGTTTCCTCACGATGGTTTTCCTTCACTGTTAAAGCAAGCGATAATTAACAATGAATACACACGCAACTTTAGAAAAGTCAGAGGTGTATGCCATTTGGGCTGGTTTCGAACATACGACTTTCGTCTTTGACAGTCCGTACCGCAATCTATCTACTAGGCTCTCGCTGCTATCTCACACACAAAAATAATTCTAATTTTCTTTCAAATGTCCTTTACTGACGTCTGGCCATTACACAATGGAAATTTTGTGTTATGTTTGACATACATGTCATTTTACCTTATTGCGTTGAATTGTCGTAGAATCGCTTGTGGATAATTTGGGAATGCAAATCTTGCAGTACGGCTTAGCGCGTTTTCCCGGACCCATGATTGTTTATTCCTAAAGTAATATATATCGTCATATTTAAAAATTATATATATTCGTATGAGTCGGTGACATAGTTATATTTGCCTACGCGGTTGTAATGCTGTGCTAAGTAGGTCTTGGGTTTGATTTCAGGGCCGGGCAAACCTGATATTGGGTGTTTCTATTTAGAAATACTCATATGTAGATAAATACTCATCCAACTATACGCCAATGAAATCATGGAACGGTAATAAACTCAGTGCCTACCCTTTGGGATAACAGATGCGAGTGCGTATTTATGTCATTAAAAATAATGAGGTACGAAATCGGCTCTGCAATTTTTTTATGCTATTTTAACCCACAGTAATAAATATTCTTGACTTGAATATTTTTATCTCTACAAACGAACCGATATCGTTCAATTCCACTTTCTGAAACATCAATAGGTGGTCGTATAGTACTTAGCTACTGTTATCAGATAAGCAAGATGTTACCAGACTGTGATAAAACACGAAGTTTGAGGGCATGCTGACGCGTGAGGCAGTACGCGCAACATAGTGTTGAGTACGTGGGGAGTAGGGGAGATAGGACCCAGACATCTATCCGACCCAAGCCAACCTCCCCTGCAAGCGCTAGTGGTTCGTCAGAATAGCTGGCGGCGGTAGCCTAGGCCACTGTGAAGCTCCCTGCTAGATAACAGAAGGGGCTCCAGAGATCGAGCTATGGCGGGATAACCACCAACCTAACCGAGAAACCGACTGGAGGAAGTATCAGTGACCTTAGGGCCTAAATAGCCTCTAAAATATCTGTAGTGTATTGGTGTAGAGGGCAGAGGGAAACTACTGCACTAATTTCCCAAGAAAACGATATTTATAAATGGTCATGTTTTTTTTTATCCTAGCACGGCAAAGTGACCGCACTGCACCTGATGGTAAGCGCAGTGCGGTCCAATTAGAGTATCGAGTAGCGAGAGACGATCTGTCTCCCGCTACTCAACACAATCATGCCGGCCTGCTTCTTGACACTACGCCATGGGCAAGAAGGTGAAGAAGCGGTCGAAGATCTATTGTCAGAGTACTCAGAAGGACGCAAATGGCCAAACATTGTACCCCAACTCTAGACCCCCGAGAAAAACCGCATGTACACTGGCTGATCCCGGAACGCAACACAGTTGCGTGTGCCACTATGCCGGGTTTTACACCCTGTGTACGGTGGTCGCTATCCGGACGGATATGGATATCCCACCACCAGCACCACGATACTTATTAGTGAGGAACAACAAAGAAAAAAAAGTGCTGAGCACATTTCGTAACATAATATGCGCATGTATAGAGGCAGATTCCGAGAGGTTTTTAATCAGATATTCCATTGTTGTTTCTGAACCACGTCGCGCTACATCGCCTACGCAGTGTCATTCATTGTACGAAGCGTTTCAGAGAAATATCTCAATAGTATTATGATGTCTACAGATTTAGGCAGTTGTCATTGAGATAGCAAGCTGAATGTGGTTAACAATCGTGTTGTACCGTTCAGATTAAATTTGTATTTTTGTTACAATTTATTTTGCAGAAATAATTACATAATAATCTTTGAATTATCAAATTAGTTATTGCTTGACAGTCACGCTGAGTGAATTAGCGAATGAAAAAATGAACTGATGACCGATTAACAGACAGCAGCTTATTCTACGTACCAGTTTATAAAAATTATAATTGTAAAGAACTAATTCACCAAAGCAAACTCATTTCGGAAGGAGTATTTAGTAATAAATGACTATAAAATTGTTGTAATTTAAAATTATCAATGCCCCATTATTCACAGTGTTTTCTTTATATTTGAAATTGCGACCTCTAGTCAATGATATCTGAGGATATCCTCAGGCATTAGTTTTACTATAGTGTGGGTCATGATTACGCATGTGTGAGAATAGGTTTAATCATTCAACAGTGAAATTGATGTGTACAAATCAGTCTGTAAATCACAAATTCTGTTTCAAGTCTAGAAGGTTCGAAAAATTTCATGAGGTTCCAAGGGTTTTTTTTATCCTGGCACGGCAAAGTGACCACACTGCACCTGATGGTAAGAGCAGTGCCGTCCAATTAGAGTATCGAGTAGCAAGATACAGTCTATCCCCCGCTACTCAACACAATCATGCCGGCCTGCTTCTTCACACTGTGCCATGGGCAAAAAGGTGAAGAAGCGATCGAGGGTCTAGTGTCAGAGTACTCAAAAGGCCGCAATATGGCCAAACATCGTACCCCAACTGTAGACCCCCCCCAAAATTGTGCCCAATGTGGGTAGGCTGGCCACATATCACATTATAGGACGGGCCTCTGCCTGCCCCTTTGAGGATACTAGTTCAGCTCCTGTTATGTTAACAAACGGGTGGCGTATTTTCGCACTGATTGTTCTAATATTATTTGCCCCTACATCAAGGTTTATCTGTCATTTTAAGGACCATGAATGCACTCATGTGTCAATCAAATGCTAACTTTTGTATGTAAATGTGGCTGTGGCAAACACAAACTGGTCTTGCGGTCTTGTATTGTCAAGTTCAGGAACTTTAATGTTATTCGTATGAATTCTTTGTTAAATGTTGAAACAAATCGATTCACACAGTCGTACAAACTGCTGCAGATATAGGCACTGCAACGCGCATGTGATGCTCCTGGTGTTGCAAGCGTCCATAGGCTACAGTTATCATTTACCATCATGCGGGCCGTAAGCTTGTTTGCCACCGTCGTGGTATAAAAATATACGAAAAAAATATCCCTATATTATAGACTACCCCACTGGGACTGGGCACAAATTCTTTAGATTTATAATATCACCATAAATGAAGACCTACAAACTGATAATGTTACATACACTCACGTCTGCATCCCGTAGGAGTGCGCAGAGTATTGAATGCCACAAACCACCATTCTAATGGTTTTGTCTTTTTTACATTCATACATTTTCGACAGTTAAGGTTACTCATAGTCAGTCGCTTTAGGAGATAATTTATTTGAATCCACAGACGTTCTTGAGCGCTCTCTTCTAGCTATAAGAATGACACAGCAGCATACATTTCATTGTCACCATTTTGAGTACCACAGCGATTAATCGCTATTCATGTAATTAGTACACAATTGTTTGTCACCCGTGTCGCATGTACTCAAAGGAAGCAAATTTATTATAATTATCATCTAGCTATTATATGTTCAACTACATTAGACATATAATACTAGCCCTATATTAAACATTGTCCCACTGCTGGGCACAGGCCACATCTACTAATGAGAGGGGTTAGGCCTAGGCCACCACGCTGGCTTAATGCGGGTAGACTTCACATTAGATATAGTTTGACATTAAATAAATCCTTTAACTAGTAAGCTACCCTCTTTTATTAAACTCTACACATTATTTTCGTAAATCGTAGATACATATACACTCACGCCCGTATCCTATGGGGGTAGGCAGAGACTATTGACTGCCACAAGCTACGATCCTGACACACTTCTTTCGCCTCTTCCACAGTCATACATTTTCGACGGTTGGAGGTACTTCTGATTTGCTCTTTTAGGAGAAGATCGTTTATTTGATTGCAATAAGTTCTCCTTGGGCGCCCTCTACCGGCTCTTCCAGTCACTTTCGCACGATAAATACCTTTCGTAAATCGCCTCTCCAAATGGCCAAACCATCTTGTCGTAAATCGTCTTTCAGCTATCAGTTCAGTTCTTTCAGGCTGCCCCGGTGGCGTAGTTGTAATTGCGCATGCGTTACGACTGCTGCTGTGCTGAGGTCTCGGGTTCGACCCCGGGTCGGGTAAAGTTATATTGGGTTTTTCTATCTAGAAATTCTCAGTATTAGCCCGGAGTCTGGAATCTGTGCCCGGTATGGCGATAGGCTGCTGCTGGTGGTAGGATATTCGTATCCGCCCGGATAGCGACCACCGTACACAGGGCGAAAAACCCGCCATAGTGGCACACGCAAGTGTGTCGCGTTCCGGGATCAGCCAGTGTATGTCCGGTTATCGTCGGGGGGCTAGAGTTGGGGTACGATGTTTGGCCGTGCGGGTATAAGCCGGTTCACAGTCGGTTGGAGGCGTGTTGATCCGTCGGCCAGGGAGACCTGTAGAAACGGTGGTACCGCTGGCCGCCCGCGGTACAGTACAGGGGCCCAATCGTGGCTAACCACCACGAGAGGCTGCCCCACCATGCCGCGCATAATCTTGGGTGGGTCCGTCGTGCCGGTTGGTGACCCGATGTGGGGTCCCGGCGGCCTATCCCGGGAGGGTACGGGGGCCCTTCCGTCCGGCGGATCAGCTCACCTCCTCTCGGCTCTTTTAGTGGACCGGCGCTTGTTACGGCCTTCTGACTACTCTGACACTAGACCCTTGACCGCTTCTTCACCTCCTCCTCCCATAACTCCATGTCAGTGCATACAAAGAGAGCAGGTTTTACAGCGGTGCGTAACCCCACCACCGCCTTCACAATGGAGTTCGCTAACATCCGCGGACTCCATTCTAATCTTAATGCCGTCCACCACCATCTTGAGACGGCCCGGCCTGCTCTGCTCTTCTTGACGGAGACGCAGATTTGTAGTCCGACCGATACTTCATACTTGCTTTACCCCGGATACTCGCTTGAAGAAAGCTTCAGGCCGAGGGCCGGGGTATGCCTGTATGTTCGGTCGGACGTCTGCTGTCGCCGTCTGCGCTGCATGGAGGACCCCTCCTTCTCCACCCTGTGGGTACACGTCGACCTCGGCTCCCAGAGTCGGGTTTACGTGTGCCTTTACAGGTCACACGACGGGGACGTAGAGACAACTCGGCTATTTAATTATATTAGCCAGGCGACAGACGACGCGCAGGAGCAGTTTCCAACAGCGGAATTGGTAGTTCTGGGGGACTTTAACGCACACCACGAGTTGTGGTTGGGCTCCTCCAGAACTGACCATGCCGGCAGGACTGCTCATGCATTCGCTTTGACGAATGGCTTGACACAGCTGGTGGACCAGCCTACCAGGATCCCAGATGTGGCAAGTCATGCGCCCTCTCTGCTGGACCTACTGCTGACGAGTCATCCAGCCGGGTATAAAGTGACGGTTGGTGCTCCCCTGGGTACCTCCGATCACTGCCTGGTTGGGACGTCGGTTCCTTGCGCTTTGCCTCCACGTCCCGTGAAGGTCAAGCGCAGGGTCTGGCACTACTCGTCGGCAGATTGGGATGGTATGCGGGATTACTTCGCATCCATCCCTTGGCAGCAGCGCTGCTTTGATGGAAAGGATCCTTCAGCGAGTGCTGACGCCATTGCTTGCGAGATCAGAATAGGAATGGAATATTACATTCCTTCCTCTGAGATCGCAGGCAAGGGCCGAGGACGCTCCTGGTTCAATCGTGCATGCGCCGATGCTGTTGGCAAGAAACAGGCGGCGTATCGTGCTTGGATCGGGGGTCGCGCTACGAAGGATCCCAACCTCAAGTCACTCAAAGCAGCCTATAACCGTGCTGCCAAGGTCTGCAAGAGGGCGTATGTTAAAGCGGATGCCCAGCGCGTCTCCAAGATTGGATGTGCTTTGGCCGATAACCCAACAAGCAGTCGTGCTTATTGGAGCTTGGCTAAGGCCGTCCAATCTAATTTCTGTCGCCCTTCGCTGCCACCGCTGAGATATCGAAATGGAACACTAGCCCATAGCTCGCAGGAGAAGGCCGATTTACTGGCAAACCTCTTCGCGGCTAATTCGAGACTCGAGGACTGCAATGCTCATTTACCAACTACGCTGCCCGGTTGCGGTCACACAATGCCTGATATCCGTATCAGGCATTGTGATGTGCGGCGTGAGCTGCAGTCTCTCGACGTCCGGAAGGCTAGTGGTCCTGATGGTATCCCAGCGCTTGTACTTAAAAAGTGTGCAGCGGAGTTGTCTCCTGTACTGACGCGCCTATACCGATCGTCCTACCTCTCAGGTATTGTGCCTGAATCTTGGAGGGAGGCTAATGTGCAGCCGATCCCCAAAAAGGGTGATAGGTCAGACCCTAACAATTATCGCCCAATCGCCATAACCTCAGTGATGTGTAAAGTCATGGAGCGACTGATAAACAGCCAATTAGTTCGCTACCTAGAGGATCACTCGTTGATCAATGACCGCCAATACGGTTTCCGTCATAACCGATCAACGGGTGATCTTCTAGCCTTCGTATTACATCACTGGGGGGAGGCGATTGACAAGCATGGCGAGGCTCTGGCTGTGAGTCTCGACATAGCCAAGGCGTTTGATAGGGTCTGGCATCGTGGCCTTCTCTCCAAGCTCCCGGCATACGGTCTGCCCGACAACCTGTGCAAGTGGATTTCCGGCTTTCTGCATGAGCGTAGAATGCGTGTCCTCGTTGATGGACACGCTTCGCAGCTCATGTCAGTAAATGCCGGAGTACCACAAGGTTCTGTGATTTCGCCCACCTTGTTTCTTCTGCATATCAATGATATGTTGTCGCTTGGCAACATTCATTGCTATGCAGACGACAGCACGGTTCATGGGCGTTATAGCAGCAAGCCTCCTGGTTGCCGGGCGGATACTGAGAGGAGACGAGAGGATCTTGTCGTTGAGCTCAACCAGACCTTGGATCTCATCTCATCATGGGGTACCAGGAATCGGGTTGAGTTTAATGCCAAGAAAACCCAGGTGTGCGCGTTCTCGTGCAAGAAGTCTCCGTTTTCTCCAATCCCCGTTCTTCAGAGTGTTCCACTCGCAATGCGGAATGACCTTAGTGTCCTAGGTATGGATATCCGCTGCGATCTTAATCCAAGGAGTCACATCGAGGGCGTAATATCCGCCACTTCACGCAGGGTCGGAATCCTGAACAGGGTGCGGCGGTTTTTCACGCCTGGTCAGCTCTACCGCTTATATAAAGCGCAGGTGCGGCCGGGAATGGAATACTGCTCGCACCTCTGGGACGGTTCCGCAAGGTACCTTCTCGATGCCTTGGATGGGTTGCAGCGGCGGGCCATCCGCATTGTGAATGATGCAGACGTGAGTAACAGCCTGGAGCCGCTACAGCTGCGTAGGGATATTTCCTCGCTTAGCGTGTTCTACCGTCTGTATCATGGCGAATGCTCTGAAGAATTGTTTGATCTTATCCCATCCTCTCCCTTCCATACCAGAACCACGCGTACTGGCTTGCGGAGCCACAGCTTCGTGGTGTCTACTACCCCGGCCCGAACCAAGAGGTTCGCAAACTCGTATTTTTGCCGCACCATCAAGCTGTGGAACAGTTTGCCAGCTACCGTGTTCCCTCCTTCCTATGATCCTGGGTCCTTTAGGCGTAATGTGAAGAAGCTAAACAGCAGGCCGGCATGATTGTGTTGAGTAGCGGGGGATAGACTGTCTCTCGCTACTTGATACTCTATCTGGACGGCACTGCGCTTACCATCAGGTGCAGTGTGGTCACTTTGCCGCGCCAGAATAAAAAAAAAAAAAAAAAAAAAAAAAGGCTCGCCCCCTATCACATTATGGGACCGAAATTCGGCGAAAAGTGAGTGTACTGGGTAACCAGTAAAGGATAGGTGTAAACCTCTGCCTACCCCTTCGGAGATTACAGGCGTGAGTGTATATGTATGTATGTATGTCTTTCAGCTATTAATGTAATTTTCTGTATTATCACACGATTATAATTTACATTCAGCTCTGCGATGAATTCGCGACCTATCACGTCTATACTAAATAGGTCGAAGTAAAAAGTGGATGACCTCAGATATGTCAGCTGTTAACGAAAGTAATACCTATTTGTGTTATAAATAGGTCAATAATTATGTAATCAAGATAGAGCAACAGCATCATACTTTTTATTAGAGACGTTGAATTGCATCATACATTTTAAGGCATGCTATGTGGCGTAGCGGGACTGTCAAACGAGAAGCCGCAGGTTTGATCCCCGCGCCAGGACGTGTGACTATATATTTTTGTTTGATTTTCATATATTTTTAGTTAGCTTTTGTGAGACCGAAAGTGTCTCTCAATTTTTGATACTCACTAAACAGGATAACCCTTTCTTTATGTAGGTAAGGGCTATATGAGTGGCTGTTAGGTATTATTTATTTACTTAGCTCCCGTGAATATTGTATTGTAAGATTTGCACTAATGTTCATTTTCGTAATACATAACTATTTTGTCAAATAATTACAATAGAAACACACAAAATTTAACCACATAATTCATTATTTTACCTCAATTTTTCTAAATGCAAATGTATGCAAAATTCATTTGAGGCAACACAATACATTGTAAATCATCATAGTGGATATTTATGATAATAATGAGTATAATATAAATTTTTATTGTTATTGAAAACTATTTACAAGAAAAGTAATCCTCATTTATGACTCATGAAAAAAAAACAGTTTAGTAGGTATCATCCGTTTTAATTCGCCTTTAAAAAACAGATACAAGATTGCAACATAATTAGTAACTTAAAAATGTAACTTGACTGCTATTTTAAATAAAAGTAAAAAATGATTTAAATAGAGCGATGGCTTCATTATGCAATCATTGTGGTGCGACTAATGGCGTTAAACATATATGGAAACGCCAATGTTGGGCCCGACGTTGCCAGATGTTGCTAAACATGACGCGTTTCATGTTTGTAAACAAATAACCTTGCCAGAGACATTCGTATTTTGATAGTGAAAATCACTGTATATGAATAATAAAGGTTTTAAATTCATAAAAAGTACACATACTTCATATAGCAGTGAGAGCCTAGTTGGTTGCGGTACGGACTGTGAAGACGAAAGTCATAAGTTCGAAACCCAAATGGCATACACCTCTGACTTTTCTAAAGTTATGTGTGTATTAAAATGTTAATTATCGCTTGCTTTAACGGTGAAGGAAGACATCGTGAGGAAACCTGGCATACCTGAGAATTCTCATACGAGTTTCGAAGGTATGTGAAGTCTACCAACCCGCATTAGGCCAGCGTGGTAGACCAAGGCCTAACCCCTCTCATTAGTAGAGGAGGCCCGTGCCCAGCAGTGGGACAATGTTTAATACAGGGCTAGTATTATTATTTAATTACACATACTTCAATAAAATAAAACTAACTAACCAAAATAAAATTATTCTATACGTAACTATAAAAATTAAAGTTCGCCTCGATTTTTCTGAGATCCCGTCACCAGATCCTGACTTGGTGCCACTAGGACCACCTGGGAAGTATACACTTTTAAACTAGGGACTAGTACAGACGGTGAGAAAACTGTTACGAAGTAACTTTCAAATCAATAGCTCAACAAATGAGTTTATGTCAAAAAGTTACGATAGATAAACGGGAGCGCTAGCGTTGCAGCATTGTTTTTTATGCATGCAATGTTTCGTTCTTACCATATCAAATTTAGTTTCTCCCGTAACCGTAATATATATTTTACGTTGTCGCTAGCAAATATACGTGAGAAAAACTCATAGTTAAGCTACAGATTGTTCTCCGTTAAATTTCGAAATTTCTGCAGCAGATATAATATATAGAGTTTATTAACTCGTGTTAGACAAGTAGAGAACTAAGAACTAGCCTTTGTAATAAGCCGGAGGCCTATGTCCACCGGTGGTTTAGTAATAATACAATTACGACTTTGTTTATGTTATTGAAATAATCTTTTAAAATACTTTTGCCATCGTTTTTTTATATTATCACATCATTTGAGTTGTGTATCTTCGGGTTACCCCGACCTTATTATAATGTTTGATTTAGTGATATATACAGATAATAATATCTACATGTTTAAAATCGTACCATAATCTATTTCTATACGAACAAGATGACAGCCGATCAAGGGAGCTGTATATAAGTGACGTAAAAATGTATTTCCCTATTTTTGTTGTAATAATTATTAATATGCAACAACAATAACAATTTTTGATAGTGGTAGAGCCACGCTGTAGACATATTTGTCTACAGCATGAATGGGCCGGCTCTTCCGGGGTAGTACCACTGTCTCACAGAAAACCAACGTAAAGTGACAGTTTACTGTCGCGTTTCGTATGGTGAGTGAGATATACGGAGGCCCAGCTTCCCCCTTCCCTTTCCTAATCCCTATTCCTGTCCTTTAAGGCCGACAGCGCATACATGATACTTTCGGTATTGTGGATGTTCATGGGCGGTGGAGATCACTTAACATCAGGTGACCCACTGGCTCGTTTGTCGGACTATGATATAAAAAAAATATATAATTAAAGTTGTTTATGGTTTTATTAATTAATTTATTTAATCTGAATTCTGCAGTATTGTACTTTATACTTGTAAACAATATTAAATATACCACAAAATGAATTCAGTGATAATTATGTTAGTACAGGCGACTACATTTTTTTAAGCTTCTAACTTTTGTATGCTTAGTTTTGTTGACAGAAAGGATGAATAACCAGAATATGCTGAGTTACATAAAATTTATGAAGATAAAATATGTTTAGTCTTATGTAGCTACAAAGTAATTTTTATGGTGTTTTTGAAAACTTTTGGCCCGGTCTGAGATGACTATTGTACCGACTATTGTTTAACGGTAGGCAGCGGCTCTGCTGTGCCCTGGCATTGCAGAAGTCTATGGGTGGCGGTGACTACTTACCATCAGGTCGCCCGTCTGCCTATCCAGGCACTAAAAAAACCTGTTAAATTATTATACGAATTTAGTTAAAAAAATATTTTTGAACGTTTTTCTACTCGAGGATACTAATAATTACATTAAGAAAAAGCGTTTTCCACAGAATTTGTTACAGTATTTTTCGTTAAGTATACAGTTAAAAAATTGATAAATTATTATGATTAAAAAACACTGACGTGTATTATTTAAAGATGCGCAATAATGAATAATTGATAACAATAGAACAAAAACACTGAATAACAAAATAATATTTTGTTTTAAACTATTTTTTATCAATGAGCTCTTTCGTGCTTTATCGTATTCAAGTAAAATAATAAAAACAATTTTATAACGTCACATGTGACGCGCGGGGATGGCACATAGCCATGACTCCTTTATTGGTAATATTGTGTGATATTTGCTGAATATTTCATATGTTTATTAATAAGCTTTATATATTGTCGATTATTTACTTACCGTTTTCGTTTTCGTCTGTAATAATAATACAGTCACACGCATAGTTTTGATCCTACACTAGGTAAAACCTATATCGTGGGTATCTAGAACTACGGTCCTGACATCATGCCATCCTTTTTTTTTGTTTCAATTTTTAGTTTTTTTTAGCCTATACGTTTTCTGGAGTTTCGCTTAACGTGAAACTTTTGACGAAATCTTTGTTTTATTATATTAAATAGACTGTTCGACATTATATTTTAATCAGTAAATTACGTTATCTAAAAGCTATTTTCGAAAGTTTTTTTATAAATAATCGCAAAAACAAGTTAGGAGCCATTGAAATCTGGTGGTGGGAGTTATTGTCAATTGACAAAAAAAGGATGCATGATATGATTTATGACGTAACTGCAAGGAATGTCCATTGCGATGCAGTCGTACGCGGGAGATAGTGACATGTTACCACTATACTTTTGCTCATACTATTATTAAAAATAATAATTATAGTCTTATGTTTGAAATTAATTTTGATACTGTTTTCGTTAAAAGATATGGTTGTCTTATTACTTTCGGTTGTATAACAAATATGAAATGAAATGATTATACGATATAATAATGAAATGATATAATATTATAGCGCATACAAAAAAGATTTCTTTGGCACCTATCGTTTTCGTTGCATTTGAATAAAGTAATCCCGTCATATAACAGTCGATTAAAGTATTTTAAATTAACTTATTTGGCCAAACGAAGACTGTTCAATGACGCATTATTCGCTTGCAAGATATTTAAGCACAAAATTGACTGCCCCCAACTACTGAATTCCTTTAGGCTCCGCGTTCCTACGAGGATACCTCGAAAGCCAATCACACCACTTTGCCCACCTCTAAGAAGAACAGTACTGGGTGCCAATTCGCCTCACGCCAGATTTGCCAAAATTATTAACAGCTGTAGCGATAATATTGATATACACGTGGATTCTCTAGCCAAGCTGTCCAGGTCAATTTATACTTGCCTAAATGATGGGGAGTTGATTTGGGATGCATAACATGTGTTCCCATTTTGCTTTTATTGATTTTCTTGTTTATTGTATAATATTGATACCACTTATTTTACTCTTTAATATTTAAATATATCCTATCCTATTATTATTCCTATCCTATTATTATTCCTATCCTATTATTATTCCTATCCTATTATGACCCCTATCCTATTAGTTGTGTTACGTTAAGTTTTTAGTTTTGTTATTTTTTTTATCCTATTTTTTTGCTGTTTTTGGTGTTGTTTCTTTATTTTATCATTGCCTTTTTTTTAGTTAAGTTTTAATTGATGTTATGTTTGCTGCTCAAACTGGTGTATGTGGTGCCTACCTTTAAGTGGTTGCTACACTTACACAGAGTATTATGAATGTTGTTATTATGTGTTCTAGTGTAAGCAATTGTTGGTGGCCAAATATATAAATAAATAAATAAATAAATAAATAATAAAGTTATAAATTTTCAACGAAAATAATGTTAGTAAATTCCGCAAGATGTCACTATTTTCAAATTGTGACACTCATCAACCCTTAGCATCAACTCAATATAATACTACCGTATTCCCATTGTTACAAAAGACGTTTTTTGTTAAATAAAACTATCTAATGACTGAAGTAAACTAAGGTAATGGGAGATTTAATTGAAGATAATAATAATAATAATAATACTAGCCCTGTATTAAACATTGTCCCACTGCTGGGCACGGGCCTCCTCTACTAATGAGAGGGGGGTTTTGAAGATAATGGGGTAATTGAAGATGCCGACATATAATGACGGCCGGTGGAGGAAGTGGATGCAGTCACGAATCATGTGATTTTATTTATGTTATGTAATACATTCATGTATTGTGGAAAACTTTGTTTACTCATGTTGGTCGTCGTATATTAGATAATGGTGATGGTGCAATATTATTGGATCTTTGTATCTCTGATCTCAAAAGGGTATGGATGAGTAGTCCAAGCAGCTTCAGATATATATCTCGGGGTAGACAGAACCAATGCACTCATGGCTCGGACTCTCCCGTACTAATCAGTAGTACAGAAACTCTGGGCCCAGCAGTGGGTCAGTATAAAATATAGTGAATAATACAGTTTATAATATAGTAATGGTATTATTATAGAATATATTATATATCTGTATATATAAAAGAAGAAACTGACTGACTGACTGATCGATCAACGCACAGCCTAAACGGCTGGGGTTAGACACTTGAAATTTTGACAGTAGGTACCTTTTATCACGTAGGCATCCACTAAGGAAGGGTTTTTAGAAATACCACCCCTAAGGGGGTAAAATAGGGGATGAAAGTTTGTATGAAAATCCGTCATTTTTGAAGTTAAATTCATGAAAATTAGTATTAGGCATTTTAGTTAAAAATAAAAAATATATGTTTCAGGATTTTTTGAAATTCCGCCCCTAATGGGGTAAAATAGGGAATGAAAGTTTGTATGAACATCCGTCATTTTTAAGTTAAACGCATGAATATTGGTATTTTGTATTGTATACTTTTTCTCCCAAACATGACCCCCACGCGGGCGGAGCCGGGAGCAACAGCTATCAAATATATAATTTCTCGCACAGAAGATGTAAATTTAAATTCCAGACAAGGCACATGCGTGTCTTTAGGGGGAAAATGTATACAATATTGGTTGCTCGACTTGGATTACAATTGGAATCCCACCAATTTCATACCTGAAATACGTTACCACTAGACTACTGCGAATACTATAAATACATCACAGTCTCCGTGGCGCAGCAGGCGAATAGCCGTTTGTGAAACGTGAGGCCGTGGGTTCGATTCCCGCACCAAGAAAAATGATTGTGTGACAGACAGATATTGGTTGTTTGTAAATGTTTGTTTCGGGTCTGGGTGTTGTGAGACCGTAGTCCCTCGTAGTTGTTGATACCACGATACAGGTTTGACCCTGTACGGGGTCAATACTATGTGTGTGACTGTTGGATGTATTATTATTTCATTCAACGTTTGTAAACCACAAAGCTTTATGACTAACATATTGTATTTGGAACGACTCATCGTTTCAAAGAAATACCAACCAATTGTTTAAACCTTGAGTAACAGAAATTGTGGCAAGTTTTATCGTAAATAATGTAGGGAAATATTACACGGTTCAAACTGCCTAAAAGATACCTTGATATACGAATAAATAGCTTATTAATATAAAATAAAACCTAGTTTTCAGTAACAACGAACAATATGATATTTAGAATATCTTATATCCTGTATGGGCGTATCCATAGTTGGCCAAGTGCCCCATCATTGAACCTGAATTAAAGTTAAAAATTGTATAACAACAAACTTAATTATTCGTTTCTCAAATTGGATTCTTATGTTATCGGGAATATTATTATTATTATTATATATATATACATATATATATATATATATATATATGTATATATACATATATATATATATATATATATATATATTCTCTTTTTGCTCTCTTTATTGTACACCACCGTCTATTTCTTCTACTTCAATTTCTGTCCATCCAAAGGTTGTCTGGAAGAGATCGCTTTTAGCGATAAGACCGCCCATTGTAGGACCATTTAGCAATTAAGTCTTTATTATGTATGCTATGTTATCTTTTATGGTTATACAATAAAGAGTTATTGTATTGTATTGTATTGTACACTTTGAAACAAAACTAATTTTATGGATTTTATCGCGGTTTATTATACTTTTTTATTTTATATTTACGTTTTCACAAATTTTTAAAACTACCGCGCGCAACTATGCCGATCGACGACCGTTACGGAAGCACAAATAAGTTTCAAATAAAAAAAATTAAACATATTTTGACAGCCTCCGTTTTGCAGTTGTCATTTTATACACAGTACGTCTGCTGTGCTGATATATCTGGTTCGATCCCGAGTCGGGTAAAAGTGACATTTTCTATCACGAAATACACAGTATCAGCCCGGAGTCTGGAATTGTATGCGGTGTGGGGATTGGCTAGCCCCCTATGATATCTTGAGACGATAATAAACTCGGCAAAATGTGGGTGTATTCTGCCAGAATATTTGTAGGTTTTCTGATATAGGTTTTTTTTATAGCACAGTCCGACAAACGAGCCAGTGGGTCACCTGATGTTAAGTGATCTCCACCGCCCATGAACATCCACAATACCGAAAGTATCATGTATGCGCTGTCGGCCTTGAAGGACAGGAATAGGGATTAGGGAAGGGAAAGGGGGATCTGGGCCTCTGGATATCTCACTTACCATACGAAACGCGACAGTAAACTGTCACTTTACGTTGGTTTTCTGTGAGACAGTGGTACTACCCCGGTCGAGTCGGCCCATTCATGCTGTAGACAAATATGTCTACAGCGTGGCTCTACCACTATTATGTAGAGAAGACCTATTCATAAAAAGCATTTTGAGGTCCCTACTACTTACCCGATTTTTATACTATTCCCCCATCCCTAAACAAATGCTGGCTACTATGATATCCCTGTATAAGAAACATACACTGTACGGTGAACATGTATGGTTCTCGCGTGATAGTTTTTTGTTTTTCACAGAGCAAGGAATAGACATTCTTTTTGCATAGTGGTAGTTTAGGGATTAGAGAATGACAGTCGCTATGGGATAGCAAATATAGAAAAATGTAATAGCTTAAGATAGCGCTATGCTTAGCTTATGTGTAGAGCCGCGGGCAATAGCTAGTACACTTATAAAGTGTTAATGGTCTGTCACAAATCTATATTTGTAAAATTTGAAAACAAGAGCTAGCGAATAACACCCAATATAGTATAGTATTCTAATCAATAAACCCCAATACAGAATGCTAAATATGATTTAATTAATAGGTTCCTGCTAATTGGTCCGAGTGCACAAGCTATCGCCTTAAACGTATTCTTTGTTTATTGGCCGTAGAATATTTCGTTTAAGTCTCACATGTTATAACTCCCTGCATTTTTTTATCCTGGCACGGCAAAGTGACCACACGGCACCTGATGGTAAGCGAAGTCTGTCCAATTAGAGTATCGAGTAGCGAGAGATAAATCTATCCCCTGCTACTCAACACAATCATGCCGGCCTGCTTCTTTACACTACGCCATGGGCAAGAAGGCGAAGAAGCGGTCGAGGGTCTAGTGTCAGAGTCTGCCGCGACGTTACAAAGGGGCGTGTCATCCGGTTGCATCGTATGAGGTTAGGCGAATAGTTATGTTTGCTGGATCCAAAATTTGACATAGTTCACAAAGAAACTTAGCATTTTATGTGGTTTTGATAGCCTCCGTGGTGCATCGGCCGAGTATAGATGGGTATCTATGAAACTAGAGGCCGTGAGATCGATTCCCGTACGGAGAGAAATGTTTGTGTGAGAGATGGATATTTGTTTCGGTTCTGGGTGTTGTGGGACCGTAGTCCCTCGTAGTTGTTGATACCTACGTTTTATCTAGTGTGGGGTCAGGACTATGTGTGTGACTGTTGGGGTATATCATGTGACGGTTACGAAATTAAACTTCTGCCATCAACATTAACCATATTGAAGATCTTTTATAATCACCGTATTTACCGGCTCGACCGGGGTAGTACCACTGTCTCACAGAAAACCAACGTAAAGTGACAGTTCACTGTCGCGTTTCGTATGGTAAGTGAGATATGCGGAGGCCCAGATTCCCCCTTCCCTTCCCTAATCTCTATTCCTGTCCTTTAAGGCCGACAGCGCATACGTAATACTTTCGGTATTGTGGATGTTCATGGGCGGTGGAGATCACTTAACATCAGGTGACCCACTGGCTCGTTTGTCGGACTATGAAATAAAAATAAATGTTTCAAATTCTTAGTCTTTACAAGAAAAACATCAAGATGTGTAACGTACTCATGTTCACGCGGCTTTTGTGGGTCATTATTACTTATTATTAGGTGACCCACTTGTTAGTTTGCCAGGCTTCTGATATAATATCTTGATTCCACGTGTTTAAGCTCAGCGTCATAGTGACATGTCTGTTCTACTTGAATTTTTAACTGAACTCATTACGTTCTAAATTCTATAAATAGTCAATAAATAAAGAAAAATACGGTATGGTAGCACCGTTTAACTAGCTCTTATGAATTTTATTATATGCAAAATGTGTGTATTATTTTTATGTAAATCGGTGCATGTACCAGCTTCTCTATTCTAATTAGAAAAATTAGATGTGTAAAAAAATCAGCTGATTATTCTTTCATCTGGTGCATTTTTGGTTCTTCATTTTTTATTTATCCTGGAACGGTAAAGTGACCACACTGCACCTAATGGTAAGCGCAGTGCCGTCCAATTAGAGTATCGAGTAACGAGAGACGATCTATCCCCCGCTACTCAACACCATCATGCCGGCCTGCTTCTTTGCTTCTTCAAACTACGCCATGGGGAAGAAGGTGAAGAAGCGGTCGAGGGTCTAGTGTCCGAGTACTCAGAAGGCCGCGAAACTGTCAAACGGGATACGATCCCAACTCATGCTTTTCATATTCGTTGTTCAAACAAAGCGAAACGAATAAGTCCAAATATCTTTTAAAACTACACTGGGCGTTTGAATGTATGAAAAGTCTCTTACGGCATAGCTTCTAAAATAGATCCCACTTTAGTACCTGTTTTTATCTGCAAATACGTACGAAAAATATGTATGGCAAAAATAGAATTTGCTTGAAAGAATTGAAATAAAACTAATTTTGCGGATTACATCGCGGTTTATTTTACTTGTTTAAATATAATTTAGATATAATCGTAAAATTTATATTATTTCAATGTGTAATATTCGCGTAAACATAGGAAACCATTATCCATAGTAAGAAGTTTTAGTAGCTCCGATGATTTTTTCTTTCTTTAAAGCACAACCATGCAGCATGTAAATTCTTGAACGAAATAAAGATATCAATGTTGCCACACCGAATAATACCCCCGCGTCATTTTCCCGCGCGCCGCTGAAATCTCTACCGGCATCGCCAAACTTATGACAACAATAATGCGTTATAAAACAGCACCCGTGAAGCAGACGCGACTTAGTGTGCCGGCGGCCGGCAAACCAAGGTCAAGAACACATGCGACGCTTTCGTACTCAAACAAACATCGAGCAGTCGCCCGCCGGGCTGAAACGCGATGTGACATAGTTCAACACTAACATTTTATATAAAACTAATAGAGCCTAGATATTAAAAATAAAACTCTCGTGTGAACCACGCACGTGCGTTCGGAAATAACCGCAGAGGCGCTTTCGCGCGTTTCAGAGTGAACGGAATTTTTGGTGGAATTTTTAAAATTCGAATTTTGTATTTTTTTTTTGTGTTAATTTTTAATCGATTACGGAGATATCGAATCAGAGTGAGTATTATTTTTATATGGATTGGGTAAAGAAATCATTGAATGTGCATTTATCACTAAAAGCACGAATATATAGATGTTATCGTGTTTGATATATTGAAATCCTTTAATTTTAATATATTTAATGTTAGATACAGCAGTAACTATGATGTATTTTGTTTAATATATTCATACGTAATTTTATGTATTACCTATGAATAAAAATTATATTTATGTAAAATAATAATTTTTTAGACGAGTAAATTCGGTAGTTTTAAAACCAGTGCCGGTCAAAGTTTTTTTAAATTCATTTTTGGTAGCGGATGTGGTTATTTTCTTAATCTAGTTTATAACCTGGTTTAAATATAATTTTTGGTGGTTAACAAAATGGCAAAGATAGAATATTTTCGGCTTGGCCATTTATTCGCCCGTATGTCACAGCCAATTTAATAGGCATTATATAAATAAAATATGAAAAGTAAATAATCAAGTGAAATTAGAAAAAAATAATTATTAGGTCTTCAAAAATGATACAGAGTAAAATAATTATTAAAAAAAAAAAATAGTAGATAAAGTGTTATACTTTTCAAATAGTAAAAGTCTTAAACAGTGGGTTAAAAATTCTAATCAAATTAACGGTGGTTGAACTTAAAACAATATTTGAAATGTAATGAAATAATGAAACTAGCTGATATGTAGTCATGTTATGTAGTCTTTAAGATTTGTGCGTTATTTTCGGCTACATGTAATCTTGGGTTTAACGACCGCAGATATAAATTTGTATTTTTGTGTATTCTATTGGTTGTAATAGACGATACTGAACTTTCACACAAAGCTTGACGCTTCTTTCAAAAATCAAAACATACAAAACCTATAAATTACCTTTGTCGGTTTTAATTCTTCAAATTCAAATAGATTAATTTAATATAAAGAAAATACAGAGATCATTTTATGATTTTTTAAAGCAATGGAGCAGTTGTGAAACTGAAGGACGCGCGTTCGATTCCAGACCGATATAAGTTTGTAAGACAGACAAATTTTTTTCGGGTCCGGGTGAAGTCGAAAGTCTTTCGTAGTTCCCGAAACCCATGATAAAAGATAATAATATCTCATTGTAACGTCGGGATTATGTGTGTTACTGTGGGGTGTTATTTAGTTGTACGTACATACATATACATTCAAGCCTTTTTTTTTTTTTGTTGTCGCGGGGAAAGCGTTTTATTACTACCGCCCGCTCCGGGGGGAAGCGGAATAAGAATAAAACGGTTATGCTGGACTAGCCGGTCTTACGACCCAGCATCCCCCTCGCCCGGATGATGGCTATCCGGGCAGCCGCTGGGCCGAGTCCCTACCCCCTATGTACACCCCACCCGACACTACCAGCTAAAACCCCGCGGTGGCCTTCTTCGGCGCTTACGGAGCGATCCCGGGGTATTCTAAGGAGTGCTAGAATTGCTGCCGGAACCGCCCCTGCGCGGTGCTGCGTAGCAGCCCACCTCCATGGAAGGGCTTAGGAGCCCCCGCGCACCGAACAACGACAGCGAACGAGGCCTTACCACACGCGCTGCCGTCCATCTCGGGGTCGCACGATGCTCCGAAACTGGGAGTGCATCGATTCGGGCTGACAGCCCCCCGCTGCGAGCCCGCGACCCCCGATGGCCCCTATTAGTCGCCTCGTACGACAGGCAGGGGTTACCGTGGTGGAATTCAAACGCCCCCGTTCCACAGGGCGGGAGACGCCGGTCAGTCGTCCACCCGGCGCCTCCTACGTCTTCTCTGGCGGCGGGAGGGATCATTTCGTTCCCGATCCCTCTCGGCACTCTCCTTCTGCGAAATGACGTTCTCGCAGAAGTGGGCCACCGCACGCCAGGACCTCCGGCTGGAGACCATGGACGACACCACGGCCGGCAGCGAGAGGTCTCCTCCGACGACTGCTCTGAGAGCGCTGCGCTCTTCGTCCCAGGCTGGGCACTCCTCCAACGTATGTTGGGCCGTGTCCTCGTGGCAGTTGCCACAATGGTGGCACACGGCAGACACCTCCTTTCCGATCCGACACAGGAACGAACCGAAACACCCGTGGTCCGTCAGTACCTGCGTCAGCCGGAACGTTGGCGCACCGTGGCGCCTGTCTAGCCATCTCTTTAGGACAGGACGCACTGCCGCGACGGTCCTCAAGCCCGCACTTGGGCTTTCCAGCCTGGTATGCCACTCCTCCACAGCGGTTCTGCGAAATCGGGCCGCAATCTCCCTCGGGGCCAGTCTCACCTGACGGCGACTGGACGCCTCCTCCCGCCAGAAGAACGCGGACGAGAGGAGTTTTGCGTCCAACTCCCAAGGGAGGGTGCCGGCCAATACGCAGGCCGCCTCGTGGGAGACCGTGCGGTAGCCCCTTACTATTCGCTGCGCCAACAAACGCTGCGGTTTGCGCAGCAAGGCGACGCAGCGGGGTTTCAGGGACTGGGCCCATACGGGACATCCGTACAGGGCCATTGACCGCACGACTCCAGCGTATAAACTTCGGCAAGGGCTATTAGGTCCCTCCAGGTTCGGCAGCAGGCGTCCGAGCGCGCCCGCCGCCCGCACCAATTTCGGCGACAACTCCTTGAAATGGGCACGGAAATCCCACCGGCTGTCCAGAATCAATCCCAAGTACTTCATTGTACAGCCGATGGGAATCCGCACCCCCTCCACATTGATGTGGGGCATTAAAGGTGGCCGAATCCGAGGACCGTGAAAGTAAAGGGCCTCGGATTTGTTCAGGGCCACCTTAAGGCCCAGTCGCCGAATCCTGCCCACCACCTGTTCGGTTGCGAACGAGGCGAGCAGGGTGGCCTCCTGGAAAGACCTGGCTGTCGCTGTTACTAGCGTGTCGTCTGCATAACAGACGACAGCGACGCCTCGGGGATTGGTACCACGGAGCACCCAATCGTAGCCGATGTTCCACAGGAGAGGGCCCAGGACTGAGCCCTGTGGAACACCGCAGGCCATCGCTCTTCGGTGCCACCTGTCGGCGCCTGGATACACTATGTACCTGTCTGAGAGATACGAGCGCACCAGACGCCGGAGATACGGTGGCACCACGTGGTACCGCAGTGCTTCCAGTATGCAGGCCCAGGGCAGGGTGTTAAACGCGTTGGCGATGTCTAGAGACACCGCCACCACCACTTCACCCCGAGCCACTGCATCCTCCGCTTGTGCCTTGACCCGCAGAATCGCGTGTACTGTCGATCGGCCTTGCCGGAACCCGTACTGGCACTGTGCCAGGTCCGGCCCGACCCCTTCAAGATGCTCGACGAGGCGAGCGTGAATGATACGCTCGAAGAGCTTACAGACCTCGTCGAGCAACACGATGGGCCGGTAGGCCGATGGCGACTCTGCGGGCCGCCCCTCCTTCTTGAGCAGGACCAACTTCCCAGTTTTCCACTGAGACGGAAAACGGCCCTGCTCCAGGCACGCGGAGAACAGGCCACGGAGCCTAGTCCCCAGATGCTCGACGGCTAACACCCACGCACGTCCGGGGATACCGTCGAGACCCGGGGCTGTTTTCTTGCCCCGCAGCCGAAGCACCACCGCCCGAAATTCCTCGGGCGAAACCTCCGAAATAGCCCTTGCCGAACTCAACGACGATGACGTCGATGGATGTGACGCCATCGGTGGGGGAGTGACATCTTCAGTGGCAGGGAACAAAGCTGCGACGACCTCTTCGACTAGGTCGCCCCGGAGACTCTGCGTCAGTGGGGGCGTCCACGGGCGATATCTCCTCATCGCCACGCGATATGGACGCCCCCAAGGGTCGTTATCGAGAGTTCCCCGGAACTCCTCCTGAGCTGCAGACTTTGCCCTAGCTATTGCCACGCGCAGCGCTCTCTTAGCCTCCCTGTGGAGGCCGTGAAGCAGCCGCTCCTGGTCCTCGTCGCCGGGAAGACGGATCCGACGACGACGGTGTCTGGCGAGACGACGAAGGGCGGCCACGCAGGAGACACGTAACCGCGTGAGTTCCGCCGACCACCAGAACACCTGGCGCTTCTCGGGAAGACGTCGGACTCGGGGCATGGCCGCGTCACAGACGCGCGACATCGCTGCCCCGAACCACGACGCCTCCTGCTCGACCTGCATCGGTGCCTCCGGTGCAGGGAGCCACGCCTGGGCCAGTGCGGCCTCCTTCAGGGCCTCAACATCGAGGCGTTTTACAGACCAACGCGGGCCGTCCGACCGCGGGCCAGTCGGTCCTCCACTGGACTGGGGGTTAGGGGATAAGGCGACGTCGAACCGAATGTATCGGTGATCCGACAACGTCTCCTCGTCCACCAGAACTCTCCAGTCACGGACACGGCGGGCAATAGCTGGGGTGGCGAACGTGAGGTCCACCACCGATCCGCCATTATGCCGCACGCACGTGTTAACTGACCCGCGATTCACGACGGCCAGGTTGGCCGAGATCGCCCATTCCTCCAGGGCCTCGCCGCGCCTGCTGGTGACCGACGAACCCCAAGCCTGAGACTTGGCGTTGAAGTCGCCGGCAACGAGAACGGGGCGAGGCTGACTGCCTTGCACCACCAGGGCCCCTAGCCGAGTGAGAAAGTGCTCAAACTCGGCCAGGGATCTATTGGGGGAGAAATACACACCCACAATCCAGATCCCCCCCAACAGAACCGCCACACATCCCGGCCCCTTCGCTACTTTTTCGAAGGGTGGGGAGCCGGCGGCGCCCCGAGTGATGACTGCCACCAAACCGTTAAGGTCCCCTGCCCAGTCTTCCCTGGGGGGAACAAAATAAGGCTCGGCGACCACAGCCACTTGTATCGACCACTGCGCCATGCTCTGGACTAACAGGTCCTGGGCCCTGGCGCAGTGATTAATGTTCGCCTGGAGGAAACGTTGTGCCATATTAATGGGCGATCTCCATCTGCTCCTCTAGGGGGAGCGCTGTCGGCTGGATCACAACCCCCGATACCTGACCACGATTTACGCGGTGAGAACGGGAGGAGGCGACGCATGCCTTGGCGCCCACCTGGTGCCCCGCGGGTTTACCTGCATCAGCGCAGACTGCGCAATGCGGCTCCGCGGAGCACTCCTTGGCCTTGTGGCCCAGTTTACCGCAGCGGTAGCAAACGTCGCTGCGGTCACACTCTTCGGTGCACCGTGCCCGCACATGTCCCCTGTGCAGGCAGCGGTAGCACCTCATAGGCCTCGACTCAAGGAGCTGGACGCGTGCAGCTACCCAGCCGATCAGCACTCGGCCCGAGCTTAATATTTTGTCGGCAGCCTTGGCAGGGCACCGTACCCACGCCGCACCAAGGCCCGACCGGTCGGGGCGGATCTCCCCGACCTTAACAATCTCGATGAGACAATCCCCAGCCCTTGCGAGGGCACCTGCTATCAGTTCCGGGTCCGCTGATGCGTCTAACCCGGACACTCTCAGTTCCGCGGTTTTACATGGACGGGAGATGCGAACGTCTCCCGCCAGCTCTGAACCACGGAACACCTCCCTTACTTTCTCCGCAAGGGAGTCGGCTTTCACTTCAGACTCCGGGCCGGGTACCTCGTACAGGTACCCGCCCGTTGCCATGAGGCGCGCCCGCGTCTCCGCAATACCGAGACCGGCCAGATCCACGCGTTGCTGGACGACACGCAACACATTGGCATACGTGACGCCCCGCGCCAGCCCCTCTGGCGTTACCGTCAACGAGACGGCTGCCTTACGGGGCAAGCGGATCCGCGGTTCTGGTCGACGCGGCTGCGGCGGTGCGGACGCCGCAGCACCCGGCATGGACTGGGGATGTTTCTTCCCTTTTTTGGCCACTACGTTCCACCCCTCCTCCATCGATGCAGGAGCAGGGGGAAGTGGCCGCGGCACTGTGGGTGGTCGAGCAGCAGGGGTGCCGCTTCTTTTTTTAATTTTTCCCCTTTTCCCTCCCCTTCGGGATGTACGAGGATTTGGGGACACCACAGACGTTGACGGTGACGTCAGCCCAGCAACTGCGACAGACGTAGGTCGGGGACAGGGAGCGCAAACAGGGGTAACCCTGTCATTGCTCCTTCCCTTTCCCAGCCCCTTTCCCTTCGGAGTGACCGGCCCGGCAACATCTGATAGGGCTTTTGAGGGCCCGGGTACTATGTTTGGCCTAGATGGCCCGGCGATGGCGCATACCGGCTGTGACGCCACTCCAGCTCTGGCCTTATCCGCAGCCAGAGGGGGCCGAGTAATGGGCTCCGGAGGTAGCCTCGAGCTTAATGCCTCCAAGCGCGCGTCTATTATACTTAATATACGGCGCTCGAACTGCTCAAAGCGACCTCTTTCTTCTAAACTGGCCCCATCTTGGGTCACCGGCTGCGGCTGTCCAAGAGACTGGACTGTCACCAGCATCTCCTCCATTACCTTTTGTTGGGCAGCCAGGGAGGCCTTGAGAAGTGCGATCTCTTGCGCCATTGCCGCCTTCTCAGCCTCTAACCTAGCCACCTCTGCGGAGGCTGACACCTCCATCGTTGCAGTGTCTGTCTCAGACACTGCAGCCGGGCTTTCCGACACGGCCATTACTTTGCGCGCCGGTTCAAGTCCGCTGTCGCTGTCGCTATCGCTATCGGGCGTGTCCCGTTGACGAGCTATTAGCGCCCTCTTTGACCGCGTCATCATTCCACTAATACCGGCTTTGTCTTCGGGAGCCAAAGCTTTGGAAGTGACTCCAACAGCCGCCTTCTGGGACTTACGCCCAGTATTGTCCGTCTTTCCAGGGTCACTAACGTCCCCCGGGATAGACGACTTCTCCATATCAACATCGTTTTTATTTTTAAAGTTTTTTGTGTTATTTTTCATTTTGAATCCCACGAGTATGGGGGAAATAACGGTCCATCCAGGCAGAGCCCCCTGTACCTGGGTAAGCCTGAGGTATCACGCACGGAGGGGCAGCAGGTACTCCGGCGGCGTGGTTCGCACTAGCGACCGAACTACCCATCGGCCATGCATCCCCTCGCGGTGCGCCGCCGCTTGGGATTCGGGGTGACTTTTTATAGAGGTTTTCTACCTCGCGGCCCAGGCGGTTAAGCCAAGACCCTCGGTCCAGTCGGAGCGCGAGACATGACCACAGACCTCCAGACCGGATTACGATGCACGACGGTGACAGCAGGAGAGAGAGTCCCCCCCCCCCCAACTGCGTGCTCGGCGGCGGGGTGAGCGCACACCGAGCCCGCCGACACCCCCGAGATAAAAACTCGGGAGTAGCCCGAGATTCGAGCAAGGGCCGTCACAAAAGCGACAACCATCAACCACCTTTTGTCAGGAAATTGGCCGTTGGTCAACATGACCACCGTTGCCCAGGGTGCACCACGTGGAGGTTTCCTGACTTCGCACCCCATATACATTCAAGCCTGTAATCCCAAAGGAGTAGGCAGAGGTGTGGTTACACCCACTTTTTTCCGAATTTCCTCTCAGACTCCGGGCCGATACTGAGTATTTCTAAATAGAAAAACCCAATATCACTATCCCCGACCCGGGGATCGAACCCGAGACCCCAGCACAGCAGTCGTAACGGATGCGCAATTACGCTATTTAATCTATACTAATATTATAAAGAGGAAAGATTTGTGTAAGTATGTTTGTAACGAATTGGCTCAAAAAGTACTGGACCGATAAAAAAAAACTTTCACCATTTGAATGCTACATTATCACTGATTAATATAGGCTAGACAACTCCTTGGATTGTATACTTCTGCTCCCGAAAATAACCGCCACGCGGGTGGAGCCGCGAGCAACAGCTATAATATATAAAATGAATTTATAAAATCGACTTATATCGAATAATTTATGAATTTAATAAGAAATTCTTTATAGCAATACAATATGTAACATATTTTACTGATCAAAGTAGGTTTTCTATTTTACAAAAATCTTGAAAACTACTTGTTGAACAATATTGGCAAACACTATAAATTACATTGGCTTGGTTTGGAACATATTTTATTTTATTGTTTAAAGTGAATATTTGTTTAATGAAACCTTGAAAATGAAATAGTATATATTGTCTTTAGATTCGATGTATTACATATTTGAACGGTATTGACAGCCGCTGCAGAATATAAGACTGGTTCGATTCCTGCACAGAGATAATTGTGTGATCTAGATATGTTTGTGTCGGGCGTTGTGTTTTTTATGCTTTATTTTATTTATTAAATATAATCTTACAGGTTACACCCAATTCGATTATATTTACATTGTTATATAACTTATTCAGATACAGATAGATATTTCATACAGTCGATACATTATTCGTTACAGTCACTATAGTCGCCGTTATGAATTCCACCAGTGTGCAATTAAAGATATCTATGTTCCGCCCAACTTAGTAAATTATGTTTATGGCTCTCACCACTGGAGCGTACCGAACAATCTTGGTGCGAGTCAGTATTGTGATACTGAGTCGGCCGTTCTTGATTGTTCGGTTATGAGACCGAGTCTCTCTTAGACCCACGACACGTGCCTGACTGTATGATGTTATTATATTTAACAGTATCTTAATTTAAAATATTCATCCTGTGAATCAAATTGCTTGGATGAACCCGATACTAGTGCTAGTGTGGACACCGTAGTTAAATGTATTTGTATAATATGGATTGTTTAAATAAAAATAAACCCTTTGACAGTCTCCGTGGTATACTGGCTGTGAAACGAGAGGTTGCGGGTTCGATCCCCGCACCAAGACAAATTTTTGTGTCCAGAAATGTTTTTCTTGGGTCTGCGTGTTGTGAGACCGCAAGGCTCTTATAGTTCTTGATAACCACAACACAAGATAACTTCATCCTACCATTGGTCAGGAATGTGTGTATGAATGTTAGGTGTTATTTAAAAAAAAAAAATACTAGTGATCCCGGGCAGACGTCCTGCTATAAACTGCCTTCTCTGTGGACCGAATTTTCGTTAAAAAATAAGATATTCAGATCTCGACAACAGCGCTACCTATCGGATCTAAAACTATCTTATCTTTTAAGTGGGACCCAACCACACACATACAGAAAATTTCATTGAAATCAGTTATAATAATAATAATAAGTAAAATGAAATGAAATACTAGGCCCTGTATTAAACATTGTCCTCCCACTGCTGGGCACGGGCCTTCTCTACTAATGAGAGGGGTTAGGCCTTAGTCTACCACGCTGGCCTAATGCGGGTTGGCAGACTTCAGATACCTTCGAAAATCTCTCAGATATGCAGGTTTCCTCACGATGTTTTCCTTCACCGTTAAAGCAAGCGATAATTAACATTTTAATACACACATAACTTTAGAAAAGTCAGAGGTGTATATTGTGTTTCCACTTGTGTTTCGAACCTACGACTTTCGTCTTGACAGTCCGTACCGCAACCAACTAGGCTATCGCTGCTACCTAAATCTGCTAAGCTGCTGCTGCTGAAATCGGTTGAGTGGTTTCAAAGTCTATCACGGACATATGTAGTTTCTTTTTGTGTTATATAGAAATACTACGTAGGTATATTTAAAGTAATATAAATTCGCGCTGCAATGTTGATATCTCTCAACCGTTATCATTAGTCATGTTATCTAAAAGTGTTGTGTAGAAAAATATATGCAATATAAGAGGAAGGAAAGTTTGTATTCTCTCTATTTGCGTAAAGTACGCAGCGGGGTAATATCATATGATGTACTCCCAAAGTGAATTATGAAACAAAATAACAAATAGTGCAAGTGTATAAAAGTGAAGTCAATTTTTGTGGAGTTATGATCGATTAACTGGCTGTGAAATGGGAGGTTTTGGATTCGATAATGCACCGGGACTAATGTATGTATGTGTGTATATATGATACTACCGGCCTAGTATTAAACATTGTTCGACTGCTGGGCACGGACCTCTAATACTCAGAGGCCTAAGTTCACCACGCTCCGGCCTAATGAGTTGGTAGACTTCACATATTTTTGAAATTCTTAAGAAAATTCTCAGGTATGCCGGTTTTCTCACAATACTTTCCTTCACCATTAAAGCATGCGATAATTACAATGAATACACACGTAATTTTAGAAAAGTTAAAGGTTATGCCACTTGATCTGATTTCAAACCTAGGACTCTGGTCTTGACAGGCCGTATCATTCTTCACTAGGATATCGCTGCTTTTGTATATTTTTGTGATCTGGAAATATTTTTACAAGATTGTGTGAAGTTAATTCTATTACCTACTGATTGTTGACTGTTGTTATCTATACTGTTATAAAGCTGAAGACATTGTTTGAACGCGCCAATCTCTGGAACTACCACTCCGATTTAAAAAAAAAATATATATTTTGTAGCATATTTATCGTAGAGGGTTATAGGCTACCTGTTATCACGTTACAAACCATGGTAGAGCAACAAATGGCTGTCAATACACAATAATACAACGTCACGAGCAATATCTTAATTCGTATAATAAAAAAAGATAATTTAACGTAATTCGTTCAACTGAGTTCTATTGATTGACCTTTCAGCAACATTCTTTAAAAACTTTGCATATTCTAACAGAGGCCGATAAACAAATATCATCTATAATGGTTTCTTATGTTTACGCGAATGTTATACATTGTAATAAAACGAAATTTACGGATTCTAGCGCGGTTTATTTTACTTTTTTAATCCGAAGT
The DNA here is from genome assembly GCA_905220505.1 of Laothoe populi. Lineage (NCBI taxonomy): Eukaryota > Metazoa > Arthropoda > Insecta > Lepidoptera > Sphingidae > Laothoe > Laothoe populi. The sequence goes on from HG992168.1 coordinate 16,561,743, forward strand.
TTCTTAAACACGAAGTCTGAAGTTGCTGCACATTCAGAGGAAGGCTCCAAGCATTATCTTCGATTTGACAAACCACAAATCTTTGCCAAAGAACACCGATTCCTGCCTAGGATGATTCGCGAGGCTATTGAAATTAAAAAACATTCACATTTCAATAGAGAAGATGGTTGGAAGCTAGCACCAGCCTGGGATCCAATTATACATTTAATTAAATCGGAACCCAAAAGACCAACTGCCAGACCTCAAGACATTTTGAGCTCCTTCTGCGTAGATCGGACTACAACAAATAAAAATTAGATATCACCAATATGGAGGGTAGAAACATTGCACTATACTTTCGTGACGACATACAACTCAGTCTCCCCCGTGACCATGAAAAAGCCTTCGAAACGTCGGGTTAAAAAGTAAAATAAACCGCGATAGAATCCGTAAATTTCGTTTTATTACAAATATCATCTGATAGTAAGAGACCGGTACCACCTATAAATACTCTTAATAAACAAACAAACGTTGCCGATCTTAAGTATTATATAAGGCGTCGCTGTCACGCCTGACTCCCCCGTCTGGACGTGGACCTCGAGGCATACTTAGAAGGCACAAAGAATCGCTTGTACATTATTATTAATTCATTATTATCATTGGTATTTCATGTATGTGTCACACATTTAACAAAAAATACATCTTTCTAATGCTGCCTCGGTGGCGTGGTTCAAATTGCGCATGCGTTACGACTGCTGTGCTGAGGTCTCTGGTTCGATCCCCGGGTTGGGTAGTGATATTGGGTTTTTCTATCTAGAAATTCTCAGTACTAGCCTGGAGTCTGAAATCTGGGCCAGGTATGGCGATAGGCTCGACCCCTATCACATTATGGGACTGAAATTCGGCGAAAAGTGGGTGTACTGGTTACAACTCTGCCTACCCCCTCGGGGATTACAGGCGTGAGTGTATGTGTGTATATGCATGTGTGTACGTCTTTCTATGTATTTGTCTTTATAATAAAAGGTGATCATGATTAGTCATGCTAACCTTTTATTGTATTTATAACATCTGTTACTTACATGATATTTCCTTACATGATATTTACCATTGGTTGTCCATAATATGAATAATGGAGATTACCCTATAATATCGACCTGGGTAAAAGTTTGTCATCAAGTTCTAAGGCTAGATCTCTGAGGCGTAATTGGTAAAACACGCGTTGCACAAACCATAAGCGGCTTTCTAAACGCGCGATGTTTTATTGATCTATATCTAGTCTGTTTGTAAATAATAATAAATCTATATAAATAAAAAACGATGTATGTTTGTCCTCTATGGACTTCTAAAATATTCATCCGATAATAATGACACTTTATTGCGTTGTTATACATACGGAGGCCCGAAAAAATAAAAAGAACTCGCTAGATGGCGCTGCAGAACATCAACCCCAATACCGTTCAACCGACCGTAATTAATCAAATTTACTACTTTGCATTGTAACGCATGCCGGGTGCAGCTAGTAAATAACACCCGACAGACACACACATAGTCTTGACCCCACACAAAGATACCGAGTCCTTTGTCGATCTACCATCATCATAGCACGTGTCGATCACTTATCCTACTAATCTATATTCAAGTTAAAATGCCTAGAAATAATGAGGTCATTGTCAATTTTTCGTCTTAGTTACAATAACGGAGAATGTCAATGTTTTGGTATTCTGCGGGCGTGCATTCCTATCCTTACTCGTTAGATCTGCATACACCTTGGGAATTAGACCACGAGGACATGCCAATCAACGGAAAAAGATGCAATACAGCCACGGACCAAAGATCTTAATAGATAACCTAAAATATTTATTACTTTTTGCCAGGCTTCACCTGCGTTGGAGTTATTATTGAATGATAGGGCATAAATTCGATGGGACACATTAGGCTATTACACCGTTCTATTTTATGCTATCCCATAGGAACCGAGCATTTTCCGGGACAAAAACAGACTATGTCACTCTCAGACCCCTTAACTAACACTGCAAAAATCATGTCGATCCCTTGCTCTGTGTAAAACAAAAACAAAACTGTCCCACAGAAAACGTCCAATTATCCGGGATAAAAAGTAGCCTTTGTGCTGTTCCAGACTATAATCTATCTGTGTGCTAAATTTCAACCAGATCCGTCCAGCCGTTCTGGCGTGATTGTGTAATAAACAACACCCAAAAAATGCGCATTTATAATACTAGATGTTGCTCGCGGGTCCGCCCGCGTGGTGGTGATTTATGGAAGGAAATGTATACAATCCATGGAGGCATCTTAAGCTATTACACATTTCTATATTTTGCTATCCCATAGAATGCGTGTATTTTTCCGGGATAAAAAGTGGACTATGTCATTTTCCGATCCCTAAACTACCACTATGCAAGAAATCATGTCGATCCCTTGCTCTGTGAAAATCTAAACTATCCCACGGGAACTTTCATATTTCCGGGATAAAAAGTAGCCTATGTGCTATTCCAGACTATAATCCATCTCTGTGCCAAATTTCAACCAGATCCGTTCAGCCGTTGTAGCGTGATTGAGTAACAAACATTCATCCATCTAAACATGCGGATTTTTAATATTAGTAGGTTTAGTAAGATTTTACAATACGAATATTGTGAGACCGAAAGTCTCTCGTAGTTCCTGAAATACTAGATATCAAAATCTTATTTATGTTGTGTGTATTTACTATTATTAAATTATGGATTTTATCATTCAATTGACTGCCTTGGTGGCGCAGTTGTAATTGCGCATGCGTTACAACCGCTGTGCTGAGGTCTCGGGTTCGATCCCCGGGTCGGGTAAAGTGATATTGGGTTTTTCTATGTAGAAATTCTCAGTATTAGCCCGGAGTCTGGAACCTGTGCCCGGTATGGCGATAGGCTCGCCCCCTATCACATTATGGGACCGAAATTCGGCGAAAAGTGGGTGTACTGGTTACACCTCTGCCTACCCCTTCGGGGATTATAGGCGTGAGTGTATATGTATGTATGTATGTATCATTTAATAACTTTAAAAAATAACACACAAATTAGATTAAACGAGTAATGGGAATTGATGGAACATGTCATGATATATTTTATAATTAGTGTTTAAAACATGAACATAATTGAAATTAACATTATGTAATTAGACAAAAAATATACAGTTCAATCGGTGATCAATCATAACTTATAGGTTAACAAAAAATTGCATATCAAACTAGATTTTAGAATGTATGTAAATCGAATTAACGCGTCCAGATTTTAAGCTTCCTAGATTAGTTCGAAGTTTTATAAGTTGTATACAGCTTATATAATCATTCAGTAGTTATTGCTTATTTAATATTTTTATCGGCGTGTGACTTAGAGTATGTGACAATTACGATTATATTTACGTGTGATTTATTTTGAGCGTGTCAAGTTTATTCTTCCTGCATCAGTTACAAGTAGTGCCGCATTATTGAGCGAGTTTTTTCATGTCCACGTGTTAGTATATTTACATTCTAATTTTTGTAAAAAATGGCCTTTTAACTGATATTTGCATAAAACACCGCCCGACTGAAACTCGAGGACACGCTATAATTTAGTGCTACACAAAAAAAAATCTAGGGGATTTTAAAGTCATCTATACAACAATGGCACTGAAGTATAGCAACTGTCCCGGGCCTTCATTTGCTAGAGTTGTACGGAAAAATTAAAAAAAACTTCAGTCCGCATTCTAAATTCAAAAAATATATTTTTAAAATAAGATCGGGTATAGTACCGCATAAATTTTCCTCTTGTGACACACACGTTTTATCATCATCGTCGTCTTTATCATTACTTGTAATAAGTTTATTGCGAACCGAAATCCGACTTGCCTATGCAAGAAATATTAGTGTGAAATAAGTATTACCATTTGAGTATCGTGGATTTCACTATGCTGCATATTGTAATTACCAATGCGTGTAGATCCTAGATCCTCCTAGATCCTGACAATAATATATCGAACATTCACACACATACTCCCGTCATCACACTAGGTCAAATCTGTATCGTGGGAAGCAAGAACTACGAGAGACTACGGTCCTACAACACCCAGACACAAAACTAATTTTCTGGATCAAATTTGTCTCAGTGCGGCGATAAAACACTTCGGCCTTTAGTATCGGTTACTTCTGATAGCTTTTACCAAATCTATTTTTTAATTAATTCATACGACTATTGGATATACTTGAATTATTTACAAATTAGGACTAGTCAAGAATAAAAAGCACATAAATCTAATTACGAGGTATGTAAATTAAAAGACTGCATTATAAAACTTATTGAAAGTACAATTCACGAATGGAAACCTGTCCATATTTAAATTTGGCCTCTGTCCACTCCCCGTATGGTAAATGTGTATAATATATTGATCTGATTTGATTATGTCAACTTTTCCGACATATATATGGTGTTATGTATAGGAAGCGACAAAAGCTGTTAATGTTCCGCCTTGTAAGCATGGTAATGATGATCCATTTGTTTTCGCTGAAAGCTTCGGCTTCCGCGTGGGACCGGAAGGTCACGGGTTCGGTGCATCAGGGCACATAAATAACCCATCAGGCCAACCTACCATGACAGTCCCGAATACAAAATACAATCGTTTGTATCAAGAACCTTTAAGAATTCTCATGGACCTAGTAGGTATGGACCTAAGACAAATATCAGTAACGACTAATAATTTACCGGATTCATTTGACTTATCTGATACCACGTTTTTTAATATCTGATAATAATAATATGTGTGTATTAAAATGTTAATTATCGCTTGCTTTAACGGTGAAGGAAAACATCGTGAGGAAACCTGCATATCTGAGAGTTTTTCGAAGGTATGAGAAGTCTGCCAACCCGCATTAGGCCAGCGTGGTGGACTAAGGCCTAACCCCTCTCATTAGTAGAGGAGGCCCGTGCCCAGCAGTGGGACAATGTTTAATACAGGGCTAGTATTATTATTTATATATATTAATAATAATATCTGATGCTGATTACAATACAACTCATACTAGTCTATACTCGATACTTATCCATACTCAACAGCGTAGGGCAGCGGGCGAGAAGCCGGTTGTGAAAACGAAAGGGCGCGAGAGGCTGCGGGTTCTATTCCCGCACAGAGACAAATGTTTGTGGTTTCGACAAAAATTTCTCGCAGTTTATAATAACCCCTCTTTGTGCCAGACAACGTAGTAGTACAATATATAACCCAGGACTGAAATTATTATTTTACAACAAGTATAAATTATAGATTTCTTTGTTTTATACGAGAACAAGTGACGCATTTTGAATAATAATATCCTAATAAATGAACATTAATGTAACATTAAATATTTAAATTACACACAAACTAAACATACTAATTAATTCATTAATGTTTTAGTGAATGTGCCGCCTCTAGTTAATATATAAAATATTACGGAATAATGACGGTAGAATATAAATAACCCATTATTTCTGAAACGATGTATAAATACATTTTTACATACTTGTGCGCTATAATCTTCAACTTGTGCCATATGCCTCTCTGATCTTGTGCTTTTGTCGCTGTGACATGTCCTTCGATACTATTTAAGCATGTTACATACGCTATAGAGGTATAAACATGCGTCTCATGAAAGAGGAAAGCGAAAGCAATAAAATAAATAAATAAAATTAAAGTCTTTATTGATTTAGGCAAGGCACTTATATTAAAATTATTTTAATAACAATAGCACAACGAAAACCTTTAAAAAAATATAAAGGAAGATTGAAGAATAAATTTTAGATGTGGGTGGATATGTGGTCTTAGATTTGAATGTCATTGACCAGCTGATCTTTATTCTTTGCTTGAGTTATGCAACTATGTAATATAAAAGAATATATGAATTCTACAGGATCAGAGTTTGAGTATGGTGGCATACATCATATCATGGGACGGAAATAAATTCTTCAAACCGTGGTTGTACTGGTTGCTCTGTGTTTTGGGTTTCAAAGCAATAGCTTATAAACATTGGATATGTGTATAGAGGAAAAAAAACAAGAAAAGATTAAAACAAGACTCCTAAAAAGTAGAATTAAAATCCATTAAGGTATAATTCGAGTAGTTTTACGCGTAGGCGAGTCGGCAAATTGGCTTTAATGCGACGTTCACTAATCGACAGCAGTTTACGCTAACTGCCTCTTATCCATCAAGAAATTGGCAAATGCTCCGAAGAATTGTTTAATCTTATCCCAACCAGCCCAAATAGCATAAAACTCTGACTTTTCTAAAGTTACGTGTATATTACGTTATATATATATATATACGTTACGTGTATATTCATTATTAATTATCGCTTGCTTTAAAGGTGAAGGAAAACATCGTGAGGAAACCTGCATACCTGAGAATTCTCGTACGAATTTCAAAGGTATGTGAAGTCTACCAACCCACATTAGGCTAGCGTGGTGGACTTAGGCCTAACCCCTCTCATTAGTAGAGAAGGCCCGTGCCCAGCAGTGGATATTGTTTAATACAGGGCTAGTATTATTTTATTATTATAATATATATATATATCTATTGTTTCGATGTAACGCCGTGTAATTCAATATTATGTTTGTTGTATGGCAGAACAAGACGTTGTAGCATTGTATGTTGAATCATAATATCGCGCACATCTTTCTTTGTCTGGCGATACTGTATATAAACAATTTAACAATAGATATGTGATTAATTTGCTAATTGTTCCTAGAAAATATTTATTCACGAATTCTGTTCTCCTAGTAGGACGATGGATGTCATATCCATATAGAACCACCCATGGCCCTTAAAAGACGAATATTGAAAGCTGCCTTTTTTATCCTGGCACGGCAAAGTGACCACACTGTACCTGGTGGTAAGCTCAGTGCCGTCCAATTAGAGTATCGAGTAGCGAGAGACAATCTATCCCCCGCTACTCAACACAATCATGTCGGCCTGTAGCTTCTTCACACTACGCCATGGGGCAAAAAGGTGAAGAAGTAGTCGAGGGTCTACAGTGTGTCAGTGTAGTGTCAGAGTACTCAGAGGGTCGCAAAACAGCCAAACATCGTACCCCGACAAAACCCGGATGTACTACACTGGCTGATTAAGGGACGCAACTCATTTGCGTGTGCCACTATGGCGGGTCTTACACCCTGCGCACGGTGGTCGCTATCCGGGCAAATAAGAATGTCCTACCACCAGCAAGTAGCATAATATCAGGATATTCTTAAGTTGCGTCCTTTGAAGCGTGTTGGTCACGCCATATTCGTTTACGTCATACTGGGTGTTCCGTCTCTCGGTATATCATACCAAGTGTTCGATAAGCTCCGATAATGTCATGAGATCCTAGTAGTTAATTATCACTATTGCTGCGCAGTTGGTCGTAGTTTTGTGCGAACAGTGAGTCCAATGACCTCTATTATATTTATAAAGTCCTGGTATTTTATTGCGTGAGGTATCGTGATATTTGCTTGATAGTTAGTCCCATTGTTAAACAATTACTTAAACGAGGCCAGAAATAATCTCTTCATAAATATTATATTAATGTTATAAAATATATAAACTTTTTATCATCCTAGTAACCTTCATGAGGTCAACGACCGGCTTTAAAATAATGAAGTCATTATAACAGAGATATTTATAATTACATATTATATTTTATGTTTGTATATTAAATTGGGTAATTTTCCCATCGTACGTAACCAAAATATGCTTTTAAAGGCCGCATCAAATTTTGACAATGTTTATAGGTATATGCATAACTCTCTAGCACTTAATTAGCTATAAAAAAATATTAGTAGCTGCCTAAATGCTTAGGATACATTGGTTGATTTTCAGATTTCGTTGACGAATGCCATAAGTTCTGACTTAGCAACGTATTGCAAATGAACTCCAATTATTATTCTATCAATGAAAAACAATGAAATTCGAATTCGTTATCAAAACTAAACAAGAAAGATACCGACAATACCATCTATAGCGTCATAGGTCTTTATTTCAATTCTGATTGACATTAAATCTTGTAACATTGTAGACGCAAGGAGATTGTTTATCATGTATGCGGTTGCGTACTTCGCCGACATGCCTACTCGGATTAGATAATATTGTTATGATGCGAAATTGTATCTACTACGTGTAACGGGAATAACGCACATCCTCAGACACCCCAACTTAAAAATATTATTACAATCATAATTCATGTATTGAAATTAGACTGCGATGAATATAAATATTGTTTTTTTATGAAATTAGTTGTTCTAATTTTCGACATAAAGTTCGTAATTTTAAGTATTTAATATTTTAAAGTATTCGTTTATTATTGCATTTAGAAAATACTTTACCGCATCGAGTTATGTTTCAGTTTCGTTTGTCTTGAACGTTAAATTAAAGGGTGACTATTATTTACCTGAATGTTAATTATTTTTGAAAAAAAATATAGTCTATTAAAATATCGTTGATATAGATTCAGTCGCTTATTCTGAACAAACTACTTTCAGAGTGTGCATTAATCATGTTACATGTTGTATAATTTTGAAAGTGTAGCTACTACTACGTCAAATTCAACTTATTTTTGCTTAAACATTCAAGCTAAAAAATTAACTACGTCATTTTATGAAAAACTCTTGGCATTTAGTGAGTTCTGATAAATATTAATTGTCTGAATGTGGATTTTTGTGGTTTCCGGCTCATTTTTCCTTCCCGTACTATTCTAAACAGGCCCAGTTAAATATACAAGGCTTTATAATATTGCAGTTTAAACTGCTACTTTTGTGAACTCGTAATGTACCATTCCGCGATCTTTAAGTAAATATAACTATTTACAAGAACATTATCTTGGTTACTTCTAAAATATCAATCTGTGGAACAGTTTGTCAGCTACCGTGTTCCATTCTTCCTATGATCCTGGGTCCTTTATACGTAGTGTGAAGAAGCTACACAGCAGGCCGGCATTATTGTATTGAGTAGCGAGGGATAGATTGTCAGTCTCTACTTTATACTCTAACTGGCCGGCACTTCCCATACCATCGGGTGCAGTGTGGTTACTTTGCCGTGCCAGGACAAAATTGCCTGGTAGTTTCCGATATCCATGAGACAGGCGATCTAGTGTTGGGTGTTTTGAGTGTATTTTCTATATATAATATGGGATTTTTTATTTATATTATTGTGTTTTTTTGTTCAAGGGGCGCCAGGAGCATCCGCGCGGCGGCGTCCGGGGTGAGGGGTGCGGTGTGCGGCGAGAGAAGGGCTCGAAACATGCTCGCCAGCATAAAAGGCTTCTGGAAGGTCTGCCGCTATGGCGACCTCTACATGGTATGTAATGATGATAATGGAAGTTCTCACAAATACTACTAATATTATAAATGCAAATGTTTGAATGGATGGATGGATGTTTGTTACTCAATCACGCTGCAACGGCTGGACGGATCTGGTTGCAATTTCGCACAGAGATAGATTATAGTCTGGAATAGCACATAGGCTACTTTTTATCCCGGAAAATGTACAGCTCCCGTGGGATAGTTTAGTTTTTCACAGAGCAAGGGATCGACATAATTTTTGATTGCATAGTGCCAGTTTTGGGATCAGAAAAGGATAGGCTGCTTTTTATTCCGGAAAATGCACGCTTACTATGGGATAGCAAAATATAGAAAGGTGTAATAGCTTAAGTGCCTCCAATTTCATCCAAAAATTACCTCCACGCGGGCGGAGCCGTGAGTAACATCTAGTACAGACATAAATACTTCAAACTACTTAGATACCTACAAACTTTGACACTTTTAAGGTATATTACAAAATGAAACGTAGAAGAATAATTCACATTAAAACTATTTTGGGAGCAGACTGTTAAAGATGATTTAAATGTATGCCCGGTGTATGTCAAGGTTAAGGTCGTTTACAATAAAAACTAAATAGACGATTTGGCAACTGTTTAAATCTATCGTTTTGTAAGCGGCGCCTTTTGCGGTTAGTCTAAAACACCCACTACTTGCTCTACTTTCATATTAAAATATGATTAAATTAAAGTATGCTTACGTAGCGGATAGCGACCACCGTACACAGGGTGTAAAACCCGCCATAGTGTCACACGCAAGTGTGTCGCGTTCCGGGATCAGCCAGTGTACATCCGGTTTTTCTCGGGGGTCTAGAGTTGGAGTACAATGGCCATTTTGGCCATTTGGCCATTTTGCGGCCTTCTGAGTACTCTGACAATAGACCCTCGATCGCTTCTTCACCTTTTGGCCATGGCGTAGTGTGAAGAAGCAGGCCGGCATGATTGTGTTGAGTAGCGGGGGATAGATCGTCTCGCACTACTCGATACTCTAATTGGACTGCACTGCGCTTACCACCAGGTGCAGTGAGGTCACTTTGCCGTGCCAGGATAAAAAAAAAAAACGTATTGGATTTTTAATGAACAAAGTTTATGTTTAATGTTTTAAAAGTGCGACAGCTTAATGTAAATGTAATTTACTATCGTTGGAATTTTTTGAGGAATGTTTATGGAGACTGCCTCGATGGCGCTGTTGTAATTGCAGTACGACTGATGTGCTGAGGCCTCGGATTCGATCCCTGGGTCGGGGAATATTGGTTGGGATTTTGGATTAATATATGGGATATAATTAGCAATGAATACACACGTATTTAATAATCAGAGGTGTATATCATTTTTGGGCTGGAAACCAACCTACGATATTCTTCTCTATAGTCCGTACCACACCCAACTAGGCTATCACTGCTTTATTTATAGCTTGATCTGGAACAGTCAAGACTTTGGCTTATTACGTCATATGTTTACAATTTGTGAAGTCGAATATAATGGTAAATGGTTCAAGATGCACCCGTGAAATCAGTAATGGCTAGCACTCATAGAACTGCGTCATACATTAACCATTATAGTTTTAATAAATGACGCGGAAGCTACATAAAAATTTATTTCCCGCCGAAATTAGCATCTAAATGCTGTACAGGCTAGTGGGTAATTTAAATCTGGGAATGAATCAAGTGGTCTTTTTATATTTGAGACTATTTTAAAAGTATTTATATAATTGCTTATTCGTTTGACATTAATTAAATGCATTGGCCATATGTTTTTGTGTGTAATAATTTATTGTTTTATACCACTTGATAAAATGAACATTAACTTCATGTGTTTTTTTATTATTTTTAGTATTATTACAATATTGTATTAGGTAATACCGCATTAGCATTAGAAACACGTTTTTGAAATGATTTCAATAAATTATTCGCTTTTATGTAAAAATACAGTTATATAGCGTATTAGGTAATTTTTAATAATTCGCGAAAATATAGACTACGTTATACTCTTGAATTATTATACAAACCGAATCCCCTCTAAAAGAGTGCACCGGAAGGACGTGGGAACCCACCGTGTTATTTTCCCAAGAAACCTCAACAATTCACAACAGGTCACGACCCTCAGCAATAAGAAAAGCGATGTGGGGGGGGGGGGGGTAATTATACAAACCAAGAGTATTTGGACATGGTTTATCTATAAATACAATATCAAAACATGGAGATGCAAAAAATATCAAATTTCAGATACAATTTCAAAATAACCAAGTTTCCCATACACAGAATAGGGTTTTTGGGTCATGCATAAAATATTTTAAAGCAGCAATACTCGTCCTTTCAAACGTGACAACATAATATAAATTATTATCAAAATAAATCCACACAACATTATGTAGCGTCGAGTTTTAAATTATACATATAGTTTTCCAAATTGGGTAGCAACGTGTCCAATAATATTTTTTTTTATTCTGGCGCGGCAAAGTGACCACACTGCACCTGATGGTAAGCGCAGTGCCGTCCAGATAGAGTATCAAGTAGCGAGAGACAGTCTATCACCCGCTACTCAACACAATCATGCCGGCCTGCTGTTTAGCTTCTTCACATTACGCCTAAAGGACCCAGGATCATAGGAGCGAGGGAACACGGTAGCTGGCAAACTGTTCCACAGCATAATGATAAATACACCCAACAATTACACACATAGTCATGACCCCACACTAGGTCAAACCTGTATCGTGGATATCAAGAACTACGAGAGACTTTCGGTCTTACAACACTCAGACCCGAAACAAATGTCCGTCAGACAAACATTTATCTCGGTGCGGGAATCGAACCCACGCCCTCTCGTTTCACAACCGGCTACTCACTGCGCCATGGAGGCTGTTGAATTGTTTTGGTGATAGCATTTTTTATCACGAACCAGCTATTACTATCGGCGTCGCACCTATGAAACCCATTTGCTCCGATCTTGTGGGTTGTAACGTGATATTTATTAGATAGCCTATAAACTTCCTATCAATCGATACGTTTTTGGTAAAAAAGAAGAAAAATGTCATATCTACGATGCTGCTAATGACGGTTGATAGATTTTACATATCTATGAAATTCTTATGGGGAACTCTTCGGTATGCATGCATGCGTGTTTCCTCACGATGTTTTTCTCTACCGTTACCGTTAAGATAAAATGAACAATAATTACACAAGTTACTTCGAAAGTGAGTCTTGTATGCAATTTCAGATGGTTTCAAACCTGTAACTTACGCTTGACAGCCCACATCACTCTCAACTAGCGGCTTCCGTAACAATTTGATCTATATCTACTAATAATTTTAACGCTAAAGAGTGTTTTATGAACATAGCTTGTCTTTGAAACCACTAAACAGATTTAAAAAAAAAGTTTATTTATTGTAGAAGATTATTTACATTGTGTTACAACCAGAGTTGAACATAAGCCAGTCACGGGAGCGCCCAAAAACTAGTAAATACATTGTGATTTGGGATTAATAAATAATTTTGCAATCGACGATCAGGCCGTGTGTTCCAAAAAAATCTGCCGTGTATACATTGTCCCACTGCTGGGCACGGGCCTCTTCTACTAATAATAGGGGTTAGGCCTGAGTCCACCACACTGGCCTAATACGGGTTGTTAGACTTAACACACTGTCGCAATATTATGATCTAGAATTCTCAGGTACAAAAGATAATCGAGAGGAAAAAATATACGAGATTCAGTAAGCTATAATAAATAATAATGTTACGTCAACGATATTATTCATCAAGTGTTGACGGCACGAGACTGGTTTTTCTATGGATGCATTGTGATATAATAGACTTTTCTTGTTATCTATTATTGTATAATAATATGTATTGGTTGTAAATTGTGGTGCAATTATTTTATACTCTTTATATCTAGACTCTAGAGAATGTGGGTTGTTTGGTTCTATTACGAGTATAATTTGGATAAAATAATATAAGAAAATCAGAAAGTAAATCAAGAATCAAAAAATCAGTAAATTTAATTATTATTGTATATAAATATACATATAAACTCACGCCTTTATCCCCGAAGGGGTAGGCAGAGGTGTAACCAGTACACCCACTTTTCGCCGAATTTGTATATAAATATCTATCTATATATAATAGTATGTATCTCATATATCTAAATAATTTTGTATTACGCATTTTTGTTGCTACATAACATATTTATTTACTATGTTTATAAAATTTATATTATAATACATATATAGAGGTATGTATCATTCATATGAACATAATATTTACACAGTATATTTCGTAATAAATAATATAATAAACTTTAGTGTACAATAAAAGCTGATATTCTTACATGACTACTTTATTGGCTTAAAAATCTGTAAAAAAAACTCTATTTCGCTCGTAAATGTGAACGGGACATAATTAATTAGTTACAACCGAATATTAAATACATATTAATAACAATAACTTCTGTTATTTTCATTGGTACAATCTTCCTCATATTTCGTAACTCTACCGCTCCATGTGGCTCCTCTACGGGGTCTACGCCGTAGGCCGTAGCACTGTTATTAGCATAAGTTTTAATTTGTAATGAAGTAAGAAAGTCATTGATTTTGTAATAAAAACTTTTTGTACTTTATTTATCATCTAAACATTATCCGTTTATTGATCGGTTTTTCGCGCGAAAAGGGTAGTTTCCTATGTTTAATTTTGTATATTATTCGATACGCAAACGAATAAAATACGCAAAAGAAACTCCTTTACGAAAACGAGAATCAAAATTGCTTGAAAAATGAGGTTACAATATTTATTGGTATGAGCAAATACGCAAAGGCATGAGCAAAAATGGATGCGTATTGGAAACATATTGCTGTCTCCCTCGCACAACAGCAGAGTAATGGGGATTCTGAGAACCGTGACATCACGGCACGTATTATCCGTTTATTGATAAGACCCAATTGACTAAATGTACCGTTACACCATTAGCGTGCAAAAACAATACTGCCACTTAAAGCAATACAAAACAACAACTGCAAATGCTGAGTGATCATATAATTCGGTGTGTATCTAACGCGGTGTAATTATGAATACAAAAAACAGTTATCTGTTATGTAACGTCGGCTGGCATTGAACGGCGCGCGGTCGGACAGACAGACCGACCCGCGGGCCGCGGTCAAGTTCAATAACGACTGCCGACTCGCGTACTTCACTACACTCTATGGGGGTTATGTTATGGTAAAATATTACTATGTGTGAATAGTTTATACTTTGTGTTCCCTTTTTTTTATCCTGGCACGGCAAAGTGACCACACTGCACCTGATGGTAGATGCCGTGTCGTCCAGTTTAATCAATATCAAGTAGCGTGAGACACCAGTCCCCCGGTACTCAACACAATCATGACGGCCTGCGGTCTAGCTTCTTCACATTACGCTTAAAGGACCCAGGATCATAGGAAAGAGGGAACACCCTATGTATTTTGGGGGCATTTTCATCTTGCTTGCCCTATCGTACCATATACATTTACGATGTGGATAGGTCCACGACCGAACAAAGTTGAAATAAGTTCGGAAGCGGAAAACGATAATTTATTATCATTTATACGAGAAATTCGTAACGCATTTTTATTCAACTGTCGTCAAAATTGTTGGGACAATTTGTGAACAGCGCAGTTTTCCGTAATTTTGACAGCCACATTTGTTACAACAGTTGACCTCGAAAATTGTGGAAAATTGGTTCGGGTCAATTTTGAAGCATAAATAATTATTATACATTGCAGTGTAAACAATAAATACGAGTACGCAATTGACTTTTTGATAATGAATCCCGTCTGACTAAAGACTCTTTCAATTTAAGCTGTGGGTCCCTTTAGAATTATGATACTCGATGGAAAAATGCAACCCTAATTCATCTATTGCATTATGTTTGTACTCAAATATATAAAATTTACAAATAATTAACAAAACATCTACCGGTCAACCCTTCTCATTATTTGATTAAGTAAAAATCTGTAAATGCAAAAAAAACACTAATTGACTCATAGAGTCATGGCGATAATAAGTAAAACATGGTTTTTTCTTGTTTTATTAGTATGCATGCATCGGTGTTCGCTGATTTACCAATGTCGATGTAGGAAAATACAAGATTGTGGTTTAAGATAATAGTTTATTTCAAACTTCCCGTGTGATGTAAACGAAAGATTAGTCAAGCTACAGGTTAGAGGAAAATCAATTCATAAAATTTGAGACAATACACATTTTAATGTAAAAAACATTAGTAAAATTAAATGAAAATCTAAAGCAGTCGACGAGTCTTTTTGTCAGGGGTCTAGAGTTGGGGTGCGATGTTCGGCCGTTATGCGGCCTTCTGAGTACTCTGACACTAGACTTTCGACCGCTTCTTCACCTTCTTGCCTATGGCGTAGTATGAAGGGGTAGGCCGGCATGATTGTGTTGAGTATCGGGGGATAGATTGTCTCTCGCTACTCCATACTCTAATTGGACGGCACTATGCTTACCATCAGGTCCAGTGCGTCACTTTGCCGTGCCAGGATAAAAAAAGAGTCAAAGTACTAATAGTATGTTAGGTTGCGTGAAGCAGACCAACTTCTTTGTAGAGGTCAATAAGTTGATGGTCATGACAATGATCCTTGAATAAGGTTACAATGAAAAAGTGAAAAAAAATCGTAATAAAGCAAACAAATTAATTAATGGCTAATTCGGAATTAAGGAATTCTCATAATGAGTCAATAAGGAATAGGCCAATTAAAGCATAAAAACAAAGAGTCTATTAATAGTTCTGTGAATATAATTAATCAATTTTATAACCCGAGAGAAGTATCAAGAATAATCAACTCAAGAGCAAATAGCAATATTATGCAAACCATTATGAGTATTTTTTGCGCGTGTTACATAAATTCTTATTACGTACTGAAAAAACTCTTTTCGACAATTGGCGGCTTGGATGCGCGGGAAAACCTGAAGATTGCCATTATAATTATAGCCATTTTTTACGTTACTTTACTACATTGTGTTTTGATGAATTTTTATTGAAGTATTATATATGACAGTCTCCGTGGCGTTGTAGTTGAGCTGCTAGCTGTGAAACGAGAGGCCGCGAGTTCGATCCCAAATATTTGTATGATTCACAAATATTTATTTCAGGTTTAGGTATTGTGAAATCGAAAGTTTCTCGTAGTTTCTGATACCCACGACAAAAGGCTCGTATCTTACTGTGGGATCAGGACTATGTGGGTAATTGTGTGGTGTTATTTACTTTTTAAATAAAATGACAAGGCACAGAAATAAAGTCAGTCTAAGGCAGAAATCTAATTAAAAAGAAAGGCTTTTATATTAGGATTAGTAGTTGTTTTTATACTGGAAATCAGCAAACGAATCACTATGTTACCTGATATGTGACCTTCCCAGCTCATGACTACAGACCTTAAAGAATAAGGATAGGGATTACGAAAAGAAATGGGATTTGGATCTTTTAAGAAACTTTGCAATTTGTCGCGCCGGACTGCACCCAGTCGGTCGGGCTCATTCATACTGTATAGAATCCTACAGCATAGCTCTGCCACTTATAATGTCTACATAAATATATGACTACTGACATTGATGAATCAAGTTAATCCTGTTTAGGTACTCCTTATTTATTTACGGAAACGTGCAATCTGCAGAAACTACACGTGAATTTTGAACGTGTTTAACATACGTTAATTAATTGAAAGCAAAACTATACCAAAGATAATGATGTGTTTATTATCGAGATATTTGCGGAAGCGGAAAAGGTATCGACGTGTCGGATGTGGGGTTCGATTCTCAACGTAACCCGTGTTGAGTTTTTTTTTACAAACTAGTTTCAAGAAATTAGTAGATATGCCATCAAGTTAATGTTTTTTTAATTATAATCGAAGGTAATCTTGGCTGATATGCTAGGTAAGGCGAGACACTTGTACCAGGATACCATACAATTAAACAAAACGCGGCAAAGATAAATTGAATAACAACATGTACGAAATTATACACAATTACAATAGTTTTAGGCGAGCATATTTTCGTTGCGACGTTAAAATAACAAACGTGAATTGCTATTTTTTTAACACAATCATTTGGTATAATTTTTAAGCATTATAAAAAAAACGTTTCCATTTATTTACGGATTTAGTTTAGTGCGGTGATTTTGGAATTGACTATCGTATCACTATTATGTTTTAATTTTATCAACTTCATTATAACAACCGTTTCTCAGAGAATAAAGCAAAATAATGGGGCTGCAATCAATAAAGTTCTTATTGATTGCAGCCCCATTATTTTGCTGCAACTTGCAACATTTTTTTTACACCTAACAGTCACACACATAGCCCTGGTCCCACACTAAGATACGAGTCTTGTGTCATGGGTATCGGGGACTACAAGAGACTTTTGGTCTCACAACACCGGGATCTGGATCCCGGACATAAATATGTGTCTGTGACACAAACATTTGTCCCGGTGTGGGAAGGTTGCATTATATTTAAGTTCCTTCACGATTAAAACACTTCGATACCAGAACCACGCGTACTGGCTTACGGAGTCACAGCTTCGTGGAGTTTAATACCCTGGCCCGAACTAACGTCGCAAATTCGTATCTTTGCCGCAACATCCATCTGTGGAACTGTTTGGAGGCCTACGTGGTCCTAACTAAAATGCGGAGCCCTTTAAACGTACTGTGAAGAAGCTGCTGAGCAGGCCGGCATGATTGAGATGGTTAGACAGGCGCCACGGGGCGCCTACGTTCCGACTGACACAGGTATTAACGGACCATGGGTGTTTCGGGTCGTTCCTGTGTCGGATCGGAAAGGAGGTGTCCGCCGTGTGCCACCACTGTGGCAACTGCCGCGAGGACACGGCCCAACATACGTTGGAGGAGTGCCCAACCTGGGACGAACAGCGCAGCGCTCTCAGAGCAGTCGTCGGAGGAGACCTCTCGCTGCCGGCCGTGGTGTCGTCCATGGTCACCAGCCGGAGGTCCTGGCGTGCGGTGGCCAACTTCTGCGAGAGCGTCATCTCGCAGAAGGAGAGTGCCGAGAGGGATCGGGAACGAAATGATCCCTCCCGCCGCCAGAGAAGACGTAGGAGGCGCCGGGTGGACGACTGACTGGCGTCTCCCGCCCTGTGGAATGGGGGCGTTTTGAGAATTTCACCACGGTAACCCCTGCCCGTCGTACGAGGCGACTAATTGGGGCCATCGGGGGTCGCGGGCGCGCCGCGAAGGGCTGTCAGCCTGTATCGATGCACTCCCAAATGAGGGGCATCGTGCGACCCCGAGATGGACGGCAGCGCATGTGGTAAGGCCTCGTTCGCTGTCGTTGTTCGGTGCGCGGGGGCTCCTTAGCCCTCCATGGAGATGGGCTGCTACGCAGCACCGCGCAGGGGCGATTCCGGCTGCAATTCTAGCACTCCTTAGAATACCCCGGAGTCGCTCCGCAAGCGCCGAAGAAGGCCACCGCGGGGTTTTAGCTGGTAGTGTCGGGTGGGGTGTACATAGGGGTTAGGGACTCGGCCCAGTGGCAGCGCGGATAGCCATCATCCGTGCGAGGGGGATGCTGGGTCGTAAGACCGACTAGTCCAACATACCCGTTTTATTCTTAATCCGCTTCCCTCCGGAGCGGGCGGCAGTAATAAAACACTTTCCCCACGACAACAAAAAAAAAAAAAGGCCGGCATGATTGTCATCGAGTAGCGAGGGTTGGTTGTCTCTCGCTACATGATACAGGGCGGTACAGCGCTTACTATCTGGTAAAGTATGGTCACTTTGTCAGGATAAAAACATCAACATCGGATGAATCGAACGAGTGTTTTGTAAGATTTTATATAATAATAATAATACTAGCACTGTATTAAACTTTGTTCCACTGCTCGGGCACGGGCCTCTACTAATGAGAGGGGTTAGGCCTTAGTCCACCACGCTGGCCTAATGCGGATTGGTATTCACATACCTTCGAAATTCTTATGAGAATTCTCAGGTATGCAGGTTTCCTCACGATGTTTTCCTTCAACGGTCAATGTAAACGCTAATTATAATGATTTCACACGTAACTTTAGATAAGTCAGAGGTGTTTGCCATTGATTAAGATGATAAATGATATAAAGATGAGGAATTTCTAGGAATGTTTAAAAAAGGAAACAAGGCAATCAAGTAGCAAATTGGCAGCTGAGACAATTAAGCAATTTCGGTACACTTTGAGGTCTATTTTATTACGATGTTGTGTACATTTATTTATACGTTTTTCCGTAATATAAAATTTAAATGTCGGCATTAACGACATAAATTAAATCAATGCTACGAATCTTAAAAAATCTAGCTCTGAGATTATGTTCTAGTATTTTAAGTATCGTAGAATTAAAAACGAAAAATACAATCCTCAGCTTTGTCATTGTCAAATTAATCCACATACTGGTGTATATTGACTGGTCCAGAAAATACTCACGGAAATTAGCGATATTTATGACAGGTTTTCTATCGTGCGCTCAGTTCATTCGCTTTTTACTCACAAATTACAACCGATTTATGAGTTTTGAACAATGATATAATTGTTTTATTGTACCCTTATGGAGGTGATTTGCGTTAGTTTTTATTGGTATGATTATTACATAAACTAATTACATAGACCGGACGAGTCTTAGTTGTTGTTACACTATTATACTGGGTAATTAACTTACAGGAGTTATATTTAGACCAAGTAATTTGAACAAGTGCCTATGATGGCTTACTGTTCTTTTACTTTTACTGTGTATTTATGTGTATATTTGACTGCCTCGGTGGCGCAGTTGTAATTGCGCATGCTTTACGACTGCTTTGTTTAGGCCTCGGGTTCGATCCCCAGGTCGGGTAAAGTGATATTGGGTTTTTCTATTTAGAAATACTCAGTATCACCCCGGAGTCTGGAATTGTGCCCAAATGGCGATATAGGATAGGACTATAGGTTAAAATAAGTAATACACTTACGTAACAGTATGTTAAGTGGCTTTATTATCATTTACGAAATAGTAGCTCAATTAATGTACACGTGGAAAAATCGCGACCTAATATAGTAAAGACAAGTTCTATTGTCAAATCTGGTTTATTATATAGTAGTAATTTATCACATAATTTATTGTTCTAAAGATAGAATTCCAATGGTCGCGTAAACATGCTGCCAAAAGGTCAGTGGTATATTTGTAAATTGCGTAGGGTCCAGTACAATATAAACGCACAAACGCGACAGTATTGGTGTTCCATTAATGAAGTGCGTTTGTGTCACTTGTCGCGTTGATCCGAACTCTCTTGAATTCAACGAGGACAATTATATCACATTATTATTTATTAATTTAAAGTCAAATAAATAAATAACACCCATCAGTCACACAAATAGCCCCAACAGCACACTAAGATACGAGTATTGTGTTGTGGGTATCAGGGACTACGAGAGACTTTCGGTCTCACAACACCCAGACCCCGGACACAAATATCTGTCTGTCACACAAACATTTGTCCCGGTGTGGGAATCGAACCCACGGCCTCTCGTTTCACAGCCGACATTTGATTTGATATTTAATTTAAATAAACTACATTTTAATAAAGCTATATCACAGAGATGTATTAACTTGTAAGTGACAGTAGGCACGACGCTGAGGTCTATAAATCCGTAAATTAGCAGAGGACTGACGTCGTGACATGATCAATGTAATTTGTGTCGATTAACATTACTTTATGGGGTCATCTCGATATCTGCTGATTATGTTACAGATTGCGCGTTTCCAATGATTTAAAACTTGTACAGTGTGAATCGTGATATAAAATGTGAGCTTAACTGCTACGACAACGCAATAAGCTCTAGCTATTTATTAACAGTACGCAGCGATAGCTACATAGATTGGGAGTACTAGGGACTGCTGAGCAATAAATAGCAGGTTCGAACCACACTGTGGAAATTATTAAGGAATTCGTAAACAAAAGTCTATTCTTAATGTCAAGGTCATGTTATATATATATAACAAGGTATATATATCTAGATATCGAGGTTATTTTCAAACATACAATAATTTTAATACGCCAACGTATTTAAATATTAAGCCATTAGTACCAATTACATAATATGTAAAAACAAATTTAAATACCTTGTTGCATAATATTTACGCTAGAATTCTTAATGGAAATAATAAAAAAGGAACACCGCTCGTAAATGATCGTAGGTACGGATGGCTGCACTAAATTATTCGCCGACATTCTGCAGTGTTATATAATCTAAGTAGATGTCACCCGCGGCTCCTCCCGTGTAGTGTTTATTTTTGGAACAAAAGGTATACAATCTATAGAGGCATATTACACCTTTCTATATTTTGCTATCCCATAGGAAGTGTGCATTTTACCGGGATCGAAAGTAGCCTGTCATTTTCTGATCGCTAAAATAACACTATGCAAAAAATCATGTCGATCCCTTGCTCTGTTAAAGACGAAACTATCCCACGGGAACTGTACATTTTCCGGGATAATAGCCTATGTGTTATTCCAGACTATATCTCTGTGAGAAACAACCAGATTCGTCCAGCCGTTGTATTGTGATTGAGTAACAAGCATCCATCCATCCAAACATTCGCATTTATAATATTAGTAGGATAAGTAGGAAGTATGATTATCATACTCCTCACGAGACGATCACACGATCGCGAATGTTCTTTAAAGGTTTTTTTTTAAATATTATTTATATTCTGTGTATGTAATTTACATATCGGTACATGTGTTTCATTAAAACCGCTCTACAGAGTCTCGGCCAAGAGCGAAATGTCGCTGACCCGTTGGACAGAGATTTGGCAACAACTTGTCTCGTTCTATAAATAATTATATTTGATATATAACGGAGATCAACATAACGTGATAATTTTATGGAATTTTTCCAATGCTATATTTATAATAATTCCATCAATAATAATATATCCATTAACACATTGTCACATATAATATTAAATTATTAATTGCGGTCTAAATTCGAACGTAGTACTTTGTTTTTAAAGTTTATTCAAACTTAAAAAACAAAAAAAAACTATATACTTCTATATTTATTGCATTTTTTGAATAAGGCACCAACGAGCTGGTAAATCTGGATGGATGGATCTTTGTTACTCAATCACGCTACAACGGCTGGACGGATCTGGCTGAAATTTGGCACAGAGATAGATTATAGTCCGGAATAGCACATAGGCTACTTTTTATCCCGCTAATATATACAGTTCCCGCGGGATACTTTAACTTTCACCGAGCAAGGGATCGGCATGATTTTTTTGCATTGTGGTAGTTTAGAGATAAGAAGATGACATAGGCTACATTTTATCCCGGAAAAATGCACGCTTCCAATGGGATAGCAAAACATAGAAAGGTGTAATAGCTCCATGCCTCCATACCTTTTCTTACAAAAATAAACTCCACGCGGGCGGAGCCGCAGGCCACATCTAGTTTTCTATAATCAATGAAATATTCATACTGTCATTTTTGCTATAACTGGTAATATATATATGTTGTTACACTTTACTTTTCTATATTTGATCAATACAAAATTACACTTATCTGATGTCTTTGAATCAGGTTTTTTGTTGATACAAAAAACTATATTACATTACTGTTGCGTATTTGAAATCAATTGAATTTAATTAAAGTGGAAATGTCAACAGGGACATTTTTTTAAACTTGAAATTATTCAAAGATCACATAAACGAGATGTATAAATAAACGTATGAAATAAAATTTGATTGCAGCAATTGATTGTCAATAATAAATTACAAAACATGTATAATGAATATTGTAAGTTCTGTATTATGTCATTTTTCGATATTTCGCATTCAGTTTAATATTAAATAAATGAAAAGTATTTTTTTAAGACGTGATTTCAAACACTAGAGAAATGTCTTGAATATTAATTATATTCTTACATTTTATTTCTTTGGCATACACGGTTTGCGCATCCACCAGTGTCAATTATGGTATTGATGATTAAGTTTATATAAATCCCGTAAAATAAGTCATTTTCACTGTTATATTCATGCACATAATTAATTAGTTATTGTCACCAATTTTATACATTAACATAAAAAACAAACGTTTTGTAAAATAATACAAAGCGGCCCGATATGCTTTTTCCGCATACTCAATTTTTCCATTCCCGCATTTTAAACTCTTATTTTATATATATTTTAATATTTTTGCTAATTTTCATCTTCTATTCTCTTTATTTTATGTTTTATATTTGGCATTTATTTATTACAAACAAGCACACGCAAAAGATTCAAAAGAAAAAAAATATATTTAAATAAACTCAATAAAAACAAAAGCTTTCAACATTGTACCTCCGGCGAGTACTAGGATCTCATGACACGCACAGAGGTATAAATGTGACCGAGTGAAGGCAACAACGCACGGTCAAGGCTGCTCCGCGCTCGTTCACCGCTCGCATATCCTTCCGATTCATGGGAGCTTGGTACAGAAATGGATATTAAGTATACCGATATTTCTGTCAATTTTGTTTTCCGGGCAATTTTTTTATTTTTGACATTTATTAACGACGGATAAAAGAGAGAACATGATTATTATTATGATAATAATATAAAAAACTAAGTACCTAGGTAGTAAATTTATATTTAATTTTACACTAATAAAAATGTCACGATTACTTTTCCTGAGTTTTATTATCATAAGATAACAGAGATAAACAACATTGTGAATGTTGACTTTTATATTAAGAAAATTTGCACGAGTAAATAAGAATACTGTAGGAAAGTTACTTTCTTCATTAAAAATAAATAAATCATAATCAAAATAACTGAATTAAAAGTGTGTCACGAATATAGTGAGTGTTCTAGAAGGGGCCTCAGCGTGACGTATTATAGATTTGTAGCATAGACGCAGGTCGGGTCGCAACGCGTAGTAAACACCCGCGGCCTTACGTTCACTGCAAGCGCAGACTGCGTTGCAGTGGTTACAATGCGGTATCGATCGCTGGAAGAGGCTAATTTTTTTATTAATTGTTATTTAATTGATAAAACCATAAATTAATTTAACACTTGCTACAGCCAGCTTTTAAATATGTATAGTTTTTTTTGAGTTACTAAATTATTGTTTTTAACTGAGCGATTGTAGTGTTTTGCGAAGAATTTCTTTAATAATAGAAACCTCTAAGAATCTGCAATAATATATTATTTTATAGCATACATAGCCATATTTTTAGCATTTTAATCAGTTTAAAATGATAAACAATTACTGTGGCTTAAAAAATATGTTCATCGACCTTTACGTGTAAATATTTATTAATATGCTTTGGTTGTGAGAAGCGTTCAAACTCATAACTTTTACTTAATTTGTGTTTATCTTCTGTTTCGTGTTTGACATTGCTTTGCCAATAATCTATCTATAGTAAATCAAGGAATTAATTTTAAATATTGACTTTGTTGTTACATGAATGTTTTCCTGTACCATATTATAAAATTATTTTCGAGTGTAAATTTCACGTAATTTCTCGTCGTGCTGCACAATGGGGCGCGGTTTTGCAGAGTCGCTTCCGTCACTACTTTATTTCCGTATGTGTACCAATAAATAATATAAAATCGGTGGACGCATGACCGACGCCGGTCAGTATCCGTCGCAATCCACACAAAACAAGTTGGGATGTATAATTATAAGTCTATAGAGAAGTACTTCGACTCGATTGGCGCCAATTTGACTGTGAGTATCTGTGTGTTTAATAAACGATAAGCTTCACCCATAAAGCTCCGAAAGTGGGCGAGTAAGTTGCTATGAGACAAGAGGTTGCGGGTTTGATACTCGCGACAAATGTTTGGGGCCATAGTCCCTCGTAGTTCATGATACCCACAATACAGGTTTGACCTAATTGGGGGTCAGGACTATGTCGAATGTACTATTTTTACTATTATTATAACCTGTAACGACCATTAATCCGTGAGATTTTTGTAATTGAACAACCATGCTTCCAACAAGAAATTCGTAACACAATATTTCATTAATGTTGATTTTTAATTACCAACTTACTATCGAACAAACATAATAATTATGTGAATATATGTCAGCCAAACGGATATCCTGGGTTCGATCCCACAAAGCACCTGTGACTTTTGAAAGTTATGTGTTTATTCATTGTTAATTATCGGTGAAGGAAAACATCACGATAAAATTTGATTACCACAAATTTGGTGATACTCCGAACTCCTTTAATGAGCAGACGCCTGTGCCCAAAACGAGACAGAACATAATACAGAGCTAATAATATAATATATATTTATCTAATATACAGGCACGTTTAATAAATATCTAATTTGTTAATCATTTAGTGGAATAATTTTATGACAAATTTTATGTCTTTATTCCGAGTAATATAGTTTCCGCATAAATTATACATTTGGTACATGTCACTCAACAATATAAATATTATGTTCAGCGCATAACCTTAGCAATTCGTTGTAAAGTTCAGCGTTAACCGAGCACATGTGACAAGGCGAACGGGTACATGTACCGACAGAACGTAGTGTCATACAATATATATCAGAGGTGGCTGAGCTCCATGATAGTCGAGCCATTTTTCAAAATTAGAAATTTAAATACGTATGCAAAAAAGGTATTACAAGTTTTATAATTTTATTTATAAATTTTTTTTAGAAATTATATTTATTGAAAACATATAAAAGTACAAAATATGTGTATATTAAAAATTACAACGTTGCACTTAGTCTTTCATATTTGTTGTAATTAATTTAAAAGACATTTTAAAACAGATACGTAACGCTTAATATTTTTAACCGACTTCAAAAAAAGGAGGAGGTTAACAATTCGTCGGAATCTTTTTTTTTATGTATGTTACCCGATTACTCGAAGACGCCTGGACCGATTCGAGAAATTATTTTTTTGTTTAAAAGGGTATACTTCCCAGGTGGTCCCATCGGCACCAAGTCAGGATCTGATGATGGGATCTCAGAAAAATCGAGGGAAACCCCCAAATGTTATAGAAACGCATAATTTGTTTTTCATTGAAGTCGGTGTCCTTTTTATGAATTAAAAAAAACTTTTATTAGAATATAATAGCACAAAAATGTTCCTACAAAGAGCCGCAGGTTGCCCCCCCCCCCCCAATATATGTATGAGTATTGAATCTATGTGGGAACATGCGCGTTGTGCACGCCTATTGGTTTGAACTAGGATCGCGTTGTTTCAATAGTAGTCAAGTTATAAGTATTGACAGCCTCCATGGCGCAGCGGGCGAATAGCCGGTTGTGAAACAAGACCGTGGGTTCGACTTCCCCACCGAGACAAATGTTTGTTTGGAAGTGGTTATAGCTAATGTTAATAAAATTAATTAACATTATACAATTCTCACATGATGGATACAGCCGCAAAAAACTATGTCTTGTAAACTGTTTATCCTACTAATATTATAAATGCGAATGTTTAGATGGATGGATGTTCGTTACTCAATCACGCTGCAAGCGCTGGACGGGTCTGGATGAAATTTGGCACACAGATTGTACAGATTGTAGTCTGGAATAGCACATAGGCTACTTTTTATCCCAGAAAAATGTACAGCTCCCGTGGGATAGTTTAGTTTTTCACAGAGCAAGGGATCGATATGATTTTTTGCACAGTGACAGTTTAGGGATCGGAAAAATGT
This sequence comes from Laothoe populi, assembly GCA_905220505.1. Taxonomy (NCBI): domain Eukaryota; kingdom Metazoa; phylum Arthropoda; class Insecta; order Lepidoptera; family Sphingidae; genus Laothoe; species Laothoe populi. The sequence goes on from HG992168.1 coordinate 16,588,724, forward strand.
ACGCTTCCTATGTGATAGCAAAACATAGAAAAATATAATAGCTTAAGATGCCTCCATGGATTGTATACCTATTCTTTCAAAAATAACCTCCACGCGGGTGGAGCCGCGGGCGACATCTAGTTCAGTATAATTTTCAGTTATAAATATATAAACACAGTTCTAATCTTAGTGATAATCTGAGATATTTTATATGCTCATGCATTTTCGTAGTAATTACATTTAATTATATTTTCGCAAAGAGTGAATTAATGCATTTTTTACTAATATACAAGATTGATTTCAAATACATTAATTTTGTAGTCGCGAGAAATAATTTCCATCTGTTTTGGCGTCTAGTTTTTTGGGCTTCCGGTGGTTACATAAGACTATTATGTGATAATTTTTCTGTTTATATACAAATCGCGACAACGTATTAAGTTGTTTGTGTAGGTTTTAATTGTAATCAATTTTTTTTTATCCTGGCACGGCAAAGTGACCACACTGTACCTATTGGTAAGCGCAGTGCCGTCCAATTAGAGTATCAAGTAGCGAGAGACAATCTATCCCTCGATACTCAACACAATCATACCGGCCTGCTGTGTAGCTTCTTCACACTACGCCTGGACCCAGGTGTCTTTACCCAAAAAGTAAATAATCAAGAAGAATTATACTACGTTTACTTGTAATATTTATTTAATAGCTGAGGAATATTTACTGACGTGTTTAATAACTTTTGTCATAATACTATTCGACATTATCAAAAGACTTAAAAATGATGTTATCAATTTATCTATATTTTGTATCTTTGCTACGCGATATCTCCGCCAAATGTGGACCAATTTAGATAATTAATTTGTATTCGATAGAGTTTATTTACCTAGAGTCCGCGTAAAATTGGTTAAAATCTGATAACGAGTTTTGCATTCGAAAAACAATGGCGGAAGCTGACGGAAGACCGAATTAAATGGAAGAATAAAGGGGAGGCCTTTGCCCAGCAATGGGACACAAAACCGGCACAATAAAGTTTTGTGAAATACTCAACTATAGCAAATGCATAGTCATCAGAGTAATCAAGTGAATTTTATTTAATGTTAATAAAAATATATACACTCAACAGTCGCACATACTCCTGACCCCATATTAGGTTAAGTCTGTGTCGTGGGTGTTAAGAACTATGAGAGATTCCGCTTCCACATCACCCAGACTTAGATGGCGGGATCGAATCTGCGGTCTCTCTTTTCATAGCTGTTTACTCGTCCGTTGCGCCACTCAGGCTGTGTATTTTTACAAAGACTATTTATATTACAATTTTCTCATGACATGAAAATGTTTTTAGGTTTTCTAAGAATAAACTTAATTTAAATTAGTTACTTAATAGACTGTTTAATTAAGCAATTATTTGCAGTTGATACCGATTCTAATTCTATTTGAATATTAAGTATCGCATAGGAAATGTATATTTTTTAGTTGAGAATAAATTGTCACGCTCTCATTGCCGTCTAGAGATAGATAAGCGTTACTGTAACACCAAATTAATAAATAAATACACCCAACAGTCACACACATAGTCCAGGAGGGTTACTCTTGACACTCGATTCCATTTTAATATTGGGATTGGGTCCGAAAACTGTACAATTGGCACTCTTGAACGCAACACCAGCGCACGATTTAACTGAATACGGCGGAATTTTTAGTAACTAAATGAAATAGAGTATTTACGATCGCTAGTTCGTAAAAATTCTATTTCATTTAGTTAAGTGAGTTAGAGTTCCAATATCTTCTAGATTGGAATTGAAACTGTATAGAGTTCGAGATTGGAATTGATTTCAAGAGTAGGCCTACTGATAGTACACTAGTTCAAAACTGTATCGTGGTTATCAAGACCTACGAGGGATTATGCTCCCACTACAACCCAGACCTAAATTATTTTCTGGCACACGAACATTAACCTTGGCGCGGGATTCGAACCCACTACCTTTCGTTTCACAGCCGGCTACTCATCCACTGCGCCACGGAGGCTGTCATACATCTTAATACTTAATACAAATCTGATTGCATTCGCTTTAGCGTTATTGGTAGATTGGGAAAGTTGAAAAAAAATCTGGGATAGCTCAAGACTTTTGGAAATATTGTCAACCCATGCACATAAAGCAAGTGCTTATAACTAGTGCGCGAAATAATGAGGACCGTTCCGCTAGTTGAGCGCCATTAAATCCACGACGGTACTTAGGCACGTAAAGTGCTTCGGATGTGCAAAATAATTTAGTTTATAGCGCAAAAACATTAACTTATATGTAAGTATAGATGCAGATAACAGGGTTTCTCCTATTTTTTATTTTAATTTATACACAGATAGATTAAAACATTTTAATTATGTATGTAGGTATGTTTTAATTATGTTAATGATAAACATTCGAAGATGTGTTTATTTTTGTGATCATTTTACATCAAATTTTGTTACGATCGGGCTTGTGTGCATTGTATTATGTACCTATCTAATACAAATAAAGTTACTTTCTAGAAGTATTTCTACGCATTTTATGTTTTGAATGCCAATTTTACTACTGATTTTCTGTATTTAAATTGCTCCAAACTTGCCAATTGGTATTATGATAACATAAAGCTGTTAAGAGAAATGTCGAAACCATATCAGCCGATCCGAAAATAAACCGCACCGACTTCCATGAATGCGCGTTTTATCGCATTATTTTTCCTAAATAAAATTAGTGTATTTAATAATAATAATTTTTTTTTAATCCGACTTATCTATATATATATACTTAAAACGCAAAAATTGTTTCACACTTAACCAATTTCAATGAAATTTTGTGTATGTGTGTGGTTGGGTCCAACTAAAAAGATAGGATATTTAGATTCTATGGGTAGCGCTGTTGTCGAGATCGGAATTTCATATTTTCAACGAAAATTCGGTGTAGTTTATGGCAGAGCAACGTCTGCCCAGGAACCACTAGTATGAAATATAACTAAATTACAGTCTCAATTAGGATGCAATCTTTGTAACCGTTCGACTTGGTTGCCGACATGTGACATCTCGACAATTAATTCGTCAATAGCGAGTCACTCGAGTTGATGATAGTGTTACGCATGGCCGACGCCACGTGCGCGGTGTTTCGTCACGAGCACGTTTCATGATAATGCTAAGGCCCACTGTCCACGGAAACTTAGTTTTATCTGCTATTTAAATACACCGTACTGACTTTGTAGCCTAAACTATTTGTGTGAACACGGTCCAACATGACGTACTGTATAGGTTTGGCAGCTTCATACGCTGAGCGTGTAATATACGTGACAACTGGTTCTATGAATGTAACGATGCAGGGGCGACGTTGCCGCTCAATTGATAACGAGTTTTTTTATTTGTATGTATTCAGTAAGCAAGCGAACAATGACGAATACACGTAAATAGCGCATGTTAAGACGAAGGCGACAGCGACGCCAAATGCTACTCTGTACTAAAATCTGTTACATATTTCTGTCTCACAGCATACTCGGCTGTAGGTATACCTACAACACAACAATTGCATCTGACTGGAGTCGGGGCAATGTTGTGAGAGATGATTTATTTTATTAAACAAAATCTGCGTTGCGCAGTGCTTTATCACCGATGCCTCAGCATACGCCCAGCGTAAACATCGCCTTCACATGTTTGTCGCATGATTTTCTTAATATAGGTCTCGTGACTTAGTTCTAAGGTTATCAAGTAATAAGTCTATTGGAAACATCCATTACACGACAGATAAGCTTATTTATCAGTATCTCAGAGTAAAGGGGAAATGTATTCGTCAAAACTTTTTTTAGTAGAGTAGTCTATTGGTAAATGACCATCGCTCGCTTAAGCATCCATTATACCATGACATTATACTAATCTGTGACAAAAGGAATTAAAAGTTGGTAGAGTGGAAGTTTACTGTTGGACTTCTATTGATTATTTTAATTGATCTTTAAATAAGTCGAGAATTAATAGAGCTGATCAATAAAAACAAAATAAAATGTGTTTAAAACGCGCACTGCCAGTATGCAATAACTGTCACATAGGAGTGACGTCACATAGGCATATATCGTCTTCTTAGATAGAGAACGCTCTATGTCTATAAATGACATCACTCCTATGTGACAGTTATTTCATACTGACAGTGCGGGAAAGGGACAGTCTCTTCCTAATCCGACAAAATATTTATATACCAGAACTTTATTAGCTTATTTAAATAATTCTATATTATTCACTAAGCCTGTTACTATCAACAAATCGAATATCGCCCGTGACCAACTTTAATCACCAAGATGGTTAAATCAAATAAAGACAATCTCTGCCCCACTCAACGTTTCCTGTCACGTTGTTCAGGTTTTTCAGCATGTAATGCAAGTCATCTGTAGGTGTAACTATCTGAAAGAGTACAATTGTCATTTTTTTCGCTTCTAAGTGGCGGTTGATGTGCCGCAAGATGTCTACCGCTAATTTGTTTTATTAGTGGAATAAACGAACTGAAAATTATTTTAAAATCTTATAAATGGTCTCTGAGTTGCATAGCGTTTTAATGATTGAGGGTGAATGAATAATAAAACAGCCATGTATGAATTATGAATGATATCCCTATAATTCATACATCGCTGTTTTCGCTGTTTTCGGACCGCCGAGACAAATTCGTTGGTTGGATACTAGCAAAAATGGCATATACCTCTGATCTTTGGAAGTTATGTGTACCTATATTCTTTGTTAATTATTGTTTGGTCTAACGGTGAAGGAAAACATCGTGAGAAAATTTATATTATTGACTATAAAAAATCAAAGCTGTATCTATCAACCCGCATTAGGCCAGCGTGGCGTACTAAGGCCTTACCCCTCTCATTAGTAGAGGAGCAGTAGAACAATGTGTACTGGGCACTGGGCATATATAAAATAATATCACCATCCTATTAGCACAAGCTGGTTGTTACAGTTGCGTGTATTTAATTAACTATACAAATTGATCAATGCTTCACTGAGCCATTACATGACCGTTATGCTAACGGAGTTTACGATTAGTCGATAAAAAAACACTCTAGCAAAAAACTAAACTTATAATAATACATCCAACAGTCCTGACCCCACATTAAGTCAAACCTGTATTGTTGGTATCAAGAACTACTAGGGACTTCGGTCCCACAACAACCAGATCTGAAGCAAATATTTTTCTGACACACAAACATTCGTCTCGGTGTGAACCCACGGTCTTTCGTTTCACAGCCGGCTACTCGCCCGCTAAGCCCTGAAGGATTCCAATTTAGCCTTATATGAAATAAGACATTTTTGAAATCATGCTCTTCATTATATTATGTAAAATCCACTGCATTTACACAATGACAGTTGATATAAGATAAATGATCAAGCATTAAATTGCAATGAGAATATAGTTTTTATCCATACACTACTTTTTATACTACCATAAAAAATGAGAACTCCTTGGATAATAAAGTGATGTTTTTAATGTGCATGAAATTAATTAAGTGAATAGAATAATACAAATAATGATTTTTTATACTACATGATGACATTTAAAAATAAACCGTAAGCTAATTGAGTGATGCAGTAATTAATCAACAAATTGTTAATAATTTATTCATATAAACGGGGCACTCGTTTGTATTTTTTTTATTTAAACATATTTTCGGAGATTATTTCGCATAATGACATTACCAGGGTATCATATTTGTCAACAGGTGCTGGCGGCCCTAGCCGCGCAGTCCATCAACATATCGGTGGGTTTCTGCCAAGGCTTCTCGGCAGTTCTGCTGCCCCAGTATTTTCACGAGCACCCTACTCTCTCATACGAGCAGAGATCATGGATCGGTAAGTTAAAAAAATTAAATGTTATTTTAAATAAGTGTTCCTAACAAGATTAGAAAAAATATATTTGCATCGATTTATTACAAATTTTTAACAACAGCACGTGCAATATAATATTTGGCGTTAAAGACAGTCTATCGATACATAGAGTGCAGTAAAAATCATCCTAAATACAAGTTAGAATAAAATGTTAGTGACCCTACTCAGTCCTAATGTTGATCCAGAACCAATACGATAGTTATTAAGGAATTAAGGAGCG